>OX422209.1:640518241-641768241 GCA_949130495.1 Sambucus nigra | reverse complement strand
TCTTAGTAGCTGGTATTGGTTATAAGATTACAAAGAAATCATATGTTTAGGACAGACTATTAGTATTGTTATTACAAAATATTAGTTTTGTTGGTATATTTGTTATTGTTTAAATAAAGTGGATAGTTTTACAAACAAAGGAAATTCTGCTCAAATTTGAAAAGACCAATTAATTTTTAAATTACAATTTGTTTTGTCTGGGAACAACAAATTTTCCGTTTTGCAATTATGTACTTTGAAAATTTTCACCGTTTTGCAATTACTTATTTTCGAAATTTTCAACGTGCTTTCAGGCACGAGCATACACTAGTGTGTGTATGTGTGTGTGTGTGTGTGTGTGTGTGTATATACAGAGAGTGAGAGAGAGAGAGAGAGAGAGAGAGAGAGAGAGAGAGAATATTATGCGCGCTTCATATAATGTCACAACTTAATCATATGCATATATAAATAAATTTGAAAATTAAGAAACGGTAAAACATTAATAAATATTTGGAAAATGACTGCGTATTATGGGAGACTATAGAGTGGTCTAGGGTTCGACATCAAGGGTTTCCTTATTTGGATTATCCCCATTGTGTTGGGTCTCGATGACTATAAAGTAGTCAATTAATGTTGTGTCATACCAAATCAATTAATTATGATTTAAGTAAATTATGACTAATTTGGTTATTAATTCGTATGTGTGTTCATTCCTATTGTTGGTGTAATACCCCGTATTTTTATGATATTTATTTATGGGATTAATTGAATTATATGTGTATTAATTGGGAATTAATCCGGATTAAAATATTAACGTGATGTGAGTTAGTATTTGACTATAACGTGTATATATGGCAATATTTGAATATTGAACTATGAAACTTGTCGTGAGATTGAAATACGGCAATTTGGAAATTTTGTTGAGACGCGTGTGACAGTCACGTCATGGAATATAATTATGATAATTAAAAAGTGAATTTTATTTCTATTAACCGTATGATCGTTTTGAGTGTGCCAATGCGTCCGGAAGGGTCGAAATAGTCAGAAAACACTAGCCGGGGGTTTAGTTTGAGTCCCGGGGCATTTTTAGGCCATACCGGCAACGTATAAGGGTAGTTTGGTAATTTTGGATTTTTGGGATTTAAAACCAACGAAAATTAGGAAATAATTATCTGATTTAGTAATTACCCACTAAACCCACTAATAACTTAATGGGCTACGGGGGTTATTAGGATTAGTCCCAAAAGTTCCTAAGGCAAAAACCCTAGCCACCATTGTCACTTGGAGAAGAAAGCTTGTAGAGAGAGAAGAAGGAAAATTC
Organism: Sambucus nigra; assembly: GCA_949130495.1. NCBI lineage: Eukaryota > Viridiplantae > Streptophyta > Magnoliopsida > Dipsacales > Adoxaceae > Sambucus > Sambucus nigra. The sequence continues at coordinate 641,766,941 of OX422209.1, read as the reverse complement.
TGCAGAGAGAGAGAGAACCATTCATCATATCAACATCAAAATCAGAGATACATATAAGGCAAGTGGTTTAATTTCATTATTTTGTAGAGAATGCTTCTTCCATGCGTAGGAAATTCAAATAAATTGTATTGTTCTTGGAGTATGATGAAAACCCATTAAATTGGAAGTAGAGATTTAAAAATCTATTGAGGAAATTGTATGTAGAACTTTGATAGGATGATTAGTCAGATGAAAATACATCTTTTACAGCATAAAAATGGATTTAGTTATGTCTATGAATGACTTGATTTTTCTAGGGTTCATGTTCTTGAGATTTGGGGAAAATGGTGGAGATTTGATAATTTGATGTAGTTTAGGGTAATTTGAGCCCATATAAACGCTGTAATACGGTTGAAATGTGTTTAGGAAGGATTAGATACCTTGAAACATTGTTGGTTTGATGTTTAGAGGAGATTAGAGGTGAAGAAAAGTTGGAAAAACGAGTTAAGGAAAATTTGGGCTCGAATCTGGCCACTCGTTAGAAGACATGCCCATGTCGTTCGAACGAGCTCGTTCGAACGAGCTTCTAACGAGTTGACAGTTTGACTTCTAACGAGGGTGATGTTCGTTCGATGACTTTTGTTCAAACGAGATCTCGTTAGAAGGCCCACTTCGTTCGAACGAACTCTCGTTCGAACAGCCTCGTTCGAACGAGACTTCGAACGAGTTGACAGTTTAGGCTCTTTAGCCTGTCTTGATTTCGCGTGTCCCGTAACCTTATTTAATGGTAGAGATAACCTTCCCTTGATGATAAATTGATATAGTAGGGACATTTGAGATATGTAGAGAAGTAAAACCTAGAAGTGTGTTTCGAACCAAATGGAAATTATGGAGTAGGACGTAAGTGTCTATTACGATGCAAGAACTATTGACGGCCTAAATTATTATATTAATCGGGAACATATAAATTGTGTAGCATTATATGTCGGTACGAGAATGAGATGTGTACTACAAATAAATTACGGTTATCACTAAGATGTGTGCATACTTAGTATATGTATTGATTTTATGTGTATGACATACCTACCATACTTGCTATTACGGGAGGTTTACGTTCGCTTAGGGCCCTCTAATCCTTGTGTTGCCCGTATTTAGACTGGTACCTCGATGAACATAGGTCAGAGAAGGACTTATTGGGATGTTAATAAGTATGTTGATCGTGGGAGCACAGGTATGTGTGTGACCCATGTGATGTGACTGTGTCCGCCTCCATTGTCTATGATTGTTGTTATCTGAGAACGATTCCTGAGAGATTCGGAATGCATGATCCTTATGTACGTGATGTACCGGGATGGATAGCAGAGTATGTGTGCACCGCAGCTTAGTCTCGGGGTGCTTGTATTGTATATTTATGACGTGAATAATATACACTTAATTAATGGGAACTTTCATGTGATATTGTGTGTATAAATATGGAAACGTTTTGAGAAAACATAAAGGGATAACCTGAAATGAACTGTATTACAAATTGTGAATCTGAGTTTATGTAAAGCTCTCTATTTAAATTGATAAAGCTAGAATGTAATATGGGGGTCGAGTAGTAAGGGGTAGAACTTATTACGGTTTGGTTAGATATGGATGTCATTTAGATGGGTACGGTACGTTAGGAGTGCACATGTAGTCGAGAGGTGAGAAGTTCATGTGAGTGCACGTCCTAACATGTATTTTGCATTTAATGTTTTAATGTTATTAAAACACTTGCTGTTTTTAAAATGATTTCCACTTTCGGGCTCTGACCCATTTGCTTTCAAATCTATTTTTGTAAAAACCATTTTAGGTGCCCAGCCACAAGGACACCATGCTTAGGATCCTCATTCAGGTGACGAGCTGTAGCTGTTTGTGGAAGTTACAGAACTTTGCTTGTAGACGCTTCATCTATCTTGAGTCTATATTCAGCATTTATCAGTTGTAGGGCATGTCGCCCATTTCTTTTAGAGACATTTCATTTATTTCATTTATTCAGACTTCGGGCATGTAATTAATTCAGGATTCAGACTTATCGTATTACTTTCAGTTGTGGGATTGTTGTGAGGAGTTTTCCTCCGGACTTATTATTATTTGTTGGTTATTTCATTACTTCGTTATGGTGAATGGATTATGTTGTTCTTCCATCATTCTTTTATTGCATGTTAATCAGACTTAAATTAAAATTTGGCAACTTACTTTTTAAATACTAGGTGGTTAGTAATTATTAAAATGTTTTCGACAGTGATGCTATTAACTGAACCAACTTGGCATTTTGTATTGATTTAATAAAGGAGTAGCTACCCGGTATTTAATTAGTCGGGGTGTCACAGTTGGTTATGAGGATGATGGATTATAAGGGTTGATAGTATTTAAAATAATAGTTTTAACTTATAATAAGGTATTTTGGGCCTACTTAGTAAGTATAATGAATTGGGAGATTTTTATACTAGTTAAGGGTTCTTTTTGGACAAACTACTTAGACCTTAATTTAGGCCCAAGCCTGATTTCATTTCTAAGATCTAGTATTCAGACATTAGGAGGATCATTTAACATAAAATACAAATTAGTATTCTATGAGCTCGGAGAGAAGAAGACAAAAAGGAAGAGAAAGGATTTTAAAGGATTGGAGCCCTAGATCTACATCAATTTCAAGGAAATTTAATTTGAATTCTTGTATAATTGAATTTGTTGTATATTATGCCTATTCATTTGAATCAAAACCCTAACTAATTGATTAGAATTTGATTTAGATGATTTAAATAAATTAATTTTGTATTAACCCGATTAGAAATGAATTATGATTGATTTAGCATCATTTTGATTGTGTCTTCTAAAAATTTGATGAGTTTTGAATAGATCTTGAATATGTTATGCTGTATTTCTATAATCCATTCACAACCTTAGGATCTTATGCATAATATGTAAAGATTCGAGATTAAACTGTTGTGATTTGAGATGTTAGGATTTTTTAGATAGAAAATGGAATTTATTTGAGTTCTTGAACTTTAATTAGGATTTTGATGATATAATTGTGTTCCAATCATGTTATGTATGTGGATATATTGTTTATATGTTATATGATTCATATATGAAGGTTCTTAGGTCTTTAATGGAAGTTCGAGTTTAATTTTGTTGAGTTGGAGAAGACACGCCCTGCAGTGGGAATTTTTCAAAGTACTGAAGAGCGCGGTTGATCGGTGAATTTCAGCGGTCGACCACTACCTTAGATATTTTGGCAATTTCACTGAGTTTTGTAATTATGGAAGTTAATATTTATGGGTTTGTTTTTGGAAACCTGTTACCTAAATTAATATATATGAATTGGAATATAACATGTAATGGATGACTCTAATTTAAGATAATGGATAAATTTGTTATATACTTTTAATTATATTCAAGTAGATAAATCTAGTTGAGACTTGAACTCCACGAGATGCCTTAGTTAATTTTTACCCCTAGGAAACACGTCTAGGTAGCCATGTTTGATATGGATTACTGGGGTATTTCCTTTATATAGTGTTGGGTATGGTAGGATATATAATTGATGGGTAGACATGATGATTTATCCTTTTTCCATAACAAGGTCATAGGTTCGGGATGGCCTAAGACTATATTTAGTACGCATGAGTGATCCCTGAAGGCATTAAAAATAGGCCTTCATTACTTGTCTTACTTATATAATACTTAAACTCAAATTATCTCAATTTCTTTATAACACTTGACTTGTATTATTGTAATTCTATTTTGAATTCAATTATTTTTTTCATATGAGTAGATTAATGTTTAAACGTGGGATCACTTGGGATTTTGTAACCTTAGATGCTAATGATTTTAGGATTGCATGGGTGGGGTAACTCTAAAATATGTTAAAATACCAGAGGAAGATGCATAATTATGATTTTTTTCAACTTTCGTTACACTTTTATTCTCGTTAAACTCGTTGTTAACGTTTTATATTTAACATATTAGGACCGAGGCCACCCGTCCCGCAGCCTTTATCTCTAGTGTTATTGTCACCCAGTTGTCTGTTGTGTATCTACCATAGCATGTAGGTGTCACTGGTATGCATTTCAGTTCTTCATTTCATTTTTTTTGTTATTGTATCGTGGGATAAATGTATTCATAAATTTAATGTAAATAATAGTGAGTTCTACTAGTATGTAGATTTTGACTCATGTAGATGGTATCAGAGTTCTAGAATATCTGTCATTATGGATATTTAGTTTTGATTTCAATTTATTTCTTTTCTTGCATGCTTAAAATGGTACCTATTTGTTCATACTCCTATTTTATTTCATTCAGAATTAATCAATTTATTTTAAATATTACAAAATATCACATTTGGTATCAGAGCATTCCAGGTTCTAGTGTCCTCGAAATAATTAGTGTGTTCATCACTACTTCTTCCTTTGCGTTCTTTGGTACTTTATATCCTTAAATTTATCATTCACACTCTTAAGTATAGAATGATTATTAATGCATTTTTGGACTACTATCTCTCAAATGTTGAACCTTCGGAGACATCAGGGCCTACAGAGATCGAAAGGGAGTTATGAGTCGAAGGTTGATGCACCCCAGCTGCCATAACAGCCACCACTTGTTGCATAATAGGGGCAGGCACAAGATATGGCACCGACTGATTTGGCCGCTATTATAGCTCGGACTTACACAACTATAATGATAGCCCTCTAACAGCAGTCGGCACCATCGCCACCTCCCGTGGTCGAACCTGTACCTACTCCCCGAGATAACACGTCTTCATGGGAGTATGATAGAACTACCTTTGGTAAGGTAAATCCTCCATATTGAAGGGATTCTATTATCCCATAGTGGCGCTTCTCTATAGCATGACATTAAGCAATATTTGAGGCTGACTGAATCTACATATGTCTTTAGGTTAGTAGGTGCTGTCCTAGATTGGTGGGAGACTATTATCACCCCAGAGGAGAGGTCTTGGATGACTATATCATAGTTTTGGATCATGTTTGAGGGGAAGTAGTTACCATCCTCCTAGCAAAGGAAGGTGAGAGCAAAGCTTGATAAGCTTAAGAAAGAGGGTAGGACCGTTGTTGAGTATGAGAAAGAGTTCACTCGTCTTATACATTTCGCCCCTGAGGTGTAGAGATCTAAATATTTGAAGATGGACTGGCTTGTGAGAGGTCTGAATTGGAAGATTAAACAAGTGTTGCTGAGTAATCTGACGTTTACCATATACCTCCAGATAGTAGATGTCACTTTGCTACATTGGAATGATCACCACGAGTTTTTTAGAGAAAGAGAGAGAGAAGGATACCAAGAGGGAGAGATCGAGATACAGATAAGGGTCGGATGTATCATAAGGTGGGGAGTCTTCTTGAGTATAGGTTGGTTCTAGCCATATTCATATAGGTCCAACATAGGGGGCAACCCCCTAATAGGTTCAAAGGTGATGACCATTGTCGACTAGGAAGATAAGGTCAGGGCCACTTAGGCCAGAGTCAATTTGGGCATCTAGGTTAGCAGCATCAGGGCTAATCGATCTAGAGGGGACACGATTAGTAGGTCTAGGCATCACATCATTTTAGCAAGCCCCAGGGTCTAGAGCAGAGGCAGCAATATCACTAATAGTGACACGCTTTCGGTGGGGCATGTTATGCGTGTGGGGAATTAGGCCACTTATTTAAGAGATTCCCTAAGAGGCTCCAGGCAAACCTAGCACACAGTAGGGGAGTCAGCCAGTACTTCATGCCCCACCTCCATTGCAAGCGCTCCTACCCATACCTCAGTAAACAACTTTTCCTCCATCTAGAGATCAGGAGTAGGGATGCCATCAACTGAACCTGGGACGTGTGTTTAATATCTACCAGTAGGACGTGATAGCCCAACCATGCGCTTTAGAGGGTATGTTTTATGTTTATGGTATTTATGCCAATTTGTTTGATATTAGATCTTCACACTCCTTTGTTAGTTCTGGATTCACTATTACATCGAGTGTGATAAATATAGCCTCCGAAGTTGTTATGCATGTAAACACTCCCATAGAAGGGGGAGTTGCTTTATCCCAAATTTGTAGAGGCGTTGTTGTAGAGATTGGTAGGCTATGTTTTTTCGTTGACTTACTGTTGTTAGATATGGTTACTTATGACATTATATTGGGGATGGAGTGGTTAGAAACTTACCATGACTAGATTCATTAGAGAGGGACAGATATTATGTTCACCATTCTCGAACATGAGATATTTCTCATTACCATGCCTAAACTTGAGGGGATTTCAGCACACATTTATTCTATATTGACATGACTATATATGAGGAGGTTGTGATAAATAAAGATTATATCCTAATGGTCCAGGAGTTTATGGACGTGTTTGAGGAGGTATCGTGTTTACCACATACGAGAGAGAGATATTTTCTATTAAACTAGCCCTAGGCACTAGACCCATTGTAATAACACCTTATCATATGGATCCCTTGGAAATTTGATAGTTACAGGAGAATATACAACATCTTCAGAGTCAAGGTTTTATTCGAAGAGCATGTCTCTGTGTGGATCTCTAGCGTTGTTCATAAACAAGAAGGATGGGACACTTTGATTATGTGTTGACTACCAGGAGTTAATAAAGTCATGATACGAAATAAGTATCCATTTCCCTGCATCGATGAAGTATTTTACCAATTGAGGGGTGCATCGTTCTTCTCAGATATTGATTTACGAACAAGATATCACTAGTTGAGGATTTTGGAGAAGGATGTTCCTAAGTCACCTTTTCTCACTCATTATGGGTCTTACGAGTTTTCGATCATGCCATTGGGGTTGACCAATGAACCTATTGTCTTGATGGATCTTAAGAATAGTGTATTTCATCAATATTTGGATCAATTCATCATTGTATTTATTGACAAAATTTTGATATACCCACAACTTGTATGAGGTGCATGCTCATCATCTGAGATTGGTGCTACAGATGTTGAGGGAGAACAAATTATATGACAAATTTGCCAATTGTGGTTTCTAGCACACGAAATGCAATTCCTAGGGCATATCACCTCGGAGGCTGGGATTTTTGTCGATCCTAGCATGGTATCCGTGGTAATGAAGTGGGGATAACCCAAGGCACTAACGAAGGTTAGGAGATTTTAGGTTTGGAAGGCTATTACCGTCGGTTTATTAAAGTCTTTTCAAGAATCGTAGAGACATTGAATAATCAAACCCAAAAAGGGATATCGTTTATTTATGATGCCAAATGTTAACAAGTGTTTAAGGAGCTCAACGAGAGGTACACGACTGCTTCGATTATTTCATTGTCTAGGGAAGGGATTGAGTATATGGTATTTACGGATGCATCACTTTAGGGTTTGGGTGGACTGTTGATGTAAGAAGAGAGGCCTATAGCTTATGCTTCTCAAAAATTAAAGATACATGAGGGTAATTACCCGACACATGATTTAGAGTTAGCAGCGGTTGTCTTTACCCTTCGCATCTATAGAAATTAATTTTTTAGGATAACGATTTTCATTGTCCTCCGATCACAAAAGTCTCCAGTACCTGTTCGTTCAGAGGGATCTTAATTTGAGTCATGGTTGGAAATTGTAAAATACTATCACTTTTCAATCCAATACCACCCGGGGAAGGCAATGTGGTTGCGAACACGCTAAGTCATAGGCTGGAAGCTATGTTGGATTCTTTATGGGAAGAACATGGTGAGGAATGGCCAAATTTTTAAGCGGAGAGGTGGAATACGCTAAGGGAGCTGGATTTAGAAAATGCTTTTATGGCTGTGGTGACAGTTACCCTGACCATTATTTCACGGGTAGTTCAGGCCAATTAGTGGATTATTTTTGTCAAAGAAAGGTAAATGAGATAAAAATTGGCGGAGTTCCTTCCTTCTCGATTTGAATAATGGGATTTTATACTTCCAAGGGCGATTAATAGTGCCTGAGGATCCAAAGTGCAAAGAACGATGTTAGTCGAGGCTCACGAGTCACAGTACACGGTGCATTCGGGAGAGGACAAGATGTACCAGGTATGAATTGATCATATTGATGGGCCAGAATAAAGAGGGATATCGCTGAATATGTGTCTATGTATACTACATATTAATTGGTAAAGGTGGAGAACCAATGACCAGTGGGAGAGTTATAATGTCGCATCATTGAATATTTATGTTTTTATGATAAATTAGAATAAAATGAAATAAAAGTATAATATTAGTGCAGTGGAATTAAAAAGATTTTTATTAGGGAGATGCCTCGCATCCTTTAAGAAAATTCAATATTAATTATTATGTCATACAGAAATTTAGAACATCGAAGAAACACTCGGGATTCATAAGAGCTGATACGTTTTTGTGTTGATATTCCATAGGGGACTACCATCTTTGTCTATCACTGCCCACACGTACGTAACTGCGAATATTTTTTAAGGCAGAAGAGAATAAAAGTTCAAATACGTGGGTAGTAACTGATCTTCTTCGTGTTCGTCATCCATATGGAATGAAAACAATTAAGCTAACATGCCAAGTAGATGATTTCAATTTATATACAAGATATAGAAGAGGATAAGGGATTAGAAAGTAATTGTAGAAAATTTTTGAATTTATACATGTTGAAAGAAAAATAAATATCATGAGATTGTTAGGGGTATACTGAAGCTTACCGATATGTAAATTAATAAAATGGTGAAGATAACTGGAGGATTGAGTATTGAGTTACTATGATATTATCTGAGATTATAACACGATAACCCATAAAGTATCGGTTATAGGACTTCAATAGCATAGACATGTGTTATAATATCGCTCAAGTCATAATATACTCTTGAACAAGCAATCCTAATAATTGGGGAATAGTAAAATATATCTCGTCACACTTAGCTAGTGTGGCACTCATATGTATGTAGTTGTACACAAAACTAGGCACTCAACGTCTAAGTCCTACAGGCCAATTAGATTCACCGTGAGTATACCGGAGTCAAAATCCCTGGATCGAAAGATATGATACTTAGGGTTGGTATTGATAAGGATAGTAAATTTCAGGGTCCTATTATAATAAAGGGTGAAGAGGTTTAACGGTTGGTTTCGGTAATAATCGAAAATATCGAGGGAATCAATATTACGTCATAAATTTGAACTAGATAAAGGAGTTCTTATTTGGATTTGGAGTTCAAAATTATCACGGGGTGATATAGAAATTAGTAACTGAAACACAAAAGCTCAAAATTATTTAATATTGTAATTCAAATCACCTACTATGAGTATTATGAATTTTGGTTGGTTGTGCAGCTAATTTGTTGGTAGACTGGGGAGTTTAAAACCATAACAAGTGTAAGTAGGCTATATAGATCTAAAACAATATTTATGTAATGTAGTAGATGGAATTTCAAAAAGGAATTTTAGTATCAAAATAATTAAAAGGGTATAAAGTATAATTTTCAAAAACATTTTAAATAAATGTTTTCTCCTTATTCATTAGGATTTAAAATTAGTGGAAGAAGACAAAGTCTAATTATACTCATGTAATTGTAGAAAAAGTTTGGAAAAGTTTTGAAATACTCGAAAAAGTAGGTAGAGGTTAAGTGTAAATATAAAGTTTAAACTTAAAACTGACTTTCTCAAGAAAACACTTTCCTATAATCCAAACAGAGTGATGTAATATGCCAATTTTTTCATAACTAAAAATAAAAATATTGGGGAAAATGAAAAAAATTAATTGGAGACGCTCCCTCACAAGCCAAGTCAAATTTGGCAAGCACCTGATTTGACTTGCAGTCACGCGTGTGTGGTTTAATCATCTTCAACCTCTTGACATTTTAACTTTAGTTTTTAGAACTTTTACCTTGATGTTGAAACCTTCTAGAACTCCTTTCAAGTTGATTTCTAAATGAAAGTTGTCTAGTTTTTAAGAGGAATCTAACCATATTGGTTTTAAGAATTTTGGTGGACTAAATTGAGCTATTGAATTTCTGTAAAATGGTGAAATTTTGACAAAATAGAACTATTTGAAGGTTATGATTTTCATTCTGAAATTATAAAGGTGTTATTCTACATAAAAAATGGGGGAGATTAAACTTAGTTTGAAAGATTTTGGTGGAGTAGAAACTCAGAATTAATTTTCAAAATATTTCTGGGTAGAAAACTTCAATTCCTGATTTGAGGTATCAAAAGCCATTATTAGTTCAATTATAGACACACCAAGATTCCTGAGAACCTAAGGTCAACTGGCCCCACTTTAAATTTGCATTAAAGTCAAGGAAGCAGATGCCACCATTGAAGCTTAATATTTAATGGGGTTTTTTTTAGCTCATTTAGTGCATATACACGTCAACTTTCACATGTAAAAATGTATTTCTACTCCAAAGATATGCAGAAACATAAACACATTCAAGAATCAAGAATTCATATATAAAATGACATCAATGTAAAAACTCTCAAAACTTTACTTTAAAATTGCACTCAGTTGAGATGGATTTCGACTGAGGTAAGAAGGTGTATTTATAGGCTTCATCCATGGTGGTTTATTGGTTGAATTAGAGGTGAATTTTGGGTTGGTTTACACAGGCTTCTACCATGGTGCTATTGGATGTAAAAAGGGTACCATGGGTTACCAATATGGTACCACCTATGATGGCTATCCAACTGGTGCCATGTCACCAGGGTGTAAAGACTAAATAAGTTTGGTTTTAAGTTTGGGTCCTTGGGCAGTTTTCATGTAATTTTCAAGGTTTACAGTTTATTTTATAGAAGTTTAAGGGCATTTGTGTAATTATGAAAACTTAATTGATTGATTTATGAAATTTTAATAAAATTTATGTCCTTAGGTTAAAATTTGATTGAATGTTGGGGTCCAATAGGTATAGGAATGTGTAAAATATCCTAATTCTATTTATAGGGGCACTTTGGTAATTTAGGAGAAATTTAGGGTTATGCTTGGAATTTTGCAAATTAAAGGACTAAAGGTTAATTTGAGGTGGGTTTTTACATTCATCCTACCAAAAAAAATTCATCCCCGAAATTAGCTGGAAAAGGCGAGGGGTATTATTGTCTCATCATGTCTTCTGTTTCCCATGTAACTTCTGCAGTTTTATGATGTCGCTAAAGAACCTTGACTAGTTGTATGGTTTTTCGTCTGAGAATTTTTTCTTATCGGTCAAGAATTTGGATAGCAATATCTTCAAATTTATGGTTGGGTTCAACGGTGATATCTTTCCAATTAAGGACATGACTGGATTCCGGGATGTATTTTTGTAATTGCAAAACGTGAAATACATTATAAAGATTGGAGAGTTTGGAAGATAATTCCAGACAATATGCTACTGGTCTAATACATTTATTAATTCTAAACGGACAAATATAGTGGGGTGATAAATTTCCTTTCTTTCCAAAGCGTAGTATTCCTCTTCGTGGAGATACTTGTAAAAACACTTGATCGTTAACTTGAAATTCTAAGGGCTTTCGTTGAGTGTTCGTGTAACTCTTTTGTTGACTTGGGTTGAATGTAATCTATCTCAAATGAGGCATAACTTTTTTGTGGTTTTGTTGATGATTTCAGGTCCAAGAGAATGATTCTCACCAGATGTTTTCCACCATAAGGGTGAACAACAGGGTCGTCCATACAGTGCTTCGTACAGGGCAGTTTGAATGCTGATTTAATAACTATTGTTGTAGGAGATTTCGATTAAGTCAAGATTATTCTTACATAAACCAAAAAAATCTAAGGTACAAGCTCGTAACCTATCTTCTAAAGTTTGAATTACTCATTCAGATTGACCATCAATTTATGGATGAAAGGTTGTGATTATATAAAGTTTGATTCCTAAGGCTGCCTATAAATCTTGCCAAAATTTTCTTATAAATCAGGTATCTCGATCGGATATGATAGATATGGGTATGCCATTTAATCTCACAATTTCTTTGATCTAAAGTCCACTCAATCATTGAAAAGAATCAGTCGATTTGATTGGTAGAAAATAGGCAGATTTTGTAAGACGGTCAACGATAACCCATATCATATTGAATTCTTGAATCGTTCGGGGTAATCCCCTAACAAAGTCCAGAGTTATGTGATCCTATTTACATTTTGGGATAGGAAGTGATTAAAGTAAACTGTTGGGATGTTGGTGCTCAATTTTCACCTGTTGGCATATTAGACACTTGTCTACGAAGTGTACTATATATTTCTTCATGACCGAACACAAATAATGTTGCTTGAGATTCCAATACATTTTGGTGCTACCGAGGGGAGCCATAAATTCATAATGGTGAGACTCATGCAATATTTGTTCTTAGAGTGAGGATATGAGGGGAATACATACTTGGTTTTTGAATTTTAACCCACGCTCAGGGTCGAAAGTCCAATCCTTTACCGGTAGGTTGTTTTGAATTTTCTGCTCTTGGAAATGCAAAAATCCATCCTGATCTTAAAGATCCATGATTTTCTTTTGTAGAATGGGGAGCGCGATAATGTTTCGTAACATAACCAAAGTTGTAGAGGAGTCTCATCGTAAATTGAAATCTCCTGTAGTTTCCAAAGATACAAACATATTATGGAGACTTCTTTGGGCTTTGCGACTTAAAGCATTAGTAACTTGGTTACATTTTTCGGGATGGTAAGCTAAGCTAAATTTATAATCTTCCAAAAATTCTAATTATAGTCGTTGTCAAAGATTAAGATCTTTCTGCGTGAATTTGTACTTCAAAATTTTATGATAAAAGAAAACCTGAAATTCTTCTCCGTATAAGTAACATCTCCAAATAATTAAAGCAAAGACTATTACAGCTAATTCCAAATCGTGTACCGGATAGTTAGGTTCATCAGTCTTTAATTTTCGAGAACCATACTCGATTACTTCACCTTGTTGCATTAATACATAGCTGAGTTCTTGTAAGGAGGCATCGGTATAAACATCGTAGCTGATATTACTGGAAGGAATGGTTAAGACGAGGGCAGTGGTCAACTTTTCTTCCAAAATGCGGAAAGCTTATTTGTACTCAAGGTTCCATATGAATCGTACATCTTTTCTGGTTAACTTCATCAAGGGTAGGGATATTCGTGAAAATCCTTCTACAAAACGTCGATATTATCCGTTAAGACCTAGAAGACTTCGTAGTTTTGTGATGGTGATTGGTTGAGGTTAGTAAAATACTGCAGTGGTTTTGGTTTAATCTATTTTTATTTCTATTTTCATAACTACATGTCCAACAAATTTCACTTCTTTCATGAGAAAATTACATTTGCTTTGCTTTGCATACAAATTATGTTTACGAAGATTTTTCAGTATTATACACAAATGTTCTTCGTACTCTACCCGAGTCTTAGAATAAATTAAAATGTCATCAATGAACATGATCACAAATTGATCCCGGAAAGGTCAAAATATTCTATACATTAAATCCATGAAGGAAACAGGTGCATTGGTTAAACCAAAGGACATGACAAGAAACTCGAAATGGCTATAGAGGGTTAGAAAAGAGATTTTGGATATCTCTTCTTCCTTCACACGTAATTTTTGACTACTAGATCGTAAATCAATTTTGGAAAATATTCTTGATCCTTGCAATTGATCAAACAAATCACTTATCCTGGGCAATGGGTATTTATTTTTTATGGTAACATGGTTTAATTTTTGGTAATCAATGCATTACTAAAAATATTCATCTTTATTTTCCATTAATAATACTGGGGCTCCCCAAGGGGATGTGCTTGGGTGTATAAATCCTTTACTGAGTAAGTCGTCCAGTAAGGGGGTATTGAATTAGGGGAAGTATTTGGTAATAGGCAGATGAAAAACTCAATCTCTCGAGGGGGAGATAATTTAGGTAAATCTTTAGGAAACACACCTTTTTATTGGGTCATAATATTGGAAAGAGAAGATGTCCTTCTGTCAGTTATTTGAAAAAGTAATGGTTTACGAGGGTTTTTTCCTAGAAAACAAAACGAAGTTTGGAGAGGTGGTTTGAATGTTTCTATCTTCGTATAACAATCAATGTGGTCATAATTTGGAGATAAATGTACACTCCTATGATTAATCAGAATTCCGTCAAATCAAGGACTCTTAAGTCTAGGGTTCATGTTCTGGCTCCAAAACGTATGCTATGATGTTTATAGATTCTATAGGTACCAGCCATTTCTCCTGTTGGACTTCCTATAGTGAAAGGATAATCTAAAGGACTACATGGTAATAGTAACGTGGTTAGGCATGAATGACTAATAAAAGAGTGTGTGGATTCAGAATCAAATAATACATGTGCTGAAATATTATAAAAAGTAAGATTACCTTCGACCACACAGTGCTAGTTTGGATTTTTCGCTGGGAGAAGGGAGGAATTTCGACTTTGATTCTTAGTAACTCGTTTCTTCTTTATTTCACTAGAACTTGATTGGGTTGGACGATAAAAGATTTGAGTGGGATTTTCAAAATGAGGTTTAATAAAGTGAGGAGCGGTAAATAGAGGAGGCATTTATAGATTTGGGCATTGGGGTGTCAAGTTTCCTACTTAGTTACATTTGTGGCAACGTATGAAATGTCTGCTGCTACTGTGTTGAATTTTTTTTAATGTCTTCCCACCCTTGGGTTTCTTATAAGAGTGATCTCATTGATTTTGTTGATTCCTAATAACATGAGGATTTTGAAAAGGATTAGGAATGCGGCATGGGCTAGTAACTATGGGATTTTTCTCTATAAGAGATGATTTTTTGATAATTCGGTTAAACTCTCGAATCTGTAAGGGGACAACAAAGGATTTTATATTTTGGCGTAAACCTCATTCAAAATGCTTCAACTTTTTGGGCTCGGTGTCAATGTATTCTTGGGTAGATCGATATAGTTCGATAAACTTAGCTTCACAGCTATTGTAGGTTTAATAAAACTATGGTCATTTGATCTCTTATGGTCTCTAAAAAATATTTGTTATAGAAAATTTCTTCAAATTGTCCCCAAGTTAGTTCATTCACATTACGGGAACATGTAATGGAGTGCCACCATATTTGGACTAATGACTTACTCTAGGAAGAAAGGACAATTATAGTGGGGAACAAAGCATGGGGCTATCTTTCCATTACTTAAGGAAAAGGTTTGTTCTGCACCAGTATTGGCCTTACCAAAGTTTGCTAAACTCTTTGAGGTTGAATTTGATGCCTTTGTTGTAGGGATTTAGGATGTTATGTCTCAAGAAGGAAGGCTAGTAGAGTATTTTAGTGAGAAGTTGAATGAAGAAACAAAGTAATTGACCACTTATGATATGGAATTATTTTTTTATGTTTCGTGCCTTACGACATTGGAAACATTATCCTATCTAACGCGAGTTTGTACTTTACAGTTATCACTATGCTTTGAAGTTTGTGAATGTCAAAAAACTACTAATAGGATGCATGCTCATTGGATCACTTTCCTGTAAAAGTTCACTTTTTCTCTACGACACAAATCATGAAGATGAACAAGGTGGCTAATACCCTAAGTAGGAGAGAACCTTTAATTACTATTCATAGTGTTGAGGACTTGGGATTTGATTTCTTAAAGGATCAATATATGTATGATGGAGACTTCCTATACAATTGGGAGAAATATCGGTTGAAGCTGGATGCTGGAGATTTTCACGTCCATGATGGTTTCCTCTTTTAGACTAATCATCTGTGCATTTTTAAGGACATTCCTTTGGAAGAAGATAATCGGAGAGCTATATAGCAGAGGATTATGAGGTGGCATAGGTTAGGAGAAGACGATTCCATTGATAGAAGAACGATATTCATGGCCATAGTTAAACCGACTTGTGGGAAGATGCGTGATGAAATGTCTCATATGCGAGATAGCAAAAGGACATATGTAGTATATAAGACTTTATACACCACTACCGGTGTTAATGAATATTTGGGAGGATCGATCCATGGACCTTATGTTGGGACTGCCACAGACGCAACGCAATATGGAGTATGTATTTGTGGTGGTTGATAGGTTTTTAAAAATGGCACACTTTATTCCCTGTAAGAAGACCGACGACACTTCTATTATTGTTAATACATTCTTCAGGGAGTTAGTTTGTTTACATGGGGTGCCAAAATCCATTGCGCCTGACCATGATGTGAAATTCATTACTCACTTCTGGAAGACTTTATGAGGGAGTTTATAGTACTTTGAAGTATATCATCACAGTATACCAACAGACCAATGGCCAAATAGAAGTTAGAATCATACTTTGGGTAACTTAATTCGTTGCACATGTACAGATATACCCAAATTGTGGGATGCAGTTATTCCTCAGATGGAGTTCACATATAATAATATGATGAACCGATTGATAAGAAATACTCCTTTTGAGATCGTACACAGTAAGCCCCCATGACATGATTTGGATTGGTCACATTACTAAAATTTTCGGGGTTTAGCATTATAGCAGAGAATAGTGCTAAAAGGGTCCATAAAATACATGCCTAAGTGAAGTAAAATTTGGTGTAGGTTAATGCAAAGTACAAGAAATCTGCAAACAAGCATCGGAGGATTAAAGTTTTTGAGGTTGGAGATTTAGTCATGGCTTATTTGCGTAGAAACAGATTTTCAATAGGTTTTTATAGTAAACTGAAGAATAAGAAGTTTGAACCATTTTTGTATCGCCGGGAAGATTAATGATAATGAATATGTGTAGAACTACCAAATGATATGAATATATCATCCAACTTCAATGTTGCTGACCTATTTGAGTATCATCCTCTAGACGAGTCGCTTTACCCTAACTCAAGGATGTGTTTTATCCGAGTAGAGGGGACTGATGTGGAATAATAGCAACACTATTCATATGAACAATGGTCGAGGGTACTGTTCATATGAACAATAATAATAGAAAAAACAGTTTGTCTTGGATTCTGCCTTGGATTGAATAAACATAAACCAAGTGCCTCTTGCACTATGATAAGAGGTTAACCTCAATATACACTATGTGAAGCGATAAACCACAAATACCACTTCTATACTTTTTATAGATTACTTTAAATTGGTGGTTTAGGTGTTAATTTACATCATTCATTACTTTCTTTAGTGGGTTAACTGTGTATTATGTTAATGTCTTGTTTTCTTTTTTTACTTGCCTACATATGGGAAAAACGTGCAATCTTGTAATTACGTCATTATTACTATAAATGTAATTTGGAGTTTATTCACTCTTTTGAGGTCTTATAAGAACTTTACCTTATGGATTCAAGGGTTAGGGTTTGATCCCTTTATTTTATCACTTTATGCTACGTCAATTGTGATCTCACAACTTAATTATATGCGTCTACAAATAATTTTAGAAATTAAGAAATCGTAAAATATTAATAAACATTTTTAACATGACTGCATATTATGGGAGTTTTTGGAATGGTTAGGGGTTCGGTATCAAGGGTTTCCTTGTTTTTATTATCCCCTTTGTGTCGGGTCCTAATGACTACGAAGTAGTCAACTATAAGGTTGTGCCACACCAACAAATGAATTATGATTTATGTAACTATGACTAATTTGTCTAATAATTGATATGTGTGTTCATTACCATAATTAGTTATGATGATGATGATGATGATGGATTATGAAGGTTGGTGGTATTTAAAATAATAGTTTTTAACTTAAAATAAGGTATTTTGGGCCTAGTGAGTAAGTATAATGAATTGAGGGATTTTTAGACTAGTTAAGGGTTATTTTGGGTAAGCTACTTAAGACGTTAATTTAGGACCAAGCCCAATTTCTCTTTTAAGAGTTAGTATTAAGCCATTAGTAGGATCATATAATACAAAACACACATTGGGGATATAAGAGCTTGGAAAGGAAGAAAGAGGATTTTAGAACATTGGAGCCCTATTTCTAATCAATTTGGGGGAAAGTATCATTTGAATTCTTGTGTAATTGATTTTTTATAGATTATGCCTATTAATTGGAATAAAAACCCCAACTAAATGATTAGAATTTGATTTTGATTATATAAATTAATTAATTTCATAATTAACATAATTTGGAATTAATTAGGATTGATTTAACATCATTTTGATTGAGTCTTCCCAAAATTGATGAGTTTTTAATACATCTTGAATAGGTTCTGCAGTATTAGTATAATCCATTCAAAACCCTGGGATCTTATGCATAAGACGTAGAGATTTGAAATCAAACTATTGTGAATTGGGATGTTAGGGTTCTTGAGAGGGAAAATGGGTTTTATATGAGTTCTTGAATTTTAATTAGGATTTTGATGATATAATTGTGTTCTAATAATGTTATGTATGTGGATACAGTAGTTATGTATTAAGTGATTCACGTATGATGGTTTTTACGTCTTTAATGGAGGTTTGAGTTGAATTTTATTGAGTTGGAGAAGACAAACCCTGTCGTGGGAATTTTTCAGAATACTGAAGAGCGCGGTCGATCGTTGATTTTCGACAGTTGTCCACTGCCTCATATATTTTGGAAATTTCACTTATTATTGTAATTATGGAAGTTTATATTTAGGGTATTGTTTTGGGACAACATATGACCTAAATTAATATACATGACTTGGTTTAAAATATGTAATGGATAATTTAAGATAATGGATGGATTAGTTATTTACTTTTAATTACAATTAAAGTGGATAAATCTAAATGAGACTTAAACTCCTTGTTTGAGATGGATGTTATTTTTTATGTTTGTTATGCAATTCATACCATGTGTGAGTACTCATGGCGAACTTACTAAGGGTGGATTCGATTAAAGGGGGCACGCATGACTCGGATGGTATGGTACCTTGGTGAGTAAACGAAAAGCCTTAGTAAATTTTTACCCCGGGTAACATGTATAAGTACCCGTGTCCAAGATGTATTACTAGGATATTTCCATCACATAGTCTTGGGTATGGTAGGCTATATGATTGATGGGTAGATATGGTGATTAATCTGTTGCCTTGACGAGGTCTTAGGTTCAGAACAAGCTAAGATTATACTTAGAACGCATGAGTGCTCCCTATAGGCATTAGAGATAGGCCTTTGTTATGTGATATTTACACACAGACTATCATAATTGCTTTATAACAGTTTACTTATTTTATTGTAATGTTATCACGAATTCAATTGTTATTTTCATATGAGTACATTAAAGTTTAAACCTGGGATCACTTGGGATTTTGGAACCTTAGATGCGTATGATTTTAGGATTGCGGGGTAGAGGTAAATCTAAAAGATGTCCAAATACTAGAAGCATATGCATAGTCATGATATAATTCAACTTTTGTTATACTGTTATTTACTTCAAACTTGTTGTTCATGTTGTGGATTTAACTTTTCCAGACTGAGGTCGCCTGTTCCATAGCCTTTATCTTTAGTGTTGTTGTCATTCATCCTTCTATTGTAGATCTACCTTAGGATTTAGGTGTCACTGGCCTGCGTGCCAGTTCTATCAGTTAATTTATTTTTTTCGCTATTGTAGCGAGGGATAAATATTAATATTCGTATATATTAATATTCCTTATTGGTGACCTGGTACTTAAAAAACTTCTCTCAAAATGAGGAATCGATTCATATCATTTAGGCAAACTATATGGAACATGAAACTCAAAAATTTGATCACTAAGTAGTTTTAATTTATTTTATATAGCTTAGCCGAATAAAGATGATTCATGTTAATGGTAGCATTAGTTCATGAAACTTGTCTCCTTGTGTTTTTCGTCGAGATTTAAAAAAACTCACCTAAAAATGGTGGTATAACCTAATAATGGATTGTTAAACATAGAACAAACACAAACTCATTTAAAAATGGCTGGTATAACCTAGAATAAGTTTGTTTTGCCTAGAACAAGCAAAAACCCACTTAAAAATGGTGGTATGATCCAAGAATGGGTTGGTTATCCTAAAATGGGCACAACTTCACCTAAGAACGAGGGGTATGACTTAAAATAAGACGATTTCTCCTAGAACACGTTAAAGCCCATCTAAACTAGTCATATAAACCAAGAATGAGTATTACCAAATATAAAAAAGGGAAATACCCACCAAAGAAGGTGTGGTATGACTTTGAATATGTTGGGTTTGCCTAAATCATGCAAGAACCCACCTGAAAATGGTGATATAAACCAATAATGGTTGGTTAGCCTATAATATGCACAAATACACCTAGTAATGGGTGGTACAATTTATAATAAGTCAAATTTAGCTAAAACAGGTAAAACCCTACCTAAAAATAGTGGTGGGACCCAAGAATGTGTTGGTCGGCCCAGAATAGGCACAAGTCCACCTAAGAATGTGTGGAACAATAATGAGTTAAAGATGAAAGTTAAATTACTATAAACTTTTCCAAGTCAATGGCGTCAGTCACAGACCTACCATCCACTAAAAGATGACTAAAATAAAAATTTATCTTATTATTGAGTTTTACAAGTAAGTGGAGTCAATCACAGGCCTTCCCTCTATCGAGTAAACAATGATTTAAATATAAAGGTTTAATTTATTATAAAATTTTACAAGTCAGTGGAGTCGGTAACAGTCCTACCCCCACTGATAAATTAATGAGTTAAATATGAGGGTGAACTTGATATGTGAAAGTTAACTTATTGTCAAATTTTACACGTCAACGGAGTTGGCCACAGACCTATCCTCCACGAATTAAATGAGGAATTAAATATGAAAGTTAACTTATTATCAAATTTTACAAGTCGGTTACAGACCGCCCTCTATCGATTAAAAGAAGAGTTAAAAATAAAATTTAACTTATTATCAAATTTTAAAAGTGAGTAGATTCACTCACAGACCTACCCTCCACCGATTAAATGATGATTTAAATATAAAAGTTATTAAATGATGAGTTAAATATGAAATTAAACTTGTATATATGTTTTACAAGTCAACGAGGTTGGTCACAAACGTACCCTCCAGTGACTACACAGATAAAGACCTCAAACATTCATAAAAAATGGATAAACCAAGGCAATAAACGTAACATTTCCTTAAAGGGTAAAATATCACAAGTCCTGCAAAATATTGCAAAACGGCCTACATGAAAAGATAAAAATAAAACACCATAAAAATTAGGGTACTGGGGGTAACCTCCCATACATTTTGGTGACCTCATGGCCTTATTCAATCTTAACTTTAGGGAGAACAGGCTTAGTCGTTGGTTAATTCACTTCTTGGCCAGATGCTATGGAAGATTACATATATCTAATGATTGGCTTCTTAATAGGGGAAGTTGTAGATAAGAAGGGTCGTCCTTAGGGATGTTTCGCCTCTTATAGACAGTGATCTAACCCTTGTTGAATGCAACTGACTCTTTACTCTTGGTAGTGACCCCCTAGATGTCAGCTTCAAAGCCTTCGTCAAGGGATTTTTCCTTCTCATGCTCTATATGGAAAACATTTGCCTTTGGAGGATAATCTTCTCCCAGGTATTTAAGTCATTCACCTCATTCATCACAGTCAACTGGGAATTCACCCTACTTACAAGGTTTCACCTTCCTTGATCAGTTTTTTCTTGATGGTGGTCTCCTCCTTTAACTTGTATGATAGTTCGGTAATCTCATTTTCCTTGTCATTAGGATAATTCTTTAAAATGGTTGGTTGGATATGAAGAATTATATTCATGTGCATTTGGCGATTAGCTCGACCAACCCCCTCATGCATAGTTTGGATGGATTACAAAGATAAGAGTAAATAAGATTGGTATGTACATGGGTGATCTAATAACCTTGTAAAAATGTAAAGAGTTGATAAGAACTTACCAACACCATGTGGTAGAGTGCCTCTTTTCAAAAACTCTCCATATTGAAACCTCACAAGTTCGACATGTCTTTAAGAAACATAATGGCCTAAGAAACAAAAAAACAACGTCGACATTTGAAATATAGCAGGGCTTCGGTGGTAGTGAGGTATTTATTACCCTTTGAAAACTAACTATCTAAGGATGCCCCCTAGACGATGAAGAAGAAGTTAGAGGTATCTCATTCCTTGGAGTGATCACCATCGACAAGTTATTCCTCATTGATGGTGATTTAGGAAGGGTCTTATCAGTGTGTTGCTTATTAGCATTCTCAACCTCTCTCTCCTTTTCTTTATCTTTCTCTCTAATCTCCTTATCCCAAATGGATATGATCCTTTTTTGAGGTTTTTGTTGCATCTTAGACGGCTCTATTAGGTTAGCCTCCCCTATTTTTTATATCTTCCCTACCAATGATAAGATCAATCATATGCCTAGGGCGACCAGTCATGTCTTTAGAGTGTTGGAGGAGGAAGGGAAAGGTGAAATATTCTTCTTCCCCCTCTATGTCTACTTACTCCTAAACAAGGATGAAGGGACATTGTACCTTGCATAGAAATAGAGGGTAAAGGTCGTCCTTATTATATAATTCTTCTTGATAGTAAATTGATTTAGTAATCGGTCAAGATCACATAGGTCGGTGAAGATGCCTCACTTATGTACATTCCCAGTGCCTCTACGTTGAGGATGAGAGTGGAAATTATTATTGATGAATCATTGATCACGTTGTAATCGATGGAATTAAGGGTGGGGACAATTGTGATGTTAATTGATAATGCAACTATCAGTTTATAGGAAAAAGAATGTGAGCTGCTCTTCAATCAAATCTTACTCCGAAAGGAGTTCACCAGTTCGCGCATTTCTTTAAGTCAGTGAGGTCGACCTCAATGTATTTCGGCTTCCTCTTACGGTGAGTATCTGCATCAAGAGGATAAATGTTGATTAGTAAATAGCAAAGATATAACAAATAAAACTTAATGAATAGGTGAAGAGTCTACCAAGCGATCCAACTTCCAACGGCATAGGAAGACCTATGTAGTTCTCACCATAAATTTTTTCATAAAATAATTGAAGAGGGGCACCCACCCAGCTTCTCATAAAAAGTAAGTTTGGTATGATAAGGCCCAATATAGAAGTCAATAATATTGTATAAATAACCCCAAGACAGCAAGGGAGAGCCATGCGAGTGGGTCCAAGCAAGCTAGGGGGTGTCATGCGAGCAACCCAAGACAGTAAAGAAAGGCCATGCAAGCAACCTCAAGTCAACAAAGGGGTTCCATGTAGGTGGGTCCAATAAAATTGGGGGCATGAAAGCAACCCCAATATATGAAAGAGATGCCATGCAAGCAACCCAAGTAAGTGAGGGGTGCCATGCGAGTAATTTGAAGACAGTAAAGAGATGCCATGAAAGTAACCCTAAGACAGTGAGGGGGTGTCAGGCGAGTGGCTCCAAGTCAGCAGGGGGTGCTAAGTGAGAAACCCAAAGACATTTAAATAAAGAGGTTTTATATAATATACTACTTACTAACACCTTTATTTTTTAAATAACGGAATTCTTATCAAGAAGCCTTATCCAAATAAGCAAGGCTTGAACATATGTCCAGTCGGATCCCTTGAGAGTTTTGGTTTGGAGACTGAGAGGCAAGTCTTGTTGGGAAAGCTAAGGCTCAACCACTTTAGTACTTTAGGAAATAAATAATACTAAAAGTAAGCACCTAAGAGGTCACTCACACACTAACACAGCTCATACTTTGTAAAATAAGCGAGCAGTCAAAGTACTGCTCGCTAAGCCATTTTCAGCTATAACATTCGCGAGTGGTCCTCAAGGCTGCTCGCAAGTTTTCAAATTTTTTTACCAAGTAACCGTTTGAATTAATCACAAAATAAAACTTTTTTGCACTATGCCCAACATATTTGCTTTTTTATTTTGGTTGCGCTAGATGTCGGCTTTCAGAGTGGATAGTGACAAATAGTAAAATAGGACAAAAAGTACTACTCAGGTATTATCGTAAGGGAATATTCCTTTGGCGCACACAGGCCACATCGACCCTAATGTTTAGCTATAAATATATCACCTAGTAAAGGTCAAATGATACCATAACTTGATCACTTTTACTCTCTCAAATTCACACAGAAATTATTCTCTCCCTTCTCTATCCTAAGTATTTGAAGTGCTTATATCTTCACCCTCAAAGAATTATCACTCTCAAGTGATTCCATTATTTTTGTTCCTTCTTAAAAGATTGTATTCAATCATTGTCTTCCTCATATTGTAATCATAAAATTATCAATATATTGCAAAAGTTAGTTTTCAACTTACTTGTTGATCCTGAGACTTTGAACACCTAGAAGGTTGTTTCCATTGGAGTGGGTCATGCCTCACTCCTTTTAGATTATTCATAGACCCCAGTACAACTACCATCCTATAATACCAATATGTCTCTATCAGTATCATCTTAGGACATGGGCAACCACGTTACCAAACTACAAGACTTGTCCATGGCCTGAAAATAGTAAATGCTAGAACCAAGAAAATTTAAAGATCGTATCATTACGTAATATCATCTAGATGCCATAAATTGGATTTATGGAAACAGTAACCATTACAATCTGGAAGACTCTAGTCTTGTAGGGCAACATATAGGTTTAAAGGCTTATTGCACATGCTAAGTGCAATCGCAAGTGTCCGCGAAAGTGGTACACTTTTGGTTTCTTATTTTTCTCTTTCTCTCTATCTTATTTCTCGAGGACTAGCAACGCTCTGTTTGGGGGTGGTGTGATAAGCACCCAAAAGTGTACATTTTATATCCCGAATAGACGTATTTTAGCTGCTAATTCTCGACAATTTGGGTCTTATGCGCTTTATTGTCTATTTTGTAGGTCGAATGCATGTTGCGATGTTCAAATGCGTATTTCAAGGCAATTGTGTAAATAATGGTGCTAATTACCCTTGTCCCGTACCCTAGCCTATCCTAAACCTGTCCCGAACCGTGTGTGTTTAATTTGTCCCGTTTTATTTTATTTGTGTCATTTTATTTTTAGGATTTATTTTATTATTTTATTTTATTGAGTCATGTATTTTTTTAAGGATTTTTAACGCGTCGTGTATTAGTTTTTATATTTTCTTTTATTTTCTTAGTTTTTAGTTAGTTTATTATTATTTCATTTTTATTATTTTTTTTTTTATAGTTTTTATTTTAGTTGTGTTTAGTTTTTTTTTTAGAGTTTGTATAGTGTGTTGTGTTGTGTCATTTTTTTTTAGTTGATTTTTATTTTAGTTAAATTTTTGTTTTCTTTTATTTTATTTTTATTTTTAGTTTATTTTTTTAGGGGTCATAAGTTAAACACACACACAACCCCTCACACCCATCTATCCTACACCTTACTCACACCACAACAACTCACCTCAACCTCAACCTCAACCTAACTTCCTACACCTTCACACACCCAACTACTCCACCCAACTCATCTTATACCTCAAACACTCTCTCTCCTCAAATCCTCCATTGACCCACAAACTCACCACCAACTCAACTCCCATGGCACTCTAACATAAACCCACCATCTCTCTCCTCTTTCTCATCGCCAACACATGTTTTCCAACCCACTTCCCTAACCCGCCTACCAGCCACGATCCCCAACAGCCACAATGGTCGGCAACCCCTCACCAACAAACCCGCCGACCCTTATACCCTCAACCCAATCCTGTAGCTCCAGCCCCTTACCCATCGGTTCAACCCCAACCTGCGCCATCCGGTGACCCAACCTCCTGAACCAACCTCCATCGCCTATCCGCCCTAACCCCCAGCTCCCACCAAGCGGACCTCAACCCGATTTCAACAAATCCCAAACCCGTTGGCCATCTGACCCGACCCCTTATGCTTCCCAATCCGACCCCTCCATCTGCCTCACCTTCATTCCTACCCATTTCATCAACTAAGCCAAAATTGTGCACCTGCCAAATAAAAGCCAACTCCCAAAATAAAACCAAAGACCAAAACCAAATAAACCCACATGTTTAAATCACACCTCTTTTAACCCCAATTCCAAAAATTCCCCCAACCACTCTTTTAACCAAATCTGATTTTATTCCCTCACCCCTCATCCACATGACCTCACACAACCCATGCACATTTGTGCATTTCCCTATTTTGACCCCAACTTATCCTCACTCCCCTCATGTCCATTAATCCCTACCCAATTTACCCTTTAGCTCCATGCCTACTATTTAAGGAAGATGAAGACCATTTGAAGAAGGATCTTCAAATTAGTTTTTAAACTTTGTGTGATAAAATTATCTCCATCCCTCTATGTTGAGTATTTGCATTTTTAGCAAATATCTCAATATAGAGGTGTGTAGTGAAATTTATCTCTAGGATAAATTCAACCCCATCCCTCTATAATGAATTTTTGCATTTTTAGCAATTATTTCAAAATAGATTGATGCAGTTGAATTCATCCCTTATGGGAGGTGAATTCTAATCCATTCCTGTTGAGATTTTGCATTTTTAGCAATTATCTCAATATAAAGTAATGATCTAGAATTTATTTCTTTGGATGAGTTCTAACGTACAATTTTATAATGTTAGGATTTGCATTTTTAGCAAATCTCTTTTGTTATTTAATTGTCCATTTTGAATTCATCCATTATCCTTTATTTTTATTTTTATTTTGTAGTTGTTACTTTAGATTCAATAAATACATTAGTGAGGGATTATGATGGAGATATTTTTTATGTATAATTGAAGATTCCATTTCAATTCAAGGCTTAAAGGGGTTTGATCTCCTCCTCTTGATTACTTTTAGTTTAATCCTCACATGCTCTTTTTTGTATACTTTTATTTTTATTTTGTGGATGATGATTATTAAGGGCTAATCTCCCATTTATGGGATGAAATATTGAAGCCCTTATGAGTCCAATTTTGTTAGTTTACTTATTAGGAAAATTTTGTTTATCTCACTTTTCTTAAATTAGCTTTTACTTCTTAATTAGTAGTTATAAAAATTAGTATAGTTAGTTAGTTAAAAAAATCCCTTGAAAAATCCTTAAAAAATATAAAAAGCAAAAAATAAAAAAGAAATAATAAAATGCAAATGAATCTATATATGTCCTCTCCAATTTTGTGTTTCCTCCTTAGATATGGATTGATACCTCACTTAACGCTATATTCTAGTTTTGTTCTACTTGTATAGGTTTGTGAAGATTTTTGATGGAAAGAAGAAGTTGCAACAACGACACAAAAATATACAATAGAGAAGAAATTTTTTCTTTATCAACACTTATATTTTTCTCATATTATAATTATAAAATTATAATTATATTGCAAAAGTTAGTTTTCAATTTACTTGATGCTCTTGAGACTTTAAACACCTTGAAGGTTGTTTCCATTGGAGTGGATCATGCCTCACTCCTTTCAAATTATTCAAAGATCCTAATACCACTACCTTCCCATATATGGCGACTCTGCTGGGGAGGTTTTATCATTACCATGGATAAAGAAGGTTATAATGTTTCAAAGGAATTGGGTTTTAAAGATGCTCTAATTGGTAATCGAGTCCATAGTGATCAGACGACTAATGAGGAAGTAGTGGTTACCAGAGCAAGAGCTCCTATGCCTCTAAGGGGCAGGAAAGCACAGCAACGACTGCGTCGCTGAACGAATAAACCTGATAAGTATGTTTTTTGAGTTTCTGAGACAACACAGCGTGGATGTGTCCAGCTTAGGCCAAGATTTTATGACATCCACAATGGCTCCTGTTGAAGGAGCAGCTATAATAAAGACGACCCTGGCTAGAAAAGTGGAGATGGAGAAAGTGGTGACTCCAGTAAACTCGCCAGTTGCGAAGAAGGTATAGTTAGAGGAATCTCCCTTCAAATAAATCATAATAGAAGAAGTGAAAAAGTTACTCTCCTCCTAGGGACGAGCTAAATATTCCCTTCTCGGATAGTCACAATGAAAAATCATACCCTGAGGGGTACACTCCCCACAAGTTCATGAAAATCAATGGGAGGGGTGAAAATCTTAGAGAGAATGTCAAGAGGTTTGTTGAGTACCTTAGCATACATAGAAACGACAAGGAGATCAAATTGAGGGATTCCAAAAAAACTCTCACCGAAAAGGCATACACATGGTAATCTCATTTGGCGCCAACAACATCCTCACTAGGGAGAAAATGCACAGGTAATTTTTTGCAAAAAAAATTCTTAGGTGAGGATGAGTTCATGTTGAGACACTTAGCCTAAGAAGTGCAGAAGCCACGTGAAGAGTTGATGAAATACATCAAGCGTTTTATAAAAATTTCACTAAATGTGCATGAAGATGTTACAGAGTCAAGGTTTCTGCGAATATGCGTGGAGGGGTTGCTAGAATAATACAAAATTCATCTGATTAATTAGACTCGAAAGGGTACCTTCAGAGAACTCACACAAGCGGCTAGTAATATCGTAATGATCATCAAACCAAGACCCCAAAGGTGTATTGAACAGATGTCGTTGCCATCTGGTAGGTTTAAATTTTCACGACGGTAAGCAGTGAACTACATTGAAGGAATTCCTACAGGAAAGAAAGGAGACCAAGGGCCCATGAACAGTAATGTTGCTCGAAAGAGAAAATTTGGGAATGATGTCCCACTGCCATTGGCATGTACTGCAGTGGAAGCTATGGACTATTAGTGAAAAATTGTGTGTGAGGGGGTTGTAGGTCCCCCTTACTCAAATGGCCAAGTACCAATGGCAGCAGACAAGGCGAAGGAAACGTTTTGGGAGTTTCACCAGAGGGTGGAACATGCCACTAAGGATTATTATTATTTAGGCAAGATATGGTAAAGAATCCTCTTGTCTCTCAATGTTCAAAGGATGGATGACAACCAAGGGGGTGGAAATATGGGACGCATGGGAAAGGCCTATGCCTTGCGTTTAGCCTCAGCTTTGGCCTCGTACTGACAAATCTCTCTACAAATCCTCCTTACATCCATGGGACGAGGTGCTACTTAACTAAATTAACTAAATATTATAAACAAATTGAGAGGTTGATAGAGTTTGACAGAAAGATCAAATAGGGACGACAAATTATTTTTTTTATTCTCTAACTCAAGAACAGACAAGAACATTCAATGAGTACTTCCGAAAAGATGACCGGTGTTAGACTGGAAAACTTCACAGTAGCTTAAGAAACCAGGAAAGGAGGGGAGGCCCTAAAACCATCTATATTCAATAAAAATGTCCACAACAACCACTAAAATGGCCCAAAAATCCAACAATGGAAGTCGCCAAAAAGACTTAAACATAACCCGAAAACTCAAAGTGCCACCAAAAAATTATACTCACTAACCCGGTAAAAGAAAAAAAGAAAAATGGAAATGGTGAATACCTGGAAGAGGACTAACGCTTGAAAAACCCCAAAAATCACTTGGAAATCGCTTGAACAAAGAGAGGGAGAAAGAGTTATGGAAATTTATGGGTTTAGAGAGAGTTGGAGTGTAAAGGGAGAAGAAGGGGAAAATGGGGGTCTGAATTTATTTTTAAACCTAACAATGATGAGGTATGAGTTCCAAAGCCCCATCATTAAGGAACACTTCAAAAAATGTTAGTTGTCGCCTCCTCTTGGGCAACACGCTAGGCCCATGATCTAAGGACAAGTATCAAAACATAAACCTCCTCAACCAGCCCACACCCCACACATCAAAAATTCCTCATCAACGTTGGAACTCATATATTTATCCCCCAGTCCCTATTCCCACAGTAAACTGAGGGCTAGGGGTGATTGATATGCCATTATGAGACCTCATCTCAGCTTAAGCCACTCTCAACCCAAGTCAATTCCGTAAAGCTTCCTCAATGCAACCCATCTTTTACATCTGCTCGAGCCATCTTGGTCAATGCATCTCGTCTCGAACTCAAACCGAGATAATAGGAAGACTTTGTTTATCTAATATCTCGTCTCATCTCTATTACAAGGCCGAAACCCCTTAGGCCATCCTATATTCTCATCTCAGCCTGACACTGGTCAGCCGAGACTACACTTAGATATTATCTACATGCGATTCATGGGTAAATTAGTAATCTCATACTCAGCCAGGATGAGACCTCTACTCAGCAAATCACTCTTAGCACCTACTAAAGCACGTGGAATGGGGAACGTGTGGAAGAATGTGCGTGGGTTTCAAGACCCATGTGAGCCAAACCGTTGTAACTCATCATCCACACATATGGAGAATATCTCTTAATCATTTCTTACATGCACAAAGGATAGCTTTCAATGCAACATTGGGCACTGGATATTGTGCATGACTTATGCATGCATGGGGTGCGTATGATACCACCCAATCCATATAAATACTTGTCTTCTACCTTAATGAGAGTGACAATAAATTGTAAACCCTACTGAAACTCTTCTAAACTTATTGCTTAGAGAGAGAAACCTTCAGTGCTTTTATCCCAGGGCCATTAGAGCCCAGATTTAGTGGATTTCACACACTCACACAGTGGACGTAGGCCCTTCAAAAGCTGAACCACTGATATTTGGTATCATCTCATATTTTCATCATATCTTTCTGTCTACTTATTTATTTGTCATATTCCATTGTTCTTTGGTTTTGAGCTAACACACACATTGACTTGGCGATACCATTTCTGGTATATCAGATACATTCATGAAGGGCTCCACAGTTAAAGAAATGTCTATAGTGCTAACACGAAAATAAGAGTAAATAAAATATTATAAGAACACTTGCATAGTGAAGATGAGGGTTCGAGGGGTAGGTATGGAAGAATAATAGCTGAAAGCTCACATACATACTCGTAGAAGGCTCCACAGTCAATGGAACACCCACAGACATGCTCATTTAGGGTCCCATGGTGATGGGAGCACTCGTGATGCCCAACTAAAAAAGGGGGGAGATGGGAATATTGTCATTTGTAACCATAAACATACAGTACAAATAAAATTTCAAAAATAATAAGCTAAGGAATTTCAGGTAAATACGCGAGATAGCACGGGTGATGAGCCACTCTTAGCAACACTAGCTGGAGATACAGCAGATAAAGGAGTTCTAACAATGCTCACCTAAAAAGAAAATAAAAAATAGAATGAGCAACGGTTCGAACACGTGAAAACAAATTAAGTATGAACTCTGACAGCAAGTGTAAAAGTACGCCAGTTCAAATACCTGGCCTCTAATGGTAGGAGAGGCGCTCAAGTCCATAACAACAGGTGGAGCGATACTCACACTAACCTGTCAAGGAAGAAGCTGTCAATAGAAAGTTAGTCAAAAGTTGCTAAGTTATATGACCAAGTACAAGTGCCGAGCTAGTGGCTTGAGAAACAGGCTCACTCGAAGAAATACTATAAATGGGCTAAGTAAAAAGGGTTTGGACTTGGAGAATGTTGTCCAAGGGAAGACACACCCTTGGGAAAAATATCCTCCTATAAGGAGGTACCCTAGGGATGACTACCTTTATGGGTAATAGTATACCCCCACTAATACAAGCGTCACTCGAAAGGGGACCCTGCAATACAATGATCATCAAGAAAAGAAAAGGAGTATAGTCGTGTTTTTGTTAGTCACAAAATGAATGTATGAAAAAAATAAGGGGTGCTCAAAGAATACCCCTCAAGAATTATCCATCACATTGTGGAATGAAGGCAAGGTAAAGAGCTACTCGCTATAGAAAAAGTGAGTGGCCTGATGATTGGTGCAAGAGGGGCCACACACACCTATATAAAAAAATAATATACAATTTATAAGGGAACACGCACACAAGACTTGATAAAATTCCTTTTTGAATCACTAAATACCTTAACAGAATGAGCAACCACTTAAGAACTCCACAAAGTGGTGTGGAAAACAGTAGAGATGCAAAAAAATAATGTGTGGAGAATTTAGTTCATAGAGGCCAGTGCATAGAAGGTTAAAATTCGAAAGAAAAAAGGGAAAAGGCCAAGTGAATTTAGTAGTTTTATCTACAAACCTCTCATGTGAAGATCAAGGAGGACAGGAATAATAGGAGAAGAAGAGGAAGGAACCACCCTCACTCTGGAGGAGACATTCTCCCTTATAGAGTAAACTTGTTCAAAAAATGAAGGAAATTAGTAATATGATAAATTACAACTCAGATATGTGACAAAGAGAAAAGTACGCAATAAATTAAACACTTACAAACACATCGTAATGAGCTTGCCAATAAAGAAGGTTAGGCTGGTGGAGGAAGGTAAATAAATCATGGTGTCATTATGATCACTGTTAGAGGGCTCCAAATCCATGTTTGATCCCCTCGTGGCTGATAAAAAAGGAGAAGCGTCAGGTGATTGATCTTTTTTTAGACCATGTAAGTCGATATCAATTGAAGAAGAACTATGACAATCATAAGAAGGAGTGCTTCCATAATCAATAAGTTCCTCTTTAGATGAACAGGTCGAGTAAGTGCTCATAATTCCATTAATTATATATCTACTAAGTAAAAGAGAAGTGACTAGAGTACCTTTACTGAGGGAGTAGATAGTAGAGTAGAAGGTTGAGAAAGAGTTGCTTTAAGGGCCTCATAGGCCAGCTCACAAATAGTCTAGTTTCTTCAATCCTTAAGACGTTAGTGTCTGAACCTTAGTCTTACACAATGGAGGGCCCAATGGTCTTGGATTCTTTCTTCTTCTTACTATCCTCTCAAGTCTTAACTGGTGAGGAAGGGGAAGCAACTCCCCCAACTTGTGCAGGGATGAAATTGGAAATATCATCACTTGCATGCTTCCTCTTCAGGGAACTTTGTCATTTGATTTGCCCTTGTTTTTCCCCTTTGGTTGTTGGGATTTTACCTCAGGATGTTTTAAGTATGTGCTCTCCACGTGTAAATGAATCATAAGGATGGGTACACCGGATTGAGAGGAGACCTCTCTACTTGGTTGCGATGCCAAACCTCTTTCAGAGTACGCTTGATTAAGTACTTGTCATGCGAGGGGATGCGCTCAATTAAAGACTTACTAGGAACATTCTGTATACAATTCTTTCACAACACTATTTGATGATGTCACAAACCAAACCACGAACAACTAAAAGAAGGTAGATAATCATGAGCAAGTATGTAGAAGTTCCCAAAGTTAGTAATCCTCCGTACCGTCCCCTCAGGAGTAAAATTGGAATAGGCCTCCAAGTACAAATCTGAGGGAGAGAGGCTAGTGGTAAAATCTGAAGTGTAAGTACCCTAGTCATACCCAAACTACCTTTTGGTCCTCTTGAAGTGGTAAAACTTAACCCCTACCCAAGATCAGTTAATAAAGGTAGTATGCATGAAAGAATAAAATCCATCACAAAAATGTGAGGGCAGTTACTCAGATGGAGAGAAGAAGGTTCCAGGTGAAGCAAAGTGGAAGTACCAAAATAATATACCACTCACCCATTTTAGTAAGGTCAAAAAGAAAATTCATCTATGTTGTCCAAAAATTGATTAAGTAAATGCTTAAGGGCTTTCTTATGCCACCTAGCAATGTAAGCGACCAGACTATGTAATGAGTGAGGCTCAAGGGCCTAATTGGGGAACCACTTGAAAATAAAACCCATCAAGAAAAAAGAGTTGATAAAGTTTACCACGTTAAAATAGTCATGAAAACTTTCCATGTCAGCATGTGTCTGATCCAACCAAGTATAAACAGATCCCAAAGTGAGGGCAGAGAGCGAACGCTCCTTCCCCGAGAAAGCCTGATAGTCAAATGAAAGATCAATTCGCGCAGGGAGTCGTTTGGCCTCCCTTAAAATAAAAATCGACTCAAGAATATGACAAAGAAAGCATCCCAGTGACTCCTCGAGTGGAGCTTTGGACCCTCTTGACTCTTAGGTTCCCTAGCTTGGGCATCCCCTTTGCGAAATGATTCAAAATTCCTTGAACCAATAGCATTTCCATTTGGAAAAAGATTGATTGCTTGTCCCAATATGGGTGAGAGTGATATAATGGGTGCAATCAGATAAGGCCTGGTAGAGCTCCTTGCAAATCTACTGCTCGATGGAGTCCTCATAGACACCAATGAAACATAGTTCCCTAAGACAGGGAAACCAGACAACTCATAAAAATCTTCCGAGGTGATTGAAAATTCTCCCTAATTGGTAATAAAGTTATGAGATTCCACGCTCTAACGAGAGAGTAAAATATTGTAAGCACTCTTGTTCATGGGAATGGTGTAAGAATTCTAACTGGTAAGAGTTTAAGTCCAGTATAGGTCATCAATAATGCCACGATAGATAGGTACATTGACAATGTAATCAGCCCACAAATCCCACTTATCTAGGGCCCCTCCACAGACGCCAATATTCACATTTGATAAGGGAAAGTCACACGTATCCACTTAAATGTGCAAAATGCTATCAACAGAGACCACATGAGTGTCCTCAGACTCAGAAAAACCTACGAGCGGCCACTCGTTGATCTTTTTGCCCAAAAAAAAGGGGGAAAGGTGATAAATCAAAAAGTGAGTCCTCACCCTATTCCCCAAAATTTCTTTTGCACTTTGGACAAGGCATTGGCATCACTTGCAGAAGTCCCAAATCCACTAGAGATGGTGGAGGCAACAGTGGATGAAGTCACCAAAGAAAGGCATTTGTGGTGGCTCTAGTGGAGACAGAGGTGATGATGGTGACATGGATAGGTAAGGATCCCACCAAGACCTCACTCATGGAGGTAAAGAAAGAAGAGGAAAGGTTTTATGAATAAGAAGCCATGGAAGAACTAAAGTTTGAAGAAAAATGGAGATGGAAGAAGTAAGGGTTTTTATCTCAGAAAAATTTCTCTTCCTCTAGAAAGTAAAAGTAAATAACGATGAAGGTTCAAAAATGACAAGGATAAAAGTAGTTATAGGATGTAAACATGCATGCCTGACGGTTCAAAAGTATAGGTAATCATTACCCAAATCATGGAGAGGGGTTCCCAAAGAGACAAATGTCTCCTCGAGACATTAAAAGACACCCCAAATATGGATCCTCTGACAGAAGCATTAAATGCTCATGAAAATAATTATTTTCTTTTTGGAGTCCCCCCAAATTCCTAAAAGATTCCTTTTTGTACAAAACTATTTGTTCTTTACCAAAATGAACTCTTTTGTACGAGGGGGCTAATGTAGAGGGGTACCCACCCAACCTCTCATAAGAATTAAGTTTGATACTAGCATATCCAAAATGGAAGTCAATAATATTAGACAAGTAATCCCAAGTCAGCAAGGGAGTTCCATGTGAGTGGGTCCAAGACAGCTAGGGGATGCCATGCTAGCAACCCCAAGACAGTAAAAATAGGCCATGTGAGTGGGTCCAAGATAGGGAGGGGGTCTCATGAAAGAAACCCCAAGACAGTAAAGAGATGCCATACAAGAAACCTCAGGTCATCGAGGGGGTGCCTTGCGAGAAACCCCGAGATAGTACAGAGATGCCATGCAAGTAACCCTAAGCCAGTGAGGGGGTTCTAGGCTAGTGGGTCCAAGTCAGCGGGGGGTGTTATGTGAGCAACCCCAAGTCATTTCAATAAAGAGTTTTCATATAATAAATTATTTACTAAAACAAAGGAATGCTTAGCAAGAAGCTTTAGCTGAGGAAGAAAGGGTCGAGTAGATGTCCAATTGGGATCCCTTATGACTTTGGGTTTGGAGGCTGAGAGGAGGCAAGTCTTATTGGTCAAGCTAAGGCTCACCCACTTTAGTACTTTAGGACAGAAATAATACTAGAAGGAGCGATCGAAGAGGTCACTCACATAACTCACACTTAGTAAAATAATCGAGCAGTTAAGGTACTACTCACAAATCTATTTTAAGCTATAACATTAGCGAGTGGTCCTCAAGACCTCTCACAAGTTTTCAAAATTGTTTACCATGTAACCGTTTGAAATAATCACAAAATCATACTTTTTGGTACTATGCCCAGCATATTTTCTTTTTTACTTTGGTTGCGCCAGATGTCTCCTTTCAGAGTGGACAGTGACAAATAGTAAAATAGGATAAAAAGTATCACTTGGATATTATCGCAAGGTAATATTCCTTTGGCATACATGCCTCGTCATCCTTAATGCTTAGATATAAATATATCACCTGGTAAAGGTCAAATGATACCATAACTTGAGCACTGTTACTCAGCACAAATTCACACAGAAAGTATTCTCTCCCTTCTCTCTCTTAAGTATTTGAAGTGCTTATCTCTTCACCCTCAAAGAATTATCACTATCAAGTGATTCCATTCTTTTTGTTCCTGTTTAAAAGATTGTATTCAATCATTGTCTTCCTCATATTTAATCATAAAAATGTCATTATACCGCAAACGTTAGTTTTCAACTTACTTGTTGATCCTGAGACTTTGAACACCTTGAAGGTTGTTTCCATTGGAGTGGATCACGACTCACCTCTTTTGCATTATTCATAGACCCCGGTACCACTGCACTCCTATAATACCAATTTATCTTTATCAGTATCATCTTAGGAAATGGGCAACCACGTTACCAAATTGTGAGACTTGTTCATGGCCTGAAAATAGTAAAGGCTAGAACCAATAAAATTTTAAAGGTCGTATCATTACCTAATCTCATTTAGGTGCAATAAATTTGATTTATGGAAACTTTAACCATTACGATCCGAAAGAAACCTATATTTTCCTCGACATGTAAGATTCTTTAAAAGCGTACCTCTATGACTAATGGGCGAAGGGGGAGATGAAATCCCCTTTATTATAGTTACTATCATGAAAGCAACCTTTCCATTAAGGAGGTCATAAACATCCTCCTCCTTGGTGAGGTCATTATCTTAACAGGTCTAGGTATGTTATACTTAGTACAAAATGCCTCAAGTTTATTCTATGAAGTCACTTTATACTCCCTCAAAGGCCTAGATATGGCATATTAACAAAGTGAAGAAGAAGATGTTTAAAAAGGATGAAGTTTTTTGCAAAATAGTCTCTATAAGTAAGATGATAGATAGAGAATGAAATGGAAGATAATTCTTACCTTTGGGTTAAAGTAAGGACCAAAATATTTTTTCCCTTTATACCTCTTACCGCCAAAAGGCATGTGAAGTGGTGACTCTCTGAGAGTGCGCTTTATGCATACGATCAATAAAAATACATCAAATAAAATTAGATTCAAATTTTAAAATTGTTGAACTCAAAAACATCCTAAAAGTATATGTGATAAATTTTTGCATCAAGTTTTATAATCAACCATATTTTATCTTCTTGATTAAGATAGGCAATTGTAAAAATTCGAAAAGATAAATCAATCACACAACACCGGATGTACACAGAAAAACCCACAACAAAAAAAAACTCGAGCCAAAGTGAACGACAAATATACAATAATAGAGTAATGCAACTAGAATTAAATGACTTATGATCACACAATGCAACGACACATTGGAAACTCTTTCCCACCATATCCTCCAAGGAGAGCGCAAATAGCTGAAGAATGCGACACAAGTGCGATCAGTTGTAAACTCGTCTGGTGCATTCAAATATCACACCAACAAATATTCTTTAATGTTGAATTATAATTTTTTCTCCCATTGAATAAGTGAGAAGACACCAATGAATTTTTAACTTTATAGTATGTGAAATTCCTAAAGGTTGATGGAAGTTTTTAAAAGTGTTTGGTTAATCAATATAAAGTCACAAATATTTTTTAGATATAAAAGATATTGAAAGTCACTCTAGAATAATTTTGGTAAATGGTTATTAAAGTCATGATAATAAGTAGTGAAACTTCAAATGAATTCAAATAGAAATAAAAAAAATGGTATTTCAAGAACACTCAAATAAGCTTGAAGAAAAACTTTAATGAATAGTGGTTTTCAACATATGTTTCTCTCTAAAAAATTCAAATTCTTTTTTGTTGTAGAAGAAGAAGACATTAAGTAGACAATAAGACACAAATGATCTTGTGTACATGAGCTTTAAAAAACTAGGATGCTTTTTGTCTATACAAAAAATTCAAAAGGAAATCCACAGAAAAGATATAGTTGAAAAAGTGGTTTGCACAAAGTTTGAGGTTGAGAAAGTTGCTAAAAATGCTCAATAAATGTCATCGAATTGAACGTTGGTCATCGACATGAACAACAAGGGACTTTTTCTACCGCAATATAATTTATTGAGTCGGGGAAGGAGGTAGCACCCGTGACCAGATGTTTCACCATTTGAATTTTGTACACAATGCAACCAGCGAAATAAAACTTCACTGCAAGGATCCAAGAGAAGTTTTTGGAAGTTTTTAAATTAAAAACAAGTCTTTTAAGTACACAGTATGCCCTTTCCAAAGTATGTTTATATAAGAGAGAGATATATGGCATATATATATGTCAAATCTAAAAAACAGCTTCAAACACACACACACTAGTTTAACACATTTTCCAATTTAAGAAAATATAATATTAGTAGTGTTAAAACATGGGTGCTCTAATTCATATAAGTCACTTGCCTTTATCCTAAAGAAGCATTCTCATTGGTAATGTCATGAGGTATCTTTAGAATGAAGATGAAGAAGTCCGGTCTTAAAATGCTGAACATGAAACTTTCTATTACAACCTAGACTATGACTCAATGTGTTTTGGTAACAGAATAAGACGATTCTAATGTCGAGGGCACTTGAGGATACTTTTTATCTTACAATATCCCCTTTGTCGATTATGTGACAAAACACGCAAATAAAAGATTAGGAATATTCTCTGATAAATTTAGAGCAAAGTTCAAAAAAGATAGTATTTTGATCTATGCCTTTAAGAACGGGACTGAGTACCTTATAAATTCCATGTTACTTCATGAGTAGTTTGATAGAACAGCATGAAGGACTTGTAAAAAACATTACTTCAACGTTAATATGAATATTTTTTTAGAAAAGGATTATGGTTGGTAGAACTATGACAACATCACAAGATTTGTAACAGTTGATCAAAATCACATTTTATAAATTATTGACTAGTTTACAGTAACTAGAGATAAAATGCATTAAATCTGTAACAGTTGTGTGTGGTAAATGTGGTATGTGGATTTTAAAATATGGATCATAATGGGTGTGTAATGTGGTTATAGCCACATCACACATCCATCATGCTCTATATCTTGAACTCCACATACCACATTTACCACACACAACAGTAAAAAATGTATACCAAAAATGAAATCAACACCAGTAATTTATTTACAGGTTGGATGTCAGTAGGTCAGATCGGAGGAAGGGTAGAAAGGGAGAGGTGGTCAGACCGAGAGATGATCAAAGTGAGGAGGTAGGGCAGAGAACAGAAGGAATGGGATGGTCAGATTAGGAAATAAGGTAGAGAGAAGAGTGAGCGACTGAAATGAAAAAAGTAGTTTAGGTTTTAACACAATAAATTATATTCCATTTTTTATCCTTAATGTTTTAAAATCCTATAAACATTACCTTTCACTTATTTTTTTCACACAAAACACCCTTAGAATTTTTTTCTCGATAATTTTTTTCTAAAAAACAAGGGGGAGTCTCCACACCACCTCGTTCGTATCTAGATCTGCCCCTACAGTTTTGTAATCATCGATCTAGTTTTACATGCCACCATTTTTATTTTAATAACAAGCCTTAAGTTAGTTTTTCTCATTATCTCAACCACTGCATCATGTTTCCCAAGCCGAGCAAATATTTGAGGAAAAAAAGCTTATTTCATTTTATGATACCATATCTTTTTTGTGAGTCTACATTACATCATGGGTTTCCCTTTGTTTGATCATTTGAATTCTTTTTTTTTTTGCATCACTCCACGTCTTTGGATTTATTAATTGCCCAAGAATCTCCATGTGGTCGTGGTTGCAAGCATGATTGTGGTTGGTTTCTAAATTGTGTAGAATCATCCAATAATGTGCATCTTATTATTCCAGATTCCATGTTAGATTATTATTTGCTTTAGAACTTTAAATAGACTTCTTCCTCCATCAATCACCATGTGTTTTGTATTATTAAGGCATTACATTAGCATGTATGTGCTACGTGGAATTATATCCCTCCTATATGAATTAATGACCAACCTTGCATTTTATATAGTTTAATTGCATAGTAGTTGAGATAGAGATTTCAATTTTTTTCCTTCATTATCTTTCGGCAAAGAACCATTGTTGGGATCTTGAGATTTTATCCATTTATAATTTTTTCATTTTTGCAATCATTGAGGCGTTGGGCTTCTTTTAGCTTTCTTAGGCATTTTCACCTCATTAAATCATTTTTTCAATGAGATTTCTGAGAGCATCCTCATTTTGTTTCAGCATCTAGCATGCTAAAAATCTTGTACCCATCCATATTTCCCACTGATTATAGACCTTAGCATTGTGGTGCTCGAGTATACCCTGTGTTTGAGGTTTGTAGTCCGATATTGGAATGCGTTGAAGAGCAATCAGTATATACTGAGTACCATGATTCGTTGTGTGGAGGATTCTGACGGAGTAAAATCGAGTGAATCTAGAGGAGGACATCAGATTTGGTGTTAAAGAGTCAAGCCTTTGGTATTTCATGTCAATGTCTTGTAATTTGTGGATTTCTTGTTGGTTTGTGGTTTTTAATTTTTATCCAATAAAGAGTTTTCCTCGCTTAGCGTTACGTTAATTTTTTCTAAACTTTTATAATTTTGAAAATATTTGATGTAATCACTCTAGCTTATTTAATTTCACTACAATAGAATGGTAGAAAAATCATTTTTTCCATAATTGAGGTGTTTGTTAATCTCGTACTGTGAAAAATTTTCATAATTCTTGGAGTGATATATCATGTTAGAACAATTTGATCAATTTGGAAATATTGATACACGATGCCAATAGATTCAATATCATGATTATGTTAAGGGCCCGTTTGGCAATCCAATTCCAAGGTTTGGAATTGGAATTGGAAGGTCAATTTCAATTCCGTGGAATTAAAATTGGCCTTCTAATTCCATTTCCATGAAATGGAATTGGGTTGCCAAACGGCCCCTAAGTCATACTTGAATCTTTATGTTGAGAAATTAATATTGATTTCATCAGTATTAGATAATTATGTTGATCATGTTGGTGGAAGGGGTGACAAGTGGAGTTTGGGTTGTTTCCTGAAAATTTTGGTAAACTAAATTATATTCAGTGAAAAAGTCATTGTTCGAAGCATATTTATTCTGATTGAGCTAATTAAAGTTTTGATGTTTGATATGGAATTAAATGCTTTATTTGATTGAATTGGAGTTGGCTAATCAATTTGTCATAATTAAATTGTCAATTTAATTTGGGTTGATTGTAAAAGAGAATGAATTATTAATGGATCATTGAATTGAATAGGACCTTCATTTCTTGTTTGGAATTTACTACATATTTAGTGAATTAATTGGAATCTTCATTATGATAAATTGGACGTTGACTTTATAAAAATGTTTGTCATTCAAAAGAAATTAAATTGAGTATATTTCTTACTACTATAAAATGCAAAACAAGGCATTAAAACTCCTCTCCAACCAGCCTATTCACGTAGGCAAAGCATTTAATGAGCCTTATTTTCAATACCCCTTCGCAAGTTACCATTTTTTAATTCTCTCCCCTATTACTGATTTTCTCTAGCATCTCGTTGTCTATTCATCTTACCAAGACAGTTGTGTGTCTTCCATACATCTTTCCTCAACCCACATACACCCAATGCACATAAACCCTTCTCACATTCTCCTCCAACTCGGCTCTCTCTCATCTTTGATCTCTCACCCACAATGTTCATCTCCATCTCTCTCATATTTCTCATTTTTATTTGAAAATTGAGTTTTCTCTTACATTTTTTTTATTTTGATTTGTGGCATTCAAGATCTCAAACATGGTGCTTATATTGCGTTTATTTTGGTTTTGAATGTAATAATTTTGTGTTTATTTGGGTTTTTCATGTACACACATTTTTTTGCTCTAAACTTTATAGGGTATACCCTCTTTTCGTTTTCTCCCTCTGTCACACATTTTACCCGTTTTTTTATCTCTGATTTTATGTTATTCTTTTGTGTTGATGATGTTTATTTTCCTTTTCTGATTGAATGGATGATATCGCCAAGACCTTTTTTGATTTTTGGATTGTTCAATTTTTTTTATTTCAATTTGAAATTAAATGCTATACACACTTTTGATAGTTGTTGATTTTGAAAAAAAAAAGTGATTTGTAAGTAATGTTATTTCATGCGTTTTCTGTAATGCAATCCAACTGTTTGGGTAAATGTCATATAATGATAATTTATATAGTAGCTACTACTTCCAACGCAATAATGAGTGAGTATTTTTTCATACCATCATTATAAAGAATTAATTATTTTTATGTTGCAATTTGTATTGAAAAAGGGTACCCTCCTCTGTCATTTATCATTTAATGATGGCCAGATTTATGTACTATGATAAGTACTTTTTATTTTTATTTAATTTTTGTAAAGTATTTATATTTTCCAAACAATTTCATTGATTTATAATCACATGTGATTGACTCTTTTATGCAGTGTGTATGTTTGTTGATAAATATATATGTTTTGTTTTGCTTGAGTTACTGAATTATTTAAAATGGGGTGTAGGCTATGGGACCACTATAACAGGAACTACTGCTCCTTATACTGGCACTGGAGATCATCACCACATCCAACATAAACATGGAGTACTCGGCATGCTTTATCTATCCAATATCTCCAACTATGTAAGTTTTGCTCTATACTATGTTTCTTTTTCCTCACTTAGAAGAAATAGAACATTATCTTGAAAAAAATAAGTTTAATATTGTTTATGCTTGACACTATAAACATTATTCATAATATCATTACTGCTTCAGACTATTTTAATATGTTAGATTATAATTTTTTTGGATGTAATGTGGCTTTGAAGTTAGACGTTCCCAAGGCATTAAATAGCTCAAGATGGTCTTTTCGCTTAAATACTCGGAAGGCTTTTAGTTTGGATGGTAAATTAATTGGTTCGATTAGTGAGATCATTAAATCTGCTAGACTCTCAAAAATAATCAATAGGGCTCCCTATAGTTTTCCAAGTTTTCTAGAGGTTTGTCTCCCCTCTTTTCTGCACTGCTGAGGATGTTATCAGTAGATATTTCGATCTCTAGAATAGTCAAGGACTTAATAAAATTATCTCTTCTCCTAGATGTTGTCAAGCTCCTACTAATTTGTTTTATGTAGATGTTATTATGATTTTTCTGTAAAGGCACTACATCCTCTTTAACCAAGTGTTACAGATATAGCTAAATCTAATATGGAAGGTTGGCAAGGAAAATTTATTTATATGGCTGGATGATTTGAGTTGGTTCAATTTGTCATCGTTCCAATTGTGGAGTATAGTTTCATGCCTTATAAATAACCTATGGACTTATTGATCTTTAATTCATAACGCTAAATCAATCATAGTTGCGTGGATGTATATGTGCCTTAATAATTATATAGGATGATTGGGGGTTTGTGATGCATGCATATTCTCAATCGTGATACTTTTTCTTTTGTGTCGGAGGGCAATCCTCGGGCCAGCTTGCGCGCACCTCGAGACTAATCCCTATGTCCTGAACAAGGCTTTCTATAACGGGAGTTTTTAATTCTTGCGATCCATGGTCCTTGCAAGACTCGAACTGGCGACCTCTAGGGAGAAAATCCAAGGTCTAACCAGCTGAGCCAACCGCTCAGGTTTCAATCGTGATACTTTGATTAAGATGACTTGGAATTTTTTACAATATAAATCATTATGTTGCCTTTTTATAAAAGCTAAATTATAATTTTCCTTGTAGTAGTTCTCACCTGTTGAGTTCGATTTGGCATGGGTTTAAAGAGGCTTATAGTATTATAAACTTCAATGACAGATGGATGGTTAGAGATGGTAATTCAATTATGTTTCTTCATGATAATATGTTGGGCTCTTCTTAGATGGGTTCCTTATGATCAAAACTTGCACTATATGAAATTCAATGATATTATAGTGGCTGATAAATGGGTGATTCCTCGACATGTTTCTTTTGTGGTGACTCACATCATAATCCT
The DNA here is from genome assembly GCA_949130495.1 of Sambucus nigra. NCBI lineage: Eukaryota > Viridiplantae > Streptophyta > Magnoliopsida > Dipsacales > Adoxaceae > Sambucus > Sambucus nigra. Next base: position 641,723,253 of record OX422209.1, on the reverse strand, counting down.
GATCACTAATGTTCATTTGCCTCTCGATAATGTTCTTAATAATCTTATTTGGCATTATAGTGTAGATAGGATTTAAACATTAAGGATGTCGTCAACATTTATTCACATTAGCTATAGACTTTATCTTAATTGGGACACTATGGAGGTCATCGACGGCCATCACCTGCTCATATACATAATCGGGCTCGATAAGGATAGCATGAATATATCGATACAATATAATGATCTTATTATTTAATGGGAGTGAGACAAAAGTACACGATCATGGTCAATAACCTTAGGAAACTATTTTTATAGAAAAAAGATAGATGAAGGGGGGTGAGGCCTACCGATCTGTTGGCTTTTATCAAATTTGATGATGTTATTCCCTATCTAACCAGAATGATAACACTTTTGTTTTTTTGTCTTCTGGCGTTTAACAAATTTGACGAAGGATGTTTTATTTGTACCAAAATAAGTGATGACTGAAAATTATTGTGATTAAGTTAAATTGTGTTATCTCTTTGTACGTATAGTTTGATTAAGTTAAATAGTGTTCTATTTCTAACTAAGTTCATTAGTGCACTCTATTTTGATTAAATTAAATAGTGTACACTATTTATATGGAAATTAGTGTTGTCAATTTAAAAGTTCAGAGTGTGTGTATATGATTCCCCTAATCATTTTACACAACAATTAAGTTAATTAGTGTCCTCTATTGGGCTTAGTAACATAAGAAAATAAGTACATGAATGATTGGTAATGCTCATCTAAAAATATGAGGAATAAAAAAAGGGAGCACTATTCAAAATGCCAAAATATGGCACTTGATACTCTTATAAACATTATATGTGACACTAGAAGCGAACAATGGTTCATGCAAGTCATTTTTATAATATTTGGTTAATGAATTAGATAAATGATTGGATTTTGATTAGTATTATTAGTTGAATATCTAATGATGTTTTTAAGGTTGAATTTGAATCATTAAAAATTTCACATTTGCATGAACACATTTTGACCTTTTTTTTAATTCTTTTTTTATTTACTGCTAACTTATTTTGTATTTTGAAAATATGTAAAACTCAAAATGAGAAAACATTTTCGTATATACTAATGACTTGATTTTTCGTTTACAGGTGATGGTTTGAATTGAAGCATAAGGTATAAAATAGTCTTATGAGCAAAAAACCTTCATTTTATCTCATTTAGTATGTTATATTAGTGTATTTAGTTACAAAGATTCACAAATTTTACATGACAAAGACTTTCATTCTATATGGAGTATTAAAAGATTTCACTATTATTCATTATGTTTTCTCCTTATATGTAATTCTTTTAGTTGCTGGAGTTCAAGAACTTATTAAATGGGCTAATGATTTCTTCAATTTTATGTGCTTATTTAATTTTAAATTTGTCTAGGCGGCACATTGCGCGTGCTTACATTTGTTTGGAAAATGCGATTTCTAATAGGTATTTTCTCAATTGATGAGATATTAGAATGCAATCAATGTAAAAGCGGAGTCTTATATATTTGTATGAGTGTGAATCCACGTAAGACTATGTAATTCTCTTTCTCTCCCTTCTTATTTCTCTCTTGCATTGAATTGGTACCTTATTTGAGCCTATCCACGTGGATTGATTAATAACTATTAGCCTATAATCCCATTATCTCCTCTCCTCTTTCGTATATCATTTATTCTCTATTAATTTAATAGCTTATTTTTCCTCTTCCCGGAGTAAATGAACTCATCCCATCCTCTTCCCTAGGTGGCTTTTGTATACCTCTCATTATTAATTCAGACCTTTATACATCTCCTTTTTTTCTACTTCCATATTTTTTCTCTCACTCTCTTCATGCCTTCATCTTCTCTATTCTCTCTATGGTTTATTTGTAGAGACAAAATATTGTATTTCTCAAACACTTACCTCCATTTTGGAGTTAAAGATCCAATGTTGATAAATGGATCTTTAACACAACAAAATTTGATTTTGGGATGATAGAAAAATGGATCTTACAAAACGTTCTATAATCTTAAGATCCATTAAATCCATCAAATGTCGTTTTTATAGTATCCATTTTTACCTTCATTATCACAACGTGCATTCTTTTATTTCCATGTCGTCGATTATAGATTTGTGTTGTGTCTACTTAACGGCTCCTTTTATTTTTGTATTGATATATGTTATTCCTTCTATCACTCTCAATAACCTGTTTATGTCTCCTATTTAGGGTTTTTTGGGTTGTATTGAAAAGGTATTGTTGATTTCCACTTGCCAATGATAAAAAATTCTCGAAAAAAGAAGATAAGGTATGTTGGGTTTTTTTTTTGTGTGTTTTTTTAGGGTAAATTATTGAATAGTCCCTACTATAAATGTATATTTTTTAAAAAGGACATATATTTTTTAATTTAATTCGTTTAGTTCCTCAAGCAATCAATATTCTCTTATTTTTAGAGGTCCGCGCCAGGGGCACTCCCTCTCCAAAATATGTGGCAAATGACTTTTTGAGGCAAAATAAAAACGCTTGGACTAAATGAGTATTAAAAAATGTTCGAGGGACTATTTGGTATATGTTCCTTTTTTTTATTATGTTTATATACGATTAATTTCAATGGGATTTTCTTAATTATGATAATTAGATAGGAGAGTTTACAAACCCATTGGCGGTTCAAGTGAGGCTATAAGCATGATGTCCACCCAAAGTCCATTGTTAGAGAAGTTCTGATGGTTTTCCCCCTTTCGTCGGTGTTCAACTGCTCATAGTTGAGGTACGGAGATATTTGAATGGAAGAACAATACATATTGAAATTCTCAAACAATGATCTAAGAGTCCACTATGATCTAAAATAATTTATTAACTAATAGGTTGCACCAAAATTTACTTTATTCTGAGATATGTAGACTTGGTATGTCTTCAAAGTTCTCTCTTTCCTCACCCCCATTGGTAGATCTGTATTATTATTTTTTTACCTTTATGCGCAAATGGTTGTGCAATCTATTTGCAAAGGTATGTTACTAAATCTATGTTAATTTTTTTAACTCATCTTTTAAATATAGGAGTGGTAATACCACAGGTAGTTGTAGTACTGACATTACAAATGAGTGCTGATGGTTGATGAATTATAGTCTCTTTGATTGGATGATTAATTTATTTTTTTGCTTGCTTATATGTCGTTCAGGTACCATTATATGATGTTTTTGAAATAATGGTTTCTTATTAGTATCTACAAATGATAACTTTATTTTATAGATTTCAAATTGATTCATCTATTTAACAACATATATGAAGGAATTTTACAATTGTTGTTAAAAAATAAATAAAATCGAACTTTTATTCATACAAAATATAAATAGTTTATTTGTAAGAATATTGATGCACATATAATAAAAAAAATTATTTGTAATTAAGGATTTATGATCACTTTTCACAGTTATTTGATTTTGTTAATTTTTTTTGTAGATGTTGAGATTGGTAAACACTTCTATAAGATTTGTTAATATTTCTACACGTGTTTCAACTATCGCTAATACTCTACATTCTTACTCTATTACACTTTTATTTATTCTACTCTCAATTTTTCAATTTGCTTCATTCTTTTAGCATTTAATACCGCATGCACCGCGCATCGCGCGGGTTTCCACCTATTTATTATAGTATATAACTAAAATTGACAGCGAAACACAGCATCAACATTTGTCATGATCATATGATGACATGTGTGCACTTCATAAATATTTTAATTATTTTACTATGTACTAGGATTGGAAGAGCGCCTATTCAGCTCCATCTCTCGTATTAATAGACTCCATGTCTCTCCAAAATGGATGTTGCCCTCTCTAAAATGCACACCGCTTCTCATGTCAGTCTAATGAGAATTCAATTATGGACTCTTCAAATTCTCTCCATATGTACATCTGTACAACCCAATGAAATCCCTTTATCTTCATTGAATAGTCCATTTCCCTTTTAACTTCTCAATCCTATTTCATTCTTTAAATCCCTCCCCAGTCGTTTAAGGTTCCTCGTTTAGTTTTTCTTCATAAGTTTTGTAAGGTATTATGTTATGATCCATATTGGATTTTATGGATCTGAAACAGAGATCTATAAGCCTTCAAATGCTTGATTTCTAGGTTTTTACTTCTATCTCAAATAGTGATCTAATTTCGTGTTCTTTTTATTTATGTTGCAGATGCCCAACAATTTAGTTGTTCGAGTTCAAATGATTAAAACTTGTGTGAGAAACAAGCTACAATTAGATCTCAGTTTGAAATACTTATCAAGTTGTATAGTTTATTATGTATTAAGAATGAATCTTTTTAAATTTTTATATAGACCTTAGAATTTCAAGTCTGAAATTTAGGCATGTAGCCATTTAGACAGGAAACAGTTCAAAAAGGGGTAAATGACAGATCTTATATGGGGACATGATGTTTTAGCCTAAAGTATTTTTAACCATGTGCCTTAGACCTCCTCTGTAACCATCCATCAAATTTGTTGCAATGAATTTTAACTCTGCATTTTTTTACCTAATTTCTGTAAATTTTAATTATAAGAGATGTCAAAAGAGGTCACAGTGGCCTATCGCCGAACCCATAAATCATAAGGTAGTTGTTAATTATTTTACAATAGTTAATATTGTTTTATTGTTTTATTTAAAAATAGTAATTGGTATAGTGTAACCTTCATTTTGTGTTATAAAGAATATGCTAGTGGATTATTTCTTAGCCGGATTTGTTTTTCCCCTTATGCTTTATTATTTATAGAATGTGGAAACATTGTTAGATCTAAGAACCCTGGACTCAATAGCTATGGCTACCATAGAGTAAATAGTTCTAAATTAAAATTTTGACTTACTTTAACGGTTATAGCATTACTTTTCATTTTTTGTGTAAATATAAGTTCATTTGTCTTTACAAAATGCAAGACAACAAATTTGCCCTTTATTCATGTATTTGAATCATGAGAATCCACCAATTTCTTTCATCTGATATTTGTTATTTAGTTTCAAGTAATTTACTTACATTTATTTTCACCCCAATTGCTATTCAGTTTGAGGATTAAAGGAATTCTGAAGATAAATCTGAAAATTGATACATTTTTAGTGTGATAGACGTAAGTTATGAGATGCTATTTATCCTCACAAATGACGTTATTGGATTTGAAGCAAAAATGACACAATTTTTTTATTATTGTTTTTTTGGCGTTATTGGATTTGAAGCAAAAATGACACAATTTTTTTATTATTGTTTTTTTGAATTTGAAGCAAATTACAAATTTTGTTATTTTTAGGGTTGGTAATTGTAATTTACCTCATTTTTGTAATTTTTGATGGGTTGTCTATATCTTTTAATTAGATAGAGGTTTTCCACTGAAATCTCATTTAAAACTTCGGTGATTCTTTGATCTGCTTATTCACAATTTGTCAGTCATATGGGATTGAAATGCTAAAAAGGCTGACCAAATATAGGTGTAAATCAATGTGTGGTTATGATATCCATGATATTAGTTTTCCTTTATTTTTTTTCATAATAGAGAGTTCAACAAAATTAGTTGAATACAAATTCTTCTAGAATTTTGATAGTGTGCTCATGTAATACCTATAAGAAATGCCAACAATTATCAATGTTAAGAAATAAAAGTTTATGGGATTTATGATTATCTTTTTCCCAAAATATTCTATCCATTTGTTGCTTTCTCAATTGTTTGTGTCTATCTAATTCTTTTAACATACAAAAGGTTACATCTTTTATTGGTAGAATTATATAAGTTCATTTTAGTTTTATTCAATACTAATGAATTTCAGTTTACAAAATATACGATTTGGTTTTCATATTTTGTGTATGTATAGATTGATTGTTTTGTGTATATATTTAGGTGGTATTTCAGAAAGACTTTGTAGTTTGATTGCGTAAAAAATTGAAATCTTGCAAATATTATTGGAATTATGCACAAACATAGCACCTGATAAACTCATATAAACATTATATGTGACATTAAAGATAAAAATATGTTAATGGAAGTTGTTTTTATAATAATTGATAACGAAAACATTTGAGATACGCTCGCGCATCGCGTGGGTTGCATGTTAGTTTCCTAGTAAAATTCTAAATTGCTAATAATGTTGGTTCCACTATTCTAATCATGATCATCTGACAAATAAGGAAAGGCTGAGTCGATCAGTTGAAACAACTTTCTAGTTTTTGTTGTACCATTATCGAATGTAGTATCACTGAGTCGAAGAATTTTTCTTACATAGAATATTCTAAACCTGAATAAGCTATTGCCGCTTTAGCATTGAACAATATGGACATTGTAGGTCTCCCATTGAATGTTGAAATGTCCAAGTCTCTTCCTCAAAAACCTGTTATCTTAAATATGCCTCTTTCTTCGTCTTTCGTGCCCTTGGTGATGGAGTAAGCAATTGCGATGCAACAAATGCAATTTCAACAAGCTTATTGGTCATGGCATGAGGTAGCTCTCGAATGAAAATGAAGAAGTCCGGTCTTGAAATGTTGAACATGAAGCTTTCTAGCTCAAACTAGACTATAAACAAATGAAGAAGTCTGGCACTTGAGCATACTTTTTCTCTTACATTATCCCCCTCCATCCATAATGTGATAAAACACACAAATAATATATTATGAATAAATAAATCAAATCCAATACCTATGACACGACATTGCTTGACTAAAGGCATAAAACTTAAAAGACACACTTGTATGAATTGCAAGATATTTCTTTACCATTCGTAACTCTCAAAACCTGCTTCTTGTCAAGCACTAGAAAACATATGAAGATACCAATGCATAATTAATTGACAAGAAAATATATGTAATACTATGAATAGAAGAAATTATAATGTAAACATGGTTCATTTAATCACTAAAGAACATATACCAAGTTTATCTAATATTTCTACAAGATACGGTATATAAATGCCACTCCTTAAGTCATCTATCACTATTTCATTTACATATAAACTATGCGTTAATATAACATAACGATACTCCCTATTGATGAAACCTTCTCCCCCTTGTTGTCCGGGGCTCGACAAAGAAAAAAATGATATAATCGAGAAATAACGTCATTAGGAACATAATGGAACACTTTCTAATGAAATAAAGTAGTAAGCATAAATCAAAGGATTAAACCAAATATACCACAATATCTAAATGAGATCGAAGTTAAAATAGGGGCATGAACCAGTGATAACAATATATAAGGAATAAGAGATAATTATGATACGAGCAACAATCTTAATATATAAGTAACCAAAAGCCAAAAGTACATTATCCATAACTAAACTCTCCCCAACATTTTATAGCATTTTAACTATGTTCATGTTAAAAGTATAGCCTAATATCACAATTTTCTGTATTTTTATCTGATAGATAACTTTATTTTGTCATAAATTGATTCTCCCCGTTAATCAAGCCTTCTCTCCCTTTAGGAAACATCTCCCTATTTTAAGAAAGATGAAAAGATTAAGAAAAATAATACATAAGGACATAAGGAACGTAGCTATATGACATAATTATAGAAATAAGCTTAGAGTGCAAAAAACATACCACTACACCAAAAGTGGCAACTTTCCATGGTCAAAAACCTTGACAAGGCAAACTTGTCATGGTAAAAAACCATGATAAGTTTTTGGGTGACAACTTTTTTTGTCACAGACTTGTAACGGTCAAAGTCCATGACATAAATTGTACTTGTCACGGACTTTGACCATGACAACTCCGTGTCACAAACTTGTCATGGTCAAAGTCCATGACAATTTTTCCTTTGTCACGGACTTGTCACGGTCAAAGTGTGTGACAATTCTGGGCAGATTTAAAAAAAATTATTGGGCAGTATGGTCACTCCCACTGCCCAGCAATATGTTTTAACATATTACAACATATTTTGGCCTATTAAAGCAATATATATCTTAATAAACATTCATCAATTCTTAAAAAGAAAGCCATACACATTAATTGGATCGTATGGAGGCGACGAGTAGGTGGGCATCTATGGGGGTGCGTATTAGCGGTGAGGGTGAGAGAGATGGAGCAGTGGCATCCTCGTCTACTGCTTTCGCCTTGCCTAACTGACGCTTCTTATAGTCAAAATATTTTGGATCATCGACTCTAATCTTTCTAACTTATCGTCGTGGGTGTCCACCTTATGAGCCAGCCCAGTGTTGCTCGTTTCAATCCCAATGACCCTCGACTTCCCCGCCCGAGAGCTCACCCCCTTATCCGCCCCTTATGATCCGCCCCGAGAACTTAGCCTAATTCATCCGTAGCCAAAGATGCCTTATCGGCACCTGACTGGAACTTGTGCACTTACTTAATCTTTTCATGAAACGATAAAAAAGCACACGATTAGATAAATTAATAAAAAATTATAATGTAATTAAAAAAGTAAATAATTTTAAGATATTTTTATAACTTACATTTGTGGTTTCCACGCTCGGGGACACCTCCTTATCCTTTCCCTTCTTTGTCTGAATTGTCACATAAGCATTGAGCCAATGTGGCCCACCCCAGGTCCACTCCCCATCTCCTGCAATAAAATAATACAAAATTAGTAAGTAATGCAAAGTAATGCAAAATTAGAATAACGTAAAACTAAAATGAAAGAAAATTAAAAATGTATCATCTTATGCTCCACCTTCGCGTAAGACGTACGCCCACATCAACCATTTTGGTCCGGTTTTCCCTCCCCGATTGAAGAGAGGACAACTCCCAATCCGATATCTCATTGTCGGCAAACTGCTGTCGGGTTGCCAATGAGATTGGCTCCTTCGACGGTACCGTGTCCCTAAACCTCAATATGCACTCCCGGTCCTGGCCAAAGTACCATGCCCGCAGGTTTTTCTTCCATGTTTTATATTGATCTCTCAATTGTTCAAATGTGGTGTCGCTGACATGTGAGAGCATGTCAAATTATTTCTATCACACAAATATAAACCAAAAAGAAATTATGTGTTAGTTGTATTTAAATTATAAAATATAATAGCATATAAATATAAATATACATAAAAAAAAAATTAAGGTAGTATTTACCTGTAGTGCCCACCAGATGGCCATCTTGAGCTCGACGGGAACTTTCCTCCAATTCGTGTACCCCAGGCCGACGATCATCTTGAGAAAATCCAGGGCCCTAGACAACAAGGTCGTCTTGTTCTCACCGAGGAACCCCAATTTGCCTCATTTTAGAGGCCTAGTGGAAGATAATCCATCCTCGCCTCCGCTACCCTATCAACCTGATGAAGACATTTCTTGCAAAAATTGTTGTTATTAGTACAAACATATATATGAGCTACTGTTTCCATTCTTCGACATCTTCATGTGTGTCAAATAGATAACGAGCTACTTGTTCATGTTGTAAACTCATTAATTTCACTCTCTTTCCCATAACCTGACCACCTCATCGATGAACTCATCTCTCTTATCCACACTACTTGGGTCAGGCATATATTCTCGAGTGTAGATTGATGATTCCACGATGATGTATTCCTTTACAATTGATCCTTTAATGTATCATGTATTCTTAACGTAATGTTTGAAAATTTTCATCAATCTTTCAAACGGATACATCAACTAATATCTAACTGGGCCACAAACAAGTACCTCATCGCATAGGTGTACCAACAAGTGCACACTTATGTCAAAAAATAATGGGGGAAGGTACTTCTCGAACATATAATTCAATTCGGTTATCGCTACTTTTGTGGCCGCTATATGCTCTCGATTAACTACCTTATCACATAAAAGTGTGAAAAAGATGCTAATTTGCATAATGGCCCTCCGTAAATTCTTGTGCTTGGAGAAACATTTCTTAAACAACAGATAAACCAATTGCATAATTTCATGCCAATCGTGGGAATTACACTTATATAAATCATGGGTAACATAATTCACAATCCTTTGCAAGTTGGATGAAAAATTATATGGAACCTTCAAATTATATATCGTGTTTAAAAGAATCTTTCTTTCTTCACTCGTAAAAGTAAACGCACCAGGGGAAACTATTGTCCTTCCCCTACTATCCTCTTTCAATCATAGTTGTGGCTTAAGTTTTAATGATTTAAGGTATTTTCGTGCATTTTCCAACCTTCGAATGAATCCCCCAAAGGCATGTGCCCATAATATGTCAAGTGATGTTCTTCTTCGCATGCATCACATCCAATACATTGCACACCGAGTTATTTTTCCAATAAGGCAAGTCAAATAAAATTGACCTACTAGACCATGCATTTCTTGTCTCAGTTTGATTTCTAGATAGAGTGTTCTTATGCTATACATTCTTCAATTTAGGATTCTTAACTAGCATATTAGGTCCACAATTAGAAGATTACTTTCAATTTCTCAACCTGAAATTTTTCTTGGAGGTATCCTATGTTCAACCCTTCCCGGTAAAAAAATTAGAACCTTTCTCAAATCTAAAACTATGAGCGAGTGGTAAAAACCTCCTATTGCAATGGTGTATATTTTTTGCACTAGCGGTGAGATGAAGGGATTCAGTCTCCTCTCCATAAATAGGACACCCCAAATAACCATGTACCACACAACCAGATAATGTCCCATAAGTTGGAAAATCGTGAATTGGCCACATTAACCTAGCTTTCAGCGTAAACTCTTCTTTTTTAAAAGAGTAAAATGCATGCACAACCTCTTCCCACAACTTATTTAATTCTTCTAATAAAGGGACCAAATACACATTAATGTCCTCACTTGGTGCCTTTGGCCCAGGGATCAACAAAGACAACATCAAAAATTCAGGTCTCATAGACTGTGAAGGAGGGAGGTTGAGTGGTGCTAGGATCACTGGCCATACACTCTGATTTCTTTTTAGATTTCAAAATGGATTGAAACCATCTGTTAATATTACTAAACGAATGTTACGCTATTCTCGGGTAAATTCGGGATACTCATAACCCATCCTCTTCTAAGATGTAGAATCAATAGGATGGCGCATGAGATTATCCCCAACTTCTGCCCTAGCATGCCAAGACATTGCCTTCGCTATCCATGGTACTTTGAAAAAACTTTCTAATATTGGCCCAACGGGAAAATATTTCAACACTTTTTTAGGCACTTTTGATCTTTTGCCTTCCTTGCCATAGATTGCACATATCTAGGTTCATCGCATACCAGACACTGATCGAGATTTTCATACTCCTTTCAGTATACTATGCAGTCATACACACAAGCAAGAATTGATTTATACTTCATTCCCAAACCTTTCAAACTGTTCATCATAGTAGGATAGGTATTTGGAAGCATATTAGCTTGGGTAGAAATCCCTTCACCTAATTAAAAATTCTTATCACGATATTTCCAGACAAACCATGTTGGGTATTTAAACTATGCAAACTGACCATGGCACGTAAAGTTGTTTGATCTTTGTCACAGCCAGAGTACAACGATTGGGTCGCCTTAAATTTTAAACTTTGGTAGTCATCATCAAGGTTTATCCTCATATATTCATGAGCAACTGAACCTTGTACATCATCAATGACCTCATTTTCTTCCACTTCATGAACTCAATATGCTTTATCAACTAAATCCTCTAGCATATGATGATCTACATTGTCCTCTTTCCCTTGTACATTTTTCCTACTTGTTGAAGGTCGTTGTGAAGGCTGCTCGGGGATAAAAGGAACATCTGATTCCCCATGAAAAATCCAAAATCGATAACTATCTTTCGTACCCCATCTTAACAAATGCAGTTCAACTATTTTCACTCAAACACCTTACCATTCCTACACTTAGCACACGGACACGAGAACTTTTTATCATTATGACATCTCTTTGCGTATTTCACAAATTCATTATCACCTCTATGAAACACATCCTCTTGCCTATTTGTGTCACCCATCCACTCTTTATATAGAGGATATCCCATCACAACTACTACAAACAATCACCTATTATGGGTAACAAGCATATATTCATGGATTAGTATAAACAAAAGTGCAAAAATTTAGTTTCCAATAAATGATTTACTACAAGATTAACATTTCATCTTTCGGTGTTATATTATAAAAATAATATGAACCCTATTTCCTTCATCTCCTCTAAAGGGTGAGTGGTCCTATCCCATTCAAGACCATATATTTCTGTCATATACTTAATAGCACATCCACATTATTCAAATTTGAGAAAAATTCAATAGCATATCCTCATAGTTCTCCAAGTACACGACATAGATTCGCAAGTGTAAGCGTTATTTCATTTTATTAATTGAAATAACCCTTACCACCACATCATCTAGTATGTACCCAGAGAACATTAAGAGATGACAGTAGAACTTCCCCTAAAAGTAACAAGTTTGAGCCACTAAGAATATTATTATATAGAAACTATGTCATCCCAATCCAAATGGGACAATTCGATAGATCTCATTACAAGGGTAATAACTCTCGATGGTAAGGGCTATTGAATGCGTACGCGTAAGAACTAGAAGGTTAGTATATATGCGCATTATATGTAATTTAAAGTAGTTATAAATTACCACTTGTGTAACATGAGAAAAGAGTATAGAGAGAACCCCAAACCTAGTGTGACAACCCGGCATCCGAAATAAGGGGTGGCCAGCCCGATACTCCAAAAATACAGGAATCATATACGGATTCATTCTCAGCATCATGACAACATAAAGAGTATACGGGATAACCACACAATATTTCAGAAAACGGGTTGTCAAAAATTTTGTTTTATAATTTAAAGGAAGCATTATCAACAACCCATTCTAGAAAAGAAGGTGGAAACCCAAAAGCATATATGTAATAACGACAACAAACATACAATAAACGGACCGAATATAATGCCGGTCAACAGGATTCATACAATGTACAACAAGTTCAATAATATCCATATTACATTCATTATACAATTACAAAAGGGGTTGGACCACTCACCCGATTACAAGACCGATCATATCTAGAATACAAAGGGAAATGCGTCTACACAAAGTATCCCGTGATATCCGCAAAATGTCACAGCTCGTCAAAAGACACCGGAACGGGAAGGTCATTATGGGCGACCATGCGGTGGAGCACCTGAGCGGATATAATATATATATGCACAATAAGAAAGAAGAACCGGTCAGGGCCCGGTTTTATGTGATCACCAGATAAATGACAAGTATAACAATTATGAACAGTTAATCATGGAGTAAAGATGATATTCTAGCATGATAACATCATAAAATGAACTAAGACAATTGAATGATTATAAAGTAAAACTCAATCATATATATGAGAATAAAAATAATTATAAACCTTTTTCCATATTTCATCCTTTTCATTTTTATCTTCCCATTCCTTATCAGGAATATAAATTTATCATGTGCTCTTTGTGGCACGCATCTCAATTGTATGCTCTTTGTGGCATATTCTATGCTCTTTATGGAATTTCGTTAGATCTTTATGGCTTTAAGATCCATCAAGTCCAACTTGATGTTAGAATAGTTATAAGTATACATATATAATGATTCTAGGACCGCCCTTCCGGGTTTCCCCACTGTGCGCTCCCCTAAATAACCATCGTCTTCCAGGGCCTAACATAAGACAACCTGGGATCCTATTGCAAATGTCGGGAAGCGGCCATATGCCTGCGGGGTAGTCAAGACCACACCCAGAATCTCCTACCCATCTGCCTGCGGGGTAGTCAAGACCATACAATGTACAACAAGTTCAATAATCTCCATATTACATTCATTATACAATTATCTAGGGGGCTTCACCTCACGCGCGGACTTCCCTTAAGATGGTATTTAGAGAGGTGTGTATCATCCATTTTATTAATTTCCATGACATGATTAAATTATCATTTACGTTTATCATTTCTGAATTTCCATTTCCATTTTATCAATTTCATTATGGTTATCCGGAACAATACGTACTCTAATCATCATAATAACCTCAAAGGATTAGACTCCCAAGTTATTTTCCAAAGTCTCCTTTTTGGCTTCATAATAGACCATCAAGTCAAACCTAGCTCACATTAACTCCTAAAGTCTCCAAATTTGACTTTAAGATCTCCTAGATTATTATAAATCTATACAAGAGAAGTAATGCCTGAACATTACTTTAAAAAAAAAACTGAAATGAACCCTAGATGAACTCATTCTAATCTAGGGTGTCGACCAAACTCAACTAATACTCTAAGACCCTATATTTACTTCATTTAAGAAGGTCCCTAATTACTAATCCTAAAGAAAAGGGTTTAAATTGAAAAAAGAAAAAAAATTAAAAAAGTGCAGGGTTTCCGAATCGATTCTGCCTAGCCGAATCGAATCGGTCAGGAAATATGGGGTTCTGCATAATTGCCGAATCGATTCGGACCAGGCCGAATCAATTCGGTCAGGAAAACTGGGTTTCTGCATAAATGCCGAATCGATTCGGACCAGGCCGAATCGATTCGGTTAACCTAAACCTGGAAACTGTCCCTGGGCGAATCGATTCGGACCAGGCCGAATCGATTCGTCCCTGCGATTTTTTCCAATTTTGGCTATGGAGTCTTGGACTCCAAATCTATCCCAACTCAAATCCAACTCCTTTAATGCCAACAACACACCATAAATACTACTAGCAACTACCATAAACCTCATCAATCATCCAAATCATTTGTGAATGGATCAAAACCCACAAATACACAAAAACCCTAAAATAGTTAAACTATGATTAATACACCATTATCACAACAAATCATTTATCTTAAACCACATATAGCAAGTAGAAAACTTGCCTCAATCTAACAAATGCAGATTTTCTTTGGGTAGAAGCAAGAATCTCTCTTCAATCTTCAATCTCTTCTCTTATCTCTACACTTTCTCTTCCTCTCTCTATTATCTCTAGGTTTAGGAAGACAATTAGGGCAATAGTGACTTAAGTCAAGACATAATCGTGCCTTTAGTCTCCAACAATTACTAACTTAAATGGTAAATATTACATTAAATGGTTCACAACTACACATTTATGTTAAAACCAGCCAAAAGTGCCCAAAATATGAAAATACAATATGGCACACATTTTGACTATCTCGCACGTTCCGGAACTAACTACGACCTCCAAATTATCATTTGGACATTTTATAATTCATTTTAGGTTCCGGTTCCATTTTAAACCATTAATGTCATTTATATCTCATGACACTATAAAACTCCACATGAGGATATTTACATTAACATGCAGTGAATATACAAGAAGTTAGTAAATATTAACTTTTCTTTATATAATTAATAAATACTCCATATTCCGGCATTTTATTGTAACAACCCGCGTAATTTTTGGGGTATTTTCGAAATAAAGAGGAAAAATAAATTTTGAGATAAAATTATTTGTATTGCTCAAATATGTTGGTTATTATTTTTAAAGGCGAGAATTTCAAACGATTTCGAAATCGGAATTAAAATGGAGATTTAATTGAATTTTTATTATTAAGAAGAGTCATCAAAACATAAAACTCTCTAAGAGTCCTCGAAACATAAAATTCTCTAGTAAAAATAATATTTTTATAAAACCGACCGTCCGATCAAGCTGAATTTTTGTCAGCAGTCCTGTCTCGCCGTTCGCTACAACATACTAAAATTTTAAGCGATTCCAACGGTCCAATCGTCCGGAATAAAATTTTTAGTGTTTGTATCTGATTAGAACTCTTTTCTTAATCAAACTCTTAATCCTTTATATATACACTAATTCGTGGCTTGGCTTTTCAAATCACTTTTTCTCAAACTTTTCAACCAGAAGACCTCTCCAAAATTACTCCCTTTCATCTACAAACCATTGCCCCAAGCTTATTCAAGATTTCAACCTTAGATTAGAAGGCTTATTTGGTGTTTTCTCAAGTTTGGGCTGGAACGAGATTTTATTATTTTCGCGTGAAGAACGTGATGGTGTGTTTAGATTTTGTGGCTAAAATTATGTGATGATTCATGTTGGTTCTTTTTGGTGGTTTAAGGTATGGGGTTTTACACAATATGCTCCTGAAATCTCGCGAGTGTTTATTCCGTTGAATTCTTGTTAATTGAACTCATATTTTGAATTGTTAAATTCTTGGAAATCTGGAAAAATAATTGTTGGAATTATTTTCATTCATGAGGTATTATTCATGTTGTTTTGAGCACGCTGTCATGAGATTTTAATATGGCACTGATGTTGGGCACCCGCCAAGACTCCTTTTCCGGCTACTTGATAAAGTATGGCACGGTATGGTGAGGCCTGGTGACTCCGGTTAATGTGTTGTTGAGAAATTTATTGATAAAATGCTATTGAGATTTGCATTATTTGATTTGAGTATTCGTAGTTGTATTGTTGCGCTTTGTTCATCGCTAACATCTTTGTTGAGCATATTCCTGTCGTATTGTGTACTTCCCCATCTTTTTCTTAGTTGGCAGGTGAGCACGGATTTGAGTGCTATGGACCAATTGGGATGATTTTAGCGTGGATTATTTAGGAAGAATTTTTAATACAATAGATGAGAAGACTTGTATTTATTTTGATGTATAGAGCATTTGGAGATTTATTTTATTTTCGAGATAGTTGGATTGTTGTAATTATTTCGAGAGATTTGTTGTATTAATTTGACGATGAGAATAGTGGTTTCTTGTTGTATTGTGGGATTTAGATGCTCTATACCTTGTTATTTGTGGATTAGTTTAGTTTTATCGATAGTAGCGCTCCGCTCGCTCTCCCCGGGCGGGCGGGGTGTTATAGAATGGTATCAGAGCTTAGGTATACGACCACCCTCGGGTCTTGGGTTTTTGGGTCTGTTGCGTTTTTGTGGCACGTATTTTGGAGATAGAAATTTTAGAGTATCGTTTCGTATTAAGCATCTAGATTAGATGTGAGGAAATTATTTTGGAGACGAGATTATTTTTGCAGATTGTTGGCCTGATTTTTTAGAGTTAGGTATTCGGCGAATTTCGAGGGCGAAATTCCATTGTTAGTGGGGAAGTGTAACAACCCACGTAATTTTTGGGGTATTTTCGAAATAAAGAGGAAAAATAAATTTTGAGATAAAATTATTTGTATTGCTCAAATATGTTGGTTATTATTTTTAAAGGCGAGAATTTCAAACGATTTCGAAATCGGAATTAAAATGGAGATTTAATTGAATTTTTATTGTTTAGAAGAGTCATCAAAACATAAAACTCTCTAAGAGTCCTCGGAACATAAAACTCTCTAGTACCGTCCGATCAAGCTGAATTTTTGTCAGCAGTCCTGTCTCGCCGTTCGCTACAACATACTAAAATTTTAAGCGATTCCAACGGTCCAATCGTCCGGAATAAAATTTTTAGTGTTTGTATCTGATTAGAACTCTTTTCTTAATCAAACTCTTAATCCTTTATATATACACTAATTCGTGGCTTGGCTTTTCAAATCACTTTTTCTCAAACTTTTCAACCAGAAGACCTCTCCAAAATTACTCCCTTTCATCTACAAACCATTGCCCCAAGCTTATTCAAGATTTCACCTTAGATTAGAAGGCTTATTTGGTGTTTTCTCAAGTTTGGGCTGGAACGAGATTTTGTTATTTTCGCGTGAAGAACGTGATGGTGTGTTTAGATTTTGTGGCTAAAATTATGTGATGATTCATGTTGGTTCTTTTTGGTGGTTTAAGGTATGGGGTTTTACACAATATGCTCCTGAAATCTCGCGAGTGTTTATTCCGTTGAATTCTTGTTAATTGAACTCATATTTTGAATTGTTAAATTCTTGGAAATCTGGAAAAATAATTGTTGGAATTATTTTCATTCATGAGGTATTATTCATGTTGTTTTGAGCACGCTGTCATGAGATTTTAATATGGCACTGATGTTGGGCACCCGCCAAGACTCCTTTTCCGGCCACTTGATAAAGTATGGCGCGGTATGGTGAGGCCTGGTGACTCCGGTTAATGTGTTGTTGAGAAATTTATTGATAAAATGCTATTGAGATTTGCATTATTTGATTTGAGTATTCGTAGTCGTATTGTTGCGCTTTGTTCATCGCTAACATCTTTGTTGAGCATATTCCTGTCGTATTGTGTACTTCCCCATCTTTTTCTTAGTTGGCAGGTGAGCACGGATTTGAGTGCTATGGACCAATTGGGATGATTTTAGCGTGGATTATTTGGAAAGAATTTTTAATACAAGAGATGAGAAGACTTGTATTTATTTTGATGTATAGAGCATTTGGAGATTTATTTTATTTTCGAGATAGTTGGATTGTTGTAATTATTTCGAGAGATTTGTTGTATTAATTTGACGATGAGAATAGTGGTTTCTTGTTGTATTGTGGGATTTAGATGCTCTATACCTTGTTATTTGTGGATTAGTTTAGTTTTATCGATAGTAGCGCTCTGCTCGCTCTCCCCGGGCGGGCGGGGTGTTACATTTATATAATTACTTCATATAGTAAATTAATATAAAATCGAATCTCAAAAGCGAGGTTTGTTACACCT
The DNA here is from genome assembly GCA_949130495.1 of Sambucus nigra. Lineage (NCBI taxonomy): Eukaryota > Viridiplantae > Streptophyta > Magnoliopsida > Dipsacales > Adoxaceae > Sambucus > Sambucus nigra. The sequence goes on along the minus strand of OX422209.1, from coordinate 641,704,833 downwards.
AGGACTTTGGGGGTGCTCTCTATACTCTCTTCTCATGTTACACAGGTGGTAATTTATCAACCAGTATGATCATAATTAACTTTTAATACCATCAATTCTTATAACTACTTTAAATTTAGAAGTTTTTTTTAATTATTAGAAGATGATTTGCAATAAGTATTATTTTCTTATTCATTTTATTTTTTGCCTGCACACTGTTTTATTTATATTTTCATGGTAAGTATGTTTCATTTATTCAGTAGTAATGTTTCATTTCACATATATTGTTTAACATAGGTTTAAAAATTTATAGTATGTTTTGTTTCTATTGTATTTATATTCGGTAGAATCACAACTCTAAATGTTAGAAATGCCTAGGGCCAACCAACTCAATGGCCATCAAAATGTTCAAATTCACCAGTCAATAATAATTCAAGAATCCCAAATGACAATTCAAATAATAATGCAAAATATTATAAATGAATAGGGACAACCAACTCAATGTCCATCTAAATGTTCAAATTCACCAATCAACAACAATCAAAGTATCCCAATAATGCGAAATATTCAATAAATGAGAAAAATCTTAGCGCAATAAGATGACATCATTTTTAAATTAGCACAATAAGTGAATAATAAATTAGAACAATAAATTACAAAAATTTAATAAGTGCATGTGTTCGTGTGTGTGTTTGAAATAATTTTTTAGGTTTCAAATTAATTTCATTTGCAAAAATCTTTTTAGGTTTTTTAGGGGTTTTCATTTTAGGGTTTTCATTTTAAATCATTTTAGGGTTTTCTTTTTAGGGTTTTCTTTCTAGGGTGTGTGTGTGTGTGGTGTGTGTTTCTATGTGTGGTGTGAAGTGTTTCTATGGGGGGTGTAGTGTGAAGGAGAGGAGAGCGATGTACCAAAATGAAGAGAGAGATAGGGTCGTCACTACTGTTGTTGCCAAAGTGGAGAGAGTTGTGTTAGGGTAAATCGAAATGAGGGGCTGCGACTGTGTTGTAATTAAAAAAATTATCATGGTCCTATCACGGACTTTGACCATAATAACTTTCTAACTTTTCACCGTAAATGCCCGTGATAGGACCATAACAAGTTTGTTGTCACGGTCATTGATCGTGACACGACCGTGACAATAGCTTGTCAAGGTCGTGTCACGATCAATGACCGTGACAATGTTGGTCGGGTATAGAGTGACAAAAATTCAATTTTGGTGTAGTGTGCTATGTAACAATAAGCATAAGAAAATTATACAAATACGAGATATGATATAATATATAAAGGAACATATGCTCAATTATGTTATAACAATCCAAATATAGAAGTCATCATTAATATTTTAGCGTAAATACTCAAAATGCAATAAACATCAAGTTAAGCATAACGAGGAAAGAGTATACAATTATAAAATATACCAGTTGATACTAGTAGAGACTGATTTCCAGTTGAATTATATATGTTGTGTGAACAATGGAGATTTATATGATCCAATACTAAAACTCAAAATATAAACATAATCTGAAATACCAAATTATTACTGATGACAACAAAAGTATTTATTAATCATGTTTAAAAAATCCAAAAGGTGAAGTATGGATATTACAATAACTAGCATTCACAAAGGATAGAGGATACATCAAAATAGGATATCGTACAATCTATCCTACCATACTAAGATAAAAATCATTAAGTCAGAGATTATTAAACAACATTTGGATATAATGTAGCATATTTATCCTAAATGTAGAAGCTATGATGTCAACATCTATGGAAATTTTATATCAATATCAAAGTCAAATTTAATAACATGTAGTCTAAATAAATGAATAAAAAACATCAAGCCTAGGTCAATTAAGACTAGAATGGAGCAAGGTTATACAAAACAAAATTATGACGAAAAAGATTTGATAGCCCCAATCAAGCACAGCATTCCTTATAGCATATAAATCTTTCAAAGAAACATGCAAGATATACTACATGGTGAAAAATAAAATAAGATGAAAAGATAATTATATAAATTTAATTTAAAAATAACTTATCTCTATAAAGGGTTTTACCTGGCATAAGGATATTTATGCAATATGAGAACAACTCCAAGACCCCATTTGATAAGTAAAAATATAGGCAATATTATCACACTCAATAATTTTGAGTTGTATATCCAATGTTCATAATCAAGAAAATATTATCTATAAACCCTAATAACATGATGATATCATTAACCAATAACATAAGATCACATCTCGAATTTATAAAAAAAAAAAGAACACCATTGAGAGAAAAGTCCAAGTTTAATTTCAATTAAGAAAATGAATCATAAAACATATAACTTAAAGCTTCGACTCTAGTAATCTCTGACATCCTTTTAGGAACATTTTCAACTACAACCTTTTCCCCTTAAAGAAACATTTGGTTAAAACCTTTTGTCTCGTATCCTTAGGGTAACCCAATTTTGAATATATTGAAATCTTTGAGATATTGCAATGTTAAAACTTCATTTGCAAGTGGTGGATCCACTCAAGAACAAAGATGGGATACCATATTTAATTTTCAAAGGTATGATCACACAATCAAAGTTATATTTCTAACCACTTCTTCACTCACATTTTTTAAAAAGCATGATATTTTTCAATATTCTCTAATTCATTAAATGACATTCCTCACATACATATTATAGGAGTTTATACACTCTTTCACAAGACTAGTGAATCTTTGAACACTTTGTAGAAGACCATACATCTTTGTCATTCCATATAAGGTGGCATCTGAATAATGTAACGTGCGATGTAACGTGCAACAAGATATGAGCATGTATCTCAAGCGAAAAATTCTCAAAGTTTATAAGACTTATAAGAAAATAAAATTCATCTCATGATGCACATGTCATATTACCAAACAAAGGAAAAAGGAAAAAAAAGACATTTTGAGATACAAAAGTATGTCATAGCGTATATCATCTAAAAGTCATAAACATGACTGTATAAAAAAAATTTGAACTTTCCAATGAACGAAACACAAACACAAAATAGAATGTCATAAGATTAATAGATATGCATGTAGCACATAATCCTAAATATGTTCATACAATCTCAATAAATTGAAAAAAGAAGTACTAAGATAATCAATCCAGAGAAATCATAAGCGTTCATACTAAAAGAGCATGCAATGCCTAAGTACAAAATATGCCTACCAAGGTTAGTAATAATATACAATGAATCCCGATCTAAGGAATATATGAAGATGTGACACGCTGCCTAATTAAATACCGGGTGATCAGTCCTTTATTAAATTAAATCAAAGTGTTTGGTGAGTTCATTCTTAGCATCACTGCCGAAAAACAATTTTTCTTTATTAATCACCTAATAAATAATTAAGCTAAGTGTCAAAACATTAAATTTTATAAATTAAGACCTATTGAAATGATTTAATATACGAACCCATTTTTCACGAACACAGATAATAATAATAATAATAATAATAATAATAATAATAATAATAATAATTATTATAATAATAATAATAATAATAATAATAATAATAATAATAATAATAATAATAATAATAATAATAATAATAATAATAATAATAATAATAATAATAATAATAATAATAATAATAATAATAATAATAATAAAAACCAAATGAAGTAACCAAGCTAGAATAACCAATCCAAATAATATATCCTAAATTGCAGGACAATGAAATAAATAAGACAATTCCAACAATAGTTGAATACTGAAACTATAAGGAGTACAAGTCTCTCTCTGAACTAAATGAATATGGAAATGGGAGACACATGCCCTATCTGTGAATAACTGAATAGAAGATTGGGAAGACAAGAATGGAGTCATCTACTGCAAGGACCTGCAACTTTCACACTAGCTGCAGCACGTCAATGGTCCAAAGATCTAGGCCTGACGCCCCTGTGGTTGGGCACCTGTAATATATATATATATATACATATACGAGAGGAAGAAAATATAATAGGAAACGGGTCAGAGCCCGAGCGTAAAGAAGCTTTAAAAATAGTTTAGCGAGTTTTTAAAATGCTTACCAGTTGATATTACATACATGTTAGTACCTCGACACTCACTTGAGAATTCTCACCTCTCAACTAGTGTGCATGCCTAACGTACTACCGAATTAACCTTGTTAAATCTAACCCAGTTAACTAGTCTAACCAAATTTTCATTCATCAAACCTAATCCAAGTGATCACATGACTGTAGTTTATATCTGATAACCTTTTCTCATGAATTTACCAAACCAGTTATATTCATCTCAATTCAGACTCAAGCTTTCAACCACTTAATTCGTTTAATATTGATTATTCCACTTTATCTACTTACCGGCACAGTAGATTAATCACGGGTATAGGTATATATATATATATATATATATCACTCATATAATATATATACTAATCGGGCACCCCATGTAAAATCTATGGTGCTAGCATACTCTGCTATCAAGTCCCTCTATCTCTCGTACAACATGAAAATACGAGTTCGGAATCACACTCGAACTGTATTAACACAAAACACACATATTGGAGGCGAAGCATAGTTCCAAGCACTAAGAGGTCAGCACATACCCTCACGTCTCTTAGGACCGTCTGACTATCATTCTTGGATAGCCTGTACCAAGGATGCTATATTTTAGGGTACAAGTCAATATCCCCCATAAAGGTCCAATCGAGATAAGACTGTCCCGGTGCGAAACCTACGTGATAGCAAGTAGTGCGGGTGTGATTACACACAAATATAAAATAATATATATACATATATATATATATATATATATATATACATATATATATATATATATATATATATACATATATATATATATATATATATATATTCACATTATTCAGCTAGGTACGGCCATGACCCATAATATATTCGAACCATGCGTGGCACATAACGCCCGAGTTCTACGTATAATTAAGTCATTCTTTTTATTTTCTCAATTACCATATATACTTAAGTACTTCTCGACTCTCAAAGTGTATCCTCTTGATATATATATAAAATCAGTAGGTGTACACTCACTACCCTACTGGTCTAAATCCTTCTTAATTCTCGCAAGACCTAATTTAATGTACGCAGGATTTCCTACTCAATTTCATACCCCTGAAATCTCACGGTTAAATATCATATAAAGTCGTATTATCTAGACCCTACTGGTCCTTCCAGGGTCCCATTATGATATTTAAATTATGTCCAAAGGTCCTTACACATCGGGATTGAATTAACATTTAAAAGGAGAAAAAGTTTCCATTTCCAGGAGGAGTCGATCGATCGATGAAAAAGGGTCAATCGATCGACATTCTTGAGCAGATCGATCGATCAAATAGGTAATAGCCCATAATTCTGCATATTAAGCCTACGGGTTTCTTCCAACTTAAATCATAAAAACACCATTAACATGTCCCAAACTCCCAACCAAACATTATATAAACCAATGTGGATGAATTCTAACGTCAAACATTCATTAATTCCTCAAGAATCATCATCAAATGGGTTAATTCAAGAAATTATCATCTAACCCTAGTTCATCTAATTTTATCAAGAATTCATTTAAATTTATAGATTTCTATCTCAATCGGGCATCAAATTTCGTGGTTAATATTCTACATATAACAAGATATTCATCCTAACATGATTTCTACTCCAAATTGCAATAATAATCTCCCAAACAACAATATATCTTTATGAGACTTAAAAATAATTATCTCCTACACTAGCATGGATGTGTTATCAGCTAATGCACAACAAGTTAGATACTTTCCTGGAAAACAAAGTCTGAATCATAAAGAATGATTGGTATGATCCCGCTCCTCATTCCCCAATCTACGCGTTGGTGGCGGAATTAGTGAGAGTGGTGTAGGGTTGGTGGCTCTCTTCCTTGGAAGCCTTATCTCTTCTCTCTTCCTTAGCCTCTATGAAACTCTACTGTTTCTAACCCTCGAGGACTCTAACTCCCATCAGATATAACCCTTCAAGTTTCGTCCATAATTAAGGCCTATATTTGAAAATTATCGAAATGCCCTCTCGAATTTTCGGTTAGGCCCAAAAATGTCCCGAGACCCAAACTAAACCCTCGAGTACACTTTTCTGACTATCTCGACCCTTCCGGACACATTGGCACACTCGAAATGACCATACAGATGACTTATAATTAAATTACTTTTTATTGCATTAATTTAGTCCCGACACGACACACGCGCATCCCGACTTAATTTCTATGATTGTCGTACTATTCGCTCGTGAAATTTTTTAATAAATTCAATATCATATACTACTTTACTCATTAAGTAATATTCAACATAATTCTTACCAATAATTACTAATTCTCGTCACGCTAGTAAATATTTATTTTAAACTCCGAATTAATATTAAATTAATTTATCCCAATTTAATTTAATTAATCCCATAATTAAATGCCATAAAAATATGGGGTATTACATACTTCTCCCTAATAACGGAATTTTGTCCCGAAATTCAAAAAGTAAGGCATACCTCGTAAAAACAAATGGGATACTTTTTGCGCATATCTGCCTCACGCTCCCAAGTAGACTCCTCTACATTATGATGCTCCCACTGGACCCATACAAGTGGGACTACCTTCGACCTCAATCTCCTCTCACTATGGTCTAGGATATCCACTGGTCTCTCCTCATAAGAACTGTCGAGCTGTAAATCAATCTCATCTATTGCAATATGAGTATGGGCCAAATCATCCCGAAGATACCGCCTCAACGATGAAATGTGGAACACATCATGAATACGGTGCAAGTGCTCCGACAACCCAAGCCTATATTCCACCGGTCCAATCCTCTCGATAATTGGAAATGGTCCTATGTACCACGGATCCAATTTCCCTTTCTTCCCGAATCTCATCACTCCCTTCATAGGAGACACTCGCAGTAATACTTTATCCCCCATGCTAAACTCCCTGAAGAACTGCTTTGCATCGACGTAGCTTTTCTGCCTGTACTGAGCTACCCGAATGTGACTCCTGATCAACTCAATCCTAGTTGACGTCTCCTAAATCTCCTCTGGCCCAAGTAGCTTGTTGTCCCCCATCTTAAGCCAACAAGTGGGAGAACAACAAGGTCTACTGTATAACGCCTCAAATGGGGCCATGCCAATCGTAAATTGGTAGTAGTTATTATAAGCGAACTTCACCGGTGGAAGGTACTGCTCCTATCCTCCTCCAAAATCAAGGACACACATGTGCATCATATCCTCCAGCATCTGAATAGTGCGTCCAGTCTTACCATCTGATTGAAGGTGATATGCTGTACTCAACCGCATCTCGGTACCCATAGCCTTCAGAAATCTCTCCTAGAAGCGTGACACAAAAATCTTGTCTCTATCAGACATGATATCTAAGTACACCTCATGCAACCTCACTATCTCAGCAATAAATAACTGGGCCTACTGTTCCGTAGTGTAGTCTGTCTGCACCGACAGAAAATGAGCTACCTTTGTCAACCGATCAACTACTACCCATATAGAGTCGTGACCCCGCTGTGATGTAAGCAACCCAGTGATGAAATCCATGGAAATGCTCTCCCATTTCCATCTAGGGATCTCTAGTGGCTGAAGTAACCCTGGTAGTCTCTAATGGTCCACTTTTACCAGCTGGCAGGTGGCACACTTGGACACGAACTCCGCAATGTCTCTCTTCATCGCACTCCACCAATATTGTCTCCTCATATCCTGGTACATCTTATCCCCTCTGGGATGTACCAAAAATCGAGATCCATGCAACTCTGTCATTACTGCATGACGTAAGTCCTCCCCCTCCGAGACCACTAATATCCCATTAAATTTTAATCCTCCATCTGAACTCACTGAGTAAGACTCCGCGCCCTCGGTTAGAAGCCGTACAATCTGATCCTGGCAAAACGAATCATCTGCTTGGTCCTGGATCACCCTCGTAACAATCTCGGGTGTGACTATCATGACGAACATAAAGGATCGGGCCACTGCCTCCTAATGTTACAACTCTTTCCACTTAGCCTTCCACACATCTGCCACCTCACCTATTGGCCTATATCTCAACGCATCAATAACTACGTTAACCTTCCCCGGGTGGTACTGTATCTTGAACTGGTAGTCCTTCACAAACTCCAGCCACCTGTGCTGACGCATGTTCAACTCTCGCTGAGTGAACACGTATTGCAGTGACTTGTGGTCTATAAACAGGCAAAATTTTGCCCCTAACAAGTAGTGTCTCCAAATCCGTAAGTCAAAGACGACCTCTGCTAGCTCTAAGTCGTGGGTGGGGTAATTCCTCTTGCGAGGCTTGATATTGCGGGAGGCATAAGCTATAGCCTGCTCCTCCTGCTGAAGTACTCCACCAAGTCCCTATAGGGAAGCGTCGGTATACACCAGGTATTTAACTCCTGGCCTGGGTAAAGCAAGGATTGGCACTGCAGTCAACTTATCCTTTAGCTCATCAAAAGCCAACTGACAAGCATCATCCCATACGTATTGTACCCCCTTGCGAGTCAGATTAGTCACTGGACCCGCTATCTTCGAAAACCCTCAAATGAACCTTCGGAAGTACCCTACTAATCCCAAGAAACTACGGATCTTTGACGGTGTTGTGGGTTGCTCCCACTCCCTTACTGCGGACACCTTTCTCAGATCCACTGATATCCCCTGGCAAAAATAATGTGCCCCAAGAACTGGACCTTGCGTATCCAAAACCCGCACTTCTCATACTTAGCATATAGTTGATGCTCTCGTAGAGTCTAACGAACCTATCTCAAATACTCGGCATGCTCCTCCTCAGTCTGGGAATAAATCAAAATGTCATCTATAAAGATAATGATGAATTGATCGAGGAAATCTCTGAACACCCTGTTCATCAAGTCCATGAACACGGTTGGAGCATTGGTTAGCCCAAATGGCATAACTCGGAACTCGTAGGATCCATAACGTGTCAAGAAAGCAGTCTTCGACACATCCTGCTCCTTAATCCATAACTGATGGTATCTCGATCTCAAGTCTATATTTGAGAAGAAGGCAGCTCCTCTCAACTGGTTGAATAAGTCATAGATTCAGAAAAACGGATACTTATTCCGTATTGTGACTTTGTTCAACTCTCGGTAGTCTACACACAACCTCAATGACCCATCTCGTTTCTTAACAAACAACACAGGAGCACCCCAGGGTGAGGTACTCCTACGGATGAAGCCCTATCCCAACCGTTGCTCAATCTGATCATGCAACTCTCTCATTTTGGCTAGAGCCATACGTTATGGTGCTCGAGCTATCGACCGAGTGCCCGGTATCAAATCTATAACAAAATCTATCTCTCGGCTAGGCGGTAGTCTGTGTATCTCTCCTGGAATATGTCGAAAAACTCACAAATTACGAGAATCGAATCAATGGGAATCACTATCTCTATAGAGGTCTCCTCCTCTATATACTATAAATGGGTAGACGATCCTCCCTCAGGATGAAGCATCGCCACCAGGAATATATCCTGACCCAGAATAGCAAAAATAATACTCCTATTGTAACAGTCTATCATGGATCTATAAGCAGCAAGCCAGTCTATGCCAATAATGGCGTCATGCTCGTGCATATCTAAGACTATCATATCTGCATGAAAAATTAGATTCCCAATCTCTATACCTACTCCCGAGAATAAAAAGAAAATCAACGACCCATTACCCAACGGTGAGTTTACTCATGTCATTGTACTCTCTATCGAGTCTAACAATCTCATGGCCCATGTAAAACTAGTGGCTATGAAGTAGTGTGATGCCTCGGTGTCAAATAAAACATGCCCTATAGTACCTGGATAGGAAACTTACCCTCAACTGTGGGTAGTGCCTGCGATGCTGCAGCCTAGTGGATGTTATAAACACGTCCATACTGTAATTGTCCCTGTTGAACTGAGGTGGCTGGGATTGATGGTAAGGCTGGCAACTGAGGTGGTGCTAGGAAGGTGGCTAGGAAGATCGGTCTCTATGGATCCTGATGGCCACCCTTTTTCTACGGGGCCCTATCCCCATCGGGACAATCTTGACGTTTATGGTTATTCTTGCCACAACCAAAGCATCTGCCCCAGAAGTTTCCTCCCCTCTGTCCCTATTATCCCCGGCCCTGATGTCCGTTACCACCCCTCCACTGGCCCTGCTGATACCGTTGTTGGCCCTGATGGCCCTACTGGCCCTGCTGATAATGATGGTGGCCATGTTAGCCCTGGATATAGCCTCCATGTCCTTACCTAGAGTCTCCAGATCGGAATCACTTAGCAGGGTCCCCCTGATGGGAACTCTGCTCACCCTAACGGACCTGCCCCTGAGCTGCTGGTGCCCCACTGGCACTACTACCTCCAGTCCGGCCCTGCTGGCTGGACTATCCGGCTCGTTTGTTTCCCTGCTGGTGGAAGTGGTTATCCTGGCAATGCAATAGGGCGGCATTGAGTACATCAATATAAGTACCCAACGACAAATTACCCAAGAGGTGCTGGCGAATCCTCCACGTCAACCCATCCATGAACATCTAAATCTTCTTCTCTCCGGTAGGTGCCTCATTTGGCACAATAGTAATCAACCTCGTGAACTCCTTCTCATACTCTTCAAGAGTCATACTTTCCTTCTTGTGATTCAACAGTTTCTACCTCATCTCAGTCTGCACGGTGGAAGGAAAGTATTTACGGTCAAATCACAACCAAAAGCTCTGAATCATCATATTATCTCTCTCCTCCAAGGTGGTAGTGGACTCCCACCACTGTAAAGCGGCCCCCACTATCTTGTAGGAAGCCAGTAACTGTCTCTGAATGTCTATGCACTCATACATGCGAAGATTCCTCTGGATATCTTTCTTCCATTAGCTCGCAATGGCAATAACAGAACTGCCCAAGAACTGTGGGGGATGTTCCCTCTGAAAGGCATCCCTGACCATCTCCCTTGCAGTGGGAAACTGAGCTGTAATTGGCGCCATAACCTGAACCTGGGGTGGGGCCTGCTGCACCACCGCTAAAGCAGCATATACCGCATGAGCAACTATGGCGACAACTTCAGTTGCGTTCATCATTTCCTGAGCTTGAGCTGCTGGCTACTCTGGCTGGGCATTTATATCCCTCGAGGCTCGTCTTGGAGGCATCTGAAACGAGAAGGAATTTTATTAGTCCATAGTTATTATTAAATCCCAAGTAGCTGAAGACGTAATCGCATAAATAAGAGTACAACAATCCTAAAGATAGGACTCTATATCAAAGAACGCTAAGCTGAAAGAATAATAAGTCGTGCATATCCTAAAGGACTCTAGAACCTGGTGTCTGATACCACCTGTGACACGTGCCTAATTAAATACCGGATGATCAGTCCTTTATTAAATTAAATCAAAGTGTTTGGTTGGTTCATTCTTAGCATCACTGCCGAAAAACAATTTTTCTTTATTAATCACCTAATAAATAATTAAGCTAAGTGTCAAAACATTAAATTTTATAAATTAAGACCTATTGTTATGATTTAATATACGAAACCATTTTTTACGAACACAAATAATAATAATAATAATAATAATAATAATAATAATAATAATAATAATAATAATAATAATAATAATAATAATAATAATAATAATAATAATAATAATAATAAAAACCAAATGAAGTAACCAAGCTAGAATAACCAATCCTAATAATATATCCCAAACCGCATGACAAGGAAATAAATAAGACAATTTCAACAATAGTTGAATATTGAAATAATAGTACAAGTCTCTCTCTGAACTAAATGAAATATGGAAATGGGCGACACATGCCCTATCTGTGAATAACTAAATAGAAGACTGGGAAGACAAGAATTGAGTCGTCTACTGCAAGGACCTGTAACTTTCACACTAGCTGCAGCAATTCAATGGTCCAAAGATCTAGGCCTGACGCCTCTGTGGCTGGGCACCTGTAATATATATATACATATACAAGATGAAGAAAAGATAACAGGAAACGAGTCAGAGCCCGAGTGTAAAACAACTTTAAAAATAGTTTAGCAAGTATTTAAACTGCTTACCAGTTAATATTACATACATGTTAGTATCTCGCCACTCACTTGAGAATTCTCACCTCTCAACTAGTGTGCATGCCTAATGTACTACCAAATTAACCTAGTTAAATCTAACCCAGTTAACTAGTCTAACCAAATTTTCATTCACCAAGCCTAATCCAAGTGATCGCATGACTGTAGTTGATATCTGGTAACCTTTTCTCATGAATTTACCAAACCAGTTATTTTCATATCAATTCAGCCTTAAGCTTTCAACAACTTAATTCGTTTAATATTAATTATTCCATTTTATCTACTTACCAGCACAGTAGATTAATCACGGGTATGTGTGTGTGTGTGTGTGTGTGTGTGTGTGTGTATATATATATATATATCAAGCACCCCACGTAAAATCTATGATGCTGGCATACTCTGCTATCATGTCCCCATTATCTCTCGTACAAAAGGGAAATACTAGTTCGAAATCATTCACGAACTGTATTAACACAAAACACACATATTGGAGGCGAAGCATAGCTTCAAGTCACTAAGAGATCAGCACCTACTCTCGCGTCTCTTAGGACCGTCTGACAATCATTCTCGGATAGCATGTACCAAGGATGTTATGTTCTAGGGCATAAAAGTCAATATCCCCCATAAAAGGTCCAATCGAGAAAAGACGGTCCCGGTGCGAAACCTCCGTGATAGCAAGTAGAGCGGGTGTGATTATACACAAATATATAATATTATATATATATATATATATATATATATATATATATATATATATATATATATGTAAGGACATTTTTCTCATGTCCAACATGTTACATCTGTGTATGTCGTACGCCGTTACATTTGTCACGTCACCTCAAGACCTCACTCGACGGACTTAATCTGAATTCTTGGAATCTAGCATTCAACATCTCCATCATGTGTCCCTCATCTGCCTCAACGACTTCACGTTCCATGATTTTAGGCTCGTAATGCAAGTGGTACGCAAGAGAAGTCAAAACAGTGCAACAAGACTTGATAGGGAAGTTCAAGGGCAATTTGGTAATTTTACAAACACCATCCGGAGGACTGGTCAACTGGAAAGTTGAAGATCTTGTCGCAACAAAGATATTGGAAGAAACGGCACCTCAATACGAGCTACGGTGAACAAATTATGGCCCGTTGAAAATGGAGATAATTTCAAGAAAAACCTTGGAAATTTTGCTAAGTGTTTAACCCCTTTTCCGGGGAGTTTCCCCGAACCCAGCCCGAACCGATTCGGGGGGGCGAACCGGTTCGCAGGGGACCCCGAACCAATTTGGGTACCCTGTACGCTGGATAGAATTTTAGTGTTTTAAAAACGTGGAACTCTTCATGTGTTTCCCTATAAATACCAACTTCGGGGGAGCTGTTTTGCAAGACTTGCATAGACGAATTTGAGAGTCCTATCACCTCAAGTCTTCATATTTTTGAGTTCCCAAACTCATGTTTTGATTCACATATCTTTGTGAATCCTTTTGCAACCCAAGAACTCATCCTTGTATTTGTTTAACCCTCGTGAAGAAGCCGTTTCTCTTCTTCATTGCTGACCACCTGGAGTTCCTGAGGGAGATTCCAGCCGACACTATTTCTAGCCGTTGCTTTTAAGGTTTGATGAAGACACCGTGTGTTACACTTGTGGGGGATTATCAGGTTATATGTAAGTCAATGGTCTTGTAAATTATTCAAAGTTCTAGAAATAAAAGGTTTTGCCCTGCGGGAATTTTTCCTTAATTTTGTGTCGCATGCTTTATTTGTTTATGGGTTGAATCACGCTCTTTAGATGCATGTTTAGGGGTTGAAATTAAATAAGTGTGTCAAATTAGAAGTTTTTGAAGTTAATCAATTATCACACAGTCATATACGACGTTTTCAAATTGGTATCAGAGCGGGTTACACTAATTTATCGCGTATTCCTATTTTCCGCAAAATCGGGTGATTTTGATTTTTTTTTAAAATCAGTTTTGTGAAAAATTCGCATTTTTTCTTATAGAGCACTTATATAATCAGATGCCTATTTTTTACGGGTCTAATTATGCCTACTGAAAATCTCGTTTGAAATCGATTTTAAAATCTATTGACGAGCGTGTTTGGTTGCTTTGCGAAAATGGTTGGACTCCTCCCACGGTCACCGTTAATAACATCACCACTCTAAAACCCTTGTCAGCCTGGACTGAAGATGATTATAAATTTTCCAATTTTAATTCCCGTGGTCTGAGTGCTATTTCTGGTGCTGTCACTCCGGATGAGTTTCGCCGAATTATGACGTGCACCACATCTAAAGAGGCTTAGGATGTTTTGAAACTGACACATGAGGGTACGAACGTGGTTAAAGAATCAAAATTACAAAATTTGGCCACCCAATTTGAGACTATTACCATGTTTGAGTCTGAATGCTTTGATGATTTTTATGCTCGTTTATCGGACATTGTTAACACATGTTTTAATTTGGGTGAGGTGATTGATAACACGCATGTCGTTAAAAAGATTTTGAGATCTCTCCCAAAACGCTTTATTCCTGAAGTCACAGTTTCGAACTCTTTGGGAAATTTGAAATCACTTAAGTTGGAAGCACCTGTAGGAGATCTTCAAACCTATGAGATTGACATGTTTCCCAAAACCATTAAGGCTAAGGATAATGGCATTGCTTTAAAGACTCATTTTAAGAAAAAGAAAGAAAAAGTTTGTGACTCCGATTCTGAGGGAGACTTTGATTTTATTGATATGGCCTTGTTTGCGAAAAATTTTAAAAAGTTCTCAAAATGAATAAAGAAAATTCTTCCAATAAAAAGAGATCTTTTGAGTCAAATAAAAAGAAAGTTGAGGACAAAGATAGTGACAAGGAGGATGAGATCAGGTGCTTTGAGTGTGAGGGGAAAGGGCACATAGCTAGAGAGTGTCCTACTAGGATAAGGAGAAAGGGCAAAGAAACTGCTATGCCTGTCACACTTAGTGATAATGAGGGTGATGAGGGTGATGAGAGAGATGAGTCTGATAAAGATTTAACACATGGGATGGTTGTCGCCTTTTCTAGTCGTGTGAGCATACCAACTTTGTCTCACAAGAGTGCACACGAGAGAGATAATAGTGATTTGTGTTCTTCGAGTGAGGGAGAAAGCGAGGAGGAGAGTGGAGACGAAAGTGAGCTACAAAAAGCTTTTAGAGATTTGTACACCGAGACCTTGAAAACTAAGAAGTATAATCGTGATTTAGGTCGTCGGGTTTTAGATTTGGAGAGAGAGAAGGAGCTTTTGAAAAAGAATAAGTGTGATTTGACCAACACGGTGTCTAGTCTGACGACACGTATATCCCAACTCGAGAGTGATCTCGAACGTACCAGGGAGGTCAAAGTCAATTTTGTGAACGCACCTAAGAAGGTTGAAAAAGTGGTTCATATGGGTAAAGGTGAGAAGTTTGGAATAAGTCATGACGGTGCTTCTTCTTCCCAATTAGCACTCGAGCCGGTTCCCACTTTAGTGTTATATTCACGTAAGTCTCACCCTAACCCACCTAGGCGTCCCATTCCTATTAGGAGAGCGCGTCCTAGAGTTTTTGAGAGAGGTGTTCCTAGGCCTATTTATGTTTCTTCACATTGTAAGAGGAGAGGTCACCTTAAGGAATTTTGTTTTAAGTTGGGTTATGTGTCACGTTTTGCTTCTACACGTATTTCTGGCACACATGCACCCACACATGATACTTTACATGCTCCCGGAGACTACATGAGAGAGTTTGTACATTTAGGTGAGCAAGCTAAGTTTTTGGTCAAAACATCACAAGAATTGATGGAGGTTTTTCATATGTTGTCACCACCTTTGGAAAACCCCTCCGCACCTAATGATTGAGGTTTGACTTGTTTACTAACATAGGATGTTTTTCATGATGACATTGTTTGCCTATTCCTAGTATGTATCATGTTTGTATGTTTTAATTTTTTTTGGAAAAATTTTGAAAAATACAAAAAGATTTTATTTTGATAAAATTTTGAGAAAATTCAAAAAGATTTTTGTATTTTGTTTGCACTGTTTATGGATGAAGACTTAGGATGACCGAGTCACAACATCATTTGATTATTTTCATGTGACTATTTGATAGTGTTTTGAGACAATAGGTCAATTCATCTTTGTGCTTTATAATGTTTGGAGTCATTAAGATGTAATTAAGTGTTACTTCCTACATGTTTGACTCATGTTTCCTTATTGCACACTTGCACGAATTTGTTTGATTATTGTGCTTGTCTTATCACATGTTGGTTGAGTGTTTTCACTTCAATCCTGTCCTTAAAACGAACCAAGCGTGATAATTTTTTTATAAGAAAATTGTGCATATAAGAACCGTTTTGTGAGTTTGTGTGCTTTGTTTAAAACGGGAAAGGGCTGCGAAAGGTTCATTTGACCTTTGCGAATACTAAGCCACCGTTAAAATTGGACCTAAAAAATGGAGGAATTTTATTATCCGGGGTCCAAAGAGGTTTAAAAGAGCCCGAAAAATTTAAAAGGCAATAAAAAGATATTCATGCCAAAAAGGGGCCATTTATGTTTTTGCACCAATTCTCCAAAGTTTGAGAATTTAGATTACCTCTAAAAGAAAATATATATGAGGGAGTTTGGTTGGAGAATTAAAACGGGTTTACCCGTCCTTGAATTTCTTGAAAATGCGCTATATAGTTTTGGACGTTATTGGTGTGGAAATCACTTTGACTTTGATTTGTTGATTCGCATAAGACGATGTCATTTAAATTCAACAAATTTTTACACCTAAGGATTATTTTGATGTTCATTCATTAGGGGTACACATATGCATCGTGCACATATGATTGATTGAGTTGATTTACCTATCGAATGTGTTCACACCCATTGATTCCATTCCATGACTTGGTGTTTGAGTTTTAAATCCATGGTGTGATTTTTGTATCATGTTTTACATATTTTTTTTCAAATGGTATCTTATTTTTGTGCGAAAAAATTGAAAACTCAAAAATAGTTTGTGAAGATTTGTTTGAGCATCTTCTTGCATGAGCACGTTTGCCAATTGATTGATGCCTTGTTTTGAATACCGTGACATCTCGATTTTTCTTGTTTGATTCATTCTTCTTATTTGTCTATTTGGGGACATCATAAAAAGGGGGAGAAAGAATTATCTTATTTTGGGGGAGTTTGAATTTTGGGGGAGTTTTGAGATTTGACTCATGATTATATATTGGTATCTATGTTTATCTCATTTCAAACTCGATACGTCACTTGGTATTTTTTTTCTTTATCTCATGTGTGTAGGTACTACATTGATGATCACTAAATTGCACACCCTGATGAGAAAAGATTTGAGATTCCTGAAGATTTGAAGAACAAATGATGGAGACTATTCATTTGTACCTTTTCCAGTTTTCCGTTCATGGGAGGGTAAATTTGTATAGAAAATTGCATATTTGATAATTCGGATTTTTTATGTATGTACCGGCATAGACATAGGGGGAGATTTGTAAGGACATATTTCTCATGTCCAACATGTTATATCTGTGTATGTTGTACGCTGTTACATTTGTCACGTCACCTCAAGACCTCACTCGACGGACTTAATCCGAATTTCAGGAATCTAGCATTCAACATCTCCATCATGTGTCTCTCATCGGCCTCAACGACTTCACGTTCCATGATTTTAGGCTCGTAATGCAAGTGGTACGCAAGAGAAGTCAAAACAGTGCAACAAGGCTTGATAGGGAAGTTCAAGGGAAATTTGGTAATTTTATAGCCACCGTCCGGAGGACCGGTCAACTGGAAAGTTGAAGAGCTTGCCGTAACAAAGATACTGGAAGAAACGGAACCTCAATCCGAGCTACGTTTTCCAGCGAGTTTCCCCGAACCCAGCCCGAACTGATTCGGGGGTCGAACCGGTTCACAAGGGACCCCGAACCGGTTTGGGTACCCTATACGCTGGATAGAATTTCAGTGTTTTAAAAATGTGGAACTCTTCATGTGTTTACCTAAAAATACCAACTTCGGGGGAGCTGTTTTGCAAGACTTGCATAGACGAATTTGAGAGTCCTATCACCTCAAGTCTTCATATTTTTGAGTTCCCAAACTCATGTTTTGATTCACATATCATTGCCATATCTTTGTGAATCCTTTTGCAACCCAAGAGCACATCCTTGTGTTTGTTCAACCCTTGTGAAGAAGCCATTTCTCTTCTTCATTGCTGACCACCTGGAGTTCCTGAGGGAGATTCCAACCGACACTGTTTCTAGCCGTTGCTTTTAAGGTTTGACGAAGACACCGTGCGTTACACTTGTGGGCGATTATCAGGTTGTATGTAAGTCAATGGTCTTGTAAATTATTCAAAGTTCTAGAAATAAAAGGTTTTGCCCTGCGGGGATTTTTCCTTAATTTTGTGTCTCATGCTTTATTTGTTTATGGGTTGAATCACGCTCTTTAGATGCATGTTTAGGGGTTGAAATTAAATAAGTGTGTCAAATTCGAAATTTGCGAAGTTAATCAATTATCACACAGTCATATACGATGTTTTCAATATATATATATATATATACACACACACACACTAGGGTATACCCATGCCTGAAGGCACGCTGATAATTTTGAAAAACATAAAGTCGTGCCTTGGTACGATGGCAAGTGCCCTCGCTAAAGCTACGGTTGATCTCGAGTTCGAAACACAGGAGCAACTTCTTTATATATGCCCGTGCCTGAAGGCATGACGAAAATTCCAAAGTACGTAATTGCAAAACGACGAACATTTCCAAATTACATAATTGCAAAATAGTGAAAATTTCGTTCCCCGATAAAATTTTCAATCTACGTAATGTTTTGTAACTCCAAAAACAAACCAAAGAACATAATGTCTTTTAAACATTCATGTAAAGCTTTTAGAAAATGGTTGAAAATAGTTTTGGAAATGTTTATCATTTTTCTATTAAAAATATCTAAAAATCATTTAATAAATAAACTAGAAAATAAAAATAAAAAAATATTTTGGGATTGTCACTGTTTTTTCTGTTAAAATTTTAAAAAGAGCAAAGAAAAAATAAAAATAAAAATAAATTTTTATTATTATTTCCAGATAAAAAAACTATTTTTATCTCCAAGTAATAATAATAAAATAGTTTATATTTTAAATTTTAAATTTTTTAACACCCATTTTGTTATTTTTCAATAAAGAGGGGTAATTTATAATGTTTTTTCGGGGGTAGGGTGATAAATGTTTGCTCAATTCAAATATTTTCATTAAAGCGGAATGCCTGTGCCTTAAGGCACCGAGAAAATTTTTCAAAGTATTAAGTCACGTATAATTTAAGCCGAAAAGATTTTTTATTCAACAGAAGTAATTATAAAAGAGTTTGAAAATTTTGGACAATATTTAATTTGTTTATAGGATTATCCACCCTATTTAAGAAATAAAAAAAACTCTGACAACAAAATTAGTAGTCTGTAATAATAATAGTAATAGTCCATTATAAACATAGTATAAACAAAATCATCAGTTCAACTCAATCCTTGAAAATAACCCCAATACTTAAGTAAAAAAGATTTATTATATAACAATTTTAAAAAAATTGAGCATGAATTCCTCTATTTATACAGTTATCCATCATTTTTAAGAAATAAAAAAATACTTCAACAGTAATAACTAATAGTTTGTAACAATAATAATAGTCCAGCAGGGACCTCGTATAAACAAAATCATCATAGAATGTAATTTTCCTATCACAACCAAGTCAAGTACAATAAAACATGAAACTCACCGCACCAAATTCAACATATATACGGCTTTCCAATACATAGTAGCCAAATCTATAGTACCCCCTACTTGAAAAACTCAACCGTGGTTATAATCCCATCAACGTAATGTTGATTTCACATTAGGAACCTAAACAAAATTAATGAAAAGTATTTGTTTCGTCATGCAACAGCGGTATACACTTCGACTTCAGTGTTTTGGCAAGTGAAATCAAAATGGAAAAACATAAAGAAAACTAAAAAACTAATCACAAATGGCAAAAAATTTCAAAGTATGTAATTGCAAAATGGAAAAAATTTTGTTCCCCGACAAAACAAAGTGTAATTTTTAAAAAAAAATGGCCATAATATCATTTATTTAAAGGATTATCCACCATGTTTAACTAATAATAAATAGTCCAACATTATTGAACATAAAAAATAATATAGTCCATTCCAACTACAACGATAAAATTTACGACCTCCTCAAGTTTGAGAAACTAATGCATATGTAAACACATCTCAACACCCAAAGAGATGTTAACAAATAAAATTTTGTATTGAAAAAAAGGAACGTGGTTAACAAATAAGATGATGTTGCAGCACATGTTTAAGAGGGTCTGCTCAAACCCTCTATTGATGCCTGATGTTGTTCCTTTTATGCAGGCCCTCTGCTCTGCTGTTGTTCATTCACATATTGTCAGATTGCTACATCTTCGTTTTCTTGGCCTATTTTAAAGATCCGCATGACTTGGCCCTTTGTGAAGATTGTTGTAACACCCAGCATTTTCCTGCATTAAATATTTAATTAATTCGGGAATTGAAAATTACTTGTGAGTCGTAATTTAATTGAATTAATTAGGGAAATCTTATTTAAATATTAATCGAGGAGTAAAGGGTTAATATTTACGGGAAGTTATTTACTAAGTGAATAGTAATTATTTATTTAAGTCATTTCGAGTATTAATGACAGGGTATGCACTTATCTCAATCGGGAGTCGGTATAGACTAAAGGGGTGAGGGGATAAACATTTTTTAGAAATTAATTTGGATGCCAATTCTGAGTGTACGGTTGAGTCCGGATGGGCCAAGATAGTCGGAAAAGTGTACCCGGGGGTAGTAAACGGGTCACGGGGCATTTTTAGACATAGCCGGGCCCACACGGGGGCATTTGGGTCACTTGGGCTTGGCCCATTAGGCAAAAAACGGGATTTAGGTAAATTAAGGAATTAGAAGGAATAAGAAAACGGCTGTTAGAGTTTTAGAAAAAGGCTAAGTGGATTAAGGAACCCTAATAGCAGTTAAAGGCAATTTTGGGATCACTAGAGAGCCAACAAGGATCATCTTCAACCTTGGAATTCATCTCCGAATTAGACACTACGAAACCTAAGGCAAGTGGATAACTTGCAATAGTATTAAATCTGTTTTGAAATTCATATTCATGTGATGTGTTTGATCAAAAAATTCATTTTGGGTGTTCATGGCATAAACATGAGTTTTTGAAAAGAAATAATCTGATTTACGAATTTGATTGAGAATTCTTGTAGAAATCTGATAATATAAATTGATACATATCTGGTAGGATGATATCTGGATAAATAGAAACGAATTTGGTGTAGGGATTTGGGATGTAAATGTGTAAGGAATTAAAGATGGATATTTCCCCAAATCCAGAAATTGTAGTTAATGGACGAATTAATGATGTTGGTGGACATTCTGGAGGTCCCTAATAAGGTTTCTAACATTCTGATATTTACTTGTATTGGATATTTGGACCGATGGTTTATTCGGTTAAGTGTTTTAATTATGGATGGTTATTTTAATTAACTGTGATTGTGTATTATTGTATGTTCCGCACGAGTTTTATTTAATTAATTGAAAGATAAAAATTGGCACCAGTCTACTTTTCTCACTTAGGTGGTTAGTAATTTAAAAAGACGACAGTGATGCTAAGAATGGACCAACTGAGAAACCTTTTCTAACTTGATTTAGGACTGATCACCCGGGATTAATTAGGCGGGGTGTCACAATTGTCTTATTCAGTTTGAAGATTGTCTCTATCATCTTACTTAAAGGCTTCCCCTCTTGGATGATTTTTGACATGCTTGGATCAGACCCCCTTTTTTTGCATTATTTTGGCTCTCTGAGCCTTCTATTAAAAAAAAATATTTGAAATCCAAACATGCAGCAAATATATTGTATGATGATTATGGACTGAAATGTCATATATTTTAAAAGTGCCATTGTTATCGAACTTCATGGAGTTCGGATACATTGAAGATCTAATATAAAAGTTGAGTTCGCCTGCAAACAGAGTTGTATGATGATTATGGATTGAAATCGCATACATTAAAATCTTAAAATAAAAATGTAACAAAACGGGTAATACCGATGCAAAAATGTTAATGTACATATTATCGGGTATGCGTACTCATGAATTACGTACTAGATGGTATATATTTATGTATCATGCAATGACGATTATTAAAATATGACAGTTGATAGAGTTGGATTGTACCCTGGATTGGGAGACGATGCCACTTTGGTATCCCACTAGAGAAAGCGATGGGCTCTACCCTAGGTCGTGCGACGGCACCACTTCGATACTTTGTTAGATAGAGTTGAGTCGTAACCTCGGTCGGTCGACGGTTCCACTTTGGTAGCCCAGTAAATTGCGAGAGGCTCTACCATGGGTCGTGCGATGATGCCACTTCAATACTTTGGTAGTTGTCTTTAGTATACTTTATATGAGTAGTAATTACATGGTTATACACATAGAGATGTGTGCATTAATTTGTGTATATACTTGAGGTGTGTAGAACTATCACTTATGAATATTCGAATGAGATGGATAATATGTAATCATGGGGTATACTTGGGTCTGGGATTAGCCGCACGTGATATTTAGGATTATTGGGATGGGATTATTTAAAAGACACTAAAAGACGAGAGGAAAATGCATGATTATATTATAGACCAACTCAGTTATATGGTTATATTGAATCGGTTTGATGTTAACATGATCATATTAATAATTTTTAGGACATAGACCACAGTTGCAGATACTTGTCTCTATCCAGATATTGATTGACGTGATATGTTTTAACTCGACTTTGACTTTGATGCTAGTTGATTCAATGCATCAACCCTTGTGTTTTTCAGACTTATAATCCTCTTAACTTTGAATTTCCTAAATTTGGACAATATGCTATTTGCCTTAGCAAGATAATTTTTTATATTTTCATCCTTTCCCTCGTATATCCCGGGGATTTGATTCGTTATGAATTAAAAATTGCTATGTTCCTTTACTTGGGATGCCACTATAGTTGAGTCAAACCTAAGTCCAAAAATTAATGCTTGTAATATTGTTTTTGTTAAAGGTAAAGAAAATAAACCTCAATGCATATTCGTTATATGTCATGTTTGGGGCCAACAGAACGAGTTCTTGCCAACACCCAGTAGCACAAAATGATCCATTGTCCAAATAAGTACATTTGAATCAAAATATTATTCGTAAAACAGTCATTACTTAATGACAATATCTTCCATCAGCATTTCCCCAGCCTTTGGGTTCGCTATGGGTTTAAGCTCCTCATAAGTGAACTGGGGCAACAAATCAGATAGTTTTCAACCATTAATTGTGATCCGGGTTGGTATATGATGTCAAATTCTCCCAAATTGACTAACCAAGCTATAAGTTGGACTAATTTTTTCTGGTTTAGGCTAGACTTGCCTTAGTGGTTGATCTGTGAGTGCCACAATGATATTTTTCTTATCTTTTGATTTTGAATTTTCACATGTAGTAAATAGTTGTATATTATATTTAATAGGGATTGATAATAAAAATATTCGCTTACTAAAAGATTTTGATTAATCTTGTTTGAGAAAGAAAAGAAAAATGAACTAGAACTAAAGAATAGATCTAGAGTTTATATCACCATACCTTTTCAGATCTTGTAGGTGAGGATGTAAGAGACAGATTTGATGAAGAAGATGATGTTAATGTTCTTCCATATCCAAATCCTTCATTGGGTGTGCAATTGACCTTAGATCTTCTCGTATGTGATCCACCCAAAGAAAATTATGTGTATGGGGACTTTCGAAGATGAAAACTTGGTACATTAACAGAGAAAAAAAAATACTTTCTCTCCCCCCACCCCCTCGCAAAAACGTGAATAATGTGTTTATGTCTCTCTCTAACCCTTAGGAGTTCCAAGTAGTTTTTCCCCTTCCATGGACCCATATATATAAGTACATGAAGTGGGTTTGACAATTAAGGTCTCCATAGAGTTTTAGGCCTGCAAGTTAGTATATGGACTATATTAGGGACCCAAAGCTAATAATTAAATTGCCAGCTAAACATAAATATAAAAATCCAAAATTATGTCCTTTAATATATTTTCTTTTTAGCTTAATTGTAATTAATTTTATTAAATAATTACCAATGCACTCCAACTTAATTACCTCAATATTACTCGAATGGTGAGGCCTTGTTTGCAAAGTTGGATAGCACATAATATGATTCCCCACGTTAAGCGTTGAATACCCGCTAGGTGAATTCAGTTTTCCACGAATCAATTTTCACAACGTCTTATTCATTCCTTGATCTTAAACTCAACTTATTTGATACTCTACAATATATGAATCTGATCATTGGTAGAATCAAAACTTATAAGATTATCAAGGGGGTTGCACAATCCAGAATATTTATTGCATGCGAATTCCTCGGGATTACGATGTCAGACATATTCACACAATGATTGCCTGATGAACAAGATATAATTGACCCTATATATTGAATCTCATGTGTAGTAATTAAAGAAATAATTATCCGAATGTTCCAATCCAAATAATCCTTGAGATTAAAAATCAATGCACCCATTTCAAACTTGTGAGATTGTGCAAGTCTAGTCTAGTCTAGTCATCACCTAGACTTAATCTCACGCTTAGTCATGTTCAATACCTTCATGATGTACCAGTAAGATCCATTTTGAACTATCGAACAAGTTTTTGAACCATCAGATAGGTTCTCATAGTCAAGATAAACTACTGAGATTGTACACGTAGATTTACCATAAGGATGTCAAATCCCTGTCTAGGTTGAATTGTTAAGTGTTGTAATAACCCTTATTTTTGAGTAATTATTTATATATAAATTTTTTATGGGAGGTAATTATATAAAATAAGGGAAGTTGGAGTAAAGATTATTTTAAGTGATTTAAAAGATAATATTTACTGAATTTTGCATATTTACTGTTAAGAGAATGTAAATAACATCATGTTATGTTTTATTTCGTCGTTGTGCTTTAAGCGATAGTTATGGTTTAAAATGATGTTGGAACATAAAATTATTTATGTTATCCCGGATGCCAATTTAGAGGGAGCGGTTAGTTATGAAATGATTGAGATAGTCAAAATAAGTGCCATGTTGTATTTTTGGGTTCCGGACACTTTTTACCGATTATAACTTAATTATGTAGTTACGAGTCATTTTGATGGTGTATTATTATTTAAAGATGGAATTTAGTGTTAAATGAATGTTTAAGTCTTTCAAACCCTTTTATCCTCAATTATATATTCCTAAACCTAGAGAGCAAGAGAGAAAAAGAGAATTGTGGAGAAAAAGGAGAGAAAGAAGGAGAAGTGGAGAAATTGAGCTTGATCTTGTATCTACCGGAAGACAATCCGAGATTTCAGCTTTAAGGAAAGTTTCTAACTTGTTAGTATATGATTTAATGTGGATAAATTGTTGTTATAGTTGTGTATTTTGAGGAATTGAACAAATAATAGGTTTTGATGAGTTTTAATGTTTAACCCTTAGATTTTGCTGTTTGTATGAATTAAGTTGGATATATTGGTTTACTGTTGTGTAGAAATGTTGGGGTTATGTTGTTGGTTGATGAGAATGAAGGAAGTGTAATAATATGGGGTTAGGGTTTTGGATTTAGTATTTTAGAAGAAGGTATGGTTGTGGGTTTGGTGAGCGCGGTTCAGGGCCCGGTCGACCGGGTCTAAAGGGAAAAGTACACTGCTTTTCTCAATAGGAATATTTTTAAGGCGCGGTCCAATGACCGGTCAACTGGGATTTTAGAATTGAGCTCACTGCATTTCTTATTAGACAAAACCTCATAGGCGCGGTTGACCGGGGGTCAGGGGCCGATCGACCGGTCCCCTATTTTTCACCCGAAATCTTTAGGTTTCTCTAGCTCCTTTATTTTAAGGTAGGGACCTAGTAACCTTCTTGAATGAATTAAAACTAGAGTATTCAAGAACCTAGGTTAGAAATGAGAGTTGGGGCTTAGACCGGGAATAAATTTAGTTAGTTGTTAGAGGAAGGTAAGGGATTCTTTTTACATCATGAGCTAGTCTAGGTCTGGGGGGAAATAGAGTGATATAATTGTGGACTTCTAGAATTGGGTTGAAGTAATATCATACTTATGGGCTTATAGGTTTGTCGCTAAGTTTCTTGGAGACTAATATGGTAATATATTAAACGTGTGGTTTATGAATTATAATATGAAACGCTTATGGCTCCGGATGAAATGAAATGTACCTTATAAATTGGCATATTCAGTGAATGATGATTTGCTTATACATACCTCTCTAAATGATATCATAAAGGAAGTTACGCGCATGAGGTGAAGTCCCCTGATTAGTGAATGCAGGGTGAATATAGTCCTCGGCCATAGGACCGGTTGTTATATATTTTGTTGTTATTTTTCGAAGTGAGGTAATTCCGGGTATGGTTATGACTCACTGTCGAAGGTATATGGCCGCTTCCCAACGTCACGCGATTTAGGATGCCCGGGTTATCTTGGTGATAGGCCTTGGAAGATGATATCTATTTAGGGGCACATCCAGTGGGGTGGCTCCTGGAAGGATGGTCTTAGAATCGTTATATGTTGTGATTATAACAATTCTTATGAAAGTTGTATTTTATAAATGGTGAAGCATTTTATGAAATGAACTGTTTTGGGGAATAAGTTTCCTAATGAGTAATAGACTTGTAAAGTCATAATGAGCAAAACTGAAATGAAATCTTATTAAGTGAAATTGAGTTATATTTCATGCATAAATGAATATTCATCATTGTCATTGATATTGCGCTAGGTTGTGCATTTAGATTGAGAGGTAAGGATTATTATTATTATTGTTATTATTTGTGGAGAGCGAGATAAGCTTATTCATGATGATTTGATATTCATAATTGTCATGCATTTTATTCACATGGTGATCATATCAAATCGGGCTCTGACCCGTTTATATCTCTTATTTTTTAATGAATTCTCTTCACGCCCAGGTGCTCCGCCGCAAGGACGCCCATAATGACTCTTCCATCCTTGTGTCACGGAGCTCTAACATTTTTGCGGATGTTATAGGATATTTGTTATTGACGCTTCTATTTTTTGTACTCTAGCTATGATCAGTCAACACATTCGGGAGTGTTGCCCAAGTTTTTTACATGTTTAATATATTGTGATATTTGTTTAATACTCGGTTTGTAATGGTCCCTTAACCGACAACTTATTCGGTTATTATATTCTGTATGAATGAAATTGTTATTTGTCTTTTATCCACCACCTCTTTAAATTGTATTGTTTAAAGGATTTTCTTTAAAACTCACAAATAATTTGTCATCCTTTTTCTAAAATAATTGGTGGTTATCTTGTATTATAATTGTAACGACAGTGATGCTAATAATGGACCATCTATGATTCCTATAATAATTAGAATATCAGGTTGGCCACCTCTTATTTTAATAAGCGGGGTGTCACAAGTGCACTAGAAGAAAATTTTGATCTTTTGTGATCTGGTTGAACCCAACTCACCAGAATTCCTACTAAGCACAATTGACTAACATATATAATATATTTAAAACAAATATAAGGCATTCTCACAAACATGATTTATATTTCAGAATGAACTTTGACAAACCTTAATTATGAAATAAATATCATAAATATAAAATCACAACAATAACCTTATCTCACATTGGTTTTTGGGATGCCACCCTTTCCTTTGGATGGACTTGTTGGGAAATATTCCAAAAATAATTTTTGAACAATGGAAAAAGATTAAAACGATATGTATCTTAGATTTTGACATATTAAAGTTTCAAGAACTTATCACCCAAGGGATAGATAATACATGTCTGGATCTTGTAGGTGATCCAATATAGGAGACAATATTGATGTATATGATGATTAAACCATCATATATATTATAGCATATGATCCTGCAAAGCAAACACGGCGTGTGAAAATCGATCTTGAGATGGATCTCGAAGAACCTTCAGAGTTTCCTCTCTTTTTTCTTCTCTCCTTCCCCCTCGCATGATTTTCTCTTTCCTCCGCCAAAAGCCTAGCCATTCTCTCTCTCTCTCTCTCTCTCTCTCTCTCTCTCTCTCTCTCTCTCTCCCTCATGTTTCTCAGGTTTGAGTGCTTGAAATTTAGTAGAGAGAGTCCTCCTCATTCTCCTTTATATATGATCATTAGGCTAGTAAGGGGCCTTTTAGCAAATATGAGAAAACGAGGGTTTGCTTCTATAATTAGGACTATACAAGTGACCCAATGCAAATAATTAAATTAGTTTCCAAACATAATTATGGAAATTCCAAATTATCCCCATAATTTATTTACTTTTATGTTTAATTATAATTAATTCCACTAAATAATTATAATTGTACTCTAGTTTAATTATCTCAAAATTACTCAAATAGAGAGGCCTTGTTTGCAAAGTTAGTTAGTACATAATAAGATTATTCATCTTAAGCGTTTTATACCCAATTTTTAAATTCAATTTATCAAGTATCGACTTTCACCAGCGTCATATTTATTCCTTGATCTCAAACTTATCTTATTTGATAATCTACTGAATTATAAAATTCATCAGGCATGTTTACTGGTAGAATCAAAACTTAGAGCTTTATCAAGGGGAATCATAAAATCCAAAATATCTCATTGGACTCGGATTACTCTAGAATATGATCTCAAGCATATTAACACAATGATTGCCTAACCTATAGAGATTATTGACCCAATAAATTAAATCTCACCTATATCAAATCAAAGCAATTATTATGTGAATATTTCAATCCTCGTGTCCCTCGGGATTAAGAATCTATGTAGTCTATGAAAATTGTGAGAATATGCAAGTCTAATATAGTTAGAACCTAGACTCAAATCTCACCTTTGATCACATTCCATACAATCCTAATGTACCGATAAAATGTTCATTGGACTATTAGAGAAGTTCTCGAACCATCATACATGTTCCCGTAATCAAGATAAACTACTAAGATTGAACATACAGGTTTACCGATAGGATATCAACTCTATATCTAAGTTGTGAATTATTCAATCATGCTAGGATTGGAATTATGATCTTCTATGATCGGGAAGAACCAAATTCACTGGAGTTCTTACTAAGTACAATTAATGAACATATACAATATATTTATAAACAAATATAAGGCATTTTCACAAACATGATTCATATTTTAAATGAGTTTTGACAATCCATTATTAATAAATAATGAATGTCATAAGTTGTGGTTTTAAAAATAAAACCCCAACAGACCCCTCTTATTATATGTACATTCTTCAACCTACAAAAATTTCACATAAAATATTGTGTATCAGACCCCACCAAACATTAAAAAAAAATGGATTCCATAATTTCCCTGAAAATCATGTATGTAATCGCACCCTAAGAGCAAAAGAGAAGTGTTCTTGTTTAGGAGATTTCAACAAACCCAGGTTGGAAAACTCGAGAAGAACCCAGGAGTTCAGTTGGCTATACCACGTGGAATGTCATGTGGTACTTTAGATCAATTATGGATGGGATTTAACAAGTGTAGTAATGGTTACCCTGCAAACAAGGGAGACTGTAATCAATCTAGTTTGTTTTTATTACTCTTGTCTTACCATGAGTACCTAGTATATTTTCCATGGGTTTGATAATTCCAGAAAATTAAAGGCTTTAGACTAAATCTTGTTATTAATATATATGCTAAAAAATTAAACCTTTTGGTTAAATGCAACATAACTGGCCAACACAACACAAAACTGAACACAATATTTTTATTAACAGGACTGAGTTTAGTTTAACAAGTTGAGATCATTAACCGTTGGACTCTCCACATTGCTTAAATAAATACAATGTTACTCTTAGGTCCTATATTATACTTTTCTGGATTGTGTTGTGTGTGTTCTTTTTTAACACTAGCGTCCTTCATCTGGTGATGGGATCAATATGTTTGAACGCCGAGGTCCTTTTACCTTATGTTTCTATTTGTGCTGAAACTTTAAAATTACATAGCTGTCAAAATATAAGTCTGGATTACACAAAAATTATATATTTGTAAAGCTCTCAACCATATCTATCAAAACAGATCCATGAAGGGTGGGTAATTTTGAAGTTCACATAATTCATTTTTGCGCCCAACGTTTTGTATTATAGAAAACTTAAAAGTTAATATCTCTTAAAATATGTATCCACCAAAATTTATATATTAGGTGTTTATATTAACATTCGTACTTTAATAATGATGTGTATATAATTGAGTTTTGCTTGTACTTCTATGAATTTGTGTGTGGGGGTCTTTATTTATTTGTGTAGTTTGTGTATACGAGTGTATAATTATGTTTCTACACGTTAAATGGCATGACCTGATTGGCATAAGTATTCATTTAGGGGTGTTATGAATGAGCAAAGAATTGATCAGATATAAAGACAAATTCAATGGTAGAGAAAGAAATTTATGTCAATAAGACTTCTAGTTAATAATGAAAAACACTATACAGTTGGTTCTCTCCTTTATACAAGATTTCAAGATGACACTAATCTCAATCTAATAACCTTTCTTATAGGCTACTTCTTTAGAGACCTAACTAGATAACTAATTCGGTTACATCTTATTGGCCCTTAATAAGTTCTTGAGCCACATCAGGATTGCCACATTAGCACTCTGTTTCACTTCTTAATAATCTCCACCTTGAGACAGATTGTTGATCTTCTTCAGTCTTCTTATCTCCTAGCTCTTTAGTTCCAACCCTCAGTTTCTAATCGTACAAACTTTTTGAAGTAATAAAACTTGGTACCAGGAAGTGACTTATAAGCATATCTGCAAGATTTTCATTAGTGGAAAGCTTCGCAATCATAGCATAACCTTCTAAAACTATTTCCCTCACAAAATGTATCCTCACGGAAATGTGCTTGGTGACTTCATGATACATTTGATTCTTAGTCAAATGTATAGCATTTTGGCTATCACACAAAATAGTAGTTGAACCTGGTTTTAGTCCTAACTTCTTTATTAGTACAGACAACCACAATGCCTCCTTAAAAGCTTCAGTGACTGCCATATACTCTGCTTCAGTTGTTGACAAAGCGACAACATGTTGTAGTGTTAACTTCCAGCTAATTGTGCAACCACACACTTGAAACACATATCCTGTTATTGACCTTCTTGAGTCAATATCCCCTGCATAATCTGAGTCGACAAATCCTACTACACAACTTTCACTTCTTCTTTTAACTTCATAGCACAAGACTTTTCCAATGTTCCTTTGAGGAATCTGAGAATCCATTTAGTTGATTCCTAATTTCTCTTTCGTGGTCTTGCTAAGAATTTGTTCACAATGCTCATAACATGAGCCAAGTCTGGCTAGTACATACCATTAAGTACATTAAGATCCCAACAACACTAGCGTGAGGTATTGATCTCATAGCTTGTTCTTCTTCTTCAGTTTTAGGGTAATCTCATAATGGTACATTGAAATGCTGGGCCAATGGTGTAGAGAACGGTTTAGAATTAGACAAACCAAACCTTTCAAGCACTCACTTCACATAACCCTTCTGAGTAAGAATTAACTTTCCTTGACTCCTATCTCTATGGATTTCCATACCAAGTATCTTCTTAGCAGAGCCCAACTCTTTCATTTCAAATTCAGATTTTAACATTGCCTTTACTTTCTTAACCTCCCCCCTATCATGACATCCCAGAAGCATATCATCTACATATAATAACAAATAGATGCACCTGTCTTCTGCAATTTTCCTGAAATAAACACAGCTATCATATTTGCTTGTTATAAAGTCATCTCATGTTATGAAGAGATCCAATCTCTTATTCCATTACCTAGGTAATGTGACTCCCCGCCCAATTAAATACCAGGTGATCAGTCCTTTATTAAATTAAATCAAAGTATTCGGTTGGTTCATTCTCAGCATCACAGTCGAAAAATAATTTTCATTTTTAATCACCTAATAAATAAGTAAGCTAAGTGTAAAAATATTTTTTTCCAATTAATTATACCCATTTAATCCATTAATAAATTCCATACTTTAAGATATAAGCCATTCCCATTCCATAATAATAAATACTGAACATGAATCAAATACTGAAATAAATGAGACTGGATAAGACATTCCAGTTCAAAGTCTAAAACCAATAGAATCATAATACTCAATCCAACAGGAAAAGAAAAGCTAATAAGAAAATATAATCTCTGAAATAACAAAGCTGAAAATGGGCGACACATGCCCTAATTGAAATGTCTGAACTAAGAGGTGAATGAAAAGATAGAAGCGTCTAGTATCAATAACCTACAGCTTCCACAACAGTTGCAGCTCGTCGAATGATCCATGCGTCTAAGTCTGGTGGTGACCCTGTGGCTAAACACTTGGTATAATATATATATATATATATATATATATATATATATATATATATATATATATATATATATCAAAGGAGAAGAGAAAACAAGAAACGGGTCAGAGCCCGATTTGTAAAAATATTTATTTTAGCAAGTATTTAAAACTGCAATAATGCAATTATTATGCGTGTATTAGTTCCAAACTCTCACATGGGATCCTCACCCCTCCACCAATATGTACACCTAGCGTACGTCTACCCTAAACTAGTTACCCAAATTATTCCCAACTAGGTCATAGACATATACTACTAATTATAGCTCGTAAGAGAAACCCGTATCGCCCATACAATACGTTACTTAATACTTTACTCCAATTAACTACATTTTATGTTCATTGTTCTAGTAGTAATTACTTTATCCCTTTAAGTTACTTTGTTTACCAACATTTACTTATTTGTTAATTTCACACATTAGGGTTTTTCACAATTATAAACATATATATATATAGTCAAATCATCCCTATACATATATATACAAATCCTGCGCCCCTTGGTGAGGACCACTTGGCGCAATGCATACTATGTTATCGTGTCCCGGTGCATCGCTCGCTGCATAAAGGACAACTGGTTCGACGTCTCTCACGAACCAAAAATCTCATAACACCAATTGGAGGCAAGCATACTCACCAGCTAAATGGGTCACGCACATACCTACGCTCTCATTCAACCGTTGAAACTATCCTACGTAACAGATAGCACGTATCCAAGTTCATATGCTCCGGGTATAAGTCAAATATCCCCCCATTGGGTCACCCAGGATAATACTGTCCACTGCGCGAAACCTCCTCCCGATAGCAAGCAGTGTAGGTATGCTATACACATAATAATGATAAACATATAACAATAGGCATTCCCGAAGCCTTATAAAAATTCAGGTATTCACCCAACCCATATTTATATTTCTATACGTAGTATATTTCTCTTTACTACTTACACAATTAACTCGATTATTCACACTCGCGAATTTCCAAGGTTAATTCACCTATTCAATACTTAAGGTATTATCCTAGGAATGCTTCCCAAATAATTCTGCACTAAGCTAATATCAGTAAATGGCAGTTCTCTTAACACAATTAACTGTGTAACATGATTTGGGGGAAATGGGAATTTCTGGGATTTTTTGGGACCTGTCGTTCGAACGAGTTAGCAGGTCGTTTGAACAACTCTAACTCTTCGTTCGAATGAAATTCCATCTCGTTCAAACGAGATGAAGTCTCTTTCTGGTTTGGCCATACCTGTTACGTTTTACTGTTCATACTTCGTCTTCCTCAAAATTTCAGTCCTAAAACCTCTAAATTTCTCAACCCCAACACCAAAACAGCAATCCTAATTAATGTTCTAATATGTATAAATGATTTCCCTCAACTTTGAACCATTAATTCATCATAAGTGAGTTATAAAATACAAAATCCCCAATTTAACAATTCAAAACCCTAGTTCATCAAATTTCCATACAAGAACATCAATTTCAATTTCGTCCAGCATCAATACTCATCAATTTGGGATTTCTAAACTATCTACATGAGGGATTCATCCTACTTTAATCTCCAGATTTTAATAAATGCCATTAATCCTCCAATTTCATCAAAACTTATGAATCAAATAGTGAATATAATACACCTACATAATATGAACATGCTTGTTGCTATAAATTGCAAGAATTAAACACTTGCCTTAATTTCGACGGTCTGATCCGCTGTTGATATGATGGGTATGGTACGTTCCTTATCATACGAGTTATACAAAAATAATTTATCTTTTCATTCCATACAATTAGTCCTGACACGACTCACACGCCCGTCTTGACTTAAAATATCAAACTGTAGTATTTCGCACTCTGACAATTTATAAAAAATTATATAATTCCATAATACATATACCCACGGTAATAATCAATGATTTCTATCAACAAGTATTAACCCTTGGCACGCTAGTTAATAATTATTTTAAATTCGAATTAATTAACAATTAAATTTCCTGACCTTTTTAATTTAATTAATCCAATAATAATAATTGATCCCATAATTATTTAATATTATAAAAATGCAGGGTATTACAGGTGATTGCTTTAATTCATATAGGGATTTCTTAAGCAAGCATACCAGGATCTTTTCTTCCTGCTCCTCATATCCTTGAGGCTGATCCATATACATTCTTTCTTTCGATTCTCCATGGAGAAAAGTTGTCTTGACATCTAAATGCTCTAGTTCAAGATTGAACTCATGTGTCAAGGCAAGGATAACCCTTATAGAGCTATGCTTAACCACTGGAGAGAAAACTTCAGTGAAATCTATACCCTTTCTTTGTGTGTACCCCTTAGCCACCAACCTGGCCTTGTACCTATCATTTTCCACTCCTGGAATCCCCTTTTTCTTATTATATACCCACTTATATTCAATTACTTTCTGATTTTTAGGTTTAACAACAAACTCTCAAGTCTTGTTTCTTTCAAGTGACTCAATCTACTCATCCATAGCATTTATCCATTTATGTGCCTCATTAGAACTAACAGCTTCCCTGTAGTCCTTTGGCTCATCATCCCCTAGACTCACTATAATAGAGAGAGCATAAGAGATCAGATCAGCAAGGCCAAATCTTTCTGGTTGTCTTATTTCTCTTCTAGGTCTGTCTCTAGAGAGATGATAGTCCTGTAGTGGATGACTTTCATGAACTTGAGACTGAACCTGCGTTCCATCAGTTCCACCTTCTTCCACTATGGTTTGGCCCTGCTCCACCTCAAATTCAAGTTCTTGCCTTGAGTCAGTATTAACTACACCTGTCTTCTTCAGAACTTTCTTGTACATTACTTCTTCATTGAAAATGACATCTCTACTTATAATGATCTTTGGCTACCCAACTTCATAGGACCACAGCCTGTACCCCTTTACTCCTTCAGGGTATCCAAGGAAGATACACTTCTTATCTCGAGGATCAAGTCTTCCTTCTTTGATATGTACATAGGCCACACATCCAAAAGTCTTTAGGATTTCATAGTAGAAGGCTCACCAGACCACATTTCCATAGGAGACTTCATCTGAATTGTTGAACAGGGACTCCTATTGATCAAATAAGTAGTAGTCATAACTACATCTGCCTAAAGACTCTTTGGAATACCAGATTCTGATAATATACACCTGACTTTGTCCATAATGGTCCTGTTCATTCTCTCAGCTAGGCCATTTTGTTGAGGGGTGTCAGTAACAGCATGATGTTTAGTAATTCCACAATCCTTACGGAATTCATTAAAGATACCACCATAAAATTCAAGGCCATTGTCAGTTCTTAACCTCTTAATCTTCTTTCCATTTTGAGTCTCCATTAACACCTTCCATTTCTTGAAATACTCAAGAGCATCATTTTTATTTTTCAGGATATAAACCCACAAACGTTTAGAGTAATCATCCAAGAAAGTTAAAAAAATACCTATCTCCACCAATTGAGTCTACTCTTGAAGGCCCCCAGAGATCAAAATTAATGTAGTCAAGAGTTACTTTTGTCTTATGAATCCTAGTACTGAACTTGACCCTGTGAACTTTGCCAAACACACAGTGTTCACAAAATTGCAGCTTTAGTCGTTTCTCTCCCATTAGCATTCCTTGCTTGCAAAGTTCTTGTAAGCCTCTTTCACTCATGTGGCCTAGTCTCCTGTGCCAAAGTTGTGCCATATCTACTTCCTTTGATAATATTATTGAGACTTCTCCCACTGTAATTTCACCTTGCAGTATATATAGGCCATTTTGCCTATCACTTCTCATTACTACCATGGAGCCTTTCAAGACCTTCATTTCGCATGCCTCAACTTTAATACAGTAACCTTTGGCATCCAACATTCCCACTGAGATTAAGTTCCTTTTTAATTCAGGAACATGTCTTACTTCTTGCAGAATCTTTACAGTACCATTTGTTAGTTTCAGTTTCACTTCTCTAATGCCAATTACAGGGCATTCTTTATTGTTGCCAAGTAAAACCTTTCCTCCATCAATCTTGGAATAGGAATTGAACTAAGATTGATTTGGCATCATGCGAAATGAACACCCTTAGTCAAGAAACCATTGCTTCTGTACATCACTATCAGATACTACCAACACCTCAGCACTTTCATAACCATCTGATGCCACGTCGTCATCACCATAGTCCTTCTGCCTATCTGACATCTTTCTTTTTCTCTTCGGGCAGCCTTTCTTGAAGTGTCCTTCTTAGTGACAGACGAAACATTTTCGATTCTTGGACTTTGACTTGGATCTTGACTTGTTCTTGGCCTTGAAATATCTCTTCTCTGTTCTTCCTCTTGCCATGAGCCCCTTTATAGCTTCTTCTTTGATCGCTGACTTTTTCTTTAATTGCTTTGAGTAAAGAGCAGATTGCACTTCATCTAAACTCAACGCATCCCTTCCATATAAAATGGTATCTACAAAATTTTCATACGAATCTGGCAGAGAATTAAGCAAAATAATTTCTTGATCTTCATCATCTACCTTTACCTATATGTTCTCTAAATCCAGAATAATCTTATTGAACTCGTCAATATGATCTTCCAGATATTTTAAACCTATTATGGAAAAGGCATATAGTTTCTTCTTCAAGAACAATCTGTTAGCCAATGACTTCGTCATATACAATTGTTCGAGTTTCAACAGATTCACCCTATTGATTTTTCCTTCGAGACTTCAAACAAAACCTTGTCTCCCAGGGTCAAGATGATCATGATGTGAGCCTTGTTGAGAACATCCATCTTCTATTTTTCAGACAGCGTCTTTGGCAAACTTGAGTCACCTTCCAGCGCCTCCTCCAAACCTTGTTTCATAAGAAGATCCCTCATCTTTAACCGCCACAGACTAAAGTCATTCTTCCCTGTGAATTTCTCGATGTCTAACTTCGTAGACGCAATTGATGGCTCTGATACCAGTTTGTTATGAATGAGCAAATAATTGATCAGATATAAAGATAAATGCAATAGTATAGAAAGAAATTTAAGTTAAGAACAGTTGGTTCTCTCCTTTATACAAGATTTCAAGATGACACTAATCTCAATGTAATAACCTCTCTTATAGGATACTTCTTTAGATACCTAACTAGATAACTAATTCGGTTACATCTAATTGTCCCTTAATAAGTTCTTTAGCCACATCAGGATTGTCACGTCGACACTGTGTTTCACTTCTTTACAAGGGGAAACAACTATTTAGTTCATAATTATTTCCCCACTGGTAATGATGATTTCTTCTTAAAATAAGATCAATTAATCCTCAGTCTTTAGGTTATCTCAAAAAAGATGTGTCTACTCACATTCTAATAGCGATTGAATTTGTATTTGAGTTTTTCAAGAGAATGCATGTATCCTCATTTACACACACACACACACACACACACACACACACACACACACACATATATATATATATATATATATATATATATATATATATATATATATATATATATATATATATATATATATATATATGTATGTATGTGTATATATATATATATATGTATGTATGTATGTACACGTGTCTTTTTTGTATATCCTTGTTTCAAAGTCATACTCTCTGTAACGAGTTCTTCCAAAGTAATGTTGTGTTTCTTATGAGTAAAACATGGTGTTGGGGGCATAAATGGTTTGTCAAGTTTCTCACTTGAATTCCTACACAAATATTGAAGATCGTTACAGGTCTTTATTCTCTCGCGATGAGAAAATTTTATAACATTGTAGGGATGCGTTAAGATTTCGTGATATATATAATGTAATGTTACCATGGATTTCCACCTTTCCCTAAAGAATTGATGATGGAGATGCTTCTTGGCATGGAAAATAACATTTCCAATCGGTGGAATTTCAATGTTAACCATGGAATTATATGGTATGGGGATCTCTTTGCAATAACTATCCAAACTTAAAGCATCACAAACTCATGTTACAAATGGATGATTTAGAGGAGATTTTCAACGACTATCCAAACGATCAATTCCCTATGTGGTTATGATTGATCATTTTTCCTTGTATGTCTCTTATCTTTTTATTTCTTTTTTGAAATTAACTATGTAAAATTGATCAATTGGGTTAAAGTTTTATTAAAATGTTAACATAATTAAGTACACATACAAAATATAGAATTTTTGTTTGTTAAAATAAATATAATGACTAATTTTATGTTAAATAACTTCCTCAAATAGTTTTGTTTTAATTTATTTTGTGATGGTTGATGTTATGTTGTTTGAACATCAACAACAGTCTCAATGTTTGAATTTTGTTATTGGATGCAATATCTTCGTCAATTGGGTATTTTTTGTTAAAATGTTTATGTGAACCGCTAAAAATTTTTGGCATGTACTTTATAATGTGTGCATGTACTTGACATTGTGTGCATGTACTTACTAGGGGAGCATTGCATAGTGTGTGGGTGGTTTATACTTCATGTATGTAGTTTGATGATTAGTGCGTGTAATTTGTTGATCAATGCATGTAGATTGTATTTTTTTCTTTATACATGTAATGATATTACTTTAATATGAATATGGATACCAATTCAATGATATGCATAATTTTTTTAAGTTATTATGCCCTTACTAATATTATTGTAATATGAATATGTCCAACTGGTGATGCAAGTGTGAAATCATATGGATTTATGCGTTTATTATTGTTGATTGTGGCTAGTTTGATATAAATGTTTAATAATTTGGTTTTTGTGCTTACTTTTCTTTATTTATGAATGTACTTTGTTGATTTATGTGTATAATATGTTGGTTTTGTTTACGTGTTTGTCGTTCATTCATGTGTACACAGTTGTTGATGTATGCAAGTACTTTTTGACTTTTATTACAATTGGTTGATGTATACATGTACAGTGGCGAAGCCAAGAATTTGTCTTGGGTGGGGCACTATTTTACAAAGAATTTGTCTCAGGGGCTCCAGCCCTGAGACAGCTATTATAACTCAAATAAAACAAGAGAAAATGCCTTAATATCTAGTATTTCTCACCTATTGTTACTAAACAAACACTTGTAATATTGTCCAATTTAGGAAATTATTATATTAAAATTTGGTATAATTACCTCAATGGATACAACCACAAGGTCCACATTAGCGATCCCAATCAAAGAATTATTCTAAATTAGCAAATCATTACCACAAGTTGCAAAATCCTAAAGGCCAGCCAAATCAAACTATAAAATAAATCAAACCCCTAAACTAAACAACGTCAAAATTAATATAATTTCAACCCCGAACCGAAACAACAACAAAATTAATCCAAGTCATTCAAGCACTACCTAAACAATAATAATGAGTATTGATAACTAGCTACATATCAAGTCGTCGACAAATCATCCTTGGTTGCACCTCATATCCTCATCACCACATGCAAGATTTTAGATGAATAAAACTATAAGAAAATGTCATACTATGTTCCTCACAAAAATCATAAATTCTTTTCAAAGTTGGAAAATATTAAATATAAAAATAAAAATTTGGGCAAAACCGAAAATCTTGAGAACTGCCATTCCCACAAAACTTCCCATAAATTCACACATCCATGCAACAAACTCTAAGATACACAAAAAAATAGCCAATCACAGCAGCAAAAACTCCAAGATGGGTGATTTTTTCAAAGGAGAGATAATCATTCACTATACAAAAAAAAGACATAACCGTTTCCTTTTTATTCTAACAGAAAAATATTGTCTATATTGCTGGGTGGGGCAAATTCCCCAGTCAGAAACTTAAAAAAATGGGTGAGTTTGAAAGAAAACATAACTTCAAGGTTGGGACAATATTTTTTCTGTTAGAATAAAAAGGAAACGGTTATGTCTTTTTTTTGTATCGGGAACGATTATTGTGAGTGCAGAAAAATTCAAAATAAAAGATTCATGAAACCAATCACAAAAGGCAGAAAGTAAATGACACCACACACAACAACAATGTATGTGGTTCGGAAACTTGCCTACGTCCACGGAGAGGTTACTTGTTTTCTAACGATTTCAATTTTCCATCCCATTGCCCCAGGTCAGGGTGTACAATTTATAGATATGTATGCTACAGAGTTTGAGTTGCTTAAGGAACTCCATCCTCATATGTGGATTGGCCATGAGGTGCTTGAATATCTCGACCGAGATTCTCCTCTAACTAAACTGGCCGTGTAGAAACTAATCCATGATTCGGGCCGTACCAAATAACTCAAGTTATATTGGTCGGCTACTCTCATAGGCTTGTAAAAAGTGGACTCCCACAATTGCCCCTGAAATCTTTGGGTAATAACTATAGGCCAATAGATTTCAACTAGGCCGGAGGCCCAAGGCCTATAAATGTAAATAGAATCCGTGGTGGCATCTTTGTAATATCAAGGCTCGCTACAAGGGAACGCTTATCTTAAAAGAGAAATCGAAGCGCCAAAATCTTCCTAGGAAGTCAAAACTCGTCATTTGAGTGTTCTGGTGATCAGTTGTTGCTTACTCAAGTGTTTGTTAATTGTTTCTGGTCGTTCTTGGGCATACTTCGTTCTTAAGCACCCCTTTTTCTTCAAAATTCGAAGTTTCCTTCCTTATGTTCTTTATCAAAGCCTCGCTACTGCCTGTAAGTTATAGTCTTTGCCTCTTCTTAGTTCTATTTCCCTGTATTAGATAGTTATTGTAGTTAGGGTTTCTCCTTGTTCAGTAATGGTGATGTTAGATGGTAAACTTGTAGAAGAGTTTAGGCGCGAGTATAATATCCCTAATTGGGTGATTATCGAATGTGCCCCCTTCCTTGTAATGTTCCTAGAGTTTATGGGGGGGCACTAGAATCACACCCTATTGATGACTTAAGGGGTTTGGACATTTCCCCCAAATGAGTTGTTCCTCAGATTTTTTAGGTTCTTTGCCATTATTCTTGTTCAATGTGCCCCTAATGTATGGTAGATAGTAAACGGTGTCCGTAGGATAAATACTCTTTATGGAACAACGTTGGGTCTTGCTGAGATATATTACTGTTATGTGTTTTCGAAGACCAAAGAGGGTTTGTTGTATCTGAAAACCAGAAAAGTCGAGCGCGTTCTGGTGGTAAATCTTTTGGATTCCCACAAAGACTACTGGAAAAGTGGATTTATTATAAGGAACTAGCAGCATGCTCCATTATTGGAGGGGGAGAGACCACGTGACCTTCCCATTTTTTACTATGGAGAGGCCGAAATAGGTCGCTTCCTCTTTTTTTCTTTCTGCTAACTTCATGCGAGCTCTTCTCATTCTTATGGTTAATATTCCTATTCTTTGTTATTACAGCTCATGCCAAGAACCAGGAGCCTGACATCAGTGAAATTAATACTTGAAGAGCTCGTGAAGGGCTAGAGCATAAGGGAGAGATTAGCAGAAGGTGAGCATCCCAGGTCAGCGGCCTTTCTTTTGGAATACAAGAACACAGTTACCAGCTTCATTTCTCGACCAATCGACCAAATCCCAATTTTAAGGGCTTCCGAGACAGGTCCTTCTGATCCAGTTTTTTCTAAGGAAGAACGTTCTAAACAAGAAGAAGAAAAAGAGGAAGAGAGCAAAGAAGAGAGAAGAAGAAGAAGAAGAAGAAGAAGAAGAAGAAGAAGAAGAAGAAGAAGAAGAGTACATGGCTCCTCTAGTTAAGAAGAGGAGGTTAAGGCTTCCTGATGATGATGACGATCATGTGGTCCTTTCTGGTAAGATTCCTGCTTTGAAGGTATTTGCAACAGACTCTTTCAAGGGTAGTGGTTTTGGCCCATCTGATAAAGGAAGAGAGAAAGATAAGGAGAGGGAGAAAAAGAGATAAGAAGAGAGAGAGAGAGAGAGAGAGAGAGAGAGAGAGAGAGAGAAAGTTGAGGCTAAGAATAAGTTATCCTTGTAATCTGCTGGAGTGCCCGTCATCCCTAATCTTGAGGGGGATAGCGTGGGTGACTCCCCTTTTTTAGCCCCTGACCACCGGAAGATGTCGATGCTCGCTGCTGATCGCAAGCGTTCCTCGAGGATGGGGCCAGCTCAACTTTCCCTCAAAACTCCATAAAGAATGGCTCTCGTAAGTCTTTCCTTTCTATTTCTTTTCCTTTACTCTTTCCCGTTTATGTTTTGATTCTCTGTAGTTATTCTTTTTATAGATGTTTTCTGATGTCACTACCCTTCTAGACAATCAATCTGATAGCTTTAGAAGGGAGGAAGAGATGAAGAAATCCCTAGAGGCCAAGAAGGTGTCCCTTGTCAATGCTCTCCAGGCATGGGAGCATGAGAAGAGTGAGATGTCTAAGACCTATGATGCTTTGGGGATGCTCAGAAGGTAATGATTGTTGAGAAGTCTGAATCAGTGGAGGCCAACAAAGAGTTGACTAGCAAGGTGGCCAAGTTAGAGGGCGAACTTTATCAATCCAAGGATGACAACTACCGTGAAGGTTTTTATAAATCTTACGAGGATGTTGAACGCCAGATGGCTTACGCTTGCAAGGTCTCCTTCAAGAAGGGATGGGACCAGGGTTTGAAGGCTGCTGGAACATTTACAGATTCTGAACTTTTTGGCCTTCACTCCCCTGGTCCTGAACTTTATATTGAGGAAGAAGAGGGAAAAGGTGGCTACCAGGATTCTGGCAACACTTAAATTTTTCCTATTGCGGTTGACGGGAGTGTTGGTGCTGGCGAGGAAAACCAAGTGGTCAACAAGGGGGAAACCATAATTGGGGAAGACCAGGTGAAAGATTAGGGCTCCTGTAGACTAGGACTTTTTATTTTCCTTGTACAATTTTAGTCTTTGTTGGTCTGTACCTTTGTTTTG
The DNA here is from genome assembly GCA_949130495.1 of Sambucus nigra. Classification (NCBI taxonomy): domain Eukaryota; kingdom Viridiplantae; phylum Streptophyta; class Magnoliopsida; order Dipsacales; family Adoxaceae; genus Sambucus; species Sambucus nigra. Next base: position 641,661,595 of record OX422209.1, on the reverse strand, counting down.
AGATCTTCATGTATTGGTCATTGGCCTTCTCTTTATTTTGTGTGATAATGAAATTCCCCCTTTTTGCTAATGTGTTTATTTGTTTTCGTCTATGCTAATTTACTTGCTTCTGGTTTTGATGTGTATCGTTTGTAGTCAGTTGATATAGATCGCTATATTTCTCCCAATTATCAACTGGGGAGAATTCTTGGACTTGATATCATCCTACAAGTTCGCAAAGCCTTCGTGAAAATTTACAAGTCACTAAGAGCTAGGAACGAACAATACAAAAATAAGACTGAAGTGATTGCAAAATTGAAGGATGACCTCCAGGAGATGGAGGAGATAGGGGCTTCCATTCAGGAGGAAGTTAATTCCCTGAGGGCCCAACTACTGGAGAGGACTGAGGTCGACCAAGTGGGTGAGGTCCTACAGTCTGAAAATGATGCTCTGGAAAAAAAGGTCGACCAGCTTGAAGTCCTTTATAGGAGTATTAAAGGACAATATCAAGAAGCTGAGATACTTCTTTAAGGTAGGACCCAGAGAGGTATGGGGGGAAGGTTATGATGTTGGTTAGGCAGATGCCCCAACAAAACTTAAGGAAGCATAAAGCATTGTTTTTTCTCGGGGATGGCTGAGCGCTCTTAAAGAGGCGAGGACTCCAAAAGAATCTAAGCTTTGGTAGAAGTACCAGATTGAATGTCCTCCCTATAGCCATAATCCCTTTTCGAAAGATAATGAATGGATTCCGGCTGATGTTATTCCTCCCCAACTCTTGGATCAGGATCTCGACGAAGATGTCGAAGAATTTGCTCCAAAGCCAGACGATGGTCAGAGGTCAGTTGTAGAAGAATATCTTGCTCAACGCCCTAGCCCCTCTTAGGTTTTTATGTATCTTTTTTTAGGTCTTGTGATTGTAACCTTGTATTCTTAATAGAGAATTTTCATATATTTTGAGTGTGTGTTGGCTAAACATATTTTGATTTTGCACACTCATAGGTTACCTAGAACTTTTATTGAGCAAAATGATATTTATTGACCGATTGTAGGCTTTAGGTAGACTTATACTTAGTTTGAATCATTTTGGGCTTTTTATAACCGACTAAATGATGTTTAAGTGTTGGCATTCTGCTTTTCATATGCTTGAACATTCCCCCAGTCCAATATTCCTAAGCAGTATCATTCCATTCACTTTACCTTTTAGGTCGTGTTGTCACACTTCCTTAGGCCTAAGTGACATTATGGTGAAAATGTACCTGGTTATTGGGCAATCCACCCGAATAGGTTTTTTTCGACCAACAGACGTTGATGACCAACCAAAGTTGGCTTTGGTACCTAAGGATCCCCAATAAGGCTTTTGTTGTTGCCGAAAAAACTCGTGAGGCCTCTTGTGTTAACAACAAGGGCCTGAGGGTAATTCGAAGTGTTTGTATTTAACTTGCTAACCTTGTTCATTAAATATTAAAAATATGCAGAAATGAGATATCATTGGAAAAGGTGAAAATAATGAGATATAATTGAGAGGAATTTAGCAGCCAATGTAAACTTTGAGAATAGATGGGTCAGTCCGGCCTTTATTCATTGCAAATTGTCTTATAAAGTAACAAAAACTAAAAATTTTACTAAAAAAGAAAATCTAGAAGTAAAACTTCTTGAGATTGGATGGGTTCCACGCTCTTGGTATCTCCCTGCCCTCCAGCGTTTTCAGATGATATGCTCCTTGAAGATCATCTCTGATCACTCTGAATGGTCCTTCCCAGTTTGGTCCCAGTTTGCTATCTGATGGTTTTACAGCGTCGCCGAGGACTTTTCGCAAGAAATATAGTCTCCTATTGAAAACTTCCTCAGATTGATCATTTTGTTGTACTGCTTGGCTAGTTGTTGTTGTTAGGAGGTCAACTTGATCAAGGCTAGCGCTCGTCGCTCATCTGTTAGGTCAAGTTCAATGCGTAAGGATTCATCATTGAGGCCTTGGTTTACCAGTGTGGTTCTCTTAGTAGGGAGGCCTGCTTCCAGAGGGATGAAATCCTACATGCCGTAAGCGAGGTCAAATGGTGTTTCCCCAGTTGGTCTCCTAGACATTGTGTGGTAGGCCCATAGAACATGAAGGAGTCTCGGGCTCCTTCTTTTTCTCTTTCTTCGAGCGGATGGCTGCGATGAAATATTTTCGAGTTGTAGTCTGGTCGTCGCGAATTTTGACCACTCCACGATCTGTAATGCATTTCAACTTTTGATGATAAGTGGAAGGAACGGTCCTCATGGAGTGTAGCCAGCCTCTGCCCAAAATAGCATGGTATGGGGACTCGATGTCCACAACTAAGAACTCGATTAACTTCAAGATGTTCCCTGCCCTGATTGGTAAGGTGATCTTTCCCAATGGTATGGTAATCCTTCCTGCGAAGCCAACTAATGGAATAGTGGCTTGTTTGAGGTCGATGACACTCAGTTTCAGCTTATGGAACAGGTCCAGATACATTACTTCAGATGAACCCCCCTGGTCTACTAGTAGTTTGTCGACATCTCGATCAGGAATCCTGAGCGTGATTACTAATGCATCATGATGGTGGGTCCTTACCCCGACCAAGTCCTTTTCAGTGAACACGGTGTGCTTCGTGTAATCCACACCATCTGGTCGCCGATGCTTTCCAGCCTGAGTTTTGGCTGGATCGATCTGAGAATCTTCCATCATGAAAGTCACCTTCTTGAATTCCATTCTGACGGCGTTGCCCTGAATCTGTTTGAGGTCTGACGCCCCATGAATGACTGCAAACTCGTGTCTTGTATTATCACCGAGGACATTGTCTGGCTTCTGGTTGCCATTGGTTGCGACCTTCTCTGTCTTCTTATCAACGTACTCGCTAAGGTGCTCTGTCTGAACTATCTCTTCCAGATGTGACTTTAAAGCTTTGCAATTCTCGGTTCGGTAACCACCCTCCTTATGGAATGCGCACCTCAGTGTGTTGTTTCTCTTGGTTAGATCGTCGCCCATCTTCTTGGGCCATTTAATAAAGGGCTCATCCTTGATCTTGTTGAGAATTTTGTAAATGGGTTCCTTGAAGACTGTGTTAACAGCCTGGAAAACCTTGCAGTGGTCATTCTTACTTCCACCTTTGGAGAAATTCTTACCCCCGTTCTTACTTCCCTTTTTCTGAGCGTCATTCTTATTTGTCCCCTTGTTCACCTTTGCTCGACCATTGTCTCCCCCATTGGGATGGACCACGTCATCGACCTTGGCATACTTCTCGATATGAGCCATAATATCATCAATGTTTATGGCTTCCTTCTTGGTGAGAGACTGGTACAACAGAGAGGTGGTCGGCAAGCCAATTTTGAAGGACGCTACGACGACCTGTTCCGAGCAGTCCTCGATATCATTAAAGATTTCCTAGTATCTTTTGGCATAATCTCTTAGGTTCTCCTGAGGCTTTTTCTTCATAGTGAGCAGTGCATCCATCCGCTTAGGATAGGAGCTGCTCGTTATGAACAGCGTCGTGAAAAAGTCTGCCAATGCTGTGAAATTCTTGATCGACTTGTAGGGGAGCCTCTCAAACTACTTATGTGCTACATCGTGTAAGCTTGAAGGGAATATCTTTCATATTAGTGCGTCATTGTGGCTCCATAAGGTCAATGTCTGTCGATACTGCCTAACATGGTCTATGGGATCTGTCTTCCCGTCATAAACCTTGAACCTGGGGACAGCGAATTTCTTGGGGGGCTCTTTGCGTTCGATTTCCCTTGAGAAAGGGGTCTTCATCTGAGAATTTAGAGCTCTTCTAGCAAGCTCTCTGGTCAATCTGGCTCCTCGATGCGCCGGATGTTGGTCCATCTCCGTACGGATCAGAATCCTTAAATCCTCACTTGGTCTATCATTATTCTTGTGTCGCCTCACCTTGTGGCCATGCTCTGATCGTATTCGCTCTGATCTATCACGGTCAGTTCTCTCCTAATCACGTCTAGGTATCCTTCCTCAACTGGGGGAGTCTACCCCCTGAGGGGCGCAGCCTTGTGTTCCTATAGAGAGAGGTCTCCATTCTTTCCAGCCGCCTCTTAAGGCGAGCATTCTCTTCTTCTTGGCGGTGTGTCACCTCCTCCTATTCTCGAAGTCGGACTTCATAGGCATCGACCAGCCTAGAAATCTGAGTGGACCTTGGAGGTCCATGGCTCTCTTCTGAAGGTTGCCTTTCTTGGCGAAACCTTGGGTTTGAATGTTGGCGAATTTCATACCTAACCCTAGGAGGGGCAGACTTTTCCTGAACATCACCGGTTTGTGGAATGTTGTTGTGGCGGTGATGGCTGGATTTCTGGTAATGAATGTTTTCGTAGGAACACAAGTCGATTCCCACAGAATGCACCAATTGTGAGTGCAGAAAAATTCACAATAAAAGATTCACGAAAGCAATCGCAAAAGGCAAAAAGTAGATGAAATCACACACAACAACGATGTACGTGGTTCGGCAACTTGCCTATGTCCACGGAAAGGTTAGTTATTTTCTATTAAGTGTCTCTCAACGATCACTACACCAAATCTGCCCATTTGTCAAGGTCATTGACCTTGACAAATCCAACTTGTCAAGGTCAATGACCGTGACATTTCGAGGCGAGATAACTTTTTTTGTCACGGTCGTGTCACGGTCATTGACCTTGACACAAAACTCGCGTTTTGTGTCAAGGTCAATGACCGTGACACGTTTGTCACGGTTATAAACCGTGACAAAGCCGTGACCCTTTGTAAAAGAATTGTCACGGTCGTTGACCGTGACAATTCTGGGCAGAATTAAAAAAAAAACTGTTGGGCAGTATGGCCACTGCCACTGCCCAGCAGTATATTTGTACCTGTTATAGCAACGTTGTACCTGTTCCAAACATCATATATCCGAACAAACTAAAGATAATGCAAATATATATTCAAATAAGAAACTATTTAAAAAGAAACAACATCACCATCATTTTATCTCAAATCTACAAACTATTTGCATGGAAAAGAGATTTTGTACCGCGACGCTCGGGAACACCTCCTTATCCTTCCCTTCTCGTCCGAATAGCCACATTAGTATAGAGCATATGTGGCCTACCCTTAGGGCCACTCCCTGCCCCCTGAATTGAAATAAAGTAAAATTAGTATCCGCCCCTCAAATATAGATAAATATAAATCGTAATTGAAATCGAAATCGAAATTGACATATAAATATAAATACATTACCTGTAGTGTCACTCAAACAGCTAACTTGAGCTCATATGGCACCTCCTTCCAACTAATGTACCCCGGGCAATCGTGTCAATTATAATTCTCTTCATATCTAAACACTAAGAAATACCATAATCCTATGGAGGTATACGTTGCAAATTCCTTCCAACCGTTGTGTAGCCAAAAATCAGCAGTTGAAGTTGTCAACTCCACCTTTGAATGGTCTCCCATGTTTTGCTAGAAGTTCCAAGTGGTGGGGTATGGAAAGTGGAATTGACAACTTCAACTGGTGATGTTTGGCTACATAACGGTTGGGAGGAATTTGCAGAGCATCGCTCTATAGGATTATGGCATTTCTTAGTGTTCGGATAGACGAAGAGATTCAGTCTCCTCTCCATAAATAGGACACCCCAAATAACTATGTACTAATCACCTATTAAAGGTAAGAAGCGTATATTCATGGATTAGTATAAACAAAACTTAGATGTAGTTGGAATATTTATGTATTAATCTCCTCTCCACACACGCACACTACACAAGAGTGAAAATGATAAAGTGCAGATCAAGTAAAAGCATTAAAAATGGATGTTTCGGTACAAATTGAAATATTTATTACAAATTGAAAAATTGTTTCAAATTCGGGTTATCATCAAAAATGGATTGATATTCGGTAGGAGCAGCCAAGTCATCCACACTACTATTTAGACGCCTTGGCGCGTGTTGGACAATTGACCACGGCTCGTTGTTGATATACTCCGAGTAAAACACTTGCTTAACCTTTTGAAATGCACAAACAAACGGCTCATCGCTCACGTGGTCGTTGCTCTTCAACTTGGACAAGTCAACCATGATCAAATTGGTGACAGGACCAACTTTACAAGCATTTTTATCCTCAACTCTTACCCATTCACAGTAAAATACAACCTCTTTGAAGCTAATATAATCCAATTCAAATATATTTTGGATTACACCATAGTAAGTCATTTCAGCTTCAACGAGGTTTTTATCTTTTGCGCTCGCTCGAAAGAAAGTAAGAGCCTTGTATGAAATTCCCGAGTTCTGTACATTTGTACTTTTCTCATACACTTTAGCGCCGAAAATGTAACCGTTCAATCGATACTTTTTGTACTCTTGTGCCACGAACAAGGGTCCAGTGGCTAGACGAGCAAGCCTTGATGTCGCATCACCCATCTTTAGGAGCTGAGAATATAGATAAATTAATTATATTAGTGGTAAAATTTGAGTGTAATGTAACGTTATATAACGACTGTTTTCATTATAATTACCTCTTGTGTCAACCATAGCCTAAATTCGCTGTCTGATTGTACCATTGTTTTTCGTCTTTTATTGTTCTCACAGGCTTCATATTTACTGCATATTACAAAATTAATCATGTATAAAATAATCTCAAATAATGTTAAACATTATAATATTCGAAACTTACTTTTTCCATTCTTCGACATCTTCATGTATGTCAAATAGATAACGAGCTACTTGTTCATGTTGCAAACTCATTAATTTCACTCGTTTTCCCATCACATTACCACCATCGTCGAGGAATTCATCAGTGTCATCAACGCTGGTCGAGTCAGGCATATATTCCCGAGTATATATTGATGACTCCACGGTGATGTATTCCTCTGTAATTGATCATGCAATATATCGCGTATTCTTGACGTAATCTTTGAAAACTTTCATCAATCTTTCAAACGGATACATCCACCGATATCTAACTGGACCAGAAAGAAGTGCCTCGTCGCATAGGTGTACCAACAAGTGAACACTTATGTCAAAGAATGCTGGGGGAAAGTACTTCTCCAATACACAAATCGCTTCGTTCACAGCCAATTTTGCGGCCACTATGTGTTCTCGATTCACTACTTTCTCACACAAGAGGGAGAAGGTAATACTAATTTGCATAATAGCCCTACGCAAATCCTTGTGCTTGGAGAAACAATGCTTAAACAATAGAGGAACCAATTGCATGATCACATGCCAATCGTGGGACTTACACTTATGTAAATCATGAGTAACATAATTCACAATCCTTTGCAAGTTGGACGAAAAAGTAGATGGGCCCTTCAAATTATATATTGTGTCTAGAAGCACCTTCCTTTCCTCACTCGTCAAAGTAAACGCACCAGGGGGAATTATTGTCCTTCCCCTACTATCTTCTTTCAACCATAGTTGTGGTTTAAGTTTTAACGTTTTAAGGTCTTTTCGTGCATTTTCTCCATCCTTCGAATGACTCCCCCCAAGGCAAGTACCCACAATATGTTCAGCGAAGTTCTTCTCTGCATGCATCACATCCAATACATGGCGCACCGGGTTTTTCTTCCAATAAGGCAAGTCAAATAAAATTGACCTCCGAGACCATGCCTTTCTTATCTCAGTTTCATTCCCAGTTGGGGTCTTCTTATGCTTGACATTCTTAAATTTGGGATTCTTACCTGGCATATTTGGGCCACATTCAGAAGATTTACTTTCAATTTCTGAACCCAAAAGTTATCTCGGCGGTAGCCTATGTTCAACTCCGCCCAATAAAAAATTGGAACCTTTCTCAAATCTGAAACTATGAGCTGGGGGTAAAAACCTCCTGTGGCAATGGTATACATTTTTTAAGCTAGAGGATAGACGAAGAGATTCAGTCTCCTCTCCACAAATAGGACACCCCAAATAACCATGTACTACACATTCGGATAATGTCCCATAAGCTGGAAAATCATGAATTGCCCACATCAACATAGCTTTCAGCGTAAACTCTTCTTTTCTAAAAGAGTCAAATGATTGTACACCCTCTTCCCACAACTCATTTAATTCTTCTACCAAAGGAGCCAGGTAGATATCAATGTCTTCACTTGGTGCCTTTGGCCCAGGTATCAATAAAGCCATCATCGAAAATTCAGGTCTCATACACTGTGAAGGAGGGAGGTTGAGTGGGGCTAGGATCACTGGCCATACACTCTGATTGGTGCTTAGATTTCCAAATGGATTGAACCATCTGTTGATATAGCCAAACGAATGTTGCGTTGTTCTCGAGCAAAATCGGGATACTCATAATTCATCCTCAGTAGAATCAATAGGATGACGCATGATATTACCCCCTACTTCTGCCCTAGCATGCCAAGTCATTGCCTCTGCAATCCATGGTACTGTGAAAAATTGCTTTAATCTAGGCCCAACGGGAAAATATTTCAATACTTTTTGAGGCACTTTTGAGCTTGTGCCTTCCTTACTAGTAGATTGGACATATCTAGGTTCATCGCATACCGGACAACAATCGAGATTTTCATACTCCTTTCGGTATAGTATGCAGTCATACACACAAGCATGAATCAATTTATACTTCATTCCCAAACCTTTCAAACTGTTCTTCATAACAGGATAGCTATTTGGAAGTGTATTCACCTTGGGTAATAAGCCCTTCACCCATTTCAGAATTCCCATCACGCTATTGCCAGACAAACCGTACTGCGTCTTCAAACTGTGCAAACCAACCATGGCATGTAAAGTTGTTTGATCTTTCTCACAGCCGGAGTATAACGGTTGGGTCGCCTTAAATTTTAAACTTTGGTAGTCATCGTCAAGTTTTATCGTGTTATCTTCACGAGCACTTGAATCTTCTACATCATCAGTAACCTCATTCTCCTCAGCTTCATAAACTCCGTACGCATCATCAACTAAATCCTCTAACATATTATGATCTATGTCGTCCCATTCTTCATCTATTCTACTTGTTGAAGGTTGTTGTGAAGGTTGGTCGGGGACAAAAGGAACTTTCAATTCACCGTGAAAACTCCAAAATCGATAACTATCTTGCATACCCGATCTTAACAAATGTAGTTCAACTGTTTTCCACTCAAACACCTTACTATTCTTACACCTAGCACACGGACACGGAAACTCTTCATCATTACGACATCTCTTTGCATATTTCACAAATTCGTTAGCACCTCTGCGAAACACATCCCCCATTCTATTAGTCTCACCCATCCACTCTTTGTATTTCGGATATCCCATCACAGCTACCACAACTAAACACCTATTAAAGGTAAACAAAACTTAGATTTATAGTATGTTTTATTTAATTATCCCATCATTTAATTATCCTATTAAAGGGTAAGTGGTCCTATCCCATTCAAGAATGCATTTTTCTGTAATATACTTAACAGCTCATGCACATTGTTACGATTTGAAAAAAATTCGCCAGCATATACCCTTAGTTCTCCAAGTACACGACGTAGATTGGCAGGTGTGAGTGTTATTTCAATTGGTCAATTAAAATAACAGTCACACTTGTCATTCTAGTATGTACCCAGAGAACATTAAGATACGACTGCAGAACTTCCTCCAAAAGTAACAACTTTAAGCCAATAAGAATATTATACAGAAATTATACAGTCTCAAACTGTCCAAACGGGACAATTCGAGAGATCTCATTAAAGGGGTAATGACTCTCGAACGGGTCTAAGGGCTATTGAATGCGTACGCATAAGAACTAGAATGCTAGTATCTATGCGCACTATGTTTCAAATAAATTCATTGCTGTAAAATAAATGTTATTAGTATAGATAAAAAAAAATGTTAATAGTACACATTTTAACTTAAAATATTATGGCAAGTTGAATGATGGTGTGCTAACCCTCAAAAAAGTTTGATTATATATACATGTGTGCAACATATATATATATATATATATATATATATATATATGAGGTGTTTTAAGCAATTTTAATTTTACTTTTTATGTTTTATGAATTTATATACCACGGGTAAATTATTTCAATAATTTTTACTTTGTTGTAAATTTATTATAAATCTTTACTCTAATTAAATTTAGAGGTGGTAATTTAAGTGTGTTATACAAGAACTTATACAAACCCATATATAATTATGAAAATATATTTGTCACTTTTTCTACACGGTAAGCAATTAAATATGATTATTTGTGTCATATATAAGTAAAATCGGAGTTTATTATTTGTGTTTTTTGATCATGTCAATTTTTTTTGGTTCGTAACAAAGGATCAACCTTAATTCACTAACTTCGTATTGCATGCAAGTCGTCTTAATATATTCGTCAAAAATAATTTTCACTAATTAAATTCAATTCATCATATATTACTGAAATCGAGATAAAACCCTAAGCCAAAATTAGTCAACACCCACCCCCTGCCCCCCTCCACCACCCCCTCCCCCCCTCCACCACCCCCTCCCCCGCCACACACCACCACCACACACACACACACACACCCCACCCCACCCCCTGCCCCCCTCCACCACCCCCTCCCCCCCCCCTCCACCACCCCCTCCCCCCCCCCCTGCCCCACCCCCCACACACATACACACATATATATATACACATACACACATAAATATACACACAAATATATATATAAATGGAAGAGAGAGAGAGAGAGAGAGAGAGAGAGAGAGAAATTGGACCTGAAAGTAGAGAGAGAGAGAGAGAGCAGCGTCGAGAGAGAGAGAGAGAGAGAGAGAGAGAGAGGAAGGGAACGGTGGGAGGGAAAAAAGAAGGGGGAAAGGGTTTTTGATGGAAAAGTTGTCACGGTCGTGTCAAGGTCATTGACCGTGACAATTAGTTGTCAAGGTCAATGATCGTGACATAAAACGCGTATTTTTTTGTCACGGTCAATGACCTTGACAAGGCTAGCCGGCTGAAAGGTGACAATTTGCCCATTTTGGTGTAGTGGATTACAATATTTCATCCCATTGCCCCGGGTCAGGGTGTACAATTTATAGATATGTCTTCTACAGAGTTTGAGTTATTTAAGGAACTCCATCCTCGTATGTGGATTGGACATGTCGTGCTTGAATATCTCAACCGAGATTCTTGACACCTGATTTGACCATATCTGCAAGTATCCTCCTCTAACTAAACTGCCCGTGTAGAAATTAATCCATGATTTGGGTTGGACCAAATAACTCAAGTTATCTTGGTCGGCTACTCTCATGGGCTTGTAAAAAGTGGGCTCCCATAATTATCTTTCTCATTTGGGAAAAATTCTTACACCCATCTTGGAGTTTAGGTTGTTGTGATTGGCTAGTTTTTTGTGTATCTTAGAGTTTGTTGCATGGATGTGTGAATATATGGGAAATTTTGTGAGGATGGCGGTTCTCAAGATTTTCGATTTTGCTAAAATTTTTGTTTTTATATTTACTATTTTCCAACTTTGAGAAGAATTTATGATTTTTTTGAGGAGTTGGATATGACATTTTCTTATAGTTTTATTCATCTAAAATTTTGCATGTGGTGATGAGGATATGTGGTGCAGCCAAGGATGACTTGTCGGCTACTTGATATGTAGCTACGTATCAATACTCATTATTATTGTTTAGGAGGTGCTTGAATGACTTGGATTAATTTTGTTGTTTAGGTTAGGGGTTGAAATTATATTAATTTTGATGTGGTTTAATTTAGGGGTTTGATTCATTTTATAGTTTGATTTGGTTTGCCTTTAGGATTTTGCGACTTGTGATAGTGATTTGCTAATTTAGAATAATTCTGTGATTGGGATTGGTAATGTGAACCTTGTGGTTATCTCCATTGAGGTAATTATCCCAAATTTTAATATAATAACTTCTTAAATTGGACAATATTACAAGTGTTTGGTTAGTAACAATAGGTGAGAAACAATAGAAATTAAGGTATTTTCTCTTGTTTTATTTGAGTTATAATCTAATACTGCAAATTCTCAATTGAATATTTTTAACAAAAACATAAAAATAACGCTAAAAAAATTCATCGTCGGGGCTCCCACCCCCGAAGCCCCGCCATTGGTCGATGCTTTGTAAAACAGTGCTCCACCCAAGACAAACGTCTGGCTCTGCCACTGCCAATGTTACATTTGCGTGAACTGATATTTCTTTCATATGAATACATATATCAGTTCACTTATGCATGTAAATGGTTAAGTTATTCATGTATTGTATGCAATTTAATATAATTGTGTCTCATATTATATTTATGAGTGTGATTTTGTTAAGTTATGCGTTTAATGATATTGCTTGTATTACAAATAATGTTTTACTAGTTGGTGGGGATACAAGGTAATGGTAGACAGTAAATTCGCATGACCTATTTGAAATTGGGTGTACCTTCGTGCATATACATCGGTTATTAATGTGTGAACTTTATCGATTCATGTGTATAATTATTGATTTGTGGGTATTGTATGTGTATTTATGCGTGTAATTGATTAATGAATTCATTTTTTTTATTTACTTTAACATAGGGTTTAATTTCTATTTGTTAGAGTTTAGACTTGGGGTTTGTTTAGGGTTTAAGGTTTTTTTAGGATTTAGAGTTTTAGGGTTTAGGGTTTGACGGGTTCATAGTTTTTTATGGTTCAACATCTATAGTTTAGGGTTTTTAGGATCATTTAGGTTTTATAGTTTATAGCGTTTGGGGTTTTAAAATTAAGGGTTTGGGGGGGTTTATTAGCCTTTATGGTTTTTTATGATGTAGTTTAAAAAAAATTCCTTTTTTCAGGGTTTACAGGGGGTTGGTGTTTTTTCAGGGGGTGGGATTTTTTAGGAAAGTGTGAATTAGGAAAAACTAAGATTGTTTAGTTCTGTTTTAACATAATGATTTTATTGATTTGCAGTGACGGTGGGCTGAATTGAATTATTTTTAGATTAAATACGTAGTAAACTTAGTTTGAATCTAGTTTTTGTTGTTTTATCGTAAAATTGAAATGAAAGAAAAGAATGCATGTTTTCACGAGGAAAAATATAGAATGTAGGATTTTCAAACGAATTCTGTAAATAGCTACAACATCAGAATTCTGTAAATGTTTTCAGGTGCGAGGGTGTAAGGACATTTTTCTCATGTCCAACATGTTTCATTTGTGTATGTCGTACGCCGCTACATTTGGCACGTCACCTCAAGATGTCACATGACGGACTCAATCCGAATTCCGGGAATCAAGCATTCAACATCTCCATTAATATGTCCCACATCTGCCTCAACGACTTCACGGTCCACGAATTTAGGGACTTAATGCAAGTGGTACGCAAGGGAAGTCAAAACAATAAAAAAAAGGCAAGATAGGAGTGTTCAAGGGCATTTTCGTAATTTTACATCCATAGTTCGAAGGTCTGGTCAACTGGAAAGTTGAAGAGCTCGCCGCAACGAAGATACTGGAAAAAACGGCACCTCAATCCGAGCTACGGTGAAGGAGTTATGACCTTTTGAAGATAGAGAAAATTCCTTAAAGAATGCTGTTTTTTTTGTACGCTGGATAGAATTTTAGAGTTTTAAGAACATGGGACTCTTCATATTTTTTCCTATAAATACCAACTTCGGGGGAGTTGTTTTGCAAGACTTTAGAAGACGTTTTTGAGAGTCCAAATACCTCTAGTCTTCATATTTTTGAGTCTTAAAACTCATGTTTTGATTCACACAATTGTCAATCCTTTGTGAATCTTTTTGGTAACCCAAGAACACAACTTTGAGTTTGTTCAATCCTTGTGGAGAAGTCGTTCTCTTCTTCATTGCTGCCCTCCTGGAAAGGGAAAATTCCAGCCGCCGACATAGGAACCGACACCTGCGGGTATTTCTGTGTCACACTGTTTCTAGCCGTTGCTTTGAAGGTTTACCGAAGACACCGTGCGTTACACTTGTGGGTGATTATCAGGTTGTATGTAAGTCAATGGTCTTGTAAATTCTTTAAAGTTCTAGAAATAAAAGGTTTTGCCCTTCGGGGATTTTTCCTTAACTATGTGTCGCATGCTTTATATTTGATGGGTTGATTTAGATGCATGCTTAAGGGTTGAATTTATTTGGTTTAAAAGTAGACGCTAGTTAAATAAGGGTTACTTGGAAACTTGCGAATTTAATTTAAATCGATATTACACGCATTTCTCAAATTGGTATCAGAGCGGGTTACGCTAATTTATCGCGTGATCTTGATTTTTCAAAGATTTACTTTTTTTTTATTCAATTTGACTTCTCACGTCTTCAAATTGGTATCAGAGCAGGTTGCACAAATTTATCGCGTATTCCTATTTTTCGCAAAAATTGTGTGATATTGATTTTTTTTAAAATCAGTTTTATGAAAAATCGCAATTTTTCAATGGAACGCCCATTTAATGAGGAGCCTATTTTTGAAAAATTTCACGACCGAGCTGAAAAATTAAAAAGTTTGAATTTGAAACTTTGCAAAAGAATTAAAGTTTTGGAAAAAGAAAATTCTCTCTTTAAAAGTAAGATTGAATATTTGCAAGAGTTTCAAACTCAAAGTGATATTTGTCGTGAGCACTTTGGTAATTTGTGTACTGATTTTGATTCTTTAAAAATTGCCAAAAAGAAGAGTGATGAGAGAGTCCTAGTTTTAGAGAAGGAATTGGAGGACTTAAAAAATTCTAGGGTTCCCGTTTGTGCCGTCGAGGATAAAAAATTAATCGATGATTTTACGGCACGCGAAAAGACTCTTAGGAATAAGTTTGTTTTAATTGAGGGGGAGCGTGATAAACTGTTAAGTTTAATTGATAATTTGAAGAAGGCGTCCCTTAATTTGGAAGAGTCTAATTCTTTGCTTGAGTCAAAAATTTTGAAGTTAAAAAATGATTTGACAGACTCAAGTAGGTTTGATAGTGATGGTAATGGCTCATCGTGTTCTCATGCTTCTAATGCTAAAGCCAAAACCATTATTTGTTTTAGAGGGTCAACTAATTCCAAGGACGCTAGAAAAGATCACACTTTCGATGTCATCCCACCCGTTTACACATGCTCATATTGTGGTAGGAATGGTCACCTTAGGCGATTTTGTTTTGATCTTGGAAGAGGTCCTAGGAATTCGAAGTCTAGTATTTTGTTGGTTCCCAAAACCCCTTGTCGACGTGTTTCATCCATTTGGGTTAGGAAATCACTTTTGGAGGAACTAGATTTTAGACGAGTTGATTCCCGTTTGCTTGCACATAATTCTTCTCTTGCCATATCATATAGATGATTGTGTTTGCATGTTTGTCATACGCTAGTTATGCTTTTTGATATATTTTTGCTAGCGTTGTGACATGTACTTTTTGTATATATTTTTTTGAAAAATTTTGAAAAATACAAAAAGATTTTTTTTTGTTGCACCGTTTATGGATGAACACTTTGGATGACCGAGTCACAACATCATTCCATTTTTTCATGTGACTATTTGATAGTGTTTTGAGACAATAGGTCAATTCATCCATGTGCTTTATAATGTTTGGAGTCATTAAGATGTAATTAAGTGTTACTTCCTACATGTTTGACTCATATTTCCTTTATTGCACACATGCACGGATTTGTTTGATTATTGTGCTTGTCTTATCACATGTTAGTTGGGTGTTTTCACTCCAATCCTGTCTTTAAAACGAACCAAGCGCGATAATTTTTATAAGGAAATTGTGCATATAAAAATCGTTTTGTGAGTTTGTGTGATTTGTTTGATAACGGGGAGGGGCTGCGAAAGGTAATCATCTATCCTTTGCGCAAAAGCCACCGTTAAAAAGGACCTAAAAAATTGAGGAATTTTATTATCCGAGGTCCAAAGAGGTTTAAAAGAGCCCGAAAAAATTGAAAGGCAATAAAAAGAAATTCATGCAAAATATGGGCCATTTAGGTTTTTGCACCAATTCTCCAAAGTTTGAGAATTTAGATTACCTCTAAAAGAAAATATATATGAGGGAGTTTGGTTGGAGAATTTAAAACGGGTTTGCACGTCCTTGAAATTCTTGAAAATGCGCTATATAGTTTTGGACGTTATTGGTGTGGAAATCACTTTGACTTTGATTTGTTGATTTGCATAAGACGATGTCATCTAAATTCAACAAATTTTTTTTACACCTAAGGATACTTTTGATGATCATTCGTTAGGAGTACACATATGCATCGTGCACATATGATTGATTGAGTTGATTTACCTATCGAATGTGTTCACACCCATTCATTCCATTTCCATGACTTGATTGTTTGAGTCTAAATCCATGGTGTGATTTTTGTATCATGTTTTACATTTTTTTTCAAAATGGTATCTATTTTTTGTATAAAAAATTGAAAAAAAATCAAAAATAGTTTGTGTATTTTTTGTATACCGTGACACCTCGATTTTGCTTGTTTGATTCATTCTTCTTATTTGTCTATTTGGGGACATCATAAAAAGGGGGAGAAAGAATTATCATTTTATGGGGCAGTTTGAATTTTGGGGGAGTTTTGAGATTTGACTTATGCTTATCATATATTGGTATCTATGTTTATCTCATTTCAAACTCGATACGTCACTTGGTATTTTTTTCTTTATCTCATGTGTGTAGGTACTACATTGATGATCTCTGAATTGCACACTCTGATGAGAAAAGATTTGAGATTCCTGAAGATTTGAAGAACAAACGATGAAGACTATTCATTTGTACCTTTTCCAGTTTTGGGTTCATGGGAGGGTAGATTTGTATAGGCAATTTCATATTTGATAATTCGGATTTTTTATGTATGTGCCGGCATAGATATAGGGGGAGATTTGTAAGGACATTTTTCTCATGTCCAACATGTTTCATTTGTGTATGTCGTACGCCGCTACATTTGGCACGTCACCTCAAGATGTCACATGACGGCCTCAATCCGAATTCCGGGAATCAAGCATTCAACATCTCCATTAATATGTCCCACATCTGCCTCAACGACTTCACGGTCCACGAATTTAGGGACTTAATGCAAGTGGTACGCAAGGGAAGTCAAAACAGTGAAAAAAGGCAAGATAGGAGTGTTCAAGGGCATTTTCGTAATTTTACATCCATAGTTCGAAGGTCTGGTCAACTGGAAAGTTGAAGAGCTCGCCGCAACGAAGATACTGGAAAAAACGGCACCTCAATCCGAGCTACGGTGAAGGAGTTATGACCTTTTGAAGATAGAATAAATTCCTTAAAGAATGCTGTTTTTTTTGTACGCTGGATAGAATTTTAGAGTTTTAAGAACATGGGACTCTTCATATTTTTTCCTATAAATACCAACTTCGGGGGAGTTGTTTTGCAAGACTTTAGAAGACATTTTTGAGAGTCCAAATACCTCTAGTCTTCATATTTTTGAGTCTTAAAACTCATGTTTTGATTCACACAATTGTCAATCATTTGTGAATCTTTTTGGTAACCCAAGAACACAACTTTGAGTTTGTTCAATCCTTGTGGAGAAGCCGTTCTCTTCTTCATTGTTGCCCTCTTGGAAAGGGAAAATTCCAGCCGCCGACATAGGAACCGACACCTGCGGGTATTTCTGTGTCACACTGTTTCTAGCCGTTGCTTTGAAGGTTTACCGAAGACACCGTGCGTTACACTTGTGGGCGATTATCAGATTGTATGTAAGTCAATGGTCTTGTAAATTCTTTAAAGTTCTAGAAATAAAAGGTTTTGCCCTTCGGGAATTTTTCCTTAACTTTGTGTCACATGCTTTATATTTGATGGGTTGATTTAGATGCATGCTTAAGGGTTGAATTTATTTGGTTTAAAAGTAGACGCTAGTTAAATAAGGGTTACTTGAAAACTTGCGAATTTAATTTAAATCGATATTACACGCGTTTCTCAGAGGGACTAGGCAATTAGGCAATTATTTTACTAAGTCGTCAATGTTAAGAGTCCAAGATCCAAGGGCGAGGGACTAAAGTGCGCAAGCCCCTTAAATAAATAGGTACACAAAGTAGACTATTTTAATAGACATTAACTTGTACATGACTATACATTGACAAATACACTACACAAACAGAATCTAGATGCAAATGAGGTGAAAATTTTGGCTGCGTTTTTTTTCCATTAAAGAAAAGAGACTTTTTTTATTTATTAACAAATAGGAGAAAAAGGCTCTCCTAGATGGCTCTTACAAACGCTAAAAATAATTAAAACAAAATGAAAGAAATATGGAACTACAAAAATTTACTATGTCTTGAATGAGAAGCCGAAGGCCTTAAATTATATTTAAGTGTCGATTTCTCTTCATCAGTTAAAACCGGAATAGAGTCCAATTGAGGATATTTAATTTCTCCCTTCTATTCAACTCCAACCCCGTGTCTTGACTGACACGACCAATGTCCACATTCGTCTGCTAAATTTCCTAAAGGTTCAAATCAATTGCTAACTTCAGTATAAATTTGATTTTTTTCCCATTTTTAACCCGTCCGAGTCAACAAGGGCACGAGCTTGAGCTGATCCAGTAGACATACCCAAATCATATTTGGTAGACTGTGGTTTAAACTAATAGAGTCAGAAATTGTCTTTTTTTTTTGGAATTTCGACATATAAATTAATCCCAAAAAAGCGGATTGTCTTAAAAAAAATATCATTTAATTAATTCCTGCCAAGTAAGAAATAAAACACAAATCATACCAAACAAAATATTTGCACCAATTCGGTCTCAAGTCATCAGTGCTCTAGTACATGATTATACAGATTATTCCATTGCACACTGTATACTGTACACTCCTGTTAAATGCAGTCATTCTCCAAGTAAAAGACATCAATTTCATCAAATTTTCTTTTTTGGTATTTTTAGCAAAATACGGATGAATATATTATATAAGATACAACACAAAATACAGTTGCAACTTACAAACCAAGCCTCTTAGGTCTCAAATAAGTGGAAGAGCCTTGTTTCCCACCTGGCATCGATACTTGCTGCTGCTGTTTAGCCCTCTTCTCTCTCTCCTTCTCCTTGTTCCTCCTCTCTCTCTCCGCCTGTACTTTCCTCAAATTCTCCATCTCCTCCTCCATAGCCGTCTTCTCTTCCTTCTGCTTCTTCTTATGCTCCAACATCGACGTGTCCGAGTCCTTCACCGAGAAAAACATGGGCCCCAGCTCAGCCAACCACTGGGGCTCCACTGCCGTTGCACACTGCATGTATTCCTTTGACGTCAAAATTAACTCGTGATAAACCACGTAATCTGGAGTGTAACCCAAACCGTACAGAGCACTGCTCGGGTGCAAGTGGCACGGCATACCATTTCTACAGTTCACATACTCACCAACCCCCTTAAGTCTTGCCGCATTGTGAAAATACGCCGAACAAATTGCTTTTCTTACAATGTCCCAATCAGGATCACACGAGGTTAGAGGGATTTTCAGCGTCTTGAGAATATCCAACAATTGAGATCTCACCTCTCTAGCCTTTCGCAACCCTTTCACATGTAAAAAATGATCGTTACACCAGTCTCCCCGGTATTGATTAGCTTTCCATTGTTGGTAGACGTTGAGTAGGGTTAAGTGGTCGGATTCTGGAACGAAGAATTTTTCCCTGGCGGCATCACTCTCCTCTGCCCTATCTTTGGGCCGAAAAAACACTGAGGGTACCGAAAGCATTGATACAACTGTGAGGACCTCGTTTAAGCAACCTAGCTGTTCTCCAATTAATAGCATCTTAGCAAGGGGTGGATCTAGCGGAAACTCCACCATTTTCCAACCGAGATCGGTTAGACCCCCAACATTGTTAAGGGCACCCAAGACCCACAACTGGTACATGGAGTTAAGGATGTTATCCTGTGGTGGAGGGTCCATAAAGTCAAAATCCAACAAGTTGTCTATTTTGAGAGACTTGAGCAACAAAACCACATTTCCGAGATTGGTCCTCTGGATTTCCGGGACAGGACTAGGGAGTAATTCGTTTTGGTACGCACTCTCTGTGTAAAGACGATAACAAGTGCCAGGCCCAGTTCTACCGGCCCGACCCGCACGCTGGTCAGCAGCAGCACGGCTCACGGGGAACACTTGCAAGGCGTCCATACCCATTCGCGGATTGTACACCTTCATTTTACCGTAACCTGTGTCAATTACATAGAAGATCCCGTCTACAGTCAAAGATGTTTCGGCGATGTTGGTGGCCACAATGCATTTGCGAGCCCCCTCTTCAGCATTCTCAAATATTTTTGCTTGCAAATCGGCTGGCAGTTGAGAGTAAATGGGAAGAATCAAAAGCTTAGAGACTGCTTGCTTTGTGGAAGATACGAGCTGTTCCATGCGTTCTGCTAGGGCGTAACAGGTTGCCTCGATCTCGTCTTGACCGGTCATGAAGATGAGTATGTCGCCTGGACCGCTGGTGATGTGTATTGTCATGGCCTGCTTAACTGCAGCTTCAACATAATCTTCACAAGGGGTTTTACTATACAAGATTTGCACTGGGAATGTTCTTCCAGGGATGTGGAAAATTGGTACGCTGAAACAAATCCATTAATAAGTAAACAGAATCCGTGGCACACGCTGAGTGCAGAAAAATAAATCTTTAAAATTTTAAAAAATATAAAGACGTGTGATTATTCAAAACTACTAGGGCCATTTGTATAAATTATTGTAGGATTTTTTGTACAAAATAATTTTATAGATTTATACATTAGAAGACTTCATGCCCCTTGATTGGGTAATTTTTCAATTATGGGCTCGTTTGGTTCGAGGTTTGGAAAGGGAATGGGAATTCATAATTCCAGGAAAATTCCTTGAATCTTCAATTCCTTTCCATTGTTTGGTTCAAGCAGGAATTCTTTTTTCCCAGCATCTAAAATTATTTTTCCAAATTAGGAATAAATATCATTTAACTAAAATACTATTCTACTTGATTTGAGTGTGTGCGCGTGAGAGTGTGGTGAGTGTGTGTGTGTGGTTGTGTGTGTGTTTGAGTGTGTGTGAGAGAGAGTGTGTGTGTGTGTTTGAGTGTGTGTGGTTGTGTGTGGTTGAGTGTGTGTGTGTGTTTGAGTGTGTGTGGTTGTGTGTGGTTGAGTGTGTGTGGTTGTGTAAGTGTGTGTGTGTGTGTGTGTGTGTGTGAGAGAGAGAGTGTATGTGTGTGTATGTGTGAGAGAGAGTGTATGTGTGTGTGTGTGTGTGTGTGTGTGTGTGTGTGTGTGTGTGTGTGAGAGAGAGAGAGAGAGAGTGTATATATGAGTTTATGTGAGATGGTATTTTTGTCTCATCACAAAAGTAAGGTAATATGTTCGGGAATATAGGATTACCCCCATTTTAGAGGGGAAAGGAGAATCCAATTTCGTGGGAATTCTAAATTCCAGGAATTCTAAGTTCCCCTTAAATCTCCAACCAAACATTGTAATTCTAAATGAGGGGAATTCTAAATTCCAGGAATCCTAAATTCCCTTTCCAAACCTCGAACCAAACGAGCCCTATAAGTAACTAATTTGATGAGATGATGACATGATCCAATATAAAGTACCTTCCGAAAAAATTTGAGAATTTCTCTGCGTTTA
This sequence comes from Sambucus nigra, assembly GCA_949130495.1. Taxonomy (NCBI): domain Eukaryota; kingdom Viridiplantae; phylum Streptophyta; class Magnoliopsida; order Dipsacales; family Adoxaceae; genus Sambucus; species Sambucus nigra. The sequence continues at coordinate 641,640,214 of OX422209.1, read as the reverse complement.
GAGTGGCGGATGTCACAATAAGCTTGAAATCACGGCGACGGGCAACAACTTTCTTGAGGATCCCAAAAAGCACATCAGTGCTTAGCGATCTCTCATGTGCTTCATCCATTACAATGACACTGCACCATTATAATGATAACGGTAAATGGATGTTTTAATAACAGCCAGAACACTGACACCTAAGGCTGAACAAACGAAAGCTTAAAACTCATACCGATATTTATCAAGATCAGAATCTTTCAGTGTCTCACGCAGAAGTACACCATCAGTCATGTACTGCCCAAACAAAGGCAAAAACTCAGTGGAAAACAGTTACATGGCAAGTCAAATTGAACCCTCAAGCTAAGGCAGGACATTTTATTCAGTAACCAGTTCCCATACTCGAGAAAACTCAGTAATATCAACATGATGTCTCATTTATCAACAATGAAAAAAATGAACAAACAAAATTTTGCCACTGGAACTTTTAAGCCCTTGTTTGGCTTGGGGATCAACTGAGAAGTAAAATGGTTAGAACTAATTCACCTATCTGGAGTTAAATTGTCTTTATTGTGTCCTATCCAAACTAACATAATTATTGCATGCAAACTTAAAATTTTATAAGAAAAAATTATCTCTAACTTTTAATAGGTTAAAATACTTTTCACCCACATAATAAATATTTCACCTCAACCAAATGGAGCCCAAAGATGTTTCAAAAATATAAATTTTGGATAGTATAAAATAGTTTGGAACAACGTAGACAATGTTAAGAACAACAATTTACCTTGATGACTGTGTTTTTCCCAGTCACATCCTCAAAACGTATAGCATAGCCCACTTTATCACCGAGATCAGTCTCCATCTCTTCGCTAACTCTTTTGGCAACACTCATGGCTGCTACACGCCTTGGTTGGGTGCAACCCACAATGCCATTAATCGTATAGCCATCTTCATGGAGATACTGCCAACAAATTTCAAATATCAAACAACGTAAAACTTCAACAAAAATAATTGTTGGGTGATAATATTTCGTACAAGTCAGAAAGAACCTGGGTCAACTGTGTTGTCTTTCCTGAACCAGTTTCTCCCACCACCACCACCACCTGATTTTCGCGAACAACCTATTATATGGGAATCCGAAGATGACAAAAAATAATTAGTTGTACTATCATCCAATATAAAAGTACTAAAAAGAACATATAAAGGGAGGAGAAGATGGCAAACCTGTAATAACTCATCTCGTACAGAAAATATGGGCAGATACTGCCGTTGTTGTGAGAGTGTTTTTGACTTCGCAAAATCGCTCACTGCTTCCCCCTTCTTTAAGTGCTGCGCAAACTTGGCATCTTCCTTGAAATCAATTTCACCGTCGTCACCCACTACAGCAGTATCTGCATCAATCTAGCATTAAAAATCACATTGAAATTTCAGATGCCAGCTATTTTAGTTAAAACACATAAATCAGAATTAGCATTTCCACTCAACTCTATAAGGAATTATACCTGCTCAGCTGTCTTCTCAACGCCAAGGATATCACCGAGTTTTGAGCCGGCAAGTTCCCAAAAACGCTGCCGTGATTTGTTCATACTTTGTTTTTCATGAACTTCCCGAACCAGGGTGGACCCTTTGCGTGATATTATGGCCATATCTGATGTGGGATCTTTTATTGGCATTATCGGCTCTGCTTGCTTAGTGAAAACAATTCTACCATCCAGAAAAGGTGGCTTTGTGTCTGACAAAAAAATATTTGTTTTGATCAGTAAATAAATAAATTAGTAATTATCTAAGCGCAAGATATTAATGGAACCATGATTCCACCAGTTGATTGAGAAGACTTGTCATATATTTTCCATACCATGAACAAGAAGAATAACCCTCCGTTCCTCCTCGTCATCAAATTCAGTCTGCACCTCAGTACCCCTGACTGCTCCAGATCTAAGCAGTTGACGGTCCTCCCACTGAGCATTATCTGCAGTGAGCTGTGATAATTTTTTGCTCTGAGAAAGCGTCATCTTGGTTCCATCCCTTCGGACCTGTAGTTCAGACACTATAATTAGTTAAAGACAGAGATCAACAATGTAGAAAGCCAAAATAACATAAAGCGGCCGACTAAGGAAGATAATAAATTGAGTTCTTCCTCAAACGAGCTAAAGATATTGCTCTATTAACAAATAAAAATGTACTTTCACAACTAAAACACGCACACTTGCATACAAATCTACCCTTTTTCATTCCAGGTGCGAGTCTGGAAAACGACACATCTTCCGATAAGACGTAATCCAGTAGTCCTGGAAATTCTTATCATAGATCTCTTCTAATTTCATCCATTTGGTAAAAATATCACTAGGGTTCATTTCTGGTAAGAATAATATGGTTTAGGTTTGGACGTCTCTCCCTTGTAATAGTTTACTTGTTTTATTGCTCTCTTTTATAGCTTTTTGTAATTTTTTCCCTCTCTTAATGAAATTCATCGTTTACCCGAAATGAAACATCATGCCACTCACATTAAAAACTGTTTAGGCACATGTTGCTTTTACAAAGAAGAGACTATTTTTTTAATGGGGTGGAAAATTAATTCACGACGTAAAAGATAATTTGCTCAGCATTGGCCACTATATGACACTCATACTCTACAATTCTCAATATCAATCATATGAAGCATCAAAAGTTTTGAGTCAATTGTTTCCGTATTTCTATACCAAGTCAAATGCATATTTAATGTCGTATATTACTAGATAGTATCACAGTTAACCCGTATGGTCTATCAAGTAGTAACTTGGATTATTAGGTGAACAAGACATTATTCTATTTGCTAAGTTTTCCGACACAGGAAGCAAGATAGTAGGCTACTAGTTATGGGCAGTCAACTAGTCAATTCACAACTCAAAAAACGGATTATTTCACTTCAAGAATCACAGGTATAGAAGGTCGAAAGAATTTATATAATTTTGAAATAAACACCAAAAACTAGGTGGAAACTTTCTTAAGTTCACAAAGAAAGAATATGATATACATTCACACATACCAGCCGTTTAGCCACCTCTGCTTGTTTCTTTTGGAAAGAAGCATCATCACCAAGATAAAAGGATGAGCTATCTGCATCGAACATGGTATTACCCTCTTCTCTATCATACCTATCAATAAGAATCACATGGATGAGCCTGGAGCAATGACAGAATCTGTGTGTGATGTATTGTCACAAAGTAGTTAAATAACAGCTTGGTAGATGGCTAATTATATCCAAAACAGCAATGCCTCATCCACTGATAACTAAGCCATATAGTCTTTTATAAATTTCAGGACTTTTAGAAAACAGTTAGCTTGCAAAAACATTAACAAAGGTTCCAAACAATCAAGTTATTGAGCCAACGGGTGGTGTCATTTAATTTACTTGGCCTTTTTATTTCTCGAGTAATTAAATGTTAAATTAGTTACCCATTCAATGGGAAATCATATGATCTGAAGCATTCACAGCCAGTGAGTTATCAACAAATAGCAGCTTGTTTTGATAATGAATGAATGAAAATTTTAAGTCAGATTACCATGCACGGTCAGAATTGTATTCCATCTCTAAACGCATACTTTCAGTGATCTCTTGATCTCCATCTTTGGATAAATAACTTGTGTCAGCTTCTCCATCCTGGGTACAAACCCAAAAGGTAAGGGGTGAAATTTTTTCATATATTCTCATATCTGATAGATGATATAAAATATGGGGGGAGAGAGTAAGGGGGGCACTTCAGGAAAGATGTGCATCTACTTTTTCAGGATATTTTAGGTTCCCTTTCATTTTGGGTTGAAAAATTTTCACTAGGTGAAAAGTAAAATGGCGAAAAGCACTCTTAGAGGATTAAAAAAATTGATCAGGTAAAATTATAAATAAGTGAATACACTATATTTATGTGATTTTGGACAAACAAAATAAACAAATCTTAACTCCAAATAGTTAAAAACACTATTCACATTTTAAAAAAATCCCCCCCCCCCCCCCAAATCAAACAGTCTTAAGAGACCAAAAATATGACAAATAAGGAGAAACATACTACCTCTGCCCGTTGTGAATTGTCAGCCGAAAAAGAAGGTGGACGGGACCTTCCAGCATAACGAGAATTTGAAGATTTAACTGAGGAGGATCCAGACGCCCTTATTGGAACTGGAGAAGGAGCCACGCTGTCCCAGGGAGAAGCAGCACGACCTGCAGACATTCCAGCTTTTGGTTAAATTTATGTTCTGAAATCAGCAAGAGAAAACAACAATAGACATCTTCAATCCCAAAATATCTAACTCGAGATTTCACAAAATTTACAGAAATACCAGCAGACTGAGGAGTATGGCCTCCCAACCATGGGGAAACCAATCGTGCATCGGGAGAGGCCCCCACTAACATCGGAGATGGATGTGACCTGCTATTAGAACGACTATCCCGGCGGGGTGTATCTTCCCATTCCCATCTCCCATCGTCCCAGTCAGACCTGCCTGCAAAACCCGCACAAATCTACTCAGTCCACAAAGTAATATTTCTTAGAATGTGCAACATCACTGCCAAAAGGTGCTGGAAGAGAGTATGTTTCAATAAATTCGATAATCAAGGGTGGGTTTGTTCATAATCTGGGTCGGTTGGGTGGGGGAGGAGAGAAGCAACTAGTGATTTTAAACTTAGATCCTAAATAATGAAATGTAGTATATACCAGGTGTCCACCTAGAATCTTCATATCTACTTCGTTTTCTTTCATATTCTCCATTGTAGTCTCTTTCATGTCTAAGTGATACTTCTCCATAATTCTGATCTTCTCTATCAGTGCTGTGTCTTCTCGTCCCCCTGCTTTCTGTTCTGGAGTCATCCCTGAAATCTCTTCTACCATGGTCAACTGTGTCATACCTAGAACTCCGATGTCGAGCACTGTGGGAGCTTCCAGTAGATGTGTCTGATATCTTTAATTAAACCACCAAAATTTTAGTCATATGATATCAATTGTTTTATTATAGCAATTATTACTCTCATGTAAAATCCATATGATCTCAAAACAATAACCAATGTAAAAACTGGAGTAGCACAATGAAATAAGTAACCAATTTGATCATAATGGAACTCTTTCCATTTCCACTGAACTGATTATTCCTCAATATATTTCAGCCTTTCAGACAAAACGATGTTCAGAAAAATCCCATCGACCACACGATCTAGTAACTGAATTTTGTTTCCCCAAAAACGTTGTCAGACCATTCATCAGCCATGCACGCTTATCAAACATTACACGTGCCAACATCAAATTCAACGAACATCCCCAAAAATGGACCAACTATGGATTAGAAACACCAATCAACAGCATCAAACACTCTCTGATGCATCATTGCTTGTATTGTTAAAAATATAAACACAAGAAACGATTAAGATAATTATTAGCGTCCAAATGTTTGAGGTGGTTAGGAAAATAGGTTGGTTTGGGGTTAGCAACTAGGATCTAACATAGAGAGAGCTACATCTTGGAAGCTAAGGAGACTTGGTGGCCAATAAGCCTCTGATGGAAATGGACCCTATTTTAGGGTTTTATTAGTCATTTTATTTTCTTCTGTATTTTCATTTATTTTATTATTGTACTTTCCTTTATTTTTGTTATTGTATTTAGAGGTAAGGAGTAGTAATGGCATTTTTGTAATTAGGGCCTTAGCTTGGAGCCTAAGCTACTCCTCCCCTTTAAATACCCACTTGTAAGCCTCATTTGAGGTAGACTTGAATTTTGAATTAGAAAAGAATATTTCTCTCTCTAAAGTGATGTTTAGATATTTGTAGGAGCCTTTTGATGTATAGCTTACGTCAAATTGGTATCAGAACGGGTGTCACTCCACATTAATGATTGACGTATCGGTGTTTATTTTATCAAACCGTACACTACTCTTCAATGGCTCCAAAGAGATCCAAACAATTTTTAGAATGGAAACAAGAATTGAAAGAGATGAAGCAACAAATGGCCAAGTCGCCCAATTCCTCTCTACCCTAGGGCAAAACCCTAACCCTAGTCTTCCCACCACCACCACTGTCACCGACCCTCCTCCACTCAAACCCTCCCCCCCCCCCCCCCCCCCCGCCTCAAACCCTAGTCACCCACGCAGCCCCATCCCACCCCGGTCACTACCGAAGGCAGTCCGACCCGGGGCAGAACCCAGATCTCCCCAAATCCACTGCCGACGGCAGCCCCAGCCCCCAGCCTTCCCACCTCATCTCCGATCACACCAAACCCTCCCCTCCTGCCCACGACCCAAACATTAGTTTAGCCGACCCCAAAAAGGTTCCGCCCGGACCCAACCCGATCCAAACTTGGTCTCCTCTTGGCCGCCAACCACCCCTGGTGGTCGCGCAGTCCTCCTAGCCCCAAATTGATCCTAGGTAACTGCTCGAAACCCCCTGGCTGCCCTACCCAACCTCAAACCCCTCTAACCACCCCAAAACCATGGTTTTGAACCGGTGGATAATTCTTGGGCTGATTTGGGTGAAGACGAAAAGGAGAAGAATAAATAAAGAAGGAAATTGCGGGATGGGCACCCCTCAAGTTTCAGAAATTATTTTTGGGACCCCACAAGTTTTTGGCACGTAATTTTTGGAATTTCCTCACGAGTTCCTAAAAATTTTTAGCGCTCAAGGACGACCTTGGTTTTAAGAGGAGGGTGATAGAAATGAGCCCTATTTTAAGCTTTTATTAGTCATTTTATTTTCTTTTGTATTTTCTTTTACTTTGTTATTGTATTTGCCTTTATTTTTGTTACTGTATTTAGAGGTAAGGAGTAGTAATGGCATCTTTGTAATTAGGGTCTTAGCTTGGAGCCTAAGCTACTACTCCCCTTTAAATACCCACTTGTAAGCCTCATTTGAGGAAGACTTGAATTTTGAATTAAAAAAGAGTATTTCTCTCTCTACGGTGGTGTTTAGATATTTGTAGGAGCCTTTTGACGTGTAGTTTACGTCAGCCTCACTGTAAACTAAAGGACTTCAATTTTTCAAGTTCAACTCAAGGCTATAGGCTTTCATTATGAACCCTAGAAAGTTTTTCTAAAAATAAAAAACAAGAAACCTTTATTATATATAACAAAAGATACAATAAGAAAAGGACCAACAGCCCACTGAGGAAGGGCACAAAACGAGAAAAAGTGTTTATTGGAAAGTAACTGATTTAGTTTCTTGATAGCCATTTGCAATGGGATCTATATTTTGATAAACAAAAACACAATATAAACGTAATTTAAATTGTGTAAAAGCTTCATGTGTTATAAAAACGGAAAAAAAGATAAACTAACCTCAGAACGCATACGCCTCCCACGCGTCTCACTAACTTGTCTTTCTTCTGTCACATTACTTTCTGCAAGATTGAATAGCAAAAATTAATAAAGAGATGGGTGATATTGTCCTCACAATGACAGCACTCAAGATTGTGGAAACCAATGCAGTATAAGGTCGCCCTCATTGGGCCCTAGAATATCATTTATTTTTCCATCGTATTAATCACTCTTTATTTTGAATTATTTTACATGTGTGGGCGTGATTATGGAAACCAATGCAGTATAAGGTCGCCCTCATTGGACCCTAGAATATTATTTAATTTTTCCATCCTATTTTTCACTCTTTATTTTGGATTCTTTTGCATGTGTGGGCGTGCAAGGGAATGTGTTTATTTTTTATGGTCTTCTTCGGGAGGGACAGTTAGAATCATTCAATCACATATACCTTGCTTATGAAAAAAAAATATATATATATATATTAGTAACATAGTACCTACAGCCATTTTACACATTTTCTCCTGAACCATAAACATGTAAAGACTAACACCTTAAACTACTTAATTTCTACAGTTAAAATCAAGTTGCAAATCTAATAATTATTCCTCACAAGACTAACACATGATTTGCTTTGTTTTTTGGAAAGGTTCGTATTATATTTTATAAGCCCGAAAAGAAGGTAGAAATCCTTTACAAACTGTAGAGAGCCGTAAATAGTTGGGGCATTGAGCTTTGTAGGAAAGAAAAAATCATATAAAAGAAGGGGTTCTAAATCATCTAAAAGGTGGGATGCTAAATCATGTAGGAGGTGGGATTCTAAATATTGGTTCCAAGTCATATAGAAAAGGGATTATATATCATCTCGAGGAAGGGTTATCCATCATCTCGAAGGGGGATTCTACATCATCTAGAGGATGGGCTTTAAATCATTTGGAAGAAGGGTTCTAAATCATCTAGAAAGTGGAGTTCTAAGTCATACGAAACAGGGGTTTTATATCATTATAGAAGGTGTGGTTCTAAATCATATACAAGGTGTGGTTCTAAATCATATACAAGAAGGTGTCCTAAATCATCTAGAAGGTTGGGTTCCAAATAGTGGTTCTAAGCCATATACAAGGTGTGGTTCTATAACATCTCAAGAAGGTGTCCTAAATCATCTAGAACGCTGGGTTCCAAATAGTGGTTCTAAGTCATATGGAAGAAGGGCTCTATATCATCTCGAGGAAGGATACTACATCATCTCGAAGGGGGTTCTGCATCATTTGGAGGAAGGAGGAGGGTTCTAAAGCAGTTGGAAGAAGAATTCTAAATCATCTCGACGATGGGGTTCCAAAAATATCGAAGGTGGGATTCAAAATAATCTAGAAAGTGGGGGGCTACATCATCTAGAAGGAGGGTTAGATAGCATTGGAAGTTGGAAGAGGTAATTGACTCGTATAGAAGAGGAGTTCTAAACCATCTCGTAAGGGAAATCTAAGTTTAATGCAGAGCACATTATAACCTGAATGGGTCGAGACTCGTTGGGATTTGGGATCCATGGGGTAAACTCACCACTTGTATATGGGACTAAAGTTACTAACAGTTATAGTTTTTGGTACAACAGTAAGTGTTTGACCCATCATTTGGTATCTAAGCAAGGTCATGAGTTCGAGTCGAAGGAGTGGCATCCTATTGAGATGGAGGGAATGATGCATGAGCATATTCGTAGCTCGTGAACAACTTTTTGTATGGGGGAGAGTTATATAAATTAAGAGTGCACAATTTAATTGTAAGATTTTTATTTTTATTCTTTTTATTTTATTTTCCTTTTATTTCATTTTCTATACTAGTGCAGTTAGTGGGGTAATTTTCCTAAGGAATATTATTTGAGTGCCCTCTTTAGTCTTTTTGCACTTTTAGTAGGGGTGAAAATGAGGCGAGCCGAGTCAAGCTTAAGGTTGCTCAAGTTTGGTTTGTAAATGTAAACGAGCCTAAAAGTATGTTCAAGTTTGGTTCATTTATCCTACGATCCAAGCTCGAACGAGCTTCCAAGTAAATGAATACGAGCCGAGCTCGAGTAGCTTGGTTATTTTATACTAGTTTACTATGGATATCGGTAATCGAGCCGAATCTGAGCCGAGCTCAATAAGATAATGAGCTTAAACTTTTGTTCAAGCTTGACTCATTTATTTTACGAGCTAGTCTCAAACGAGCTTTTTCCCGAACAAACACGATTCGAACTCGAGTAGCTTGGTTCATTTTACGGCGCTAACTTTTAGGGTTTCCTTGACTAACAAGATATTGTAATCTTTTTAAAATTGAAATATTAGTGAAAGTTTTGTGACAACCCGCTATCCGAAATAAAGGGTGGCCAGCCCGATACCCCGATGAAACAGGAATCATGGATAGATATCATTCTCAGCATCACAATAATCATACAGAGTAACAGGAATAACCACACAATATTCCAGAAAACGGGTTATCAAAAATTTTAGTTTGTAATTTAAAGAAAACACTTTCAACAACCCATAATAGAAAAAGAGGGTGGAAACTCCCACAAACATACATGTGTAAACAAATACATAAGAAAGGACCGAATAAAGCGTCGGTCGATACAATCCATACAATATACAATAAGTTTCCTGTGTTACATAATACATCATTTATACAATTACAACCATTTGGGCCACACGCCCGAATAAAGACTGATCTTAGCTAGAAAACAATAATAGAGGTGTCTACACAAAATATCCCGTGATACCCGCAAAATGTCACGGCTCCTCAAAAGACTCAGAGAAAAGAAAGTCATTACAGGCGACCTTGCGGCGGAACACCTGAACGAATATAGAAGATACATACACAACAAGAAAACGAAGAACCGGTCAGAGGCCGGTTTTATATGATCACTAGATAAATGACAGGCATGACAATAATGTACAGGTAAGCATGGATGATACGGATGATATTCTAGCATGGTAACATCATATAAAGAACTAAGACAGTTAAATGATTATTAAAATGAAATCCAATTATACAAAGAAAAAATACTTATAAGCCTTTTTCATCTTCCATCATTTTCACTCCCATATTCTTTCCATTCCTTATCAGGAATGCAATTATTACCATGTGCTCTTTATGGCACTTATCTCAATAGTATGCTCTTTGTGGCATGTACTTTGCTCTTTATGGCATTAATATTCCATCGAGTCCAACTCGATAATAGAATAGTTATAAATATGTATATAACGATTCTAAGACCGCCCGTCCGGGTTTCCCCACTGTGCGTGCCCCTAAATAACCATCGTCTTCCAGGGCCTAACATAAGACAACCTGGGATCCTATCGCAAACGTCGGGAAGCGGCCATATGCCTGCGGGGTAGTCAAGACCACACCCAGAATCTCCTACCCATCGCAGAAAAACATAAAACAAGCGCTCATATGGCCTAGGACTATATCCACCCTGCATTCATTAGCCAGGGGGCTTCACCTCACGCACGGACTTCCCTTAAGATGGTATTTAGAGAGGTGTGTAACATCCATTTTATCAATTTTCCATTTCATGATTCAGTAAATTATGTTTTACTTTATCCATTTTACATTTTATTACATGCATTATGGTGGACTTCACATCATCACTATAACCTCGAAGAATATTTAGACTCCCAAGTTATCTCTCCCAAATGTCCTTGCTTGGACTTTATAATACCCCATCAAATGAGATCTAGTTCGCATTTACCCCTAAAGTCTCCAAATTCGACCTTAAGATTTCCTAGACTCTTACAGAACTACCTGACAGAAGAAATGCCTAAACATTACTTTAAATCTCCCCCCCCCCCCTCTGACAGAAACATTTGATGAACCCCTTCGAGTCTAGGGAGTCGACCCAACTCAACTAGTACTCTAAGGCCCTATTTTTACTTCATTTAAGAAGGTCCCTATGTTCCTATGAAAAGAAGGAGTGAAAAACTGAAAATAAAAATGTTTGGGAAGAAAACAGGGGACCGGTCGACCGGTCCTAATACCGCGGTCGACTGCGTCTCAAGATTTGGCCTAAGAAGAAAAGCAGAAAGTTCATTTCGGCAAGACCGGTCGACCGGTCAGGGGACCGCGGTCGACCGCGCCATAAATTTGGCCTTTGAAAGAAATGCAGTGAACCCTCTCCCGTAGACCCGGTCGACCGGTCTGCAAACCGCGGTCGACCGGTCTGAGCAGACCTAGCCCACGATTTCCTATTCTCAAGCAAATCCCAAATCCAACTCATTTATTCTCACCCACACAACATAAATGCTACAACCACTACCATCAACATCAACAATCATTCAACTATCCTTTAATGATTCAAAACTAACCAACATCCAAACCCTAAACTAGTAAACCATAATCAAATACATCATTCCCACACCAATCATTTATCTTAAACCATAAATAGCAAGTAGTAAACTTGCCTTAATGTAGAAAATGCAGATTTTCTTGGTGTGGGATCAAGAATCCTTCTTAAATCTTCAATATCCTTTCTTCTCTCTACTCTTTCTCTTTCTCTCTTTAGTTCTCTAGGTTTAGGAAATACAATTAGGTGAATAGTGATTCACTCAAGACATAAGTCGTGCCTTTAGCCAAAATCCCAACTCAATTGGTCAATATTGCGATAAAATAATACGCAATTGCATATTTAAGAGATAATCAGTCAAAAATGCCCAAAATCTCAAAACACATAATGGCACAATATCTGACTATCTCGCACATTCCGGAACCAACTGCGGCCTCCAAATTATCATTTGGACATTTTTATAAATAAATTTAAGTTCCGGTCTCATTATTAAGCCAAATATCATTTTTAAATTCATATGATATTAAGAAGCATAGCATAGCAATATTCACCCATAGTTATGGTATATATGAAAACTCACAGTGAGTATTAACTTTTCTTCATAAAATTAGCACTCCAATCATAACCCAAAACTTATATCTAATTACCATACCTAGTAATTAATATAAAATACGTTCTCATAAGCGAGGGTTATTACAAGTTTGTCTAGGGTTGTTATTTCTTCTTGGGGCATTGACGCGTCACGCATGTCACCTCAAAGTCATCTAGAGAAGGGGTGTTCAACATAGCCCATATCCAAGTGGAGGAGTAAAGTAGATACAAGTTGGCTCTTATCCCATAATTCCATTATCCATCTATTCAACTGGTTGCTACCCACTCCAAGACTCCTATATACAGAGATCCCCACACAACAAAGAAGGGGTAGCACATGCAAGAAAGAATTAGAGAGAGTCTACATAATCTTTTGTAACATTTTATTTTCTAATCTCTACGGATGAAAACTCTTCACCCTTGTCCCCCTCTTGTAGTGCATCCTACTTACAACATTGATGAAATAAGAACACAGCCCACCGTGGACATAGATAGGCAAGTTGTCAAACCACGCTAAATCTTTATGTTATGTATGTGTATATTTTATCTATTTCATTTGGCTCTCATTGAGCTCTGCTTATATTTATGCAAAAATAATAACGACTAGGTCCTTAAGGTCAATCTCCTAAACTCACCTGGCAACTCACCACCCTTCTACTGTAAGATACGGTACAAGACATAAAAAAATTAGAAGAAAAAAAAGTAAAAGTTAAATAAATGTATCTAGGCACACTACAATCAGCTATATGGCATTTTATGGTTTAAAACCAATTTGAGGACATGATTACATCATCCACTAATAAGGCGTGTGCGTTTGTGGCAACATGAAAGAGAGACAGATAGTAAGAATATAATACATTAAACAAAATGGGCTTTCAATTTAATTTACTACGGCAAAAAGTTAACATTACATCTTTTAAACTTTTAATTTTATCATACTTCACAAAACCCATCGCAAGAAGAGAATTATAAAGTAGTAACTAGTAAGATACGTGTATCGCTATATGTATCATGTATATATATGCAATGTTATACTTGGGTTACAAGGGCATTTGCGATACGGGGCTGTGATTCGTATCATTAAACATGTGTATTGTGCATCATATCGCGATAGGTACCATGTATCATACGAAACTAACAATTATGCCAGTGACTTTACGGTAAAGTTGCATCTGGTTCTGTATAAGAAAACCGGAGCCCAAAATTAATAAAGCATTTGTTCCAAAAAATCTCTTGTTTTACTGTAGAATTTCAATAAGAAAATTTCTAAACAAGAAACAATAAAACTAGGAATGGAATGCTGAAAGTGAATGCCTTCTGCCTATCTAGGCTTAGCAATCACTCATAGTTGGTTAGTATAGACAAAATAAAAGGAATCGACAAAGGAAGGTAGACATGGGGTAGTCACAAGATCGGGAGAGCATAAGTTGCAAGAGTTAGCTTTATTAAATTTCATGTGGATACCAACAAGTTGACAAGACGAGGCTTCAATGAATGATTTCCACGAACCCGAACCATTAGCATACATTTTATATTAAGCAGCCAGCTGACATCACAAAGTGGGACAGAAAAAGGGGCTTGAGCAAGATAAGGCTTCAGTCAATGAATTTTGTACAGGAAATGTTGTAATACGTAGATATATTAAAGCAGCCAGCTGACATTACAAAGTGAAATAGATAGAATAGGTACCTGAATTAGATGCCTCGACCGCACCAGACTCACGATATCGCCTACTTATGGAACTGCGTCCACTACTCGATGCGTCATTTCCTATGTCCTCAATTCCTGAGGATGCGGACTTCTCCTCTTCATCCAGAGATGCCACAACGGAAGCGACTCTTTCTCTTGGAACTTTAAAAGAACCCTCTACCTTAGATTCTCCTCTTTTCACATTTGCAAGGACATCCAGCCCTGCGCTCGTAACCAAATGTTTATTTTTTATCAGAAACAAATATATATACATATATAGTCAACAAAAAAAGAGAGAAAATATAATACTAGGATAAAAAGAAATCTAAAAAGTAGAAAAATTACATTTACTGCCCTTTAGACTGAGAATTAAAACCTTCAAACAGCATGGCCAAATGAATTTATAAATGGAAATCACTTTCTTTAAACTAGAAAATGCCAAAATAAACTGTCATTCTTAGAATCCTCCACACAGGAAATTCATGGTCTCTAAGGAAAGGGAATTACTCTTAAATTTATAAAAATTATTTTTTAACAGAGTTTATCTAAACCAGTCAAAACAAAATGTACAAACTCTTCCGTGACATGACTCGTGATTGTCAAATGACAGCTTTTGACTTGTTTAGAAACGTATGATAAAATTAAAATTAACCTCACCACTTATTCTAAAAGTCCAGGGTAATTATAAAAAAATATGTCAGTAAGCTGCGCTCCGTGTCACTTCGTCATTTCACAAGAAGAACCCAAGCAGCCAATGCCATTTTACATCCTTGATAGTGATGTGTCTGTACTTGTCTTGAACGCTTATTATATTTTCCTGTTAAGACCCTCAATTTATTGAATCAATGGAAGGGCTAGGATAAACCCAAGGGGATAAACTAGTGTCATAACTGGAGATCAAGAGTTCAAATCCTATCGGGCCACCTGTGTGCCCTGGTATAATGTATGCAGATTGGAGGGTCTAAACATACCCTTGGGATTAGTCAGATGCTCGAAGAGGCCTGGACACCCCTATAGAGTAAGGGCTATGATCTTGTAAATAATTAGGCCTTTGATATTGAAAAATATATCAGACTTGGGCCTTTTAAATTTGCAAGTTCAGGCTTGTTGATGTGGGGCTTCGATTAAATCATAAGTTTGGGGGGTGATGATGTGAAACATGGGGCTTCTTAAAATTAAATTAGAAGCTCTTGAAATTTGATCAATAATAATTACATACTCTTAAAATTAAATTGGGAGATCTAAGTTATTAATTAAATGGTGAGTTCTTGAATTTGTTGAGTCTTGAATACATGATGCAAAGGTGATTTTGATGCTATTGTTATTGACTTATTGTTGTATTCGTAGATTGATGAAATTGTGGAACTCTTTAAATGAATAATATGTTGAAGTAGTGAAACTTCAACGTTGTTCCTTTTATAACTTATGGATTTATTATTCCTATATTTAACTAAAATAACGTAATATTTTTCTTTATTATTATATTGTGTTAATACACATAAAATAAAGGGAAAATAAAAATTTAACCCTGGAATTTGGGGTGATTTTCAATTTTGGACCCAATGTTTCAAAAGTTGCAATGTTAACCTTGAACTTTAAAAATTGATTCAATTAAACCCATTGTTACATTTCTGTTAACAAATCTATCGGACGTGCTGACTAGATGTATTATGTGAGAAAAAAAATGCTATTTTGTCCAATAAGGTATCGACACATGGCATCCATTTTAGCTTTAATTAACCCCTTTTGACATAAAAAAATACAAAAAAAAAAAGGAAAACCACGTAAAAAGCACACAAAAGCACGATCGGGTCTCTCTCACCTCTCCCACTTTACCCTTTTCAACTCCCTCCCTCCCTCCCACCACTATCCCCCCCCGGCCCACCACCGCCCCATCTCCCGCCCACCGCCGTCCATTCCCCATGATCAAGCAGAGCTCTCTCTCTCTCTCTCTCTCTCTCTCTCTCTCTATATATATATATATATATATATATATATAAATTCATGTATTATACACTGTTTGTGTATACATACATCGATCCATGTATATGTACACAGATTTGTTTATATATACAGGTGTGTATGTGCGCACACGCATATATTGGTGTATGTTTGTGTGTACTAGGGGCATATATGTTTGTGTATTTTGGGTGTGTACATGAGCATGTATATGTGTGCATATGGATGTATGGTTGATTGGGTACGTATTTGTGCATGTATGTATGTATGTATGTGTTGGTGTGTATTTATGGGTATGTATGTATTTATGATTCCATTTTTTGTGCATATTTGAATGTGTGTGTGTTTATGTATCTGTGAGGCAGTAGGAGGCGAATGACGTGGAAGGTGGAGGATGGTGGTTGGAGGTGTTTAATTTGAGTGGGTGGGGTGGTGCCTTGGTGGTGGGTGGGTGGGTGGGTGGGTGGGTGGAGATGTTTTATTCCGATTTTTATTTTAATTTAAATGGCTTTGTTTAATTTGTTTCAACATTAATTCTTATATTTTACAGTTTTTTCTTAAAGGTGGCAATTTTTTATGTTTTTTTTTAATTAACTAGGCTCTAAACCACTAGTTGATTGGCCAACTTAATGAATTAGAAGTCTAATTGGTGTTCCTAGTCAGCACCTTTGTTAGATTTGTTAACGGAGCGGGTCTAATTGAAGCAATTTTGAAAGCTCAAGTTCAAGGTTAACATTGCAATTTTTGAAGCATAGGGTCCAAAGTTGAAAATAGCCGCAAACTTCAAGGTTTATTTTGCATTTTTCCCTAATATAAATATACCACCCGGTGTGTCTGTGTCTTTTTTTGAAAATATCGCATCTGTCCACATCATATGATGTCCATGGTCTATATGCCTGTAATATGTATCCATGCTTCTTAGGTATGTTATGCCTTTGTGGCAGATTTTAGTTATTAAGGGTGTCCTATGCCCTCCTCCTCCTTTGCAACTAAAACCAGCATATTAAGAGGCTGATTTAGTTTTTTGTTTTTTCCTTTTAATCAGAAACAAAGAATGTATTGCAAGGCTTATTTAGTTTATCGCAAGACATCACATGTTACTGCAAAACAGCACATGGCCTTTACTGCTAATTGTAAGGCATCTTCTTCCTATAGTATTGTTCCTTGAATATTGCAGCAAAATTCCTGTTGTCATTCACAGCATTTGCACTACATATAGCATCACCTGTTTTGTCTTAGCTCAGTTAGGTTTTCTTTCCAAGTGACATCTGAAACTTCCAAACACAGTGCTATCCAACACACAATAACTGGTGGGAAAATTTATGGACCTGCTAACCTGCCATCCAATTCCTGAGGATGCCATCATACTTACTATATCGATTTATTGCATTAGACCTCCATCTTTGCATCTATCTTATTGCAATACTGAAAAACTCTTTACTCTCTCTTTTAGCATGACAGTAGAAGACTTTATAAATCAGTCGGGCTATCTTTAATAGGATATGTTCTTCCCTCTGCATCACTTTCTCTGAATACATATACTGTTGTGTTGTCTCTGTTCCAACTTATCTCTTAGTTTGTTTTCGATACTTTGGTTTTGACATCTTTTTTCGTCTATCAAATGTGTTGCTCAGATCGAGCGTCCAGGAAGCAGGTTGCGAATGAGCATAGTCTTGGTGAGCTACACATTCTGGAAAACTTGCATATTTATTTTTCTTTTTCTCTGAGATGGTATTTCTTACTCATTTTTATTTCTGCCATTCTAAGTCAGGACAATTTTCAAGTGATTGTTTAAAAGGACTAGTTTCCATAGGCAAAGTGCTACTGAGTAATATCTCTACTTGCAGTGTTTCAAACTTGCAAAAGTTATCAATTTACCTTCAATGAGAGTAGATTTGTTTCTACTCCTCCCTCGCTTGTGCTATTGGGTGTATCTCGTTCACCAGACTGTTTTAATTTTGATTCAAATTGCCTCTTGTTGCTATTGGGTGTATCTCATTCATCAGTTTTTTTTTCCTATTTTGATTAAAATCGCCTCAATGGGTTAACACCCAGTTCTCAACAAAAATAAAATAAAAAAATACTTTGCTTTGGTTAGGTGGAGAAAAGGGGTTGAAAGCCTTGACTTATTTTTGTATGAATCATATTCATCAATCTTATCATTCAGGAACACTTGAAGAAAATGACTTTGCAATGAGAAAACATAGACATGTTCTTGAAACCTCTCATGCTGTATTGTTTCGTTCTTCGATTCTTTTTGCTTTACGTGTTAGATTCATAGTTGTTAGTATTGTACGATACACCACCAAAAGATACATATCGCATGGCCACATCGCAAGTAGTATTATCCTATAGCAAGTAACATTGTATTATCGTTGTATCTGTATCGGTTGTATCATATGGGTTTGCACCGTCATTTTATTCTTTTCTCAAAATGAATATATAAAAGACTATTCATTTTGTTAATTTTATTATTGCTCTCTCTATTTTTCTACTATTCTAATAATTACGGGATAGCGAACATGCTTTTTATCACAAGGCAAAAGCCTTGTAATCATGTCCTAGGCTTGGTTTTAAACTATAATACGTTCTATTATTAATTATAATGCTTTCTCTACACGTGTTATTTATTATTGTATATTTTACATTTTGCACTGTCTCGTGTCATACGATACAAAGACATTCGATATGCTATACAATACAGGATTGACAACTAAGGTTAGATTGTTCTTAGTGTTATCCATCTTCTAAATCGTGTACCAACTCTCCTCTCTGATGTGTTTGTCTCTCTATAAAGGGTTGGTCAGTTATGTGCCAAACAATTCCATCTTGCCTGTTTTCGATTTTGCATGTTTTGTCCTTCATCTAAAGCACAAACATGCTAAACTTACTTTGGTAGTTGACTTATGACGCTACAGAGTTTGAATGGTCCCTGGAACAATGAAACTAACGTAAGCTTTAATTTTATGTACATATGCTTCCCCTATTTACATCCTCAAATTAGACTTAAAAGAGGTGTTATTACTGCCTAATAGGATCATCTAGGATTAAGCAACAAAAGCAATACTAAATAGAGTAATGCAGAATATAGCAATTGAAGGTAGGGTAGGAGTAACAGCATATGTACTTGAATGCATTTTATTTTGTGTATATTTGTAATTTAAGGTAGGTGTTAGATATTAAAATAGTTGTAGTTGTGTTCTTAAGATGATTAATGTCCATAATTTTATTTTTATTGCAATTCTTCGTTTGTGGCCTCTTTGTCAAGAATGCATTTTGATAAAGAAGTTTATGTTTAGTTCCGTTCCATGCGCAAGGGTAAGAGTGCATACCCCATACCCTGCAGTGGCAAGAATCTTGTGTACTGGTTTGCCCTTTTAGCGCGAAGGTTGGATTCAGTACTAGCATGTGTTATGCTTATAATAAGTAAATTATTTTCTTACTGGGGGCAGATGATATAATTAATACAAATTCTATGGCTACAGGGGCATCATGGAAATTATGAACCATTGGATGAGATTCACATGAAGGAATTGCGTACTATCCCTGTGGTTATCTTAGACGATTTACTGGGGAAGCTAATGAATTTATTCATTGTGCCAAATTGACTAATGAGCTTATTACTACAACTCCAATTGACTTGCATGCCTAATTTCATGCTACTAATAGTCTTCCTTTTGAGGATCCAAGCTCATCTCATAAGTTATCAGGTTGTTTAATGTATATGACTGTTAGTTGACCAAATATTGTATTCATTATGCTATTCAAGTTGGTGGTCAGTTTGCTTATGTTCGTGAGACTAAGTATTGGAAGCTCTCCTTCGTATCTTACATTACATATGCAATGTCATTCTAGAACGTCCCTTACTTTACTTTTTTCTCGAGAAATACGGTTATGCGTTGACGTTGATTTGGAGTAGGGACTTTGCCAGCTGAAAATGCACCACTGATTTCTGAGCAATTTTGGGTGACTTGTTTATTTGAAGCGTACAGAGTTGTTTACACTTACAATCTTTCACTGGGACTGAGTATCAAGGTATGACATAAATTCTACGTAAGTCGTCTAGCTCCATTAGCTTGTATCAAAGATGGATATGTGTTTCCATTTCATCTCCTACCACTATGCAGATACAGTGACAACAAGAGTGCATCTAAATTGCTCAAATTTGTCTATCATTAGTGAACTAAGCATATGGGTATTAAATAATATTTTGTTCAGCATTTTTAGATTGGTAATACAACTCTGTCTTCTGTTTTGGCCATTCATCAAAAAGTCTCGCACTGCAACTCATTTTCCGTACCAAGATAGCAAATCTCAATGCTCTAATGACGCGTCATGAGTTTGGGATGTGAGTTGTAATTTGTTTCTAAATATGTTTTGTTAGCAAGGGGCATATTCGGAGAAGGATTATTATAAAAAGATTAAATAAATAGGTTTTTTCGTGAGGCTTGCTGTCTTTCTCAGGGTAGATATGTATTGTGTAATTTATTTTTATAAATAAGAGTAATTTTGTCTTTTAAATAGTTTTGTTATAGTCTTTTAGATAGTTTAGATTAGATCCTCTCGTAATAGCATTTTATTACAAATATTACCTCACCTTCATAGCTTAGGGTGGTTAGCTATGATCATTAACATTTACTAAATTGACAAAAACAACACAACCTTAAAAAATGATAGTCCAAACATGAATTAAAAGTATCAAACGACTGCCAATGGTATGATACTATATAATAAAGATGTGTATTTGCAAGTTATCATACCTAGAAGTGATTTTCGATTCGGAGGTCTGAACTCAACCCTGTCATTCCCCGGCACATATAAGCCCCCGCTAGTCTTATCCGGCTCCAACGTGACTTTTATTTGGTCAAGATCAATTGGACCACTATCTCCTTCTTTCTGCAACAGACAATAAAATTGATTATTTTTTCTTGTCCAAATTGTATATCCCCAAAAAGATAAAAACATGTATATAAATAGACTAAATACTAAAATGATAAATTATTTCTAGTGAAACAAAGTATAACATATGGAATTTGTATTTTGAAACCCAGTCAAACCCTAAGGAGTCAAACTTGAATCTATAACAATACTGGCATTAGCAATTATTCGTGTAGAATATAAATATATATACACCTACATAGATAAAGAGTTTGCATACCATGATTATACCGCTCAAAGTAAGGGATCAACTGTACAATTTACCACCTGCAAGAATATTAAAATGAAGAACATAGCATGTCAGCCAAAAACTGGAAAAATAAGTAATTCAAAGCATAAAAACATGGAAAAGCAAAAACAGGATACCGTTTTTGCTTAATGGTTGAGACTTTTGTGATTTAAGAGGGAGTTTCCACACCGTTTAATCGGTGTAAGATTTGCACCGCCTGATCGAAGTGGAAACTGATTGAAAGTTCGAAACAGACCTAAGAAAAATCATGGGCTTAAAAGGCCACCACACACACAAAGGAGGTTGTCCAAGAATACAAAATAAACCACCCACGAGGCCCAATAGAAGTTGCGTTCTAAAAAGGAGTTTTTGTTATTAGGGAGTTTTTAAACGCACCAGGCCTTCTTATTAACACCACCCAGGTGTTTTTTTTAAAGTACAAACCGTAAATGACCATCGTGCCCTTTTTTATGACCTGCCGCCAAAACAGTGATCAGCTGCGTACAACAGCCTATATCTCATCTTAAAGTAGTTGCTCTCTAAAATCAGGTCACCAAAATCGCTACATCAGCAATGATAAGCAACTAAAAAAATTCTATGCGTATATAAAATCAGATAAACAACTAAAAAGAGTCCAATAAAAAGTAAACACCCGTTAACACAATTCTCCAAGAGCAATGTTGAGTGATTGGTGTTTAAAAATGTCTAGTAAATATTACCTTACGTTTCTTTTTAACAATACTCCTTTAGTGATTTTCTGGGAGAGCAAAAATGACAGTTTCTTTGAAGTAAATGTGATGACTTCTGACTCTATTATCTCAATGGCTATCAATTTCATCCAGACCATAGCCTCTCCTATTTGGTTCACCGATAAAACCATAAGAGAGGATATTTGTTTCATTCAAAGATTTAATATCAAAGTAAATCGAATAGTTGTACCTGCAAGGAGTAACCAACATTGATGAAGAAAGAGTTTTGGTTTGATGCTTGGTTAAAGTGGAAACTGCCGGCTGGTTGAAGTGGAAGGCAAGGGTTTTTTCTGGGTATTATCGGAATATTATTCGGAGAAAGTGATGGAATAGCCCCGTTTTGCTTTTTATTTTACAAACCAGGTGGAAACCCGCGCGATGCGCGGTACATGCGGTATTGAATGCTAAAAAACAAAGCAAATTGAAAAATTGAGAGTATAATAAATAAAAGTGTAATAAAGTAAGAATGTAGAGTATTAGCTATAGTTGAAACACGTGTAGAAATATTAACAAATCTTATAGAAGTGTTTACCAATATCAACATCTACAAAAAAAATTAACAAAATCAAATAACTGTGAAAAGTGACCATAAATCCTTAATTACAAACAAATTTTTTTATTATATGTGCATCAATATTTTTTACAAATAAACTATTTATATTTTGTATGAATAAAAGTTAGGTTTGATTTATTTTTTAACAACAACTGTAAAATTCCTTCATATATGTTGTTAAATAGATTAATCAATTTGAAATCTATAAAATAAAGTTATCATTTGTAGATACTAATAAGAAACCATTATTTCAAAAACATCATATAATGGTACCTGAATGACATATAAGCAAGCAAAAAATAAATTAATCATCCAATCAAAGAGACTATAATTCATCAACCATCAGAACTCATTTGAAACCATTATTTCAAAAACATCATATAATGGTACCGGAACGACATATAAGCAAGCAAAAAATAAATTAATCATCCAATCAAAGAGACTATAATTCATGAACCATCAGTACTCATTTAAATAAAGTAGATATTTTTCACCACAATCTTTGAGATATTTGTTCAAATAATACATAAATAATATGAAGATAAGAAAGAGATAAATCAATATTAAAAGCACATTTGGTGTTCAATTTCTATACCCAAAATACAAAGGAATGACACTACTACTACTAATAATAATAATAATAAATTAAAATTAAAATTAAAAACAAAACGGCAAAAGGAGAGCAAAGAACTGCCACAAATCTTTCCCACTATATCTTACTATATGATAAATGGTAGAGCGGTGAGATCATCCATTTGAAAAAAGAATTAAATATATCACAAATGCCATAAAAAACTAATGTGAAGTTTATAAATGCCATTAACAAAAAAAAAATACAAGTGCCATAAAATGCTACAAGCAAGTCCAAATTGATTTTTCATCTACTATCTCTTTATTTATAATCTAGCACTATTAATTATTATGCTCTAATATTTTGTGTACACATAAATTTTTTGTAACCAATAAATAGTTGAATTGTTTGCCGACCAATCTTTTTAGCAATTTGTCTCATCCAAAGACTGTTTTTCATTAGTCTGGTGCCGATCACCATGGATTCAAAAACTACCATTCCAATCTTCGTTTGCTAGACAACCTTATCAACTCCAAACCGACTTCAAGTCTACACGGATCATAGACACCAACCAGACCAACAAAAATCTCCAATCAATAGAACACAGATCAAAGGTTTTTCTGGGTGATCATTCATTTTCCCGACACAAACTGTTCATATTTATTGAAAGCGTTGGCGATGGGAGGAATTTGTTGAAGGGCTTGGTTGGAGGTACCTCTTTTAAGAGAGGGAGAGGGACATCAACGAAGAGGCGGAGCGAAGATTAAACGTTTTGAAGGATTTATTGAAAGGTTAATTAACAGAGGAGAGAGAGTAAAATAATCCAACTGTTCGTGAAAAAAATGCGGATTAAGAGAGGTGTGACGTGGATGGGTTAAAATTGAGAGGCAATAACTCTCTTTGTAGAGCATTTTAGACACGTGGATAGGGTCTCTAGTGAGAGCAATAAATGCCTTGTTTTGCATTTTATAGTAGTAATAGATAGTGCTTGTGGGGAAGGTTAAAAGAATAAAAAATTAAGGTGTCGTTTGTTTTTATCTCTTAAGTCTGAATCTGAATCATTCATACTTAAGAGGTATAAAAAAGTGTTTATTTTTTTAATGATTGAGACGCTAACGGCTATATTTGGCTCTTAGTGATTAAGGGGTAGAATTACGTCTGAAGTCTGAATGAGTCTAAATACATTCATTAAGAGGTACATTCAGACATAAAAACAAACATATTTTTCAGATTCAGATTTCAAACTTCAGATTCAGTCTTCAGATTCAGACTTCAAATTCGGATGAAAAAATAAATGCAACCTAAAATGGGTGGGTGTTAAGAGTATATCATGGTGTTAATAAAAACACTCTTGTTATTATCAAACTTACGACAACGGTCATTAATGTAATTTCGTTGTCACAAACAAAAAAATTATGACGTACGAATATATACCCTCTTGCTTTCCCAAATCATTTTTTGGTAAACCTTAACATCTGTAAATTCTCTTCGGAGATTTTGCGATATAACCTCGTCATCCAGCTAAAACCTCATCATTACGGATAAAAACTCGATGAAAAAATTCATTAAGGATTGGTTGTTAATATTTTAGTTATTTTCATAATTTTTTGTTTGAAGCTAATATTCTATAAATTCTTAATAATATACCCAAAAAATCTAGAATATGGTGATCCATGAATATATGTGAATGAGAGTTATCCGGCCTAATCGGAATAACTGATGCATGTCCGGCAACATAGATAAACGATTGCACTTTGAAGATAAGAACAATAAGGGATCCAATCAACGATTATATCGAACTTAAATATGTTCATCACACCACAACTGCATCCAAAGTCCTAAAGTCCTATATGACTCATCCTTTCTATGATCACTATAATATAACCCTCGCCCCTGGGGAAAGGGGAACGTGATTCTTATTATTGCAAGTTGATTAATAAGAAGAGAGAGAAACACCTCGTGGATGTAGGCACATTGTTGAACCACGTATACCTTATGTGATTGTGTGATTTCCATGCACTGTTTGGTCTTACTTGCTTGAGAATTATCTAAGTAGGATTTTTACCACATATAATTAGGACCGTATGTTAGAACGATTCTCCCTTTATCAGTCAATTAGAGCCAACAATCAGTTATGTATCACCCACGCAGCATGCCTCTATTGTTTAATAACAGACGTCACGACGAACAAGACGGGCCTCCAACACCCAGAGTTAGGTCTAAAGTACATTCCAACAGGAGCCACATCACTCCTAATTCACGTTATTGTCCTTATGAATAATAGACTATGGAAAGTGATTCACAGTCAAAATTTACCCAGACTTCACAACTTGTGGACGCCTATTAGCGACGTCTACGTCAACAAGAGGAGGCCACACTCCTCCAAAAAGAAGAAAATGCACATTTGCAACATCACCTGGAAATAATGGATCAAGAGCCCAGTGCGTACAAGTGCAAACGTCACGCTCGAACACCTAACCCTCAGAAGAGTAAAACTCGGAGTCGAGGAAGGAGTTCATGTCGCGATGAGGAACACTTCAGACGCAAGATTCTTCTAGAGGAGTAATCGGGTAGGAGGACACCGCAAGAAAGATCTTCGCGACCTCGTCCATCATGAGATGGACGAGCACCTTAACCATCATGGATCCAGGTCCACTAAGGAATTGACCAGGAGTGCCCTAATCTGTCAGATGAGGTCCCCTCATCAAAAGCAATTAAGGAATCGGAGCCTCCTAAAAATTGTGTCACCCTTAGATTCAAGATTTACAATGGGAAGACCAATCCCATCGACCATGTTCACCAGTACCAATAGGTGATGACCCTCTGGAACAACAATGAAGCCCTCGTATGCCATATATCCCAATCTAGTTTGGGGATATCGCACATGAGTGATTCAAAAAGCTCCCACACAACTCGGTCAATAGAGCCAAGCAGCTCGCTGAAGCTTTTACTACCAGGTTTATCACTAGCAGTGCTCATTCAAAGAAGATAGACTCTCTCTTCACTATGCAGAGAAAGCCCAACGAAACCTCGCAGGAATTTGCTAGGTGGTACTGGAAAACTTAAATTGAAGACTGCACCAAGTAAGTTGTCGTGGCCTCATTCAAAATCGGCCCACCGAGTAACTTTATATTGCCCCAGTCCCTCACTAAAAAGGAGGCCATCACCGTTGACGATCTTATATCCATGATATAAAAATATGCCAAGGTAAAAGATGTGGTCCCTGACACCCAACACAATAATAATCGATCAAAGACGATCAGATACGACGATAAATAAAATGTCCCTAAGAAAAGGGGCAAGGAGCAAAACGATGGACCCAAAAATAACGATAATGTAGATCCCGTCAAAGCCTTATAGGTGATCAACATCGTTTTCAAATAGCTCGTCTACGAGATATTGAATAAGATAAAAGATTAGTAGTTCCTTAAGTGGATGAAGAAGATGCGGGGATACATCAAAGAGGAACACCACCCTGCGATGCGCCTATCATAAGAAACACGAGCACAAAATAGAGAACTATAAGGTCCTCAAATCCCATTTGGAAGAATATACTCAAGTCGGCTACCTAGACAATTATGTGGAGAAGAAGGGCATAAATCCCACTGCAGAGAATGACCAAAAGCCTGACAACATCCTAAATAAAAGACACGTGTTCAACGTTTTCTAATTACCTTTTCTTATTTTTTGAAATAAAATCTCCAATGGAAAATTAAAGTGCATTTAGAATAAGTCATTAACTCAAGATAATTAAAAATGGAAAACGCACCATTTTTTATATTTGCCTTAGTTTTCTTTCACATTTTTTAGGTACAACGGAAAATAGAAAAGAAACAAAAAATAGCAAAATTATTGGGATGCAGCCCAGACTTCCTAAAGACCTTAGCCTATTTACTCCCTCCTATAGTGCTTCCCGTAATGGCTAGAAGAGGACCCTCCATTGCCATAGCTCGGACTAGGTAAATGATCATCAATAGTCGTCGACAGTCCAAGAAAGTCATCAAATCTCAAAAATCGCACATCTAGGATGTCGACACAGCAATGGTCTATGAAAAGAAAAAATCGAGCAGAGAGATAGAGTCACTAGAAAGATAATGTCAGAAATCAAAACTCAGGAATCAAAAGAAGACATAAATCATACGCCCGACTGAATGTTCCCCTCTAGGAAAGGAAAAAGTTATCTATCACCGCCTGAGGATGATGGGACACCTAAAGCAAGTGACACCCTCTGAGTTGGATGTAGTAAGAAGGCATAGGATAGTTTCGAAGAGGAGGAATCTTCGTAGCCCCCGTACCGCTCTCAAAAGCCTGAGCCGAGGAACCTGATACGCTATTACCGCCCCTCGCCTCTTGTCGACGAAGGAGGTGCACCATTCATGTCGTAAATTGATGAAGACATCAACCAACTAATCATGAAGTCCAGATATTCATACGATTCTGTCGTATCTGTGTGGAGCGTATAATGCTCTCGACTATCGTCGTCGCCAACTCTACATGAGACATCTTCCCCCAACTCCTCATGTGAAAATGGGGACCACCTGTGGAACCGTGATCTCACTCTTCATCACCCTCTGAACCGCCATCTCGCCCAAGTACCAAGTGTACCTGAACTCGTGTGTCAGTAATCATCGTGACTTGACGCATATACCCGTAACCACCATATCTCCTGAAGATCGACTCCAAGGGTAGAATGAGGCATGTCCAAATAAAGTCCTACATTAATTGAAAAACAAAAACAAAAACAAAAAGAATAAGAATACAAAAATATTAAAGCATAAAATCCAAAATAAAGTCTAACCTCGACACTCGTGAGAGAGTTTAACACGATTATCACATCCTTAAGGTTCAAGGGCTCTTTCACAACTCTGTTGGCCTTCCTCCACCATATTATCATTGGCCACGCATCAGCCTCACTCTCCAACAAAGGCATCAAACCCATGTTGTGCCCGATCACCTCATAAAACCACATCTTAAAGAACAACAATTATTTTCAAAAATCTCCAAAAAGAATACACATTCAAAAAAGAACCAGAAAAAAGATCAATAATTTTAAAAAAGTAATAAAATTACCTTCAGAAGATATGTGGCCCCCATAAAGGTCGATCGACAATGTCGGTTAAGAAACGTCCAAAGAGACATACAGAGAAGCCAATGTAAGGCTCCTCTAATCATGCTTGTCGAGCACTGAGAGGACACGGAGACACAACCAGAACCATAAGTGGATATCATCCCCACTTTTCTCTACCATAATGCCCCTAAGCAAGAGCGAAATGAACATCCAGGTTGCATGTCGAAGATGTTGACCATCCGTCGCGTCGATCTCCCTCCTCGTTGAGGTGTCCTTATACAAATACACATTCACCGAGTCTTCAGAACCACTCTCCCAATGGGGTCCAGCGCCTCTCGAATCACCACCTTAGTCAGGCGAAAGGACCGGTCCACTATAATCTCCTCCCTCTCGTAAGATAATCCCGAGATCTAGTGCACGTCGATAAACGTGACCAATATCTCACACACACTCAAAAAAAATGTGTGGGTGGTGTTCGACCACCACTCACTGAGAGTACACAACACTGCATTCGACCACAAGGTATCGTCCAAAGCCCTCGCAAAGTATCTGAACCCAATAATGTCCATCATCAACCTCACCTCCTCAGGAAGCATGTCATGTACCGCCTTCACCCTCGTAGCATTGGGATTTTATTCTTAAAACCATGGGTAAAACATTTTATAAGTGATTAATAAAGGATTGTTTTATTCATTTTGAAATGAGAATCAAGTTTGTGACAATGTTGTTGTAACAACCCGGATATAATTACGATAAATCATGCTTACCTTATGTGATATGAATAATGTGTTATTAGCGTATATAATGTTAAGTTATTATGTTTATTCTAATCATACCTTCATAACTCATGAAATATCGAATTAGTTATAAACACAGGATTTTGAAGTTTTCAGTAGGAATATTCATGTTGGAGACTAGTTTCAAACCTTATAATATAAGAATTGACTTGAGGTGAAAATTAAATAGTTGTAGATATATAAGTTAAGTTTTTAACATAACAAACGGTGTGTTAAACGGAGGTCCGAGTAAGAAGTTATATCAAAATTACGAAACAGGGGTAAAGTTGTCCATTCGTTAAATCGTATTTTGTCATGTTAGTATGACAAATGGTTCGTTTTGATTGGTTGGACAAGGAGGTGGGTTTGACAGACTTTAAACACTTTAAATAACCTCCTCCTTCAGCATATTTCAGGTATGAAAGAGTTTTTCCTGAAGATAGAGAGTCGGGAAGTTTAGGAAGAGGAAAAGGGGAGGAAAAGTTGGAGAAAAATGCGTTAAAAATTACGAAAAAGTCCCTAAGGTAATTCTATACGTAAATCTTGTTATATGTTTGGTATTACTGATTAAAATGGTAGAAATCATTAATTTTTTTATAGAACTTTTATGCCTTGGTGTGTATGTATGGATAGATGCGAGTTTCAGCAAGTTGAACGTGTAACCCTTGAAATTAGTTCATTTGGAAACCTCATGTATTCAAACTTCTATATATTTTTGTATACTTACCGGAGTTGAGTAATTCCAGTTGGAGATTAAAATATACTCATATATTTATAGTGACGCGATTGTAAATGTGTCTCTAGTGCGTTCTTATATCGGTTCAAGTGCAAACCGGTCACATAAGTAATAACCCGGTAAGTCGGGGTCGAATCCTCAGGGAAATATAACGATCGCTCGTGATGACGTAGAAAAGATGATTAACCCTAAACTGACTTTAGAAAAGAAATGAAAAGGTGATTAATTTTGAGACTGCTTTCTATTAACTAAATGCAAATTAATTAAACTAATAATTAAACTACGTGTGCAGGAGTAAACTACTGTGACTGAATAAATATGAATGAGACAAATAGGTTGGACTACAATCCCCCAAACCCTAGTACGTTTGTCGGATAGAAAACTAGCTTGTGAATTAGATAGTTGATTAAACCAGGTCTTTATTAATCCCAAGCATTACATATATGAGGGTACAATCCTGCATCATACGTAATCAAGAGCAAGAATAAAACGATGCTGCAATAGCTAACACGCGCGTCGCATTCTTAAATACCCCGGTTACCTAGGGCAAAAGAGGTTGAAAGATCTACGATGGTTGTGTGTCACTACACAACACGATTCAATCATCATTTAATTCAAAACTAATTTTTTTATACGTGCAAACTACATCGGGTTGAGTTCATGCACCCTAACTCTTAGTAATCTGGCCTAGCATACTCCAATTAATTAAACAAATATCATATAGTGTGCATGAAATCAAAACCATCATGATGTAAAGAAAACCAAATGAGAAAGAGAAAATAAGAACACCTTGAATTAAATAAACTTTGTGCGAATTTAATTGAACTTAAATAAAGAAGAAGAATAAAGAACAACTTCACTTGTAGAATTCTGAATTGCAAATCAAAACTTGTATAACTTCTAGGGTTCTTTTCTAATTTCTCTCTCTAAGTTAAAAGGACTCTAAACTATCTTTAAAAGAACCTCCTAAACTCTGGGGATACGTTGGAATATAAACACTTTGTTTTTACAAGAGTTTCAACAATGTACAACTCTTATTTTATAAGAGGATAATTCAAAAATTCGATAGCCGAACCGATCCGGTCAGATCCATCGGCTCGGTTTGATCTTTACAGAGAAGTTTTCCCAAAATCGGACCAGTTTATTTTTTCTCCTATCGGTTTGGTTCGTTCCTTACAACAACATTCTTCACTACTGGATTGGTTCGTTTTACACTCTACCAGTTTGGTTTGGTCTTTACAGCAACTTGGCCAGTATCTGTATCGGTTCCTTTTAGCCTTCATAGGTTCGGTTCGGCTTGATCAAAACTTCCTTCTTCCTTGTGATTTTTCTCTCAACTTTGAATCTTTGTAACTTGTGCTCCGAGACTCAAATTTGGATGTCATTTCTTCCTTTTCACTCGATGACTCGAGGTTATCAACTCTTTTTTAAGCTTCTCGTCCGAATTCCAACTGCAAATTACTCTTTTGCCCTTTTGCCCTTCCTTTTTCTTCTTTTTTTTCCTTCGATTTCTTTCTTTCTTCTCGTGCACTAAGGACCTGCAAAATGTATGCGAAATACACGAACCATGTGGCACAAACAGGTGTCCAGATAAGATTGGTTTGATCACCACACACATTATCATGGCATGCTTGGGGGGTATACTACAACCCCAAGCACTAAATATACATGTTTTCTTCTACCTTGAAAAGGGATCCATAATTGTAACCCTAGGGGAATCTCTGGTTAACTATATAGTAGAGAGAGAAAGTGAGTGTATTGTAACACAGGCCATTAGAGCCCCTGTTTTATTAGTGAAGATCACTCACATGCATAGTGGACGTAGGCCTAGATAGGCTGAACCACTTATATTGGTGTATTTCTCCTCTTCTCCTCACCTCCTTCTATATCTATATTGCCTACTTGCTACCATTATTATATTTGTTTGAGCTCAACAACACCTTGATCTGGTGGTGCTATTTCTAGCATCATCACATTGCACAAACCAAACGGCATCCGTTTGTAGGCAAATGTGCCAAATGGACATGTGAAATTCATCTTCTCTTGGTCTTAACCCATCTACCTCTATTTGGTTATATCCGGAATAACCATCTAGGAAGCAATAATATGGGGATTCCGCTACACGCTCTAGCATTTGATCGATGAATGGTAAGGGGAATGATCTTTCCTTGTGCTCGCATTGAGTTTTCGGTAATCAATGTAAACGCGCCACCCGGTGGTGGTACGTTAAGGAATTAACTCACCCATGGCATTCTCGACCACAGTCATTCTTGACTTCTTCGGGACGACTTGGATTGGACTCACCCATTTGCTATCCGAGATTGGGTAGGTGATTTTGACATCCAGTAACTTAAACAATTTCAGCTCGCATAACCTCTTTCACTATGGGGTTCAATCTTCTTTGCATTTCCCAAGAGGGCTTCACGTCCTCCTCGAGGTGGATTTTATGGGTACAAATCAAGGGACTTATACCTTTCAAATCTGCTATGCTCTAACCAAAAGCACCTCAGTGTTTCCTCAAAATTTCTAACAACTTACACTCTTGCTCTTTATCTAGGCTAGAGGAGACAATACAAGGAAATGTCTTATCCTCTCCCAAATAAGAATATTTTACGTTAGAGGGTGGTTTCTTTAATTTGAGGGTGGAAAATTTTTCTTCAGAGGGGATCATGGTTGACTCCCTCGGGGGTATCTCCTCGAATATATAAACCCAATTAATATCTCTCAAGTCCTCAATTGACGCTCCCTCGTCTAATAACGCTTTTAACCCCTTTACCTCTCGCTTAAACTCGGTATACGTACCCTCACTCTCATCACTTCTCGCAAGGCATGTTTCTAAGGCGTCCCCACCAATGGTTTTCTCAATGTGCTCCTCTACTATCTCCTCTATGAGATCGATCGCATGAATTTCATCTTCTTTACCTACTTGGTTAGCAGTGTTGAAGATGTTCGTCTCGAGGGTCATATTCCCGAAAGTGAGTTGCATTTGCCCATTACGTGTATTGATAAAAATGCTAGCCGTGGCTAAGAATGGGCGACCTAGAATAATGGGAACATGATTGCTATAATGGATAGAGGTCTCCGTGTCCCAAATGATAAAGTTTATCGGGAAGTAGAATGTGTCCACTTGGACTATCACGTCCTCGACAATCCCTCGAGGTATCTTCACTGTGCTATCCGCTAGTTGGAGAGTGATTCGTGTGGGATTAAAGTCACCCAAATCGAGTTGCCTATATGTGGAGTAGGGAAGAATGTTGACACTCACCCCTAAATCAATCAATGATTTTTCTATTCGATTTTCTCCAATAATGCACGAAACCGTGGGTGCACCCGGATCCTTAAACTTTGGTGGGAGGTCATTAAGTAAAACGGAGCTCACATTTTGTGCTAGAAAGACATTCTTTTTCACCTTTAGCCTTTTTTACCTTTAATAAATTTAATGTGACACCCCGCCTAATTAAATACCGAGTGATCAGTCCTTTATTAAATTAAAATCAAGGTGAACGGTTGGTTCATTCTTAGCATCACTGTCGCAAAATAAATATTTCCAATTTAAACACCCTAAATAATTAAGCTAAGTGTCAAAACAATTTAAAGTCTTCATTCATTTAATTCCGTTGTAAAAACTAAACATAATCAAATTGGAATAATACAAATGATAAAGATACCAATCATCCAACGAACCATGCCAATAATGATTATCAAATCCAAATAATTAACCACAAACCATAGATAACGAGACAGCTAAAATAATCCCAAATAAAAACAGAGTACTAAAATGATAGAAGTATATGCAATCCCTATTAAGTCTAAACAAGAGTCTGGAAATGGGCGACACATGCCCTAACTAAAAGAGCTAAACATAAGTCTGAGGAACCAAAGGAGGAAGCATCTACTGCAATGACCTGCAACTCCCACACAAGCTGCAGCATGTCCGGTCCAAGGGAACTACACCTGACGCCGTTATGGTTGAGCACCCCAATCTTTACGTATAAAGAACTCATCTTATTTATTCTTAATTATAATCATTTTGCAATTACTTCTCGTCCCTCGAAGTATCCTTTCTTCCTAAAGGTCAATTCAGTAAGTACACCATCTCTAACATACTGGTCTAAGTCATTTATAAACCTCTCAATTCCGTAGCTAACATGCGAACAATTTTTAATATGTATTAAACCCCCGTTAACCCACTATTTTATCCCATATAAAATTTCACTCAACGGTATTCTACTTTGACCCTACTAGTCCTATTCATGGCCCAATATTATCTTTAAATGATATTTAAGGGTTTCCACGTATTTTATCCGAATTAAACAAAAAGAGGAAAAACATGTGATTTCCAGGAGGGATCGATCGGGGAAAGGGGTCGATCGATCGATCGATCAAGCAGGTATTCCGAATTCTGCCATTGTTAACTACGGGTTTCCTTCTTTAACCTCACCCAAAACTCCATAATTGAGTCCCAAACTCCCAAACAAGTTTACTACTGATTAAATATGCCTATATACATGATTTCCTACTTGAAGCAAGTACAAATTCATCAAAGATGTCGGATTAAAGGGATAATTCATCATAATTATCAAGAACCCTAGTTTTACATTAAATTTCCAATCTTCTAATTCTTTTTCCAAATTTCTCACTTCTAAATCAATACAATTTCGTGGGTAATCCTCTACATATGTTGAGATTTCCACAATACATTTATTTCCTCTAAGGCATGTGATTTAAATTCCCTAAATCATCAATTTCTTCCATAAAACATATATTTATCAATCCTATTCTAACATAGGAGAAATATTAACTAAAAAAAATAGCAAGATAGATACTTGCCTGGGATTCGAAGGTCTGATTTGTTGGTGATAAGATATGGCTGCATTCCTCGTCTTAAAATCTATGCCCCGGTGGTGTTAATCTTGAAAGAGGTGCTACGGTTTGTGATCAATTCTTGAAAAGCTCTCTACCTTTCTTCTCTAATGGCCGTTCTAAGTTTATGTGATTGTTAACCCTAAAATATACCCTATAATAGCTGATATAACTTAGAAAAATTCGTGGGTTTAATTACCCAAAAATACAGAATGACTATAATACCCTTCCGGGATGCCAGTTAGGCCTAAAAACGTCTCGAGACCCAAACTAAACTCCGGGTACACTTTTCTGACTATCTCAACTCTTCCGAATACGTTGACGCACTTGAAACGACCATACGGGCTACTTATAATCTATTCACTTTTATAATAATAATTTAGTCCCGACACGACACAGGCGCGTCCCGACTTAATTTCCATAATTGTCATGTTATTCACTCATGACATTTTGATAAATTCAATTCTATATATTACTTTACTCATATAGTAATGTTCAACAAATTTCCAATAATTACTAACTCTCGTCACGCTAGTAAATATTTTTAAATAAAATTCTGGATTAATATTAAATTAATAACTCAATTAAATTTAATAAATACTCAATTTTAAAAATCATAAAAATACGGGGTATTACATACTTCCCCCTTAATAACGGAATTTCGTCCCGAAATTCGAAAAATAAGGCATACCTGGTAAAAATAGATCTGGATATTTTTCGCGCATATCTACCTCGCGCTCCCAAGTGGACTCTTCCACATTATGATGCTCCCACTGGACCCGTACAAGTGGAACTACCTTCGACCTCAATTTCCTATCGCTATGGTCTAGGATAGCCACTAGTCTCTCCTTATAAGAACTGTCGGGCTGTAAGTCAATTTTCTCTATCGCGATGTGGGTGTGGGCCATATCATCCTGAAAATGTCATCTCAACAACGAGATGTGGAATACATCGTGAATATGGTGCAAATTATCTGGCAACCCCAATCTGTATGCCACCGGCCCTATCCTCTTGAGTCTCGATAATGGGAAATGGTCTTACATACCTCGGAGCCAACTTCCCCTTCTTCCTGAATCTCATTACTCCCTTCATAGGAGACACACGTAGTAATACTTGATCCCCCACGCTAAACTCTCAAAACGATCGCTTTGCATCCGCGTAACTCTTCTACCGGTCCTGAGCTACCCGAATGCGACTCCTGATAAGCTCAATCCTAGCTGAAGTCTCCTGAATCACCTCTGGCCTGAGTAATTTGTTGTCCCCCACCTCTAGCCAACAATCGGGAGAATGACAAGGCCTGCCATACAATGCCTCAAATGGGACCATGCCGATCGTGAACCGATAGGAGTTATTATAAGCGAACTCCAGTAGAAGATACGACTCCCAACCTTCTCCAAAATCAAGGACACACATGCCTAGCATATCCTCCAGCATCTGATTGGTACGCTCTATTTGTCCATTCGTTTATGGGTGGTAAGTTGAACTCAATCTCAACTCTGTACCCATGGCTTCCTGAAAGCTCTCCCAGAAGCATGACACAAAAATCTTGTCTCTATCAGACACAATATCCAGGGGCACCCTATGTAACCTAACTATCTCGACAATAAATAACTGTGCATACTGGCTCGTAGTGTAGTCTGTCCGTACTGGAAGAAAATGAGCTACCTTGGTCAATCGGTCCACTATAACCCATATGGAATTGTGACCCCACTGTGATGTAGGCAACCCAGTAATGAAGTCCATGGAAATACTTTTCCATTTCCACGTAGGTATCTCCAATGGCTGAAGTAACCCTGGTGGTCTCTGGTGGTCCACCTTTACCATCTAACAGGTAGAACATTTGGACACGAACTCTGCAATATCCTTCTTCATCCCACTCCACCAGTACTGTCGCCTCATATCCTGGTACATTTTATCTCCTCTGGGATGTACCACAAATCTAAACCCGTGCAACTGTGTCATCACTGCATGACGTAAGTCTTCTCCCTCTCGGACCACTAATCTCCCATTAAACCTCAAACCCCCAACAGAGCTCACTGAATAGGATTCGGCACCCTCAGCTAAGAGTCGTACAATCAGTTCCTGGCAAAATATATCCACTGGTTGTGCCTGTATCACCCTTGTAATAATCTCGGGTGTAACTGACATAATCGATATAAAGGAACGGGCCACCGTGTCCTAGTGTCCCAACTCTTTCCACTTCGCTCTCCATACTTTCGCTACGTCACCTACCGGTCTACGGCTTAATGCATCAGTAACTACATTAGCCTTCCTCGAATGCTACTGTATCTCGAACTGGTAGTCTTTCACAAACTCCAGCCACCTGCACTGACGCATGTTCAACTCCCGCTGAGTGAACAAGTATTGCAGTGACTTGTGGTCGGTGAATAAGCGAAACTTCTCCCCTAACAAGTAATGTCTCAAAATCCGCAATGCAAACACGATCGCTGTTAGCTCCAGGTCGTAGGTGGGGCAATTTCTTTCGTGAGGCTTAAGCTTGCGGGAGGCAAAAGCTATAGCCTATTCCTCCTGCTGAAGTACTCCCCCGAGTCCCTGTAAGGAGGCGTCAGTATACACCAGGTACTCCACTCCCATCCTGGGCAAAGCAAGAACTAGCGCCGAAGTCAGCTTATCTTTCATCTCGTCAAAAGTTAATTGACAAGCATCATCCCATACATACCGTACTCCTTTGCGAGTCAGATTCGTCAGTGGACCCGCTATCTTCGAAAAGCCCCGGATGAACCGCCTGTAATACCCGGCTAACCCCAAGAAACTACGCACCTATATCGGTGTTGTGGGCTATCCCCACTCCCTCACTGCCGATACCTTGCTCGGGTCAACCGATATCCCCAATTTCGACACAACATGCCCCAAACACTGTACCTCCCATAACCAAAATTCGCACTTCTCATACTTAGCATACAACTGATGCTTTCATAGAGTTTGAAGAACCTGTCTCAAGTTCTCGGCATGCTCCTCCTCTGTCTGTGAGTAAATTAGGATGTCTTCTATGAAGACGATGACAAATTGATCCAAAAACTCTCTGAACACTCGGTTCATTAAATCCATGAATACGGCTGGAGCATTTATCAGCCCAAACGGCATGACTCTGAACTCATAGGATCCATATCTCATCAAGAAAGCAGTCTTCGACACATCCTTCTCCCTAATCCGTAGTTGATGGTATCCCGATCTCTAATCTATCTTCGAAAAGAAGGTTGCTCCTCTTAGCTGGTCGAACAGGTCATCGATTCGAGTCAACGGATATTTATTTCGTATCGTAACCTTGTTCAACTCCCGGTAATCCCCGCACAACCTCAATGAACCATCTCTCTTCTTTACAAATAACACCGAAGCGCCCCAAGGCGATGTGCTCCTATGAATGAAGCCCTGGTCTAATAACTGCTCTATCTGATCCCGTAACTCCCTTATCTCCGCTGGAGCCATACAGTACGATGCACATGCTATCGACCGAGTGCCCGACATCAAGTCTATGATAAAATCTATCTCTCGACTGGGGGGTAGGCCTGGTATCTCCTGGAATACATTCGAAAACTCACGAACATCTGGAATCGAATCCAGGGGAATCACAATATCCTTAGAGATATCCTCCTCTATATAATACAAATGGGTGGAAGATCCTCCCTCTAGGCGAGGCATCGCCACCAAAAACATCTCTTGACCCGGAATGGCAAAGATAGTACTCCTACCGAAATAATCTATCATGGCTCTATAGACAGTGAGCCAATCCATGCAAATAATGGTGTCGTGCTCATGCATATCTAAAACTAGCATGTCCGCAGGTAAAATCAAGCTACCAATATCTATACCTACACCCCGGCTGATATACCCAAAGTGCACCCTCGTACTCAAAGACACTAACCTCGGCCAGTCTCACAGCCGAGATGACAAGAAGCTTATGACAACCATCAGCAAGGTCGTCTCTCATAAGGTCGGCCCCTCACACACCAACCTAGGCTCTTCATCAGACGAGGTCAGCAGAGTCTCACGAGCTCAATCAACTGCCAACATCATCATCGGCCTCAGCCGACGTTACACCTACCTCATACCTAACCTCGGACAACCCTCCTGGCCGAGGTCATCACGATTAGAGACAAGACAAAGCAACTACATCTGACTCCACCAACCATGTACTCGTCCAGGCCGAGGTTACGTCAGTCAAGAACCCAGGGCCGAGCATTTACAAGCACATGTAAGGTTTAGAACACGTGGACAAATCAGTTATAACTGAATCAGTCCCTTCACGTGGGGGAATATTGAAGTCATCATTATCTACATAAGATCATCAAGGTGTCATCCTCATACTGGTTCGATCCTCACGCATATGCTCATTGCATGCTTAGGGGGTACATTACACCCCCCAAACACTATAAATAGAGGTCATCATCTACTTGTAAAGGGATCGATAATTGCAACCCTCTCTAAAAATTTATCGGTTTACACAGTAGGGAGAGAGAGAGAGCTTGATAGATTGTATCTATGGCCATTAGTGCCTTTATCTAGTGATTTTACTCACACACTCACAGTGGACGTAGGCCAGATTGGTTGAACGACTTATATACAAGTGTTCATCACCCTCTCCTCACCTCCTTCTACTATATATATATATATATACACTCTTGTGCTGCCATTGTTATTGTTAGATTGAGCTTGTCAGCACTTCATCTGGTGGTGCTTGTAACACCCCGCCCGCTCGGGGAGAGTGAACGAAGCGCTAATGCGATAAAATAAATCCAATTCCACAAATCACAAGGTATAGAACATCTAAATAAACAGATAATAATATAAATCCACTAATCTCAATCTCTTCGATTACAACAAGTCTCTCGAATTAAAATTACAACAACTAACTCGAAAATAAAATACAAATCTCCAAAGATCTATACATCAAAATAATACAAATCTTTCCCAAACAATCCTCGTTAAAATCAATCTCCATAGCGCCCCAAAATCCGCGCTAACCTGCCAACTAAAAGAAAATATGGGGAAGTACACAATACGACAGGAATATGCTCAACAATAATGTTAGCGAAGAACAAAGCACAACAATACGAATACAAATATTGAAATCAAAATGCAAATCTCAAAGAATTTATCAATATAATTTCTCAACAACACTTTAACTGGGTCACCAGGCCTCACCACATCCGTATATGCTTTATCAAGCCATAGCCCGAAAAACAGGAATTTTGGCGGGTGCCCAACATCCGTGCCATATTAAAATCTCATGAGAACGTGCTCATCAACAATATAATGATACCACATGAATCAAAATAATTTCAATAATTATTTTCCAGATTTCAATGAATTTATCAATTCAAATATGAGTTCAATTAAACATGAATTCAAAGAGAATGATACTCGCGAGATTTAAGGAGCATATTGTGTAAAACCCCATACCTCAAACCATGATGAGAAACCAACGATCACATCCTCAAGATCTACAAAAGCTCCTCCAAGAACCTCCAACAAAATATCTAAGGTTGGAACTCACAAATCTCAAGGGCCAATGTGTATATAAAAAGAAGAGGAATATAAAATATATTTGTTACCAAAATTTATGCCAAAAGTATGTTAAAAGGGTTGCCCACGACTTCCTTTTATAATACAAAGAAATGAAGAGTTGGAATCCAAAAGACTCCTTTAAATAAGGCAAAGAAATGAAGAGTTGGAAGTCAAAACAACTCCAAGAGTTAAAAACATT
This sequence comes from Sambucus nigra, assembly GCA_949130495.1. NCBI lineage: Eukaryota > Viridiplantae > Streptophyta > Magnoliopsida > Dipsacales > Adoxaceae > Sambucus > Sambucus nigra. Next base: position 641,600,210 of record OX422209.1, on the reverse strand, counting down.
TTAAAATCATTTTAAAATCCGTTTTAACTCCGTTTTCGAAACCGTTTGAAACTCTCGCCTTTAAAAATAAAATTCAACATATTTGAGCAATAAAAATAATTTTATCAAAAACTTTATTTTCCTCCATTTTCCAGAAATGAATTAAAATAGCCCAAAATTACGCGGGTTGTTACAGTGCTGTTTCCAACATCATCATTTTGGCACCGTCTGTGGGAACAAGAAGATTCATCTCTTCCTTTTTGCAGCTTAACCTCACCAAAGACTCTGGTGGTGAACCAAGCCTCACCCTACTTGTGAAGTTGCGTCACCATTGAAAGAGGTCCTTTAAGGTACCAAGCTCTCTAATATTTTCATTGCAAGCTCCCTAGTCTTACCATATGGCATCGAAGTTACCACCACCTCCTCCACCATCTAGTGTTGGAGGACCCAGTTCCATCCAGGCACCACCCCAGTCCGAGATGGCTGATGTGACAGCAGCCTTAAAGTCCTTGGCCACAACCCAACAAGTGATGCAGGAGAAATTTGCCCAGCTAAGCCAAAATATAATGAGACCACCTGGGGTCTCACCAGAGATGATTACTCCGACAGCTGTTCAACCTCATCCTGAAGCTAGGGGACCACCCCAGGCACCGCGAAAAGACCAACCTACTTCTCAATAGAGGATGGATGTTGCTGACCCTAGGCGTTTACGTCTAGGGAGGCAAGAAAACCCTTGCCCTGAGGATAGGTGCAACGACATTGAGGCAGAAGATGCTCCGACACATTGTAGGGAGCCATATGAGGTCTCAAACAACACTGTACATCCTATACAACAGAGCCGAGGTCAGTGTGAAAGACGAGATGGGGATGCACGACAAAGAGGGTCTGCTTTTGATCACTTAAGTTGAGGGTCGACCTTTGAAAGGCTCGACCCAGTTAATGATTCGAGGCAGAGGTTATCCAGGTCAAGAAGTGTAGCTAGCTCACAAAGGGGAGGTAGTGAACATCGGCCTCATCATGGCCGACCCTAACATGGTCGAAACTATGGCCGGGAGATCAACATCTGACGTTGTGCAGCAACTAGGGAACCCTCGGTCCACCCCTTAGAGGTGGCTGGGGATAACCTCGGTCAGGTCGACATTGCTAAACCATGGAATGACTCCATTCAACGGCTGGAAGAGAAAATAAGGAACATCATAAAAAGCCGAGACCCACTATAAAGGGGATTTTCAGAGGGCTCCCCATTTATGGCAAGGATTGTCAACTTTCCAACCCTTGACAAATTTAAACCACCGATGGTGTCTCTTAAGTACAATGGTAGTACCAACCCAGTGCATCACATTGAGATGTATCAGTCTGCAGCAGATATTTATTCAATCCCTGATAAGATGAGGTACCGAGCTTTCTCAAGCACTTTAACGGGAGTTGCACATATCTGGTTCACTTCTCTCCTTAAAAATTTTATTGAGAACTTTAAGGGTTTGGCTGAGTGTTTTATACACAACTTCTGTTTTAGGGTAAGACCTCAGAAGAAGATAACCCATTTGCTCTATGTAAATCAAGGGAAGAATGAAAGCCTCAGAGACTACATCGGAAAAGTTGGAGGTTGAAGATTATGAAGAGATCATAGCCATGACAACTCTCATTGGAGGGCTTCAGAAGGGAAAGCTACTTTGGAAGCTTGCTGAAGACCCTCCAAAGTCTATGGCTAAGCTGTTAGCGACATCTGGAAAGGTCATGAACGTAAAAGAGGTAATGGCTGCAAAGTATGAGGATGAGAATGGAAACAGCAGTGGGAAATTTCAAAAGAAGAAAGGATAGAAAGAAGTGGTCTGCAGACGACAAGTTTACACACTATACTCCTCTATCTGTGAGCTGCGAACACATTCTCAACAAAATAAAGAATGACAGCTCCCTGTGAACACTATCTGTGGGGAACTGGAAGGAGGTGGCTCAAATGTAGCAAATCGCAAGGCTCGTATGGCAGGGGCTAAGGCAGTGACTAAATTCGAGTTTATAAACTTAGCATCTACGGAGGCTAAGCGCGAGAAGAGAAAGAAGGTATATATGGACACACTCATAGTTGGCTTCTCACGACTTGATTTCAAAGGTATCTTAGCTCCTCACGATGACCCTCTGGTAATCACCACAAGGGTGCATGGGTGTGAATTTAAGAGGATCCTCGTTGATGGGGGAAGTTCAGCAGATGTTATGTTTTGGCCCTGTTTTAAGAGCCTAAGCCTCAGCAGAGCTATGCTTGTACCCTATCATCATCCCTTGATTGGCTTCAGCGGTGAAAAGGTTCATCCATTGGGCACGTATGAGATGGATGTAAGAATGGGAGATGAGTGGCCTAAGAAGTTGACCAGAAAAATCAATTTCTTTGTGATGGATGAAAATGTCTTCTCAACTTACAACCTCATCATAGGACGAGTAACCCTCAAGGAATTTGAGGTCGTGCCTTCAACTGTCCACCAAATACTAAAATTCTCGACTCCCTATGGAGTAGGGGAAGTGCAAGGTGACTAAACATCGGTACGAGAATGCTACTTTAACTCTGTAGAAGAGAGAGAGGCTCATAAGAGGGAAATAACTACGTACAACATCAATACACTTGTTCCTAGAGATGAAATAAAGCTCAAGAAGGGAGAGGCCGCGGAAGAGGTAGAATCCATTGTCCTCAATGAGGACGAGCTGGAAAAAACCATCCAAATCGATAAAGCCCTAAGACCTGAGATCAAGGAAGAACTGGTGAAGCTCTTAAGGAAGAGACAAAGTGTCTTTGCATGGAGCCATGCAGACATGCCAGGTATTGACCCTGAGATTATTTGCCATAAACTCAATATTATAGAAGATTCTAATCCCATCAAGTAGAGACGAAGAATATACTCAAGAGAGAAGTATGATGACATCAGAGAAGAGGTTAGAAAGCTTGAAGAGGCTAAGTTTATCAGAGAGGCCATATACCTTGAGTGGTTGTCCAATGCTGTTATAGTGCCAAAAGTAAATAGAAAATGGAGGATGTGCGTAGACTTCACTGATTTGAACAATTCTTATCCAAAAGATAGTTTCCTCTGCCTCGTATTGATCATATGGTGGATGCCACAGTAGGATATGAGATCATGAGCTTCATGGATGCATATTCAGGGTATAATCAGATCTTCATGAATTCGAAAGACACAGAGAAGACAACATTCATCATAGATAAAGGGACCTATTACTACAAGGTCATACCCCTTCGGGCTAAAGAATGCAGGGGCTACCTATCAACGTCTTGTAAATAAGATGTTCGAAGATCAAATAGGCAAATATATGGAAGTCTATGTAGACGACATGCTAACAAAGAGTTTAAAGGCCGACACTCATGTGACCGGCCTTGAAAGAACTTTTGACACCATGGACAAGTACGGAATGAAGCTCAACCAGGCCAAATGTGTCTTCGGTGTAGGAGCGGGAAAGTTTTGGGGCTTCATTGTCAACCAAAGGGGAATAGAGGATAACTCTGAGAAGATCAAGGCCTTGCTAGAAATGAAGACACCCATAACTATTAAAGACATTTAGAGGTTAACCGAAAGAGTTACAACACTTAAAAGGCTTGTTTTAAGAGCCACAGACAAGTGTCTTCCTTTTTTCAAAGTGCTTAGAAAGGCCTTCAGATGGGATGAGGAATGCGACAAATATTTTAAGGACCTCAAGTCCTACCTCGGATCCCCTCTACTCCTATCTCGGCCCATTATGGGGGAGAAGTTATATGTATATTTAGCTGTCTAAAAGTCAGCCATTAGTGCTGCCATAGTAAGAGAAGATGATGGAGTGCAGAGGCCAGTATACTTCAATAGTAAAGCTCTTCAAGGGTCTGAACAGAAGTACCCATGGATTGAAAAATTAGCCTATGCTCTGATACATGCTTCTAGGAAAATGAAGCCATACTTTCAAGCCCACTCTATGGTTGTCCTCACTGATTCCCCACTCAGACAGGTTCTTCATAAGCCTGAGAAGTTAGGCAGACTGATGACCTGGGCCATCAAGTTAGGGGAATATGACATTGTTTATTAACCCAGGGTTGCCATCAAGGGCAGGCACTCGCAGACATTATAGCCGAATTTACCTGGGAAGAGGCTGAGGTTGAAAATAGTCAAAAAGCTACAGATGAACCAGACAGAAACGTCTTCCAAGATACGAACGAGGTTGAATCAAGCAAAGCTAAGTTTGGAACCTCTTCGTTGATGGATCGTCATGTAAAAGTGAAAGTGGAGCGGGGCTGATAGTGTCAGCACCAGATGGTACCGCTATTGAATATGGTTGAGGTTCAACTTGAAAGCTTCGAACAATGAGTCGGAGTATGAGGTATTAATAGCAGGTCTCTCCTTGGTAAAAGCCCTTAGTGTTGGCCAACTCCTAGTCTACAGTGACTCAAAGTTGGTCGTCAACCAAGTCCTGGGAGTGTATGAGGCCAAAGATGAAAGGATGGCCAAATACCTAAAGAAGGTGAGAATGATGCTAGAAAGATTCAAGGAAGTGAAGATGAAGAGGATACCTCGGTAAGACAATAATTGAGCTGATGCACTCGTAAGGTTGGTCTCAGAAATAAGGACAGATATAAGAAGAGCAGTACCCGTAGAAATTCAGCTAAAGCCGACCATTGAAGAATAAGAGGTTGCCAGAACTTTCCTCAATTTGAATACGGGAGCCTCATGGATGGATCCTCTTATCAGATACATCAAAGAGGGAGACCTACCAGAGTCAAAGTCAGAAAGAAGAAAGCTGAGTTTCAGAGCTGCCAAATTCTCAATTGTGGAGATGTCTTGTACAAGAAGGGGTTCCTACTCCCTCTCCTCAGATATATCCACCCTTCAAAGGTTCCACACATCTTGCAAGATGTACATGAGGTCTCTTGCTCCAGTAACATAAGAGGAAGACCTTTAGCTAAGAGGATAATCACTGAGGGGTACTGGTGGCCGACCTTAGCCAAAGATGCAGCTGCGTATGTGAAGAAGTGTGATAAGTGCCAAAAGTTATCCACTGTCCCTCATCAGCCTCATCAACCTATAACTTAAATCATCTCCCCTTGGCCATTTACAATATGGGGCATTGATTTGGTAGGACCCCCGCCAAGATCAGTGAATAGTTATTGATTCTTGATCGTGGCAATTCATTATTTCTCCAAATGGGTAGACGCCGAGCCAATGATCACAATTACTGAGTAAAAGGCCTTTCAGCTCATTTAGATGAACATAATATGCATGTATGGTCTTCCAAACACCCTCATCTCACATAATGGAACCCAGTTCAAGAACGTTTCCTTAGAGAAATACAGCGAAAAAGTAGGGATCAAGAAGATCTTCTTTTTTCCTGGCCGACCCCAGGCAAACGGTTAAATCAAGGTTACAAACCGAATAATTCTTGATGGGATAAAAAAGAGGTTGGAAGAGGCCAAAGGGAGATGGACAGAGGAGGTATATGCTGTGTTATGGGCCTACAGGATGACAATAAGGATAGCAACGAGAGAGACTTTATTTATATTAGCCCACGGTTCAGAAACTGTCATCCCTATAGAGGTAGGACTTCCCACTCATAGAGTTCAGACCTATGACCCTCAGAGGAATGGGGAAGAGAGAAGACTTAATCTTAATTTAATCGAGGAAAGAAGAGAGGATGCAGAGATAAGACAGGGAGCCTACCAGCAGAGAACTGCGAGATTCTACAATCAAAGGGTGAAATCAAGGCCTATAACTGTGGGAGACCTAGTCCTAAAGAAGACGTTGCAAAAGGCAAATAAGCTCTATCCAAACTGGCATGGTCCTTATAGAATAGTTGATGAGGTTATGCCTGGTACCCACCGGCTAGAAAATCTTGAAGGAGAACCTTTCTCCAACCCCTGGAATGTCGATCATTTGAAGGAATATTACATATGATGTTGCAGTTATTAGTCTCTTTGTAATACATGTATCAGTTTACACAGAAGATGTTAATGAAAATATAGAAATGTTGTGCTACTACTCTTGTTATATACTTTAAACATCATTAGTTTGGTAAAAATATGAGGTGAAACATTATAATTTGGTGACCTCAAACCTTAAACATCATTAGTTTGGTGAAAAAATGAGGTGAAACATCATATTATGGTGACCTCGGACCTTAAACATCATTAGTTTGATGAAAATATGAGGAGAAACATCATAATTTGGTGACCTCAAACCTTAAACATCAATAGTTTGGTGAAAATATGAGGTGAAACATCATAATTTGGTGACCTCAAACCTTAAACATCATTAGTTTGGTGAAAATATGAGGTAAAACATCATATTATGGTGACCTCATACCTTAAACATCATTAGTTTGGTGAAAAATAGGAGGTGAAAGATTATATTATGGTGACCTTAGACCTTAAACATCATTAGTTTAGTGAAAATATATGAGGTAAAACACCATATTATGGTGACCTCAAACCTTAAACATGATTAGTTTGGTGAAAATATGAGGTGAAACATCATATTATAGTGACCTCAAACCTTAAACATCATTAGTTTGGTGAAAATATGAGGTGAAACATCATATTACTGTGACCTCAGACCTTAAACATCATTAGTTTGGTGAAAAATTTATGAGGGTAAACATCATAATAATTTGACCTTAGACCTAAAACAACATTAGTTTGGTGATAATTTATGAGGGTAAACATCATAGATTGGTGACCTCAGACCTTTAGCATCATCAATTTGGTGAGAGTTTAAGAGGTAAGACATTCAAGCATAACATCGTATGAAGCAATAAAATCTAAAGAATATTGGACTAATGATTATCATGAAAAAGATGAATTACAAGTCAGAGGCATCAAGAGGCCATCAGAAGTTCACACCCAGACAAGAAACAAATAAAGGAAATCAAAATTATAACTCTTAAAAGCTTCACAAGAAAAGGCCTAAGTCTCTACAGCTGTAGTCGTGTCGTCACAACCGACATTTATCACCTCAGCTCTATCATCCCGATGATTAGCATCTTCAGTCTCAGTGACCTCTAGGGGAGCAGTCTCAGCTGGAGCAGCATCAGCTTCCTCAACTTCTTACAAGGCATGAGCAAATAGGGTATTATCAAAGCCAAGACCCACAAAGTCTGAGGCAAACAGGCTCCCTGACTCTTTCTCCTTAGTGGTTGCCCATTTTCCAATTGCTTTGATACCTCTTTCAAGGTATTTAAAGCCAATGCTGATAAATTCATCAGAGACCTTATAGTCTTTAATGGTATTCTCTACGGCATCCTTTAAAGCAGCCTTGACTGCATCATTCACCTTAGTCCAAAGGGCATCATCCTTAGCCTTCAGAGCTACGATGTGGTCCTTCTTGAGCTTAAATATGTCGTCGTCTCTCTACTTGACAAATTCCTTCAGCTTTTCAACCTCCGCATTTAAGGAGGCCTGAACTTTCTCAACTTCCCGAACCTTCTCTATAAGGGGCATCTTCTTCAGAGTTCAATCAACAAGCTGATGCAAGGATAAGACACCCTGTAGTAGAAGGTCAAATATATGAACATATGAGCCATAATTTCTAAAACAGTCGAGGTTACACTTGAGGAGAGCAAATGAATAAAACTAATACCTGAATTGATTTGTGGAGAGTAAACTCAGCCAGCAATGGGACGTTCAAAGAACGTAAGAAATGTTTATCCTCTTCAGTCATTATTGTGCTGATAGCATCGGCAGCCTTCAGAATGTAGCCAATGAGGCTATCACTAATTTTTAGCTGAGCAAGACGAGCATCTAGGGCATCGTTTGTAGAGATGGGAATGGCACGATCCCCTTTCTGAGTCTTGCCTGACCTCAAATGTTCCAGAGGCCTCATTTGGACCAAATTCCCATGCGCCAGAAGCAAAGAAATATCGAGGTTTCCAGTTATGGTTTGAAGTTTGGGTAACCAACATAATTTTCTTCTTTGATTTCCTAGCTAAGAAGTGGTAATAGCTACGGTGGTTTTTGGCAGAGGAGGGCACATAACAACCAGTGAAAACCCTAACTAGAAGGTCTGAGTGGTGAACAACCCTCCAAAGGACGATGGCCCCAATCATAACCCTACAAGCATTAGGTGATAGTTGGGATAGGGCAAGATTTATATGGGAGAGTATAGCTCTGATGGAAGGGTGGATAGGAAGATGAAAGCCTAATTTGAACATTTGCTCATAAACGCAGATCTCTCCATCTCGGCCATCAAAGGCCCTCTCATCCCTCAGAGGTTTCCTAAGGATGATGGAAGAATTTAGTGGTGCCTAAAAGTAAGAAGGTCGTACTCAGTGATGGTACTCTCAAACTCGGCCACCTCAGACGTATTAAGATCACTCTCCTCGCCATCATCACCATCCCCAACAACGTCGGCCTGGGCAGGTGCAGGAACACCACCAGGAAACCTTTGAGCAAATTCAGTCTCGGTAGCAGCCGATAGAGGAATGGCATCAATAATGGGGGGAATAGCCCCACTTATCCCTATGATTTCAATATCATAAGACCTATGTGAGGTATAAGCACCTCGGTGAGACGAGGCACGACTCGAAACCTCGGATTCCTTAGGAACCTCACCCTGCCTAGGAGAGTAATCCATAGCCTCTTAAAAAGAGTCTACAGACATGGGGTCTGAGGAAGATGACTCAAACTCAGACATTGGTATGGGATCCCCAGGAACCTTTACAGGCTCAGAAGGCCCAGCTGGCTCAAGGTAGATAACCTTCAGGGGTGGAGGAAAGATGGGTCTGAGAGGAAAGGCCTCAGCCCTACGAGCTTCCTCTTGGGTTATCTCTTTTTGCCTAATTTTCTCAAAGGTCTTCTCATGAAGATATAAGAACTCTTATATGAGTTGGTACAAGGGTTTGAGCACAAGTGGGACGACACTACACTTAAGAAGGACTCAAACCACAAACAGGTACACAACTTAAAAGAACTCAAACTCAAGATCAAAAAGAGAAAGTTAAAAAGTTTCAAATGAAGAAATTCAAGAACATTCAAGAACAGGGTCGCTGAAGAAGGTGACCGGAGGTTCACTGAAAACCTAAAGAAGGGCCATTTCTGGCTGAAATAACCTCAGAGCTACCTACAACTGTCCCTAAACCACTCAACCACTACTATACTAGCCTCACAACCACCAATACTGGTGGAAACCCTCGTCGAAAAATGCAAAAGCTCGTCGGAGATTCAGAAATGACGATGCTGTAATCAGAAATAAAAAAGAAAGGTTGAAAATGATACTTGCCTAGTCGTGAGTAAGGAAAAAGGATGATAAAAAGTAAAGGAAACCTTCAAGTGCAGCCAATAATGGATGTTTTAAAGAAATTACAGGTGCAGAGAGAGTTAAGGCGGGAAAAAATTTAGAAGAAAGAGAATGAGGAGAGATAAGAGGGTTTTTAAACCTATCCAATGATGAGGTGCGAGTACCAATGCCCTATCACTGCCCTAGGGAACCTAAAGGGCAAGTCAGAATCATCACACCTTGATAAGCACGCTACTCACTTCTGTAAGTGACATGTGTCAAGAAAATATTGGCACCCAAAGAGACTCAGCCTCGGCCTTAACTACATAACCCTCAGTCATTTAATTACATAGAAAACTAAGGGCTAGGGGGTGATTTATATACCCAAAGTGCACCCTCGTACTCAGAGACACTAACCATAGCCAGTCTCACAACCGAGTTGACAAAAAGCTTATGACAACCATCAGCAAGGTCATCTTTCAGAAGTTCGGCCCCTCAAACACCAACCTCGTCTCTTCATCAGCCGAGGTCAGCAGAGTCTCAGGGGCTCAGTCAACTGCCAACATCATCATCGGCCTCAACCGACGTTACAACTACCTCATACCTAACCTCGATCAGCCCTTCTGGCCGAGGTCATCACGATTAGAGACAAGACAAAGCAACTACATCTGACTCCACCAACCTCGTACTGGTCCAGGCCGAGGTTATATTAGTCAAGAACTGAGGGCCGAGCATTTACAAGAATATGTAAGGTTTGGAACACGTGGACAAATCAGTTATAACCGAATCATTCCCCTCACATTGGGGAATATTGAGGTCATCATTATCTACATAAGATCAGCTAGGTGTCATCCTCACACTGGTTCGATACTCATGCACATGCTCATTGCATACTTAGGGGGTACATTACACCCCCCAGACACTATAAATAGAGGTCATCCTCTACCTTGTAAAGGGATCGATAATTGCAACCCTAGCTAAAACCCTGTCGGTTTACACAATAGATAAAGAGAGCTTGAGAGATTGTATATATAACTGTTAGTGCCTTCATCTAGTGATTTTACTCACACACTCACAGTGGACGTAGGCCAGATTGGTTGAACCACTTATATACAAGTGTTAATCCTCCTCTCCTCACCTCCTTCTACTATATATATATATACACTCTTGTGATGCCATTGTTATGCAATATCCCGTATTTATGACTTTTAAATTTAGGGATTTATTAAATTAAATTGAGATATAAATTTAATATTAATCCAAAAATTATATTAAATATTTACAAGCGTGATGAGAGTTAGTAATTATTGGGAATTTGTTGATTATTACTTAATGGATAAATTAATATGTATGGTCAAATTTATTAAATTATCATGAGTGTATAATTTGATAATTGAGAAAATTAAATTGGGACGCGCCTGTGTCGTGTCAGGATTTAATTATTATTATTAAGAGTGAATAAATTATAAGTCACCCGTATGGTCATTTCGAGTGCGTCAATGTGTCCGAAAGGGTCGAGTTAGTCAAAATAATATACTCGGGGGTTTAGTTTGGGTCTCGGAGCATTTTCAGGCCTAATTGGCATCCCGGGAAGGTATTTTAGACATTTTACATTTTCGGGTAATTAAACCCACAAATTTCCTAAAGATAAATCAGCCTTTAGGAGTTGCCTTCTAGATTTAACAAACACAAAATTAAATAACGACCATTAGAGAAGGGGTTGGAGAGCTTTCCAAGCAACTCAAGGCCAAGGACTCAACCGTTTACACCGCCACCACCACCAAAGCGGAGATCGCGCGACAAGGAACACAACCATACCACTTCCGTCCACAAATCAAAAACTCAAATTCCAGTACTGGCGGGGCACCAGCAGCCCAGGGGCAATTCCATCACAGTGAGCAGAATTCTCATCAGGGGGACCCTGCCAAGCGGTTCCGATCAGGTGACTCCAGACAGGGAATTAGGGGATTTAGGCAGGACCAGTCTAATCAGCATAATCAGCATAGCCAACAGGGCCAATACCTCCAGCAACAGGGACAACAACAGGGCCATCAGGGTCAATGGCATTTCCAGCAGGGCCAGTGGCGGGGTGGTAACGTCGAACAGGGCTGCGGTCAGCAGGGGCAGAGGGGAGGTAACTTCAGGGGCAGATGTTTTGGATGTGGCAAGAATGACCATAGGCGCCAGGATTGCCCACAGGGAGATAGGGCCCCACAGAAGCAGGGTGCTCGTAATGAGCCACAAAGTCCACTCTTTCCAGCCGCCCTCCCAGCGCCAGCTCAGGCTCCAGCCTTACCCGCCATCCCAGCAGCTCCAGTTCAGCAAGGGCAATTACAGTACAGACATGTCTACAGCGTCCACTAGGCAGCAGCACCTCAGGCACCACCCACGATTGAGGGTACATTTCCTAACCATGGCACTATGGGTTGGGTTTTATTTGATACTGGGGCGTCGCACTGTTTTATAGCTACTCATTTTGCAAAGGCATTAGGGTTATTAGACATAGCAGAGAGCACTGTGACATGCGTAGACTCACCACTGGGGAATGGGTCTTTGATTTTCTTTATATGCCGGGGTGTGGGAGTAGAGATTGGTAGCTTTATTTTACCAGCTGACATGCTAGTCTTAGAGATGCATGAGCACGATGTTATTTTTGGCATAGATTGGCTCGCTGCGTACAAAGCCATGATAGATTAATTCGGTGGGAGTATCATCTTTGCCATTCTGGGGCAGGAAATGTTTTTGGTGGCGCTGACACGCTCATAGGGAGGCTCTTCCACCCATTTGTACTACATAGAGGAGGATACCTCTAAGGAGGTCATGATTCCCTTAGATTCGATTCCAGTCATTCGTGAGTATTCTGATGTATTTTAGGAGATACCGGGGCTACCCCTCAGTCGAGAGATATATTTTATTATATACTTGATGCCGGGTACTCGACCGATAGCACGTGCACTGTACCGTATGGCTCTAGCAGAAATGAGGGAGTTACGGGATCAGATAGTGCAGCTGTTAGGTCAGGGCTTCATTCGTAGGAGCACCTCACCTTGGGGCGCTCTAATGTTGTTTGTGAAGAAGAGAGATGGTTTGCTGAGGTTATGCGTGGATTACCGGGAGCTGAACAAGGTCACAATATGGAACAAATATCCGTTGCCTCAAATCGATGACCTGTTCGACCAGCTGAGGGGAGCAACATTCTTTTCGAAGATAGATTTGAGATCGGGATACCATCAGCTACGAATTAGGGAGCAGGATGTGTCGAAGACTACTTTCTTGACAAGATATAGGTCCTATGAGTTCAGAGTTATGTCGTTTGGACTGACAAATACTCCAGCCGTATTCATGGACTTGATGAACCGAGTGTTCAGAGAGTTCTTGGATCAGTTTGTCATCATTTTCATAGATGACTTCCTGATATATTCACACACTGAGGAGGAACATACCGAACACTTGAGGCAGGTTCTTCAGACTCTATGAGAGCATCAACTGTATGTTAAGTATGAGAAGTGTGGATTCTGGTTATGGGAAGTACAGTTTTTGGGGCATGTTGTGTCAGAATTGGAAATATCGGTTGACCTGAGCAAAGTGTCGACGATAAGGGAGTAGGGACAGCCCACGACTCTGACGGAAGTGCGTAGTTTCTTGGGGTTAGACGAATACTATAAGAGATTCATCCGAGACTTTTCAAAGATAGTGGGTCCGTTGACGAATTGACTCGCAAGGGAATTTCGTATGTTTGGGATGATACTTGTCAATCGGATTTTGATGAGCTGAAAGACCAGTTAACTTCGGTGCCAGTTCTTGCTTTGCCCAAGCTGGCAGTAGAGTATCTGGTGTACACTGGCGCTTCTTTACGGGGACTCGGGGGAGTACTTCAGCAGGAGGAGAAGGCTATAACTTTTGCCTGCCGCAAGCTAAAGCCCCAGGAAATGAATTACTCCACCCACGACCTAGAGCTAGCAACGGTCATTTTTGCATTGAGAATTTGGAGATATTACTTATTGGGGGAGAAGTTTCGCTTGTTCACAGACCACAAGTCACTGCAGTACTTGTTCACTCAGCGAGAGCTGAATATGCATCAACGCAGATGGTTGGAGTTTGTGAAAGACTACCAGTTCGAAATACAGTTCCATCCGAGAAAGGCTAACGTGGTTGCTGATGCGTTAAGCCGTAGACCGGTGGGCGATGTAGCAGACGTCTGGAAAGCGAAGTGGAAAGAGTTGGGTCACCAGGACGCGGTAGCCCGTTCCTTTGTATCTACCATGACAGTCACACCAGAAAATGTTACGAATGTGATACAGGCACAGTCAGCGAATTCATTTTGTCAGGAACAGATTGTACGACTTTTAGCTGAAGGGGCTGAGTCCTACTCAATAAGTTCGGATGGAGGTTTGAGGTTTAATAGGAGATTGGTGGTCCCAGAGGGAGAAGACTTACGTCATGTAATAATGAAACAGTCTCACGGGTCCAGATTTGCGGTACATCCTGGAGGAGATAAGATGTACCAGGATATGAGGCGGCAATACTGGTGGAGTGGGATGAAGAAGGACATTGCGAAGTTCGTGTCCAAATGTTCTACCTGCCAGATGGTAAAGGTAGACCACCAGAGACCGTCAGGATTACTTCAGCCAATGGAGATACCTACGTGGAAGTGGGAGAGTATTTCCATAGACTTCATTACTAGACTGCCTACATCACAACGGGGTCACGACTCCATATGGGTTATAGTGCATCGGTTGACCAAGGTGGCTCATTTTCTGCCAGTACGGACATACTATACCACGGGCAAGTATGTACAGTTGTTCATTACCGAGATTGTTCGGCTACATGGGGTGCCCCTGGATATTGTGTATGAAAGAGATAAGATTTTTTTGTCGCGCTTTTAGGAGAGCTTTCAGGAGGTCATGGGTATAGAGTTGAGATTGAGTTCAGCTTATCACCCACATATGGATGGACAAATAGAGCGTACCAATCAGATGTTGGAGGATATGCTACGCATGTGTGTCCTTGATTTTGGAGGAGGATGGGAGCCGTATCTTCCGCTGGTGAAGTTTGCTTACAATAACTCCTATCAGTTCACGATCGACTTGGATCCATTTTAGGCATTGTATGGAAAGCCTTGTCATTCTCCCACTTTTTGGCTAGAGGTGGGGGACAACATGTTGCTTGGACCTGAGATAATTCAGTAAACTTCAGCTAGGATTGAGCTCATCAGGAGTCGCATTCGGGTAGCACAGGACAGACAGAAGAGCTACACTGATGCGAAGCGGTTCTTTCGAGAGTTTAGAGTTGGGGACCAAGTATTATTGCGGGTATCTCGTATGAGAGGAGTAATGAGGCTTAGAAAAAAGGGGAAGTTGGCTCCGAGGTACGTGGGACCATTTCCCATTATCGATGAAATAACGTTGCTAAAGCCGTTTATTGAAAATAAACTATTTAAGCAACTCCGAAAGTTTGTTGAAGAAACTCTTTACTTAAAACAAAATGATTTTGAACACAAGATGTGTTAAACAAAATTATGTACGAGATATGGACAAGATTTGATAACAAGTTTTAGCAAACAGTTTAAAATATTTTAAACTCAACACACATCAGAATGGGATGAGAAGATGTAGAAATATTAATACTCAGGATTTTTAACGTGGTAAAACCTCAACCTTGAGGAAACATCCACGACTCCCTCTACGGAGTAAAACAAGAAAATATCACTAAAAAAAATATGTGAGTTACAATCTATTTAACTAACATGCACACAATAACAAGTCTATACAAGTTCAGGATTATACCCTCTGGCGTCCTTAAACTTTTCTGCAGATCTTGATTATTGATGTAGTCTTCTCAGTTTGTCAACTCTTCCTTTGTTTCAGCAGTATACGTCGACTTATGTTCACCAAATCTTATAGCCAACACTTTCAGTGTATGTAGTGTGAAGATGTTTGTGAAAAGTGTTCTATAACACATGCATGAACTCACGCACTCTTATTAGTTACAAACAATCCTAACAAATTACATATAAAGTCTATATGCAGTGAGTTTGTTACTTTTCTTTCTTACAAAACCAAAAACCTTTTGACCTTTCAAAGTAACCCAGATTCCACGGAGATCTTGCTTAAGAAATCGGTCAAGACCTTTTTCAATCTATTTTGAAAATATTTAGGAGATTGAAAACCCTCCAAGTGCGAATCCAACTAGGTCAGGTTAAGTTTTGTAAAAATAGAAACAGAAAAACATCTATTGTTGATTCTGAAGTAAGAAAATGTTTTAACAGAAAACAATCAACAACGAACTTCTCAAGATGAGAAATAAAATGCAACTAAGTGTGTTGTGACATGAAAAACTTCAGATCTATGATTTCTATTGAATCAAAAACAAGATCTGAGTAAGTGTCTAAGTTGGAAATAAGATTTTATGAACACAAGGTTACAGCAACCCAAGATCACTCAACTCGAACTCTCATAAACTCAAGAAACACTAAGGATGGTGTTTATTTGGTTATGGTGTTTTTTGAAGAGGTAAGTGGTTTAGGTTGGAGAAGATTTAGACGAAGTTAGGGTTTCTAACTTGGCTCTCTGGTTTCTCTCTCTCTCTTCTCTTTCTTCTCTTTCTCTCTCTCTCTCTCTCTCTATTCTCTGAGACTTTTCAAAATGACAAAAGCTTTCGAAGGCTGAGATGAGAGTCCTTTAAATAGGAAGAGGAGAAGGTTCCAGACTATCGTTCAAAAACAACGTCTGAGATTGAGTCAAGCTTCTTTGACCTCAATCCAAGGGCTCACAACAGGCGGTGGATTAAACAGGCTGTGATTGGCTTAAAGGTTTACACGGGGATTCACTCAGGCGACATGCAGGCCATTGATAAGGGTTGATCCAAGGGCTGTAAACATACAAAGCTTTGTCTCTGTAAAGAAACACAACACTGGCCAATCAGAGAGCAGCAAGTGTTGGCCATAGGACGAATGCAATCGCGCGTCCCAAACTAATTACAAAGACAACCCTGGAGTCTCTTGCGCTTTCGGTTTCTACCCAGAGTAACTTAAGGCCAAAAATCACAACAATACATATTTAGATATTAACCCCAAAACTTTTTAAATCAAGTTTTAAATTAATAAAACCTTAATTAAAAGATGTTTAAAATTCCCAAAAAAAATTAATAAAAATCAAATTAAGGGATTTAAACACACTCACCACATTAATACACATGAAGGTGCAATATGATATGCAAGAATTAAGTTCTAAGTGTGTGAGTGATGGCTATAGTCTCAGGATCATTACAAGATGAATAAGAGAAGAAGCAAACCAATCTCTGAGGCTCTTTGGTTTCTAGGATGGACACAATTTTGTCACAATTTCCAAACTAGATGAGCTCTTATACAGTCTAGACTCAAATGAGTCAAAAGTATAAGGGCTTCAATCTCCCCCTTTGGAAATATGAGACAAAATCTCCTTTGAGTTATCTATAAGTCATAGGGCGACAACAAATAAGAAAAACCTATTCCTATAAAAGTTCTATCTACCCAAATCCTAGAAAGCAAAAATTACATAACTCAACTATATACAGTTTAACATCCTATTATTACAATAGAGAATGACTGTACAAGAAGAATACCTGCAAAGAATTACTAAGATCAAGCTTTTTAGTATATGCAGAGATAGACTCAAATTTCTCCCCCATTTTGTCTCAAATGGACAAAGGGAAGGAACTTGGAAAATATAACAGGTATTTACTCGACACAAACCATACCAATAGATTTACGTAAAGAAATGAATCTATTATAATCAAGGGGTTCGGTAAATAAATCTGCAAGTTGTAGATCAGTAGGAAGATAATTGATTTCTAATTCCTTGGATTCAACTAATTCACGAATAAAGTGATGTCTTATTTTAATGTGCTTAGTTCGCGAGTGTTGAACTGGGTTCTTAGAAATATTAATCGCGCTTTGATTATCACAATAGAGATGAAGTGTGGGTTCTAGAATACCATATTCACTTAGCATTTGTTTAAGCCATAATAATTGGGCACAACAGCTACATGCGGCTATGTATTCAGATTCAGCAGTCGAGAGAGATGTGCAGTTCTATTTTTTACTACTCCATCCTACCAAGTTATTATCAATATAACAACATGCGCCTGAAGTGCTTTTACTATCATCAGTACAACCAACCCAATCAGCATCAGTGTACCCAATAATAGTGCTCGGTGTGTCATTTGTGTACCAAATTCCTAAATTTAGAGTGCCTTTAACATATTTAATTATCCGTTTAACGGAATTTAAATGGCTCTCTTTGGGGTTGTTTTGATATCGCGCACAAACAACCACAGCATACATGATATCAGGACACGAGGCAGTCAGATAGAGTAATGTGCCAATCATACTACGATATAAAGTAGGATCTACAGATTTTCCATTTTCATCTTTAGATAATTTTTCTGTAGTACTCATAGGCGTTTTAGCACTTTTAGCACTCTCGAGGCCAAATTTCTTAACTATCTCTAATGCGTACTTAGTCTGCGAAAGAAACAATCCATCTGGTTGTTGTTTGACTTGGAGACCTAGGAAGAACTGTAACTCCCCCATAAGGGACATCTGAAATTCCTTACTCATAATTTCAATAAAAGATTTTACTTCTGAGGTAGAAGTGGATCCAAATATGATATCGTCTACATAGACTTGAGCGATAGTAATGTGTTTGTCAAAATGTTTGACAAATAAGGTTTGGTCATTTCCACCTCTTTTGAAACCTTTATCCAGTAGAAAACTGGACAGGCGCTCATACCAAGCTCTAGGAGCTTGCTTAAGACCATATAAAGCCTTTTTCAACTGAAATACATGATTAGGATAATTAGGGTCAATGAACCCTTTAGGTTGTTCTACATAGGTTTCCTCAGCAAGTATTCCATTAAGGAACGCAGATTTAACATCCATTTGATATAATGTAAAATGCATGTGACAAGCTATAGCAAGAAGCAGACGAACTGATTCTAAACGAGTTACAGGAGCAAACGTCTCGTTAAAATCAATTCCTTCTATTTGGGAATAACCTTGAGCAACTAGTCTAGCTTTATTTCTAATTATCATCCCATTTTCATCAGTTTTATTTTTGAATATCCAACGAGTACCAATAACCTTTTTGTGATCAGGACGTGGAACAAGATACCATACATCATGAATGATAAATTGTAAAAGTTCATCCTGCATAGCAGAAATCCAGTGAGAGTCATTCAATGCCTCATTTACATTCTTTGGTTCCACAAGAGAAACAAAGCATGCATAAAGAGCATAATTACGAAGTTGGGATCTTGTACGTACTGGCTCACTAGGGTTACCAACTACGTTGTTTATGGGATGGTCTTTAGAAACCCAGTTAGGTACTTCAGGTGATTCAATAGGTAATGAATTATCTATTTCAGAAGAGTCATTTTCTAAAATATTTGACGATTCTTCTTCTATAGTTAATTCACTAGTCTTGCTTTCTATAGTAGTGTCACTAACAATTACATTTATGGATTCCATTAAGGTTTTAGTGCGAAGATTATACACCCGATAGGCTCTACTGTTAGGTGAATATATTAAGAATATGGCTTTATCTCCCCTACTCTCAAATTTAGATAAGTGTTCCCTATCTTTGCACACATAACAGGTACTACCAAAGGTTCTAAGGTACTTAAGATTAGGCTTTTTATTGTACCAAAGTTCATAAGGAGTTTGTTTGGAATTCTTTCTAAGATAGACCCTATTAATAAGATGGCAAGCTGTACGAATAGATTCTACCCAAAAATACTTAGGTAAGTGCTTGGCATGGAGCATGACACGTGCCATCTCTTGAAGGGTTCGATTCTTTCTCTCAGCTATACCATTTTGTTGAGGGGTCTTAGGAGCACTGAACTCATGTTTGTAACCATTATAGTCACAGTATTCTATAATACCTGTATCTTTGAATTCACCACCTCTATCGCTTCTGATTCTATTCACTTGAGTGTCTTTTTCATTTTCAATCCGTAAAAGAATCTTTAAAAAAGTTTGGAAAGTATCGGATTTCTGTTTTAAGAAAGCTACCCAAGTGAATCTGGTGAAGTCATCAACCATAACTAGAATATAACTGTGTCCACAGAGACTAACAGTTTGAGAAGGACCCATTAGGTCCATATGGACGAGTTCTAAGGGATTAGAGGTAAGGATATCTTTAACCCTTTTATGAGGTGCTTTAACAATTTTTCCTTCTTGACAGGGACCACAGACAATGTTATGAATATGTTTAATTTTTGGTATTCCTCTAACTATTTGTTGAGAGGACAATTTACTCAAATTTTCGTAATTAATGTGACCCATTCTGTTATGCCATATCTCATTGTCATCCATTCTGGCAACATTACAGATTTCAGAACTAGTCATGACAGTATAACAATTGTCAGGAGTCCTGAATCCTGTAATTACACATTCTCCCTTTTCATTTAAAATCTTGCAATTGCTCTTTGAAAAGGTAACAGTATGGTTTAAGTCACAAAATTGCGAAATGCTGAGTAAATTATCCTTAAGACCTTTAACTAAGAGAACATTTTCAAGAACAGGAAGTCCTTTTTCTTTAAGAGTTCCTTTACCTATGATCTGGGATGATACTCCATCACCAAAAACAACTTTTCCACCAACAAAGTGGGTTTTATCTAAAAGTTTTGTATCATCACCTGTCATATGCTTGGAACATCCAGAATCCAAATACCAACCAGAAGATGAAAGTTCAGGTTTTAAGGCAGAAATAACAATATTACACTTCATCTGGGGTACTAGATCATCTTTTCTAATCCAAATTGCTCTGGTTTTCTGTTTGCGCTTGTTTGCTCTCATTTGATAAAATTTGCGAGCATTAGATTTTTGTTGAAAAACATTTTGCGCATGATTTTGAGTAAATTTAAACACCTGAGCATTTGATTTAGGAAAGTTTCTGGTAATCCTTCTAGTAAATGTCCTTTTAGGTTTAGTCTTTCTATTCCTATAGTTGGAGTTTTTGTCTGGTGGCCTGGGAAGGACATAATTGTTACGACTCCTCCTAGAATAGTTAAAGTTTGGATACATGGAAGTATTGTAGATAGGCTTAATCAGTCTCCTAGCATAGCAGTCATCGAAAGAATGTCCGTATATATCACAATAGGAGCAATAAAGATTGCTCAGAATGGGGTTTACCTTAGGAAAGTCTCTAAACAAAGGTTTTGAGAAATGTTGAGGCTGAATTTTATTCCTAGGTAGCACAGGTTTGAAAGCAGGTTCACTTTTCCTAATAGGGGGCAGACATATTTTTCTTTTGGTAAACTTTCATGATTAGAGCAACTTGCATTTCCAGTGTTAGTGTTTTGATGATCAAACTCAGTTTTTAGTGAATGAAAGTCTGGACATGTTTCAATAGGTCTTTTGCCTCCTGACACAAATTTGATAGGTTCAACATGTTTTGTTTGTGTCTTCAAAATGGGGCAAAACCCTATACCAGTTCGATCATCAGAATTGGTTTTAGATTCAGCAACGAATTCCTCAAAACATTTAGAATTGTTTTCAAATTTTGTAATTTTTTTTAACACAGTTGCTGTCTTTTCTTTGGTTTGTTCCAATCCTAATAATGTCCCTTTGTATTTTTTCTCCAGAATTTCATTAGCTTCAGTCAAAGTTTTCAGTTTTTCATCAAACACTTTGATATCACTTTCATGAGACATGCATTGAGTAGTATACTCTTCAGCATTCAGTTTTACCATCAGGCTTAGATCCTCTAACTTTTTGGTAAGATCTTTCACAATCTTTTATAGTCTAGTGCTTTTCTTTAGAGTTTTAGTATATAGAGTGTGTATATCTGGGAGATCTTCATTATCTGAGTCACTAAGTGAGGTGTGTGAAGTGACCCCTAAGGTTTCATTTCTTATACTCACGCACCCATTGACATCTGCAGTATCGATTCCCCTTTGACTCACACACCCCGAGGAAGAAGTATTAAAGTTCTCAGTAAGTAAAGCATCTAAACCAGTTAAAGTATGATTCAAGGCAACAGAACTAGAATTACTAGGCTCATCTTCACTATCAAGCACAGGCATATCATCATTATATATGATTTTGGCAAAGAAGGATAAACAAGGATCAAAACCATCAGATGTCTCAGGTTCCTCATTTTCAGAGTCACTTGAGTCATCCCATGTTTTGCAGATGTTGGCTCTAGAGTGTTTGTTTTGGGTATTTAAATTAACTCTACAGTCTTGAGCAATGTGTCCTAGTTTACCACATCTATAGCATTCAGTCTTCTTGAGGTCTCTGTGAGGTCTTGTGTTGTCCTTGTTCTGTTTGTCATGAGGTTTCTCATGAGGCTTGTGATTTGAAGGAGTTGAATAATTAGACTTGCCCTGTCTATTTGCAATACTGTTTCTAAATTTAACAATTTTCTTAAATTGTTTTGTCATTAGGGCAATCTGATTATCTAGACTTTCTAAGTCACAGTCCTCATCAGAATCATTACTAGAAGTGTTTAACTCAGGCTTAGTCATCTTAGAAGTAAAGCTAAGATTGGAATTGGTATGTTTCCTATGAGTGTGGGTCAATTGTTTCTTAAACTCCAATTCCATTTCCACAGTTCTTAATTTACTATTGAGTAATTCAGGAGTGAGATTTATATCACACATTTCCTCAATAGCATATCTTTTATTGTCAAATTTATGTGGTAACGATCTCAGAATTTTAGACACAATTTCTTGTCTATCATAAGTTATACCATTAGCATGCAGTTTAGTGACAATATCAGTCAGGTTCATATAGAAGTCATCAAAAGACTCAGATTCAGACATGATTAAGGAATTATACTGTTGAATTAACATCTGAGTTTTAGCAGCCTTAACCCTAGAGTCTCCTTCATGGGCAGTAATCAAGGTATCCCATGCTTCCTTAGAAGTGGTACAAGATGAGATTATCTTGAACTCATGTTCATTTATAGACATAAATATAGCATTCTTTCCTTTATTATTATTGCGAGAAACTTGTTTCTCTTCTTGAGTAAACTCACTTAATATTTTCTTAACCCTCTCATTACTTCCTTCAGTGGCTGGTTTAGTAGGATAAAAGTATCCATTTTCAATAATGTCCCAGACATCATCTCCCAAAGTTCCTTGAATGAAAGCAATCATCCTTACTTTCCAGTAAGAAAAATTGGTTCCATCAAAGACTGGAGGTCTGGTCAAGTTACCATATCTTTCATTTTTCTCGTCCATGATTGATTTTGAGAAAACAGTTTCAGAAACTCAGGATCTTTTTGAAATAAGTTCACCAAAAGCTCTGATACCAATTGAAATAACGTTGCTAAAGCCGTTTATTGAAAATAAACTATTTAAGCAACTCCGAAAGTTTGTTGAAGAAACTCTTTACTTAAAACAAAATGATTTTGAACACAAGATGTGTTAAACAAAATTATGTACGAGATATGGACAAGATTTGATAACAAGTTTTAGCAAACAGTTTAAAATATTTTAAACTCAGCACACATCAGAATGGGATGAGAAGATGTAGAAATATTAATACTCAGGATTTTTAACGTGGTAAAACCTCAACCTTGAGGAAACATCCACGACTCCCTTTACGGAGTAAAACAAGAAAATATCACTAAAACAAATATGTGAGTTACAATCTATTTAACTAACATGCACACAATAACAAGTCTATACAAGTTCAGGATTATACCCTCTGGCGTCCTTAAACTTTTCTGCAGATCTTGATTGTTGATGTAGTCTTCTTAGTTTGTCAACTCTTCCTTTGTTTCAGCAGTATACGTCGACTTATGTTCACCAAATCTTATAGCCAACACTTTCAGTGTATGTAGTGTGAAGATGTTTGTGAAAAGTGTTCTATAACACATGCATGAACTCACACACTCTTATTAGTTACAAACAATCCTAACAAATTACATATAAAGTCTATATGCAGTGAGTTTGTTACTTTTCTTTCTTACAAAACCAAAAACCTTTTGACCTTTCAAAGTAACCCAGATTCCACGGAGATCTTGCTTAAGAAATCGGTCAAGACCTTTTTCAATCTATTTTGAAAATATTTAGGAGATTGAAAACCCTCCAAGTGCGAATCCAACTAGGTCAGGTTAAGTTTTGTAAAAACAGAAACAGAAAAACATCTATTGTTGATTATGAAGTAAGAAAATGTTTTAACAGAAAACAATCAACAACGAACTTCTCAAGATGAGAAATAAAATGCAACTAAGTGTGTTGTGACATGAAAAACTTCAGATCTATGATTTCTATTGAATCAAAAACAAGATCTGAGTAAGTGTCTAAGTTGGAAATAAGATTTTATGAACACAAGGTTACAGCAACCCAAGATCACTCAACTCGAACTCTCATAAACTCAAGAAACACTAAGGATGGTGTTTATTTGGTTATGGTGTTTTTTGAAGAGGTAAGTGGTTTAGGTTGGAGAAGATTTAGACGAAGTTAGGGTTTCTAACTTGGCTCTCTGGTTTCTCTCTCTCTCTTATCTTTCTTCTCTCTCTCTCTCTCTCTCTCTCTCTCTCTCTCTATTCTCTGAGACTTTTCAAAATGACAAAAGCTTTCGAAGGCTGAGATGAGAGTCCTTTAAATAGGAAGAGGAGAAGGTTCCAGACTATCGTTCAAAAACAACGTCTGAGATTGAGTCAAGCTTCTTTGACCTCAATCCAAGGGCTCACAACAGGCGGTGGATTAAACAGGCTGTGATTGGCTTAAAGGTTTACACGGGGATTCACTCAGGCGACATGCAGGCCATTGATAAGGGTTGATCCAAGGGCTGTAAACATACAAAGCTTTGTCTCTGTAAAGAAACACAACACTGGCCAATCAGAGAGCAGCAAGTGTTGGCTATAGGACGAATGCAATCGCGCGTCCCAAACTAATTACAAAGCCAACCCTGGAGTCTCTTGCGCTTTCGGTTTCTACCCAGAGTAACTTAAGGCCAAAAATCACAACAATACATATTTAGATATTAACCCCAAAACTTTTTAAATCAAGTTTTAAATTAATAAAACCTTAATTAAAAGATGTTTAAAATTCCCAAAAAAAATTAATAAAAATTAAATTAAGGGATTTAAACACACTCACCACATTAATACACATGAAGGTGCAATATGATATGCAAGAATTAAGTTCTAAGTGTGTGAGTGGTGGCTATAGTCTCAGGATCATTACAAGATGAATAAGAGAAGAAGGAAACCAATCTCTGAGGCTCTTTGGTTTCTAGGATGGACACAATTTTGTCACAATTTCCAAACTAGATGAGCTCTTATACAGTCTAGACTCAAATGAGTCAAAAGTATAAGGGCTTCAATCGAGAGGATTGGGCCGGTGGCATACAGATTAGAGTTGCCAAAACATTTTCTCCGCATTCACGATGTGTTCCACATCTCGTCGTTGAGACGATATCTTTGGGATGACATGGCCATACTCACATCGCGATAGAGGAGATTGATTTATAGCCCGACAGCTCTTACAAGGAGAGTCCAATGGTTATCCTAGACCATAGCGAGAGGAAATTGAGGTCGAAGGTAATCCCACTTGTACGGGTCCAGTGGGAGCATCATAATGTGGAGGAATCCACTTGGGAGCGCGAGACAGATATGCGCGAGAGATACCCATATTTATTCTTACCAGGTATGCCTTATTTTCTGAATTTCGGAACGAAATTCCGTTATTAGGGGGAAGTATGTAATACCCCGTATTTTTATGACTTTTAAATTTGGGGATTTATTAAATTAAATAGAGATATAAATTTAATATTAATCCGGAAATTATATTAAATATTTACTAGCGTGATGAGAGTTAGTAATTATTGGGAATTTGTTGATTATTACTTAATGGATAAAATAATATATATGATCAAATTTATTAAATTATCATGAGTGTATAATTTGATAATTGAGGAAATTAAATTGGGACGCGCCTGTGTCATTTCGGGATTTAATTATTATTATTAAGAGTGAATAAATTATAAGTCACATGTATGGTCATTTCGAGTGCGCTAATGTATTCGAAAGGGTCGAGTTAGTCAAAATAATATACCCGGGGGTTTAGTTTGGCTCTCGGGGCATTTTTAGGCCTAATTGGCATCCCGAGAGGGTCTTTTAGACATTTTACATTTTTGGGTAATTAAACCCACGAATTTCCTAAGGATAAATCAGCCTTTAGGAGTTGCCTTCTAGGGTTAACAAACACAAAATCAAATAACGGCCATTAGAGAAGGGGTTGGAGAGCTTTCCAAGCAACTCAAGGCTAAGGACTCAACCGTTTACACCGCCTACACCACCAAAGCGGAGATCGCGCGATAAGGAACATGACCATACCACTTTCGTCCACAAATCAGAAACTCAAATTCCAGGCAAGTATCTATCCTGCTTCCCTTTTAATTAATTATTACACCATGTTAGATTAGGATGATTGAACCTATGTTTCATGGAAGAACTCGAGGATTTAGAGGACCCAATCACATGTTGCAGGGAAAATAAATAAACTCATGACATCCCAATCATATGTTGGGGATTACCCAAAAAATTGAATTAATTTAGAAGTGATAAATCTGGGAAAAAGACACAAAATATTGGAAGTTTAGAGGAAAGTTAGGGTTCTTGATAATTAAAATAAATTAGGCATTAATTAAATTCCGTCGTTAGATTTATACATGTTTCACGTAGGAAATCTTGCATATATATATATAGAACTTGTGGTAATGTTATTTAAGAATTTGGGAGTTGTTAATGACGTTTTTGGAGGAATTGGAAGATGAAGCCCGTAGGCTTTAATGGTAGTTTCTGGGGAAGAACTACTTGATCGATCGATCGACCAAGAACATCGATCGATCAACGATCAATTGATCGATCCCCTTTCCTCGATCGATCGACCCCTTTTGGAAAACTGCATAATTCTCGTCCGTTGGTTTAATCCGGTTAACATGCATAGGAACCTTTGATTGTTATTATTGGAGTATAATGGGATATAGAGAAGACCAGTAGGGCATAGGTGGACCCCATTGAGTGAAATTTAGTGTAGGATGAGATTTTGGGTTAACGAGGAATTATTCACGTGTATAAGAAATCACGCGTACATTTAATAAAAAGATCGAGACTCGTAAGGGAGTTAGACCAGAAAGTAAAGGAGTGTATGCCTACTGAAATTATACTTAGAATACTTCTATAGAGGATAAGTGAGTATGAAGTGAATTATAAATGAGAAAAAAATGACGAGTCCGTTATGCGAAATAATCGAGTAAAATGTGTTAATAACGGATAATTATAATTATGGATCGTGAGCGCACCTAATTTAGAAATGTGGATACTTATATATATATATATATATATATATATGACTGTGTGATTGTGCATATATTCTATATCTGTATAAAAATCATACTCGGGATACTTGCTATCACGGAGGTTTTCGCTCCGGGACGGTCTTATCTCGATTGGACCTTTATGGGAGATATTGACCCGTACCCTAGAATATAGGATTCCTTGGTACAGGCTATCTGATTAATAGTCAGACGGTCCTAAGAGATGTGAGGGTATGTGTTGACCTCTTTGTGACTTAAACTATGCTTCACCTCCATTTGAATGTGTTTTATGTTAATACAGTTCGAGAGTGATTCTGAACTAGTATTTCCCTTAATATGTGTGATACGGGGACTTGATAGCAGAGTATGCCAGCACCATAGATTTTATGCGGGGTGCCGATAGTATATATATTATATGAGTGACTAATATATATATTTATACTTAAGTATGGTAACTTTCTACTGTGCATAAAAGTAGTTAAGTAATGAGTAAATACTCCGACTTTATTATAAATGTTTGAGAATTTTGTGACAACACTGGGCTATTTTTGGTATAAAATAAGATATATATGAGAGCTTAAATTTCAGAAATTAATTATCTTAGCCATCGTAGTTAGTGGTATGAAACTTTATGGGAAGGTTAAGTTAAAATGAACTTTTGAGGTTAATAGCACGGTAGACGTGCACACTAGATGAGAGGTGAGAATTTCTCAAGAGAGTGACGCATACTAACATGGTTGTTACATTAGTCGGTAAGCATTTTAAATACTTGCTAAACTAAAATTTTAAACTATTTTACACTCGTGGTCTGACCCGTTTCCTGTTATTTCCTTTCTCTTGTATATATATGTACATATTACAGGTGCCCAGCCACAGGGGCATCATGCTTAGATTTCTTGGATCGGATGCGCTGCAGCTTATGTGGTAGTTGCAGGCCACTGCTTGGACGACCTCATTGTTGACTCCACTCTTATTTTTAGTTCTTATTAGTTAGGGCATGTGTCGCTCGTTTCTCTATGCAGTTTGGATTTTTGTCAGAGATTTATGTTCCTTTATATTTTCAGTATTTGGTACCCTTTGGGTTTAAGCTATTGTCAGGATGGTTTCATTTATAGTTTTAAACTGGTTTGGTTTATTTAGATGATTTATATTCGTATGTGCTATTATCCATCCTTAGTATTTATGAAATCTTAAACTGTTGGTTATTAAAAAGGTTTTCTTACTTGGACTTAATAAAAATGGAAATAAGGTTCTAAATTGTTTTGACACTCAGCTCAATTATTTAGAGTGTTAAATTGGAAATTTGATTTGCGACAGTGATGCTAAGAATGAACCAACCGTCCACCTTGATTTTTAATTTAATAAATAACTGATCAACTGGTATTTAATTAGGCGGGGTGTTACATGTTATTGTTAGCTTGAGCTTGTCAACACTTCATCTGGTGGTGCTGTTTCTAGCATCATCATCGGCATATAAAGAAAATCAAGGACCCATTCCCCAGTGGTGAGTCTACGCATGTCACTGTACTCTCTGCCGTGTCTAATAACCCTAAGGCTCGTGCAAAGTGAGTAGATATAAAACAGTGCGACGACCCAATATAAAATAAAACTCGATCCATAGTGCCATGGATAGGAAACGTACCCTCAATCGCGGGTGGTTCCTGAGGTGCTGCGGCCTGGTGGACGTTGTAGACACGTCCATACTGCAATTGCCCCTACTGGACTGGGGTTGCTGGTAGGGCTGGCATCTGAGCTGGCACTAGGAGGGCGGTTGGAAGAGTGGCCTATGCAGATCGTTATGGGCACCCTACTGTTGTGGGGCCCTATCCCCCTCTGGGCAATCCTGACACTTATGGCCATTCTTGCCACATCCAAAACACCTACCCCTAAAGTTTCCTCCTCTCTGACCCTGTTGGCCGTTACCACCCCGCCACTGGCCCTGCTGAAGTTGGCCCTGATGGCCCTGCTACTGATGGTGTTAGCCCTACTGGCCATGTTGACTGGACTGGCCTTACTAGCCCTGTCTATAGCCCCCAAATCCCTTTCTGGAATCACCTGATCAGAATCACTTGGCAGGGTCCCCCTGATGGGAACTCTGCTCACTGTGATGGGTCTGCTCTTGAACTGCTGGTGCCCCACCAGTACTACTGCCCCCTGTCCGACCCTATTGGATGAACTCTCCTGCTCATTTGCTCTCCTACTGATGGAAGCGATGATCCTGGCAGTGCAATAGAGCGGCGTTGAGTACGTCAGTATAAGTACCCAACGATAGATTACCTATGAGGTGCTGACGAATCCTCCAGGCCAATCCATCTAGAAACAATAAGATTTTCTTCTCCTTGGTGGGTGCCTCATCCGGCACTATAGTGATAAGTCTCATGAACTCCTCCTCATACTTAGCAACGATCATACTCTCCTGTTTAAGATTCAGTAACCTCTGCCTCATCTATGTCTACACGGCGGATGGAAAATACTTACGGTCAAACCGCGCCCAAAATGACTCAATCGATATGATGTCCCTCTCCTCCAAGGTGGTGGTGGACTCCTACCACTGCAAAGAGGCCCCCACTAGCTTGAAGGAAGCCAGTAACTATCTCTGCACGTCAGTACACTCATACTTACGCAGATGCCTCTGGATATCCTTCTTTCATTGGCTGGCGATCACAATGTCCGAACTACATGAGAACTTCGGGGGATGTGCCTTGTGAAAGGCATCCTGACCCGCTCCCATGCAGTGGGAAGCTGTGCTGGTACTGGCGCTACAGCCTGAACCTGGGGTGGATCCTGCTGCACCACCGCTAATGCGACATTCACTGCCTGGGCAACAATGGCGGCTACTTCAGTTGCATTCATCATTCCCTGAGCTGGAGCTGCTGGCTGCTCGGATTGGGCATTCCTGTCTCGGGGTGCACGTCTCGGAGGCATCTAAAACGAGAAGGAAGTTTATTAGTCTACATTTATTATCAAATCTCAAATAGCTAAAGACGTAAGCGTAAATACAAGAATACAACAGTCCTAAAAATAGGGCTCTAAATCAAAGACACTAAGCTGAAAACGAAGTAAGTCGTACAGATCCTAAAGGACACTAGAACCTGATGCTCTGATACCACCTGTTACACCCCCTAATTAAATATCGAGTGATCAGTCCTTTATTAAATTAAAATCAAGGTGAACGGTTAGTTTATTCTTAGCATCACTGTCGTAAAATAAATATTTCCAATTTAAACACCCCAAATAATTAAGCTAAGTGTCAAAAAATTTTAAAGTCTTCATTCATTTAATTACGTTGTAAAACCTTTTCAAACATAATCAAATTTGAATAATACAAATGATAAAGATACCAATCATCCAATGAACCATGCCAATAATGATTATCAAATCCAAATAATTAACCACTAACCATAGAGAATGAGAAAGCTAAAATAATCCCAAGTGAAAACATAATACTGAAATGATAGAAGTATATGCAATCTCTATAAAGTCTAAACAAGAGTCTGGAAATGGGCGACACATGCCCCCTAACTAAAAGAGCTATACAGAAGCCTGAGGAACCAAAGGAGGAAGCGTCTACTGCAATGACCTGCAACTCCCATGCAAGCTGCAGCACGTCCGGTCAAATGGAACTACACCTGACGTCCTTGTGGCTGAGCACCTGAAATATATATATATATATATATATATATATATATATTGCTTACCGGCTAATATAACCACCGTGTTAGTACGCGACACTTTCTTTAGAATTCTCACCTCTCATCTAGTGTGCATGCCTACCGTACTACCAAATGCCTCAGGAGTCTATCTAACTTATCTCCCAACGATTTTATTTCGAGAAGTCACAAGGCTATGATATTTATTTTAGGGATCAATCTCTTTAGGATTACTTACATTACTTAATATATCTCAGTACTGTTATAAAGTTCCAGAATACTTACTATAAAATTTGGAGCAATTATTAAATACTTAACTACTTATACGCACAGTAGAAGATTTCCATAAATACGTATATATATATATATATATATATATATATATATATATATATATATATATATATATATATATATATATATATATTAACTACTCATATAATATATATACTATCGGCACCCCACATAAATTCTATGGTCCTGGCATACTCTGATATCAAGTCCCCGTATCACTCGTACTAAGGGAAATACTAGTTCAGAATCACTCTCGAACTGTATTAACACAATACACACAAAATGGAGGCGAAGCATAGTTCCAAGTCACTAAGAGGTCAGCACATACCCCTCGCGTCTCTTAGGATCGTCTGACTATTATTCTCAGATAGCCTATACCAAGGAATCCTGTGTTTTAGGGTACAAGTCAATATCTCCCATAAAGGTCCCATCAAGATAAGACTGTCCCGGTGCGGCAACCTCCGTGATAGTAAGTAGCGCGGGTATGATTATACGCAAACATAATATAAATATATACACATGCACTCGGTCATATATATAAATATTCTAATTTTCCAATTAGGTTCGCCCACGTCCCGTATTAATATTTAAACCGTACTTAATACAATTTTTACCCCAATCTTTATTCTTAATTATAATCATTTCGCATTTACTTCTCGTCCCTCGAAGTATCCTTTCTTCCTAAAGGTCAATTCAGTAAGTACACCCTCTCTAACATACTGGTCTAAGTCATTTATAAACCTCTCCATTTCGTAGCTAACATGCGAACGATTTTCAATATGTATTAAACCCCCCGTTAACCCACGGTTTTATCCCATATAAAATTTCACTCAACGGTATTCTACTTACACCCTACTGGTTCTATTCATGGCCCAATATTCTCTTTAAATGATATTTAAGGGTTCCCACGTATTTTATCCGAATTAAACAAAAAGGGGAAAAATAGGTGTTTTCCAGGAGGGATCGATCGAGGAAAGGGGTCGATCGATCGATCAGTCGATCGACCGACACTCTTGGGTCGATCGATCAATCAAGCAAGTATTCCGAATTCTGCCATTGTTAACTGCGGGTTTCCTTCTTCAACCTCACCCAAAACTCCATAATTGAGTCCCAAACTCCCAAACAAGTTTACTACTAATTAATTATGCCTATGTACATGATTTCCTACGTGAAGCATGTACAAATTCATCAAAGATATCGAATTAAAGGGCTAATTCATCATAATTATCAAGAACCCTAGTTTTACATTAAATTTCCAATCTTCTAATTCTATTTCCAGATTTCTCACTTCTAAATCAATACAATTTCGTGGGTAATCCTCTACATATATTGAGATTTCCAGAATACACTTATTTCCTCTAAGGCATGTGATTTAAATTCCCTAAATCATCAATTTCTTCTATAAAATATATATTTATCAATCCTATTCTAACATGGGAGAAATATTAACTTAAAAAAAATAGCAAGATGGATACTTGGCTGGGATTCGAAGGTCCGATTTATTGGTGATAAGGATATGGTTGCGTTCTTCGTCTTACGATCTATGCCCCGGTGGTATTAATCTTGAAAGAGGTGCTACGGTTTGTGATGAATTCTTAAAAATCTCTCTACCTTTCTTCCTTAATGGCCGTTCTAAGTTTCTGTGATTGTTAACCCTAAAATCTACCCTCTAATAGCTGATATAACTTAGGAAAATTCGTGGGTTTAATTACCCAAAGATAAAGAATGACTATAATTGTCACACCCCAAACCCAATATCCATACTAATCATTTGTTATTATAATAATTGGATCATAATCTTGAGCCCATTGGAAATATACTTCATTTATCAATATTTTTTTTCATAATGTGCAAAATGAACATAATATTATTCTTATACCATAATGAAATCAACATCAGAGTCATAATTAAGCGGACATACAATACTATGATTAACTATGATAAAATTTCACAATCATCAACTCAATCCATACTAACGCAATATATACAATGTGTGAGTATATTAAAATCTTCAGTGTGACAATGATAAAATCCCCATATTTAAACCCCAGCTCTTTCCAACGGTGCAACTCTCAAAGTTACTGGTCATATGGTATCCTAGCTGGCAGCATACAAACCTAAAATTGTTAAAATTTAAATCGTAAGCATTAAGCTTAGTGAGGTACTCCTTCCCTACAATGAAATAACAATTCTATACCGAATATTTAGATATCAAATCCAAACAATCCTGCCCATTGGCAATAATAAATCCTGGATCATAAGATCCAAATAATTCTGCCCATTGGCAATAATAAATCCTGGAACATGAGTTCCAACAAATCCTTGTCATAAGACAAATCAAATCATTGAATCTTTGTCCAATTCCAATCCTGGATCATAAGACCCAAAAAAATCCTGGATATTTGAATATCCAAACAATACCGAAGTATTCAAACAAATCCTACACTTAGAGCTATATTCATACATCTGCATATATGAGATAGTCATAAGTAGACTCACCTTGGAAATTTAACAAGCTTTCCCTTTTCCTTTATCTGGCTCTTGTTCAGTTGTTTCTTCTTCTCTTCCTATCATTCTTACAATATTAGTATCATCATAAGAATATTGACAATTCAAAGAATAACTTCAACATAACTCAATTCATAAGCATCATATGATTCAATTAAAATCATTCATCATAAATAAAGTCCCATCTAGACTCGGTAATGATATCTAACATATTCAAATTACAACCCAAACCAACTTTAATTATTCTTGGTAATCCAATACTTATCATATTAGGTTTCCAAAACAAAAGACGACACATCATTCTAAGTTTCCTAGAGCAAGATATGCCCATTTCTTTACCACATAGCAAATCCGCCCTATAGGCTCGTCTATTGTTCAGTCATCTTCTAAGAATTTTCATAATTTTTATACATCATAACTTTCTATTATATTTCACCTAATTTCAGAAAACATATTTAATAACATAAGATTAAAATTTCATAATTTTCAGGGTTCATTTGCTATGTCAAGCAAAACATCAAACATATGGTATGCATATTTACTCTTTTGGGGCAGATTTCACACCCGAACTTCAAACCATCACCCAAGATTCATTTCTTGGTATTTTTACTTGATTTTCGGATATGATATACATATATGAGTCTATTTTAATCTCCAATTATAATCAATCAATTTCAGTAAGTATGCAAAAATATATGATAGTTTGAATATACAATGTTTCTAAACAAGGCAATTTCAAGGGTTTACACATTCAAGTTTGCTTAAACATGCATCTATCCATGAGTGCACATCAAGACATGGAATTTCAGTAAAAAAATAATTATTTCTATCATTTAAATCAGAAATACAAAAAAATCAAACAAGATTTATGGATGGAATTACCTTAGGGGCTTTTATGTAATTTTCTATGAATTTTTCTTCAATTTCTCCTCACACTTTCTTCCTAAACTTCAAAACTCTCGTTCCTTAGGTTAAAACTCTTCCATGGCTGAAATATGCTGAAGGAAGAGCTTAATTAAAGGGTTATAAGTCGGCATAAGGTCACCCCCCTTGGTCCAATCAAAATATAACATGTGGCGTCATATAAAATAAAATATCATTTAAGGCTAAATGACTACTTTACTCCCTGTTCGTAAAAAGACAATATCTTCCCACTCGAATGTCCGTTCGATGAATCGTTTTTGTGTTACAAAACTAACTCATATATCTACAAATATCTAGTTTATACCTCAAGTTAATTATTATATTGTAATGGTCAAAACTTGCCTCTAACATGGACATTCTTACCGAAAATAACAAAATTTGGTGTTTGTAACTAAGTCAATATTTCATACTTTATGAAGGTAGAATTAGACTAAATACAATGACTTAACATCATATATACTAATAACATATTATCCATATCACATAAGATAATCATAATTTAAACATAATTTATCATAATTATATTCGAGTTGTCACAATAATACCCCCCCCCCGGGATGCCAGTCAGGCCTAAAAACGCCCCGAGACCCAAATTAAACCCTCGGGTACACTTTTCTGACTATCTCGACCCTTTCAGACACGCTGGCGCACTCGAAATGACCATACGGGCGACTTATAATTTATTCACTTTTATAATAATAAATTAGTCCCGACACGACACAGGCGCGTCCCGACTTAATTTCCATAATTGTCATGTTATTCACTCGTGACATTTTAATAAATTCAATTCTATATATTACTTTACTCATCTAGTAATATTCAACAAATTCTCAATAATTACTAACTCTCGTCATGCTAGTAAATATTTTTAAATAAAATTCCGGATTAATATTAAATTAATAACTGAATTAAATTTAATAAATCCCCAATTTTAAAATTCAGAAAAATACGGGGTATTACATTTAATGACTTTGGAATAGGAGGGAATTTACTGGATGGCATCGAGAAAAGGCAAATTCAGCTTTACTTTCTTAAGAACGTCTAGGACTTCTGCACGGGAGGCTCACTTTTGGGGTGGAGCCAACCGTTGAGGGAATGGTGCGGTGGTGGACGGTTTCACTACGACTTTCGACTCGCTAGTGTCGTTGTCATTCTCATTCAAGGGGAATCTTTGGCCTCTTTCGTGCCGGGCAAAACCTTCTTGTCTTTAGGTGTGTCGTGCAGCGGAGGTGATAAATTAACGACTCACCCACTACGTAGAGTGGTGATAGCTTGACCTTGCTGATCATGGAAAGTAGAGCTAACATTATCTTGACCTTGAGGAGGTCTTTGGCCTTGGGCCGCAAACTTTCCCTTCTCTTGGATATTTAAAGCGTTTTGTAACCTAGAGATACTAGTGTGGATCTTAGTGAACATTCATTCATGCTTAGCGTTGGTTGAATTTTGAGATTGGATGAACTGATTTAAATTATCCTTAAGAGTCCTCCATGGTGGGGTGATATATGGTGCGGGAGGTGGTGCTTGCATATGTATTTGCATTTGGGGAGCATGGTGGACATGTGGAGGTGTAGAAGGGGTAAGGTATGAATTAGGATTCAATGCAGCCTGTTGTCGCCCATAGCTAAAACCAGGATGGTTTGTCCACGAAGGGTAAGAGTTCCCATGCGGGGCATTGAAATTTCCCTTAAATCCCCCAATTGCTTCCACTTGCTCGTTAAGCATGCCTTTATTGGCGGGTATTATCGAATAATCCTTTATTGAATAGCCCGCCTTATAAATAACACACACCTTCTCTTTCGTGGCTCAGGTGGATCTGGTAGTTTCTCTTGAGCGAGATCCACGGACATCCTCTATTTGTATAAAAAGTTGATTAAAATTATAATTCCATTCAGCATCCTTGTCCCAATTGTAAATTATGAATGCCAAAGGAGTAGTGGACGTCTATCAGACCCGGTTTTGGGCATTGGGGTCAGATGTGTCCCATGCTTGAGTAGTCTCAACGACATACTTAAGATGAGCATCAACATCATTGGCATCTAGCTCCCAAAAGGGTCTTTCACACACAGTTTGAACAAGTTGCTTCGATGCTATAGTTGGCTCATTGTGGAAGAAAGAGATAAGATGATGCTTTTCAAATTCATGATGTGGGCAAGCGTTAGCAAGCTCTTATAAGCGTTCCCAACAACGGTCAAATGGCTCATTATCTCGTTGTTGAAAGGCTTGAATTTGAGCCTTGACGGAGTTGGTTTTATGTGGTGGAAAGAATTTCGATAGAAGCTTTGAATGCATATCCTTCCATGATGTAGCCGAGTTCGGTGATATATACCACAACCAGGTCTTAGCTTTATCTTTTAAGGAAAAAGGAAAAAGTTCCAGGCGAACTATGTCGTGGGTGAAAGCTTGATCACTAAATGTATCGCATGCCTCTTTAAACTCGCGGATATGTAGGTATGGTTTCTCCGAATCCATGCCATGAAATGTGAGGAGAATTTGTATCATCCCATTACGAAAGTGGAACTACCCTGCATTGTACGAGAGTATAATGCATCTGGGGTGACAATTCGCTTAGGGTATAAGAGTTCTTTCATGGGACAATACGGTGGGTCTCTCTCACCCGTACCGAAACTATCTATATATTACATTTCACTCTTTCCCAAGGACTCAAAATCCTAACTCGATGTCCTAGAAGTGACTCAGGGTGCGACTCGTGATGGAGTTTGGAGGTGGAACCCAAAATTATGAAACACGAGGAGTATGTGGGCTTTCAGGATCGTAATCAACTATGGGATTTTCGTGAATGCGCGAGGAATTAGCTTGAGGGGTTTGTTGCAGATTTTGAATGAAAGGATTTTGAGAGATGTCATAATTTTTTCTTTTCAATTTTTTTTTCTTTTATTTTTTATTTTTTATTTTATAATTTTTTGACCTTTTTAAGTTTTGGAGTCAAATTTTTTATCAAATCGACGTAACCTAACTGTCTACCTAATTCCCAGGCAACAGCGCCAAAAACTTGACGCGACTATAAATGTATCTCTAGTGCGTTCTTATATCGGTTCAAGTGCAAACCGATCGCATAAGTAATAACTCGGTATGTCGGGGCAGAATCCTCAGGTAAATAGGACGATCGCTCGTGACGACGTAGGAAAGATGATTAACCCTAAACTGACTCTAGAAAAGAAACGAAAAGTTGATTAATTTTTAGACTGCTTTCTATTAACTAAATGCAAATTAATTAAACTACGTGAGCAGGAGTAAACTACTGTGATTGAATAAATATGAATGAGACAAATAGGTTGAGCTACAATCCTCCAAACCCTAGTACATTTGTCGAACAGAAAACTAGCTTGTGAATTAGATAGTTAATTAAACCTGATCTTTATTAATCCCAAGCAATACATATATGAGGGTACAATCCCGTATCTTATGTAATCAAGAGCAAGAATAAAGCGGTGCTGCAATAGTTAACACACGCGTCGCATTCTTAAACACTCTTGTTACCTAGGGCAAAAGAGGTTAAAAGATCTACGACGGTTGTGTTCACTACACAACACCATTCAATCATCATTTAATTTAAAATTAATTTTTTCATACGTGCAAACCACACCGGGTTGGGTTCATGCACACCAACCTTTAGTAATCTAGCCTAGCATACTGCAATTAACTAAACAAATATTATCTAGACTGCGGGAAATCAAAACCATCATGATGTAAAGAAAACCAGATGAGAAAGAGAAACTAAGAACACCTTGAATTAAATAAACTTTGTACGAATTTAATTAAACTCAAATAAAGAGGGAGAATAAAGAACAACTTCACTTGTAGAATTCTGAATTGCAAATCAAAACTTGTATAACTTCTAGGGTTATTCTCTAATTTCTCTCTCTAAGTTAAAAGGACTCTAAATTATCTCTAAAATAACCTCCTAAACTCCGGGAATACGTTGGAATATAAACACTTTGTTTTTACAAGAGTTTCAACTATATACAACTTTTATTTTGGAAGAGGATAATTCAGAAATTCGATAGCCGAATCGATTCAGTTTGATCTTTATAGAGAATTTTTCCCACAATCGGACTGATTTATTTTTGCTCCTCTCGGTTCAGTTCGTTCCTTACAGCAACATTCTTCACTACCGGATCGGTTCATTTTTCACTCTACCGGTTCGGTTTAGTTATTACAATAACTTGGCCAGCATCCGAATCGGTTCCTTTTAGCCTTCATGGGATCGGTTCGTCTTTATCAAAACCTCCTCCTTCCTTGTGATTTTTCTCTCAACTTTGAAGCTTTGTAACTTGTGCTCTGGGACTCGAATTTTGATGCCATTTTTTCCTATGCACTCGGTGACTCGCCTCAAATCTTCTAGGCTTCTCATTCGAATTTCAACTATAAATTACTCTTTTGCCCTTTTAACTTTCTTTTTTCTTCTTTCTTTCCTCCGATTTCTTTCTTTCTTCTCGTGCACTAAGGACCTGCAAAATTTATGATAAATACACAAAACTCGACGTACTCGTTAGATAATGCCAATAATAATAATATGAGATAAATCAACTCAAATTACATCGCACGAAATGTGAAAATATTCTAAATTAGAGGGATAATTGCGAAGAATTTGCGCGTAATCATATAGCATATCCGAAAATTATGTAAAAATACGAAGAAATAAACCCTGGGTGGTAGTTTGAAGTTCAAGTATAGAATCTGCCCCAAAAGCGTAAGTATGCACACCATGTGTTCGATGTTTTGATTGATAGAGCAAATGAACCTTAAAAATTATGAAACTTTAATTTTTTTATTATCCAATATGTTTATTTAAATTTGATGAAAGATCATAGAAATTTATGATGTATAAAAATTAT
This sequence comes from Sambucus nigra, assembly GCA_949130495.1. Classification (NCBI taxonomy): domain Eukaryota; kingdom Viridiplantae; phylum Streptophyta; class Magnoliopsida; order Dipsacales; family Adoxaceae; genus Sambucus; species Sambucus nigra. Next base: position 641,561,452 of record OX422209.1, on the reverse strand, counting down.
GATAATTCCTGAGATACTGAACGATAGAGGAGCCTGTAGGGCGAATTGCCATGGAGAAAAAAAAATAGGCATATCATCCTCTAGAAAACTTAAAACAATGTGTTATCTTTTGTATTGGAAGCCCAATATGATAAAGATTGAATTGTAATTGTTGATTATGATTTATGATATGATTTGGATATGTTAAATATCTTGACACGAATGTGGATGGTACTTCATTTATGATATACGATTTGAATGGGATCATAAGATGCTTATGAATTGAGTTACGTTTAAGTTATTATTTCGATTGTTAATATTATTATGACGATACTAATATTATAAAAATGATAGGTAGGGAAGGAGATTCAGTTGTACAAGTGCCAGATAAAGATAAAGGAAAAACACATTAAATGGCCAAGGTGAGTGTACTCACTGGTAAGATTCATCTATACATGGTTATAAATAAGATCAGAGTATTACTCATTGGTAAGATGTATTTATGAATGGTTATGGATATGATTATAATGTTATGAATATGAAACTTTCATTTTGGTTTACCGAAATGGGAGGTTACACCCCGACCCAGAATAGGGGAGAATCGCTGATTGTAGACAGGTTATGTGAATCATGATTCGAAAAGTTGGTTATTCTTTATGAGTGAGCCGGATAAGTCTATAATTGGTCATTCTTTATGAATGAGGCGGATAAGTATATAATTGGTCATTCTTCATGACTGAGCCAGATAAGTATAAAATTGATCATTCTTTATGAATGAGGCAGATAAGTATATAATTGGCCATTCTTGATGAATGAGCCGAATAAGTATATAATTGGTCATTCTTCATGAATGAGCCGAATCAATATATAATTGGTCATTCTTTATGAATGAGCCAGAAAAGTATATATAAATATGATTTATTGCATTAAATTTTATGCAATAGTGTAGTAGTGATGTATTCGCTGAGCTATTTTGCTCACGGTACATGTGTTTATGTTTTTTAGGTATTGTGATATCACTGCCAAATCTAGGTGGTCGGGTGGAGTTGGCAAGGGATGCATAAAACCATGATTTTAGTCTGACGTAAATGGGGTAGTTTTAGCCTACTTGTCCTTTCAGTAAGTTTGAATAAGCATAATTACTTTAAAATTGTGAAGAGTTTTAGTTTTATGGATTCATGTTAATAACTTAAAAAGGATACTCATGTTTATGGTTATGTTAAGGTAATTATGGTTTGACTCACTTCAACTTTCAAACTTAATTATAAGTAACTAGATTGGGGTGTGATAACTTTGGTATCAGAGCCTAGGTTTTAGAGGTTCTGGGGTTAGGAGCGCCTAGATTTGGTAGTGGAAGTAGAAATTATTTTGAGTCATGAGTAAATTGGCTTTATTGACTAACATCTGTTAGTTATACATATATATTATTGTACATGATATGAAATGTAAGGATCTTGTAGGAAATAAAATGAGATGTTAAGATTTATTCGGGATTACAATGAAACATGTTTTTTAGTACGAAGCATTGCATTTTTATATGTGGTATGGACAAATGTGTCATTAAAGTAAATTTGTAAAGGTAAAATGTGGTATACAAAATTGTGAAGTATTGAAGTGATCGCTTCCTATACTGGTATATGTGGACGTGAGCCGTGTCACTTATTAAGCCCTAGTTTTTTGTGTGTGCTCCATTTATATGGGAGAGTGAGGTACGTGAACCCATATTCTATTGAACGATGAGAAGTCAGAAGACTTACTATTACATGATTATGATGAGACTTAAATCATTATATAAAAATGAAGATTCACATAGTAAAGGAGAAAAACGAAGATTAGTGATTGTATATGTTTATATTTAATATGTGAAATGGTCTGAAATATAATATATCATAATTGATCCGAAAATGGGTTCATGATGAATTATGATAAGTAGAAGAAATGAAGTAATGGGATTTGAGATGCACATCTTTAATAGTATGAGTATATGTAGTGGATATTACTCTTGTGATGTTTTAGGATGTTTATATGAATAGTAAAGTTGAGATGAGGTGTTAAAGAGTTGAAATTCTAAAATATCAAGGAATCCTTTTAGGAGCGTGTATTGTGTATAATGGCAATGCATTTCTTATCATATGAAATGTAAGAATTATTTATGAGAATTGAAGATGTATTTGGGAACGAAGGGTGAAAAAATTACTGATACCTAGTGTAAATGATAACCGAGTAGGAGTTATTTAATAAGAAAATAGGGGGAAAGTGTATACTTATACTCAAAACCTAATGGGATGTGGCCATGGTGAAATATAAATGAAGTAAGATCAGGTGTGATGGCTTTGTGATGAAATATTGATGATGCTAAGATTTAGCACCACCAGATATGAGGTGGATAGCTCAAACAGTAATAACAATGGCAACAATAGAGTTATATATGTATGTAAGTGTATAGAAGGTGATGGGTATAAGAAGAAGAATATAATGATGTATAGTGGTTCAACCAATTAGGCCTATATCCACTGTGAGTGTGTGATCCACTAGATATGGGCACTAATGGCCTTCGATACAATGCACATAAGCTCACTCCCTCTCTACTGTGTGTACAAGTAGAGTTTTAGCTAGGGTTACAATTATCGATCCCTTTATAAGGTGGAAGATGACAGGTATATATAGGGCTTGGGACAGTGCCACTAGTGATTAATGATGACATAATATTCCCTCACGTGAGGGGATGATATTGTTATAACGGTCTAGTCCACGTGCTATATGAGTCCCACGCGCATTGTTCCATGCGTCTCCCAAGTCACGCGATGTGATGACGTCATCCTCGACCTAAGATGCTCGATCGAGGCCAAAGTTGATGCTGACATCAGATCCGGCTAGATGTGGGCCTCGTACTATCGCCCCCCCATAGGGTTGTCTAACCCATGATGATGGGTCGGCTCCTTATAGGGTCGTCTGGTCCATAATGAGAGGGATCGTCCCCTTGTTGGGTCGTTTGGGCCACGATGAAGGGTCGGCCCCGCCGAAGGTCATCTGGGCCATGATGAGAGGGATCGGTCCTCACCAAGGGTCTTCTGGGCTATGATGAGGGGTCGGCCCCTTGAAAGGTCATCTGATCTTGGCTGAGGGATTATCTTGGACGATCCTTCTTGTAACGGTATTGTGGTCATTGGATTCGTCATGGGCCTATGCCCTCATCTGGGTGGAGGACACCCTCAGCCTTGCCGAGGGTATTTTCACATTTAATAATTAAATGAGATCTAAATTGTAACTAATATGTTTGAGTATGAGAAAGATTCTAGTTGAATCTGAATATCAACAACTAGTTGGGGGGATATTGAGTTATAATTGCCATTGTATGTACGTGTTATCACTAAGAGTATGACATATAATGAATATGATTGATATTATACAGAGTCACCAAGAAGTATGTGTAAGGATAATGTGCTATGAGAAATACCATAATGTGATATATTAAGGTATTTATATAGGTTGTTTGAAAGAAATACGACACATAATAGTTAGAGAAGTATTATGGGGTTGGTAAGTATGTTAAAGTTGTAAGTGGTGATGTTACATTTAACATCCATGTTACCAAAAGGGTAAGATAAGTGTATTAATGATATTGCATAAGAATATCATGTTAATAAGGATTGGGATAAGATTATGATTGTAAAGTTATTGTATTGGATAAATGACTTGTGAAGGTCATTGCATGTTTAGTTAAAGAATAATCAAACGATGCTGAAAAAAGGGAATATAATGAGAAGTTATATTGAGTTCATAGTTCATGACTGTACAGTATACATTAAGATGAATATTAAATCTTGGTTAAGAATAAACATTTATTGAATGATTGTTCATTTTCGATATATGAAAAGTAGCGAGGCTATATTTAAATTAAGAAATGGTAAGAATGATATTTAATATATTCTTAAACTTTATACATGATAGGAAAAGTAGTTAAAGTCAAACACATGTATTTGGTGTTGGATAGAAGATGGAAATATGATGTGTAATAAGCTAGTCTGGTAATATGATATTTAGGATTTGAAATATTACACGATGATAAGGATAGACTATAGGAATGAATGGAAAATGTAAAGAATGACACTAGGTTTGTTAAGAATGTTCACTCGTTATGAATATATGATGATACAACTAATAATATATTATATGAGAATGTTCAGTGTACATATATAAAGGTATGAAGTAATATATGAGTTGGTAATTGAATTTCATTGATGAGAAATAATTATATGATTATCCTGACGTGTAAATGATAAAGAAACTGAAGATATTATAAAAGAAGATTTGTGGTAAATCGAGAAATCGACGAAAATTATTGATCAAAAGGAGCAAGTATTAGGGAATAAAGTTAGTCCCTTCATTAAAGTGTTGTGGAGGATCCATGAAATTAAATAAGAAACTTGGTAAAGTGAAGATAACATGAGAAAATGGTATCCCCAATTATTTGGTAAGTGAAATTCATACAAAATTTCGGGGACGAAATTTTTGAAGGAAGGAAAGTTGTGACAACCCGGATATAATTATGCTAAATTATGTTTAAATCGTGCTTACCTTATGTGATTTGAATAATGTGTTATTAGTGTGTATAATTTTAAGTTATTATGTTTAGTCTAATCCTACCTTTATAACTCATGAAATATCGAATTAGTTACAAACACAGGATTTTGAAGTTTTCGATAGGAATGTTCACGTTGGAGACTAGTTTCAAACCTTATAATATAAGAATTGACTTGAGGTTAAAATTAAATAGTTGTAGATATATGAGTTAAGTTTTTAACATAACAAACGGTGTGTTAAACGGAGGTCCGAGTAAGAAGTTATATCAAAATTACAAAACAGGGGAAAAGTTATCCATTCGTTAAGTCGTATTTTGTCCTGTTTGTATGACAAATGGTTCGTTTTGATTGTTTGGACAAGGAGGTGGGTTTGATCGAATTTAAACACTTGAAATAACCTCCTACATCTGCATGTTTCAGGCATGAAAGATTTTTTCCTGAAGAGAGAGAGTCGGGAAGTTTAGGAAGAAGAAAAGGCGAGGAAAAGTTGGAGAAAAATTCGTAAAAAATTATGAAAAAGTCCCTAAGGTAATTCTATACGTAAATCTTGTTATGTGTTTGGTATTACTGATTAAAATGGTAGAAATCATTGATTGTTTATAAATCTTTCATTCCTTGGTGTGTATGTATGGATAGATGAGAGTTTAAGCAAGTTGAACGTGTAAACCTTTGAAATTAGTTTGCTTGGAAACCTTATGTATTTAAACTTCTATATATTTTGTATACTTACCGGAGTTGGGTAATTCCAGTTGGAGATTAAAATAGACTCATATATGTATAGTGACGCAATTATAAATGTGTTTCTAGTGCGTTCTTATATCGGTTCAAGTGCAAACCGGTCGCGTAAGTAATAACCCGGTAAGTCGGGGTTGAATCCTCAGGGAAATAGGACGATCGCTCGTGACGATGTAGGAAAGATGATTAACCCGAAATTGACTCTAAAAAAGAAATGAAAAGGTGATTAATTTTGAGACTGCTTTCTATTAACTAAATGCAAATTAATTAAACTAATAATTAAACTATGTGTGTAGGAGTAAACTACTATGACTGAATAAATATGAATGAGACCAATAGGTTGGACTACAATCCCCCAAACCCTAGTACGTTTGCCGGATAGAAAACTAACTTGTGAATTAGATAGTTGATTAAACCAGGTCTTTATTAATCCCAACCATTACATATATGAGGGTACAAGCCCGCATCATACGTAATCAAGAGCAAGAATAAAATGATGTTGCAATAGCGTGCATCAAATTCTTAAACACCCCGATTACCTAGGGCAACGAGGTTAAAAGATCTACGGTGGTTTTGTTCACCATACAACACGATTCAATCAACATTTAATTCAAAACTAATTTTTTTATACGTGCAAACTACATCGAGTTGGGTTCATGCACCCCAACCCTTAGTAATCTAGCCTAGTATACTGCAATTAACTAAACAAATATTATCTAGAGTGCAGGAAATCAAAACCATCATGATGTAAAGAAAATGAGATGAGAAAGATAAACTAAGAACACTTTGAATTAAATAAACTTTGCACGAATTTAACTGAACTCAAATAAAGAAGAAGAATAAAGAACAACTTCACTTGCAGAATTCTGAATGGCAAATTAAAACTTGTAAAACTTCTAGGGTTCTTCTCTAATTTCTCTCTTTAAGTTAAAAGGACTTTAAACTATCTCTAAAATAACCTCCTAAACTCTGCGAATACGTTGGAATATAAACACTTTGTTTTTACAAGAGTTTCAACAATGTACAACTCTTATTTTGGAAGAGAATAATTCAGAAATTCAATAGCTTAACCGATCCGGTCAAGTCCATCGGTTCGGTTTGATCTTTACAGATAATTTTTCTGAAAACTGGACCAGTTCATTTTTGCTCTTATCGGTTTGGTTCGTTCCTTACAACAACATTCTTCACTACTGGATCGATTAATTTTTCACCCTACTAGTTTGGTTTGGTCTTTATAGCAACTTGGCCAACATCCGGATCGGCTCATTTTCAACTTCATGGGTTCGGTTTGACTTGATCAGAACTTCCTCCTTCCTTGTGATTTTTCTCTCAACTTTGAAGCTTTGTAACTTGTGCTTTGGGACTCGGATTTGGATGCTGTTTTTTCCTATGAACTCGATGAATCGAGGTCCTCAACTCTTTTTCATGATTCTCGTTCGAATTCCAACTACAAATTACTCTTTTGCCCTTTTAACCTTCCTTTTTCTTCTTTTTTCCCTTCGGTTTCTTTCTTTCTTCTCGTGTACTAAGGACCTGAAAAATTTATGAGAAATACATGAAACTCGACGTACTCATTAGGTAATGCCAATATCAATAATATGAGATAAATCAAATCGAATTACATCGCACGAAATGTTAAAAAATTATAAATTACGGGGATAAGTGCGAAGAATTTGTGTCTAATCAAATCCCCGATAACTTAGAACTCTGCGCATCCCGAGCAGTGTAAGAAAATTAAAACATGGTCAAACTCTTGTCAAACGTCTTACTGGGATAAAATACCTCTTTCGTAGGCAAACGATTTCATTTAGCATATGCAACAAGAATTTAAACCCCTAGTTTACCCTAGTAGGACGAGCTGTGTCTCGTGAGGGTTTGGAGTGAATATACCCACAAAATTCGTTTTCGACTCAAAGACAACTCAAAATACCTAAAAATCGTACAATTTAAACTTTTCTACAAATAATCACCACAAATTCATATTCATAAGTCCTAATTCGTAGTGTGTGTGTGTGTGCAAGGCCAAAAATTTTACTGTTAATTTCCACCAATTGATCATTACGTTACTTTTTGGAAATTCGTTTTGATTTCGAAATCTCACGGGATGCTCTCACAGACGAATCACTCAGATTATGGTTGTTTCTCTCGGTATGCATGATATAAAGAGTAAATATAAATAAGCATAAATTCACGCACATAATTTTTGAAAGACGGATTTTTTTATGGTGAAAAGATCTCATCATCGCAATACGGTCATTGGAAAACAGGAAACATCATCTCTTTTTCACACCATGTTATCTCTCTTATTATCTTTTTGTGTTTTAGGCTCTCCACGCGGTAATTGATTTTGCAATTTGTGTTCGGTTAGGACTTTTATAGGGTTATAAGGTGTTTTGGGTATAATGAGATGGTTAGGAAGTTCAGAATTAGAAAATGTTCTTACAATGTCTTTTAGTGCTTTTTCGGGCTTTTGCTCATTTTTCTCTTATTTTTTTCTATTTTTCACATTTTTTTTTCTATTTTGGTTGAGAATTATTCATTTTTTTCTTGTCCCTTTTTCTTGCCCACTTTGGACTCAATTTCTGAATTTTCCATTTTCACAACTCCGGGCTATATAGTTTATTTAGATGATCAAACGAAAGAGAAATTTTCATTAGGCTCAAATTGGGTTACAAAGGGAAAATTTTTCACAACTTTTTTATGGCTAATATTTTTGGTAAACAAATGAGGGCCTAACCTCATTATGAGAATTACTTATTAATTTACCATATGCGTCTCGAGATTAATTTAATTTATAGATATTTTAGTGTGCTTTTCCAAAACAACATCTTACACATTTCCCATAAACGATCTAAACAAAGGGACTTCATTTATGATATTATTTGGATATGTGTCTCGAGAATTACTTATAATTGTTGATTATATTTTTCATATGTTAAATATCTTGACACGAATGTGGATGGGACTTCATTTATGATAAATGATTTGAATGGGATCATAAGATGCTTATGAATTGAGTTACATTTAAGTTATTATTTGGATTATTAATATTATTATGACTATACTAATGTTATAAGAATGATAGGTAGGGAAGTAGATTCAATTGTACAAATGCCAGATAAAGACAAAGGAAAAACACATTAAATGGCCAAGGTGAGTGTACTCACTAGTAAGATTCATCTATACATAGCTATGCATAAGATCAGAATATTACTTATTGGTAAGATGTATTTATGGATGGTTATGGATATGATCATAATGTTATGAATATGAAATGGTTCATTTCGGTTTACCGAAATGGGAAGTTACACCCCGACCCATAATGGGGGAGAATCGTCTATTTCAGACTGAATATGTGAATCATGATTCAGAAAGTTGGTCATTCTTTATGAAGGAGTCGGGTAAGTATATAATTGGCCATTATTAATGAATGATCCGAATAAGTATATAATTGGTCATTCTTCATGAATGATCCGGATAAGTATATAATTGGTCATTCTTCATGAATGAGTCGGATAAGTATAAAATTGGTCATTCATTATGAATGAGCCGGATAAGTATATAATTGGTCATTCTTTATGAATGAGCCGGATATGTATAAAATTGGTCATTCTTTATGAATGAGCCCTATATGTATATAATTGGTCATTCTTCATGAATGATCCGAATAAGTATATAATTGGTCATTCTTCATGAATGAGCCGGATAAGTATAAAATTGGTCATTCTTTATAAATGAGCCGGATGAGCATATATCTGGTCATTCTTCCCGAATGAGCCGGATAAGTGTATAATTGGTCATTCTTCTTGAATGAGCCGGACAAGTATATAATTGGTCATTCTTCATGAATGAGCCAGATAACTATATGTAATACCCCGTAATTTCATGATTTTTAATTATTTATTGTGGGATTTTTATTAAATTAAATTAGATAGAATTTCATTCATTTTAATGTGGATATTTATGTAAATATTTACTAGCGTGACGAGAGTTGGTAATTATTGAAAATTTGTTGAATATTACTTAATGAGTAAAGTAATATATTGAATTGATTTTCTTAAAATTATCACGAGTGAATAAAATGACAATTATGAGAATTAAGTCGGGTCGCGTCTGTGTCGTGTCGGGACTAAATTATTATGATAAGAAGTGAATAATTTATAAGTCACCTGTATGGTTATTTTGAGTGCGCCAATGTGTTCGAAAGGGTCGAGATAGTCAGAAAAGTGTACCCAGGGGTTTAGTTTGGATTCCGGGGCATTTTTTGGCCTAACCGGTATCCCGAGAGGGCAATTTGGTTATTTCCCATTTTCACCCTTAGTTAATGACGAAAATTAAGATTTAATATTAGATGTTAGTAGATCCCTCTAGGGTTAACATTCTCAAAATCCTAGAACAACAGCGAGAGGAAGAAAGGAGAAAAGTCTGCTAAGAATCCAAGGCTAATAACCAACCCAATTGCACCACCACCACAACCACCACCAAACCGTAGATCGGAGCGAGGGAATCAAGCCTATACCTGTCAAACTCCTGGAATCAGACCTACTATCTTAAGGCAAGTAATTTTCTTGTTGATTTCTCGTGGATAATTTAACCATGTTAGAATAGGATTAAATAATATATGTTTATTCAAAGAATTTGATGATATAGGGAATTTAAATCACATGCTTTAGAAGAAATAAGTATATTCTGGAAAATCTTATCATATGTAGAGGATTACCCACGAAATTGTAATGGTTTAGAAGAAAGAAATCTGGAAAGAGAATTAGAATATTGGAAATTATAATGAAACTAGGGTTCTTGATAAATATTATGAATTGGGCCTTTAATCCTATACTTTTGATGCAATTCGTACATGCTTTACATAGGAAATCATGTAGGTAGGCAAAATAACTATTAGTTTAATTGGTTGGGAGTTTGGGACTCAATTATGGAGTTTTGGTTGAGTTTGATGAAGGAAACCCGTAGTTAACAAAGGCAGAATTCGAAATACCTGTTCGATTGATCGATCGAGTCAAGAATGTCAATTGATCCATCGACTCAAGAATGTCGATCGATCGATGGTTCGATCGATCGTCCACTTTCATTGATCGATCGATCCCTCTTGGAATTGCATTAATCTCCCTCTTTTGATTTAATTCGATTAGGGAGCGTAGGATATTTGGAGATTGATTATAAATGATAAGGGGTCATGGGGAGGACCAGTAGGGTGTAAATAGGTTTAATGAATCGGAATCCTATAACGAGTTATGTTTGTGGAATAACTAGTGTGAGAAATTTAAATAGAAATCACATACTCGTAAAACGATGTATTTAGAGACTCGTATGGTAGTGAGGGTACGCTTACTGAATTCACATATAGAATGAGATAATCACTTTTAGGGATGAGAAGAAATTATAAAAAGGGCGATGTATGAGACTAAAATAAAGGGGTTAAGTATACATAGTATATGAATGATACATACCAGGTAGATACGAATATTGATTATGGGTGATGAGTAAACTTTAGTTATAATTGTGGGATATATATATATATATATATATATATATATATATATATATATATATATATATATATATATGATATTTTTGTGTATAATCATACCCGAGCTACTTGATATCTCGGGGGTTACCGCGCTGGGACAGCCTTATCTCGATGGGACCTTTACGGGGGATATTGACAGTACACTAGAACATAGGATTCCTTGGTACAAGCTGTGGCCATCCCCCCCGATCCCGGGTCCTCGAGGTGGGCGGGCGCGCGATGGATGGATCCTAGGTCCCGCGCATCCCTCTCTGGAGCGCTTCGGCCGACGTCATTTGAGTGAGATGAAAGATGTAGAGAGATTAGAGTCACCAGTCTATTTTACTCAAAACAGACATTAGAAAAAGGGAAGCCATCCCGAAGGACAGCATTCAAAGACACACTGATGCATACGAAACCAAAACTATTCGAAAAGGGTCCGGAGGCTAAGTTACGAAATGGGAAGGTGTTAGGCACCCATTCCGCCCTTTCGGTCTCTCATGGAATGTGTTATTTTCCTTTATTTTCCCCGTGATATGTGTGCATGTGTATATATAGTGGAGACAGGAATCCTCGACTTATATCATGGAAGAGATAAAGCGAGTTATCCGTAGGAAGGTATAAAAATAATATTAGAAAATAGGATTTACGCGATTATCCTTACGTTAACCGTTATGATGGAACAATAACGCATGCAGAATAATACGCTACTAAGAACAAGTATATGTATATATATAATATAGAAAATGAGAGAAAAAATAAAAATAGAACTCGAGTCTCGGGTTTTACCCCGAGACGCCTACGTAGCCTATAGAGGCATCAAAGTCCACGTAGTTCGCATGCAAAACGAGGGGTGGGGTTTATCCCATAAATCCAACCGGGGGATTCTCTTATTTGTGTATGTGTGTAGAAAAAGTGTTCTAATTGTGAGAAAAGTGTAAGAAAAGTATGAGAATTCCCGTTTGGAATTTATGAGCAAACCCTCTTTTTCTTATTTTTTGGGTTTTTATTTATATTAAAATAAAATATGTGCAATAATACTAAATAAAAAGTATATTAGGATGTGTGAGATGGGATAATAAAAGTGCTAAGTAATAAAACAAGTTATTGCAAATTTATGAGAATTTAAAGAGAGAGTTGAGAAAATTGGACCTTCTTGAGGATCTTGAGTTTGATCTTGAATGTTGGAGAGCAGCCCTTAGACTTGGATGATGATGGAGGGTAGTGAATTCACCAATTTTGATGAAAAGGATGATGAAAAGTGAAGGTTGGAAAGGGATTTTGATGTGAAAATCACGCAGACTTCGAGCGAGATTTTCTGGATTTTGCTGAGAGTGATATCTAACAAATCTGGGCTCTCTTTGCAAGTGAGGTCAGGCCTCCTTTTTATAGGCCCAGGGCATTATCGATTGGCATAGCCCTGTTCCTGCCAATCGGCAGGTGCGTTTAGGCACATTGTCGATAGGGAGGGTCTGGCACCTGTCGTTTGGTAGTAGTGTCTTTCAGGCCTTTTCGGAAAATTGGCCGCAGAACGCAAACTGTTTATCAGAATCGCACACGGGGTAGACCGTTGGAAAGGTAATTTACAGACCTTCGAAAGTACTTGGACTTCTCCCGGGTTCGGGAGTTGATTTTGGGTCAAATATGGCTCGGAAGCATTCGTCGGTCCATTGGACGGGGAATTATCGGACGCAAACGGATCGTTCGTCCGCATGGTAAGTTCGAATCACGCACGGGGTGGATCGTTGAAAAGGTTAGGAGATTTATTTTGACATTCCAAAGAGTTTGATCTGGTTTGTGGAGTTGACTTTAGTCAACCGGGCCCTTGAAGCATTCGATGACCTCTCGGAGTAAAACGGATCGTTCGTCCGTACCATAAGTCAGAATCATGCACGTGACGGACCGTTGGAAAGGGGTTTCAGTGCCCTTCAAAGATTAATTCAGTCTCAGTCAATATGAAGAGTTAACTTTGGTCAAATGGAGCCCGGGAGAGCTCGGTGGCCTCCTAATTAAGTTTTGAGGGAAAATGAGTCATTCGTCCGCATGGTAAGTAGAATTGCACACGTGACGGACCGTTGGAAAGGGGTATCAGTGCCCTTCAAAGATTCATTCAGTCTCGGTCGAGTTGAAGACTTTGACTTTTGGTCAAACGGAGCCTGAGAGTGCCCGATGGCTTTTAGGTCAGTACTCGGGGTATAACCTGGGTTTATAGTGATGAAGGGAGGTTCTAGGGACCTCATGAGAGTTTAGGGGGTAACAGAATGGGGTGTCGATAGAGCCCCTCGACGGGTGAGTTTGGAACAAATGATAACCGTCGAATAGACACCGCATAATGCGTTTGAGGGAGGATGACCAATTGAGAGGGTCGAGGTCGATTCTGAGGACCTAAGGGAACGAGGACGACCAATTCAGAGGGTCGAGATCGATTCTGAGGACCTAAGGGATGGTTTGGAGGAAAGGTTTAGGCCAATTCCTGAGGAGGTGCTGGGGATGACTGATTCTGCGGGTCGAATCCAATTCTGAGGGCTTGAAGATGAGGTGACCAATTCTGCGAGTCGAAGCAAATTTTATGGGCTTGAAGATGAGGGTAACCGATTCTGAGGGTCGAAGCTAATTTTGCGGGCTTAAAGATGAGGGTGATCGATTCTGCGGGTCGAAGCCTATTTTAAGGGCTTGAAGATGAGGGTGACCAATTCTGCGAGTCGTTACGGGCTTAAGTTGAGATGACTAATTATGCAGGTCGAAGCCAATTCTGCGGGCTTAAGTTGAGATGACCAATTTTGTGAGTCGAAGATAATTCTGCGGGCTTAAGGTGACGATCTAAGATCGAGATCAATTCTGACCTAAGAGAGGTGACAACCGAGGACCGAGGTCAATTCTGACCTAACTAAGGTGATGACCCAAGATCGAGGTCAATTCTGATCTAAGAGAGGTGACGATCGAGGAACGAGGTTAATTCTGACCTAAGAGAGGTGATGACTGAGGATCAAGGTTAATTCTAACCTAACTAAGGTGACAATCCAAGATCGAGGTCAATTCTGACCTGAGAGAGGTGAAGACCAAGGACCGAGGTCAATTATGACCTAACTAAGGTGATGAGCCAAGACCGAGGTCAATTCTGACCTAAAAGAGGTGACGACCGAGGATCGAGGTCAATTCTGACCTAACTAAGGTGAAGATCCAAGATCGAGGTCAATTCTGACCTAAGAGAGGTGATGACCGAGGATCGAGGTCAGTTCTGACCTAACTAAGGTGACGATCCAAGACCGAGGTCAATTCTGACCTAAGAGAGATGACGACCGAGGACCGAGGTCAATTCTGACCTATATTTCCTTTGGGATAATCAGAGATTCTGCTGGGGGTAAATATTAGACTTTTGGATTCCGCTGGGGAATAACGAATGAGCTGGGGAAAATGTAGTGTCCCCCGAAGTTTCGCTGGGGAAATCCTTGTGATTTGGGGGATTTTACGGAGGAAAGGCAAGTTTGATGCCGTAAACTCCATTGGGGAAGTGATTAGGTGGTCCAGGGTTTGGATGTATTGCTTGAGACCTTTGGGGCATAGGGGGTGATCTTTAGAGATCCTCTGGGGACGTTGTCGGGAGGAATTTTACTTGGTTTTTGAGAGTTTCGCTAGGGAAATGGGGGTTCTGCTTGAGGGAGTGTGAAATTTTCTTGGTGAAAATGTTCTAAATCCTTCCTGGGATTTTTAGGAATTTTTTGAGATTTTTTTTAGGGCTTTTTGGTATTTTCTGGGAATTTTTGTTCAAAATTTTAAGGGGGCACCGATCGGCATGGTGCAGAGGGTGCCATTCGGCAGTGGCACGATCTTTTGGACTGCCTCGAGAAGGTAAGGGGTCAGTGTCGATCGGTGGGTGGGGGGTCAATGCCGATCGGCATGACCCTTGGCATCCTATATAAAGGGGGCGAATTCCTTTCATTTTTCACAGCTTCTTGCTTTCTTTCTTTCTGTAATTTTCCTCTGCAAATCGTTCTAGCATTCCGATCTCTAAGAAATGGCTGCCTTTGTGAGCACTGCAGCGCATATGGAATGGTTGACTATTGATGACTGTGCGAACATGGAGTGGAGGTCCAGGGCGCCTCTTGCTTTGGGGAGTGAGAACTCCTTTGATGCATTCGAGCCGGTTGCGGATGAGCGGACCTTGCTGCCAGAGCCATCGCGTCATCGCTCCTCGAGGGTGGTGAGCCTGGAAGTTATGTAAGTAACCTGACTTTTGGCATGCTTCTCTTTTTTGATGATTTTTCCTTTTCTTCTTGAATTTTGACAATATTTTTTCTTTTGACAGTCTGATATCTATTCTAAGAACATGTGTGCCCGTGGGACGACGGGGCTTAAGGACGTCTGGGAGCATCTTCCACCTGTGGTGCGTTGGGTATCTTCAGCGGGTTTTGGGAGGTTAGCGTCTGCGCTGGATGAGACGCCTTGGTCGACATCGGTTTTATGCTCTTTGGGGGAGAGATGGTGGGATACTACCCACACCTTCCATTTTCATTTTGGGGAGATGACCGTGACTCCTATAGACGTACAGCAGCTGCTGCAGCTGGATTGCGATGGGGAGCGAATAGAGGTGGATCGCTCTCTGAGGGTGAGGCCGGAGGCGGTGAGGGCGGCGCTCGACGATGTAGGGAGGATAGTGTCTGGGGATTCCATCCGACTGTCCTTGCTGAAAGATGTCTTTCTGAGTAGGGTGGTTGATGTGGAGGATGGGCTGCAGGTGAGGCAGATGGCCCGGTTGGACAGCCATTCAGGATACGGGGGCGACCGGGGTGAATGCGCAGATGAGGCATTTACTGGCACTTGAGTTCGGCCATTCCTAGTATCTCGAGGAGCGGGTGGTTCGAAAGATTGCTGAGGAGGAGGTGGTGGTGCCACCTGCGTAACCTCCTATGTCTATGAGGCGGGAGCGGCTGCTGTCGGAGGATGCAAGGATCCCGATGATGATTGGCGAGTCCTACTTGTTGTACACTGATACGGCTGTGCCGTATGACTATATGGACTTTGTGGCGAGCTGGTTGGCACCCAGCATATATGATGCCTTGCCTTTACCTCCTACGGGTTTGAGTCGGGCGATGGGGTCTTCCCACAGCGGCGGTGATCCGTCGACGTCTGCGGCGATGGCGACGGCGACTTCAGAGGTTCCCTTTGTGCGATTGCATACCCCTTCATACAACATTCGGCGGGTTGATGGAGGGATGGTGCCTATGTTGCACCGTCCTCATACGATGGATCCGAAGGAGTTGGGTTCGACAGAGGAGGTCCTTCGTCCTGCGGTATACCTTCTTCCTCTTTTTGGTTCCTTTTCTGTTTTGATCCCTCTTTGATGCTGATTTTTCCTTTTACTTGCAGCAAGTTCGGGTGTCGACCACTTGGCTGAGGGTCATCAGAGACTGGATATCTTCGACGACTGCCCATATTCGGGATGCGGTCCCGGTTCCTTCTTGTTTGGTGCCGTCTGCTTTGTCCGAGGAGGACTCTGGCTCGAGTAGTGGTGGTGCATCGTCTCGCCGTAGGGTAAAGAGAGCGCATCGCAGGGGTGAAAGCTCTTAGAGAGAGGGGGAAGGGTGGGTGAGAGAGAGAGAATGTGGGTTCGGACTGAGTCCTGTTATTTTTTGTTTTTCTTTTATTTCCTGTAAAATTTGATGTAATATAGAAGAATATATATATGCAATGCAATGGGATTTTTTTATTATCTTTTGTTAATGGTTAGTGAGTGAATGCATGCACATGCGCTTTTTACTTTGCTGTCGAGACCGTAAAAAGAGATATTTTTGGGATTTTGAGGAAAGTTTTAAGAATGGGAAATTATATAGGGGTGGAAAAGGATTTTTGAAATTCTATTGAGAATATTAATTTATTTTTATTGAGCTTCTGATTTTGACAAAAGAGGAAAAAGGAAAACTTCCAAAAATAGGGGGTTGCTGATCGACAAGCCCCTTGTCCTGCCTATCAGCAGTCAAGTCCAGTCCCATCAATTCAAAGCTTTTATTAGTGCCCTCTTCAGCCTTTTGGTACTTTGTGGGGTTGGATCCCCTCCGATTTCTGCAGGGATTATGTCTTTTGTGAGGGTTCTCAAGTATAAAAAGGGGTAGGGGTGGAGTGTTTTCATCACACCTTCACATTCGTACTTACTTGCCTAATATCTTTTAGTCTTGCAAGATGGCTCTCCCTGGTAGCATTGAGTTTGCTAACTACCTCGAAGCCTTGGAAGCGATGTGCTCTAATAATGTTGACTATGATGCTTTCAGTATGCATCGAGTCTCTTTATGATGGAATCGGTCCATTGAGTGGAACATGCTGATGGCGGTGGTATAATTTTGGTACCCCAAAGACCATGTATTCCACTTTGGGTTGGATGAAGTTTGTCCTACCTACGAGAAATTTTCTGCCATACTGGGGATAAATCCTAGTGTTGCTGTGGTTTTATCCGAATTTTCTCGTTCTCCTAGGGATTTGCTGGTCGGGCTTCTTTGTATTTTGCCTTCGGCGACTAGATCACTGGTTACTAGAGGAATGATCTCCCTCCTGGCGGTGTTGCAGTCCGTGCATTTGCGGGAGGTAGGTGATGCTGGCTATACTGGAGTCATTGCTCTGGGTCTGGTTTTAAAATTGCTCCTGATGACTGGGGAACTGCTAGTGGATCCACAACTTGCAGCCATTACTTCATGGATGTCATACCGTCGCAATCTTGTGGCGGTGATACTGGCGGAGACCCTGAACGGTCTGGATGCCTGGCGAGATGGTCGTTCTGACTTCCTGCGAGGTAGCCCCATGATGCCGTTCATGTGGTTGTCTGAAAGACTTCGCCTGGTGACTCTTCCAGAATATCCTTTGTCGGTTGTACCCAACTTCTTTTCACGTCACTTCTTCAGCGTTGGCCTGGATATTGTGAGCTGGGAGAATTGGTTTGTAAAGCATGGGGCTCGGAATCTGTACTGGTTAGTGCCTTGGTGGGGACAGTTGCTGCCTGTTCTGGAGTTAGGAGAATACTCGTATGTGCGGTTGGTTGGTCTCACACAAACCTCTTTTTATTTCCCTTGGTAGCTTCTGCGCCAATTTGGCTGGGCACAGGTCGTTCCACATTGGACACTAAATTTCTTTCCTATAGAGGATTTGACCGAGCGTCTGCGCATGCGGTTTGGCTCTATGTGGGAGAATCGGCGTCCGTCGACCCGTCCCTCTCAGTCTGTTGGGAGAGTTTGGCATATCCCTGGGGATTATATGAAGTGGTTATGGAGGGGAGTAGTTAGCAAGATGTTGGCAGTGGAGACTGGACAAAAGTGGCTTGTCTCTTTTGACACCGTGGAAGGAGGTGTTGTGGTTTTTTCGAAGATGGTTCGAGCTTATCGGTCCATGGAGTGTCTGTGACACTCTGTTCAGGCAGAGGAAACTTGGGGGCCCCAGGATGCAGATGACGATGACGGAGCGGGCTCCTCTGGTAGCTGTGGGTAGGACTTCTGGAGAGTTTGTTGTGTAATGGGGGATAAATGTGGGGATTTTATTTGGCTTTTTTAGGAAGGTAGGAGGGAAGGGAGTTTTTCGTTCCTTTTCTTATGTAATCTATACCGAAATTTCTTATTAATGAAATAAATAAGTTTTTGATCATCCAGGCCGATCGATAAGGCATAATTATGGGTAGAAGGAAATGAAGAGATTTTTTAATAGAAAGGATATGAGAAGAGTCATAGTGCGCCGAGATTTCGGACTAAGGGTAAAACTTATTGAGATGGTCCAGGTTGACTGGATGAGCCATCTCTTCTCCATCTAAGTCGGTGAGCATGGGGCGGCACCGCCGGACAAGATCTTCTTGACAATGTAGGGGCCGCTCCAATTGGGCTTGAATTTCCCTCTGGGTGCTAGATGGGTTTTATGATTTCTTTGAGGGCTAGGTCCCTTTCTCGGACACCGCGGTCTTTGAACTTCTTATTGAATGAACGCGCTATTCGGTGATGGTACCCTTGTATGTGGTATAGTGCTTTTAATCTCCTTTCGTCTAGGAGGGTGGCACCAGTCTTCTTCGCTGACCTTGCTTTCAAGTATGACGTGTAACGAGGGTATTTCTAGCTCCACGGGTAGGACTGCTTCCATGCCGTAAACTAGAGAGTAAGGGGTAGCCCCAGTAGAGGTTCTAATTGAGTTTCGATAGCCCCAGAGGGCGTACAGAATCCGATCGGCCCAATCCCGACAGTTTTTGGTCATCTTACTGATGATGGCTTTGAGGTTCTTGTTGGCGGCTTCAACTGCACCGTTGGTCTGAGGTCAATAGGGAGAAGATTTATGAGTCTGAATCCCATACTCGTTGACTATTTCTGTAACTTCTGCCTCGAAATATACCCGTTATCTGATACTAGCTCGTGCGGGATCCTATACCGACAGATGATGTTTTTCTTGACGAATTTGGCCACTTTCTTGGCGTTCAGCACTGCATATGACTCAACTTCGACCCATTTGGTGAAGTAATCAATGGAAACTAGGATAAACTCATGCCCATTAGAAGCCTTCGGTGTAACCTTCCCTATGATGTCGATGCCCCAGGTGGAGAACGGCCAGGGAGAGGTCATGTTGTATAATTCACGCGGAGGCAGATGTTGAAGGTTAGAGAATTGTTGGCATTTGAGGAATCTCCGGACATAGGTGGTGCAATCCTGGGTCATGGTGGTCCAGTATTAGCCTTGTCGGATGATCTTTTTGGCAAGCATGCGACCGTTCATATGGGGTCCGCATTCCCCACTGTGGATCTTCTGCATTATCTTTTCAATGTCAGCCCCTGCGATGCAGTGTAGATGAGTTCCATCAAAGTTCCTTTAGAGCAGTGCTTTGTGACAGATGATGTACTGGGCGGTGAGTCTTCGAAGGGTTGCTCGATCTTTCTTGTTGGAACCCTAGGGATACCTGTCATACTTGAGGAGGCACCAGATATCATAGTACCAGCAATTGGCTAGCTCGGGATCTTCTGTGGTGACGTGCTCAATGTGGTAACAGTGGGTTAGTTTGTCTTGCTTTTGAACTAAGAAGGGGGTCATAGTTATTCTTTCGGGCATGTCGACCATAGAGGCTAGGGTAGCAAGGGCATCGGCTAGGTTATTCTTTGCTCGAGGTAGGTAATGGAAAGTGACGTCTTGGAATTGGGAGGCTAGTTCTTCTAAGTGGGCATGGAAGGATTGGAGTTTCTCGTCCTTAACTTTCCACTTTATGAGCACTTGATCGATGATGAGGGCGGAATCCCCGTAGACGTCTAGGCATTGAATATTTTTTTTAGAGCAACCTTGCGGCCTACCTTGCATGCATCGTATTTAATCATGTTATTGGTGCAGGGGGAACCCAATTTGATGGCGATGGGAGTGTGGGAGTCATCTGGGGTGATTAGAAGTATCCCAATGCCATATCATTTTTTGTTGGCAGCGCCGTCGAAGAACATTTGCCATCGAAGGTTGTCTTGAGCAGTGCAAAGGATGTTTTCATCTGTGAATTCAGAGATCCAGTCATCATCTTCTTCTACGGGGTAATCAGCGAGGTAGTCAGAGATGGCTCTTCCTTTCATGGCTTTCTGCGTGATGTACATGATATCAAACTCGGATAGGAGCATCAACCATCGGGCCATTCAGATGGATAAGGAAGGTTTCTCAAGCAAGTATTTGATGGGGTCCATTCGGGATATAAGCTTGATGGGGAAGGCGAGCATGTAGTGCCATAACTTTTGGGTGACACAGACAAGTGCGATACACGCCTTTTCCAAAGTAGTGTAATTAACCTCGTACCCAGCCAATTTGCAACTGACATAATACATGGCTCTCTCTTTGTGGGAATCTTTAGGGTATTGGGCTAGCAAAGCCCCAGCTGCAGTATCGGTTATGGTTTGGTATAGGAGCAAGGGGATGACCAGACTGTGGTGGCATGAGTACCGGGGGTTGGGTTAGATATTGTTTGACTCGGTCAAAGGCTTCTTGGCATGCCTCGTTCTAGACCTTGGTTGAATCCTTTCGGAGGAGTTTGAAGATAGGTTCGCAGATGGAGGTTTGCTGGCTAATGAACCGACTGTTACAATTTCCCAAGGAAACCTCAGACTTCTTTCTCTGTTCGGGGAGGTGGCATATCAAGTATGGCTTTCAGCTTGGCGGGATCTGTTTCTATCCCCTTTTCACTAACCATGAATCCCAAGAGTTTTCCCTTTGTAACGCCGAAGACGCATTTTTACGGATTGAGTCTCATCTGATACTGTCGCAGTCGTTCAAAGAACTTTCAGAGAGTAGGAACATGACCTTCTCTAGTCTTGGATTTGATAATCATATCATCCACATAGACCTCAACTTCTTTGTGAATCAGATCGTGCAGGATGGTTGTGGCAAACCTCTGGTAGGTAGCCCCAGCATTCTTGAGACCAAATGGCATGACTAGGGCTGTTTTTTTTCCGAACATTTCGATTTTTCTGATATTCGATCCGATATTTTCCAATTTTGGAACGTATATAAGGTTTTCGATTTTTGATTTTTCCAAAAAAAATAGGATCGAAAATTGGAAATAATTATGAATTTTTGATTTTTCGTTTTTTCCGATCCGATTTTTTTGAAACTATGCCGATCCGATTTTTTCGAATTATTTCCGATTCTTTCCGAAATATTTTTCGATTTCTAATTTTTCTAATTTTTTAAAAATATTCTCATGTGTCCCACATCGTCTAGGAGAGGAAGAGATCCCCAAAAAGTCCTCTATAAAAGGAGAATATCCCTCTATACTCTACACAAATGAAAAAAATGGTTAAATCCTTACATATTTACATGTTAGGTTAATCTTTTTTTCGATTTCTTTAAAATGAGAATTTCGAGTAATCAAAAATCCTATATTAATTTTTTTTGAAATTTTGGAAGTTCCAAATTTTTTTAATTTTTAGTATATGTTTTTAATTTAAGAATTTTTTCGATTTTTCGATTTTTCCGAATTTGGAATTTTTTTTGATTTTCTGAAAAAATTGGATAGGAGATTGGAACAAATATTTTATTTTCGAAAAAATTGATTTTTTTTTCCTAAAGGTCATTTCTCGATCCGATCCGGCCGAAACACAGCGCTAGGCATGACAGTGTAGCAAAAGGTTCCCCATGGGGTGATGAATGCGGTTTTTTCTTGGTGGTTTGGGTGCATTTTGATTTGGTTATATCCAGTAAACCCGTTGACGAATGACTTGAGAACATGACTGGCTGTGTTGTCTATGATCATGTCGATATTGGGTAGCGAATAATCATCCTTTGGAGAGGCTTTGTTCAAATCCCGATAGTATACACATATCTGAACTTTTCCTCCTGATTTCGACACGGGAACTATGTTGGCTAGCTACGTGGGATATTCGATCACACGAATGAAGCCTACGTTCAACTGTTTGACCGCCTCTTCTTTGACCTTGAGTGACCATTTGGTGCGGAGCTTTCTCAACTTTTGTTTGACCGACTTGTAATCTGGGAGAGTGGGAATCTCGTGCTGAGCTATTTCAGGATCAATGCCGAGCATATTGTTGTAGGACCATACGAAGACATCCACGAATTCTTTTAGCAATTCTTCAAGTTGTGTACGCTCATGCTCGTTAAGGGTAGCCCCTATCCTAATCTCGCGAAGGTGGCTACTAGAACCGAGGTTAATAACAATAGTCTCTTCTTCATTAACTTTAACGCGGTTATGTTATTTATTATCAACATTTTTTAGATCAGTTGAGAATTGTTCATTTGAAAATCATCATCACCAAAAGTTTGATTAGAATCTAAACAGCTAATGTAAGGCACAACAAGAGACTCAAAATCTTCATTTATTTCATTGATAGGAAAAACATCATTGAGAACCTCATCAAAAGAGGATTCGATTACATTTGAACAAGGATAGACAACATAAGAAGAAATGGGGTAAACATTGGGATTATGGGAGATTTCAGCAGGTTGAACTGGCGTAGCATGCCAGTTAAGGAGAGGTGTATCAGCAGCTTTAATCAGTTGGGACGGATCCGGTGATGTAGTGCCTGAATGAACCATACAGAGTGTCAGCCCCAGTGTCTGTAAGTTGAAGGAATCTTCGGAGTCACTTTCCTCAATCTCTTCGGTATCTTTGATGAGTGGTTGTACATGGTGTTGGGAACTCTTGGTCCATTTCCGTGCTTCTAAGAACAGCGTACTGAACCTTTGGCAATCAATGATCATTTGTGAGTGCAATTTTATCCCGAACTCTAGGAGTTGGTTTAAGACTTCTAATAATTCCATGCCTCCATTTTCAGAACGGGTACGGACAGCGATGCATGCTCTGGTAAGGAGTGACAGTGCATGATCAGTGAGGCTAGTAGGGTGTAGGAGGAAATATGGGCAAATTTGGAGAGGTTTAGGAGAGTATATGGGTGTGATTTGAGTTGAGAGATCGAATTTTGGATTCTCTTCTAGAAAGATGGCATTGGTATGATTTGGAAGTGGGTTGTGAGTAGTGTTTAGCTTAGGATTGGCTGGTGGGGTGATGGTACCCCGGTCAATTAGACCTTGGATTATGTTTTGGAGGTGAAGGCATTGGTCGGTGGTATGGCCAGCAGTTTGGTGAAAGACGCAATGGGCATCTGCCTTAAAGTTTATTGGGAGTAGATTTGGAAATGGACGAGGATCCAAGGGTTTGATAAGGTTTCGGCTTAACAAGGCTTGATAAACTTTGGAGAGGGGAGCATGGAGCTCGGTGTATTCCTTTTGGACTGGGACAGGCGGCTTTCTGGTGCCCATGAGGTGGTTGGTTGAGAGATGTTGTTGATGGTTGAAACTATAGCATTGGCAGGTTTATCATATTTCCTGGGGGTGAACTGTCCGGACACCTTCTTTGGTTCGACATTTGTTTTAGTAAGACCTTCCTCGATTTCTACTCCTGCTTCTCTGAGAGGTCGGAAGTGGGGATAGTATTGTCCTCCCATATTTATTCGGATATGGGGTGAGAAGTTCTTCTTCACTATGCTGACTTGTTCTTCCTCGGAAGACCGATTGGTCATGGTTGCTGCTCTTTCCCTCCATCGGGCGATAAAGTTACTGACTGATTCTCCATGGTTTTCTTTGAGCAGCTCTAAATCACGACGGGTGACCTCAAGTTCTTCATTGTATTTGTACTGTGACATGAATTCTCGAGCCGCATCCTCCCAACTACGAATTCTGGATTCTTCGAGAGACAAAAACAATCGGAGGGCGCTATACCTCAAAGTTTGCTGAAATAATTGGGCCATAACCTTTTCGGAAACCCCTAGTAGTGTCATGGAACGGTGATAACTTCGGAGATGAACAATCGGGGGTCCACTTCCTCCAAATTTCTCAATATTTGGCATCTTGAACTTCTCGGGTAACCTTGCTTTAGGATAAGGAGACATGTGGGTGTAGTCCATGTAATTTCTTGAGACTCTGACTTGGTCGAACTTCTTAGTGAGCATCTTGAGGTCCTCTTTGACTTTGTTCAGCTCTTCTTCCTTCGGATAGATGATCATAGGCAAGTTAACCCCATGCTGGGCAAGGTTCGACATCGAAAGCTGGGCAGGCGGCGGCCCATTAACATGAGGGACACGTGGAGCGCGATGATACTCTTCGAGAACCCAAATAGGCACCGGTGGATCCATAACACGAGGGAATAGAGCCTCGGGTTCTTGAGGAATGGGAACCTGATTTCGTTGCATCTCTCGGACCTCGGTTTGGAGGTTGTCAATCTTGGACACAAGCTGAGCTAGGATTACCGTCAGATTTGGCTGCACAACGAGTACTTGATCTGTGTTCTCCATGGAAGGCGGATGAATTTCGAACTCGAAAGAAGTAATAGGGGAACGAAAGGAACTCCGAGGTGATTTGACTGAAGACCGAAGCCAATATGGAGCCAGGCCAAGGGCTTGCGATCGACCTGAGAAGGTATAAAATGGGATTTATTTTTTAAAAAAAGGGATGAAGAATTTTTTTTTTGACATTTTTTTTCGAAATTGAAAGACAAAATATTTTTGGATTTTTGATAAAGAGAGCAGAAATGTTTTTGGATTTTTGGATATGGAAAGGAAAAAATGTTTTTGGATTTTGGATAAAGAAAAAGGGAATTTTCCCTTTGGAGACGGTCTCAGCATGATTATTATAATTATTATGTTTTCACTTGCATTAATTCTCCTAAATGCAAAATGAAATATCGGACGGGACCCGAGCCTGGAAAAATTGGGTTTGTAATATATGCAAAGCTATGGCTGGACTTGTTACCTGGCTCACGGATAGGGTCCCATTTTAAAAATGCGCGAGAATTCGGGCGGCGGGTCGACCTGGAATTTTAGCAGAGTTTCGGGTTGAAACTGGTAATCTAACATGTGTGTCCTAGACTTGACACCTATATGCGGGTATGCAGTTGGTTGGGTGAATCGAAAAGGGTTCCCCCCTTTGGCGTGACTTCCACGATATACGTCTTGCTCTTGCGGGCAATCGGTACGTGTGGACAAGCTATTTGATACAACTGAGTTTACGTGAATTGCCTCACTATATACCTCATGGGGACGGTACGTGTGAGAGAGAATTCGATATACTCGACGACATAAACGAGTTCCCTGCGATATACCTCCCGTCATGACTTTGGTCAAGCGGTACGATGCGGGGGGAACCGTTCGATATACGTCGAAGGTACTTGGCCAATGGAAGGTGAGAGTCATATCGCTTAGGCTAACTGCTCCCTGTCGGACCATCGCCCATCACGAATTGATCCTCCAGTTACTGGGTAAAATTTGGTCAATAACAATGCTCTTTGGTGATGTCGTGTGAATCATGCACGATCCTCTTATTAGTATCTTTTGAGAATGTATTTTTTGCTTATACCAAACAGGGAGCAAAGTACTAGTACCAATGGTACACCAAGTATGGATGGGTGATGCATGTAAGATGTGGATATATGTGACCCTAGGTGCACGTGGTGTGAAGTGTACATGGAGAATTTTCTACAAGTGTGTGAATAGAAGCATAAGCATGGGGGTACACATGAGTAA
The DNA here is from genome assembly GCA_949130495.1 of Sambucus nigra. Lineage (NCBI taxonomy): Eukaryota > Viridiplantae > Streptophyta > Magnoliopsida > Dipsacales > Adoxaceae > Sambucus > Sambucus nigra. Next base: position 641,535,621 of record OX422209.1, on the reverse strand, counting down.
TAAAGGGGGAACATGCAAAATTGGGGGAGAATATAAGCAAACATAACATCCATGTAAATAGAGCATAACCCTCAAAAGATTAATTTCCCCAGTAATGTCGCCACTGTGGCCATCCCCCCCGATCTCGGGTCCACGCGAAGGGCGGGCGCGCGATGGATGGATCCTAGTCCCGCGCGTCCCTGTCGGGTGCGCTTCGGCCGACGTCATTTGAGTGAGGTGAAAGATGTAGAGAGATTAGAGTCGCCAGTCTATTTTACTCAAAACAAATAAAATAAAAAGGGAAGCCATCCCGAAGGACAGCATCCAAAGACATACTGATGCATACGAAACCAAAATGATTCGAAAAGGGTCCGGAGGCTAAGTGACGAAATGGGAAAGTGTTAGGCACCCATTCCGCCCTTTCGGTCTCTTATGGATTTTGTTATTTTCCTTTATTTTCCCCGTGATATGTGTGCATGTGTATATATAATGGAGATAGGAATCCTCGACTTGTATCATAGAAGAGATAAAGCGAGTTATCCGTAGGAAGGTATAAAAATAATATTAGAAAATAGGATTTACGCGATTATCCTTACGTTGATCGTTATGATGGAACGATAACGCATGCGGAATAATATGTGACTAAGAACAAATATATGTATATATATAATATAGAAAATGAGAGAAAAAGTAAAAATAGGACTCGAGTCTCGGGTTTTACCCCGAGACGCCTACGTAGCCTATAGAGGCATCAAAGTCCACGTAGTTAACATGCAAAACGAGGGGTGGGGTTTATCCCATAAATCCAACCGGGGGATTCTCCTATTTGTGTGTGTGTGTAGAAAAAGTGTTTTAGTTGTGAGAAAAGTGTAAGAAAAGTATTAGAATTCCCGTTTGGAATTTATGAGCAAACCCTCTTTTTCTTATTTTTTGGGTTTTTATTTATATTAAAATAAAAGATGTGCAATAATACTAAATAAAAAGTATATTAGGATGTGTGAGATGAGATAATAAAAGTGCTAAGTAATAAAACAAGTTATTGCGAATTTATGAGAATTTAAAGAGAGAGTTGAGAAAATTAGACCTTCTTGAGGATCTTGAGCTTGATCTTGAATGTTGGCCCTTAGACTTGGATGATAATGGAGGGTAGTGAATTCACCAAGTTTGATGAAAAGGATGATGAAAAGTGAAGGTTGGAAAGGGATTTGGGTGTGGAAATCACGCTGACTTCGAGAGAGGTTTTCTGGATTTTGTTGAGAGTGATATCTATCAGATCTGGGATCTCTTTGTAAGTGAGGTCAGGCCTCCTTTTTATAGGCCCGGGGCATTGCGGATTGGCATAGCCCTGTTCCTGCCAATCGACAGGTGCGTTTAGGCACATTGCCGATAGGCAGGTGTAACAACCCGCGTAATTTTGGACTATTTTAATTAATTTCTGGAAAATGGAGGAAAATAAATTTTTTGATAAAATTATTTTTATTGCTCAAATATGTTGGTTATTATTTTTAAAGGCGAGAATTTCAAACGGTTTCGAAAACGGAGTTAAAACGGATTTTAAAATGATTTTGAAATGTTTTTAACTCTTGGAGTTGTTTTGACTTCCAACTCTTCATTTCTTTGCCTTATTTAAAGGAGTCTTTTGGATTCTAACTCTTCATTTCTTTGCATTATAAAAGGAAGTCGTGGGCAACCCTTTTAACATACTTTTGGCACAAATTTTGGCAGCAAATATATTTTATATTCCTTTTCTTTTTATATACACATTGACCCTTGAGATTTGTGAGTTCCAACCTTAGATTATAGGTGTTCTTGGGGCTATTTTGTTGGAGGTTCTTGGAGGAGCTTTTGTAGATCTTTTGTGTTGATCTTGAGGATGTGATCATTGGTTTCTCATCATGGTTTGAGGTATTGGGTTTTACACAATATGCTCCTTAAATCTCGCGAGTGTCATTCTCTTTGAATTCTTGTTTAATTGAACTCATATTTGAATTGTTAAATTCATTGAAATCTGGAAAATAATTGTTGAAATTATTTTGATTCATGTGGTATGATTCATGTTATTGAGCACATTATCATGAGATTTTAATATGGCACGGATGTTGTGAACCCGCCAAAATACGTATTCCCGGGCTATGGCTTGATAAAGCATATGCGAATGGGGTGAGGCCTGGTGACCCATTGATGTGTTGTTGAAAAATTATAATGATGAAATGCTATTGAGATTTGTATTTGATTTGAATATTCGTACTCGTGTTGTTACGCTTTATTCATCGCAAAAATATATTTGTTGAGCATCTTTCCTGTCGTATTGTGTACTTCCCCATATTTTCTTTTAGTTGGCAGGTTAGCGTGGATTGGGACGCTATGGACCAATTGGGATTATTTTAGCGTGGATTATTTTGGGAAGAATATTTTTGGAAGATTTGTATTATTTATTTTGTTGTATAGAGCATTGGAGATTTGTATTTTATTTTCGAGTTAGTTGTTGCATGTAATTCGAGAGATTTGGTATTTAATTTGAAGAGATTGAGATTTGCAGTTTCTCTTTTGTAGTTGTGGGACTTAGATGCTCTATACCTTGTCATTTGTGGATTTGGATTTATTTTATCGCATTAGCGCTCCGTTCGCTCTCCCCGGGCGGGCGGAGTGTTACAAATGGTATCAGAGCTTAGGTATACGGCAACCCTCGGGGATTGAGTTTTGGGTTCATTGCATGGTTAGAATTTTTTGAAGATAGCAAATTTTAGGTGATATTCGTGATAAGTTTCGAGATTAGAGGTGAGGAATTATTTTTGGAGATTGTTATCCTGATTTTTGGGAGTTAGGCATTCGGCAAATTTCGAGGGCGAAATTCCATTGTTAGTGGGGAAGTGTAACAACCCGCGTAATTTTGGACTATTTTAATTAATTTCTAGAAAATGGAGGAAAATAATTTTTTTGATAAAATTATTTTTATTGCTCAAATATGTTGGTTATTATTTTTAAAGGCGAGAATTTCAAACGGTTTCGGAAACGGATTTTAAAATGATTTTGAAATGTTTTTAACTCTTGGAGTTGTTTTGACTTCCAACTCTTCATTTCTTTGCCTTATTTAAAGGAGTCTTTTGGATTCTAACTCTTCATTTCTTTGCATTATAAAAGGAAGTCGTGGGCAACCCTTTTAACATACTTTTGGCACAAATTTTGGCAGCAAATATATTTTATATTCCTTTTCTTTTTATATACACATTGACCCTTGAGATTTGTGAGTTCCAACCTTAGATTATAGGTGTTCTTGGGGCTATTTTGTTGGAGGTTCTTGGAGGAACTTTTGTAGATCTTTTGTGTTGATCTTGAGGATGTGATCATTGGTTTCTCATCATGGTTTGAGGTATTGGGTTTTACACAATATGCTCCTTAAATCTCGCGAGTGTCATTCTCTTTGAATTCTTGTTTAATTGAACTCATATTTGAATTGTTAAATTCATTGAAATCTGGAAAATAATTGTTGAAATTATTTTGATTCATGTGGTATGATTCATGTTATTGAGCACGTTATCATGAGATTTTAATATGGCACGGATGTTGTGAACCCGCCAAAATACGTATTCCCGGGCTATGGCTTGATAAAGCATATGCGAATGGGGTGAGGCCTGGTGACCCATTGATGTGTTGTTGAAAAATTATAATGATGAAATGCTATTGAGATTTGTATTTGATTTGAATATTCGTACTCGTGTTGTTACGCTTTATTCATCGCTAAAATATATTTGTTGAGCATCTTTCCTGTCGTATTGTGTACTTCCCCATATTTTCTTTTAGTTGGCAGGTTAGCGTGGATTGGGACGCTATGGACCAATTGGGATTATTTTAGCGTGGATTATTTTGGGAAGAATATTTTTGGAAGATTTGTATTATTTATTTTGTTGTATAGAGCATTGGAGATTTGTATTTTATTTTCGAGTTAGTTGTTGCATGTAATTTGAGAGATTTGGTATTTAATTTGAAGAGATTGAGATTTGTAGTTTCTCTTTTGTTGTTGTGGGACTTAGATGCTCTATACCTTGTCACTTGTGGATTTGGATTTATTTTATCGCATTAGCGCTCCGTTCGCTCTCCCCGGGCGGGCGCATAACGCAAATTATTGATCAGAATCATGCACGGGAAAGACCGTTGGAATGGTAATTCAGAGACCTTTGAAAGTCCTTGGACTGCTCCCGAGTTCGGGAGTTGACTTTGGGTCAAATATGTCTCGAAAGCATTCATCGGTCCATTGGATGAGGAATTATCGGACGCAAACGAATCGTTCGTCCGCATGGTAAGTCTGAATCGCACACGGGGTGGACCGTTGGAAAGGTTAGTATATATACTTAGAAATTCCAAAGAGTTTGATCCGGTTCGGGGAGTTGACTTTGGTCAACCGGGACCTAAAAGAATTCGGTGACCTCTCAAAGTAAAACGGATCGTTCATCCGTACCGTAAGTCAGAATCGTGCACGGGATGGGCCGTTGGAAAGGGGTTTCAGTGCCATTCGAAGATTCATTCAGTATCGGTCGAGCTGAAGAGTTGACTGTGGTCAAATAGAGCTCGGGAGCGCTCGGTGGTCTCGTGATTGAGTTTCGGGGGAAAACGGGTCGTTCGTTCACATGATAAGTTCGAATCGCGCAAGGGACGAACCGTTGGAAAGGGGTTTCAGTTCCGTTAGAAGATTCATTCAGTCTCGGTCGAGTTGAAGACTTTGACTTTTGATCAAATGGAGCTTGGGAGTTCCCGATGGCTTCTAGGTCAGTACTCGGGGTATGACCTGGGTTTGTAGTGATGAAGGGAGGTTCTAGGGGCCTCAGGAGAGTTTGGGGGTAACAGAATGGGGTGTCTACACAAGCTATCTGAGAATGATAGTCAGATGGTCCTAAGAGACGTCAGGGGTATGTAATTACCTCTTAGTGACTTGAAACTATGCTTCGCCTCCATTTTGTGTGTTTTGTGTTAATAATGTTCGAGAGAGATTCCGAACTAGTATTTTCCTTTGTATGAAAGATACGGGGACATGATAGCTGAGTATGTCAGCACCATAGATTTTATGTGTGGTGTCGATTAATATATATATAGATATATGAGCTATTAATATATGTATTCCTATACCTGTAATTTATTCTATTATGCGTATGAGTAGTAATAGTGAATAGATGCTCCAACTCCTAAATAGTGTTTGAGATATGATTGAAATATTGAGATAAATATAATTGGTTTATAAATTCCTTAAAGTATCAATTTTTATAAAGTAAAATCACCTGGTCTCGTGAATTAGACTTATGGGAGGAAAAATAGGGTAGTCTTAAGATATTTTGTTAAAACGTTAGGTGTGCACACTAGATGAGAGGTGAGAATTCTCAAGAGAGTGTCGTGTGCTAACATGGATGTCTTATCAATTAATGAGCATTTAACTACTTGCTAAAACACTTTTTAAAGATATTTTTACATTCGGGCTCTGACCCATTTCCTGTCATCTTCTCTCTTTTATATATATATGTATATATTATAGGTGCCCAGCCACAGAGGTGCCAGAGTAGGTTACTTGGACTGAACGTGCTGCAACTTATGTGGAAGTTACAGGTCTTTGTTGTAGACGATCTCAACTTTGATTCCGTTCATATTTTAGTTCCTCAGTAGACATGTCATGTGTCGCCCATTTCCTATTTTCCTGTTTAGACTTATTAGAGATTCAGTATTCATTTATGATTCCAGTATTCAATACTTATGTGGGATTTATTTCTCTTGTCATGTGGACTTACGATGTGGATATTTGCTTGGTTTGAGTAATCTAGTTGACATTTTTTTGAACGGTTGTTTTAAATTATCTCGTGTATTATTCATGTTGGGTTATATTCCAAAAAGGTTTTCGATATGAAATTTAATAAATAAGTAAAATTATAAATTGTTTTGACACTTAGTTTATTAATTTTTAGGGTGTTTAAATTGAATTTTTTTTTTGCGACAGTGATGCTACGAATTAACCAACTGTTCACATGAATTTAATTTAATAAAGGACTGATCACCCGGAATTTAATTAGGCGGGGTGTTACAGGTGGTATCAGAGCATCAGGTTCTACTGTCCTTTAGGATCTGTACGGCTTATTGCATTTTTTGCTTAGCGTCTTTGATATAGATCCTTACTACTAGGATTGTTGCATCCTTTTTTCAGGTTGTAGATTACGTATTTTTGCTACAATGTTATGTATAGTCGGTGATCTTATAAAAATTCATTTGAATTTCAGATGTCGCCTACGAGGGATAGGTAAACTAACACCGTTGAATAAGCAAATGCGGGACAAGACCAATAAATACCTCAGGTACACCAGGAAAGAGAGGAAATCACTAAGATAACGAACATCGTGGCACAAGAAGTGTACTCAGCAAGGCCAGCAGAGCAGAAACTGTGTTCGTAAATGTTTTATATGCGGCGAATGGGGCCACTACTGTCGAAATTTCCCTAGGAAGGGCAAGACCCCGCAACAGTCTTTAGATGTCCACCTGACACCACATAATACCCAACTTGAGGAAGTAGGGATGTTTACCCCAGTAACACAGACTTAACAGCAGCAGCAGGTAGTACAGTATGGACGTATCTATGATGCTCGATATGCAGTTATGCCACTGATACCGCAACTACCACCCACGTTTGGAGGTATGATACTTTATCATTTATAGTGTTTCATTTTCAGATACAAGGAAAATCTCAAATAACCTGTGTGCGTTACAACTTACTTGTACTACTTGAGAAACATGAGCATATAATGTATTATTATCCCGATTTCAAACTGGATAATTAAAGTTTGAGTGATAATAGACCAATAGAGTAATATTAGGCGTTCATTAGTCCTGGATATAAAACAATTTATTTTAAGTATCATTGGAGAGGAAACGGAGCCACTAGTATATATATAGGTATTGAATCCTACACAGACTTATGGAGTATGTCATCGGGTTATAGCAAATCCCTGTGGGTAAGAATGTTTACTAAAGTGATTCAGGATAGAATGAAATATTTCTGGGCATGTGAATAATTTTGTGGTGAATTGAAGAGCCTAACGCCAAGTTAGTAGGAGTAATGTGTTGAATATTTCTTTTGTAACACGAGAATAGATGCGCTAATGTTAGCAGTAAGCAGGGATGTGGGGTACGAGTCAAATACTGAGGACCACAACTTTCGTTGACCAACAATGTTAGTTAGTAGTGTATCGGTGGGGTTCCTCGTTTGGATTTCGCTTTGCGAGACATCCCACGCATGAAACCTAGCGAACGTCGAGAGTTGGGGATGGTTGGTCTTTAGTACACAAGTTTGGTACCCTGGTTGTCATCCGTAAGGGAAACCATAACTTTAACTTTAATTTTATTCCTATTCATGGTCAGTAGAACCATAGGATGTGAAGTAAGAAGTGATATCAAATGTTTTATAACGAGAATAAATCGGTGTAATAAGGGAAGGTGATAAAGTCACGATACAAAATAATTATTCATTGCCCCGAATCAATGACTTTTCGATAAGTTGAGGAGAGCTACCTTCTCCTCAAAGATTGACTTGGGATCGGGATACCATAAGTTGTGTATCAGGGAGTAGGAGGTGTCGAAGACTATTTCTTGACGAGATATGGGTCCTATGAATTCAGAGTCATGCCATTTGGGCTGACAAATGCTCCAGCCGTATTCATGGACTTAATAAACCAAGTGTTCAGAGAGTTCTTGGATAATTTGTTCATCCTCTAGATAGATGACATCCTGATTTATTCACAAACAGAGGAGGAGCATGTTGAGCACTTGAGGCGGGTTCTTCAGAATCTACGGGAGAATCAGCTGTATGCCAAGTATGAGAAATGTGGGTTATAGTTACAGGAAATGCAGTTTTTGGGTCACGTTGTGTCAGAATCGGGGATATCGGTGGACCCGGATAAAGTATCAATGGTGAGGGTTAGGGAGTGGGGACATCCCACGACACCGATAGAGGTGCGCAGATTCTTAGGGTTGGTTGGATATTACAGGCGGTTCATTCGAGGGTTTTCAAAGATAGCTGGGCCGTTGACGAATCAAACCTACAAGGGGGTACCATTCATTTGGGATGACACTTGTCAGTTAGCTTTCGACGAGCTAAAAGACAAGTTGACTTCAGCACCGGTTCTTGTCTTACCCAAACCAGAAGTGGAGTACCCGGTCTATATTGATGCCTCTTTACGGGGACTCGGTGGAGTACTTCAGCAGAAGGAGCAGGCTATAGCTTATGCCTACCATAAGCTTAAGCCTCACGAGAGGAATTATCCCACTCACGACTTGGAGCTAGCAGTGGTCGTGTTTGCTTTGAGGATCTGGAGACACTATTTATTGGGGGAGAAATTCCGCCTGTTCACACACCACAAGTCATTGCAATACTTGTTCACTCAGAGGGAATTGAACATGCGGCAGCGCAGGTGGATAGAGTTTGTGAATGACTACCAATTCGAGATATAATACCATCCGACAAAAGCTAATGTGGTTGCTGACGCGTTAATCCATAGGCCGGTAGGTGAGGTGGCAGAAGTATAGAAAGCATAGTGGAAAGGGTTGAGACACCAGAATGTGGTAGCAGCCCGTTCTTTGATGTCCGTTATTACGGTTACATCAGAAATTGTTATGAGGGTGATCCAGGCCCAAGCAACGGATACATCCTGCCAGGATCATATTGTGTGACTCTTAGCTGAGGGTGCTGAGTCCTACTCAGTAAGTTCTGACGGGGGTTTGAGGTTCAATGGGAGATTGGTAGTCATGGAGGGAGATGATTTGCGTCATGCTGTGATGACATAATCACACGTGTATAGATTTACGGTACATTCTGGAGGGGATAAAATGTACCAGGATATGAGGAGGTAGTACTAGTGGAGTGGGATGAAGAAGAACATTACGGAGTTCGTGTCCAAGTGTGCCATATGTCAGCTAGTAAAGGTGGACCACCAGAGACCATTAGGGTTACTTCACCCGTTGGAGATACCTATGTGGAAATGGGAGACCATTTCCATGGACTTCATTACTGGGTTGCCTACATCACAGTGAGGTCACGATTCCACATGGGTAATAGTGGATCAGTTGACCAAGGTAACTCACTTTTTGCTAGTATGTACGACTACACAACGAGTCAGTATGTACAGTTGTTTATTACCGAGATAGTGAGATTACACGGGGTGCCCTTAGATATCTTGTCTGGCAGAGACAAGATCTTTGTGACTCGCTTCTCGGAGAGTTTTTAGGAGGCTATGGGTACAGAGTTGAGATCGAGTTCAGCTTACCACCCGCAGATAGATGGACAGACAGAGTGTACCAATCAGATGCTGAAGGATATGCTACGCATGTGCATCCATGATTTTGGAGGGGGGTGGGAGCCATATCTTCCACTGGTGGAGTTTGCTTATAATAACTCCTATCAATTTACGATCGGCATGGCCCTATTTGAGGCTTTGTATGGCCGACCTTGTAGTTCTCTCACATGATAGCTAGAGGTGGGGATAATAAGTTGCTTGGTCCGGAGGTGATTCAGGAAACTTAATCTAGGATTGAGCTAATCAAGAATCGCATTCAGGTAGCCCAGGACAGGCAAAAAAGCTATGCCGATGCAAAACGGTTCTTTCGAGAGTTTAGCGTGAGGGCCAAGTATTACTACATGTATCTCATATGAAAGGAGTAATGAGATTCTAGAAGAAGGGAAAGTTGGCTCCGAGGTACATAGGAACATTTCCCATCATTGAGAGGATAGGGCCAGTGGCATACAAATTGGGGTTGCCAGAGCATTTGCATTGTATTCACGATGTATTCCACATCTCGTCGCTCAAAAGATATCTTCGAGATGATACGACCCACACTCATATAGCGATAGGGGAGATTGACTTACAGCCCGATAGTTCTTATAGGGAGAGACCAATGGCTATCCTAGACCATAGCGAGAGGAGACTTGAGGTCGAAGGTAGTTCCACTTATACCGGTCTAGTGGGAGCATCATAGCGTAGAGGAGTCCACTTGGGAGCGCGAGGCAGATATGCGTGAAAAATATCCAGATTTATTTTTACCAGGTATGCCTTTTTTTCTGAATTTCGGGATGAAATTCCGTTGTTAGGGGGAAAGTATGTAATACCCCGTAATTTTATGATTTTTAATTATTTATTAAGGAATTTTTATTAAATTAAATTGGATAGAATTTAATTATTATTAATCCGGATATTTATGTAAATATTTACTAGTGTGACGAGAGTTAATAATTATTGGAAATTTGTTGAATATTACTTAATAAGTAAAGTAATACATTGAATTGATTTTATTAAAATTATCACGAGTGAATAAAATGATAATTATGGGAATTAAGTCGGGACGTGCCTGTGTCGTGTCGGGACTAAATTATTATGATAAAAAGTGAATAATTTATAAGTCGCCTGTATGGTTATTTCGAGTGCGCCAACGTGTCCGGAAGGGTTGAGATAGTCAGAAAAGTGTACCCGGGGGTTAATTTTGGTTCCCGAGGCGTTTTTAGGCATAACCGTTATCCCGAGAGGGCAATTTGGTTATTTACCATTTTCACCCTTAGTTAATGACGTAAATTAAGATTTAATATCAGATGTTAGGAGAGCCCTTTAGGGTTAACATTCTCAAAAGTCTAGAACGGCAGTGAAAGGAAGAAGGGAGAAAGGTCTTCTAAGAATCCAAGGCCAAGAACCAACCGAATTGCACCACCACCACCACCACCACCACCAAAACGTAGATCAGAGCGAGGGGTTCAAGTCTATACCTATCAAACTCATGGAATCAGACCTACTATCTTAAGACAAGTAATTTTCTTGTTGATTTCTAGTGGATAATTCAACCATGTTAGAATATGATTAAATAATTGTAAGGACATTTTTGCCCATTATCAATTTGTTATGTCGCACGCCGTTACACCGTTGAAGAAATTCAAGATTCATACAGTCATCAACGGATCCGAATATCAAAAGAAGAAGAGGAATCAAAGTCTGACAGGCCGGACCGGTCCGCCCAGAATAAAAGAACCGATCCGCCTACGGACCGGTCCGCCTCAGACCCGGACCAGTCCGCCTGCTGAAATTCCAGTACACCCCGGACCGCAAGCGAACCGAAGAAGCCTAAAATTAAAAGAACCGATCCGCCTCAGACCCGGACCGGTCCGCCTGGGATAATCTCAAACAGATCGTGCAGGGATTTTTTAGGCCATGTTATTCCTTTATAAACCCACTACGGGAAGTGGTTTTCTAAGACTTTTATACACAATTTTCAGAGTACAGAAACTCTAAGTCTTCACCTATTGAGCACGAAGACTCTAGGTTTTTTGATTCACACAAATTTCCAAACACTTGTGAATCACTTTGCAACCCAGGAACGCCTTTGTGCTGTTCATACTCTTGTGGAGAAGACCGTTCTTCTTCTTCATTGCAGCCCTCCTGGAAAGGGACATTTCCAGCCGCCGACTACAGAATCCGACACCTGAGGGTAATTCTTAGTCACTTGTATTTTCATTATATTCCGAAATTGTATAGTTACAATATTATAATGAAAATAAATGGTTTTGCCCCTTTGGGGGATTTTTCCTCACAAGCATGTGTTTGAATGTTCTTGCTTAGTTAATTATCTTATTCAATCACATATTGTTGCATGTTTAGAGTTTGTTTGAGTGAAAAGGTGTTTAATATATAATTTTATCATTTGAACGCAAGCGCATACGTTCTCAAATTGGTATCAGAGCAGGTTACGCTAATCTATCGCGTATTCCTATTTTTCGCAAAATTTTTCTAAGATATCAATTTTCTGAAAAAATTCATTTTTGAAAAAGTGCGTGTTCAAATGGAGAAGTTGTATAATAAAATGCCAGTTTTTGACGGGACAAACTATGCCTATTGGAAAGCCCGTATGAGATCTGCATTAAAAGCCATTGATGAGCGTGTCTGGATTTTGGTTGAAAGAGGATGGACACCTCCCTCCGTGACTGTTGATAATGTGATCAACTTGAAACCTGTGACTTCTTGGACTGAAGAAGAATTTAAATGGTCATCTTTTAATTCTAAGGGTCTAAGTGCTATTTCTGGGTCTGTCACACCCGATGAGTTCAAACGAATAATGACGTGCACCACGTCAAAAGAGGCATGGGCTGTTTTACAACTCACCCATGAAGGAACAAATGCTGTGAAATAGTCTAAATTGCAGAATTTAACAACTCAATTTGAAACCATGACCATGCATGAATCTGAATGCTTTGATGAATTTTATGCTAGACTTTCTGACATTGTGAATACTAGCTTTAATCTTGGTGAACATATTCCTAATGCTAGAGTTGTTAAAAAGATTCTTCGTTCTTTGCCTAAGCGTTTTATCCCTAAAGTCACTGTGCTAAATTCTATGGGTAATTTAAATACGCTAAAATTGGAAGAACTTGTAGGAGATTTGCAAACATATGAAATTGATATGTTCCCTAAAACTGCTAAATCTAAAGATAAGGAAATTGCACTTAATGCCCAAGAGAGAAGGAGTGAGGGGTCCGCTAGAAAGAGGGTAGAGTCATCTAGAAAGAGAGAGACTGACACGTCAGATTCTGAGTGTGATTTTGACTTAGATGATTTGGCTCTTTTTGCAAAAAATTTCAAGAGAATTCTCAAATTTAAGAAAAATGGCAATTTTAAAGATAAAAAGAAATTTGAGAAAAATAAGTTTGAAAAGAAAAATGAAAAAGTTTTTAAAGATCCTCCTAAGATAGATAGTGAGAGATGCTTTGAGTGCGATGGTAGGGGTCATAGAGCCTTTGAGTGTGCCACACGTCTTAACAGAGAGAAAGGGAAAGCTGTCCGTAATGCTACCCTTAGTGACGACAGTGAGGTCGAGACGGTGGATTCAGGAGATGAGTCACCGCATGAGTGTAACTTCACCGCATTCATGGCCAGTCAAGTGAGCACTCCTTGTTCTCTTCACGACGATGAGGATGATGCTTCACAGGGACACCTCGATAGTGAGATCGATGTGAGTGAGGGGGAGGATGACTCAAGTGAGAGCGAGAGTGATATTCAACGCGCCTACGCTGAGTTATATTCTGAGTCTTTTAAAACTAAAAAACGTAACAAAGCGCTAGTTCTTAAGATCACCGGCTTAGAGGAAGATTTAAGAAAGGCGAGAGAGAGAGAGTCCTCCACCTTCACCGCCCTGAGAGAGAGAGAATCTACCTGTGTTGAGAAAGAGAGGTTGTTTAGAGAGAGAGAGTGTTTTTGAGAAAGAGAGAGGGGACTTGACTAAACAAGTGGCTAGTCTTACGAGACAGCTCCATTCCTCTGTGGAGACTCGGAAGAAACTTGAAGCCCTTGTTGCCCAGCTGACTCATGATCTTGAGAAAGCACGGGAAGTCAAGGTTCAAATCGAGGACAGATCTGGGAAGATGGGAAAGATGCTCCTCGGCCCCGCTTTAGGTTTTGGTGATCGGCAGGGAATTGGTTATGATGGTGCCTCCACCTCCCAAATTGCACATGGACCAGTTCCTGAGTTTACTACGAATCCTTATGGTCATCGTAAAAAACCTCGAAGGAGAGTTCGACCAAGAAAAGCAAACCAAGGTCCGTCTTTGACTGTGTTCTTTTGTACTTATTGCAAAAGAAAAGGCCACCTTAGGGAGTCTTGCTATAGCATGGGTCGAACACGACGTACTACTGCTCGACCTAGTCATACTGATGAGTTTTCTAGTCTGAGAGAGCAAGTTGAGTTCTTAGCTGCCACGTCCCAGAGTTTAATGGAAGAATTCCGACGGATGTCTTTGCCATTAGTGAATGCTTCTCACATTCCAGCTAAAACCAACAACAACAAAGGCAAACAAAAGGTCATCTCTGCTTGGGTACCTAAAAAAGATAAAAAGGCCTTCGTTGTTCATGTTGCTCTCAAAACACACAATACCTCACAGTGGTATTTTGATGGTGGGTGTTCCAGACATATGACAGGTGATGCCTAATTTTTTACGACTCTTGAGGATTATCAGGATGGCAGAGTCACCTTTGGAGATGGGAGCAAGTCTAGCATTATAGGACGTGGTACTGTCGAGTTACCTGGATTCCCTAAGCTAGAAAATGTTTTGTACGTCAAAGGTTTGAAAGCAAACCTTCTCAGCATTAGCCAGCTGTGCGACACTGACTTTGCAGTAAAGTTTTACCGGAACGCATGTAAAGTCTACAATCAAGCCGGTAAACTTTTGATGCAAGGGGTGAGGACCGAGGATAATTGCTATGGGACTGAGCCCACGTCCTCACTTGTCTGCAACAGCGCCACGATCACTCCTATGGATCTGTGGCACCAACGTCTAGGTCACATGAACGTTAGAGATCTCAACCGCTTAGCTAAAAAGGACCTAGTACGTGGCTTACCATCTCTTGGAAAGTCAACTTCGACCGTTTGTGGACCCTGTCAGATGGGAAAACAAATTCGTAGTCCCCATAGAAAGTTGCATTCCATTACCACCTCTCGTGTTCTTGAGTTGATTCACATGGATCTTATGGGTCCCACTCGTACTGAGAGTCTAGGTGGTAAGAGGTATATCCTCGTGATGGTAAATGATTTCTCCAGGTACTCCATTGTAGGTTTTCTGAGAGAGAAATCCGATGCTGTAGAATTTTTAACGACCAAGTGTCGTGTCCTGCAAAATCAATACGGTGTCACTATTAACAGGATGCGTAGTGACATTGGCACTGAATTCACAGAAGTAAAGTTAGACCTTTACTGTGATAGCCTCGGGATCAAACATGAGTTTTCTGCTATGAGAACTCCTCAGCAAAATGGGATTGTTGAGAGAAAGAATAGAACGATCCAAGAGATGGCTAGATCTATGCTTCTAGGTCGTAAAGTTTCTAGGAGATTTTGGGCAGAGGCAGTGTCTACTGCATGCCACACGGTGAATAGGGTTTATTTGCGTCCACACACACTTCAGACTCCTTATGAGTTGTGGACTGGCAAGAAGCCCAACCTGGCATATTTCCGTGTTTTTAGGAGTAAATGCTACATCCTACGGGATAGAGAGCAATTAGGAAAGTTCGACTCCCGGAGCGACGAGGGAATATTTCTAGGATATTCATCGAATAGCAGAGCGTACCGGGTTTTTAACCTGAAGAGATCTAAGGTTATGGAATCAATAAACGTCATCGTGCAAGATGACGAACCTCCGACGGTTACTGATCCTAACCTTCAGTGTGAGGATGAGGACTCGTCTGACAGTGATCCACTAGTCCCCCACCCACACTCTGTGGTTCCTACTCTTGTGCTTGGGGACACACCTGCTTGGGTTCGCAAGAGTCATGACCCTTCTTCCATTGTTGGTGATCCCACTCCAGGGTTCAAGACTCGTGCTCAGCTAGAGAACGTTGTTAGCCATATTTGCTACACGTCCAAAGTCGAGCCCAAGAACCATAAAGAAGCACTCAAGGATGAACACTGGATATCTGCTATGCAGGATGAGTTACTTCAGTTTAAAAAGAATAATGTCTGGGAACTAGTCCCCCGACCTAGTGAGACTAATATGATAGGTACCCGGTGGATTTTTAAGAATAAAATGGATGAAAATGGTACCATAATCAGAAATAAGGCTAGGTTGGTCGCTCAAGGCTACACACGGATAGAGGGTGTAGAATTTGGGGAGACATTTGCTCCTGTTGCGAGGCTTGAGTCCGTCCGTCTTCTACTCACCATCGCATGTCATCTGCGCTTCAAGTTATATCAGATGGATGTCAAGAGTGCCTTTCTGAATGGCATTCCACAGGAGGAGGTTTGTGTGGAACAACCAAAAGGGTTTGAAGACCCTCAGCACCCGGAGCACGTCTACTATCCGAGGAAATCCTTGTATGGTTTGAAGCAAGCACCCCGTGCTTGGTACGAGAGGCTTACTTCCTATCTCTTAGCTCGTGGCTTCAAGAGAGGGGGAGTAGATATGACGTTGTTCGTCAGGAGAGATGACGGTGCTATTTTGGTTGCCCAGGTCTATGTGGACGACATAGTCTTTGGATCCACATGCTCCCAGCATGCTCACCACTTTGAGGAGGAGATGAAAAGTGAGTTTGAGATGAGCATGGTTGGTGAGCTTACATTCTTCCTTGGTCTCCAGGTTCGTCAGCTAGAGGATGGGATGTTCATCTCCCAATCCAAGTATGCTAGAGACCTAGTAAAGAAATTTGGTTTAGACTCCGCTAAGCATGCACGTACACCTATGAGTACCACTACCAAGCTTAGTAAGGACACTTCAGGCAAGGACGTAGAGCAAACCTTATATCGGAGTATGATAGGTAGTCTTCTCTACTTGACTGCCAGTCGTCCCGACATCGCCTTTAGTGTTGGAGTCTGTGCGCGATATCAGGCGTCCCCTAAAGAGTCACACTTACTTGCTTTAAAACGTATTATTAAATACGTAAGTGGGACTCTCTCATACGGTATTTGGTATTCCTTTGATACCGATGACCGTTTGTCCGCCTATTCGGATGCCGATTGGGCCGGGGATGTAGATGGTTGTAGGACACTTCTGGTGGGTGTTTCTATTTTGATTCTGCTCTTGTCTCCTGGCTGAGTAAGAAAAAAAATTCCATCTCTTTGTCCACTGCGAAGGCTGATTACATAGTCGCCGGGAGTTGTTGCACACAACTCTTGTGGATGAAGCAAATGTTGGAGGATTATGGGATTTAACAGGACACCATGATCATTTCTTGTGATAACACGAGCGCGATTCACATATCCCGCAATCCCGTCCAGCATTCGCGCACAAAGCACATCAGGATACGTGAGCACTTTATTCGTCAGTTAGTTGAGGAGAACACTGTATCCCTGAGTTTTGTTCCCACCGACCGTCAATTAGCCAACATTTTCACAAAACCTTTAGATGCCCTTAGATTTGAGAGTCTTAGGAAGTCTTTAGGGATTTGCACAGTTGACTGAGGGGTTGGTCTTTGTCTAGAATATGATGCTTCTTCATGTTCATATGATATGATTCCTATTGCTAGTCTGTTTTATATGTACCATTGCTTAGTTGTACAACTATTTATTTATTCTTTTTGCTTTTTATATTTTTTTTAAAAAATACAAAAAGATTTTCTTTTATAATCTTTAAGAAAAGCACAAAAAGAGTTTATTTTGATAAAATTTTTGAAATCTCCAAAAAGATTTCTGATTTTGCTCCTTTTATGGATGAGCATTTAAGATAGCCAAGTCACAACTTCATTCCATATATCCATGTGACTGTTTGATAGAGATTTGAGACGCTACATTATTTCATCCATGTGCTTTACTTAGGATGGAGTCTTTGAGATGTAATTAGTGATATCTTCCTACATGTTTGACTCTTATATCCTTTATTGCACACATGCACGACTATATTAGATTATTGCACTTGTCTATCTCATATTGGCTTGAGTGTTTCCATCTCAATCCTGTCTATACAATGTACAATATGCGATAAAACTTGACAAGATTGAAATGCATGTAAAAACCGTTTTGGTGAGACTGTGTGTTTTTGTACAAACGGGGAGGGGCTGCGAAAGGTAATCATATATCCTTTGCGCAAAAGCCACTGTTAAAAAGGACAAAAAAATGGAGGAATTTTAATATCCTAGGTCCAAAGAGGTTAAAAGAGCCCGAAAAAATTTAAAGGCAATAACAAGCACTTCATGCCAAATATGGGCCACTTAGGTTTCACCATCAATTCTCCAAAGTTTGAGAATTTAGAATACCTCTAAAAGAAATTATATCTGAGGGAGTTTGGTTGGAGAATAAAAACGGGTTTGCACTTCCATGAAAGTCCAAAAAAAAAAAAGCATAAAATCATTTTGGACGTTATTGGTGTGAAAATCACTTTGAGCTTTGATTTGTTGATTTGATTGAGTCAATATCTTATATTGTCATTCTTTTACACCAAAGGCCACATTTGAGTTCATTCGCTAGGAGTATCCAATATTCATCGTGCACATATGTCATGTTTGTATGCATTGATTTTCCTATCGAATTTGATCACACCACTTCTTTACGCTATCCTCGACTTGGTTGCTTTTGTGTTCATTCATGGTGTGATTTTATCCTACTGACACCCCACACTTGCTTATTTGATTTATTTCTCTCATTTGTCTATTTGGGGACATCATAAAAAGGGGGAGAATGAATTATCTTATTATGGGGGAGATTTAAAAGTTTGAGTTTTCTCATAAATTGGTATATATGTTTATCTCATTTCAAACTCGATACGTCACTTGGTATTTTGCTTCTTCTCATGTGTGTAGGTACTACATGGATTATCATTGGATTGCACACCCTGATGAGAAAAGTGTTGAGATTCCTGAAGATTCGAAGAGCAAAACGTTGAAGTCTTATTCAATTGTATCTTTCCAGTTTTGGGTTCATGGAAGGGTAGATTTGTATAAGGCATTTTTAGTTGTTTGACAATTCGGATGTCTGTTTTTATAACATAGGGGGAGATTTGTAAGGACATTTTTGTCCATTATCAATTTGTTATGTCGCACGCCGTTACACCGTTGAAGAAATTCAAGATTCATACAGTCATCAACGGATCCGAATATCAAAAGAAGAAGAGGAATCAAAGTCTGACAGGCCGGACCGGTCCGCCCAAAATAAAAGAACCGATCCGCCTGCGGACCGGTCCGCCTCAGACCCGGACCGGTCCGCCTGCTGAAATTCCAGTACACCCCGGACCGCAAGCGAACCGAAGAAGCCTAAAATAAAAATAACCGATCCGCCTACCCGAACCGATCCGCCTCAGACCCGGACCGGTCCACCTGGGATAATCTCAAACAGATCGTGCAGAGATTTTTTAGGCCATGTTATTCCTTTATAAACCCACTACGGGAAGTGGTTTTCTAAGACTTTTATACACAATTTTCAGAGTACAAAAACTCTAAGTCTTCACCTATTGATCACCAAGACTCTAGGTTTTTTGATTCACACAAATTTCCAAACACTTATGAATCACTTTGCAACCCAGGAACGCCTTTGTGCTGTTCATACTCTTGTGGAGAAGACCGTTCTTCTTCTTCATTGCAGCCCTCCTGGAAAGGGACATTTCCAGTCGCCGACTACAGAATCCGACACCTGAGGGTAATTCTTAGTCACTTGTGTTTTTATTGTATTCCGAAATTATACAGTTACAATATTATAATGAAAATAAATGGTTTTGCCCCTTTGGGGGATTTTTCCTCACAAGCATGTGTTTGAATGTTCTTGCTTAGTTCATTATCTTATTCAATCACATATTGTTGCATGTTTAGAGTTTTTTTGAGTGAAAAGGTGTTTAATATATAATTTTATCATTTGAACGCAAGCGCATACGTTCTCAATAATATATGTTTATTCAAAGAATTTGATGATTTAGGGAATTCAAATCACACGATTTAGAAGGAATAAGTACATTCTGGAAAATCTTATCATATGTAGAGGATTACCCACGAAATTGTAATGGTTTAGAAAAAAAAAAATCTGGAAAGAGAATTATAATATTCGAAATTATAATGAAACTAGGGTTCTTAATAAATATTTTGAATTGGGCCTTTAATCCTATACTTTTGATGAAATTCGTAGATGCTTTATGTAGGAAATCATGTAGGTAGGCTAAAATAACTATTAGTTTAATTGGTTGGGAGTTCGGGACTCAATTATGGAGTTTTGGTTGAGTTTGATGAAGGAAACCCGTAGTCAACAATGGCAGAATTCGGAATACCTATTCGATCGATCTATCGACTCAAGAATGTCGATCGATTGATGGTTCGATCGATCGACCACTTTCATCGATCGATCGATCGATCCCTCCTGGAATTGCATTAATTTCCCTCTTTTGATTTAATTCGAGTAGGGTGCGTAGGATCTTTGGAGATTGATTATAAATGATAAGGAGTCATGGGGAGGACCAGTAAGGTGTAAATAGGTTTCATTAATCGGAATCCTATAACGAGTTACGTTCGTGGAATAACTAGGGTGCCAAATTTAAATAGAAATCACATATACGTAAAACGATGTATTTGGAGACTCGTGAAGAACTTAGACCAGAATGGTAGTGAGGGTACGCCTACTGAATTCACATATAGAACGAGCTAATCACTTCTAGGGATGAGAAGAAATTATAAAAAGGGCGATGTACAAAACTAAAATAAAGGGGTTAAATATACGTAGTATTTGAGTGATACGTACCATGTAGATAAGAATATAAATTATGGGTGATGAGTAAACCTTAGTTATAATTGTGGGGTATATATATATGTGTGTGTGTGTGTGTGTGTGATATTTCTGTGTATAATCATACCCACGCTAGTTGCTATCTCGGGGGTTATCGCTCTGGGACAGTCCTATCTCGATGGGACCTTTATGGGGGATATTGACTGTACCCTAGAACATAGGATTCCTTGGTACAGACTATCTAAGAATGATAGTTAGATGGTCCTAAGAGATGTGAGGGGTATGTGCTGACCTCTTTTGACTTGGAACTATGTTTCGCCTCCATTTTGTGTGTTTTGCGTTAATACTGTTCGAGAGAGATTCCGAACTAGTATATTCCTTTATATGAGGGATACATGGACATGATAGCAGAGTATGCCAGCACCATAGATTTTATGTGGGGTGCCGATTAATATATATATATATATATATATATATGAGCTATTAATATATGTATTCATATGCCTGGAATTTATTCTATTATGCGTATGAGTAGTAATAGTTAATAGATGCTCCAAATCCTAAATAGAATTTGAGATCTGATTGAAATACTGAGATAAATATAATTGGTTTATAAATTCCTTAAAGTATCAATTTTTATAAAGTAAAATCACCTGGTCTCGTGAATTAGACTTAAGGGAGGAGAAATGGGGTAGTCTTAAGATATTTTGGTAGAATGTTAGGCGTGCACACTAGATGAGAGGTGAGAATTCTCAAGAGAGTGTCGTGTGCTAACATGGATGTCTTATCAATTAGTGAGCATTTAATTACGTGCTAAAACACTTTTTAAAGCTATTTTTACACTTGATCTCTGACCCATTTCCTGTCATCTTCTATCTCTTGTATATATATGTATATATTACAAGTGCCCAGCCACAGAGGCACTAGGCGTAGGTTACTTGGACTGGACGTGCTACAGCTTATGTGGGAGTCACAGGTCTTTGCAGTAGACGATCTCACCTTTGATTCCGTTCATGTTTTAGTTCCTCAGTAAACATGACATGTGTCGACCATTTCCTATTTTTCTGTTTAGACTTATCAGAGATTCAGTATTCATTTATGATTCCAGTATTCAGTACTTATGTGGGATTTATTTTTGTTGTCATATGGACTTACGATGTGGATATTTGCTTGGTTTGAGTAATCTAGTTGACATTTTTATGCATGGTTGTTTTAAATTATCTCGTGTATTATTCATGTTGGGTTATATTCCAAAAAGGTTTTCGAAATGAAATTTAATAAATAAACAAAATTATAAATTATTTTGACACTTAGTTTAATTATTTAGGGTGTTTAAATTGGAAAATTTTATTTTGCGACAGTGATGCTAAGAATGAACCAATTGTTCACCTGGATTTAATTTAATAAAGGACTGATCACCCGAAATTTAATTAGGCGGGGTGTTACACTATATAATTGGTCATTCTTCGTGAATGAGCCGAATAAGTATATAATTGATCATTCTTTATTAATGAGCCAGAGAGGGGTGTTCAGAAAACCGACCGAATCGAAGGATCGAGCCGAGCCGAACCGCCTTATTTTTCTTGGATTTTTTTATAGTCACTTCGTTCCCCCTTTTTTTAAAACCGACCGAGTCGGTCCGGTCCTCGGATTTGGGCTTAATAGGGTCGGTCTGGGCCGACCCGAACCGACGGGAATTAAATATATATATTTTTTAATATTTTATGTGTGTCACTTATGCTGTTACTAGTGTGGTGTCAAATAAATAAAATATGGAGGTTAAAATAGTCAAAATGGTAAAGTATCTAACTAAACAAAATCCTATTATACCAAGATCAGCCGTTCTTATTCTTTCTCACACAAGCCATCCAAAACAAAAACAAAAAAAACTCTCTCACGTCTCACCCAACCCAAGCCCAACTAAGATCAGCCGCCCCCCAACCCCTTTCTCTTAACCGACTGCTGACGCTCTCCCTTGCCGACGCTGCCAATCAGGTATGTTTTTTTTTTTTAATCATTTATTTTTTGACCATTTGTTTTATTATTATCTATCCTATCCTATGCCTGTGAACGAACATATTTGAGCGATCAGAACGAACAAATCTGAATGAACAGATCTAAATGAACATTTATTTTTTTTGTAATCAATCATATGCATTTTTTATACCCGATCTGAATGAACAGATTCGCCGAACTAAATGTGTTTTTTATACTCTTTTTTGTACCCGATCTGAATGCATTTTTTATACTCTTTTTTTTTGCCGAAAACCCTTTTATATTGGTGGTTTGTTGTTTGAATCAGATCTGATCATCTGTAATATTTTTTTTTTCGTTTTTTAAACCCGATCTGCTATATTTATACGATTTTGTGTTTTGTTGTTGCCTTGTAGATGTCCGAAAACGAAGCTAACATAGATGGTGGTGATGGTGGCCTTCCTTCTACTCATGGCATTATTAAGGGTACACAACCATCTCCTACAAAACCAAAGGTAAAACCTTCAAAAAGAAAATCAAAAGCATCGAACCATTTTACTGAAATAGAAGGGGTTGATCCGAGAAAACGTAGGGCAAAATGTAACTACTTTTCTGCAACCTATGCTTGTGATCCTAAGAATAATGGAACGAAAAATATGTTAGCTCATATAGAAACTAAATGTAAGAAATTTCCAGGTATGGTTGAATATTTGAAGCAAAAATATTTGTCTTTTGAAACAAAAAAAGAAGATGGGGGAAGTGCAAATCTTATTACCGGCACTTTTAGTGTAGAAGCGTGTCGGCGAGCTCTTTTAAAAATGTTAATTATTGATGAATTGCCTTTTTGTTTTGTTGAGGGTGAGGGGTTTCAACAATTTATGCGAGTTGTTCAACGAAAATTTGTGAAGATTCCGGGTCGTATTACACTTGCACGAGATTACTTAACTATATACTTGGAAGAAAAATTGAAGTTACAAAGTATTTTGAAAGGGAAAAGAATTTGTATAACCACGGATACATGGATTTCCATCCAAAACATCAATTATATGTGTCTTACGGCTCATTTTATTGATGATGAATGGAAGTTACAAAAGAAAATTCTTAACTTTTGTCAAGTTCGAAGTCACAAAGGGGAGATGTTAGGGAGGGTTTTTGAGTCATTATTGGTTGAATGGGGGATAAGGACCATATTCACCCTAACCGTTGACAATGCGAGTTCTAATAATGGTACCATTAAATATTTGCAAAGAAATACCAAAAGATGGAAAGGTACCATTTTAGAACATGAATATTTGCATATGCGGTGTTGTGCTCATATCTTAAATTTAATTGTTGGTGATGGGTTAAAAGAAGTAAATGAATCGGTTGTTAAGGTGCGCAATGCGGTGAGGTACATGAGGTCATCTCCATTTAGATTGTTGATGTTTAATATGTGTGTAGAGAAGTAAAAAATTGAGAGCAAAGGTTTGTTGTGATTAGATGTTCAAACGAGGTGGAACTCCACTTACTTAATGCTGGATGTTGCCGAAAAGTTTGAAAAAGCTTTTGATAGGTTGGGGGAGGAAGATAAAAATTATTTTTCTTACTTTGAAAGGGATGTGGAGGATATAGATAATGACGATGATGGAAGAGGGAGGGGAAAAGGTGGGAGGAAGATTGTAGGACCTCCGGATTGTTGTGATTGGGAGAAAGTGAGGGCGCTTGTAAAAATTTTAAAAATATTTTACAACGCAACGTTGAGATTTTTGGGTTATTTGTTTGTTACTTCTAATTCATTTTTAATGAGCTTGTAGTAATTCAAAATACTTTGAATCAATTAAAAAGAAGCGGTGATTACTACGTATCTTCAATGGCGGATAACATGGTTAAGAAAATGGAGAAATATTGGAATATTGAAAAAATAAATTTGTTGTTGTTTGTTGTGGTCACTCTTGACCCTCGGTACAAATCGGGGTATGTTTAATTTTGGTTTGAGAGTATGTATGAAAGTAATGCACTTGTACGTTTGTACGAGTGGTATGTTGATAATAATTCGCAAAATGCACCATCTCAAAATGTTAATTTGTCAGAAGTTATTAACGTAGTAGCAGATGGGGATATAGTGGATGACATCGATGGGCATATTTTTTTAGCTACGCAATTTAAAAAGCATATGGTGGCGGAAAATGGTGGTCTATGTGGTAATAAGTCGGAGGTTGAGAAGTATTTGGTGGAGGGTAATGAAGATACCACTAATACTAATTTTAATGTCCTAGGGTGGTGGAAAAATAATTCGTTTAGATATCGATTATTGTCTCATGTAACAAGGGATGTATTGGTAATTCCCGTGTCTACCGTGGCTTCGGAGTTCCCATTTAGCACCGGGGGGGGGGGGGGGCGTATACTTGACCCGTTTCGTAGCTCTCTCTCTCCGAACACGGTGGAAGCTCTTGTTTGCACTCAAAATTGACTTAAATATTCATCAACTCCGATTAGCTTTCGAGATACCATGGATGAGGTGGAGCAACTTGAACAATTAGATGAAGGTGTTTGTCTTTTATAATAATTGATTATCAATTTATTATTTAATCAAATTTTATTGTAACTAATTTTATTACTCTTTATTTTCAGAATTGTTGGGAGCTTCATCAAAAATCGTGGATTGAAATCAATCATGTATGTATGAATTTTTTTAGGAATGTGTTGACCATTTTTAAGGTTTCTTTTATTATTTAGCATGTGGATTGACATTTAACATGTTGATTATTTGCAGGATTTTAAGGCTGTTTGTTTGGAGCTGTTTGGACGCGTTTTGGGGGCTGTTTTGAGGCATTTTTGAAGCAATTTTTACCATTTTTATGCTATTTTGAAGGATGTTATGGGAGTTGTTTTTAAGCCTGTTTTAAGGCTCTTTTGGGACTGCTTTATATGTTATTTATGTGTTGTTTTGGACATATTTAAATGTTGTTTTTGACAAATTTAAATGATGTTTTGTACTAAATTATGATAGATTTATGTGTTGTTTTTGTACTAAATTATGACTGATTTATGTGGTGTTTTTGTGGTGTTTATGTACTTATTTTGGACAGATTTATGTGTTGTTTTTTCACAAGTTTATCTGGACTTATTTCATTTTGAACAATTTGTAAATAGTAAATTAAAGTCATTTTGGACAGTTTTAATTGGACATAATTGAAAAAAAAGTTCAAGATTTTTTTAAAATAATATAATTAATTAATATTAAGACCAACAAACTAAACCGAACCGGCCCTGTAAAAAAATGCACCGAATAGGGTCGATTAACCGACATTATCGATCCGGTCTTGGTCCATTTTTTTAGAGGACCGACATAGTCGGGTCGGTAAAAAAAGCTTCAAAATCGAACCGGACTGGACCGTGAACACCCCTAGAGCGAGATAAGTATATATATTACCACGTGGATATAATTTATTGCATTAAATTTTATGCAATAGTGTAGTAGTGACGCATTCGCCGAGTTATTTTGCTCACGGTACATATGTTTATGTTTTTTATGTATTGTGATATCACTGCCAAATCTAGGAGGTCGGGTTAGGTTGGCAAGGGATGCATAAAACCGTGATTTTGGTCTGACGTGAATGGGGTAATTTAAGCCTACATGTCCTTTCAGTAAGTTTGAATAAGCATAATTACTTTAAAATTGTGAAGAGTTTTAGTTTTATGGATTCTTGTTAATAACTAAAAAAGGATACTCGTGTTTATAGTTATATTAAGATAATTATGGTTTGACTCACTTCGACTTTCAAACTTAATTATAAGTAACTGGATTGGGGTGTGTCAGTTGTATATTTTTTTAAATATATTATTTCATATTAAGGTCAGTCAATAGCGCTTAGAAGGAATTTTAGCGAGTCGGCTTCAGGCTTATCAAAAGGAGATTGGAATTCCGATTCTAGCACTATTGAATTTTTCACAACCTATATAGGGACTTGGCATCCTATCAAAATTTTTGCGAAGCAATCCTACTAGTTTATCTCAAACTATAAGGCACTAGTGTGATGGTTCGGGAACTTGTGTGGTAGTTCAATAGATGATTGCGATCAGTACATCCTAGGAATATATTGAACATTACCACCCGTGAGATTTAAGTATAAGGGTTGTTTAGATTAACTCAGAAAATCTCACACCATTAGCCAAGGGTGGAAGGAATTTTAATCCCGAGAATTATGAGGATTGGGTACCTATTTGTAAAGAGATAAATAAATAAATATAGTATACGCACGGAGTGGATGCTTATAAATATATGTTCAATTTTGGTGGATTATCACAATTCTTATACTTATAAGGAAAACATTAATTGTGGTACCAACAAACAAATCAAGATAAGAACTAAGGTGATCTAAAATCTAACATGAAAAAAGTAATGAAGAAAATAAATGCATGCAAAATGTAATAAACATATCTTCGAAAGTGATTTAGCATTTTCAACAAATCCAAAATGCAACAAAATCATGTCAAGAATGAGTAAAACCTACCATAGTTGTCTTTTACATATAATATTATTGGAATTTTTAAAGTTATAGGAATTAGACGCATTACCAATTAAACTCACAAATACACTTTCAGTTGGTGAAAGAAGGCTTAACTCAAATGGTCCATATTTCGAATCGTGAGATTTATTAGCCTCTTGTTAGGATTGATTTACTACTGTAACTATGATATCAAGATCAAAATTGAATAATAATGGAATCGTATAATTGAAAAAGTAATAAACCCATGTAGGAGTTTTCATTAATGTTCTTACAAGATTAGTAGAAATTAAAACTTACCTTATAAACTTTCATGCCAAACAATTAAAAATACTAATACTAGATAATGATCATGACAACTTTATTGACTTTCTTGTTGACAGTGGTTGGTTTTGAAGGTGTTGACCGTGAGAAATGGGTTAAACTTTCATCGATGTCACTTTCTAGAAACACTACAACTAATGCAACTGCCCCACCGGGGTTCGAAATATAGTGTAAACAAATAAGAGCTATTTTTCCTGAATTCCAAACAGCATCATATATTTTGAATCATAATGCCCCATTAATGAAAACTTGTAAAGTTTCATTAATTTCTAAAATATAACCAATTTGATTATAATTTGATTAGAATTCCTAAAATATAAATAATTTTATTAGAATTTCATTAATTTTGAATATTCCTAAGGGTACATTAATGAAAACTCAGAGAGAGTGTTTATGTTGAGAGGTATGTCACACCCCACTTAATTCTAGCGTCGGCCGCCACCAAAACTAGGCCGGGTGCGAGTAAATAAAATACCATTCTTATCATGCGATAAATATGAGACATATAAAATCCATACACAAGGGGGAAGTATGTAATACCCCGTACTTTTATGGATATTTATTTATGGGATTTATTAAATTAAATGTGAATTAATTAAAAATTAATCCGGATAAAATACTAACGAGATGTGAGTTGGTATTTGATTATAATGTGAATATATGGTAGTATATGAATATTGAAAATATTAAAATTGTCGCGAGACTGAAATACGGCAATTTGGGAAATTTTGTTGGGACGCGCGTGACAGTCGCGTCAGGAATGTAATTATTTAAATTAAAAAGTGAATTTTATTTTTATCAACCGTATGGTCATTTTGAGTGCGCCAACGAGTCCGAAAGGGTTGAAATAGTCAGAAAACACTAGCCGGGAGTTTAGTTTGGGTCCCGGGGCATTTTTGGGCCATACCGGCAACTTAAAAGGGTATTTTGGTAATTTTGAAATTTTAGGATAATTAACCAACGAGTTTTGGGAGTTAAATATTAGGATATTTGGTGACCCACTAAGCCATTACCAGCACTTAACCAACTAAAGGGCAACGGGAGTTTTAGGAGAGGTTAGGAGAAGTTCCCAAAAGAGAAACACAACCTCCATCTTCAACTTCTAACCTTGGGAGAAATTGTAGAGGAAAAGAGAGCAACATCCAACATTCAACATCAAATATCTGAAGAACAATCCGAGGCAAGTGGTTTAATTACGTTAATTTCAAGCGAATGTTTCTTCCATGCTTAGAAATCTACAAAATTGCATTTGTTTTGGGAGATTGATAAAAACCCATGAATTTGAGGATTAAAACTATAAACCATGTTAGGAATTGCATGTAGACATATTCTGGACGAATTATGAATCCAAAATATAACCCTTGATGATCTAAAAACGGATTTAAGAAGAGAATTATTAGTGTTCTTGAAAAAAAAATAGAAAACTAGGGTTCTTGATGAAGTTTTGATCCAAATAAAGCCCTTGGTTGATGATTTATTGGTTTTAGAACGTTAACAATGTTGTAGGATGGTTGTATGATGATATTATAACGTTAGATTAGAGTTTCATGCATTATAATGGAGTTTTGGGACGATTTGAGGACTGCAAAACGAAGCAGTCCGTAGCCTATCTGGTGCAATCGATCGATCGACATTCATCAGTCGATCGATAGACCACCATCGATCGATCGAAGTTCAAGGTCGATCGATCGACCTTCCCAGAATGAGTAATATTTTCCCTAGTTAAATTTTAATGATGTTAACCCTTAGAAAATTATTAATGGAGATTTTATGAATATCCTTAGACTTAAGGAAGACCAGTAGGTTTGGTTATAAAATTTGGACCGGAGTTAAAATTCAATTTGAGGAATTATTATGAACTCTAATAAAATTCGATGAGTGAGATAATATTAGGGTTAAAAGAGTAAATTCGAATAATTTGATGAAATGAGGTTTGGGGCAGAAGTAAGGATCTTAAGAATAATAATATTTGTGGATTAGGACGCGAGTGACTAATCACGTTGTGAGAATAATTGATGACTTAAATACATACGAACTGAACATATGAAAGGTGTAAAATTATAAGTTGGTATAAGAATGAGAAGTATACCACTAATAAATTATGGTAATTACTAAGATGTGTGCATGCTTAGTATATGTATATGATTTTATGTGTATGACATACCTACCATACTTGCTATCACGGGAGGTTTACGTTCGCTTAGGGCCATCTAATCCTTGTGTGCTCGGATTTAGATTGGTACCTAGAGGACATAGTTCAAAGAGAATGACTTATTTGTGAGTTAATAAGTCAGCTGACTATGGAGCGTAGGTATGTACGTGACCATGGATATGTTGAATTATGTTCGCCTCCATTTTTGTGTTTTGTGCTTATTCTAACAATTCCTGAGAGATTCGGAATTTGTAATCCTTATGTACGTGATGTACCGGGATGGATAGCAGAGTATGTGTGCACCGCAGCTTAGCCTCGGGGTGCTTGTATTGTATATTTATGATGTGAATGATATACGGTTAAATGAACAGACTTGTCATGTTTAATTATGAGAATAATTTATAGTAATTCCTTGAGAAGATAAATAAGGGGATAATCTCCAGTAAATTGTGTTGCTAATAATTGAGAGTTTTAGAATTAACGTAAAACTGTCTATTTAAATTGATAATGTTGGGACTTATAGTGCGAATCGAGTAGATGGGTTAGAACTTATGACGGTTTAGTTAGATATGAATACCACTTAGATGGGTACTGTACGTTAGGAGTGCACAACTAGTCGAGGGGTGAGTATTTCATGTGAGAGCACGTCCTAACATGTATTTTGCATTCATTATTTTAATGTTATTAAAGCACTTGCTGTTTTAAAATACTCTCCACTTTCGGGCTCTGACCCGTTTGCTTTCAAATCTATTTTTTTTTTGTAAAAACCTTTTTAGGTGCCTAGCCACAAGGACACCATGCAAAGGAATTCTATTCAGGTGACGAGTTGTAGCTGTTGTGAAAGTTACAGGGCCTTGACAGTAGACGCCTCCTTTTCTAGTCTTGACTCCATATTCAGTTTCATCATTTGTAGGGCATGTCGCCCATTTCTTTTAGAGACATTTTATGTTCAGTTATTCAAGTTGTGGATTGTAATTAATTCAGGATTCAGACTTGTTTTATTATTTCAGTTGTGGGATTGTGGTGAGGAGTATTTCCTCCAGACTCTTTATTACTTGTTGATTACACTATTGGGACTTTATTGTGTATGGTTATGTTATTTTTATTCTTCACTTACTTCATGTTAATCAGATTTAATTTAAAATTGGCAACTCGCTTTTTAAATACTAGGTGGTTAGTAATCATTAAAATGTTTTCGACAGTGATGCTATTAACTGAACCAACTTGGCATTTTGTATTAATTTTAATAAAGGAGTAGCTACCCGGTATTTAATTAGACGGGGTGTCACAGATAATAATCAATTCTAATGAATAATTGTAATATAAAAACTATCACATGCTAAACTCCAATTTAAACCAATCTCCAAAATATGAATTTATTTAAAAATCTGAATAATAACCAACTGTAAATATCCTCAAATAACTTTTGAACTGAATGGCCCAATAAAACCCAAATGGAGTCTCATAATGAAACGCGACGGAAAGAAAAATCTAAACTAAATTAAACAGTAAATAAAGTATCTCCAGCTGCACCTCCAACCAATACCCAATAAATCATATGCGGCTACTCGGTACTAATACCTAAAAATGTTAGTCAACGCACGAGGTCAGAGCCCCGAGCATGAATACACACTACTCCCCTCAAATAATATACGTGAACCCAGACAATAACATTATACGCAATAAACATCACAATAGAGTATTTTAATTAATACGAAATAATTAAACGCGAGAAGAATAAATCTCTAACCACCCCAAAGATTCTTATAAAATCACACCAATATCATTTTAATTAACCCACAGCCCCCAAGTGTTAATTTAATTAACCCAAATTATCATTATTCTCACTTTTTATTATGGCGGTCCTCCCGCCCCGGATGGTAATTTTCACCAAAGTTTAACATTTCCCCTTACCAAAATGCCAGTCGAATCCGTTTAAACTGTCGATCCCCCGTAATTTGACAAGGTTCCACACACGACACGTTATAAATCGTCAGTCGACCCGTTTAAACTGTCAGCCCCCGCACATTATATCGCCACAAATTTTGATACGTGTTTTTATTTTAGGCATTAATTCTCATTTTCTCAATTTCACAATTAATAAATTGCCCCACCATTTTAATTGATGCGAGATCCTCAAAATACTCCTTAGTCCCATACCTAAGGGTCCCCAAGTATACATACGTCATATCCTACATATAGGATGTATCACGATTGTAGAACACGTCTTAGTCTCATGCCTAGGCTAACCAAAAGACGATATGACATAAAAATTTGCCCCTCCTCGAAATATAAATTCCCCACGAATTTACACTAACTAGTCCCAAACCTAGCAAGCATAAATTATCACCAAAGCCTACCCACTAGTCCCATACCTAGTAAGCATCTTAAAAATAGGGTTGAGCAATATACTAACGAAAAGCCCCTCGTCCCCACGATGGCAAACGTGAATGCAATAAATCACACAATACACAATTCATAAGAACATCATAGCATGTAATCATAAAATTCCTAATTCAATTTAATTCAATGAATAACACCGTCATCGTTTTCAACATAATTATTTACGTTAAAAATGTTAAATTTATTAAAATGCAACAATATTCGATACGTCATAGTCGTTCTCTTTTATAAGTCATCAAATTTTTAAAAGTGTGAGTGCGTTCCAATAACCATAAAAATAACCCCCATAAAATTCTACATGAGAACCTACACCCAAACCATAAAAATCCAAAAATCTAACCTACGCATCCAAGGGTTTCAAATATTAAATCATATTTAAAATTTTCATAATAACAGTCCCAATATTCCGCGCCCACTTTCTCTAATTAAGTTACTAATTAATTTTTAATGAAAAACACATTATTAAAGGTTTAGGCGACACGTAAAACACATAATACTAAAGGAAAGGAATAGAGTATTCATGCCTGAATA
The DNA here is from genome assembly GCA_949130495.1 of Sambucus nigra. NCBI lineage: Eukaryota > Viridiplantae > Streptophyta > Magnoliopsida > Dipsacales > Adoxaceae > Sambucus > Sambucus nigra. The sequence continues at coordinate 641,503,593 of OX422209.1, read as the reverse complement.
ATAGTTGATTTAGAAATCTAGTCTTGAATGTGTATTCCTCTCAAAAAATTAACAAAGATTTGTTATTGACGCGTCTTGAGAAAACCCGGTAAATCTTGACAAAACTTGAGTTGAAAGTTATGTAGAATGGGGCTAGGGTTTGGAATTTGGAAAAGCTGTAAAAGATTAGAGGTTTCTTATTTTTGAGAAGGCAAAAATGTGTTTTAAAAGGCCTAAAATCGTCACTTTATGTTTATATACCAAAAAGAATTAGAGTCCTAATCAAATACTAACACTAAAAAAACAATTTGGATGATCGGACCATTGGAATTGGCTGAAATTTTGAGGTGTAGTAGCTGAAGACGAGAGGAAGATGCACAAAAAATTTCAGCTCGATCAGACAGTCGAATATTTTATATATTTTTATTTCTTGAGAATTTGATGTTTTGAGGACTCTTAGAGGGTTTTATGTTTTGAGGACTCTTCTAAACGGCCAAAGACTTATATATACTTATATCAGGAGTCTTGTAATGTAGATTTCCGCATTCCGAATATAAAAAATAGCATATTTAATTATAAAAATAATTAAATCCAAAATTTCATTTTTCTCAAATTTTCCAACATTAGTTTAAAAATACCCATTTAAATAATTCGGGTTGTTATAAAGTATTGCCTAGATGTTTGTCAAATTGCAGTGGCTCGAGTATAATTTGCCATTTTTATTTACATTTATGTTCTCTTATGCTTGAACATAGGTTAGATTTTAGACTAATGTGCACCCCCCCCCCCCCCCCCGTACCTTGAATTTTTTGCAAGAAATCCACATGAATTTTTTTTATGCAAGAAATCTCATTGACCTATTCATTTTGTTACAAATATCGCTAAAACATGGGTTTTGTGAAACTAAATGCATAGTTCGGGAGGTTATCCTTGTTCTTAATTTCTTATTTTCTAACATTCAACTAATTATCATTTGGTTTTCTTACAGTCTTAAATCTACACTACACTATTAGAGAAAAAGAAATACCTGTCGCGACGAGAGGGGCGGATTGAATACGGGAATGGTAGGATAATGGTTCTAATATATTAGGTTTTGGGAGTGTTCTTTGTTGATACTATGTCGTTTCACTTTTAAGGTATTTTTTACCCACAAAATTGGTGATCTAGAGAATCGAAAATTATATTTAGCCACGAAAATAATTTGTAACAAAATAGGAAAACTTTTCGTTGTTAACTTTATTGATTTTGTTGGCAAAAAAATGCGTGTTATATTATTCGGAGGGAACAATGGCATTTTGTGGCATTTTGTGCTATATTATATGGAGGGAATGGTGGCACTTTTAAGGAGGGAACGGTCAGTTTTCATTAACAATTTGATAACGAAATTAAGCATTTTACGGTCAATTTTCATTGATAATTTGATAACGAATTTTGTTGTTAACAGAGATCTTTTTGCACAAAATTCGCTTCATAGCCAACCAAATCGTTGCTAAAAGTACTGATTGTTTTAGTGGGGTGAATTTTTTGTGAAGCAAAGTATGACATTGAAGCATTATGGTGGATCAAAATTATTCAATACTGTCAAATACCGCCTTAACGTTCATTGTCGATTTTTTTGGTTAAATTACAACATGCCTCCTAAATTATAGTAGTTTTATAGATTACTTCCTAGTATAAAAAAAATCCATCAAAGTGCCCCTAAATGTGACACCCCATAAAATCCAAAACTAGATTGACCAATTTTAAATATAAATAATACGATAGTAAATATAATTTGTATCATTCTAAGCATGAATAAAATACAATAAAACGATAATATACAGACAATGCTAAACTGAAATAATCCACATTAAATATCTTATACCAATCCAACCCATAATAAAGAAAACTCCACACTAGAATAAATAATTGTCTCAATACAATTTAATATCCAACAGTGAATAAATAAACTGAATCCAACATAAGAAATCCAAAATAATTATTTGACTCAACTGATATTGAAATGGAAAACTAAATACTAAAAATGAATGCAGTAAATAAAGATGAACATGGATATTTGAGGCATGTATCCAAGAATAAAAAGCTGGAACTAAAATGAAACGCTAAAAAGATCAGGCTAGAGACGGTTGCTGCTGTCTAGGACCTGAAAATAGTTTCACAAATAGATTAAACCTATCAAATCTACAAAGAGTAAGAATGTAATTAAATTTGGGCCACAATAACAATAATGCATCTTCTTTCTGGATTTTAGTAGTTTTTAAGTTAGCCCAACTAAAACAACCTAAATATAGCATGCATGTCTAATTCCCAACACAAGTGAACCCATATTACATAATTATATCTCTTCTCAAGTATTCATCATTTATATGATTTCAAAAGCTAGTATCTCATCTATACGTCACTGGTATGATCCGAGTAAAGGAATATAGTCACATAATCCAATATCCAAGTGGGTATGCCCCATTTACATGCAAAATACAAACCCGCAAATAAAATCATGATGGCCTATCCCTATTGCCTCCGGGGATTACTCGTGCGTACTAGGTGTAGTTATAGGACATCCGTGACCCCCCGCCTAATTAATTACCGAGTGATCATTTCTTAATTAATTAATTTTAGAATATCAAGTTGGTTCAGATACTGCATCACTGTCGAAAGACTCAAATTTTAATTTAATAAAAACTAACCACCTAATATTTAAAATGGTTGGTGTCAAAATTTTATCTTGTTACTAACCATCATCAATTAAGGGAAATACTTAATCATCACCATACATCACAATAGTATTAAGGAAAGAACTAACTGAATTTTAATAAAGAACTGGATTAAACACTTTTAGTCAAAATCCCATACAATAATCCAAATACATGAAATCAAAGTCTAATAATATAATAAAACAACTCTAAATCTCTGAATGTAAAATAGGAGGGACGACATGTCCAACTGAAGTAAACGACTGATAGATAAGGAGAAATAGACTCAGAAGCATCTACTAGTAATATCCTGTAGCTTCAATAATAGCTAAAACTCGATAAATGAATAGAATCTCCTAAGTCTGATGTCCTTGTGGCTAAGCGCCTAATATAATAGCACAAGAAAAGAGATTTGCAGACAAACGGATCAGAGCCTGAGTAGAAAACAGTTTAAATATAACAAGTGCTTAAATTGATTAATTAGCACAATATTATTCATGTTAACTTAGCGTATTCAATTAGGATTCTCACCTCTCATTCAATGTGCACACCTAGCGAGCCTAGCTACCCATAATAGTCACGACACTCTACCTGACTATATGTGGTATAATCACTATGCCGGATATAATATTTAAATACCCCGAAGACAATATATATCTATTATTTAAGAATAGGTTTAAAGATACTATAACTCATTCTCATAGCATTCTTAATTCTCAACTGGTGACCCAATAAGTATATACTTTAATAAAGTAGCCAATATGCAACACAAAATAGGAACTCAATATACATATAAAAATCTCACAATGTATACATACTAATACATATATCAATATTGCACCAATGGTTAAGAAACCCCTGGTGCTAGGCATAATCGGCTATCTAGTCCCATTGCAAATGCTCACGCATGAAGGACAATAGGTTCAATCTCTCAGGAACCAATAAAACATATACACATATTAGAGGCAAACATAGTTCCAAGCCGATGGGCTACGCACATACCTATGCACCCATATGACCGTCATCACTATCGTTCTCACAGATTGTCCGTACCTAGGTTCCATGATCTAGTGGTACGACTCAAAATCCCCTATGGCACACAAGATATAGTCGTCCACAACATGCTAACCTCCGTTCGATAGCCGATAGCTAGGTATGTCATACACATAATATTCCAAGGAATAAGCATGCACACAACTTATACAACTTAATAGGCATTCACGCAACCCCATTTACCATAATACGTAAGTAATATTAATGTCATTACTCTCCACGATATCCATTTATATATAACCTCTCTAGGACTTACATTCTCTCCTATGTTTTAATACACGTTCGATACCTCGAGGATTATTACACTCTTAATCCCCTTAAACTTTGGATTTTACGTCACCCGTTACTCACGTAGGTTAACACACTCGCTTGGATAAACCTGGGATGATTTTTAACTCGACTGTACCCTAAAAATCCATTATGGAATCTTGTTAGATGTCAAGGGATTCTCGTTCGAACGAGTTCGTTAGAACAAAGTTACCACTTCGAACGAACTCAACAACTCGTTAGAAGGATCGTTCGAACGACCTGGGCAGGTCTTCGAACGAGATGTTCGAACTGGCCATGTTCTTCCCTAAACTCGTTTTTCTCCAATTTTCATACTTCAATCTCATTCCAAACTCAACCCAATCCTAATGTAATTGTTTATAAACTATTCTAAGTTACCATAGGACACTTCTTAACACAAATTAGATGTTAAATTCTTATGTAATCAAGGGAATCCAACAAATTACTTAATTTCTTATAAATCTCTTTTATATGAACCCAAAAACTTCTATTCCTTCACCTCCCCCCCCCCCCCCCCCCCAAAAAAAAAAAATTAATTTTGTGATTTCAACATATATTTTACCAACATTAACAGTTATAAGAAGGGAAGTTCTTCTACATGCCAACCTATCTCCAATTCATGGGATTTCTTTACAAATTAGTCTAATTAAACCCTAGTTTTCACTGCAAATATTTCGTATCATTTAATTTAAATCAATAGGAATAATATATGCTAAAAGAGGAGAGAGATTCTGATTCTCGGACTAAAATTGGTATGTAGTTGATCATCTTGTCGCGATCTACACTATGATGTAATTCTTGGTGGAAAATCTTATGTTCTTGGCTTAGTTCTCCTATGAAGTCTTCTTCTTCCTTGATTTTCTCTCCCTCTCTCTCTCTGTCTCTCTCGCTCTCGTATGTTAAAAATTGACCTTAACCTCTAACCCACGTTGCTTTTAATTAAAACCTAACTTTCGTCCATTTAATTTCCCAAAAACCCCAAAAGACTAAAATACCCCTCCGGGGTGCTATTTTGGGCTAAAATGTCCCGGACTCCAAATAAAACATCCGAGTAGTGTTTTTGGACTATTTCGACCCTTCCGGACACACTGACACACTCAAAATAGTTGTTCGAGTTATATAAAAATAAATTACCTTTTTAACCTCCAAATGCATAATAGTGACGTGACTCATACGCACGTACCAAATAATTATATCTTAACTGCCCTGTATCTCGTCCCCGGCCATATTATTATTTTCGAAACCATCTATTACGTTTCTCACTACGTAATGTTCAACATAGTTATTACTCAACATGATTTCAACATAATTATTTTCGATAGCTACTAAATCTCGTCACACTAGTAATTATTACCATTAAATCGGATTAATTATAAATTAAATTGTCTCCCTTTAAATTAATTAATCCTAATTTCCATAATTTCATAAAAATAAATATGTATCCTAACCCTATAACCTCAAAGCATCAACCAAGGAAAATGATTATGCCTCCCCACCAGTCACTGACGCGACTCAATTTGTGTCTAAAGTGCGTGCTAATAATGATTCAAGTGCAAACCGGTCACGAAAATAATAAACACGGTAAGACGGGGTATCGATCCTCAGGGAAATATGACGTGACAACGTTGGAGAGATAGAGAATCCTAACTTGACTCTAAAAAGAAACGAAAAAATGCTTTGAATGGGAGATTTACTACAACCTAAATGCAGATTTAAATTAACGACTGACTAAACTAAGAGCTAATGCAATGCAACTAAGGTAATTAACCTAAGAGACATGACAAGTGTATAACAAACTTAACTGCAAATGAGAACAATAGGTTGGGTTACAATCCCTCACACCCTAGTATTTCACCTTGTAGGATACTAGATTTCAGAATTGAAATCTTAAATGAACCCGGACCTTATTAATCCTAAGCATTACGTATATGAAGGAACATAGCCCGCATCATACGAAATTAAAGGTAAGAATAAAGCGGTGTCATATTAACTAATATGCGCGTTGCACTCTTAAGCATTCTGGTTACCTAGGGCAAACGAAATCAAAAGTCTTACAACGATTGCGATAGTTAGGCACCACGATTCCTTTAAGACTAAATTCAAAAATCAATTTCCAATTATGATAAATCACATCGGGTGGGGTTCACGCACCCCAACCCTTAAAAGTTTAGCCATACATGATTACGTGAAGAAAAACATTAATTCTAAAAATAATTGAAATCATGACTGTTGTGGAAGAGATTAACAAGAATAATTTTTATTCTGAGATTGCAACTAAGAAGTGAGAATTAATTGACTAAATAAAGAAGAGATCAATTCAAATGAAATGAAATTACTTGCATTCAATGAATCCGAAAATCAAATCTGAATCTTGCAATTAATCTTCAAACTAGGGTTTTCAATACAGGGGAAAGAGATTTTTCTCTCTAAAAACCTCCCTCTAAAAATTAAATTATCCGAGAAAAACTTATGTTTAACAATAACTAGAATTAAAAAAAAACATCACGAAAAATTCAGAGTTGTGGTTGAATCAAACTCTAAAATCGGAGCAGAAAAATTAGGATTTATCTTCACCAAACCGGTCCGTCGAGGTTGTTCGGTTCGGTCTGGTTCAAAATTCGAACCGGTCTATTTTTCCTCTAAATCGGAATGATCCGACATCCAAAATTTTCTAGTAAGCTTACAAGAGTCCGGATCGGTCCTTTTTTGTTGCAAATAGGATCGGTCCGGTTAGTGAATTTTGCCAGTGAGTTCTGAGAGTGCGGATCGGTCCTTTTTATTGAAAATTGGTACGGTCCGATCTTTGATTCGATTTTTCTTCAATTTCTCCTAATTTTCTCTTCATTATCTCTCATCTTTAGAACCTCGTAACTTCTAGTCCGGAACTCGGATTTGGATGCCATTTCTTCTTATGCACTTATAGACTCGAGGTCTTCAACTTTCATTTTGGGTTCTTGTCCATATTTTTTTATGGAAGTTACGCTTTTGCCCTTTTGACTTTTCTTCCTTGATTCATTCTTCTGCTTTGGCTTTCTCCTCTCTTTACTTAGCAATAAATACCTGTAAATATCATGAAAAAGGCACAAAACTCGGGATACTACGTAGAAAGGTCAGTAGCACGTAAATGAGATAAATCAAGATGAATTACATTATTCGAGCTGCTAAAAGATATTACATGATAGTACAAATATAGCACCCTATCGCGGATGTTACTCAGGCATGCAGAAGCTTATAGTCCGCGACCCTACTCAGCACGGTGCGGCACCCATAGTTTTGGTCATTCATATATGCCGCAGCCTTATATTACATAAGGGTGGCACCCACGGTTTCAGCCTCATATACAGGATGCAACCTTTTGCTACGCTGGATGTAGCCTTATACTATGCAGGATGCGACACTCAATATGCCTGCCTTACAGGCCGCATCCCCCTCATTCACAGCTTCTCCAGACTTGATATATGTCACGTGCTCCGGACACATGACACGGCTCATATACCTCGAATAAATGAAGGTCCATACCTCGAGATAGGGGGTTCATATTCTATAATACCTGGGAAGCCTTGCCAAATTTTCTCTACACAACCTTAATATACAGCTTGGGGGCTACTCACCTACATCGTAGTCATATCTCCAGCACTCTCGAAACCGCTACAGTTATGTATTCTTCTCTCTCATCTATCTTGTACGCCCATTGTGGCATTATAAACTTGTACAGTAACAATATGAATATAATAAGAAGGAGGCACCAAAGTGGACGTAGGCTCTTTTATAGCTGAACCACTCTATATTTTGTGTTCATGTCTCTTTACTTGTTTTATTTCTGTTATTTACTTGACTTGCTGATATGAGAACGACTAGTGGACGATTTCTCGTATCATCAATTTGGCGTCGTCTGTGGGAACGAGATATTTCAATCTTGTTTCTCTATATTTCGAGCTCTTAAACACCTTATTCTATTCATGGGGATCCTTTGGATCATCATCACATGAGCGAATTTTGGTTATTGAGCTCTATTTTATATTTACACCCTTGAATGGGTATTTCATAGGGGTGGAAGCGGTACGGGTTTTTACCGTACCGTACCGTTTTGGTCCGAAAAAAATGGTTTTGGTTTCATATATTAAAATACCAGAAACCGGTCTTATCGAAATCGAAATTACCGCAAAAAAGTTGGTTGGTTTTGATTTTAATATTTAAAAAACCGATTTATCGAAATTACCGTACCGAATTTACCGAAACAAAAAAAATGTACCGAAATTACCATACCGTACCGAATTTACCAAAACCAGAAAAAATCGTATCGAATTATCGAAACCAGAAAAAAGTTGGTTTTGGTTTTAATATTTAAAAATGTTGGTTGGTTTTTTTTTTTTTTTTTTTGGGCTTTTAGTACTGTTTACCAAAACCAAAAAAAACTGAAACCAGAAACAAAAAAAAAAACAGAATTTACCGAAACCAAAAAAAATCAGAAAAAACCAGAGTTTACCGAAACCATAAAAAACTGAAATACCGACCGATTTGGTTTTGGTATTGATTTCGGTGTACCGGGTGGTAAACTGGTACGGTTTGGTTTTACCATCCAGAGTTTGGTTTTGGTATTGGTATTTACTATTTACTGACCAAATCGTACCGCTTACACCCCTAGTATTTCATATATCCAGATCTGTTTGTGGGTCTCTCTTTTTATGACCTTAGATCTATTTTACATACCTCGTGATATCATTTAATCTAGATCATGCTAAAAAACATAATGGAATTCAGCCCCTTAAAGATGAGTGAGTAGGGAAGGATTATATTTACTCCCTTTTTTGCTGTTCTTGTCCTATGATCTAGGGTTTTATTATTGGAATTGTGCCATTTTATGCACCGTGAGGGTATTCTCTCAGTAATAGACCCTAGTAGGTATACATTCCACTTGTTTCGAGAGAAAACCCCAGTTTCTGGGTTTCAATTTTGGGATTGTTCCCCACTGCCAAGGTAGGGATGTGGCATGGTAGTTCAACTGCCTTGATTGTCGCGGCCTCTACTGGTGCAGTTGCATTACAGAAGCTTTAAAACATCAAGGAACGAACTCATGTGGTCTCCAGCTCAACCTTGGTGAATGTCATACAAAGGCCACGGTAGTACACCTATGTGCTTCACTGGCCGCGGCCTCAGCAGTAATGTCATGCAGTACTTCAAACATTGCATCCTAACTTCCTACTTGGTTAATCCAATATTTATGTGATTACTCACTTTTGTTAGTTTTGTCTCAGATTATATATTTTGTAAAGACTAACAAAGCAGAAAATAGAAGAAGAATCCAGCCAGAGCACAACAGTCAAAGATGAGATTGTACAGGTGTACAATCACCTCAAACATCTTTACGACAATTATGCTTCACTCCAGACCTAAGTCAACTATTTGACTCAAAGGGTCCTCATGCTTGAGGTTACGGCCTCATCCAATGTGGGTGCAGCACCCAGGATCATTACTGTTGCATCCCTAGCAGTCTCAGCCGTGGAAGAAGTCAGCAAGAGCCAAAAAAGGAAATTAGAGAAGGCAGAGGGGAGCTCTAAGGCCTACACCCCATTAACCTTCCAAATTGAGGACATCCTTAAAGGCATAAAGGAAGATAAACTGCTCAGATGGCTAGAAAAGTCGAGGGCTCCACCATACAAAAGGGATAAAGCTAAGTGGTGCAAATTCCACCGGAATCATAGCCATGACACCGAGCAGTGCTATGCTCTAAAAGATGAAATTAAGAGGCTAATAAGGCAGGGGATGCTGCAACAGTTCCTCAAGGATGCCTGAGGGGTGCAGCCTAACTAGACAGGCCACATTCCTCTTTTTATGACCATATATATATTTTATATATCTCTCTTCTTAGTGAAATCTTTTAAATAGTTTCGTTTTAACTTTGTATTGAAATAAAAAAGTCTTATATATATGAATAGATAATTGAAATCAAGTTCACTCTTATAATGCCATATTTTGATTCTCATTTCCATGAAATGTTATCTTATAAAAGACCATTTTGTCTTAAACAGGTCTCGATTAGAGACAGTATGTTATATCGGGAATGATAATATTTAAATGGGACCACAACGCCCGCCAAGACGCTTGATTACCCGAAAGTAGCTGATAATCCAAAATGGCAAAAATGACTATTGAGAGCAGATATCTAAATTCGTCTGCAACATCACTCATAAGGGCTTACAATGAACGTTCTTATCTTTCGGGATGCGTCATTAGCCCAGGCAGGTTACTCCCTCGGCAAATATCATTAACTTGGTGGATAGAGATGAAACATCATTAACTCGATGATCTCATATTAGCTTGGGTAAGCTTCATAATACCTAGCTCGGGAAGGCCTGACAATAACCCACAAGGTCCGGAGACTTAATCGTCTACGAATAATCCTATATTTGAAGGGTTCGAAGACTTAATTATCTGGTAAATTATTATAGCCTGGGAAGGCATTATGTATATCTAAACATAGCTTGGGGAAGCTTCATAATACCTAGCCTGGGGGGGCTTGAAAATAACCCAATTGAAGCGACTAAAGGAAAGCCATAAAAGGCAATCAAAGCAACTAAAGGAGGCTGTGTTGTTGTGATCACAAAGCATGCTAAAGCTACAGAAGGATGGCCTTAATTTCCTAAAGGGCTAGAAAGGTTCTGTAGCCTTATCAGTATGGCTACAGCCGTTAAGTGAATTCATTCAGAAGATGCGACAGATAAAGGCAGTCAGGATTGTTAACCTACCGCAACCCTGTTTAAAAAAACAAGCGACAATTGGATTAGGATCCAATTATAAAGCTACAACAGAGGGCATTCAAAAATTCAAATGTGTCGCAGTCCTGTTCAAGAAATTTAATTAAAAGAAGAGACTGCAGCTACTATCAAACATATTTCTATGGCAGTAATTTACAAGAATTCAAGTGGAAAGTCCAAGGTGAACAAATTCGGTCGCAGCCTATGTGAAGAAACCATTTATAGTATGGTGACTAAATGATGGTGTTGCTATGGTGCCGTTGCCTTAATCTATTATTCCTACAAGTTCATTCAATCAAGGAAACAAGAATTTAAGTTTTGAAGCATTAGAAGTATAAAGCAGACAAATGAGATACAAAAATTATTGATTTTTAAAAGTGGTCACAGCCTTGATAATAAGGGTCATAAAAGTTTAAAAGGGTAGCAGCCCCAAATGTTAAAGATCAAAGATTAAAAGTTATACAAACAAAGGCCACAACCTTGAATATCAGAAGTTAAATTAAGAGGGATGCAGCCCCAATGATTGAGAATTAAAGGAAGACTAGGAGGTTGCATCATCTTCATCATTTCCCTTGTCATCATCTGCTGCAGTCTCTATAACCTGATCTGCTGCCGCAGCCTCAGACTCAACCCTCAGCCTCGCTCTCTCTTTGGCTGCAGCCTTCATTTTGGCCACATAAGCATCATGTTCAGCATCTGTGATGCTCCAAGATTTAATTATAATCGCGGCATCAGGGAAGTTCTTTGCTACCCTATATCTCAACTATTGGTAGCCACGGATATAAGCTTTGTTATTGATAAAGAAGAAGTCCAAGGAGCCTTTATATGATGCCACAGTATTGTCAATGGCTAATTATAGGTCTTCACCATATTATTCATCTTTTCTGGTAAGGGTCGCATAATGTTCACCCTCTATATTCTTAGTTATCGTGGCATAATCCTCCTTCATCTTCTTCATTGCCATGGCATGGGCCTCGACGTCATTGGTAGCTTTGATCTTTAATTCCTCATGCTGCTTCTGAAGAAGTCCCAACTTGGCATTTGTAAGCTCCGCGGCCTTCGAAGCTTCCGCAGTCTATGCCTGGGAAACCTTGAGAGCCTCCGTGACCTGCTTAAAATTATCCTCAGCTTCCTCCTTGACCCTGCAGACAGCCTTAAGATCCATCTGAGCCGCCTGGAGTGCCATGAAAGAAGTTTTCTTTCTAGCTTTAAAAGATTCAGCTCTTGCCTTCACCAAATCATCTACGTGAACACCCTCTGTGGCCTTCTTAAGTCTATAGAGTCCCTCATACTTGAGTTTCTAGGTCGCTACAGCTTCCGCGACTTGCAAATGTATTGAGAGTTAGAAAATAAAGCAGAAACTATAAAGAATATTGGAGGGCTAGAATTATTTACCCTCAGCAGACTGTGAAGGGCATAAGACTCCACGTTCTCGTGGTTCTCATACACCAATCGATTTAGGTCGGATCCATCCATCGCCTTCTTAATCCTGTGGACAGCATGGGCGATCGTGTCCCAAGAACATTGAGGGTCAGACCTACGCAGTTGTGGCCAAAGACGTCTACTTTGTGGAGGTGGCAAATTTACATTGACAGTAATTATTGATGGAGGGGGAGGAGGTTTTCTCTTATGTACAGGCGAGGTGCCGCAGACACCCTGGCCAGACAGTGATGACATCAGACCCGTCGCGGCCAGATTATCCCCAATATCATCATCAAAAGTGCCCTCAGGACCCTCGTTAGGGGCCAACTCCTCAACTTGGAGTGAGGGCACGGCAGCATCGGTTTGATCCGCAGCCAGATTTTGGGGCGCGACAGGCTCAACTTGTCCACTAGGGGCAACTGCGGTAGGATCCTTGGACTTAGTCCTTTTCCTCTTCCTCTTCCTCTTCCTCTGCCTAGCGGTATTATTGAGGACAACCGCATCCTCATCCATCTCAGCTAGCTGAGCTGCTAACCAGGATATATCAATCTCCTCACCTGAGAAAAAATAAAGCAAAGTCAATATCCAAAGTTAAAGATAATTGTCGCGGAATCAAAAAATCAAATAGTAGCATTACCTTCAGCATCCATCTCTTTAGGAATGGATTTGTTGGGGAAGTAGCCCGCTTCAAAAATGGAGGCAAAAGTTATAAGTGTGTTGAACTTCTTCTCCTTAGCAGGAACTGCCACGGCCTTGCCAACTCTCTTCTCTTGCCGCTTACTCGGCTACAAATTATCGAGAACTGGAGAAAAATACAAAGGTTAGTACAGAAGTAAAGTGGAGAATAATATGAAACTATAAAGAGGGGGCGCGATTATAATTGAAAAGGGTACCTAGTTTGGAGGGACATCCCCATTGCCACGGCATCCTAAATGATCTCTCCCTCTCACTCTCTTCACGGTGGATCTCCCACCCTTCTCCAGAAATGTAAAAGTATTTTCCCTTCCAGTTCTTTACACTAGTAGGCCTCCCAGAGTAAAGGGTCTTATCCCTACCGCGGATTGAAAAATAGTAGTACCCCATAAACTTTATGGAATTTCCTTGGGGCGATAGAAGTGGAAAAACTCCGCAGGAGTAATGTCTCTCTTAAATTGATTCTCTCATAGTACAACAACTGTAAGAATGGCCCTCTAGTCTTTGGGATGTAATTGGGCTGGAGCTAACCTCATTTATTGGAAAATCCTTCTAATGGGAACAGGGATAGGCAGCCGCAACCCGTAAATGAAGGCGTGCAAGGGGAAGCAAATCCCATCGTCAGCAAGTGCCATGCATGGCCTTTGTTCCGCGGTAGGTGCTGAGCACGTCAAACCCTCAGGGAACTCGAAGGCTTCAGCTACCTGATTAACCCATTCTTAGGTCATAACACTGGGGATACTAAGTACAACAAGAGGTCTCTTAGCCCTCCCAGATGTGCCAACAGGTTCATCCCTAACATTAGATGCACCCCCTGTCGCGACATTCTCATCTATGTCCATCAGATGGTTGATAGAATTGGCCTCTTCTTCCATGTCTGCAGAATCTCAATCTGAATCCAACACTACACAGTTAGGGCAACTTGAACGACCCTATAGTCCTCAACGGACGGACTGAAGGAAGTTAGAGAGGAGAGGCTCCAAAATGTTTATTCCAAAAGCCTCTCAGAAATTCGTCTCGGTCAAAGTTCATATGGCTGCAACAGTACTTGAAAAGTAGAGAGTCCGCAGTTAGGCGCCATAACCAATATGGTCCTAAGGACTCTCATAGGTCACGATAGGTGTAATGATATGTCAAGTTGAGGATGAACGATAATTATTAGGCCAAATGGGCTAAGTATACCAATTGTTGGGTTCTAAAGCCCTAGAAGTTAATTATCACCACGGCATATTATTTTATGGGGAAGGGTGTATGTTATCTTCTTACATGTTGCAGTCATTAAACTATGGACAATGCATGGGCTAAATACTGCAGACTCTATCTGAGAACCTAAAGATCCTGAGTTACTATAGGCCACAGCCAGATATCTACATGCCACAGCCTATACTGCATGCCGCAACATTATGTTTAATACCTGCCACAACAATATTTTCTATGCTACCGATATCAATATTTGAAGGTTGCATTGATTCAGGAAAGCCCTAAATTACTAAAAGGATTTTACCATGCCGCGACTACTCACTCAAACATGTTAGTATTCAATCTTTATAAATTCAAAGATCAAAGGCTCTAAAAGGTGAAACGTCTCTCTCAAGAACATAAAAAACTCAAGCCCTAGAATATGAAGTGTCTCTCTCAAGAACACAAGGAACAAATGCAACGATTTTTACTATCTTTACAATTAGAGCGTTTGGAAAGAAGCAAACACGATTATAATATCAGTTGTTTATTACAATTCAAGAAAACACATTCATATGTTCAAATCGTGAAGCCTATTTCTATCATATGAAGATTGAATTCAAGGTTCAAGAGCAATTATATTCAATCAAACAGACGAGAATTCAATTTCGAACAGACATGCGAGTTTAATTCTCAGAAGAGTCATAGTTATTATGATTTTCTACATGGGTTCCTATCAATCAGGTGGAGTTGTTCTAAAAAAATTGAGGCAGATACATAAAGAGTATGAAAAATAGTTGGGAAATTACCTGGAAATGAGTGAAAGTAGGTTGCTCAGCCTCAAACCACCTTGAAGCGTCTCAGAACCACCACACAATGGCTTGAAAGGTCATCAAAAAACTCAAAATGAAGTATGAACAAGGCTTTGCTTTCAATAGGCTCTCAAAGATTTGGGAAACATAATGAAGTCCACCGCCGAAACAATTTATATAAGAGGGTGCAGGAAGACGAAGCGTCGCCTTAGAAGTACAGTGACACCTTGAGAGGACTTGACTACTCAGTCGCAGCCCCAATCACAATCTCTTGGCACTACGACTTGGGGGCTTATTGATAGTACAGATATAACACCCTGCCACGGATGTTGCTCAGGCATGCAGAAGCTTATAGGCTGTGACCCTACTCAGCACAGGGTGCAGCCCTACTCAGCACAGTGTGGCGCCCACAGTTTTGGTCATTCATATATGTCGCGGCCTTATATTACATAGGGAGCGGCACCCACGGCTTCAGCCTCATATACATGATCCAGCCTTCTACTACGCTGGATGCAGCCTTATACTATGCAGGATGCGACACTCAATATGCCTGCCTTACAGGCCGTATCCCCCTCATTCACAACTGCTCCAGACTTGATATATGTCACGTGCTCACGGCACGTGACACAACTCACATACCTCCTATAAATAAAGGTCCGCACCTAGAGATATGGGGTCATATTCTACAATACCTGACGAAGCCTTGTCAAATTCTCTCTACACAACCTCCGCATACAGCTTGGGGGCTACTTACCTACATCGCAACCATCTCTCCGGCATACCTGAATCCTCATTACTACCATGTACACTCCTTTATTCTCATACTTGTATGCCTCTTCAGGATGAATCATATTATACTATGCAATGCATATAATGAGAATGGAGCAACATAGTGGATGTAGGCCTATTTTAGAGGTTGAACCACTCTATATCTTGTCTTTTATCTCACTTTACTTGCTCTATTTACTTATTATGCACTTTATACTTGATTTGTTGGTATGATAACGACAAGTGGACGATTTCTGGTATCATCATTAAATAAGGGGATAATTTCGAAAGAATTTATGCCTAATCAAATCCCCCTAACTTATAATTTTGCGCGTCCCGATTAATGTAAAAGAATTCAACTACGGCTCAACTCTTGAAGATCATTTTATTAGGATAGAATACCACTTTCACAGGCAAGCGATTCCATTTAGCATATGCCACAAGCCTTTAAACCTCTAGGTTACCCTAGTAGGACGAGTTGTGTCTCGTGAGGGTTTGCAGTGAATATACCCCCAAAATTCATTTTGACTAAAATAAATTCAAAATACTTAAAAATTATTCGATTTAAACTTTTCGGAAAATAGTCACCCTAAATTTGTATTCGTAAGTCCCAATTTGTCATGTGTGTGTGCGAAGCCAAAAATTAAACTGCAGATTTCCACCAATTTATCATTCCGTTACTTTTCAAAAATTCGTTTTGATTCAAATGCTCACGGGATACTCTCGCAAACGAATCACTCGAAATGTGGCTTATTCTCTCGGTATGCATGATTTATAAGAGTAAATGTAATGGAACACAAGTTCACGCACACCATTCGGAAAGACGAACTATTTGGGGTGGGCAGGATCTCTTCATTAGAGTACGGTTATAGGGAAATCGGAAATATTATCTCTAATTCACACATTTAATCTCTTTTATTATCTTTTATGCCTTAACTCTCCACGTGATAACCAATTTCGCAATTCGTGCTCGGTTAGGACTTTTTTGGGTTTAAGGTGTATTGGGTAACAATGGAATGGTTACAAAAATCGAAATTGGGAAATATCCTTATGATGTCGATTAGTGCTTTTCTTGGCTTTTTGCTAATTTTCTCAATTTTTTTTTAGTTTTTTGTTTTTCACACTTTTCTTTTCTTGCTATTTTTGTTGAGCATTACTCTATTTTTTTTCTTTTGTCCCTTTTTTTTATTGCACCTTTCGGACTTAAATTCTGATTTTTTCTATTTTTCATAATTTCGGGCTATTTGGGTTTTTCGGATTATCAAACGAAAAGGAAAGTTTTTATTCGACTCAAATTGGTTGCAAAAAGGGGTACTTTTTCTGGCCAATATTTTTGGGTGACAAACGAGGGCCTACTTCATTGCTCAAATTACTAATTGCGCTACCATATGCATCTCGAGATTAATTAAATCAAGAGATTTATTTAGCGCGTATTTCGAGATAATATTCCATTTTCCATAATCGATCAAAGTTAAATAATTGAGATCCCCGACCACTTATTTTAACCGCTAAAATGAACTTGGAGTTAGTCATTAACTCGGGTTGATTTTAAAAATTCATAAAGTGGATACGCTCGACATCTCACCGGGTTAATAATCTCCACACTTATTCGTTAAGTCGTCAATTCACGCTCAATTTCCATCTTTAGTACATTTTGGCTTTGTGCATTTGGATTTTTTACAAATTTGAGACTTTAAATAAAATTTCGGTGATATTTTCGAAACATTTAAATTATAATTTTTTTTTGAATAAAAATATTTTTGGCTTTTTCATTTTTTTTTTGAAAATTTGTGAAGTTTTTTAAATAAGGCAAAAAGGACTAAAAGTTACCCCCCTAACTTAGACTTTTGCATTGTCCTCAAGCAAAAATGACTAAAAGTTAAATAAGGCAAAAATAAATTGTGCGAAAGGAAAAACAAGCAAAAATTTTCACAATGCAGAATTTTTATTAAGGAATAAAAACTGTGTTACTGAGAGTGGGGATAAACAACACACATCATAAATAACCAAGAACAACACATGAAACAACTACATGGAATCACATGGCTTTATTGGGGCATGCGGTGAGAAGAACCAGGAGCAACCGGGTCATAAAATTAATTCGAAGATGGCGCACCCATGATTCGCTGGTACATCTCAGCTTGGAGCCGATTTGACATTCTCGTGTCGCATTGGTAGTCAGTCCTGAAAGCTACAAAGTTGTATTCCAATGCCGAAATACAGTTCGTAAGCTCGACATTCGGAGGTTCAAAATCAGCATCCGCCTCACTGTCGTACTCGTCTTCCACTTCTCCCATCACCACATCAACCGCCACCTCCTCCGCCTAGGACTCGTCACTCGACTCTTCCTCATCGTTTTCATCACTATCATCTGCTACGTTCCTACCTTAGAAAATCTCCCTTTGTTTCGCGCTCTTGTTGCGGGTGACCTGCCCAAAAGGATTGGGAAGGCGAGGAAACCTGGCGGGCGGTGTTATGACGGTGTCGGTGAGAATGAACGAGATTAGCAGGGCATAAGGGAGCGGGGCGGTACCCTTCGCATCCAGGGCTGCATGGAAAATGTCTTTGTATATTGTACAAGCCAAGTGTACAGTGGAGTTTGGGTCATAGAGGTGGTAGACAAAGGTTTCCTGCCTAGGGCGCATGACAGAGTCATTTTGTATGTGGAGAATATTGGCGCAAACTATTTGGAAAGTGATGCGCACTTTGTCGTCCATTTGGCCCACGCAAAAAGTTTCACCGCGCCAATGTTCACTAGGAGCGATACGTGAAATGCAGATATCTTTGGAAAGGGGTGGGAGGCTATTGGGATATTGGTATGGGGATGGGTGAGGGGCATCCTTTTCCGCCAATTTACGCATGAGGATGTCCGGAGAGAACGGTATGGGGGTCTGGTCAACATATGCCTCAGCCAGAAAATTATCGGTGCATACAAGGGACCCGTAAAAAGATTGCAGTTCTTTTTCCCACACTGCCCCATATGGTTCATTGAGGAAGCGACACCACCCCTTTACGATGAAGAGGTTGGTGACACTTTGGGGCAACTCATTCCAAATAACTTGCCTCTCGATGTGCAGCTTGCAGGAGTGAGTGAAGAACGGCTGACACCATCGTTGCTCCTCATAGGAACAAAACAAGTTCGGCCTATTTTCAGCAATAATCGTGGAGTTGTATTTTTCTAGTGGTGGTTGGTTGTCCATGGAGGGAGGAGGGTGTTGAAAATAGAGAGGAAGAGAGTTGGGTGATGGAAAGTTGTGGTGAAAAAAAAAGGAGTGGTAGGGTTTGGGTTTTGGAGGGAATGTTTTTGGAGGGAAAAGGGGGATGTTTTTGGGAGGGAAAAAGGGTTGGGAAGTGGTGTGAGACGAAATGGAGGGAGATGGGTGGATTTGGGAGGGTGAACCTTGGGAATTTAAGAGCTGTAGGTACCGGACCGGACCGGGTGTCCAGGACCAGATCGGTCCATGTCCTTTATTTTTATTTTTTTAATTTCTCACTATCGAATCGGACCGGGTGCTAGATTTTTCCAGAATCCCCTAAAGCTCTTGGGTGCTCTCCTCTCTCAACTAGAAAGTTCCCTCACTTATTTTTCTTCACGATCAATCCTAAAACCTTCCAAACACTCAAATTCGACTGCAGATGCTCTCTTGGGATGCGTGCTTACGCGTTTACCCCTAATATCTCAAAATTTAAACCTATGGACTCGAACAATCCCAACTGAATCACAGCTACTATACACAAGATTTCACCCCATACGCGTCGGGGGAGCGACGACCTCTCTATCTCAGCTTACTCGACCCCGTAATCGGGGTTCGACAACTAAATGGGGTCGATTTCTTCTACGCACACCTCTAAATACAGCTTTAGGCATTATCCGTTAACTTTGAACATACTCACCCCTTTTGGATCTTCCAATTCCACAGCTCTGTGGGGGAATACGTTCTTTACAACGAACGGGCTAGTCCACCGAGACCGCAACGTACCCAAAAATAGATAAAGTCGAGAGTTGTAGATAAGCACCTTTTGTCTAGGAAGAAACTCCTTGTGTCGAATAATCTTATCGTGTGCGAGTTTCATCCTTTCTTTGGATATTTTAGCATTCTCATACGCGTCATTACGTATCTCCTTTAACTCATTTAACTGAAGCTTGCGAGCTTCACCGGCTTTGTCCATGTCATAGTTCAACCTCTTAACTGCCCAATACGTTTTGTGTTTTAACTCTACAAGAAGATGGAAAGGCTTTCCATACACAAAGCGGAACAGGGACATTCCAAGTGGGTTCTTGTATGCGTTAGGATAGGCCCATAGCGAATCATTCAATCAAAGAGACAAATCTTTTTGGTTAGGATCGACGGTCTTCTCGAGGATGTTCTTGATTTCTCGATTCGCCAACTTGGACTGCCCATTCGTTTGTGAGTGATAGGTCATTCCAACCTTGTGAGCGACGCCATACTTTCTCATAAGCCTCTCAAATGGCCTGTTGCAAAAATGCATGCCGTTATCACTAATTATCGCTTTCGGAGCATCGAAGTGAGAAAGTATGTGTTCTTGTAAGAAACGTATCACCACTTTGTTATTATTTGTCTTGGTGGCTATAGCTCCACCCATTTAGAAACGTAGTCTACCGCAACAAAGATGTATAGGTATCCAAAATATGGGGGAAAAGGTCCCATGAAGTCAATACACCAACAGTAAAAAATCTCAATAATGAGTATGGGGTTTAATGGCATCATGTCTCCTCGGGTAATAGCCCCCATCCGTTGACACCTATCGCATGATTTGTGATAATTGCTCACATCCCGGAACATAGTGGGCCAGTAGAGACCGCTTTGGAGGATTTTAGCGGTCGTCTTTTGCGTCAAAAAATGACCTCCACATGCTTTCAAATGACATAATTGGATGACCTTAGGTATCATCCGGTACACACCGTCAGATGATTTGGTCCGCACAATATTTGAAAAGGAATGGATCGTCATAGAAAAACATGCGTGACCAAGTAGTGAACCTCTTCTTCTCTTGCGGTGTCCAATCGAGAGGGACTGCTCCCGTGACAAGATAATTGACTATGTTTGTAAACCAGGGGAGAGACGAGGTGGAAAAAGTTATTCATCTGGGAAATATTCGTCTATGGGTATAGGATCGCTAGGCACGTCGGACGAAAGTAGGGATAAGTGATAGGCAACGACGTTTTCTACTCCTTTTTTATCTTTAATGGAGAGATTAAACTCTTGTAGGAGTAGGATCCACCTTATGAGGCGCGACTTTGCATATTTCTTTGCAAGGAGGTATTTCAACGCCATATGGTCGGTGAAGCAAGTAATGGGTGAACTGATGAGGTAGGAATGAAATTTGTCTAGAGAAAATAATACCGCTAGCAATTCTATCTTCGTGGTAGAGTAATTGAGTTAAAGTCCGTCTAACGTATTATATGACATGAGCCTTCTTGTCTTTCCTTTGGCCCAAAACAACCCCTATCGTGAAATCACTTGCATCACACATGAGCTCGAATGGTAAGGACCAATACGGAGCTTGCATGATGGGAGCGCAAACAAGCATGATTTTTAAATTTTCAAAAGCACATTGGCATGCTTCATTCCACTCAAATGGGGTGTCCTTCATAAAACGTTACTCAAGGGCCTAGCGATGGCGCTAAAGTCCTTAATGAACCTTCTATAAAACCATGCGTGGCCCAAGAAAGAACGCACGTCTTTTAGCGATTTCAGTGGGGGTAGTTCAACAATGACATCTATTTTAGCTCTATCAACTTCAATTCCTTTGGATGAGACAATGTGGCCAATAACTATTCCCTCGGTGACCATAAAATGACATTTTTCCTAATTCAGCACCAAGTTCTTTTCCACACAACGGGCAAGTACCATCTCAATATTCGTTAAGCAAAGATCTAAAGAGGTGCTAAACACACTAAAGTCATCCATAAACACTTCAAGTCCTCTATCAATCATGTCACTAAAGAGACTTAACATGCACCTTTGAAAGGTCGCGGGTGTATTACACAATTCAAATGGCATATGTTTGTAGGCAAACGTACCAAAAGGACATGTAAAAGTCATCTTTTCCTGGTCAAGCACATCTACCTCAATTTGATTATATCCGGAATAACCATTTAAGAAGTAATAATAAGGGTGTCCCGCTACTCTCTCTAGCATCTGATCAATGAATGGCAAGGGGAAATGGTCTTTCCTAGCTCCCGCATTGAGTTTTCGATAATCAATGCAAACGCGCCACCCGGTAGTGGTACGCTGGGGGACAAGCTCACCCATAGCATTTTCAATCACGGTCATGCCCGACTTCTTCGGGACAACTTGTATGGGACTCACCCAGTTGCTATCCTAGATGGGGTAGATAATCCCGGCATACAACAATTTAATGATTTTTTCCCTCACCACCTCTTTCATGGTAGGGTTCAATCTTCTTTGCATTTCCCTTTAGGGCTTCACGTCCTCCTCGAGGTGGATTTTATGGGTATAAATCAAAGGACTTATACCTTTCAAATCAGTTATGCACCAACCCAAAGCACTTTGGTACTTCCTCAAAATTTTCAACAATTTACCCTCTTGCTCTTCATCTAGACTGGATGAGACAATGACACGAAATGTCTCGTTCTCTGCTAAATAGGCATATTTGACATTAGAGGGTAGTTTCTTTAATTCGAGGGTAGGAAATTTTTCACTTGAGGGAACCACGCGTGACTCCCTCGGTGGTAGTTCCTCAAAAATCTAGAAACCCAACTTACATTTCTCACTTCCTCGTCCGACGTTCTCTCATCAAGAATCACTCTCAACTCCTCTATCTCCTTATCAAAGTTGGTGTACGCACCCTCACTCCCATTGCTCGATACAAGGCAAACTTCTAATGCATATCCACTATAATTTTCCTCTATGTGCTCCTCTACGATCTCGTCAATAAGGTTCACTGCGTGAAGATCACCCTCATCCCCCACATGTTGGGTTATGTTAAAGATGTTTGTCTCTAAAGTCATGTTCTCGAAAGTGACTTGTATCTGCCCATTATGAGTATTAATCAAAGCGTTAGCCGTAGCTAAGAATGGGCAACCAAGGATAATGGGAACATGATTACTCGAGGTAAAGAAGGGCTCCGTATCCCAATTGAAAAAATATATCGGGAAGTAGAAAGTGTCAACTTGGACTATCACATCCTCTATAATACCTCTTGGTATCTTCACGGTACGATCCGCTAATTAGAGAGTGGTATTTTTGGGTTTGAGGTCACCCAAATCGAATTGCCTATAGATGGAGTATGGGAGGATACTGACACTCGCCCCTAAATCGAGTAAGGCTTTTTCGAATTCGATTATCTCCTATAATGCACGAAATGGTTGGTGCACCCGGATCCTTGAACTTTGGTGGGAGATCATTGAGTAAAATGGAGCTCACGTTTTGTGCTAGAAACACGTTCTTCTTTACTTTAAGCCTCCTCTTCACCGTCAATAAGTATTTAATAACTTTTGCATAAGCAGGAATTTGCTTAATGGCATCGAGGAAAGGTAAATTTAACTTCACTTGCTTTAGGATATCTAGCACATCATCACGGGGGTGGATTCCCACCACTGCAAAGCGGCCCCACTAGCTTGAAGGAAGCTAGTAACAGTCTTTGCACATCCGTGCACTCACACATGCTCAAATGCCTCCGGATGTCTCTCTTCCATTGGCTGGCGATGCCAATATCATAACTACCCGGGGATGTGCCTTCTGAAAAGCATCCCTTACCCTTTCCCATACCATGGGAAGCTGCGCTCGTACTGGCGCTATAGAATGAACCTGGGGTGGGCACCACCGCTAACGCTGCATTCACCGCCTGAGCAACTATAGCGATGACCTCAGTTGCGTTCATCATTCCTTGAGCCTGAGCTATTGGCTGCTCGGCTTAGGAATTCCGATCTCGAGGTGCTCATCTCGAAGGCATCTGAAAAGAGAAGGAATTTTATTACTCCACATTTATTATTAAATCTCAAATAGCTGAAGACGTAATCGTATAAACAAGAATACAACAGTCCTAAAAATAAGGCTCTATATCAAAGACGCTAAGATGGAAGCATAATAAGCCGTACAGATCCTAAAGGACTCTAGAACCTGATGCTCTGATACAACCTGTGACACCCCGCCTAATTAAATATCGGGTGATCAGTCTTTTATTAAATTAATTCAAAGTGCCCAGTTAGTTCATTCTTAGCATCACTATCGTAAAACAATTTTCTTTATTAACCGCCTAATAAATAATTAAGCTAAGTGTCAAAACATTTGATTTATAAATTAAGACCTATCGCTATGATTTAAAATGAAACCATTTTCATGAAAATAATTAATAATAGTAAACCAAACCATCCAAATGAAATATCCAAGCAAGATTAAATAATTCAAATAAATAAATCTCAATCGCAGAACAACGAAATAAATAAAACAATCCCAATAATAGCTAAATCCTGAAATGATAAAGAGTACAAATCTCTCTCTAAACTAAAATGAAATATGAAAACGGGCGACACATGCCCTGTCTAAGAATAACTAAGTAGAAGACTGGAAAATCAAGAATGGAGTCGTCTACTACAAGGACCTGCAACTTCCACAATAGCTGCAGTAGGGGCGTGGTATATATATATATATATATAAGAAGAAAAGATAATAGGAAACGGGTCAGAGCCCGAGTGTAAAACAACTTTAAAAATGGTTTAGCAAGTATTTAAAATGCTTACTAGCTTATATGACCCACATGTTAGTACGCGACACTCTCTTGAGAATTCTCACCTCTCATCTAGTGTGCACGCCTATCGTACTACTAAAATGACTCATAAGTCCAACCCAATTCTCCTCCCACAAATTCCAATTCACGAGATCGTATGTCTATAATTTATTTAAGATACCATCTTCTTAATAATTATTTAAGTCAAATTTGGTATTTCTCAACACGGTTGAGAAGTTCCAAGCACTTACCATAATTAGGAGCATTTATTTAATATTTATATACATATACGCACAGTAGATTCCGGGCATATGTATATATGTGCTAATCACTCATACAACATATATACTAATCGGCACCCCACATAAAATCTATGGTGGTGGCATACTCTGCTATCAAGTCCCAGTATCTCTCATACAAAGTAAAATACTAGTTCATAATCACTCTCGAACTGTGTTAACACAATACACACAAAATGAAGGCGAGGCATAGTTCCAAGTCACTAAGAGGTCAGCACATACCCTCACGTCTCTTAGGACCGTCTGACTATCATTCTCAGATAGCCTATACTGAGGAATCCAATGTTCTAGGGTATGAGTTAAAATCCCCCATAAAGGTCCCGTCGAGATAAGACTGTCCCGGCGCAGCAACCTCCGTGATAGCAAGTAGCGCGGGTATGATTATACACAGATATATACATTTTACACAAACAATCAGTATATATATATATATATATATATTCACATATCTCAATTAGGGTCGCCCACGACCCATAATAATATGTTAACCATATGTGGCACAAATCACCCAAGTACTACGTATAATTAAACGCTTTCTTTTTATTCTCTATTTTCGCCATTTCATAAGTACTTCTCGTTCCTCGAAGTGTTTTCTTATGCTAGATGTAAATTCAGTAGGTGTAACCTCACTAACATACTGGTCTAAGTCTCCCAATACCTCATTTAACGTACGCACGATTTCTATCCAATTTTATGCCCCCGTTATCCCACGGTTACATCTCGTATAAAATTATATTTTCCGAAACCTACTTAGACCCTATTGGTCCTCCCCATGACCCATTATGATCTTAAATTTATATCCAAGGGCTCCTACACATTTTAATCGAAATAATCGAAAAAGGGAAAAATTATACAATTTCCAAGAGGGGTTGATCGATCAATGAAAAGGGATCGATCGATCGAACAGTCGATCGATCGACATTCTTGAGTCGATCGATCGATCGAGCAGTTATTCCCCAGATTTTGCAAATTCATACCTACAGGTTTCTTCCATAAATCTTACCCAAATCGCCATTAGCAAGTCCCAAACTCCCAACCAACCATAAGGATCATTATATAAACAATAATAGATGATTTCTAACGCAAAATTTCCATTAATTCATCAAGAATCATCATCAAACGAATTAAATTCAAGGATTTATTCTAACCCTAGTTTATTTTATTTCACATGAATTCCATTAATTTTTCAGATTCCTATCTCTACAGGGCATCAATTTCGTGTACATTAATCTAAATCCAACAAAGGAATCATCATATTATGATTTATATTCTACAATTTCAACAATTATTCACAGACATCAATTACCTTTTTATGAAACATAAATATTATAATCCTACACTAGCATGGGTGTGATATCAACCAAAATAACAGCAAGATAGATACTTGCCTCGGAGATGAAGGTCTGATTCGCTGGTGTTGATGGGTATGGTAGCATACCTCATTTCTCGATCTACGCGTTGGTGGTGAAAGATGGCAAAGGTGGTGTAGTTTGGTGGCTCTCCTCCTTGGAAGGCTTCTCTCTTCTCTCTTCCTTAGCCTCTTTGCAACTCTACAACTTCTAACCCTCAAGGCATCTAACTCCCATAAGATATAACTCTTCAATTTTCGTCCATATTTAAGCCTTAAAATGGATAATTACTAAAATGTCCTCCCGGGTTGCCGGTTAGGCCTAAAAACGTATCGAGACACAAACTAAACTCCCGGGTACATTTTTCTGACTATCTCGATCCTTCCGGACACGTTGGCACACTTGAAATGACCATTTGGACGACTTATAATTTTATTAGTTTATATTCTATTAATTTAGTCCTGACACGACGCAAGCCCGTCCCGACTTAAATTCTATAATTATCGTGTTATTTACTCGCGACAATTTTAATGAATTCAGTTTTACTCATTAAGTAATTTTCACCAAATAATTACTAACTCTTGTCGCGCTAGTAAATATTTATTTTTGAAATCCGAATTAATATTAAATTAATTTATCCTAATTTAATTTAATTAATCCCATAATTAAATGCCATAAAAATACGAGGTATTACATACTTCCCCCTAATAACGGAATTTCACCCCGAAATTCAAAAAAATAAGGCATACCTGGTAAAAATAAATCTGGGTATTTTTCACGCATATCTGTCTCGCGCTCCTAAGTGGACTTCTCCACGTTATGATGCCCCCACTAGACTCGTATAAGTGGAACTACCTTTGACCTCAATATCCTCTCGCTATGGTTTAGGATAAACATTGGTCTCTCCTCATAAGAACTGTTGGGATGTAAGTCAATCTCCTCTATCGCGATGTGAGTGTGGGCTATATCATCCCGAAGATATCACCTAAACGATGAAATGTGGAACATATCATGAATACGGTGCAAGTGCTCCGGAAATCCCAATGTGTATGCCACCGGTCCTACCCTCTCGATAATGGGAAATGTTCCTACATACCTGAGAGCCAATTTCCCTTTCTTTCCGAACCTCATTAGTCCCTTTATAGGAGACACTCGCAGCAATACTTGGTCTCCCACGCCAAACTCCCTGAAAGACCACTTTGCATCGGCGTAGCTTTTCTGCTTGTCCTGGGCTACCCGAATGCGACTCTTGATTAACTCAATTTTGGCTGACATGTCCAGAATCACCTCTGGCCTGAGCTACTTGTTATCCCCCACCTCTAGCCAACAAGTGGGAGAACGACAAGGTCTGTCGCATAAAGCCTCGAAATGGGCCATGCCAATCGTAAAATGGTAGGAGTTGTTATAAGCGAACTCCACCAGAGGAAGGTACTGCTCTAATCCTCCTCAAAAATCAAGGACACACATGCGTAGCATATCTTCCAGGATCTGATTGGTACGCTCAGTATGCCCATCTGTCTGCGGGTGATACGTCGTACTCAACAACAGCTCGGTACCCGTAGCCTCTTGAAAGCTCTTTCAGAAGCGTGACACAAAAATCTTGTCTATATTAGGCACGATATCCAGGGGCACCCCATATAACCTCACTATCTCAGTAATAAATAACTGGGCATACTATCCAGTACTGTAGTCTATTCGCACCGGTAGAAAGTGTGCTACTTTGGTCAAACGATCCACCACCACCCATATAGAATTATGACCCCGCTGTGATATTGGCAATCCAGTGATGAAATCCGTGGAAATGCTCTCCCATTTCCACGTAGGAATCTCTAACGGTTGAAGTAATCCTGGCAGTCTATAATGGTCCACCTTTACTAGCTGATAGGTGGCACACATGGACACGAACTCTGCAATGTCCTTTTTCATCCCACTCCACTATTATTATCGCCTCATATCTTGGTACATCTTATCCCCTCCGGGATGTACTGTAAATCGGGATCCATGTGACTCTGTCATCACCGCATGCTGTAAGTCCTCACCCTTCGGGACCACTAATCTCCCATTAAATCGCAATCCTCCATCTGAACTCACTGAGTAGGACTCTGTGCCCTCGGCTAGAAGCCATGTAATATAATCTTAGCAAAATGAATCATCTGCTTGGGCCTGGATCACCCTCTTAACAATCTCCGGCGTAACAGTCATGGCGGATATAAAGGATCGGGCCACTGCCTCCTGATGTCCCAATTCTTTCCACTTCGCCTTCCATACTTCCGTTACCTCACCTACCGGCCAACGGCTTAATGCATCACCAGCTACGTTAGCTTTCCCCAGATGATATTGTATCTCGAACATATAGTCTTTCATAAACTCTAGCCACATGTGCTGACACATGTTCAACTCCCGTTGAATGAACAGGTATTGCAGTGACTTGTGGTCTGTGAACAGGAGGAATTTCTCCCCCAATAAATAGTGTCTCTAAATCCGCAAGGCAAACACAACCTCTGCTCGCTCCAAGTCATGGGTGGGGTAATTCTTCTCGTGAGGCTTAAGCTTGCGGGAGGCATAAGCTATAGCCTGCTCCTCCTGCGGAAGTCCTCCACCGAGTTCCTGAAGAGAGGCGTTAGTATACACTAGATACTCCACCCTCGGCCTGAGTAAAGCAATAACTGGCACCGAAGTCAACTTATCCTTCAGCTCATCAAAAGCTAATTTATAAGCGTCATCCCATACGTACAGTACCCCCTTGCGAGTCAGATTCGTCAACGGCCCGCTATTTTTGAAAAGCCTCGAATGAACCGCCTGTAGTATCCGGCTAACCCCAAGAAACTACGCAACTCTGTCGGTGTCGTGGGTTGTCCTCACTCCCTCACTTTCGACATTTTACTTGGGTCCACGGATATCCCCAATTCAAACACAACATTCCCCAAAAACTGTACCTCCCGTAACCAGAATCTGCACTTCTCGTACTTGGCCTATAGTTGATGCTCTCATAGAGTCTGAAGAACCCATTTCAAGTGCTCGGCTTGTTCCTCCTCAGTCTATGAATAAATAAGTATGTCATCAATGAAGACGATGACAAACTGATCTAAGAACTCTCTGAACACTCAGTTCATAAAGTCCATGAATATGAGTGGAGAATTTGTCAGCCTGGACGGCATGACTATGAACTCATAGGACCCATATCTCGTCAAGAAAGTAGTCTTCAACACATTCTGCTCCCTAATTCGTAGTTGATGGTATCCTGATCTCAGGTATATCTTCAAAAAGAAGGCAGCTCCCCTCAGTTGGTTGAACAAGTCATCAATTCGGGGCAACAGATACTTATTCCATATTGAGGCTTTGTTAAACTCTCGGTAGTCCATGTACAATCTCAATTAACCATCTCTCTTTTTCATAAACAACACCGGAGAGCCCCAAGGCGAGGTGCTCCTACGAATGAAGCCCTGGCCTAACAGCTGCTCAATTTGATCCCGCAACTCTCTCATCTCGACTAGAGCCATACGGTATGGTGCACGGGCTATCGGCCGAGTGCTCGGCATCAAGTCTATAATGAAATTTATCTCTCTATTGGGGAGTAGGCCCGGTATCTCCTGGAATACATCCAAAAACTTGCGAACAAATGGAATTGAATCTAGGGGAATCACAATCTCCGTAGAGGTCTCCTCCTTTATGTGGTATAAATGGGTGGACGAAAAATATCTCCTAACAAGGAATGGCAAAGATAATACTCCCACCAAAACAATCTATCATGGCCCTATAAGTCGCTAGCCAATCCATGCCAATAATGGCATCATGCTCATGCATATCTAAAACTAGCATATTCGCAGGTATAATCAAGCTACTAATCTCTATACCTATTCCTCGGCATATAAATGAAATCAAAGACCCATTCCCCAGTGGTGAGTCTACACATGTCACTGTACTCTCTACTGTGCCTAATAATCTCGTGGCTCGTGCAAAGCTAGTGGCTATAAAATAGTGTGGCGCCCCAGTATTAAATAAAACACACCCTATAGTGCCATGGATAGGAAACATACCCTCGATAGCGGATGGCGCCTGTGGTGTTACTGGCTGATGGACGTTATAGACACGTCCATATTACAATTGCCCCTGCTGAACGGGGGCTGCTGGAATGGCTGGTAAGGCTGGCATTTGAGCTGGCGCTGGGAAGAGCGGCCTCTGCGGCTCATGACGGGCACCCTACTGCTGTGGGGTCCTATCTCCCTTTGGGAAATCCTGGCGCCTACAGCCATTCTTACCACGTCCAAAGCACCTGCCCCTGAAGCTTCCTCCCCTCTGTCTTTACTGACCTCATCCCAGATGATCGTTACCACCCCGCCACTGGCCTTGCTAGAAACGTTGTTGGCCCTGATGGCCCTGCTAGCCATGTTGACTGGACTGGCCCTGATGGCCCTGTCTAAAGCCCCCATATCCCTGCCTGGAATCACCAGATCAAAATTGTTTAGTAGGGTCCCCCTGATGGTAACTCTTCTCACTACGGTAAATCTTCCCTTGAGCTGCTGGTGCCCCACCGGCACCACTACCTCCAGTCCGGCCCTGCTGGCTGGACTCCCCTGATCACTTGATTCCTTAATTGTGGAAGCTATGATCCTAGCAATGCAACAGAGTGGCGTTGAGTACATCAGTGTAAGTACTCAATGGTAAATTACCTATAAGATGCTGACAATCTTCCAGGTCAATCCATCCAAGAATAATAATATTTTCTTCACTTCGGTGGGTGCCTCATCCTACACTATAGTGAGAAGTATCATGAAACCCTCCTCATACTAATGCAACAGTCAGACTCCTCTGCTTACGATTCAGTAATCCCCGCCTCATCTCAGTCTGCACGGCAAATGGAAAATATTTGCGATCAAACTGCACCCAAAAAGTCTGAATCGACATGCTATCCCTCTCCTCCAAGGTGGTGATGGATTCCCACCACTGCAAAGAAACCCACACTAGCTTGAAGGAAGCCAGTAACTATCACTGAACATCCGTGCACTCATACATGCACAAATGCCTCCGGATGTCTTTCTTCCATTGGCTGGTGATGACAATATCGGAAACTACTCGAGAACTTCGGGGGATGTGCCTTCTGAAAAACATCCCTAACCCTTTCCCATGCCGTGGGAAGCTGTGCTGGCACTCGAGCTATAGACTGAACCTGGGGTGGGGCCTGTTCAACCACCGCTAATGCTGCATTCACTGCCTGAGCAGCTGTAGCGTCAACCTCAGTTGTGTTCATCATTCCCTGAGCCTGAGTTACTGGCTGCTCGGGCTGGACATTCATGTCTCGGGGTGCTCGTCTTGGAGGCATATGAAATGAGAAGGAATTTCATTAGTCCAGAGTTATTATTAAATCTCAAATAGCTGGAGACGTAATCGTATAAACAAGAATACAACAGTCCCAAAAATAGGGCTCTATATTAAAAACGCTAAGTTGGAAGCATAATAAGCCGTACAAATCCTAAAGGACTCTAGAACCTGATGCTCTGATACAAACTGTGATACCCCGCCTAATTAAATACCGGGTGACCAGTCCTTTATTAAATTAATTAAAAGTACCCAGTTGGTTCATTCTTAGCATCACTGTCGTAAAATAATTTTCTTTATTAACCACCTAATCAATAATCAAGCTAAGTGTCAAAACATTGGATTTATAAATTAAGACTTATCGTTATGATTTAAAATGAAACCATTTTCATGAACACAATTAATAATATTAAACCAAACCATCCAAATGAAATATCCAAGCTAGGTTAAACCACTCAAATAAATAAATCCCAATCGCAGGACAATGAAATAAATAAAACAATCCCAATAATAGCTAAATCCTGAAATGATAAAGAGTACAAATCTCTCTCTGAACTAAATAAAATATGGAAACGGGCGACACATGCCCTGTCTGAGAATAACTAAGTCGAAGACTGGAAAATCAAGAATGGAGTCGTCTACTACAAGGACCTGCAACTTCCACAATAACTGCAGCACGTCGATGGTCCAAAGGTCTAAGCCTGATGCCCCTGTGGCTGGGCACCTGTAATATATATATATATATATACACAAGAAGAAAAGATAATAGGAAACGGGTCAGAGCCCGAGTGTAAAACAACTTTAAAAATGGTTTAGCAAGTATTTAAAATGCTTACTAGTTGATATGACCCATATGTTAGTGCACGACACTCTTTTGAGAATTATCACACCTCATCTAGTGTGCACGCCTATCGTACTACTAAAATGACTCATAAGTCCAACCCAATTCTCCTCCCACAAATTCCAATTCACGAGATTGTATGTTTATAATTAATTTAAGATACCATCTTTTTTAGGATTATTTAAGTCAAATTTTGTATTTCTCAACACTGTTGTGAAGTTCCAAGCACTTACCATAATTATGAGCATTTATTCAATATTTATCTACATATACGCACAGTAGATTCCGGGAATATGTATATATATACTAATCACTCATACAATATATATACTAATTGGCACCCCACATAAAATCTATGGTGCTGGCATACTCTGTTATCAAGTCCCCGTATCTCTCATACAAAGGGAAATACTAGTTCAGAATCACTCTCGAACTGTATTAACACAATACATGCAAAATGGAGGCGAATCATAGTTCCAAGTCACTAAGAGGTCAGCACATACACTCACGTCTCTTAGGACCGTCTGACTATCATTCTCAGATAGCCTGTACCGAGAAATTCTATGTTCTAGGGTACGAGTCAATATCCCCCATAAAAGTCTCATCAAGATAAGACTGTCCCGGCGCGGCAACCTCCGTGATAGCAAGTAGCGCGGGTATGATTACACACAGATATATACATCATACAGAAACACTTGGTGTACATATATATATATATATATATTCACCTATCTCAATTAGGTTCGCCCACGACCCATAATAATATGTTAACCATACGTGGCACAAATAACCCAAGTCCTACGTATAATTAACCTCTTTCGTTTTATTCTCAATTGTCGTCATTTCATAAGTACTTCTCGTCCCTTAAAGTGTTTTTTTATACTAGATGTAAATTCAGTAGGTGTACCCTCAAGAACATACTGGTCTAATTCTTCCTATAGTCTCCCAATACCTCACTTAACGTACGTATGATTTCTATCCAATTTTATACCCCCGTTATACCACGGTTACATCTCGTATAAAATTACATTTTTCGGAACCTACTTAGACCCTACTGGTCCTCCCCATGACCCATTATTATCTTTAATTTATATACAATGGCTCCTACACATTTTAATCGAATTGACCGAAAAAGGGAAAAATTATACAATTCCAGGAGGGGTCGATCGATCGACATTCTTGAGTCGATCGATCGATATTCTTGAGTCGATCGATTGATCGAGCCGTTCTTGCCCAGATTCTGCAAATTCACACGTACGGGTTTCTTCCATAAATCTTACCCAAATCTCCATTAGAAAGTCCCAAACTCCCAACCAACCATAAGGGTTATTATATAAATAATACTAGATAATTTCTAACATAAGATTTCCATTAATTCATCAATAATCATCATCAAACGAATTAAATTCAAGGATTTAATCTAACCCTAGTTTATTTTATATCACATGAATTCCATTGATTTTCAGATTCCTATCTCTACAGGGCATCAATTTAATGTACACCAATCTAAATCCAACAAAGGAATCATCCTAACATGATTTCTATTCTACAATTTCAATAATTATTCCAAGCCATCAATTATCTTTTTATAAAACATAAATATTATCATCTTACGCTATCGTGGGTGTGATATCAACCAAAATAATAGCAAGATAAATACTTTCCTCGGAGATGGAGGTCTGATTCGCTGGTGTTGATGGGTAAGGTAGCATCCCTTGTTTCCCGTTGGTGGTGAAAGATGGCAAAGGTGGTGTAGTTTGGTGGCTCTCCTCCTTGGAAGGCTTCTCTCTTCTCTCTTCCTTAGCCTCTCTGTAACTGTACAACTTCTAACCCTCGAGGACTCTAACTCCCATCGGATATAACTCTTCAACTTTTGTCCATATTTAAGCCTTAAAATGGATAATTACTAAAATGTCCTCCCGGTTTACCGGTTAGGCCTAAAAACGTCCCGAGACCTAAACTAAACCCCCGGGTACATTTTTCTGACTATCTCGACCCTTCCGAACATGTTGGCGCACTCGAAATGACCATACGGGCAATTTATAATTTAATTACCTTATATTCCATTAATTTAGTACTAACACGACACAAGCGCATCTTGACTTAAATTCTATAATTATCGTGTTATTTACTCGCGATAATTTTAATGAATTCAGTTCTACTCATTAAGTAATTTCCACAAAATTATTACTAACTCTCATTACGCTAGTAAATATTTATTTTTAAAATCTAAATTAATAATAAATTAATTTATCCCAATTTAATTTAATTAATCCCATAATTAAATGCCATAAAAATACGGGGTATTATACTTTGTCGACATTGAATAGACCGGACGCCGATGGGGTGGTGGCCGCTTGGAGAGTTTGATTCTGAGCGCTAGGATCAGCTGTATCCCATGCTTGAATGCTGTCGACGACATACCTCAAGTGGAGCTCAGCATCATTGGTGTCTAGGTCGATAAAGGGGCCATCACACATTGTTTCAACAAGTTGTTTGGAGTTGATATTCAGCCCATGATGGAAGAAAGAAATGATTTGTTGTTTATCAAGTCCATGATGAGGGAATAAAGTGATTAACTCGTTAAAATGCTCAAAACATCGATCAAACGGCTCATTTTCTAATTGTCGGAAGGTTTGGATTTGAGCTTTGATAGAGTTCGTTCGATGTGAAGGGAAGAACTTATTGAGAAACTTAGACTATAACTCGTTCTACGATGTAATTGAATTAAGAGGTAAATACCATAGTCAGGTCTTAGCTTTGTCCTTTAGATAGAATGGGAAAAGCTTGAGGCAGATCATATCTTTGATGCATGTTTGATCACTAAAGGTCTCACACGCCTCTTCAAACTCCCGAATGTGGAGATATGGCTTCTCCGATTCCATTCCATGATATGTGTGAAGGATTTGCATCATTCCATTCCAAAAATGGAATTTTCCTTCACTATATGGGAGCAGAATGCATCCCGGAGTGACTGACCTCTTAGTGTACAAGAATTCTTTCAAGAGTCTATATGGTACCTCTTTCTCGCCCACGCCTACACTACCGTGCAGTGATATGGTTCGCTCATTAACTGACTCAGTATCCTCACTAGGTGCGCTATGAGTGTAACCTGATGGGTAACTAGTTGTTGAGTTTGGAGGTGGCACCCAAAATTGAGGAACAACAAGAGTGTTGATACCAAATTTAATCTGCTGACGTGGACCAATCATACGAAGACACCTGGCTATCTACATGGCAACAACAGACCTCTCCGAGGAACTCACAGGCTCCGAGGAACATACCTCTCCGAGGAACTCACAGGCTCCGAGGAACATACCTCTCCGAGGAACATACTTCTCCGAGGAACTCTTGAATACCAGGAAGATCAACATACCCGAGTTACTCAGACGGTCCGAGCTGCATCTCGGCCACAGCACTGATTGCCAGATAACGAACAGTCCAACTGGTTCATTAAATGATTATCCTTGACGCACAAGCCTAAGGGCATTAAATGTATTACCCTTTCATATGTATATCATTTAATGTATCGACCCTTTCATGTACAGCCTCAAGGCTATAAATACCTTGTATCATCCTCATTCAAGGGGACGGGAATTTCTTGAGAGAACTTGTAATCAAGAATTCCACAAACACTCAGCAATAACATAACAGTGGATGTAGGCTTTATTCCTAGCCGAACCACTTTAAAAATCTTTGTCTCATATATGTTTGATGTGAATGTTTATCTTCATCTTCAATCTCATCCTCATCATTTATCTGCTGTTGACGCCACTAAAATGGCAGTGGCCATTTTCTGTCTTCAACAGATTGGCGCCGTCTGTGGGAACGTGTTACAAGCGTTGTTCTCCACCAAAAGCTAAGTTTTTATTTTCTCTACGTATAATCAATTATACATAAATCTTTTGATTCAATCATGATTTTTATGTTTATATACATAAATTAATTGTCCAATTTTTATCTGCAAAATGTTGCATATCATGATTTTTAAATCATAACTCTTAGATTAATTCTTATTTAGAAATCTGAAAAATAGTAGATTTCATAAATCATAATTCTTTGCTTGATTCTCAAGTTTTAATTTTATATCATGAAATAAATATTTTAAATGATTATATATGCCAATATATACGACGATGATAAGATTTGATCATTTTCATTGTTGATTTTGAAATAAATTTTGTAAGATATTTGATGTCTATTCAAATTCCCATCATATTTTTAATAAAAGAATGGGAAAAGGTTAAAGACAATGAAAAGTCTTCTCATGGAAATCATGACCCATATATATTCTCTCTCTTCAAGTTTGAGTCTCTTTGCATTCGCTTTTATGAACTATATACTTAATTTGGTTCATCTTCCATCTATGTCAATAAAGTCAAATTGATTGATTTTTTATATAAATTTGGTAATGACTTTAATCATTCACCATATTTTTATCTCTCCAAATTGGGAATAGGAAGGGATCAATATAAAAAATAATTTTCTCTCACCTGAAAAAATTTACCCACCTCTTGTAAAAAAGTCTGGGCACAAATTTGATATGTTGGCCCCTCGTTCATCACATCACAAGGTTTCTTTGACGAAATCACACGATCTAGTGGGTTATATATTTATTCATTTAATTAACATTCTTAAGGCTTAAATTTTACATTGAATGTTATTTTTTGATCTAAAGATTCGAGATATTCTAGTCATCCAACCATATATTCTATAATTTGAGATATCCTTAAATGTTGGTCGGCAACATCCATGTTGTTTGTCGGCAGCAGTAGAATCTTGGGGGATTAAAAAATGCGAAGCACCCCTGATATTTCTTTAAACACGAGTTCGGCTTAGGGACAAGCAGGGGGCTTAAGTATTTTTAACTTATGATCACCCCAAAAATATTTTTAAACAGCAACTTATACCTGATTAGTTGTTGGAGATTAAATAAATTTACAAAAAACTTTACGTCTTATTTATGATGCATATTTGATAATAATTTGTCCATCTCACACACATTTGGCATAAAACATATTATTTCATATTTTGAAATTTTTATGCTGATACATATCATATATTGATTGGATGAGTAAATTATTCTCATGACTAATCAATTCAGCCTACACATATGGTAGAGCAAATTATTAATTTTTACAGGCACAAGATTCAATGCCGACGAATGCTGAAGCACAAATTATTCTATATCCATTCGGATTCATATTTTATATTTATCTCAGCATGGAGCTCGAAAAATTTCTTCTCTCTATATATATTCGGCTCCGAGGAAAAGCTACAACAGTTATTATATTTCACCCCCAACGGATAGTTGGTCGGGGTAATTCTTATTTATATTCAGGCTCAGATATCTGCTCCAGCACAAATGATTCTATATATCCATTGGGATTCATATTCTATATTCATCTCAACATGGAGCTCGGCGAGATACTTATTATCATATTCAGCTTTGAGGAGAACTATAACATTTATTATATTTCACCCCCAACGGATAGTTGGCCGGGGTAATTCTTATTTATATGCAGGCCCAGCAAAGTTCTCGGCCATATTCTTACGTTCTGGAAAATATTATTCTTATTCGGCATTCTGCAATTATGCCTCGACAAGATACTTATTCAGCTTTAAGGAGAATTACAACGTTCGTTCGGATAATTCTTATTTATATTCAACGTTCTCGGCCATATTCTTATGTTCTGAAAGATCTTATTCTTATTCGGCATTATATGATTCTACCTCGACTGATCGGCGAGGCACTTTATTATTTTTAATTATTCTTTATATCTATTTGGATGCATATTCTATTCTCATTTCAGCATGGAGCTCGACAAATATTTATTATATCTTATTCAGCTCCAAGGATGTCTCCAGCATTTATTATATCTTATTCCCAACAATCTGTTGGTCATCACCAAGGAGGTATCCTGCATTTATCTTATTCCCAACAATCTGTTGGAGGTATCCTGCATTTATATTATTCCCAACAATCTGTTGGTCATCGCCGAGGAGGTATCCTGCATTTATTATATCTTATTCCCAACAATCTGTTGGTCATCGCCGAGGAAGTCTCCAGCATTTATATTATCTTATTCCCAACGAATCTGTTGGTCAGCGCTGAGGAGATTTCCAGCATTTATATTATCTTATTCCCAATGAATCTGTTGGTTAGCGCCGAGGAGGTCTTCAGCATTTATATTATCTTATTCCCAACGAATCTGTTGGTCAGCGCCGAGGAGATCTCTAGCATTTGTATTATCTTATTCCCAACAAATCTGTTGGTCAGCGCTGAGGAGGTCTCCAGTATTTATATTATCTTATTCCCAACAATCTGTTGGTCAGCTCCGAGGAAGTCTTCATCATTTATTATCAATTACCACCCACTCTGATCGGTAGAAAAAATCCAACTCCGGTTGGTAGATAAAATCCAACTCCGGTTGGTAGATAAAATCCAACTTCGGTTGGTAGAAAAAATCCAACTCCGGTTGGTAGACAAAATCCAACTCCGGTTGGTAGATAAAATCCAACTTCGGTTGGTAGAAAAAATCCAACTCCGGTTGGTAGATAAAATCCAACTCCGGTTGGTATTGGTCGATAAATCTCATTCAAAGTTCACATTCCACAGTTGGGGGCTTATATTACAGATATATTTGTTCATTTGGTGGCACATTCTTATATCATCATGCAGTCGAGCATCAAATTCAACCCCGACTAATCAGGAGGTATATTGAAGTTCAAGAGGAATATTGAAGTTCAAGAGATATATTGAAGTTCAGGAGGAATATTGAAGTTCAGGAGGTATATTGAAATTCAAGAGGTGTATTCAGAAGTATCACGACATGATGAAAGAAAGCGACAAGTATTCCACCGAGGAACTCTGTCAGACCAGAAATTTGAAGACGAGGTACCTACATGGAGATTATATGTAGATGGATCATCTTGCACAGCTGGTTGTGGAGCAGGGATTGTTTTAAACACCCCAGATGATATTGACATGGAGTATGCCTTGAGATTCCAATTCAAAGCTTCCAATAATGAGGCTGAGTATGATGCTATGATAGCAGGTTTTCATTTGGCGAAAGTCATGGAGGCACGGCAAGTAATTGTTTTCAGTGATTCTCAATTAATTGAATCAAATGATGGGAATATATGCAGTGAATGGAGAGTCGATGGTCAAGTACCATGCAAAGGTGATGGAGTTATTGACAGAATTTGATGCTATTCAATTGGTGAGGACACCGAGGATGGAGAATGCTAGAGCAGACGCATTGGCCCGATTAGCATCAGCTACTTGTACCGAGCTGCGAAGAACGATACCAATTGAAGTATTAGAAAGTCGGAGCATATATTGAGGAGGAACAATTACCGGAGGATAATCTCGCTGCCTAGAAATGGAAGTTTAAAGCTGCTCGGTATGTATTAATTAATGGTATTTTGTATAGACGAGGAATTATGGCAGGTTTGCAAAGATGTGTACATTCCTCCGAGGTGAAAGAATTGGTTAAAGAGATCCATGAAGGGTCCTGTGGAGCCCATGTAGCAGGTCGGACACTTTTGCAAAAGGTGATGACGCAGAGATACTACTGGCCGACGATGAGAGCTAACTATATAAGCCTATGCCAAGAAATGTGACAAGTGCCAACGCTTTTCCTCCATCCGAAGAATTCCACAAGCATTGTTGACACCCATAACTCCTTTTGGCCATTTGCCATATGGGGATTGATTTGGTTGGACCATTGCCGACGACTCGAGGAAGATTCAAATACCTCGTCATCACAGTAGATTATTTTACTAAGTGGATAGAAGCTGAGCCACTTATTGACATGACATACGAGAAGAAGAGCATCCAGCCTCGAGAAGAATCAAGCTACACAAGAGGAAATGAAGACCGAGCCAAAGAGAGATCTAGATCTCCTTGCCGGGTAGAAGAAAAACAATAAATGGAGAATGTGTGTTGATTTCACCGATCTCAACAAAGCAGTGGATGCTACCTCGGGACACGAGTTGCTCATGGATACTTACTCTGGCTAACACCAGATCAAAATGAAACCTGAAGACAGGGAACGACATAACAGCGGCTAATGAACAAGGTTTTTGCCGAGCAAATCAGTTGCAGTATGGAAGTCTATGTTGACGACATGCAAGAAAGCTGCTGATCATTTGGTTGACTTGAGTCAAACTTTTGATCAACTGGATAAATACCAAATGAAACTCAACCCGACGAAGTGCACATTTGGAGTACGGGAAGGAATGTTCCTCGGGTACATCATCAACCAGCGAGACGTTGAAGCAAATCCAGACAAGATCAAAGCCCTTTTAGGGTTGCGATCCCCAAAAACGAAAGAAGAGGTGCAGAGATCAGATACCCAAAGCTGGAAAA
Organism: Sambucus nigra; assembly: GCA_949130495.1. Lineage (NCBI taxonomy): Eukaryota > Viridiplantae > Streptophyta > Magnoliopsida > Dipsacales > Adoxaceae > Sambucus > Sambucus nigra. Next base: position 641,463,057 of record OX422209.1, on the reverse strand, counting down.
ATTGGCAGTGGCATTAATTAAAGCAAATAGAAGAAGGAGGCTGTGTTTCCAGGCCCATACCATGCATACCGACATGCCATTAATACAAGCTATAGCAGAGTTTACTGATCTTAATACTCCTGAGAAACAAAAATTGCTCGCTGATCAACCTATGGATGTTACAGGATCAACCAAGAAGACTGCTCTACGGAGCCATGCTCTACGGAGCCAAGCTCTACAGAGCAAAAGTGCTATAAGTAGCCAACCTCCTTTGGTTAGGAGGACAAGCTCTACGGAGCGCTCTACGGATCAAAAGTGCTATAAGTAGCCAACCTCCTTTGGTTAGGAGGATAAGCTCTACGGAGCGCTCTACGGAGCAAAAGTGCTATAAGTAGCCAACCTCCTTTGGTTAGGAGGATAAGCTCTACGGAGCGCTCTACGGAGCAAAAGTGCTATAAGTAGCCAACCTCCTTTGGTTAGGAGGATAAGCTCTACGGAGCGCTCTACGGAGCAAAAGTGCTATAAGTAGCCAACCTCCTTTGGTTAGGAGGATAAGCTCTACGGAGCGCTCTACGGAGCAAAAGTGCTATAAGTAGCCAACCTCCTTTGGTTAGGAGGATAAGCTCTACGGAGCGCTCTACGGAGCAAAAGTGCTATAAGTAGCCAACCTCCTTTGGTTAGGAGGACATGCTCCAAGGAGCCAAAAAGTTCGAAAGAACCCTACTACTCCTTTGATTAGGAGGTGTATACCAGCATGATCAACTACGGTTGGTAAGACTTTATATACTCTCGCATTACAACTTATGTTGGTCGGGAGGTAACATTATTACAAAAAGTTCTTTAAAGAACAAAATATTCCAAACTATACCAAGTATGGTTGGTCGGGGATAAAAACCCATCAACTGTAGTTGGTCGACAAACATTATTTATCCACCTTGGTTGGTTGGAAACACTTTGAATAAATTATACTCATTACTTTATTATTAAGTGATCGAGCAACATTACTAATACTTATAATTTTTTTTTGGTCGATGAACCATACAATATTGTTATGCAAGCACAAATAATAAAGTGTTTGATATTTACAAAACAATAGCAAATTCAAATTTGCGAACAAAAATGAAATTCTTTCACTGAATTCAAAATGAATTATGCAAATTTATTACATTGATATTAAATTGTGTACTAACTATTACATTGAGATTCCTACTCTATTGGTTTCTCTCCCTCTGATTTTGAAACAGGTTCCTCGCCAGCAGGAAGATCATCCAAAGCATAATGGGAATTTTATGAAGTTAAGATATTTCAGTATTCTGATGTTCATCACAGATGGTCTGTCCGAGCAACTCTTGCTCATCCCCGAGCAGCTCTTGATCGTCCCCGAGCAGAGTCCACCACTAGCTCACAGAATGCAGTAAGTCGGCTAACAAACCAATCAACATACTTGAAGATTATGATAAGCTACAAACGGCATCATATGTCGTCCAGGAGATAATGCCCTTTATGTCCAACAAATCAAGAAGGTAGATCAAGAATTTCACGAGCACCGAGCAACACTGCAAAATAAAATACTCCATCCTTTCAAGTAAACCATCAAGCATGAAGCATTGGGGGCTTCTGTTGATACCAAATTTAATCTGCTGACGTGGACCAATCATACGAAGACACCTGGCTATCTACATGGCAACAACAGACCTCTCCGAGGAACTCACAGGCTCCGAGGAACATACCTCTCCGAGGAACATACTTCTCCGAGGAACTCTTGAATACCAGGAAGATCAACATACCCGAGTTACTCAGACGGTCCGAGCTGCATCTCGGCCACAGCACTGATTGGCAGATAACGAACAGTCCAACTGGTTCATTAAATGATTATCCTTGACGCACAAGCCTAAGGGCATTAAATGTATTACCCTTTCATATGTATATCATTTAATGTATCGACCCTTTCATGTACAGCCTCAAGGCTATAAATACCTTGTATCATCCTCATTCAAGGGGACGGGAATTTCTTGAGAGAACTTGTAATCAAGAATTCCACAAACACTCAGCAATAACATAACAGTGGATGTAGGCTTTATTCCTAGCCGAACCACTTTAAAAATCTTTGTCTCATATATGTTTGATGTGAATGTTTATCTTCATCTTCAATCTCATCCTCATCATTTATCTGCAGGCGTCAACAAAGAGTGTGTGGGCAATTTGGATCATACTCAACTATCCTATTTTTGTGAATGCGAGTAGGAGTGGCTTGAGGAGTTCGTTGTGGATTTTTCATTAACAGGCTTCTGAGAGATGTATTATTTTTTTGTCAAAGTTAGGTATTAACTCGATCTAACCTACAGTCTACCTAATTCCCCGGTAACGGCGCCAAAAACTTGACGCGACTTAATTTGTGTCTAAAGTGCGTGCTAATAACGGTTCAAGTGCAAACCGCTCGCAGAAGTAATAAATCCCATAAGACGGGGTATCGATCCTCAGGGAAATAGGACGTAGAGACGTGACGACGTTGGAGAGATAGAGAATCCTAACTTGACTCTAAAAAGAAACGAAAATATGGTTTGAATGGGAGATTCACTACAACTTAAGTACGGATTTGTAAGGACATTTTTCTCATGTCCGAAATGTTTCATTTATTTATGTCGTACGCCGCTACATTTGGCACGTCACCTCACGATCTCACATGACGGCCTCTATCCGAATTCCGAGAATCAAGCATGCATTATCTCCACTAATATGTCCCTCATCTGCACCAACGACTTCACGTTCCTTGACTGTAGGCTCGTAATGCAAGTGGAATGCAAGAGAAGCCAAATCAGTGAAACAAGGCATGTCAGGGATGTTCAAGGGAAAATTGGTAATTTTACAGCCACCGTCCGGAGGACCGGTCAATTGGAAAGTTGAAGAGCTTTCCGCAACAAAGATACTAGAAGAAACGGCACCTCAATCCGAGCTACGGTGAACAAGTTATGACCCGTTGAAAATGGAGATATGTTCATTGAAAAGTCTGGAAATTTTTCTAAGTGTTTAAGCATCAATTTCCAGCACACTTTCCCGAACCCAGACCCAAACCGGTTCGGAGGGGCGAACCGGTTCGCAGGGGTACCCGAACCGGTTCGGTGTACCTGTACGCTGGATAGAATTTCAGCATTTTAAGATCATGGGTCTCTTCATGTATTTCCCTATAAATACCAACTTCGGGAGAGTTGTTTTGCAAGACTTTAGGAGACGAATTTGAGAGTCTAAATACACCTAGTCTTCATATTCTTGAGTCCCAAGACTCATGTTTTGATTCACACATCATTGCCAAACCTTTGTGAATCCTTTAAGCAACCCAAGAACACAACTTTGGTTTGTTCAACCCTTGTGGAGGAGACCGTTCTTCTTCTTCATTGCAGCCCTACTGGAAAGGGATAATTCCAGCCGCGACTACAGAATCCGATACCCGAGGGTAATTCTTAGTCAACTTGTATTTTCATTGTAATCCGATTGTAAGCCGTTTTCTTACAAATTATAGTGAAAATAAATGGTTTTGCCCCTGAGGGGGATTTTTCCTTAATTGCATGTGTTTGAATGTTCTTGCGTAGATTATCTATTTTATTCAATCACATACTGCTGCATGTTTAGGGTTTGTTTGTGTTAAAAGGGTTTTATATATAACTTGATCATTTGAACGCGAGCACACACGTTTCTCAAATAGTTGTACAGCTTTGTTTTATTCTTGTTGCTTTTTATATTTCTTTTGAAAAAATACAAAAAGATTTTCCTTTAAGAATTTTTTTTGAAAAATCCAAAAAGATTTTTGTACTTTTAAGTACCTTTTATGGATGAGCATTTAAGTTAGCCAAGTCACAACTTCATTCCATATATCCTTGTGACTGTTTGTTAGTGATTTGAGAGGCTACATCATTTCATCCATGTGCTTTACATTGATTGGAGTCTTTGAGATGTAATCAGTGATATCTTCCTACATGCTTGACTCCTATATCCTTTATTGCACATATGCACGGCTATATTTGATTATTGCACTTATCTATCTCATGTTGGCTTGTGTGTTTTCATCTCAATCCTGTCTATACAATGTATAAAATGCGATAAAACTTGACAGATTGGAATGCATGTAAAAACCGTTTTGGTGAGACTGTGTGTTGTTGTATAACGGGGAGGGGCTGCGAAAGGTAATCATCTATCCTTTGCGCAAAAGCCACAGTTAAAAAGGACCTAAAAAATGGAGGAATTTTAATATCCGAGGTCCTAAGAGGTTAAAAGAGCCCGAAAAAAAAAATTAAAGGCAATAAAAAGCTATACATGCCAAATATGGGCCACTTAGGTTTCACCATCAATTCTCCAAAGTTTGAGAATTTAGAATGCCTCTATTCAAAATAATATCTGAGGGAGTTTGGTTGGAGAATTTTTTAAACGGGTTTGCACTTCCTTGAAAGTCCTGAAAAAGCATAAAATCATTTTGGACGTTATTGGTGTGAAAATCATTTTGAGCTTTGATTTGTTGATTTGATTGAGTCAATATCTTATACTGTCACTCTTTTACACCAAAGGAAGCATTTGAGTTCATTCGCTAGGAATATCCAATATTCATCGTGCACATATGTCATGTTTGTATGCATTGATTTTCCTATCGAATTTTATCACACCACTTCATTTACGCTATCATTGACTTGGTTGCTTTGTGTTCATTCATGGTGTGTTTTTATCCTAGTGACACCCCGCACTTGCTTATTTGATTTATTTCTCTAATTTGTCCATTTGGGGACATCATAAAAAGGGGGAGAAAGAATTATCATATTATGGGGGAGTTTGAATTCTGGGGGAGTTTTTGAGATGTTGCTTATGTTTTTATCATATATTGATATCCATGTTATCTCATTTCAAACTCGATATGTCACGTGGTATTTGCTTTGTCTCATGTGTGTAGGTATGACGATTGCAGATCTATATGTTGCACACCCTGATGAGAAAAGTTTTGAGATTCCTGAAGAATTAAAGAACAAACGATGAAGACTATTCATTTGTACCTTTTCCAGTTTTGGGTTCATGGGAGGGTAGATTTGTATAGGCAATTTCATATTTGATAATTAGGATTTTTTATGTATGTACCAGCATAGACATAGGAGGAGATTTGTAAGGACATTTTTCTCATGTCCGAAATGTTTCATTTATTTATGTCGTACGCCGCTACATTTGGCACGTCACCTCACGATCTCACATGACGGCCTCTATCCGAATTTCGGGAATCAAGCATGCATTATCTCCACTAATATGTCCCTCATCTGCACCAACGACTTCACGTTCCTTGATTGTAGGCTCGTAATGCAAGTGGAATGCAAGAGAAGTCAAATCAGTGAAACAAGGCATGTCAGGGATGTTCAAGGGCAAATTGGTAATTTTACAGCCACCGTCCGGAGGACCGGTCAACTGGAAAGTTGAAGAGCTTGCCGCAACAAAGATACTGGAAGAAACGGCACCTCAATCCGAGCTACGGTGAACAAGTTATGGCCCGTTGAAAATGGAGATATGTTAATTGAAAAGTCTGGAAATTTTTCTAAGTGTTTAAGCATCAATTTCCAGCACACTTTCCCGAACCCAGACCCAAACCGGTTCGGAGGGGCGAACCGGTTCGCAGGGGTACCCGAACCGGTTCGGTGTACCTGTACGCTGGATAGAATTTCAGCATTTTAAGATCGTGGGTCTCTTCATGTATTTCCCTATAAATACCAACTTCGGGAGAGTTGTTTTGCAAGACTTTAGGAGACGAATTTGAGAGTCCAAATACACCTAGTCTTCATATTCTTGAGTCCCAAGACTCATGTTTTGATTCACATATCATTGCCAAACCTTTGTGAATCCTTTAAGCAACCCAAGAACACAACTTTGGTTTGTTCAACCCTTGTGGAGGAGACCGTTATTCTTCTTCATTGCAGCCCTACTGGAAATGGATAATTCCAGCCGCGACTACAGAATCCGATACCCGAGGGTAATTCTTAGTCAACTTGTATTTTCATTGTAATCCGATTGTAAGCCGTTTTCTTACAAATTATAGTGAAAATAAATGGTTTTGCCCCTGAGGGGGATTTTTCCTTAATTGCATGTGTTTGAATATTCTTGCGTAGATTATCTATTTTATTCAATCACATACTGCTGCATGTTTAGGATTTGTTTGTGTTAAAAGGGTTTTATATATAACTAGATCATTTGAACGCGAGCACCCACGTTTCTCAGGATTTAAATTAACGACTGACTAAACTAAGAGCTAATGCAATGCAATAAGCTAATTAACCTAAGAGAGATGGAAAATGTATAGCAAACTTAACTGCAAATGAGGATAAAAGGTTGAGTTACAATCCCCCACACCCTAGTAATTCACCTTGTAGGATACTAGATTTCAGAATTAGAATCTTAAACGAACCCGAACCTTATTAATCCTAAGCATTACGTATATAAAGGAACGTAGCCCGCATCAGACAAAATTAAAGGTAAGAATAAAACGGTGTCATATTAACTAACATGTGTGTCGCACTCTTAAGCATCCTGTTTACCTAGGGCAAACGAGATCAAAAGTCCTATGATGGTTACGATAGTTACGCAACACGATTCCTTTAAGACTCAATTCAAAAATATATTTCCAATTATAATAATTCACATCGAGTGGGGTTTATGCGCACCCCAATCCTTAAACGTTTATCCAGACATGATTACATGAAGAAAAACATTATTTCTAGAAATAATTAAAATCATGACTGTTATGGAAGAGATTGACAAGAACAATTTGTATTTTGAAATTACAACTAAGAAGTGAGAATTAATTAACTAAATAAGGAATAGATCAATTCAAATGAAATGAAATTACTTGCATTCAATGAATCCGAAAATCAAATCTGAATCTTGCAATTAATCATCAAACTAGGGCTTTCAATAAAAGGGAGAGAGTTTTTTCTCTCTAAAAACCTCCCTTTAAAAATTTAATTATCCGAGAAAAACTTTTGTCTAACAATAACTTAAATTAAAAAAATACATCACAAAAAACCTGGAGTTGTGTGTGAATCAAACTCTAAAATCGGAGCAGAAAAATGAGGATTTATCTTCATTGAACCGGTTTATCGGGGTTGTTCAGTTCGATTTGGTTCAAAATCCGGACCGACTTGTATTTCTTCTAAATCGGGTAGGTCACGCGCCCAAAATTTTCCAGTAAGCTTACAAGAGTCTGAATCGGTCCTTTTTTGTTGAAAATGGGATCGGTCCGGTTAGTGAATTTTGCTAGTCAGTTCTGAGAGTTCGGATTGGTCCTTTTTTGTTGGAAATCGGTCCGGTCATGTCTTTGATTCGATTTCTCCTGATTTTCTCTTTATTATCTCTCATCTTTAGAACCTCGTAACTTTGCTTCGGAACTAGGATTTGAACACCATTTCTTCCTACACACTTGTAGACTTGAAGTATTCAACTTTCATTTTGGGTTCTTGTCCAGATTCTTGATGGAATTTATGCTTTTGCCCTTTTGACTTTTCTTCCTTGATCTATTCTTCTACTTTGACTTTCTCCTCTCTTTACTTAGCAATAAATACCTGTAAATATCATAAAAAGGCACAAAACTCGAGATACTACGTAAAAAGGTCAGTAGCATGTAAATGAGATAAATCAAAAAGAATTACATTATTCGAGGTGCTAAAAGATATCAAATTAGGGGATAATTTTGGAATAATGTATGCCTAATCAATAGCGCACCCCATATACAAGCCTATTTGAAAGGATAACCCAAATTATCCCACTCGAGATACGGGTACGTCGACAGTAAAATCGGGGTAAGTTGGGCCGAGGAAAAATCCGTCTCAATCACCGGGTACCTGCGCGGTCAATGTCATACGCGCCCATCAAATCTCTGACAACCCGAATATGATTATGATAAATTATACTTAAATTATGCTTAACTTACGTGACATGGGTAATGTGTTATTAATATATATAATGTTAAGTTATTATTTTTACTCTGATCCTACCTTCAAAAAGCACGAAATATCGAATTAGTCACAAATACAAAATTTTGAAATTTCGGTAGCAATATTCAGGTTAGAGACTAGTTTTGACCCTTATAAAAGAACAACCGACTTAAGGTAAAAACTAGACATTTGTAGATATATGAATTAGTCTTGTAACAAAAAAACGGTGTGTTAAACGAAGGTCTGAGCAAAAAGTTATGTTGGAATTACAAAGCAGGGGCAAATTTGTCCATTCATTAAATACTATTTCGTCTTATTAGTATAACAAATGGTGGATTTTGATTGGTTAAAGAAGTAGGTGATTTTGGCCGACTTTACACCCTTTATATTACCTCCTCTTCAGCCAAAACTCAGCCATTAAAGAGTTTGGCTTGAGAGGAAGAGAAGTGAGAAGTCGAAGAAGAAGAAAAATTGGAGAAAAATCTGTGGGAAATTATGGAAAAGTCCTTGAGGTGATTCTATATGTTAAGTCTTGTTATTTTTCTTGTGTCACTGATTGAAATGGTATAAATCATAGATTTTTTATAGAACTTTCATGCCATGGTTTATATGTATGAATAGATGCAAGTTTACGTAAAAATTGAACGTGTAAACCCTTAAAATTGCTTCGGTTAAGAATCTTGTGTAGTCAAACTTCTATATCTTTTTGTATACTTACTGGAATTGAGTAATTCTAATTGGAGATGAAAATAGACTCATATATGTATAACATATCCGAATATTATATAAAAATACCAAGAAATGAATCTCGGGTGATACTTGGAAATTTTGGTATAAAATTTGCCCCAAAAGTGTCAGTATGCATACCATGTGTTCGATGTTTGGCATGATATAGCAAATGAACTCTAAAAATTATGAAACTGAAATTTTGTATTAATCAATATGTTTATTTGGATTGGGTGACATATCATAGAAAGTTATGATGTAGAAAAATTATGAAAATTTCTGGAAATTGACTGAACGATAGATGAGCCTATAGTACAGATTTGCTATGTATTGAAGAAATGGACATAACTTGCTCTAGGTACCTAAAATGATGTTCCATCTGTTGTATTAGAAACCTAATATGATAATCATTGGATTACAAATAAGAAATGAAAGCATATTTAGTATATGATTAGGATATGTTAACTATCTTGACATGAATTATAGGAAACTTCATCTATGATAAGTGATGTGAATTATTATGCTTATGAATTGAGTTACGTTTAAGTTACTCTTTGTATTGTTGATATTCTTATGATGTTACTAATATTGCAAGAACTATAGGAAAGGAAGAGGAACTGGTTGAACACGTGCCAGACAAAGGAAATGGGAAAGCCTCTTAAATTACTAATATGAGTGTACTTATGATTGTTTCATATATACAGATATATGAATGATATGATGATACGAATATAACTCAAAGAGCAGACATAATATTTCCAATCCTCAGACTTATTATTGCCAATGGGCAGACTTGTTATTGCCAATGGACAAACTTATTATTGCCAATGGACAGACATAATATTGCCAATAGGCAGACATATTATTGCCAATTAGCCGACTTATTATTGCCAATGTGTAGACTTATTTTTTGCCAATGGGCAGATTTGTTATTACCAATGGGAAGACTTATTATTGCCAATGGGCAAAATTACTATTGCCAATGGGCAGAATTACTTGGGTCTCATGATCCGGTATTGGTTATTGTCAACGGGCAGGATTGTTGGATTTTATATCCACAGATTTGATATATAGTACTATTATCTCATTGCAGGGAAAGAGTACCTCACTAAGCTTAATGCTTACAGTTTATAATATAACATTTTCAGGTTTATATGCTGCCAGCTAGGATACCATATGATCGGAAATTTTGAGAGCTGCACTGTTAGAAAGAGATGGGGTTTAAGTATTGGGATTTTGTCATTGTCACACTGAAGATTTTACTACCCTCACATTGTATATATTGAGTTAGCATGGGTCGAGTTTATGATTATAATATTTAATCATAGATGCTCATAGTATTGTATGTCCGCCTAATCATGACTCTGATGTTGATTATGTTATGGCACAAATAATAGTATTATGTTCATTATGTACATTACACATGAAAATATTAATAAATGAATTACATTTCAAATGGACTGAAGATTATGATTTAATTATAATATAAATGAAATTATTATAATGGAATTGGGTTTGGGGTGTGACAATTAGTGGTATCAGAGCGTATAGGTTATTAATTTTGAACGTGTGTGGCGGTTAGATGGTAGTTATTGAGTTGATTTGATAATTATGAACTGTTTATGTACTAACCAATAATTTAGTATTATGAACTATTTATGTTGGTTGTTAGAACTTTGTTATATGACAGATAATTATAGATTGAACCTGGGAATGAACAACGTAGAGAAGAGGGAGTAGCTTCTCATATAGAGGATACCGAAATAGAATAGAGTGTTGCAGGAAGGGCCAGAGAGCGTGAGCAAACTATAGAGATGCAGATAATGGCGAAAGCAATGCTAAGGATGGTGGAACAACAAGAAAGGAATATGGCACAAATGGAAGAACAATAAACTAGATATCTAGAATTAAAAACTGTGGCCAAAATTGAGAAAGATGCAAGGATGAAACTAAAGATTTCCTGCATAAAAAGTTTTTGAAGCTGAATCCTCAAGAATATCCAGAGTTAGTAGAACCTACAGAAGCTGAGATATGGGTCAGAGATCTAGAGACTATCTTTACAGTTATAAAAGTTCCAGATAACCAGAAAATGAACTTAACGGTGTTTAGGCTGAAAGGAGAGGCCAAATATTGGTGGGAATCCATCAACCATTTCGTGCCCAGGATGGAAGGTACTGATGTTAATACTTGGGATGAATTTATTAAAGCCTTATATGTTAAGTATTTCCCTAAAGTGTATAGGAGGGAGAAGGTGAGGGAATCTATAAATTTAACCCAAGGGAAAATGTCTGTGAGGGAGTATGAGGCTAAATTTACAACTTTGTCTAGATTTGCTACTAAGTATGTGGAGGATGAAGAAGATAAATGTAGTAAGTTCCAAGACGGGCTTATTAAGACCATTCAAAATAGAGTGGATACTTATGAGTAAGAAGATTATGCTTCTCTGGTGAACAAAGCCAAGATAGCAGAAAGGCAAATGAATCAAGGGGTGGCGAGTAGGGAGAGTTTTAAGAGAAGTAGATTTAACACATCTCAGTTTAAAGGAGGTGAGGGTGGAAGTGTTAAAGCAGAACCTCATAAATTTCAAAGAGTTGGTGGAGATATAGGTAGAGGTCAGGGGAGATTTGGTAGAGATACCATGGGTGGAGGATCTTCGAGTTCAGTTAAAAAGTCAGGAAGAGGTGAGGACCCAATAGGATGTGCTACATGTTTTTTTTTAAAACAAGGGTATTATAAATCTGAGTGTCCCGAGTATAAAGGATTGGAATGTTATCATTGTCATCGAGTGGGGCATGTTAAGAAAAATTGTCCGCAGTTGGCAGAGACTCCAGCAGGTACTAGTAAAGCAGCAAGCCGAATGTTACCTACAGGCGGTGGAGTGAGGAGTGTGGGCAGAGGACAAGCTAGTGGTTCTAGTGCAGGTGGATGAGTCTTTACGATGAAAGAGGCTCATGTTACTCAGGATGTGGTGATAGGTACACTATCTATTACAAATAGAATTACTTATGTTTTAATTGATCCTAGTTCCACACATTCTTTTGTGTCTTATGCATTTGCTATATATCTGAATATACCATGTACTCATTTAGATGTGGAGTTGGGTATTTCTATGTCGATAGGGGATATGATTGTAGCTGAATATATTTTTGTGATTGTGTTTTGACTGTGGGGATTAGAAATATAGTTATAGACTTACTTTCATTGGGTATCTCTGATTTTGACATTATTTTGGGAATGGATTGGTTATCCAAATACCATACCTCCATGGATTGTTTTCATAAAGAAGATGTTTTTAAAATGTCTGGTGAGTCTGAATTTAAATTTATGGGGGAAAGGAAATTTGTTCCTAGTTGCATTATTTCTACTATTCAGATAAGGAAATTGTTAAGTAAGGGTTGTGAGGGTTTTATTGCATACGTTCTTGACACTAGGGAGGGGGATTTACAATTAGTCGTTGTTCCTATTGTACGGAATTTTTCAGAAATGTTTCCTAGTGAGTTGCATGGGTTACCTCCAGAGAGAGAAGTTGAATTAGTATTAAATTAGAACTGGGGATAACCCCTATTTATATGGCACCGTATAGAATGACACCTGTTGAATTGAAAGAACTCAAGATTCAGTTACAGGATTTACTTGATAGGGGGTTTATATAACCAAGTGTATCTCCATGGGGTGCACCAGTTTTATTTATGAAAAATAAATATGGTACTATGCATTTATGTATTGATTATAAGCAAGTGAATAAAGCTATCTTTAAGAACGAATATCCTTTACCTCATATATATGATTTGTTTGATCAGTTACAAGGTGCTAAAGTGTTTTCAAAAATAGACTTGCGATCGGGTTATCATCAGTTAAGGGTTAAGGAGAGTGATATTTTTAAAACAGCTTTCTGCACGCGGTATGGTTATTTTGAGTTTCTGGTGATGCCTTTGGGGGTGACTACTGCTCCAGCTGTATTTATGGATCTTATGAACCGGGTACTGCATCCTTTTATAGATTCGTTTGTCATAGTTTTTATTGATGATATTTTGATCTACTCGCTTGATGTGGTTGAACATGAAAAGCATACCATAATTGTTTTGAATGTGTTGAAAGATAAGCAGTTGTATGCTAAGTTTAGCAAATCTTAATTCTGGCTATCACAAGTTGCATTATTAGGCCACGTTATTTGTGGGGATGGTATATGTGTTGATCCTAAAAAGGTGGAATCTATTGTAAAATGGGAGAGGCCCAATAATGCGACTGAGGTGAGGAGTTTTCTGGGTTTGGTTGGGTATTATAGAAGGTTTATAAAGGGATTTTCTTTGATTGCCTTGCCAATGACTAAATTGACCCGAAAGGATGTTCAGTTTAAATGGAATCTTAATTGTGATAATAGTTTTGAAGAACTGAAAAAGAGGTTGGTAAATGCACATGTTCTTACGATTCCACATGATGGGGATGGTTTTGTTATTTATATCGATGTTTCACATAAGGGGTTGGGTTGTGTTTTTATGCAGCATGGCAAGGCTATTACTTATGTTTCTAGGCAGTTACGTAAACATGAACGTAATTATCCTACACATGATATGGAACTTAATGGTATTATGTTTGCTTTGAAAATGCGGCATCATTATTTACATAGTGAGGTATGTGAATTTTTTACCGACCATCAAAGCCTTTAGTATTTATTTACTTGGGAGGAATTGAATTTGAGGCAGAAGCATTGGATGGAGTTAATTAAAGATTATGACGGTACAATTCACTACCATTCAGGGAAGGCAAATTTAGTTGCAGATGCTCTAAGTAGAAAGGCTTCGAGCAGGTTATCTTGTATTTAATGTGTTAGAGTTGCTCACATTATGAACTTGAGATTGATGGGAGTGGAATTGCAACTAGCAGATGGAGACATATTCTTTGCTCATATAAGCGTGAGGCCTTTGTTAGCTACCCGTATTCATGATTTGCAAAGTCAGGATCCTTTTCTTGAGAAGAAATGACAAAATGTTCGAGATGGTAAGTCTGATAATTTTTATATTGTTAATGATGGCACTTTATTATATAAGCAACGATTATGTGTGCTTAATGTGGATGGATTGAAAGCGAAAATTTTAGATGAGGCTCATAATTCCATTTATGTTATGCATCCTGGTAGTACTAAAATGTATAGGGATTTGAATAAGCATTATTTCTAGAATAATATGAAGAAGGAAATAGCTGATTTTGTTACTAGATGCCTTATATGTCAGTAAGTGAAAGTGGAGCATCAGAAACCTGTTGGTCTACTTCATCCATGCCGATACTGGAATGGAAATGGGATCATATAACAATGGATTTCATAGTTGGGCTTCCTCAATCTCAGTAGGGGTCAGATTTGATTTGGGTAGTGGTAGATAGGTTGACCAAGTTAGCTCATTTTCTAGCAGTCAAGACTATGTATACAGTTGATAGGTATGCTAGATTGTATGTTAATAAAATTATTCTATTGCATGGAGCACCTGTTTCCATTGTTTCAGATAGGGACCCTACTTTTATATCCAGATTTTGGGATAGTTTGCAGTATGCTATGGGTACTAACTTGAAGCTTAGTACAGTTTTTCATCCTTAGACGGATGGGCAGTCTGAAAGAACAATACGGATTTTGGAAGATATGCTTAGAGCTTGTGTGCTGGATTTCAAAGGTAATTGGGATGAATATTTGCCATTTATAGAATTTGTATATAACAATTGTTTTTAATCCATTATTGGTATGGCTCCATATGAAGCATTGTATGGTAGACGGTGTCTTATACCCCTATGTTGGACTGAAGTTGGTGAAAGGAAGATAGAGGGTCCAAATTAATTCAAGTCACCACTGAAAAGGTGAAGATTATTCAAGATAGAATGAAGATAGCTCAAAATAGATAGAAAAGTTATGCGGATAAATGACGAAAAGATTTGGAATTCTAGAAAGAGGATTATATGTTTCTTTGAATATCGCCATGGAAGGGAGTTATGAGGTTTGGAAAGAAAGGAAAGTCAAGTCCACGCTACATTGGACCCTATAAAATTCTTGAAAAAGTAGAGATGGTTGCCTAAAAGTTAGCATTACCTCTAGAGTTATCCCGATTACACGATGTTTTTATGTTTCTATGTTAAGAAAGTATGTAACGGATCCTTCACATGTGTTAGTGGAACAACCTATTGAGTTGAAGGAAGACTTGAGTTATGTGGAAGAATCGCTTGCTATCGTGGATAAGAAGGAACAAATATTGAGATCCAAAGTGATCCCACTTGTGAAAGTTATGTGGAGATGACATTCCATAGAAAAAACTACATGGGAGAGCGAGGAAACCATGAAGATGCGTTATCCGTATTTGTTTTATTAGGACAACTAAGGTATGTCAATTTCGGGGACAAAATTTCCTAACGGGGGGAGAATTGTGACAACCCGGATATGTTTATGATAAATTATGCTTAAATCAAGCTTAGCTTACGTGACATGGGTAATGTGTTATTAATATATATAATGTCAAGTTATTATTTTTACTCTGATCCTACCTTTAGAAAGCACAAAATATTGAATTAGTCACAAATACAAAATTTTGAAGTTTCGGTAGGAATATTCAGGTTTGAGACTAGTTTTGACCCTTATAAATAACAACTGACTTAAGGTAAAAACTAGATATTTGTAGATATATGAGTTAGGTTTGTAACACAACAAACGGTGTGTTAAGGGAGGTCCGAGAAAAAAGTTATGTTGGAATTACAAAGCATGGGCAAATTTGTCCATTCGTTAAATGATATTTCGTTTTATTAGTATTACAAATGGTGGATTTTGATTAGTTAAAGAGGGAGGTGAGTGTAATACCCCGTTATTTTGAGGGCTTTATTTATGAATATGTTATATAATTTTAATAATATTATTATTTTAGTAATCGAGATATTGATATTATATTTATTTTTATTTAAAATGAATCGAATATTTAAATTCAAATTTAATTGGCTTTTGGACATTTTGTAATGGTTTAAATATGTAAAGTTGATAATTTTGAATTAAAGGGCAATATAGAAATATACGTTAGCTTAGTCTCCAAGCTAGGGTTTGAGAGACGGACTATATAAGGAATATTATGGGTGATTATAAGGAAATGGAGATGAAAAAGAGAGGCCAAAAATGAAATCCAAAGAGGCAAAAACGAGTGGAATGAGAAGAACCAATTTGGAATGTTTAGATCTTCTTTTTGAGTCCATTCGAATAAGATTGGAGAAAAACTCAAAACACATACCTGACTCAATTTTTCGTGTAGAATCTAAATCTGAAGTCGAATTGGTGATTCGAATAATTTTTGGATCTGATTTTTCTGAGTTTTTAAAGTAGGACTATTTGGGGTTATCTCGTGTTGGGGCTAGAACATGATTTGATTATTTACGCAAAAGAAACATGATGGTGCTATCAGATTTTAAGGATGATTTTTATGTGATGATTCATGCGATGATTTTTGGGTATGGGGTTTTACACAATATGATCTTTAAATCTCTCGAGAGTTATTCCGTTGATTTCATGTTTAATTGAACTCATATTTGAATTGTTAAATCCTTTGAAATCTGGAAAAATAATTATTGAATTATTTTGATTCATGTGCTATCATTATATTGTTGTTGAGCATGTTATCATGAGATTTTAATATGGCATGGAGGTTGGGCACCCGCCAAAATTCCTGCTTCCTGGGCTATGTCTTGATAAAGCATATGCGGATGGGGTGAGGCCTGGTGACACATTGATGTGTTGTTGAGAAAATTATTGATAAATTCTATTGAGACTTGCATTTGATTTGAATATTCGTACTTGTGTTGTTACGTTTTATTCACCGCTAATATATTTGTTGAGCATCTTTCCGTCGTATTGTGTACTTCCACATATTTTCTTTTAGTGGCAGGCTAGCCTGGATTGGGATGCTATGGATTAATTGGAGATTGATTTTTAGCTTGAATATTTTGGGAAGAATATTCGAGAATACACTGAGAAGAATTGTATTTATTTTTGTTGTATAGAGAATTTGGTGATTTATTTTTATTTTGAGATAGATAGTTATGTTATTTCGAGAGACTTTGTTATATTAATTTGAAGAGTTTGAGATTAGTGGATTCTCTCTTTTGTTATATTGTGGGATTTTATATAGATGCTCTATACCATGTTATATTGTGGATTAGTTTAGTTTTATCGATAGTGGCGCTCCGTTTTTGCCTCTTTGAATTTTATTTAGATGCTCTATACCTTATTATATTGTGGGATTTTATTTAGATGCTCTATACTCCGTTTTTGCCTCTTCACCTTCTTCTCTAATGGCTGGGCTTAGGTTTTGTGTTTGTTAATCCTAAGAGACAACTCCAAATGGATAATATATACTAAGAAAATTATTGGGTTTAATTACCCAAAAATATAAAATGTCTAAAATACCCTCCTGGGATGTCAATTAGGCCTAAAAACTCCCCGAGACCCAAACTAAACCCCCGGGTACACTTTTTTGACTATCTCGACCCTTCCAGATACTTTGGTGCACTCAAAATGACCATATGGACAACTTATAATTTATTCACTTTTATAATAATAATTTAGTCCTGACACGACACAGGCGCGTCCCGACTTAAATTTTCATAATTGCCATTTTATTCACTCGTGAAAATGTTAATAAAATAAATCTAATGTATTACTTTACTCATCTAGTAATATTCAATAAATTCCCAATAATTACTAACTCACGTCACGCTAGTAAATATTAAAATAATTTCCGAATTAATATTAAATTAATATCTCAAATTAAATTTAATAAATCCTCAATTTTAAAAGCCATAAAAATACGGGGTATTACATACTTCCCCCCTGAATTTCATCCCGAAATTTAGAAACTAAGGTATGCCTGGTAAAAATAGATCTGGATACTTTAACAATACTCAAAACGGATTTTCGGGTAAGACGAGTTCCTATAGTCCTCCCCGCCTCACAATAAGCTTATTTATCGCTTTCAATAGAATCAGTTATAGAGTCTCACTTTAATAACGACACTTCACATTGTGCTCCAATCCGTGCTATTCGCATAAGACGAGCCTACACATCGTTGGCTCCCATTGTCTCAATATTATTGGGAGGCCGCACCTCACTACATAACAAACACTCGTATTTATCTAATCACAAAACTCTCTTTATCATCATTCCACCCTTCGATTGGGTAATTAAATAAAACTTCCAATGTTTATTTACCACACAACTGGCTCGACTGACCTTAAATCGTCACTTAACTTTAACTGACAATCAATATTATTGGCTCCTATGACAACCGATGTACTAGACTCATGGACTAATGACCAAACATCTCTCTACTTCCAACCTTACGTTGAGTTTCATGCGTGGGATGTCTCGCAAAGCGAAATCCAAATAGGGAACCCCACCGATACACTACTACCTAGCATAGTCGGTTATCAAAATCTATTGGGTCCTCCGTCCATAACCTGTACTCTTGTATTTAATCTTTTAACAGAAAAACTACATCTCCTCCCGCAATGGTACTGAAACAAAGGAATTTTTACTAATTATAAGTAATACCCCTTATTTTTATGCTTTATTAATTTGGGGATTTATTAAATTTAATGTGAGTTAATTATTTAATATAAATTCGGAAATTAATTATTTTATAATTATTAACGTGATGTGAGTTAGTAATTATGGTAAACTTGTTGTTGAATATTACTAATGAGTAAAGTAATATAATATTGGTTCTTCTATGAAATGTCACGAGTGAATAAAATGACAATTTTAGAAATTTAAGTCGGGACGCGCCTGTGTCGCGTCAGGAATAAATGTTGATTAATAAAAGTGAAATATTTTTAAGTTATCTGTATGGTCTTTTTGAGTGCGCCAACGTGTTCCGAAGGGTCGAGATAGTCAGAAAAATGTACTCGGGGGTTTAGTTTGGGTCTTGGGGCATTTTTAGGCCTATTTAACACCCCGGGAGGGCATTTTGGACATTTTGCATTTTTGGGTAATTAAACCCACGAAAATTATTAGGCTATATCAGCCAGTTAGAAGAGTCCTTTAGGGTTATCAGACTCAAAACCTTAGAACAGCCATAGGAGAGGGAAGGAGAAAGCTTTCCAAGTAATCCAAGGCCAAAAAGTCATCCGATTGCACCGCCATCACCACCAACGCGTAGATCGCGCGACGGGGAACGCAACCACACCAAAATCGTCAGGAGACCAGAATTCTGAAATTTCCAGGCAAGAATTTATCTTGCTTATTTTCGTTAATGCATCGTTCATGTTAGTCTAGGGTGATTAGGATGAGTTTGGTAGAAGAAAATCCGTCGGAGTTAGGAAAATCGCATGTAGTAATGATTTGAATGATAATCTGGAAACCCCTTCACATGTAGAGGCTTAACCACGAATTTATGATGAATTAGGAGTAGAAATTTCTGGGAAAAGACTGATTAGAACCATGTTTAAGAAATTCTAGGGTTCTTGAGTTTTATATGAGTTTTGGCCTATTAATCTATGGTTATTGATCGAAAATTGGATGCTTTACGTGGAAGATGTATAATATGGGTGTATACTGATTGTAGTACGAATTTTTTGGCAGTTGGGAATGAAAAATCTGGATTTGGATGAGGTTGTGTGATAGAACCCGTAACTGGTTTCCTGCAGAATTCGCCATACCTGCTTGATCGATCGATCGAGCCAAGAGCTTCGATCGATCGAAGGTTCGATCGATCGAGCCCCGGCCCTCGATCGATCGACCCCTTCTGGCAGACTTATATTTCTCTCTTTTTAAGTAGTTGAATTAATTCTAAATGAAGAATACTCCTTAGACATCCTTATTAAAATATTTTGGGAGATAAAGATGACCAGTAGGATTTATTAATGATTATGAGACCTTTAATGTAAGGCGAGATTTACATTTTTGGGGTGTTTATATATAAGAGACGATGGAACTTTGTATTAAAGGGAGAGACGCGTAAGATAGTTACGATGAAAAAAAAAATAGATGAGTACCTACTGAATTCTACACTTGGGAGGATAGAGTCCATGAGTGGTACGTAGTAAGTTGGATTAATCCCTCAATTAAAGTTAGAGACGAACCGTTATACGCGATAACTAATAATGTGAAAATAAGGATAAATGTCGTGATTATGGGTTATGAGATGAACCTAAATTTGATATGGCAAAAAGTAGTATATTTATATGACTGTGTGTATACATATATTATATACGTGTGGAAATCATGCCCGCGCTACTTGCTATCCCTGAGGTTACCGCGCTGGGACAGTCTTATCTCGAATGGGCCTTCATGGAGGATATTGACTCGTACCCTAGAAGATAGGAATCCTAGGTACGGGCTATCGGATCGATAGTCGGACGGTCCTAAGAGACATGAGGGTATGTACTGACCTCTTGGACTTGGAAACTATGCTTCGCCTCAATATTATTTTTGTTTGTGTTAATACAGTTCGAGAGTGATTCCGAACTTGTATTTCCCTTAGTACGAGTGATACGGGGACTGGATAGCAGAGTATGCCCGCACCATAATTTTTATGTGGGGTGCTGTTAGAATATATATATATATATATATATATTATACGAGTAGTTAATATATATGAACTTCTGAAATTTGGAACTTCCTATTGTGTTTATGGAAAGTAAGAAATGAATAATGACTTCAATTTGGAAATACTTGATTTGAAAAGGGTAATGTGAAACTTTATTAGCAAATAAGGTTTAAATGAGAACTTTGTGATCAAATGAAATTATCCTCTTAAACAATTAAATTGTTCAGTTTTAAATCTTACGAATAACCTAAGATAAGTTAAACCGTTGGGAAGGTTAGTACGATAGGCGTGCACATTAGAAGAGAGGTGAGAATTTCTCAAGGGAGTGCCTCACTAATATGTTGTTGCATTGGCCTGTAAACATTTTAAATACTTGCTAAACACATTTTAAATCATTTACACTATCGGGCTCTGACCCGTTTCCATTTCCTTTTTCTCTCTTGTATATATATGTATATATTACAGGTGCCCAGCCACAGGGGCATCTTGCATAGGATCCTTTGGAAGGAACGCGCTGCAGCTTAGGTGGGAGTTGCAGGCCTCTTGCTTAGACGACTTCATTTATTTGATTCCACTCCTAGCATATTTATTCAATTGGGCATGTGTCGCCCGTTTCCATTATTCAGATATTTAGCAGACATTGTTATTCTTTTATTTCCAGTATTTTATTCTTTGGGATTTGTTATTGTCGGGATGTTTTCATTTAAGTATTAAATGTTGGATTCATTTAGTTGGATGTTTAAATTGGATGGTTTGTGCCAGTATAATTGTTGTGTGATTCTTTAATATTGAATTATGTAAAGATTTAAATCTTGGTTTATAAAATAAAATTTGGAAAATAATGTCTAAAAATGGTTTTGACACTTAGCTTAATTATTTAGGGTGTTTAAATTGGAAAAGTTATATTTTTCAACAGTGATGCTAATAATGAACCAACTGTTCACCTTGATTTTAATTTAATAAAGGAGTGATCGCCCGGTATTTAATTAGGCGGGGTGTCACATTATACTATTGCTTAGTATTGGTGGTAATCACCTTCCATAAACCTCGTGCGTATACAATCGGGACTCTCAAGATCCCTTTCCCAAACATATGAATATAAGTCTTAACTTGTACATTCCAAAAGGATAAATATAACAATGCGATCCTCCTAACACTAAGCCCTGAGCGCTACACATAATAATGAGTGAGATCTTTTCGCCCAACGGTAGACCCATTACACACTGAATCACAATAACGAAGTCCCTAAACACCCTGAAATTAAACATTTACGTACCACTATACCCTTCGAAGTCTCTATAATATATGATATGAGTGCGAGCCCGACCCTCTCGCAGGTGAGGTTTTTTTTTTACCAGAACAAAACATGTTGCACTAGGGCAGAAACCCCGATAGCCTTCCAATCACTTCCCATTATCTTTTTAACTATTTTTTTTCAACCATAATCAGGATAATAATATACTCGCATATAACGTCACTAAAAAGAGTAATCTCAATAAAGTATATAACACAAAGAATGCACCCATTTATCCTCCATGAATAACATTGAAGACAACCCCGTTATACCACGAAAAATATACACATAATGATAACACTATAGATATACGCACTAAGTTCTTCTCACATGCGAATCTAGTAATAAACAAAAGTGTAGTGACTCGTTCGCATTACACCAAACACGCCGCATCCTCCGAGGATAAAACTCTTACTTCTACTTTGTTAATTGTCTTGGCTACTTAATGGGCTTCCGGACATAACGCGTCTGTCTGAACTAAATCGAAAATTACATTAACCATTTCCCTTGTAAGCACCATACCCTTGCCTTTTTTCTCGCTTCGAAATTTTTTAACTCATGTGGTTTTACTCTCCACAAAATACCTCAACACATAACCCAATTATCTCCTGTCATACTGACCCTATTAGAGTTGTCCTTCTCTCGAACTTAAATAGTCTCGATCCTGATGGCTACCCCCCATCCTTACCTTAGCTTTATTGGCCCTAAGGAACGTGCTACTGGATTCCATAAGCCTTACTGAATTCACCATCGCTTGGTAAGAATTTAGTTATACGAATCATTTAAATAAGCCCTTGATGGGTGTAATGACCCCATTTTTATATGTTCATATATAGTTTTAAATGTTGTATTATTTCATATGTGATATGGATAATGTTAATTTATTTATTTTAGTCTAATCCTCCCTTCATAAATCATGAAATATCAAATTAGTTACAAACATAAAATTTTAAAGTTTTCGGAAGAAATGTTCATATTGGAGACTAGTTTTCACCATTATAATATAAGAATTGACTTGAGGTAAAACCAAAAAAGTTGTAGATATTTGAATCAGGTTTGTAACACAATAAACGGCGTGTTAAACGGAGATTCGAGCAAGAAGTTATACAGGAATTACGAAATATTTTATCTTTTTTAGCACATCATGTGTTATGTTTTAATTGGTTGGAAGGGGAAGCTAGTTAGGCCGACTTAAACACCTTGAAATGACCTTTTTCTTCAGCAAAATGGATTAAATCAAAGTCTTATAGCATATCCTAAGCTAAATGATAAGTTTTGGGGTAGAAAATATAATTTTATGAAACTTTAAGGACCTGATTTTTAATAAAGAAAGTTTCAGGAACTAAAATGAAAATATAAAAGTACCATTTTGTAAATAAAATATTTTTAGGGACCTCTAAGAAATATCGAAATGTATGGTGTAAAATTACTAAAATACCCTGCAGGTGTAAAATGACCCTTATACCCTTAATAACTTTTCACCTCGTGCTTTCTTTTGGACACATCCACCGCACACGTGTAGCCTTTATAGGAAAGGATAAAACTCATGTCAATCTTCTAGAAAAAGGCAAAACACGTGTCGCCATTTGGTAAACCAAGACTGCAAGGTTGATCCGTTGCGCGACACGTGAACGATGACTCACCAAAGTGAAAGCCTTATTACCCAGACACGTGTCAACACCTAAATAACTTTGGGAAAATATAAATAAAGCCCTTGGATCAGCCATTTCACGAAATTATACCAAAATATTACAAAGAAATAGTGAGACAAAGTGCGGGGAAAGTTTAAGAAGAAGTTTCGTCTCAAGATTAACGAGCGATCCAAGACTCTATTTCTATAACTTCGAACTTTTATTTTAGGTGAGTACTCTGACATTCCTTGTGAGTTTTAATTATATGATATTATGCAAATTATATATATTTTGTGAACTGCTTTAATCCTCAAAATTCATCTGATACCGATGATTGATTCCTTGTGATATGTTTATATTTGTCCATATAGACATACCAATTAAAAAGAGTTTTGAAAATGATATTGAATATTGGAAATAAGATTTGGCCTAAGGGACCTCTCTTACTGGCTGACCTTCCCAGTTGGGTTATCGCTGGTGTGCCCTAAATAAGGCGTTGTGACGAACAAGTTCGATTGATCCTCAACTACCGGGGAATAATACGGTAGAAGAATACGGTATTAGAGTGTACTCGGCCATTAAAATGATATGATTGAAGGAAAAAGATATTGCAAATTGATTTGTAGTATCTATTATATTCTGTGCTATTTATTTCTATATACGGTCATCTCAAATTTTATATAGCAAATTCCTATCCATATCTGCTCTTTAGATTTGAATAGGTATCAATTTTCTGAATAAAACCTTGGAATGTCTAGAGATTGAACCTCACTCGGCTTTTAGCTGATGTTGTATAACTAACCATTTTTCAGGGAAATAAGTAGGCTCGTGGAGGGAACATAAAAGGACTATGTTGAAGATTCATCTTTTAGAGCTCTTTTTGTTATTTTAAGTAAAAAGTTTGTTATATCATATAGAGCATATTTGGCTCTCTTGTAATTAGTTTTAAATTTCATCTTAAGTTGTAACTCGTTGTTACCTGTAATATAAATGAAGTTTTCTTTTGGAAAGCTCTGATGACGTAATTCCTTTAATTTCAGTAATTTACGATTCATAACCATGTAATTGTATTTCTGTTACATTTAATTAAGGAAACAATTTAAGTCAGAATAATTGTTCCCTTGGTGGCATGTCAAGACACTCGTTCCCCACTACTATTTTGGGACGGGGTCGTGACAGAGGTGGTATGAGAGCATATGTTATGAACCCGTAGACTACTGATAAGTTTAAAACGTGATAGATTTTAAGTTTCCATACATAGGATATAGGATTAAATATCCGACTTATGTGATAACCCTCCATATGTCTTACAGTACACATATAATTGCTTATATATAATTATTCTTCTAATTTGCAATCTTGAGATAGTATAATACGTCTTATGTTTGACCATGACTGTAGAAAATGACCAAGATGAGATCAATTGCGGGAACTAGTGGTTCGAATATGGAAGGACTGGAAGGTGCATACAAGGCAATTGAAAGTCTAGCAAGAATTGTGGAGCATCAGGTGAATAATAGAGCACCAAGGAATCTTGAACCAAATAATTGTACTATTGAACAGTTCAAGAAATTGAACCCGCCATCTTTTAATGGTACTCCTAACCCCATTGAAGTAGAAAATTGGGTGATGTAACTGGAAAAGATGTTCGATGTTCTTAAGTGTACAGATGAACAACGAGTTTCATTTGGAAAATTCATGTTAGAAGGTGAAGCCGAACATTGGTGGAGAATGACTAAGAGAATACATGAGGAAATGAATAATACCATAGGTTGGAATGACTTCTTAGTGATCTTATTCGAGAAATACTTTCCTGAAACAGTGCAAGACCAAAAAGCAGCTGACTTCATGAGTCTGGTTCAAGGAAATATGACGGTTAGTCAATATGAGGTAAAGTTTACAGAGTTATCCCGTTTTGCACCTCATGTTGTAATAACCGATGTTTTAAAAGCCAAGAAGTTTGAACGTGAGTTGAGGTTAAATATTCGTAGTAGAATCTCCATTTTAAAGTTGACATCATATAATGACGTGGTGGCTAGGGAAATAATAGCTGAGAAGGATACTGAAGAATATAATCAGGTTAGAGAGGGAAAGAGGAAGTTTGGAGAACAAAGAGGAAGGAACCCCAATAACAAACCCTTTAGGACTATACCTAATATAGGATAACCTTTAGTAAATAAACCCTTTGATGTTGACAGATGCCAACGATATGGTAATATTCATAGAGGGCAACCATGTTACTTGGAGATGGGAAGTTGCTTTGGGTGTGGTTAAAAGGGACATAAAATGAAAGATTGCCCTAACAAAAGGAAGGCGCCAACAAAGACCTTTAATGACAACAAGGATCACGGAAGACAAGGTAGAGTTTTTAATCTTTCCGATGCAAAGGCTTCTAATGCAGTAGTGTCAAGTACACTTTCTATATGTGCACAAACTTTTCAAGTTTTAATTGATCCTGGTTCTACCCATTCATTTGTGTCTGTACGTTTTGTTAATCGCTTTCCTAATATTCCTGAACCCTTGAATCATAATATACACGTTTCTACTCCTTCGGGTGAGTTATTGATGGGAACATTAGTATATAAGTTTTGCCCTATAGATGTTAGTAGTCATAAACTATTTGCCGATTTGATAATTTATACATAAGATATTTTGAAGTCATTTTAGGGATGAATTGGTTAGCATTGTACCATGCTAAGGTAGATTGTTTTGAGAAGAGAATTACTTTCCAAATTCCTAACCATCCAAAATTTAGTTTTGAAGGAACTGACATCCTACCTCCCATACATATTATCTCTGCAATTAAAGCTTGTAGTTTCCTTAAGAAGGGATGTCAAGGATTCCTTGCAAGTGTTATTGATTTACAAACAAAAGAGCCTAGGTTAGAAGATATTCCTATAGCTAAACGTTTTCCAAATGTTTTTCCTGATGAATCACCCAGTCTTCCTCCTAGTAGAGAAATAGAGTTTACAATTGACCTTATTCCAGGAACTATGCCAATCTCAAAACCCCCATATCGCATGGCATCTTTAGAACTAAAGGAATTAAAAGTTCAATTACAAGATCTGTTAGATAAGGGTTTTATTAGACCAAGTGTATCCCCTTGGGGTGCTTCAGTGTTATTTGTTAAAAAGAAGGATGGGACTATGAGGTTATGTATAGATTATCGTGAACTAAATAGGGTGACCATTAAGAATAAATACCCCTAACCCCATATAGATGATTTACTTGACCAACTGCAAGGTGCGCAAGTATTTTCAAAGATTGAACTTAGGTCAGGCTATCACCAATTGAAGATTAAGGAAGATGATATTTCAAAATCAGCTTTTCGTACTAGATATGGTCACTATGAATTTCTTGTAATGCCATTTGGACTAACTAATGCACCAGCCGCTTTTATAGATATGATGAATAGGGTGTTTAGGAATTATTTGGATCACTGTGTGGTTGTTTTCATTGATGACATCCTTATTTATTCCAAAAGTATTAAAGAACACGAAAAGCATTTAGAGACGGTGTTACAAATCCTTAGGAAGGAGAAATTATATGCAAAATTAAAGAAGTGTAAGTTTTGGTTACCTAACGTCTCTTTTCTAGGACATGTCATTTCCAAGGAGGGAGTGTCGGTTGACCCTCAAAAGATCAAAGCTATACTATATTGGCCTAGACCAACTAATGTGACGGAGATTCGTAGTTTTCTTGGATTAGCAGGTTATTATCGAAGATTTGTCGAAGGATTTTCTAGTATTGCCAAACCTCTATCTAGGTTAAAACAAAAGAAGGTGAAATATGAATGGTCTGAGGAAGTTGAGAATAGTCTTCAAGAACTTAAGAATCGATTAATAACTGCCCCAATTTTGACCATTCCTTCCGAAACAGGGGGGTTTGTGATTTATAGTGATGATTCTAAAAATAGTTTGGGATGTGTCCTAATGTAAAGTGGAAAAGTTGTAGCTTATGCCTCGAGACAGTTAAAATCCCATGAGCAGAATTATTCAACCCATGACCTTGAATTAGCAGCTGCAATTTTTTCTCTTAAGATTTGGAGACACTATTTGTATGGTGAGACTTGTGAGATTTATACTGATCATAAGAATTTAAAATATATTTTTACTCAGAAGGAATTGAACATGAGACAAAGGAGGTGGTTAGAATTGATGAAGGATTATAATGCAAATATTCACTATCACCCGGGAAAAGCTAATGTAGTAGCCGGCGCTTTAAGTAGGAAGTCTACAACAAATTTAGCATGCCTCATTACAAATCAGGAACCTTTGTTAAGGGATTTAAGAAGTATGCAAATAGATGTACGTATCTATAGCAAAGGAGGAATAATTGCAAACTCGCAAGTACAACCCATGTTGATGGAAAGGATCAAAATTACACAAGTAAATGACCCACAACTAAAAAAGATTAGAGAATAAGTCATAGAGGGTAAGAGAACTGAAATTGTGATACGAGATGATATATTGAGGTTTGGAAATAGAGTGTGTGTCCCATGTGATGTCCAACTAAAGAGACAAATTTTGGAGGAAAGTCATTACTCAAGATTCACATTTCATCGCGGATGTACAAAAATGTATAGGGATCTTCGAGAAGTATTTTGGTGGAATAACATGAAGAGGGAGATAGTAGAATTTATATCCCCGTGTTTGGTTTGTCAACAAGTAAAGGCAGAACATAAAAAACCATCAGGATTACTACAACCCCTACCTATCCCTGAGTGGAAATGGGAACATATTACTATGGATTTTGTGACAGGGTTATCGAGGAGTTCAAATAGTAATGATTATATTTGGGTAATTATTAATAGGTTAACTAAATCTGCTCATTTTCTTTCCATTAATATTACCCATTCTTTAGAAAAGTTAGCTAAGTTGTATGTGCGGGAAATTATTAGGCTTTATGGAACCCCAGTTTCAATTATTTCTGATCGTGACCCTAAATTTGTGTCTCACTTCTGGAAAAACCTACAAGCATCCATGGGAACACAATTGAATTTTAGCACCGCTTTTCATCCTCAAACAGATGGACAATCTGAGAGAACCATTCAAACCTTAGAGGATATGCTTAGGGCATGTGTGCTTGATCTGAAGGGGAATTGGGATGATCATTTACCGTTAGTAGAATTTGCATATAATAATAGTTATCAAGCGAGTATTCAAATGGCTCCGTATGAGGCACTCTATGGAAGAAGGTATCGTTCCCCTGCATGTTGGGTAAAAGTTGGAGAAAGAAAATTATTGGGACCAGAATTGATCCAGATCACAACAGAGAAAGTGAAATTGATACAAGACCGACTTCGAATCGCTCAAAGCCGTTAAAAGAGTTATGTTGATAATCGCCGATGAGAGTTGGAATTCTAAAGAGGAGATTATGTGTTCTTACGAGTATCACCAGCAAAGGGAGTAATCCAATTTGGAAAGAAAGGAAAATTGAGTCCAAGATACATAGGACCTTTTGAAATCCTTTAAAGAATAGGAGTTGTTGCATATAGAATAGCTTTACCCCCTGAACTCTCTAGTGTGCATAATGTGTTCCACGTGTCCATGATGAAGAAATACGTCCCAGATCCAACGCATATCCTAAGTCATGAACCTCTTCAAGTTAGAGAAGATTTGTCATACATTGAGCATCCGATAGAAATTTTGGACCATAAAGATCAAATATTATGAACCAAGGTAATTCCATTGTTCAAAGTGTTATGGCGTAATCATTCCATTGAAGAAGCAACATGGGAGAAGGAAGATGAAATAAAGGAGAAATATCCCTACTTGTTTGGAAATTAATGTAAGTAAAGTTTGGGGACCAAACTTTTTATAAGGAGGGTAGGATGTAATGACCCCATTTTTATATGTTCATATATAATTTTAAATATTGTATTATTTCATATGTGATATGGATAATGTTAATTTATTTATTTTAGTCTAATCCTCCCTTCATAAATCATGAAATATCAAGTTAGTTACAAACATAAAATTTTAAAGTTTTCGGTACAAATGTTCATATTGGAGACTAGTTTTCACCATTATAATATAAGAATTGACTTGAGGTAAAGCCAAAAAAGTTGTAGATATTTGAAGCAGATTTGTAACACAACAAACGACATGTTAAACGGAGGTTCGAGCAAGAAGTTATACAGAAATTACGAAATAAGGGCAAATATGTCCGTCCTTTAAGTCGTATTTTGTCTTTTTTAGCACACCATGTGTTATGTTTTGATTGGTTGGAAGGGGAAGCTAGTTAGGCCGACTTAAACACCTTGAAATGACCTTTTTCTTCAGCAAAATGGATTAAATCAAAGTCTTATAGCATATCCTAAGCTAAATGATAAGTATTAGGGTAGAAAATGTAATTTTATGAAACTTTAAGGACTTGATTTTTAATAAAGAAAGTTTCAGGGACTAAAATGAAAATATAAAAAGGACTATTTTGTAAATAAAATATTTTCAGGGACCTCTAAGAAATATTGAAATGTATGGTGTAAAATTACTAAAATACCCTTTAGGTGTAAAATGACCCTTATACCCTTAATAACTTTCCACCTCGTGCTTTCTTTTGGACACATCCACCGCACACGTGTCACCTTTATAGGAAGGGATAAAAATCATGTCAATCCTCTAGAAAAAGGCAAAACACGTGTCGCCATTTGGTAAACCAAGACTTCAAGGCTGATCTGTTGCGCGACACGTGAACCTTGACTCACCAAAGTGAAAGCCTTATCACCCAGACACGTGTCAACACCTAAATAACTTTGGGAAACTATAAATAAAGCCCTTGGACCAGCCATTTCACGAAATTATACCAAAAGATTACAAAGAAATAGTGAGAGAGTGCGGAGAAAGTTTAAGAAGAAGTTTCGTCTCAAGATTAACGAGCGATCCAAGACTCTGTTTCTATAACTTCGAACTTTTATTTTAGGTGAGTACTCTGACATTCCTTGTGCGTTTTAATTATATGATATTATGAAAATTATATATATTTTGTGAACTGCTTTAATCCTCAAAATTCATCTGATACCGATGATTGATTCCTTGTGATATGTTTATATTTGTCCATATAGACATACCGATTAAAAAGAGTTTTGAAAATGATATTGAATATTGGAAATAAGATTTGGCCTAAGGGACCTCTTTTAATGACTGACCTTCCCAGCTTGGTTATCGCTGGTGTGCCCTAAATAAGGCGCTGTGACGAACAAGTTCGATTGACTCTCAACTCTCGGGGAATAATGCGGTAGAAGAATACGATATTAGAGTGTACTTGGCCATTAAAATGATATGATTGAAGGAAAAAGATATTGCAAATTGATTTGTCGTATCTATTATATTCTGTGCTATTCATTTCTATATACTGTTATCTCAAATTTTATATAGCAAATTCCTATCCATATATGTATATGTCTCCTCTTTGGATTTGAATAGGTATCGATTTTCTGAATAAAACCTTGGAATGTTTAGAGATTGAACCTCACTCGGCTTTTAGCTGATGTTGTATAGCTAACCATTTTTTAGGAAATAAGTAGGATCGTGGAGGGAACATAAAAGGACTATGTTGAAGATTCGACTTTTAGAGCTCTTTTTGTTATTTTAAGTAAAAAGTTTGTTATATCATATAGAGCATGTTTGGCTCTCTTGTAATTAGTTTTAAATTTCATCTTAAGTTGTAACTCGTTGTTACCTGTAATATAAATGAAGTTTCCTTTTAGAAAGCTCTGATGACATAATTCCTTTAATTTCAGTATTTTACGATTCATAACCATGTAATTGTATTTTCGTTGCATTTAATTAAGGAAACAATTTAAGTCAGAATAATTGTTGCCTTGGTGGCATGGCAAGACACTCGTTCCCCACTACTATTTGGGGACGGGGTCGTGACAATGGGTCTCCCCCTTGCGGCGCATTACTAGTTGCGTTTCATCTAATCTCACTCTCCAATAAATCTTTTAATTACTTTAGCTCCCTTCACATAAGAGCGTTAACATCTCCACGAATAATACGTGATATTGCCACCATGTGGATCGACTGTACAACATAATTTTCTTTAAGTGTTGTCAACCTTCCTCACGAGTTGATCTCACATCTGAAATCTTCTCTACCGTTGGTATCCACTTCCGCTGATACAAGATTTGCTAAAAGTTTAAATTCATTTACAAATGGACCCCTGTCCGGCCCTTCCGTCATGGGTTCAGAACAACGTTCACATCTTATTCTGAACAACTGATGAAGGAACGTGCGATTAAACTGCACTTAAGGTCCTTCCATATACGCAACATTTCACTATTAAATATGGTGGTTGACTCCCACTATTATAACTTTGCTCCGACGAGCCAAGAAAATTTCACTCCGAATTTTTCACCTCCAGTTAACCACCCTCCTCCATATGCCCAAGCATTTGAATGTATTTCCTTCGTTGGGTAACACACATAATTCCCGCATTTCTAGAATTTTCGCCAATGACTCTCCTCAATTTACCATTTGACCCTCTCCCAAGCATTCTACGTTGGGTGAGTCTAATTTTGACATCACGTTTGACTACAGGTGCACTTGGAAAGCATAGGCTATGTCCTAGCCGTCTTTACAGTCCTTCCCTCTCATGCCATAATAGGGGTGACCTCGACTACGGTCATCATCCTCAAACATACTTCATAACCTCATAAGTCCGACCTCCGCTATCAACCCAATGGCCCTCATCTGCCATACTTCATTGTTCGATCACGTTCGAAAACAAATAAGATTTACTAATATATTCGTGATAGCAGGAGAATGAAATTTCACCAAAGAAATCAACAATCTTAAACATAGGGCTCTATATCAAAGAAAGCTACGCTGGAAGCATAATAAGCTGCACATATCCTAAAAGAAACTAGAACCTGATGCTCTGATACCACCTGTAACACCCAGCCTAATTAAATACCGGGTGATCAGTCCTTTATTAAATTAACATCAAGGTGAATGGTTGGTTCATTCTCAGCATCACTGTCGTAAAATAATTATTACCAATTTAAACACCCTAAATAATTAAGCTAAGTGTCAAAATAATTTAAAGTCTCATTTTTTTCCTTTATTAAATACCAATATAAAAACCTTTTTAATACTCAACGGTTAAAGAATCACATACATACTAAAGATGGCAATTAACACACAATAATTAAACCATCTAGATAAACCAAACCAAGTTTAAGAACCATAAATGAAATCATACTGACAATAGTTAACTCCCAATGAGTACTGAATACTGAAGATATAAATAAACATAAATCTCTGATAAATCTAAACATAATAGAAAATCGGGCGACACATGACCTAACTATGAAGAACTAAAGTAAGAACTGAATCAATAAAGAGGTCGTCTAAAGCAAAGGCCTGCAACTTCCACATAAGCTAAAACACGTCCAATCCAAAGAACTAATGCAAGACGCCCCTGTGGCTGGGCACTTATAATATATACATATATATACAAGAGAGAAATAAATGACAGAAAACGGGTCAAAGCCCGAGTGTAAAATAGTTTTAAAAATAGTTTAGCAAGTATTTAAAATGCTTACTGGCTAATATCACAACCATGTTAATATGCAACACTCTCTTGAGAATCCTCACCTCTCATCTAGTGTGAACTCCTATCGCTCTACTAATCTCATAAGTCTATCTAACTTATTCCCATGAAGTTTATCTCGAGAAATACTCAGGCCATAATCTTTAGTTTTAGAAAATCATTATCTTCCATATTCTTACGTTACTTAGAATCACTTAGTACCATTACCAAATTCACGAACACTTGTTATAAAGCTGAAGCATTTATTCATTACTTAACTACTTATACACACGGTAGAAAGTTTCCATATATATATATATATATATATATATATATATATCACTCCTATAATATATATACTATCGGCACCCCACATAAATCTATGGTGCTGGCATACTCTGTGATTGGTTAAAGAAGGAGGTGATTTGGCCAACTTTACACCCTTTATATTACCTTCTCCTTCAGCCAAAACTCATCCATTAAAGAGTTTGGCTTGAGATTAATAGAAGTGGGAAGTCGAAGAAGAAGAATTGAGGAGAAAAATGTAATACCCCGTATTTTCGTGATATTTATTTTTGGGGATTAATTGAATTAAATGTGTATTAATTGGAAATTAATCCGGATAAAAATATTAACGAGATGTGAGTTAGTATTTGATTATAATGTGTATACTTGGAAATATATGAATATTAGAAATATTGAAATTTTCGCGAGATTGAAATACGGCAATTTGGGAAACTTTGTTGGGACGCGCGTGACAGTCGCGTCAGGAATATAATTATTTGAATTAAAAAGTGAATTTTATTTTTATCACCCGTATGGTCATTTTGAGTGCGCCAAAGCGTCCGGAAGGGTCGAAATAGTCAGAAAACACTAGCCGGGGGTTAAGTTTGGGTCCCGGGGCATTATTGGGCCATACCGGTAACTTATAGGGGCATTTTGGTAATTTCAGAAATCTGGGAATTAAAACCCACGAAAATTAGAAACAAAAATCTGACTTATTCTTTATCCACTAAACCCACTAACTACACTAAGGGACTTAATGGGCTACGGGAGAAGTTAAGATATAGTCCCAACTTACCAAAAACCAACCACACCTCCATTGTTATCATCCTTAGAGAAACTTGTAGAGAGAGAGAGAGAGAAGAGAATTCTGCAGAAAGAGAGAGGGAGAACAACTCAGCCTTCAAGATTCAACATCAAATTCAGAGAAAGATTAAGGTAAGTGGTTTAATTACAATTGATTCAATGCCATGCTTTTCCATGTTTAGGAATTATCGAATTTTATCTTGGAAGGTGATATAGACCCATGAATTGGAAGTTTAAAACTATGAACTATGTTAGGGACTGCATGTAGAAACATTCTGGACGAATTATGAACTCAGAATTATGACCCTTGATGATTTAAAAACGGATTTTAGAAGAAGTTTATTAATGTTCTTGAAAGAAATAGAAATCTGGAATTCTTGATGAAGATTTGATCCATACAAAGCCCTTGAATGATGAATTATTGGTTTTAGAACGTTAACACTGTTGTAGGATGGTTGTATGATGATATTATAACGTTATTTTAGAGTTTCATGCTTGTTAATGGTGTTTTGGGTTGATTTGAAAACTGCAAAACGAAGCAGTCCGTAACCATACCTGGTGCGATCGATCGATCGACATTCATCAGTCGATCGATCGACCACCATCGATCGATCGAAGGAAAAGGTCGATCGATCGACCTTCCCAGAATGAGTAAAGTTCTTCCCTATTTAAATTTTAATGATGTTAACCCTTGGATAATATTGTTGGAGACCGTATGAATACCCTTAACCTTAAGGAAGACCAGTAGGCATGGTTATGAAATTTGGACCTTTATTAGAATTCAATTTGAGGAACTATTCTAAACTAATGAAATTCGATAAGTGAGTTAATATTTGGGTTAATGGTGTAAATTTGAATAATTTGATGAAATGAGGTTTGGGGCAGAAGTAAGGACCTTAGGAATAAAGATGTTATACGTGGGAATAATAGGAACTTAATAATCTATTTTAGATAGGTTTTAAGTATAAGAAACTACAACGTGAGACGTGTCGACAGTTTAACTTTTATATTATCGGGAGACGTAAAATATACAAATTGGAATAATGGTATAAGGATGTAGAGTATACCTTTATTAATATTGAATTATCTAAGATGTGTGAATGCTTAGTATATAAATTTTAAAAGTATGACATACCTACCATACTTGCTATCACGGGAGGTTACGTTCGCTTAGGGCCTTCTTATCCTTGTGTTGCCCGGATTTAGATTGGTACCTTGAGGACATAGTTCAAGAGAACGACTTATTTGTGAGTTAATAAGCCAGCTGACTATGGAGCGTAGGTATGTACGTGACCATGGATATGTTGAATTATGTTCGCCTCCATTTTTGTGTGTGGTGCTTATTCCAACAATTCCTGAGAGATTCGGAATTTGTGATCCTTATGTACGTGATGTACCGGGATGGATAGCAGAGTATGTGTGCACCGCAGCTTAGCCTTTGGGTGCTTGTATTGTATATTTATGATGTGAATAATATACGGTTAAATGAAATTGCTATGTTAAATTGTGGGTATAGTAATTATAATATTATGAAAAGATAAAAGGGGACAGATATCCATAAATGGTTTTGTTAATAATTGGGAATCCGAGAATTAAAGTAGAACTCTCTATTTAATTGTTAAGGTTGGAAATTAAACGTGAACCGAGTAGAAGTGTTAGAAACTCTTTGGAATTAGATAGTTATGAGAAAACACATGAATGGGTACAGGAACGTTAGGAGTGCACAGTTAGACGAGAGGTGAGTATTTCATGTGAGAGCACGTCCTAACATGTATCTTGCATTAATTGTTTTAATTATTATTAAAGCACTTGCTATTTTTAAAATACTCTCCACATTCGGGCTCTGACCCGTTTGCTTTCAAATCTATCTTTTTGTAAAAACCATTTTAGGTGCCCAGCCACAAGGACACCATGCTTAGGATCCTCATTCAGGTGACGAGCTATAGCGGTTTGTGGAAGTTACAGGACATTGATTATAGACGCTTCATCTATCTTGACTCTATACTCAGTATTTATCAGTTGTAGGGCATGTCGCCCATTTCTTTTAGAGGCATTCCATTTATTTCAGTTATTCAGACTTCGGGCATGTACTTAATTCAGAATTCAGACTTGTCTTATTATTTTCAGTTGTGGGATTGTTGTGAGGAGTTTTCCTCCGGACTTATTACTATTGTTGGTTATTTCATTACTTCGTTATGGTGAATGGATTTATGTTGTTCTTCCATTATCCTTTTATTGCATGTTAATCAGACTTAACCTAAAATTTGGCAACTTACTGTTTAAATACTAGGTGGTTAGTAATCATTTAAATGTTTTCGACAGTGATGCTATTAACTGAATCAATTTGACATTTTGTATTAATTTAATAAAGGAGTAGCTACCCGGTATTTAATTAGTCGGGGTGTCACAGGTGGTATCAGAGCATCAGGTTCTAGTGTCCTTTAGGATCTGAACGGCTTATTATGTTTCCGCTGAGCTTTCTTTGATGTAGAGCCCTATATTTTAGGACTGTTGTATTCTTTTGTATATGCTACGTTCTTCAGCTATTTTAAGTTTATAACTGCGAACTTATAGACTTTATTCTTATTTCAGAATGCCTCCACGACGTGCACCACGGGTTCCCAGGAATGCAACGCCAGAACCACAGCCCGCACCAGTTCAGGGCACGATGAACGCCGCTGAGGTTGCAGCCATAATAGCCCAAGCGGTAAATGCTGCATTAGCCGTAGTTCAGCAGGCACCACCCCAGGCGCCAGTTGCGGCGCCAGTTCACCCTTATGCATTCCCGTCTGCCTGGGAACGTGTACGTGATGCTTTTCAGAAAGCACATCCACCGGAGTTTGCTGGTAGCTCCGATGTTGTTATTTCGAGTCAGTGGAGAAAGGATATACAGAGACACTTGAGGATGTATGAGTGCACTGACGTTCAAAGGCAGGTACTGGCTACTTTTAAGCTAGTGGGATCTGCACTACAGTGGTGGGAGTCTATTACCACCGCAGAGGAGAGATATACTCTCACGATTCAGGAGTTCTGGATGCGGTTCGACCGCAAGTACTTTCCGTATACTGTTCACACGGAAATGAGGAGGAAGTTGATGAACCTTCGACAGGAGGGTAAGACTGTGGCCGAGTATGAGGCCGAATTCACCAATTTGCTGAATATTGTCCCAGATGAGATACCAACGGAAGAGAAGAAGATTCAAAAATTCATAGATGGATTGACTTGGAGGATCCGTCAGCATTTATTGGGGAACCTCTCGTTGGCCACTTATTCTGACGTGGTTAACGCTGCATTGATCCATTGCCAGGACCACCGCTTTCACTTGACAGAGGGGAAGCGATCAGGAGAGTCCAGCCATCAGGGCAGGACAGGGGGAAATGGTGCCAGCGGGGCACAGTCAGCTCAGGGTCAGTATAGGCAGAGTGATCAGGGTTCCCAGCAGGGGGATCATAAGAGGTTCCGATCAGGGGGTTTCAGGAACGGTCAGGGAGGATTCCGAAATGGCCAGCAGGGTCAAAATGGTCAACATCAGCAGTTTCACCGGGGCCAGCAAGGCCAGGACAGAAATGGTAACGGCCACCAGGGCCGAGGGCAGCAGGGACAGCGAGGGGGAAACTTCCCGGGGAAGTGTTTCATTTGTGGTAAGATTGGCCACAAACGTCAGGATTGTCCTGATAAGGGCAGGGCCCCGCAGCAGCAGCAGGGTGCTCGACATGATCCACAGAGGCCACTTTTTCCACCTG
This sequence comes from Sambucus nigra, assembly GCA_949130495.1. NCBI lineage: Eukaryota > Viridiplantae > Streptophyta > Magnoliopsida > Dipsacales > Adoxaceae > Sambucus > Sambucus nigra. The sequence goes on along the minus strand of OX422209.1, from coordinate 641,425,551 downwards.
ATCTTCCAGCTCCAGCCCAGGTGCCAGCACTACCAGCCATTCCAGCAGTTCCTGTGCAGCAGGGGCAGTTACAGTATAGACGTGTCTATAACGTTCACCAGGTAGCAGCTCCACAGGCACCACCCGCGATTGAGGGTATGTTTCCTATCCATGGTACTATGGGTCGGGTTTTGTTTGATACGGGGGTAACGCATTGTTTTATAGCTACACATTTTGCGAAAGCCTTAGGGTTGTTAGCTACGGCAGAGAGCACAGTAACGTGTGTAGACTCACCATTGGGGAGTGGGTCACTTATTTTCTTTATATGCCAGGGAGTGGGGGTAGAGATTGGTAGTCTGGTATTACCTGCAGATATGTTGGTATTAGATATGCATGTTCACGATGTGATTATCGGTATGGATTGGCTCGCTGATTATAGAGCCATGATTGATTGCTTCGGTGGGAGCATTGTTTTTGCCATTCCGGGGCAAGAGATGTTTGTAGTGGCGATGCCTCGCCCAGAGGGAGGTTCGACCGCTCATTTGTACTACTTAGAGGAGGATACCTCTAAGGAGGTTGTGATTCCTTTAGATTCGATCCCAGTTGTCAGGGAGTATTCCGATGTGTTTCAGGAGATACCAGGCCTACCCCCCAGTCGAGAGATAGACTTTGTTATAGACTTATTACCAGATACGAGACCTATAGCACGTGTGACACCCCGCCTAATTAAATACCGGGCGATCACTCCTTTATTAAATTAAATCAAGGTAAACAGTTGGTTCATTCTCAGCATCACTGTCGATAAAAATTATTTTCCAATTTGACACCCTAAATAATTAAGCTAAGTGTCAAAAACATTTTTCATACGAACTTCCAAATTTTAATTAAAGAAACGATTTTATTATTTTAAAACAACATTTCTATAATAGAGAATCACACCACGAAACTTAAAATAAAACCATACATTCACCAAACGAATGTCAATACTATAAATCAAAAATCATAAACCATCCTGAATAAATCCCATAAACAATACTGGAATAACTGAAATATAAAAATCCCCAACAATAAATGAAATGATGAAAAGGGCGACACGTGCCCCATAAATGAGAGTAATAGAAGTGGAGTCAATGGCATAAGCCGTCTACTCAAGGGACCTGCAACTCCCACCTAAGCTTCAGCTCGTTCTTCTCAAAGGATCCTAAGCAAGACGCCCCTGTGGCTGGGCACCTGAAAATATACATATATATACACAAGAGAGAGAGAGAAAAGGAAACGGGTCAGGGCCCGAAAGTGTGTTTGATTTTAAAATACGTTAAGCAAGTATTTAAATTGATACAGGCCAATGCAACATCATATTAGTTCGTCTCTCTCTTGAGAAATACTCACCTCTCTTCTAATGTGCACTCCTATCGTACTAACCTTCCCAATGGTTCGTTTATCTTAACTTACTCATATGTTTTCAAAACCGAACGACGACAATGTTTTAAAAAGGTTACTTTTAACTTATAGTACTCCTCTCGTTTTAGCTTCATTAAATTATAAGGTTTCCCAGTGTCTTCTCATACTTTTACAAACCAAGTATTTAATAATTTGAGTCAACAACCAAGTTCTACTTATCAAATCACAGTAGGCAGTTTAAAGTTCATAACCTCATATATATATTAACTACTCGTATAATATATATATAAAATGGCACCCCAACTAAACTATGGTGCGGGCATACTCTGCTATCCAGTCCCCGTATCGCTCACACAAAGGGAAATACAAGTTCGGAATCACTCGCGAACTGTATTAACATAAACAAAACAACGTTGAGGCGAAGTATAGATTCCAAGTCCAAGAGGTCAGTACATACCCACACGTCTCTTAGGACCGTCCGACTATTAATCTAATAGCCCGTACCTAGGATCTCTATCTTCTAGGGTACAAATCGATATCCCCTAAAAGCAACACAGGATACGATCGTCCCAGCGCGGTAACCTCAGGGATAGCAAGTAGCGGGGGTACGTTTTCCACATGGATATAATATATGTACACACAATTATAGAAAGGTACCCATTTCATTATATTAATATAGGTTTCTCTCGTAACCCATAGTCCTAACATTTATTTTTAAATTCCCATTATTATGATTACGTATAAGGTTTCGTCTCTAACCTTAACTCGAAGAGTTTTCTCACTCATTGCCTAATACTCATGGGTTATATCCTTACCAATCTAAAATTCAGTAAGTAACTTTATTTAATTCCAACGTAACTCTCTTACGCGTCTCACCCTTAAGTTTCATAAATCTACCAACCTAAAGTAAATATCCCATAATTACCCTTCACGTTGAAGATTAAAGGTTCTAACATTTATCCATATACCCTACTGGTCCTCAATATCTCCCAAATCATTTTATTTAGAATGCCCAAGGTTTATTCCACGATAAATTAATTCAACTAATTAAACAAGGGGAAAAAGAGTTTGCCAGAAGGGGTCGATCGATCGACGTCTGGGGCTCGATCGATCGAACATTCGATCGATCGACGCTCTAGGTTCGATCGATCGATCGAACAGGTATTTCGATTTCTGCAGAAGTGCAGTTACGGGTTTAACTAATATTCTTCATTCAAATCCATAATTTCCAACACTAATCGTCCCAAAACTTATACTACAATCATGGTAATATATTTCCAGATGTTTCTAACGTTAAGCATGCATGTAACTATCATTAAACATGATTAAAGCCCTAAAATCTCATCTAATCATCAAGAACCCTAAGTTTTCTTAATCTTTGTTCTAATCAGTTTTCTCCAGAATTTCCTTCTAACAAATCATCATAAATTCGTGGGTTAATCATCTACTTCACATATAAATTTCCAGAATAAGGTTAATATGGTTTCTACATGCAAATCCCTATCAAAATTGGGTTTTCTTCCATGGATTATACTCCTAATCATTCCTACACTAACATGATTATTGCACCAACGAAAAATACGCAAGTTAAACACTTGCCTGGGATTTCAGAGGTCTGGTTTCCTGCTGATATTGGTGTGGTTGCGTTCTCCTCCTCGCGATCTACGCGTTGGTGGTGATGGTGGTGCAAAAGGTGGTGTTTTTGGCCTTGAATCACCTTGCAAGGTCTCTCCTCTCTTCTCCAATAGCCGTCTTAGGGTTCTGAATGCTCTAACCCTAAAAGGCTGACTTAAATGGCTGCTAAGGATGGCTGAAATTCGTGGGTTTAATTACCCTATTTTGTAAAATGACCAAAACGCCCTCCCGGTTCACTAATTAAGCCTAAAAACATCCCGAGACCCAAACTAAACCCCCGGGTACACTTTTCTGACTATCTCGACCCTTCCGGACGCGTTGACGCACTCAAAACGACCATACGGACAACTTATAAAATATTCACTTTTTAATTAACATAATTAGTCCCGACGTGACACAGGCACGTCCCGACTTAAATTTTTGAAATAGTCATTTAATTCACTTATGACATTCAATATAACCAATATAATATATTACTATGCTCATTAGTAATATTCAACAAGTTTCCCATAATTACTAACTCTAGTCACGTTAATAATTATAACATAATTAATTTCCAGATTTTTATTAGATAAATCCCCAAATTAAATATAGCATAAAAATACGGGGTATTACAGCACGCGCACCGTACCGTATGGCTCCAGCTGAGATGAGGGAGTTACGGGATCAGATTGAGCAGTTGTTGGGTCAGGGGTTTATTCGGAGGAGTACTTCACCGTGGGGTGCCCCTGTGTTGTTCGTGAAGAAGAGAGATGGTTCACTGAGATTGTGTGTGGGCTACCGGGAGTTAAACAAGGTCACGATACGGGATAAGTATCCGTTGCCTCGAATCGATGACCTATTCGACCAGTTGAGAGGAGCTTCTTGCTTCTCAAAGATTGATTTGCGATCTGGATACCATCAGTTGCGTATCAGGGTGGAGGACGTCTCGAAGACTGCGTTCTTATTGAGATATGGTTCTTACGAGTTTCGGGTTATGCCATTTGGTTTGACCAACGCTCCAGCAGCGTTTATGGACTTGATGAATAGGGTGTTCAGATATTTCCTAGATCAGTTTGTCATTATCTTCATCGATGATATTCTGGTTTACTCCCAGACAGAGGAGGAGCACGCCGAGCATTTGAGACAAGTTTTGCAGACGCTACGTCAAAACGAGCTGTATGCAAAATATGAGAAGTGTGGGTTTTGGCTGAAGGAGGTCCAGTTTTGGGGACACATTATTTCCGACCGGGGGATATCTGTTGATCCGGGGAAGGTATTCGCGGTGAAGGAGTGGGGACAGCCCATGACACCGACTGAGATCCGTAGTTTCTTGGGCTTAGCAGGATACTACAGGAGGTTTATTCGGGGTTTCTCCACGATAGCGGGTCCCATGACACATCTAACTCGTAAAGGTGTGCCGTTCATTTGGAGTGATGCCTGTCAGTTGGCATTCGATGAGTTGAAGGACAAGTTAACCTCAGCACCTGTGTTAGCATTGCCGAGACCGGGAGTTGAGTATCTTGTTTACACCGATGCGTCCTTATAAGGACTTGGAGGTGTACTGCAGCAGGAGAGTCGGGCCATAGCTTATGCTTCCCGTAAGCTTAAGCCTCACGAGAAGAATTACCCTACCCATGACTTGGAGTTAGCGGCAGTGGTATTTGCCCTTCGTATTTGGAGACATTATCTTTTGGGGGAGAAGTTTCGATTGTTCACAGACCACAAGTCCCTACAGTACCTATTCATGCAGAAGGAACTGAATATGAGGCAGCGAAGGTGGCTTGAGTTTGTGAAGGATTATCAGTTCGATATCCAGTATCACCCGGGGAAGGCTAACGTGGTGGCAGACGCGTTGAGCCGTAGGCCAGTAGATGAGGTGGCAGGGGTGTGGAAGGCCAAGTGGAAGGAGTTGGGACACCAAGATGCAGTGGCCCGATCATTCATGTCTGTGATGACCGTTACACCGTAAATTGTCACGAAGGTGGTAAAGGCACAGGAAAAAGATTCGTTCTGTCAGGAGCAGATAGTTCGATTACCGTTAGCTCAGACGGGGGATTACGCTTCAATGGGAGATTGGTAGTTCCGGAAGGGGAAGAATTACGACACGAGGTGATGGCAGAGTCGCACGGCTCACGGTTCGCGGTACATACCGGAGGGGATAAAATGTACCAAGACATGAGGCGACAGTATTGGTGGAGCGGGATGAAGAGAGATATTGCCGTGTTTGTTTCAAAATGCGCCACTTGTCAGCTAGTTAAAGTGGATCATCAGAGACCAGCAGGACTTTATGGACTTTATCATGGGGTTGGAGGTCCCGATGTGGATGTGGATGTGGATGTGGATGTGGGAGAGCATCTCCATGGACTTTATCACGGGGTTGCCTACGTCACAGAGAGGTCATGACTCCATTTGGGTAATTGTGGACAGGTTGACCAAAGTCGCTCATTTTCTACCCGTAAGGACAGACTACACTGCGGGACAGTATGCCCAACTCTTCATTTCAGAGATAGTGAGACTTCACGGTGTGCCCCTAAATATCGTGTCTGACCGAGACAAGATATTTGTTTCACGGTTTTGGGAGAGTTTTCAGGAGGCCATGGGCACAGAACTGCGATTGAGTACGGTGTATCACCCGCAGACCGATGGGCAAACTGAGCGTACAAACCAGATGTTGGAGGACATGCTACGTATGAGTATCATTGACTTTGGGGGTGGATGGGAGTTGTATCTTCCACTGGTGGAGTTTGCTTACAACAACTCCTACCAGTTCACCATTGGCATGGTTCCATTTGAGGCGTTGTACGGTAGACCTTGTCGTTCCCCAGCATGTTGGTTGGAGGTGGGGGACAACAAACTACTTGGGCCGGAAGTGATCTAGGATACTTCGCGCGAGGATATAATTGATACGGAATCGCATTCGAGTAGCTCAGGATCGACAGAAGAGCTATGCTGATGCGAAGAGATTCTTCAGGGAGTTCCAAGTGGGGGACCAAGTTTTGCTCAGAGTATCTCCTATGAAGGGGATCATGCGTTTCGGGAAGAAAGGGAAGTTGGCACCGAGATATGTGGGACCATTTCCTATTATTGAGCGGATTGGACCGGTTGCGTATAGGCTTGGATTACCGGAGCATTTACATCGGATTCACGATGTATTTCATATTTCCTCGCTTAGGAAATATCTTAGAGACGATTTGGCCCATTCTCACATTGCTTTGGAGGACATCGATCTCCAGCCGGATAGCTCCTACGAGGAGGGGCCGATTGCTATTTTGGACCGAAGTGAGCCGAAACTGCGGTCAAAGATAGTTCTGTTAGTGCGTGTTCAGTGGCGACATCATAATGTCGAGGAGTCCACATGGGAGCGCGAGGATGAGATGCGCGAACGTTATCCGGAGTTGTTCTTACCAGGTACTTTCTAGTTCCGAATTTCGGGACGAAATTCAGTTATTAGGGGGGAAGTATGTAATACCCCGTATTTTCGTGATATTTATTTTTGGGGATTAATTGAATTAAATGTGTATTAATTGGAAATTAATCCGGATAAAAATATTAACGAGATGTGAGTTAGTATTTGATTATAATGTGTATACTTGGAAATATATGAATATTGGAAATATTGAAATTGTCGCGAGATTGAAATACGGCAATTTGGGAAACTTTGTTGGGACGCGCGTGACAGTCGCGTCAGGAATATAATTATTTGAATTAAAAAGTGGATTTTATTTTTATCACCCGTATGGTCATTTTGAGTGCGCCAACGCGTCCGGAAGGGTCGAAATAGTCATAAAACACTAGCCGGGGGTTAAGTTTGGGTCCCGGGGCATTATTGGGCCATACCGGTAACTTATAGGGGCATTTTGGTAATTTCGGAAATCTGGGAATTAAAACCCACGAAAATTAGAAACAAAAATCTGACTTATTCTTTATCCACTAAACCCACTAACTACACTAAGGGACTTAATGGGCTACGGGAGAAGTTAAGATATAGTCCCAACTTACCAAAAACCAACCACACCTCCATTGTTATCATCCTTAGAGAAACTTGTAGAGAGAGAGAGAGAGAGAGAGAGAGAGAGAGAAGAGAATTCTGCAGAAAGAGAGAGCGAGAACAACTCAGCCTTCAAGATTCAACATCAAATTCAGAGAAAGATTAAGGTAAGTGGTTTAATTACAATTGATTCAATGCCATGCTTTTCCATGTTTAGGAATTATCGAATTTTATCTTGGAAGATGATATAGACCCATGAATTGGAAGTTTAAAACTATGAACTATGTTAGGGACTGCATGTAGAAACATTCTGGACGAATTATGAACTCAGAATTATGACCCTTGATGATTTAAAAACGGATTTTAGAAGAAGTTTATTAATGTTCTTGAAAGAAATAGAAATCTGGAATTCTTGATGAAGATTTGATCCATACAAAGCCCTTGAATGATGAATTATTGGTTTTAGAACGTTAACACTGTTGTAGGATGGTTGTATGATGATATTATAACGTTATTTTAGAGTTTCATGCTTGTTAATGGTGTTTTGGGTTGATTTGAAAACTGCAAAACGAAGCAGTCCGTAACCATACCTGGTGCGATCGATCGATCGACATTCATCAGTCGATCGATCGACCACCATCGATCGATCGAAGGAAAAGGTCGATCGATCGACCTTCCCAGAATGAGTAAAGTTCTTCCCTATTTAAATTTTAATGATGTTAACCCTTGGATAATATTGTTGGAGACCGTATGAATACCCTTAACCTTAAGGAAGACCAGTAGGCATGGTTATGAAATTTGGACCTTTATTAGAATTCAATTTGAGGAATTATTCTAAACTAATGAAATTCGATAAGTGAGTTAATATTTGGGTTAATGGTGTAAATTTGAATAATTTGATGAAATGAGGTTTGGGGCAGAAGTAAGGACCTTAGGAATAAAGATGTTATACGTGGGAATAATAGGAACTTAATAATCTATTTTAGATAGGTTTTAAGTATAAGAAACTACAACGTGAGACGTGTCGACAGTTTAACTTTTATATTATCGGGAGACGTAAAATATACAAATTGGAATAATGGTATAAGGATGTAGAGTATACCTTTATTAATATTGAATTATCTAAGATGTGCGAATGCTTAGTATATGATTTTTATATGTATGACATACCTACCATACTTGCTATCACGGGAGGTTACGTTCGCTTAGGGCCTTCTTATCCTTGTGTTGCTCGGATTTTGATTGGTACCTTGAGGACATAGTTCAAGAGAACGACTTATTTGTGAGTTAATAAGCCAGCTGACTATGGAGCGTAGGTATGTACGTGACCATGGATATGTTGAATTATGTTCGCCTCCATTTTTGTGTGTGGTGCTTATTCCAACAATTCCTGAGAGATTCAAAATTTGTGATCCTTATGTACGTGATGTACCGGGATGGATAGCAGAGTATGTGTGCACCGCAGCTTAGCCTTTGGGTGCTTGTATTGTATATTTATGATGTGAATAATATACGGTTAAATGAAATTGCTATGTTAAATTGTGGGTATGGTAATTGTAATATTATGAAAAGATAAAAGGGGACAGATATCCATAAATGGTTTTGTTAATAATTGGGAATCCGAGAATTAAAGTAGAACTCTCTATTTAATTGTTAAGGTTGGAAATTAAACGTGAACCAAGTAGAAGTGTTTGAAACTCTTTGGAATTAGATAGTTATGAGAAAACACATGAATGGGTACAGGAACGTTAGGAGTGCACAGTTAGACGAGAGGTGAGTATTTCATGTGAGAGCACGTCCTAACATGTATCTTGCATTCATTGTTTTAATTATTATTAAAGCACTTGCTATTTTTAAAATACTCTCCACATTCGGGCTTTGACCCGTTTGCTTTCAAATCTATCTTTTTGTAAAAACCATTTTAGGTGCCTAGCCACAAGGACACCATGCTTAGGATCCTCATTCAGGTGACGAGCTGTAGCGGTTTGTGGAAGTTACAGGACATTGATTATAGACGCTTCATCTATCTTGACTCTATACTCAGTATTTATTAGTTGTAGGGCATGTCGCCCATTTCTTTTAGAGGCATTTCATTTATTTCAGTTATTCAGACTTCGGTCATGTACTTAATTCAGAATTCAGACTTGTTTTATTATTTTCAGTTGTGGGATTGTTTTGAGGAGTTTTGCTCCGGACTTATTACTATTGTTGGTTATTTCATTACTTCGTTATGGTGAATGGATTTATGTTGTTCTTCCATTATCCTTTTATTGCATGTTAATCAGACTTAACCTAAAATTTGGCAACTTACTTTTTAAATACTAGGTGGTTAGTAATCATTTAAATGTTTTCGACAGTGATGCTATTAACTGAATCAACTTGATATTTTGTATTAATTTAATAAAGGAGTAGCTACCCGATATTTAATTAGTCGGGGTGTCACAAAAAATTGGAGAAAAATATGTGGGAAATTATGGAAAAGTCCTTGAGGTGATTCTATATGTTAAGTCTTGTTATTTTTCTCGTGTCACTGATTGAAATTATATAAATCATAGATCGTTTATATAACTTTCATTTCATGGTTTATATGTATGAATAGATGCAAGTTTACGCAAAAATTGAATGTGTAAACCCTTAAAATTGCTTCGGTTAAGAATATTGTGTAGTCAAACTTCTATATCTTTTTGTATACTTACTGGAATTGAGTAATTATAATTGAAGATAAAAATAGACTCGTATATGTATAACATATCCAAATATTATATAAAAATACCAAGCAATGAATCTTGGGTGATACTTGGAAGTTTGGGTATAAAATCTGCCCAAACAGTGTAAGTACGCATACCATGTGTTCAATGTTTGGCCTGATATAGAAAATGAACTCTAAAAATTATGAAACTTAAATTTCTTATTATTCAATATGTTTATTGAGATTGGGTGGAATATAATAGAAAGTTATGTTGTAGATAAATTATGAAAATCTATGGAAGTTGATTAAACGATGGATGAGCCTATAGGGCATATTTGCTTTGTATTGAAGAAATGGGCATAATTTTCTCCAGGAACCTGAAATGATGTTTCGTCTATTGTATTAGCAACCTAATATGATAATCATTGAATTATCAATAAGAAATGAAAGCATATTTAGTATATGATTTGGATATGTTAACTATATTGACATAAATTTAGATGAAACTTCATTTATGATAAGTGATGTGAATGGAATCATATGATGATTATGAATTGAGTTACGTTTTACTCTTTGTATTGTTGATATTCTTATGATGTTACTAATATTGTACGAATGATAGGAAATGAAGAAGAACTGGTTGAACAAGTGCCAGACAAAGGAAAAGGAAAAGTCTGTTAAATTACCAAGGTGAGTGTACTTAAGATTGTTTCATATACACAAATATATAAATGATATGATGATATGAATATAGCTCTAAGACTTGCCAATGGTCAAACTTATTATTGCCAATGGGCATACTTGTTATTGTCAACGGGCAGAATTACTTGGGTCTTATGATCCGGGATTGGTTATTGTCAATGGGCAGGAGTGTAGGATTTTATATCCACATATTTGATATATAGTACTGTTATCTCATTGCAGGGAAAGAGTTACAGTTTATAATATAACATTTTCAGGTTTGTATGATGTCAGCTAGGATACCATATGATCGAAAATTTTGAGAGTTGCACCGTTAGAAAGAGCTGGAGTTTAAGTATTGGGATTTTATCATTGTCACACTGAAGATTTTACTCCGCTCACATTGTATATATTGAGTTAGCATGGGTTGAGTTGATGATTGTAATATTTAATCATAAATAATCATAGTATTGTATGTCTGCATAATCATGACTCTGATGTTGATTATGTTATAGCACAAATAATAGTATTATGTTCATTATGTACATTACACATGGAAATATTAATAAATGAATTACATTTCAAATAGACTGAAGATTATGATATAATTATAATATAAATGAAATGATTATAATGGAATTGGGTTTGGGGTTTGATAAAATCCCTCCTAATATGTCAGTCGCGAGCACACACATACACCTTCGGTATGCTTGCACATAAGTCAAGTAAATAACAATCAATCATACTATAAGGATTCCTAAAATAATATCGCAAATCTTGATTTAATAATATGTAATTATATAAAAGTTAAGTGTCAATATGACCCAAAGTCATTCGAATTAGATCCTAAAGTCGTTCGAACTAAAACCCAATGTTATTTGAACCAAAAAACCCTTGTCGTTGGAACCGGAATCCTAAGTTGTTTGAACCAGAAACCTTGACCTTCGAATCAAATGACCTTTCTCATTCGAGCGAGAAACTAATGTCGTTCGAACGAGAATGATGCAGAGGTCTTCTTGTATCTTGTGCGAAAACGACTATAGTGACTAATCAACCTAAATTAAAACCCCTAAATATCATAATACACAGTCTCCTTCTAATCTTACATGTATATCAACATTAACATATATCAACAATTTTAGACGATTAAAAGTATGATTAATGATCAAATTTAATAATTAATGAAATATGGGGGCTTTTACATATTAACATTACTACGATTCATATTTAGTGTTTTTATATCTTGATTAAATGATTTAATGATTAAATTAAAGAATTCAACATCAAAACTACACTAGTTCATCAATATGTGAATAAAGCTTAAACATGTAATTAATCTAATTGCGAAATTAGGTTATAATATGATTACAAATCAGATTTCATGAATTAAGTTCAGATTCCAATGAACTGCTATTACTATAACACAAGCTTAATTAAACTCTCGATCAAAGTAAACTTCCGTTAGACCGATTGTATGAATCAAATCCCTTGTCTTTAATATTTTCAATCTTCTGTTGCTCCCTCAAACTCCTTAAGTGTTATTTGTTTTCTCTAATTTGTTATGAGAGTTTTAGATTTTCTTAATTAAGTTGAAAAGCACTAAATGCGAAATTAAGCATAGGCCAAAAAATAGCCTTTACATAACGAGACCAAAACTTAAATTCTAGCCCAATGGACTTAAATTCTACTATTTTAAGCAAAAAATGGAATTTCTATAATGTTTCGAAAGTAAATCCCAACGGATAATATATTCTATAAATTAATTATCTAATCAACTTAATTATTAGCCGGTATGAGTAGATTAAGTTAAAAACATGATTATTGATTAGTTATGTGTGACTCGGGATTATAAGAAACTACTTCATGATTGGTGGGACTCGATACCAATGGAATAATACAAACAAGAAAGCTTCTGACACCTGTCCCTGATCATTCTATAGTCATCCAGGATACTACGTCACTTCAAATATTTACTTAGTGAATTACAATGTATTATGTCGATTTATAAACGATGTGAATTCATGTAGCACATACAAGTGACACATAGCAATATACAAAACTGTACAGAGTGACATATCGTGTGCCACGACAGACAAATTGATAAATGCAAGAAAAATACGGAGCATTACACTATACTACTAAACCGCAACAATTTACACGTTTTTTTATCGATAATTTTTTTATAAACTTGATGTTGTGCATAAAAATTGTTAATTTGTTAAATGTGCTAGTTATCATGACTCAATAGTTTAGAAGGCACTTTGTTGGATTCTTTTAGACTAGCAAGTGCATACGTGCGTTGCACGTGTCATTCATGATTGAACTGTGTTCGTGTAAATTTGGACTTGTTAGATATACGATGAATTTGCAATACTGGAAATTATGCCAATGTGCATTTTTTAGAAAATTTGTCGTTTCCATGTGTCATTATTTTTTTTATAAACAATTTATTTACCTATTTAATAAATGTGTTTACAATTTTGTTGTTGGTCATTATAGTAAAGAGATGAAAAATATTCATCGTATTGACAATACATCTATTATAATTGTAGCGTAAATGAACAACAATGATTACATGGCCAATCCACATTAAAAAAGTGCAAATTAATCAATGTTATGGTTGATAGTTAAGTTAAACAACCAAAACTTGAAACGTTAAGGAGAATATTTTGTGAAATTATTAAATAGAAAGCGAACATTGTATAGTAAGGCAAGACTTTTATGTATTACTCCTATCTTCTATTGATATTCATATTGTCCCTAGTTTCCTCCACTTGATGCGCAGCAAAACGCCCTACAACTCCATCAATGGCACTCAATTTGTTGACTTTGATGTAGATTGTGAAATTATTTTTGTTACATAAATACAATTGCAGATTGTACTTGGATCGAAGATTTTTCCTGTGCTAGAGATTTAATGTCATTATTGTACATCGGTGGGGTACAATCGGTACGGATTTTTACCGTACCGTTTTGGTCCGACAAGAAATGTTTTTGGTTTCATATTATGAAATACCAAAAATCGATTTTATCGAAATCGAAAATACCGTAAAAAATTTGGTTGGTTTTGAATTTTAGATATAAAAAATCGATTTACCGAATTTTCGTACCGACTTATCGTACCAAATTTACCGTACCAAAATTATCAAAATACCATACCGGAATACCGAATTACAGTACAATATTACATAAAAGAAATGCCCCTTATATAAAAGGAAAACGCACATACACGGGGCTCTTCTAAACCTAAACCTAATTCAGCGCCTCACTCTCTCACTCCCTCTGCTTCTCCTCAATCTTTCACCCGCGTCGCCTCTCACTACCTCAATCCCTCCTCTTCGACGACATAGTCCATCCTCTCCTCCTCTCTCACCCGGCGACGCAACCCAAACAGGTATATAATTTCCTTTTTTTTCTGTACAAAGATGAATCACAGATTGGTTATACAAATTTCATCTTTGTTAAATTACAGATTTGATATACATCTTTGTCAAACTATAGATTGGTTTTTTTACATATTGGATATACTGTAAATGTTATACAGATTGGTCATTTACTATTTTGTTTAGTAGGTATGTAAGAAACTAAGTTAGTTTGTTGTGGTTGCAAAAAATTAATATTGTTAGTTTTTCAGTTCAATGTTATTTAGTAATCTTAGTTTTTTCGATTGATGTTCTGAAATAAGTGTTAGTTTTACAATTCTTAGTTTTTCAGATTCAGTCTCAAATAAATACACATTCCTTGCTTTACGGATAATACCGATTTTACGAATGGATAAACCGATTTGAAATTCTTGTATTTACCGGGGAAAAACTGAATTGAAACCGAAATAAAAAAAAAAACTAAAAAATACCGAAAAAAACGAAAACCTAGCCAGTTTGGTTTTGGTTTTTGTTTTGATGTACCGGTCGATAAATTGGTACGATACGTTTTTACCATTTAGATTGTAGTTTTGGTATTAGTAAGGGGTCATTCCCGACTATACTGTACCGGTTGCACCCCTAGGTGGTGTGGTAACGTGTGTCATACCGTCTTCTCACACTTGATGAATGTAGTCGAGCATCTAATAAATTTTTCCACCTTGTCAAATAGCTCGATAAGTGAATGAGAAGGTGTTATTATAATCTATAATGTTTCAATAAATTCCCTTAATTTAGAGGAGGTGTACGTGAATAACTCAAGTAATGAGGAAGGGGATTTTTTTCTAGACCGCCTTCACTCTTTTGGCAACAAAAAGTTGGGGGCTCGTATTGGAATCTCTTCACATTACAAAGTGCGCACCTTGAATTGTTTTGTAATTGAAGCAATGGACGTCATGATGCTAGGTTGTTTGCATTTTTTATGTAAAATAAATGTAAGATCATATTTATAGTATATTTCAGATGAAGAGAATAAGAGATTTAGGTAGGAAATAACAAATAAATTATTATAGCCTACAAATTAATAGTAAATCTAACTTATATACTTACACCGTAATTTGAGTTTGATACTAAAAAAATACAGGGGCAAAGAAATATATGGAAAAGGTTTTGAATAATAGGTTGAGATGTATAATTATTTTATAATGTATCCATTGTGATGCTCTGAAATCATTTTCAACTAACAACATTATTAATATAATTAAATTGTATTATTCAAAAAATTCAAATTAAATATTCATACATATTCTAATGGATGGATTCAATTTTATTAAAATAAAAATTAGGTTTGGAATATAAGAAGATATTTGAAAAGTAATATTATTAGTGTGAGATTTTTTTTTTAAATTTCGATTAAAATATAACTACTTATAATGAAGACATCGAGGTTTGGAAAAAAAGGGCAAGGATTGTTGCCTAAAAGATTACGGGGACGGAGTTTTATTTCACCTATCAATAATAAAAAAGTCCATAGTTTGTATAAACATTAACTTTGTATTTAATACCTAAAAATTAGTTACTAATGACAGAATATTGGAGCACAATATATGTTCAAAATCTTCCGAAACATCATAAGCTTATGCAGAAACCTAATTATGGTGCATAAGATCTTTTCATCACATGCTCAACTCTATAAGATATTCAGTTTTAAGTTATAACCTAAAATTGATACTTGGATGGGAACCACTACCCATATAGGAAACGTCCCGTCAATAATGACCATATAAATTAATCTAGCTAACAAAATAAAAAATTAACAACAAGAAATAAATTCATCTAATCATTTTTTGACCGACCGGAGCAATATTTCAAATTGAGAAGATTTTATAAATTATTTTGGTTATAAAATTTAAGAAATCAACCACGTCCTCGTATTTTAAAATCTTAATTGGTTGCTGAGTTATAATAAGACACTATACCAATGACGCATGTATAAGGGGTAGAGGGAATAACTATTAAAGACGGGTAACACCATTAAAACACCATACATGTGAGTAAAAGGAAAAAAAAACTCAATTTCATATTTTTCTCTATATTCTATTAGACATTTCTTTTTTTATCAACCACGTAACAAACAAATACAAGCTAGCATTAAAAACAAATATACAAAAAACTCAATTAAATACTTTTCTTTGTATCTCATGCATTTTGCTTACAGATGTGAAAAGACTTTTATTTGAATATTTAATACGAAAACGTCATCTTGCTAAGTATTTTTCATTTTTCAAATAGTGAATTCTCCAAATGATATGGAGATATAAAAATATGATTCCAATCCTCTATGGATGGAATAGTTGTTAGAGCGCATGTGGCACATTTGTTACATTATGTTTAAAAGTAGTGTGTAGATTATTGAATCATCTCAACATGAAATATTATATTATCTTGAAATGACCAAATATCGAATTAGCACATAGAAAATTGCATATCGATATCAATTAAACGTGTAAGATAACAATGTTAAGCTATGAGGAATACATTTTCATCTAAAATCAATCCAAACAAGAAATAAATTTATCGTGCAAAGCCCAATTTCAGTGAGAAAACTTACCATAGCCAAATATAAAAAAATTCACTAAAAATTAGACTTTGTCGTGAATAGTTGGTATATATCGGGTCACGCGAATCTGGTAGCAATAAAAAGGACACTATATGACGACAAAACAAAATAATCCCGAAAATTTTATCTTTTTTAGCGACTAATTTTTGTCTTCACTAACGAAGTGGTGTTGGTCACTATAGGTTTGTACTTGCAAAGAACTATGTCTTTCGCAACGAAATTTATCCATTAACAAAATGTACTGTAATTTTTGGTGACCAAATGTCTTTTGTGATGACTTTTTCTATTACGTGAATGATACACGTCGAAGTTTATTTATATGCACCCTCTAAATACAGAAAAAATACCATTCTATCCCAGTAAATTATAAACTACACCTAATTATTTAAACCATCTTTAGTTAAATAAGAACTATCCATACAAATTATAAACTTAAGAGCCAAGAATATGACATAACCACGCTTTAAATATGTAAATATTGTCTACAATACGTGTTAAAAAATTCGTAAATCCAATTAAAAAATCGTAAGAAAATCTAAAGTAACTTATTTTCTCTCCACGAAGATGACAACTTGTGGATAAATTGAAACAAATCATGGAAAAATCACCATTAACACCAATTTACAATTTGAAAAGGTTGAAGAGACAAGTATACAAAATTAAATGTATAATGGTGTAGCAATACTGAAAACTTATACACACATCCAAACTCAAGAAAAAGGGCGATGGTGGAGTCTTCAAAACATGGTGGTGTTCATTTGGATATGCTTCATCATAACGAAAATTTAAGAAAGAACCAACAGTTCACAAAGTTCTGTTTTAAATTTGATTTTATGATTCATTTCTATATATAAAGAAACTCATTTTCTTATGTATAATCTATTGAAATGATAAATGCGTATAAGAAATACATAACACAAAATTCACTATATTGTAAATTTAACTAAAAGTGGAATAAAAGATTTGAAGTAGGATTCAAATCAAATGTAATAAGTTATCTTACAAGTGTAGATGGTCTACAAAGACTTCTATTTTGGGCAATCCAAAGTCCTATCCAGTATAAATTCCAATGCTATTTAGCCTTGATGATGTTATAGAAAATAACATAAAATTTTAACATCATTTAGAGAAATACAAGCCTAATATTAATATAACCGAGGATAAAATAAGAACAAAAATAGTTTCTCACAAATTTTAAACAGGGGCTTGACCGAGGATAACTTCAAAAATTTGTATAAAACATACCAAAATAACAATTGTGTTAATGACTCGTAGGTTGATCACATTTCTTTCTTGAGCGGAGACCCCTTTTTATAGATGTGCAGGGAGGCTAAGAGGAATAGCCGATTGAATACCAATATTAAATCCAACCTTTATGGATATGAGAGATGACGGGAGAGGTACGAAGGTAGGGAAAGCAAGGGAAATAAAATGTTATTTTGCGGAGAGACAGGGGTAGCTTGACAATTCTCATATGAATTGAGGGCATAAATGCCCGTCCACAAGGGATATATGTGTTTTAGAAGCTTTTTAAATTAGTATAGTATATAGTAAAATGTATTGTTTCTTTTTGTCTCTTAAGTCTGAATTCGAACCATTAAGAGTTAAAAGGTACCAGATAATATTTATTTTTTTAAATGATTAAGAGGCTAACGACTATATTTGACACTTAATAATTAAAATGTGGAGTTACTTTCGAAGTCAGAATCAATTAAATACATTCATTCAGAAATAAAAATAAATATATTTTTTAAATTTAAATTTGAGTTTTCATATTCTGACTTTCAAATTGAGATGAAAAACAAATCTTTATCTTTATCTTTATACACTATAAAATGCTCTACAAGGAGCTTTAATGCATTTTCACCATATTATGCCATGTGGCATCTTAATTCACTTTCATCATATCTATCACTTATAACCCTTCTTGGGATGCTTTTCTCATTCTTTCCTGCTCCTTCGGTTTCTCCACACGTTTATTTCCTCTTCAAAACTGTTATTTTTTATAAATTACGTTCAATATTTTTTTAAATAACTCACGTACAGTATTTTTTAAATTACGCACAGTATTTTTAACAACATATACATAATTCTTTTATTATTTTTATAAATTACGTAAATATTTTTTTAAATAAAAAACAACTTTTTAATTTAAAAAAAAAAGATTTCTCTTAATTAAAAAAAATCATTTTAAGTGTTTTATAAAAAAAAGTTGTTTTTTTAACAAAAATAAAAACCGTTAACCATGAAAATTAGGGGTGAAAATTCGTGTATTTGGGTCATGTTTCGGCCGACACGATATGACACGACAAGAATTTTTTGAACACGAACACGACCCAAATAAAAACGACATAACACGACACGGCACGAATAACCCGATTCTTTAAAAATTCACGCTAAATTAAACATAAATAGATACGATAACCATATTAAAACACGATTAACATGACAAGACATGATAACACGATTCATAATTTTGACACGAACACACACGACACGACTTCGTGTAAAAAAAATACGACACGAACACGACATATTGTGTCAATTTTGGGTAAATTTCGTTTCGTTACGTGTCGTGTTTTCATGTCATTTCTAAAATTTCACCACCATATTATGCCACTTGGCATCTTAATTCATTTTCATCATATCTATCACTTATAAGCCTTCTTGGTAGACTTTTCTCATTCTTTCCTGCTCCTTCGGTTTCTCCACCCGTTTATTTCATCTTCAAAACTATTGTTTTTAATAAACTACGTTCAATATTTTTTTAAATAACTCACGTACACTATTTTTTAAATTACGCACAGTATTTTTAACAACTCAACTCAACTCAACAAAGCCTTTTCCCAATTATTTGGGGTCGGCTACATGAATCCTATTTTTTCATTTCATTCTGTCCAGTGCAATATCTTCGGTTAAACCACATGATATCATGTCCTTTTTTATAATATCCCGCCAAGTTAATTTAGGTCTACCTCTACCCCTTGGGTTACCATCAATACTAACTAAATCACTCTTCCTTACAGGAGCATCCATTGGTCTACGCTTGACGTGTCCAAACCATCTAAGTCGATTTTCTCTCAATTTATCTTCTATAGGAGCTACTTTTACCGTTTCACGAATTTGTTCATTTTTAATTTTATCCTTTCGAGTTTTACCACAAATCCATCTTAGCATTCGTATCTCCGCCACACTCATTTTCTGCACATTTTGTTTCTTGGTTGCCTAACACTCTGTCCCATATAACATGGCGGGTCTAATGGCCGTCCTATAAAATTTTTCTTTTAACTTCAAAGGTATACGCCTATCACACAGAACGCCGGTCGCACTTCTCCACTTAACCCAGCCTGCTCTAATCCTATGCGTAACATCATCACTAATATCTCCATCTGTTTGTATAATCGATCATAAATAACGAAAATGATCATTTCTAGGTATCTCTTGACCCTCTAATTTTACCACATCCCCATTTGTCCTTCTATTACTACTAAAATTGCACTCCACATATTCTGTTTTAGTTCTGCTTATTTTAAATCCTCTTGTTTCTAAAGTTTCTCTCCATAATTTCAACCTAGCATTAATCTCCGTCTTAGTCTCATTCACTAAAATAATGTCATCTGCAAATAGCATACACCATGGCACCTCATCTTGTATTTGTCCAGTCAACTCATCCATAACAAGAGCAAAGAGATAAGGACTTAATGCTGAACCTTGGTGTAGACCTACAGTAATTGAAAATTCACTACTTTCTCCGACTGATGTTCTTACTGTAGTCATCGCACCATCATACATATCCTTGATCACATCAGTATATCTGCGCGTCACTCCTCTTTTATGTAGAACCGACCATATTATATCTCTGGGTATCCTATCATACGCCTTTTCCAAATCTATAAAAATCATATGAAGATCCTTCTTTTTTCTCCCTATACCTCTCAATTAATCTCCTTAATAAATAGATTGCTTCCATTGTTGACCTCCCATGCATAAACCCAAATTGATTCTCAGATACTGTTGTCTTCAATCTCAATCTATATTCAATCACTCTTTCCCAAAGTTTCATTGTATGGCTCATTAACTTAATACCACGATAATTTGAACAACTTTGTATGTCCCTTTTATATTTATAAATATGTACTAAAATACTTTTTCTCCATTCATCGAGCATCCTATTAGTCATTAAAATTCTATTAAATAATTGTGTACGCCATGATACTCCATCCTCTCTTAAGCACTTCCAAACCTCAATAGGAATACCATCTGGTCCTAAAGCCTTCCTTGTTTTCATCTTTTTTAGAGCAATCCCGACCTCTGTTGTCCTAATTCTGCGGAAAAATATATTTTCTCAAGTCTCTCTAAGTTTCTCTATATCTAATCTACTCTCATTATCTCCATTTAATAACCTCTCAAAGTAGTTTTTCCATCTTTCAATAATTTCATCATATTTGACTAGGACTCTTGAATCATCACTTTTGATACACTGGACGTTATTAAAATCTTTTGTTTTCCTGTCCTTAAGTTTAGCAAGCTTATAAATACTTTCTTTCCCTTCTCGTGTTCCTAATTTTGTATAAAGATCATCATAAGCTTTTAACTTAGCATCTCTTACCACTTTCTTAACTTCCTTTTTAGTGCATTTATATTTCTCAAAATTTTCTTCATTTCTATTTGTTTGCCATGTTTTAAAGCACTCCCTTTTAATTTTTACTATATTTTGTACTTCTTCATTCCACCACCAAGTTTCTTTAGACTGTGTCCCCTTGTCTTTTGATTCTCCAAGAATTTCTTTTGATATTCTTCTAATACATGTGGTTATCTTATTCCACATTATGTTAGTCTCTTCTTCAGTATTCCATGTTGCTTCATTTAATACTTTATCTTTAAATAGTTCTAATTTCTCTCCTTTTAAGTTCCACCACCTAGTTCGTGGGGATTATCTTCACTTTTCGCACTCGTGATTGATTTTTATTATTTATATCCGACACCATTATCCTATGTTGTGAGGTTAAGCTCTCTCCCGTGATAAACTTACAATCTTTACACTTTAATCGGTCTCCTTTCTTAGTAATGAAAAAATCTAGTTGGCTCTTATGCGTTACACTTTTATAAATTATTAAGTGTTCAAACCTCTTTTTAAAACATGTGTTTACTAGGTATCTCTTGACCCTCCAATTTTACCACATCCCCATTTGTCCTTCTATTACTACTAAAATTGCACTCCACATATTCTGTTTTAGTTCTGCTTATTTTAAATCCTCTTGTTTCTAAAGTTTCTCTCCACAATTCCAACCTAGCATTTATCCCTATCTTAGTCTCATCGACTAAAACAATATCATCTGCAAATAGCATACACCATGGCACCTCATCTTTTATTTGTCCAGTCAACTCATCCATAACAAGAGCAAAGAGATAAGGACTTAATGCTGAACCCTGGTGTAGCCCTACTGTAATTGAAAATTCACTACTTTCTCCAGCTGATGTTCTTAGTGTAGTCATCGCACCATCATACATATCCTTGATCACATCAATATATCTGCGAGTCACTCCTCTTTTATGTAGAACCCACCATATTATATCTTTGGGTATCCTATCATACGCCTTCTCCAAATCTATAAAAATCATATGAAATAACATAATTGTTTTATTGTTTTTATAAATTACGTAAAATATTTTTTAAAATAAAAAACAACCTTTTAATTAAAAAAACAGATTTTTCTTAATTAAAAAAAATCATTTTAAGTGTTTTATAAAAAAAAGTTGTTTTTAAAAAAAATAAAAACTGTTAACCATGAAAATTAGATGTGAAAATTCGTGTATTTGGGTCATGTTTCGGACCGACACGACATGACACGACAAGGATTTTTTGGACACGAACACGACCCAAATAAAAACGACATAACACGACATGGCACGAGTAACCCGATTTTTTAAAATTTCACGCTAAATTAAGCATAAATAGACAACCCGAATAAAAACACGATTAACATGACAAGACATGATAACACGACTCATAATTTTGACACGACACGACTCCGTGTAAAAAAACACGATACGAACACGACATATTGTGTCAATTTTGGATCAATTTCGTTTCGTTACGTGTCGTGTTTTCGTGTCGTTTCTAAAATTGTCACCCCTAATGAAAATAAATTGTTTTACACTGTTAAAAAATATTTTTAACTCTTTAAAAACTATTTTTTTTATAAATAAATTATTTTTTAAAGATTTTTTTAATACATAAAAGAAATGGTTTTAATGATTTTTTAACTTTTGAACTAAAAAAATGTTTTAAAATAACTATTTTTACCTTTTTCTAATTATTTTATGAAATTAAGAAACTGTTTCAAAGTTAAAAGGAAATTATTTAACTGTTCAATATAAGAAAAATAAATTAATATAAAAATTATTTTACTGTTTCTTTTTAATAAAATAAGTACAATATATCTTATATAAAAATAATTTTTATTTTTTAAAAATTGTTCTTTTTATATAAAAAATGTTATAACTAATTTATAAAAAAAGTTATTTTTTAAATAAAAATAAAAACTTTGCTCTATTTTTACAAGTTATTTTATAGTTATATATATTATTTTATTATGAAATTTTTAATTAATTTTTTATTTTTACTTAGCATCCTTTTATGTATTGACAATTCTATAAATATTTATGGTACAATCAATGTACAACTAGTTGAACTTAATATGTGGAAGTGGTTACATTAATTTACCATTTGTTTTAGGAGTATACAACGACATCGTTCCCACTTAGTCGATCGATTTCATCTGGACCTCATCAATTCCTCTTCCCCTCTCTCCTAAAACCGCACAGCAGATCTCAGACTCTCTATCTCTCGTCCGATGGATTGTCACAGCTTCGCTTTTCGCCTGCTAATTATCTTATCGGTCTTTTTCTTGCACTCTAGGGTTCGTTCTCTCTCTCTTTCTCATATTATATTATCTATGTAATGTAAAGTTGACGTTAGTATGGATCCGTTTTAACTTACTGATTCAAATTCAGGCCGATGACAGTGGCTCAGTTTTGTTCCTGGATAGCCCATCTCACCAATATTTTCGCCATCAGCCTAAGGTAACTAACTTGTATTTACTTTTATATTTGTTCAATTATCTTCTGTTCCAATTCTAGATTTTCATTCTCAATTTATAATAACTACAAAGCTGCTAAGTAATATTTACATGATTTAAAATAGGGTTCAAGCTACAGAGCTGCTAAGTAACTAAACAAAAAGCAAATCGAGTTAGATTACTATTGTTTGATCACTAAAACTTAGAAAGCATCCGCTAGGTGATAATATAACTCTCAATTCTGATATGAGTTTGGTACATATTTATATCTTAAGAGCGTTACATGATTAGATCCAACAGTAGTATGGGGTTGTTGGATGTTGGTTTTAGCCTTCTTCTTTGATCTGTTGATTGAATGTAGCCCCAATGACAAGTTTCTATAGCCAAGGAGTTAATAATCACCTGTCAAATTCTTAAAATGCACTTATACCTAGGTTGATGCGCAGGACAAGCAAGTGAGATATAATAAGAGTTATCCCATCCCAACATCTAGTGGCATAAAAGGTTTATGTCGGATAACTTATCTCACTTGAAATTTTTCCCTATCCAACTCCAAACATGAGATGGGATTCTTGTTCCACTTGAAATCCTAGTCTATCCTACACCAAACATGGGTCATTTTGATGGGCGTTCATTTCTTTTCCATATAAATTAGTTATTCTAGTTCAATTTTTAATTTCGGGGTGCTTGATTTAAATGCATTATCTTAAAACAATAGTTTTAAACATGAAAAGTGCTTCTATAGTTTTATCATTTTCCATGGAAAACATTTATTACTCACCCTCAAAGAATTAATTTCAATGGAGAACTCCATAAGTAAAGACCAAACCTGTTCCCTCACTTTCTACTGATTTTTCAACTTCTCATGAAAATGAACTATTTTTCAATTATTTTCCAACTTTACAGTCGAACACTCCCTTAATTCTGTTTCAGCATGAAAAGTGTCCATGAATAGATCATTTTGTCATATCTGATTTCATTCTGCAGAAGTATTAGAACTTTAAGTAGTGGTGCTGAGTAGATTATCAAAGCCGCTCATGTTTGTAACTATGCAATGAAATTTAGGGAGAGCTTTTTTTTTAACCAGATTGTGTCCGTCAACGACAGTAGCTCTACAAAAGTGTGTTCACCATTAGGTACCAGTAGTTTCTGCACACTATAATACTTGGCAAGGTGTTTTTAAGGGGTACTCCCCCCACCCTCTTCCACCCCACCCCCACCCTCTAAAACTAAAAAAATCCTCTGTTTTCAATTATTGATTTCTAGCACTATATTTTATGGTAGAAGATGGTTTTGCAACTCATTATTAGAAAATTCTTTGAGGACTCCTTTGTCATAACTCTATAGGAGGGACCCGGACAGGGGCGTGTGTGTGTTTTGGGGTAGGTGGGTTTATCATGTTTTTTTGTTTGATTTGGTTATATATTTCTCTCCAGATCAAGCTTTATATCATCAACGATTAAATTTGAAGTCTTAAATGATAGGTAGTCAATTGGTTCTTTTGTTAGATTGCAATTTAGTCGTGTTGAAGAGAGTGATAGTCACTGGCTGATTTTCTGTTAAAAAAAACACTGCACGATCATGTAAACATCAACTGTTTCCCTCCCTCTTCTATACATGGTAGCATTAGGTTTGATGGGGATTACTCTTGTATACATTAGATTGAAATGGTAAATTTGTGCTTGACCTACTCTTAATTCTCCACCCCTTTTGTTGCTCTATTGAGACTTTTTCTAGCATCGCTTTAGTTTTAGGATTTTATGTCTCCCTTTCGTTGTGTATTCCTCCTTCCAATAAACGAAGTAGAGTTTTGTGCCAAATCTCGCACTATCTGATGAATGGCCTGTTATTTGGGAAAAAATTCTTTCGGTGTGGAGGCGGAAAGCGGTTGGAATCATGCATTATTAAATTCTTTATATTCAGAACCCCATACGATCATAATTTAAGCTTTCTTATGATGTTATAACACAATGCTTTACTTTCTAACTCCCAACATTCTATCCCTTTTTTGTTCAATCTTTTCTTCACGGTCAAAGTGTTTCTGTAATTGATCATTGGTGGCCATTACAGTTCTTTATCTTATAAATTGGCCAACCAAATACTCCTAATTATATTGAGAATTTACACTTCAAAATGATATGCATTCTCAAATGCGCTGATGGTTTTAGAATATTGTTACTGATGTGAATTGCGAGGCTTAGAGGCTATGTTTAGTACATTCCTACTTGAGTGGCATTTTTGTTCTTTATCGATTCTTATAAGAGGGAAGTATTAAAGGGTAGTAAGGGCAAAGATGTAATTATGACCTTTTCTTGTAGCCCAAGTGTAGAGTCTTCTACTTCCTCCTATAAATACTCCTCATGTAGCCCCATTTGCGGCAATTCTATATTTTTGAGATATTGAGAGAGAGTTGAAACAAGAGTTAAATTATCTTCTTATTTTCCATTTATCAGAGCCTCGTTGGCTGCACCCATTGTTGTTGTTGTATAACAAATTGTAGATGACGACAAA
Organism: Sambucus nigra; assembly: GCA_949130495.1. Lineage (NCBI taxonomy): Eukaryota > Viridiplantae > Streptophyta > Magnoliopsida > Dipsacales > Adoxaceae > Sambucus > Sambucus nigra. The sequence goes on along the minus strand of OX422209.1, from coordinate 641,399,624 downwards.
TGGGACCTAAGAAGAGGTTTGCTCCCGTCGATTCGCGCACCGATAGGCTCGAGGAGGTTTTAAACCGCCTCTTAGCGTGATTTAACGCTCTCGATGCTCGCTTTCCTCCACTCGACGCATCCACGAGCCACCCTTACTCCGGCCTCACCGTTGCACAAAACCTTAATCTTGCCACCACCAATTCTACCCACTCCACCCCACTACTAGCCTTAAATAGAACACACCAGCCCAATACCACCACTCGGGCTGGCGGAGTAGCGGTAGGTGATACCACCAACCCACCCCGATCCTCCTGGACCAAACCCCTACCACCGCGGTGCCCTTGGGGATCCCGTCTACCGTCGATCAGTTCCATAACAGTGGCGGGACACTAGCGTCGCAACCACAGGGAGCCCTAGTGCCTTCGTTTGCCTCGGTAGCTTCGCCCTCCAATTTTCGACGGCCTGTCTCCATTCCGGAAGCCCATACCCACTACCTTCCACCGCCGGTGGCCGCCGACAGTGGCGCTACCAACCCGCAGGGTGCGGCACCAACCCCACCACCTTTGATTGATCCTTCAATTCCAAATCAATCCAATTCTAGGGTTCTACCACCCATTTTCCAAATGAATCAACAATTCGTAAACCCTAACCTACAACCGTACAAATTTCCTCCACCATTGCCCGATTCAAACTTATTCGACCATCGACCACCGTCACCACGCATTTCACCACCACTTATTCTCCAAACCAGTACTTTTCCTCGACCACACCCTAAACTCCACTCTTATTGACTCCACCCATGATTCACACCTCCTGCGAGTTTTCACATATCCCCGCCACATCATGTGCCGTATCATTCACATCCTCTTCCATCCCTACCCCCGGCTCTACCTACACACCTCCACCCACACCTCCACCCACATACTACTTACACCACGCTTCCGCCCCCACCTTTACTTTATACCACCTTGCCTCCAGTCCGCCATAGAGATCATGTTCACCACTCACAGTTTGTGTGGGATGCCCGTTTAGCATATTCTGCCACAGTTTGAGCTTGTTCAGAGTTGGCTAGGCCACCCCCAGCAGGGTGGGCCTCTTTCTCCTAGACCATAGTAAACTGGATATTGAGCCACCTCAATCTATGGAGTGATGCACAAATGTTTCACCTTTTGACTCTTTGAGTTCGAAGGTCATTCCATTTGTGTTATTAGAGAGGGCATTTGATGGATCAGTGCCCGCATTGCCAGCAAGCAGTGTTTGGTCCACCTCGAACATCTTTAGTGACGACAATTCGTCCTTATGTGCCACCGTCCAACTCTTGTTGAGACACCTCTTCTAGCCCCATCCATCGCCTCAGAGGCAGTGCTGTCGAGCCCTAGTTAAGGATCCTCCGATAGGCGAGGATGGGTTTGATGAGGATGATCTAGACCTTCAGTGAGGTGACCCCATTACTCGTATGCCTCTTCAGATGCTTTTCCGGAGTATGCAGGGGGATATCAGGGTTGATGTGCCGATGTTTGATGGTCACCTCCAGACCGATGCGGTGATTGATTGGCTTGTCACCATCAAGCGTATTTTTTAGTATAAGAGGTTGAGTGGTCGCCGTTGTGTCCTTGCGGCGACCAAATTTTAGGGCTACGTTAGTGTTTGGTGGCATGATTTAGAGCAGCGATTGATGGTCAGACTTCTATCCAGTCTTTTATCGAGTTGCGAGCAACGATGATGGCCTTGTTCGTCCCTGCCACTTACGAGCGAGACCTATTTCTCCGAGTTCAGGCCCTCCGTCAGGATACATCCGTATTAGACTACACTGAGAGGTTTCAGACCTTATGCACTCGAGTCCGACTAGGAGAGACTGAGGAGCAGCGGATCAGTCGCTATATTCATGAGCTTTAGGAATACATTCAACGGGATCCTGCTTGACGTGATATCTCCCCCTTTGCGAAGGCTGTAGAATGTGCCACAAAGGTGGAGGTGTACCATCAGATCCCCTCCACTACTTGTAACCAAACTGCTACCTCTGCACCTGCTCCTGCCTCTAGTGCTCCACCTCCTGTTACTACCCTCTTCAGGGGCCCAGAGTACTTCGAGGAGGTCAATGACCCGCGCCACAGTATGCTCTCATCAACATCCACTACTACTACCCTCTTCAGGGGCCCAGAGTACTTTGAGGAGGTCAATGACCCGCGCCACAGTATGCTCTCATCAACATCCCGGAGGGTGACACCGATGGCATTCCTTTATGAGTTTGTGGATGTAGTGGGGGAGAATGATGTGAATTGAGAGGTTTAGAGGGTACTTTTAGTACATTCCTACTTGAGTGGCATTTTTATTATTTTCTCTATTATGATGTACTTTTCTTTTATTGTTAGTTTAGTTGTTTTGTTTAGGTATTATAGGAGGGAAGTATTAAAGGCTAGTAAGGGCATAGATGGAATTATGATCTTTTCTTGTATCCCCAAGTATAGATCCTTCTACTTCCTCTTATAAATACTCCCCATGTATTGAGATATTGAGAGAGAGTTGAGACGAGAGTTAAATCATCATCTTATTTTCTATTTGACGCTCTTTTACGTCTGTTACATACAAATTCGCTTAGGCTCTGTCCCTACTACACACCAATAATATCAGGGGGTATAAAAATTACACCTTTATCTCCCATTATGAGCCGTCACAGCCCATAGCAGCCATTAGAACTTGTTACAGTTATGATCGTATTGCCTGTAGAACATGTAATTTTACAGTGTGTACCTTTGATCCCTAGAGGATGCGGGAATTTGAACTGCAACCTCTCTAATATATGTTACAGGTGTGTGAGTTCGGACCCATTGGCTTTTTTAGTTTGTGTTTTATGTTTAGGGTGATGAAGTGAATGTAGAGCATCTTTTGCTGTACTGCATAGTAGCCAGAGATTCGTCAAATATATATATGTATATATGTATGTATATATGTATGTATAGTTTAAGTAAGTTAAGAACTTCCCTTTGACTTGGTCCTTGGAGGAGGAGGGGCATTGGTATATGGAAGCAGCTACGTTACCCTTGTGTCTTTTTAATGTGTTTAGAGGCACTTTTTAGTTCATCTAGAAGCCAAGGAATTCAAGGGCTTTTTGAAGATGGAGATGTGCCTATCTCTAGAGCCAAAACAAGATTACTGAAAACTTAGTTGTTTGGTTCAAAGAAACTTGTCTGGGTTTACCTTGTTCTTTCAATGAATATATATATGTAGCTCGTGCGTACGGCACAAATACACAGGGTTTATGGTGTTATCTAATATTGTTTCATAAAAAAGAATATTTACCCTTTCGAAGACTGTCTAGGAAGATATAATGTTGTTGGTAGACATATTAAGCTCTTCCGAACTCTTATTGGGATGCCAAACATGACTTCAGCTTCCCCCCCCCCCCCTCTAATAATAAACTAATAAATTCAGTAGCTTGTATAGATCCCAATTTCTTTTATTGAAGAGGTTATGTTCTGTGTGGTAGTAGATATTGTAGTCTTGGATCTTTTTTTCTTCTCCTTTATGCTGTATCTTTCCTTTGTACAAAGTTGTTCGCATTTTTATTTGCAAACTGAACAGTTCATGTTATTATGGTCTGAATGCCTGATATATCTTTGCTTATTCAGACTGGTTCAATGTTACTCCCAGAAGTAGGTGCTGCTGTGTCAGTCTTACTTGGTTTTGCACCCCCTGCTACGCTTTCAGCTGCTAGTTCATTTAAGGTCAGAATACTCACAGCATAATGGGTATTAATTCTTGGGTGATTATGACTTTTATCGCCACTTCTGTTCCAATTTTTGTATTGCATTCTTAATTTATTGGAAATTTGAGATGCACTCTTAAACATCACTAAAATTTACCAAGTGTCATAAAATATTAAAAAAAAAATGACTGAAATTTAGCGGCGCTTTTGGGGGACTTGTCTCAAATTGAAAAAAAAAACTGGGTGTAACACAGAAGTTGAATAAAATTGAGTAAAAGTCAAGATGACCCTTAAAGTATCACTAAAGCTAACTAAGTTTCATAAAATATAAAAAAGAGGACGCTGTGAAATTTCGTGAAGCTTTTAGGGATGTATCTCAAATTAAAAAAAAAACGGGGGTATAAACAGAAGTTGAAATAAAATTGGGGGTAAAAGTCAAGATGACCCTTAACTCTTCCATTTCTTCTCTTCCACTGGAAACTTTTTGTTCAAAATAAGTCACTATGCTATTGGGCTTTCAGTTGAACGAGTTGCTCACTCCCAATCCGTTTGATAGACCTCGTTCCGTTTTCATGCTAGAGGTTAGAGGAGCCAAAGGTACCTAAAATTGAATTTGAAATGCATCATGATCTGTGTAACTATCAACTTTTGTATGCATTTAAAATTTCCATAATATGGTTTTGGCACATGCAGATTCCCAAATTGCGGTTGGCTTGGATAATGATTTTTTCAGTACTGCCCTTAGCCACAGAGTTATTATTGGTGAAATAGAAGCTGACATTCAACTTCCAGGTACTTGACCTTTTGTAAACTCGTGCAGTAGCTAATTTTTTTTTTGTTTTTTTTGGAGTTACCCTCTGTAATGCTGATACTAAAGATGCCCCTTGTTAAAATTACAATTAGACTCGCAGGGGTATGTCAACTAAAACACCCCAACCCACTGTGGGGTCTAATTATGAGAATAGGGGTATATGTTATAGGGGTAAAGTCAAAAATGGCCAACCTGTTATGAGGGTATGACCACGTTGCGCTTCATTTTTTTAACCCAATGCTTTGACGTGTATATTTGTAGATGAAGATGAGGTATCTGTTGTCTCTTTGAAGGAACTTTCAAGTTTTGATTCATATACAGAATGCAGTGACAAAGAACTAAGTGATTTTGTGAGTCGTGATTCTTGTTTTTCACTTTGCAGAATTTCCACGTTTTTTTCTCTCCCAGGATAGTTCTGGTTCATATGTGACATTTGATTTGTTTATCTGATCAGGTATCTTGGCTGGGTGGATCATATGTTCCTGACGCATTGGAACAGTTGAGCGGAGAGTTGATTATCCCCTTGGCTAATGATGACCTTTTGAAGCTTCATATGTCAAAGGTCTTCATTACTATTTTTACAGTTCCTGTCTTGTTATCCGTTCATATGTTTGTAGTTATATCCATTAATAAGGACTTGCTAAGCCTTGCCTCCTTTTCTATTCCCTAAAATAAAAATTTGTTTGAACTAATTTTCGTTTAATATGCAGAAAGCCGACAGAGAATTCATTGCAAGTCTTGTCTCACTAATTCGCAATATTCGAAGGGCAATGGTTATTCATCAAGATCTTTCTGGAAGTAAGCACAAGCCAGCTGAGTTAGTGACAGGAAGTTTTGATGGCATCAAGGTGATCAAATCCATTTCTTTTTCCTTTCTCTTATTATAGACTTGAATTATGTTAACTCTTTATTTTGAGTTCCCAATTTGGTTGGTATAAAAATAGAAGTGATTTTTCCTTTTGTCTAGCTTGTAGAAATCCTTTACACAATTGGCACCATCTGCTAAGCACAGATCGTAATGAAAAGGACTCACAATAGATCATAATGAAAAGGACTCACAACCTCCATGTCATCCACATCTCTCTCAATAGAATGCGGTTTCTGTTACCTGTCTTTGACCTCGAAGAATGGAAAGATATCCTAATTAATACTCACATTTCAGAGTATTTTTAGCCTTCTGTTTTATCATTTTTAATGACAGAACTAACGTTTAGAAAGTTTATGCATTGTGCTTGCTTTGGTTTTTGACTGGAAAAATGCACACACACACACAGTGTACATTATCAACTTCCTCATCACTCTGTGGTGGAATGATGATAATACTTTTTTATTTTTATTTTTTAAGTTCCCATTGCTGGGTTCTTATCTTATTCACCTCGAGTGATGTTCATCACTTACCCTCGAACAACAAAAGGAAATTTTTGTAATCTTTCTTCTCATTGGTATTTCAGATTGTAGATTTATGTTGAGAGAAAATTTAAGATTGAAAATCATAATGATTGATATTTTGTCTTATGGTCCCACCCATTGGGAAGATAAGTAGAAGTTTATTTAGACATCCCCTTTTGTACTAAATGGATGATTTATATTTTAGAGTGAGGGCTCAAATGATTGTAGCGAAAACCCATCATTCTGATCTACAAAAGCAACTAAATGTCATAAACGCAATTTGTTGTTACCTCTTGCTAAAATTTAAATTGAAATTTGTCTGAGGGGTTCTTACTTATCAACACAAATAATGATTAAGAAAATTTAAGATTACCCTATTGCCAAAGCAATATGCCTTCACATTCTATTTAAATATGATTTTTTTTCATTAGTTTGTCTGTTGTATTACAGGCTTTGCAAAATCAGTACGGAACAGAGGGTGTTGCCCGTCAAGGAATGGAACTATTTGTTACTTCATTATCCAAGATATTTGATTCCTTGCAGACAGCGTACAAAGGTCCTGATTTTCTATTTCTTCTTCTACAAGAAGTATTTCATTACCTTGGGGCATGTTTGTTTCCATATTAAACTGAAGATTGTGAATCTGAATTTTTTTTATCATCTTTTATCATTTGAGTAAATGTTTTTGGAGTTAATATTATCTCTTAATGGAATTGAGAGACAATATTACCACTTAATGATTCAAAGACAATATGCCCGTTAGCATCTTCAAATTTTAAAAGAGCAAACAACATTTAACGTCTCAAGCTCTTAGTGGATTTAGATTCAGACGTAGGAGGCAAAAACAGACGACCCTAAAAATTGTTTCCGAATTATTAAAACCAACTTTACTATTATTTGAGCAGGTCAAGTTGTTGGAGTCATCCTCTTTAGTGTAACACCTACTCTGGAGTCAGAGACATCGTTGAATGTGAAGTTCACTCCTCGACCATCCCCACGTTTGCTGGAGGAAAAGGAAGGAGGCCCATTTAACCCAACCTTAATTGAGGAAGTGGCGTTGGTCAGACTGACCCTTGCATGGACAACAGGGATCATTCTTATAATCTCCACTCTCTTAGGGGTGAGTTGCTTATTACAAAATTCTGCAATAAATATAATTTAATTACAAATTAGTTTCAAAATAGCCATAGCCTAATTTTTGGGTTAATTTGACCCGGACTTTCATTTATTTGTGCTAACCCAGTATAGCCCTCTGAAGTTTTCACTTCTTGGCCCTAACATAGCTTTTTGCTACACAAAGTCAAACAAAGTGTTGCAAAAGGGCTGACGAATAATTGTGAACTTTGGGGCGAGATTAGGTTAGCCCAAAATGAGGGCCAAGGTCAAAATAATTCATAATTTTTTAAATGAGGAGAAGCAAGTTAATTGTGACTAGCAAGACGGATGAATGGCCTCGTGTATCCTTTATTTATTATGATTTGTTTTGCTCTGATCTTATATGCTAAGAAACCATTCCAATCAATCTTTTATTTACGTTCGTTCTCAGTTCAAATCTAAATAATAACAAGTCCTTACAAGGTTTACAAATTGACTAATTATAAGTTCAAGCTCAAAGATTTCCCACTGAGAGGGAATTGACCCACATTCTGTAAAGAAAGGAATAGGCCTCATTTCGACCTTCTTTGTTACGCTGACCCAAGCTTAGAGGAGTCAGTGATAGATCTGTTTATATTAAGGATATGTGGAAAATTTATATTTTCATTATGTTAAAGAGTTGGTCCTGGATCGACCATTTGTGTTCTTTTTATACTAGTTAGTGCACATGTACGTTGCATGTGTGACTCTAGGTAATGAAAATGGTGAGGTTATATTTGTGAAGTGAAATTTGTAATTAGAGAGTGTGACAATCGAAAGGTGGAATTAAATGTGGGGAATGTATATGAAGCTAAGCTAACTCAGTCATACTAGTCGTACTCATAACTGATCGCTATATATAGGTTGCTAAGATTGAAACGAGAATTGATAGTAGAATATCTCAGCAAACAAATGTCTCCTCGGAACTGAAATTGAATTAGTAGTAGAACTCTGCAAACTATCATCTCCAAGGAGAGCATTGAGGGTGGAAAACGAAATAAACTCTTTTTTCTAGCGTTTAGGGGTCTGCAAGTCATTGTCCATAAATTCTTCTGCATTTTGTGCAATGAATTTTCCCTGTGGGTCTATTGTTCGCACTTGACATATTGCATTTGATGAGGAATGTGAAGTTTTTTTTTTTGAAATCTTCTTTGTTGCACTGCTAAAAATGCGATAAAGATGGAGTTTTATTAGCAGGGACGAAGCCAGGATTTAACAATGGAAAAATAACAATGTTTCTCCTATGTGAAAGGGGGACATTAATATTTAATTACAATCTAATGCGAAGTAAAAAATAAAAATAAATTTGATAATACAAACTATATTATCAATAAATGCAGAGCTTTTACCAAAATGTACAAAGCAATTAAGAGATTTGGTAGGTTAGAATAGAAAATGAAGTAAAACAGAATGCTAAATGTGTTGAAATAAAACATTTTATGTTAAGCCACTTGTAATTATAATAATTAGAATAAAAGAAACACGTCAACACTTTTTGTAATGCATAACGCTTGGGACATAATGTTTCTCGAATAATTTTTGTGGGCTAAAATATAATTTTTAGATTATGGGCTGAATAGTAATTTTACATGCACTTAATTCACTTACCCACTTCACTTCAACTTCACAACAGAAAAATATAGGTATAGAACCCATGCCTATGGCACTATTTGGTAGGGGATTAAGACCCTTGTCGAAACTCATGTTTCAAAATTCAAAGTGTTGAGGATTTCCACGCCGTTGGCAAAACGGATGAAATATCATTTGAAAAATGATTTATTTCCAATACAGTGGCTTCAATTAAAATTAAACAATGCAAATCAATTAAAAAAAAGTCATATATTGGATAATATGTATATGACTTGAGGATCCAAAGCCAACTATTAAACAATCAAATGAAAGATAATATAGAAATAATGATCAAATGCAACCAAAATTTTTTTGCCCAAATCAAGGGTCAATCTAAGATTCAGGGGAAAGGTAGGCTCTCTAGGTAAAAACTTCAGACATCAAGGAACAAATTTTGAAAGCTAGGAAAGACGAACGGACATAAAACAATTAAACGACAACACTAATTCTCTCAACATCCTACCATTAGCAAATGAAATGATGAGGAGAAAAAATCTGTAAAATACTCATCTCAATTCCACTGACCAAGCAAAGGTGTTTCTTAACTTTTCATAATTCATTTTTTTACCTTAGCAACCAAACGGACCCTGAGATCCAAACACAAACACAGATAAATAACAAAAATTAAAAATTCATTCTCAACCTTACAAATATAATGTGGATCTTCTAAAATATTGATCATTTGGGTGAACTGGTGTAAAAATCTTTCATCTCATTTGCTAAACAATGTATTATGACAAAGACACACACAAACTCCTAAGAGAATTATATATCTCTTTAGCAGCCTGGTGTGGAGATCAAAGTTTATTTCTTGTCAAGGCTTATGTACATCCGAAGGAGAACAATTGGTTTAAGGGACGATTATAAGAAGTAGCTAACATGTACAAATCCAACAACATATAGCTAACATAAGCCAGGGGGTTGACATTCAAATTTTTATAGGGTCTTCTTATTTTTAGATTTTCCCCTATTTGTTACTTACCTAAGAGGAATTTCAGGCCTAATAAATTGAATGAACACTTCAAGTTCACAAAATGAAAGTGTCGGTATAAAACCCATAACCTATTACTATTTAATAGAGGTGTAGGTTTCAAGAATGATTAAGACCCTTATCAAAACATGTCTTTGGCAAAATAGAAGGAAACTCATTTAATATAGGCAAAATTAAATTCTAGCAACAAAGCAATATAACAATTCTAGTACAGCAATAGTAAATGTGACTATACATGTCTCAGCCATGTACAAACTAAAATTCTTACCCCAACCTCCCAAGCTAAACTACCCCTAAAAATTTATGATTGGCCAAGAAACTCAAAAAATTTACAAAACCAACAGTGCACATTAGATTATCCGAAGGGGGGTAAAAAAGCACTTACCATTCTCAAATTTATTGACACTTAACATATTTGGTTCAGAAATGCCTAAGCAACAACATGAAGTCTTACCTAGAAGAAGATCACATACTTGCACCTTTATTTATCAATTATATTTGTTAACATTATTTTTAAGAAAATCACACAGAGCATGGGAGGTTGAATTTATATAAAAAATTGTGATCAAAACACAACAATAACATTACCAACTTTTAAGATCTGTACTTAACATTCCATCTGATTGCATAATGAAAAACAAAAGTAGATTAACTGGGCCAATGACACCCACGTAGCCTCCAAAAAAATTGCGATAAGGAAAAAAAATCTAGCCTTACTCAATTCACTCACCGAGAATTTACTAATACGTAAACCTAAAAACACAAAATAAAAATGGGCAAGGAAAATTGGTCTTCAGGAATTAGGTTAATATAAAGGAGTAATCTATATTTTTATACATACAAATTGTGATGTTTTATACTCTCTGTCTGGAAAACCTATATGGCTATATTCAAACCAATCTACATTAATACACTAATATAGGCATAAATATTCCAAGGACAAAAACTCAATATTATTGACTTGTGAAGGACGACTCTTTACAAACGGGGAATGGCTAAGGAAATTTTTACCCAGTACCGGGTGTGCTTTTATTTATTACTTATTTTTTTTAATTCACGATTGGTTTCTGCAAGCCCAAACAAAAGGCTTCCTCCAGAGCCAACTGATATGGCTAATGGGGTTTAAACCAAATACCTTTCCTTGAGGGAATTCAATTTTTTTTTATAAATTTGCAATTGCGTTCTCCTGGCCCAACCAAGGGATGAACTCATTTGGAACCAATTGACATGTCTATTGGGAGTTAAACCCAGTACCTTCCTTGAAGGGAATTTGAGTCAAATGTATGAGGGTCATTAAACAAACACACTTGCACATACACACATATAAATGAATAATTCTATTACTCAATCCATATTTTCATTCTCAATCCTATGAATCATATATTTTTGTTTGCTTTCTTTTTCAGTCAAACTTTGTTTCATAACAAGGAAAAATATCACTAATCTTAACTAAAGCTAATTATATTATTTCTATCAACTCTGTCTCTCTTTTCTTCGCGTTTATTTATGGAGTGGTTGTTGGAATGTATCATAGAGGAGGAATTGATGCAAATAAATAAAAAGGATAATAAGATACATTTCAAAACTCTTAATGTCGTTAGTTTCGAAACGGGAGTTGAGAAAAGTGAAATAATTCAAAAAACAAATCAAACAGCAACTTCCACCATTGTTATCAGAACACAACAAATATCAACTATTTGGTAACCACTGGGAAATGATTAAAAGAGGCACCGCACAGCAGATTTTGTTAGGTATATAATTTTAACAAATACGCAATCAAAGTTGAAGTAAATAAGATGGTTTTTTGGATTTCGAAGGTAATTCTATTCAGTTGAGCCATAGAGTGAAAGAAAACTCGCCCAAACTCTAGTTTAAACATAGCATCTTCGGCGGGAGGTATGATAGGTCTGAACTCAGGGCTGCTGTTGGAAGAGAGAGAGAGAGGGTCGCACACCAAAGTCCAAAAAAATAAAAATAAATAAATAACTGGGAACCAATTGCCAAATTATCTTCTTTTCTGGAAAGGTCTAGATACTTCTTGCTAATAGGATGCATCCAAAAGCTCCTATTCATTGAAGGACCGTATCCGAAAGTTCCCTTCATCAAGGGACTTCTTTTGTGAAGCCGAAAGTTAGTGTTCTCTCAATTAAGAATATATACAAGGGATCTTTCTTTAATGTCCTATTTGAAAATAAATAGTTAGCCTGTTTGATTTCTGAGGCAGATTTGCACCCCTTTTTTGAAGATTCACCATATATATAATAGTAGTTTCTTGGTGTCTATTTATATGCAGATCTACTACCTTATGTACATGCCAATTACAAGGGACACCCTTCTCTATTCTAATGTCAAGCTTGACTAAACATCTCTGTTGTTGGAATTGCTCAACTGCCACAAGAGGTTCAGATTTCCATTAAATCTCCCGCAGATGCAATATTTCATTTTTGTGAATCTATTTATTCCGCTCACATTTTACATGTTGTGGTTATTGTGTTGTGAAACATATTTGAAATTTACTGTTCTAGAGGATGAATAGGACATAAGTAGGTAGCAAAAAATTGTGGTAGATGAGGTGTGAAGGGTGGAGGAAGGAAGAAATGCTGGTGATCGAGATTATTTTATGGTTTTGTAATAATAAACAAAAGATGGGCTACTCTTACGGGGATACGACTCTACTGTAGTTGTAAGTTTGAGCGATGCACCTTTTGGTGAAATAAGCTATTTGTTTCGGCAAGAGTAACACAAAAATGGGACAGACACGGATGTCGAATGGATGTATTAATTGATTTTTTGTTTCACATTTTTGTGTCTAAATTATTTATCATGGTAAGTGCACATGGGAGATCACAAGTGTTTGAGATGATTAAGAGACCTAGATATCACCTTCTTGTGAGAAAAAGTGGGAGCGAAAAAAAAAACTCGTGTGGCATTTGCTTAACAGTTCTCGACGCGCATTTGCTGTTGCGCATCTCCCTGTTTCCATGAAAATTTGGCTTTCTTAATCAGTGATATTTGTGTATAAGATCTAGAGCAGAACAAGGAAATAATATTATTTTACAGAGAAGATGAAATAACTCATTTGAAACATTAGAATTTTCTATCCAGGGAAGATAACTAGCAACACACGTAATCAAACTTCACTGTTATTTATTTGGACAATGCTAAGTGGACCAAGGCGTTACACTAAGTTTGTGCTACAAACATTTTCAAGCGTTGTACATAGACTAGTACAACACTCTGATGCACTTAGTGCATACCAGCGCGCATAGCATTTTCCAATTTATTTATGTTTTTGTTGTGGTTGCTGCTGCTGTTCTTGCTTTGCTGCACAAGATTTCATTGCTTAGTGTTGGCTCAAAAGACGATTGTAATTACTGTTATTGGCCATTTAATCCCAAGTCATTTAGGAGTCCTTTCTCCCTTTGTAAACAAGGAAAAAAAAAAGGAAATAGCATAGCTTGCAGCTTTATGGATTATTCCTAATGGATTAAGAATTATAAATTATAATACAAAATTTGTTGTGTAAAAATACTCATTAAATGGTGTATAAATATCGAGGGGGTGTTATATACAGGGCAATGAGACCTTCCTTATAAGAGTCGATGTGGCCTTGGGTTACAATGTAATAGTCCAAATTAAAAGTGGACATCTATTATTTATAAAATTTCCTTTTGGATGTACATTGTATCCACCTTTCAAATGACTCTGCACTCGTTAAAGGAAAAAAATGGTTAGAAAAAAAGTGAAGGAAAATTGGTGCTAGACATGCTTGATGAAGACGTGTTAAAATAAAACTTTTACCAAAAAATCTAATGAAAAAAAAAAACTAGTTAAAAGAAAAGAAGTTCAATGTTCATTGTGTTTCAAGTAACATGTTCTTCGAATCTTCCCCAATACTAGCACAATGCCTTGTAGTTCAAAAAAATAATTTTACATGTTAAAATAGGGGAAATAGGTAAATTAGGCAAAATTTGTTAATTTTAAAAGTTCTGTTTAACAGAAGGGTTGATTAGAAGTAATATTTAACAAACATTAGGAGCCATTTAGGTAATTTACCCTTATTATTCTGTATTTTTACCTCTTCGAGGGCTTGTACAATCATTTAAGTGATTTATGTCTTTTTAGAGGTGATAACCTATTTGGGGGTTTCAAATAAAGTGTATATTTTGTTCATAACCTATTCTGGAATGTTAGGCAATACTTTCATTTGATCGCCTTTCGCAATAGTAGAATCTTTGGAACATATAGGCATGCCACGTTCTTGTTGTGAAACCGATTCAATTGTTGCTGAAATCAAAGTTTGTCCCGCTGTTAGCTCATTGGCAGCGGACACATGAGACTTGGTCACTTTAACTACCTCATTAAATGCATCGAGCAAGCTGGTGATTTGCAATTTCCTAAGATATCTTATCCTTCACACTAAATGGTGGTCAAGGAGTTTGGATGAAACATAATAAATGAACTCCATGGTAATTATCTTCATTCTTAAGGAATGGTTGGTACTCCAGGTACATGTAATTTAATTTTTGTGTACTTTATATTACCAATTTAATTGAAAAAATTAAATTGAATTTTTAGTAAATATTAATTAGCAAGATAAATGATTAATATTTATTATAATTATTATTTACTTGTGTTTGATAAGTAAATAGTTATGTGATTTATTATATGTCGCGTATGAGTGAAAGCGAAGGTTTATTCCCATATGTCGATAGAGTGTTACATTAGCAGATTGATATATATTATGGGCGACATGTAGGGTGTGCACGTGTCGGCCCGATTAATGAGATGTTGACATATTTGTAGTTGGGTGACTTTCGAGTGTACCGGTGATTCGAAAAAGGTCGAAATAGTCCAGAATAGGTACGCGGGTGTTGTGTTTGGGTTTCGGGGTCATTTTGGGCATAACGGGGACCGTATAAGGATATGAGAGTCATTTTATACTTAGAGCTAAGAAGAGAAACGGGATGATGTTAATTAAGGGGATATTTAAAAGGGTGGGAAGGTAGAGGGCAGCGCACCTTTCATATTTTACACAAGAGATTGAGAGAGAGAGCGCTAGAGAAGAGAACAATAAGAAGCAAAAAAGAGGAAACTTGGAGAGGAGAAGAAAGAGAACTTAATCCGTCATCAAATTCGTAGAAGACTTCTGATTTAATCCAACGAGGTAAGTAGATTATTGCTTTGTGTCGCAATTTGATAGTAGTTAATTATTTTCATGATTAGAAGTAGAAATCTAGAAATTAAGATGTGGAAGATTGAAATTTTCTTAATTGATATAGAGATTTAAATGATAAAAGATTAGAGTTTGTGAATGAATCATTAATGGATGAACATGTAGAACTTGTATATAAAGGTTGGATCTTGATAATTAATTTGGGAGATTTTTTTGTGTTGAATTAATTGGAAGTTTGATTTACAATTCTAGGGTTTGATTTGGGACTTTGGGTTAGTTTTGTGTTTAAATCCGAGGAAAAAGATGTTCAGAAAACCAAACGGGTTCACATTTAGAAGTTGGATAAGGTTGTGGAGAATCGAATTACAAAGCCGTGGTTGTCGGTTTCGTATGTTTTTGATTTTTTTGAATTTTATATGAATTTTCTACTAAAAGGTGCATAATGCTGCAATTTTAAATTGGTGGTTTTGGATTGGGCTTTCTTTTAGTACGTGTGATAGGCCAATGGTAGATGGGTTCGAGTGAGGAGAACTGAGTATCCAAGTGAGTGAATTTCAGATATCAATCGGGAAGTTGGGATTGAACTCGGGGTTGGTGAATTGTACACTGTGGGATATGCGTATGAGTTTGATACTTATTATATATACACATACTAGCATGCAAACCATGCGATGCGTGGCCGAATTTATCTAACCTGTTTCACACATTATATTCTAAGAATTGAAGGAGATTGAATTTTAAATTAATATCAAAAGCACACAAACAATGCATAACCAAAACCAAAAATGCAATGCACAATAGCTACAAACTTTGAACTAAAACCATTAATTATGAATACATACAAATAAATATAATACTTAAACTAACATCCTGACTTTCAGTTGTCGAACATCAAAAGCACATTATTTGTTTGTTATAACTTCTCCTCAGCTGGATTGATTCTGAATAAGAACAAAACCAAAGTAAAAAATATTGTAAACTGGCCGAAAAGCTCTCCATCACCATTATTTTCCCTAATGAATTTTTCGCATCTTTGACCACGATTTTGATTACCCTAAAATTCAGTCGTATCTTTCTCCAGTTCTTGCTACCTCCTGGAACGTCCTCAACATCATTCAAACGATCAAACAAATGAGTAAGAAGAGGTGAAACAATTTTATCTTCCATTCACCAAACCTTCATTACTAGAAATTTTTTATTTATTGATAAATTCTCAATTATCGATAAATAAATAATCCCATTAAGATAATAATTTTTCTTGATCCTGGGAGTATTCATTTATCGAGGTTTTACTATATATAGACCAAACATTAAATATGAAAATTCATGTTTCGGCCTTTTAGCTAGATGAAAATACTCCAAGTGCACAATATATATTTAAACAATGAATAATAAAGATGAAATCATTATTTAAAGATATATCACGTTTTTGTTATTGAAATTATATTTTCTTGGCCACAATAATTTGGTTGCGTTTATTTGTTTTATTTGCTAACTCAATGATCTGATAATTATTTGTGTGACGGGATATATATATATATATATATATATATATATATATATATATATATATATATATATATATATATATATATATATATATAAAGTCGCATATTTTTCTTTTCCAAGACTACTTATTTCACAAAAAATACAATTCAACCCACATGTTGCGCTTTTTATATCTCAAACTTATAAATACCACAGTGACTTTGCATCAATTCAGGTCCTTCATTAATCCCCCCCCCCCCCCCCCCCCCAAATTAAATAAAAAAAAATAAAAAGAAATTAACATATAAATTATCCATGCCATAAATATTATTACATGAATATAAAATTGTAATCATAGAATATAAGCCCAATAGTAAAATAATAAATGAAAGATAAACATGAATATTAGAAAAAACAAAGCAAACACAAAAAGGGATGTAGAGAGATACATCCGATTTGTAAGAATGAGTAACATGCATGGAGTTCAACATATGCTGAAACAAACCCGTAATAGTGAACCTAAGAATAAATTTAACGTGTTTAAGACTTCTAGATAATTGAGGTTGACAATTAGGACCTTATAGCGTAAAAATGTTCGTACCTTTTGTTCTCGAACGGATCAAGTATTATGGAAAAATACGATCCCAGAGTGAGATATAAAGGGATGGGTGGGGCTTTTAATTGGTTTATACAGGGAAGATAGAGAAAACTGAAGAAGAAGGGGTGGAGAGCGAAAAGGTGTGATGGAGGGGTGAGAGAAAGAGGAAATGAGTAAATGGGGGTAAGAAAGATAATGGAAAAGACGCTTCGTGTGGAGTAAATAATGGAAGGAAAAAGGTTCCAAATAGATTTAATTCGTGCTTCATTAAATCAATTGCCACGTGTCAGCTCAAAACGATTATGGGCTATAACTTTATATATATACATAGATTAGAGTGACATATATATATATATATATATATATATATATATGTGTGTGTGTGTGTGTGTGTGTGTGTCCGTGTGCGCGCCTGTGCGCATGCTACCTATTTTATTTAAACAAACCTACTCAATAGTTCTATCATTGGAGGTTGCGCGTAGTGGACAATCCATCCTGGCATTGATCAGCAGGTATTGGATTGATTCCCCAAGTCATAGGATTATTGCATGACTACTATTCGTGTGTGAGGATATGTGTTAATTAAGAGTTCGGGCGTGATGTGATATGATTGCGATCCCCGATGTATGTCTATGACTGCCTCCGCTGTATGTGTTTTCGTTTGGAATCGGTGATGAGATTCTGACCCCGTGGCTCGATGTGAGGCTTGATGCCTGGAGCCGGATAACACACGAGGGATGCGTCCGCGAGGTTTCAGCTCTGGGGATGTGATTATATGTATATAACGAGTGATATATATGTATGTTTATATGATACAATGTATGTATCTGTTTATAACACGAGTGTAACTATGTTATGCTCGTTACGTGATTATTTATATATAACAAGTGTGTCGCTACAATATTGTTTATGAAAGTATACTTAGAGAAGGTAGTTATACTTAGCTATGTAATACCCCGTATTTTTATGGCTTTTAAATTATGGGATTTATTAATTTTAATTGAGATAAATTAATTTAATTTTAATCCGGAATGTTGTTTTTAATATTTACTAGCGTGACGAGAGTTAGTAATTATTGGAAATTTGTTATTTGTTGAATGTTACTGGATGATTATAGTAATATATGAGATTTATTTTTATAAAATTGTCACGTGTGAATAAAATAGCAATTATGGAAATTTAAGTCGGGACGCGCCTATGTCGTGTCGGGACTAAATGTTGATTAATAAAAGTGAATAAATTATAAGTTGCTTGTATGGTCATTTTGAGTGCGCCAAAGTATCCGAAAGGGTCGAGATAGTCAGAAAAGTGTACCCGGGGGTTTAGTTTGAGTCTCGGAGCGTTTTTAGGCTTAATTAGCACCCCGAGAGGGCATTTTGGACATTTCGTAATTATGGGTAATTAAACCCACGAATTTGCAAGGGTTATATCAGATGTTAAGTGTCATCTTTTAGGGTTAACACAACCTAAAACTAATGACAGCCATTGGAGAGGAAGAGGAGAAACTCTCCAAGGAGTTGTAGGCCAAGAACACCTCCGATTGCACCGCCGTCACCGCCAAATCGTAGATCGCGCGAAGGGGATCACAACCACACCTTTTTATTCCACAAATCAGAGACTAAATTTCCAGGCAAGTATCTATCTTGATTTTATCAAGTTAATGCATCCTTTTATATTAGTCTTAGGTTGATTAAAATTAGTGTTCTTGAAGAAAAATGTTAATTGGAGATACAAATTGCATGTTATAGTGATAGAGATCATATTTCTGGAAATCCATTTCACATGTAGAGGTTGAGCCACGAATTTCCATGGTATTAGTGATAGAAAATGTGGAAAAAGAATTAAAGAAACGAAGTTAAAGAAAAATTTGGGTTCTTGAGAGTTATAAAGATTTTGACCCTTTTTCCTTGTTATAGATGATGAAAATTCGCATGTGTTACGTATGATATTGTTTAAATGGGTATACAATACTTGTAGTATGAATTGTTGGGAGTTTGGGACTGTAATACGATGGTTTGGAGGAGTTTGGGGCAACAATTCCGTAGCTGGGTTTTCTGCAGTTTCGCCAAAACTGCTTGATCGATCGATCGAGCCCAGAGCATCTCGATCGATCGACCCCCTTTCATCGATCGATCGACCCTCCTGGGAAAACTGCATTTTTGCTCGTGTTAGCTTAATCCGATTTTATGCGTAGTAAACCTTGATTAGGGTGGCTAGAATATAATGGAACATAAAGAGGACCAGTAGGGTCAAGAGAAATCCCATAAAGTGGAACTTTAATGTGAAGGGAAATAAAGGGTAAACGGGGAGACTTTCAGATTTAAGAAATCATACGTGTGTTGATTAAATAATCAAAACATCTAATAAGTTGGATTAAAGGCGAGAGAGGACCTACTGAAATTGTACATAGATTAAGAAAACACTTCGAGTGACAAGAAGTGAGTTTAGAATAAATTAATTACGAGAATAAAACGGAATGAGGTCGTTATACGATATAATGGAGTAAAACGTGTAATAACGGATAATGAAAATTTTGGGTCGTGAGAGTACCTAATTTAATAATGTGGATGTGAATACATATTTATATATGACGGTGTGATTGTGCATATATTATTTTTGTGTAAAAATCGTACCCGCGCTACTTGCTATCCCTGAGGTTACCGCGCTGGGATAGTCTTATCTCGATGTTCCTTTATGGGGGATATTGACTCGTACCCTAGAAGATAGATATCCTTGGTACAGGCTATCTGATCGATGGTCAGACGGTCCTAAGAGACGTGAGGGTATGTACTGACCTCTTAGAGACTTGGAATCTATGCTTCGCCTCAATGTTGTTTGTGTTTGCGTTAATACAGTTCGAGAGTGATTCCGAACTAGTATTTCCCTTAGTTTGTGTGATACGGGGACTTGATAGCAGAGTATGCCAGCACCATAGTTTTTATGTGGGGTGCCGTTAGTATATATATAATTTATGAGTGATTGGTATATATATACACTTATATATGGAAGTCTAGCACCAAAGATTTTATGTGGGGTGCTGTTTGTATATATATATTATACGAGTGATTAATATATATACGTGCAACTATATGAGAACTTTCTACTGAGTAAAATAGTAGTTGAGTATATTATGTAATTCATCAACTTCACTGTAAGTATTCAGAAACATTATAACAATACGGAATTATTCTAAATAACGGAAGAAATCTTGAAGAGATAGACTTTTCTAAAGTGAATATCATAACCTTAATTTCACGTGTTAAAACTTATGGAGAATAAGTTAGAGAGATATATGGGGTTCATTAGTACGATAGACGTGCACACTAGATGAGAGGTGATAATTCTCAAGAGAGTGTCGCATACTAATATGACTGTTGCATTAGCCTGTAAACATTTTAAATACTTGCTAAACTATTTTAAAACTGTTTTACATTCGGGCTCTGACCCGTTTGTTATTATCTCCTCTCCCTTGTGTATATATATATGTATTATAGGTGCCCAGCCACAGGGGCGTCTGGCTTAGGATTCTTTGGATGGAACGTGTTGTAGCTTTTGTGGGAGTTGCAGGCCATTGCTTAGACGACCTCATTGTTGACTCTACTTCTAGTTCAGCTTTATCCAGTGGGGGCATGTGTCGCCCTTTTCCATTATTTAGTTGATATTATCAGAGACTGTAATTCTTTTTACTTTCAGCATTTTTATTTCGAGATTTATTACTGTCAGGATGTTTTCCTTTAGTGTTGTAAATGTTGGGATTTATTATTGATGGTTAAATTCTTGAATGTTCATTTTTATTCTTATACTAAATGTGTGACTCTTAATATGTTAATGATTAAAGGTTTTATAATCGGATTTAATAAAATGGATGTAAGGTTTCAAATGGTTTTGACACTTAGCTTAATTATTTAGGGTGTTTAATTGGAAAAGTTACTTTGCGACAGTGATGCTAAGAATGAACCAACTGTTCACCTTGATTTTTAATTTAATAAAGGAGTGATCGCCCGGTATTTAATTAGGCGGGGTGTCACAGGTGGTATCAGAGCATCAGGTTCTAGTGTCCTTTAGGATCTGTGCGGCTTATTATGCTTTCAGTGTTGCTTTGTTTGATATAGAGCCATATGTTTAGGATTGTCGATTTCTTTGATGAGATTTTGTTCTCCTCCTATGACGTATATACATTAGTGAATTCTAGTTTCGTTCGGATGTGTGCGTGTGCCGAGCAATGACGGATGTCAGAAGAGGACCGTTAAGCGGACATCAGGAGGCAAGGCTCAGTTGAGATTATAAAATATATCCGAGGATGATGATCGTAATCGAGGTCACCCCCATTATGGCGCGAGAAGCCAAGACTAGAAAGGCGACTAAGGCGCAACAATGATTTCCAAGTGCTGCTATGATCGAATGAGGTGCGAGAGTAAACATACCCAACGTGTTACCAAACGTGTAGGGAACTGTCAGTGGGAAATTCTAGAAACGCGGATATTATGTGTGTTTACCAAAGGAGTTAAAGTATCCAAAGGTTTAGATATAGAACGGGGTGTGACTAACTGAAAGTAAAAATTTAGAGAAAATTTTTCTTGACTTTCGGGACGAAGTTATAATGATGGGAGTCAACCACCAATTTTAGAAGTGGAATGCTATGCCTATAGGAGAACCTTAGGCACAGTGTTGACCGTTTGTTCCTTCCCCAACTGTTCAGGATTAGAAGCAAACGTGGTTCTGAACTCATCGCGGGAGGGCATGACAGGGGTCCATTTGTGAATATGAATTTTAACCGCTAGCGAATTTTGTATCGGAAGATGTAAATATGAGTGGAGGAAACGACTCCAAGTGGGAGATCGACTCGTAATAATAGTTGATAACACTCAAAGAGGAAATTCTGATGGACGACCGATTTAGAGGTTGACAACGTCGTATTTTGTCAAAATAGATGATAACGCTTCTTTGTGGGGGAAAGCTATAAGAATCGAAGAATTTAGTCGAGAATAAGACTGAATACAACGATGGTGGTGTAGCACCACAAAGGGATGTGGATACACATCAGGGGACCCATTTAAATGCTTCAGATAGTTAAATTCTTACCAAGAGATAGTAAATTCAGTAAGGACTATTACAGTCAGTAACATGTTCTTTATGGCCTAAAAGACTAAGGGTATAATCGGGATAGCTAATAGGAATCGAGTTTACTAAAAGTCCGAGAGAAGGACAATCCTATCCTGGTTAGTAGGACAGGTATCAAGTGGATTATGTGTTGAGGTATTTTTGTGCGGAGTGAAATCGCTCGCGATAATATGTTCCAAAGTGAGAAAAAGGGACAAGAATACGGTGCCTAGTTAAGGACGACGATTAAAATAATTTTGTTTTGGTTTGGGCAGACGTGTTACGTTCGAAAACCATTTGTACAGTCAAGACGATTGCCAGGATGGAAGTGTAAGTTGTATCCTTAGAGGATGCGGCGTGTTTATGTGACACGAGCGAGTCACCATACTTTATTCATTGCTAGATTAGCATGTGAGACGAGTTTAATGCATATAATTATAAACGTTATTAAAATGTGAACATTTTCCCCTAGTGTAGCGGGATTTTTCTTTAGTGCTATTCGCGGAGAATGAATGAGTATATTAACAGTGTTATGAACTTTATTGAGGTTACTCGTCGTAGTGATGCGATATACGAATATGGTATTATCTTTGATAAAACGTTATAAAAATGGTTAGTACGATAGTGGGCATTTATTGCAAGACTATCGGAGTGGTTGCATTAGTGCAACATGTTTCATTTTTGTTCTGGCGAGACTTCACCTGAAAGAAGGTCGGACTCGCACTTATTTTATCTATCCTAGAGACTTCGAAGGAGATAGTGGGCTCGAGATATTCGATGCAAATGTATGTATAGACTTTGTCAGTATGATTCAGTATGTATCGGGATTTACCGTTGAGCGAAAAGATTTGACTCAGTATTATGTTTAGCACTCCGAACTTAGTGATAGGAAGAGTGCAGTGTTATATCTATCCTTTAGAGATGTGGGAGTTAAGAGCTATATCCCTATTATTAAGGAAAGGAATTTCGAGAATTCCGATCATATGTATTCGAGGTTTATAGAATGCAATTACCATCAACCAATACGGGACGATAGTGAAATTGGTGAAACGTTCTTTATTAAGCATAATTACGGGAGGAATTGTAACTTTTCCGTCAAGGGACGGAATAAAGAGGTACATGCTATGGACGGAGGACCTAACGAATTTCGATAACCGACAATGATAGGTAGTAGTGTATCGGGGGGGGGTTCCTTATTTGGATTTCTCTTTGCGAGACATCCCACGCATGAAACTTAGCGTAAGGTTGGAAATAGGGAGACGCTTGGTCACTATTCCATGAGTTCGGTACCCTAATCGAAATGGGATCAAGTAATTACATATGTAAGTTGGCAGTTGAATTTTGTTTTAAAGCCATTGGAGCCGGATTTTGTGGTAAGAAGGCATTGAAAGTTATCCCCACGAGTTGAGGGGTGGAACGATGATAAGGAGAATTAAAAAGTTTTGATTTCCAAGGTGAATAAGGAGTTGGAATGATTTTTAACATGGACTATCTGGAAAGAATTTTATTATACGAAAGAGATGATCTGTAATTATTTTGATGAATAAAGAGTTAGTGATTTATTTTGGTCGTTGTACCTATTTGGGAAATTGTTGTACCTATCTGAAGAAGGTTGAGATTTGTTATTCCTCTTTTATGGTCATGAAATTTGAATGCCCTATTCCTTACACTTTGTTGGATTTAGTTAGTTTCACTGATGTGTAGCACGCCGTTCGCTCTCCTAGGGCGGTCGGGGTGTTGCAAAATGTGGGCATCAGGGTTAGTTGCTGTTAAAATAGTCCGAGTCGAAGGGACGTGGTAATAGACTTGTGAAATATATGTTTGTAGGACTAGTATAACGAAGTGGAAGTGATAGAGTGGATTAAACGTCACACGAGGGGCGATAATCCATACATAAGTGTGCAATTAGAATAACACGCCCTAATTTGATTGGAAGGCTGTGGGTAGCCATTCCAGAAGGGGTATCCCTTGAATGGAACATAATTAAATTATTATGAAGAACACTCGGAGCGGAGTTGTTAGTAGTCAAGTGTGAGAGCGACTTGAGCGTACAAATAGTAATGATGTTAGTATGGTATAAGAGATCCAGAAGTGCGTACCGTGGAAGAAAGAGCACGGGTCGGGAATTCGGCATACACCAAGGAAGGAAGGAGAGTATTACGTGTCACGTAATGTAAGACATTTAAAGGGGAAAATCGATGTTTAGCGGGACGTAGTGAGTAGTCTCTACATGCACCGCCCATAGGTAAGGTTTGGTTGAAAGAGGAGAATCAACCAAAGAATTTTGTGTTTATCAACAATTCCTGAAAATGGAAGAGGTCGGTAAAGTTCTTGGATGGGTTGCCATCCTCAAAATAAGATCAAGGGTTCATCCCGAACATGTGAATTAAGTCGCCAAGAAGGAAGTGATTGATATTCCTTTGGGCTGGTTTACAATATTAACTAGTATGCCCCGGACTTCCTTTGAAAGGAAGGATCGCGCCAGTGCATGGTCCGGCGCAATATAAATTTCTGAATCAGGATGAGATTGGTGAATCCCACCTTTGATATGGGATTTCAGGAACCAACGGAGATAAGGTTTCATTTCGAGTAGGATGTATCACCCTTAGCTAGGACATAGGCGCACGGTGATTAAAGATTAGTGGAACCACGTGAAGGAGATTTTGGAATTTCGGTACGATGATTTCAGGAATGCTCTGTAGAAGCACTCGTACCTGTCTGTCGCGCACGAGGTGCTTATTAACGTTTTGTTAGGGAAGAACCTCGACTATTCTCCTTCCGTATGTTTAGAGGTGAGTAGATAATCAAAATTTTTGGATCGGCCGAGATAATATCCGATAACTATGGTGGAATTCCACGACGGTTTTAGGCAAACAAGAGTGGTTAAATGTTCGTATGGTTTTCTCAGAATGGGAGTTTTGAATATGAATAAATCCGAGTAGTTGTCATGTAGTGAGTTGCGGCCTCCTAATGATAGTGAGATAATGGAAATTTATAACGTATAGGCGTGACCTATTCGAATGTTGTCGGTTGGGAGCGCAATGTGAAGTGTCTCCAATGAGAATGTAAAACAGGGTTGCTGTGAGGAAAGGGCTATAGGGATTGAGCGCCTTACGATGTAAATAGTTTGTGTATGGAAAAGGATATCCAGAATTGTGCTACTTGATAGGCCTTATTTTCCGAATTTCGGGACGAAATTCCGTTATTAGGGGGGGAGTATGTAATACCCCGTATTTTTATGGCTTTTAAATTATGGGATTTATTAATTTTAATTGAGATAAATTAATTTAATTTTAATCCGGAATGTTGTTTTTAATATTTACTAGCGTGACGAGAGTTAGTAATTATTGGAAATTTGTTATTTGTTGAATGTTACTGGATGAGTATAGTAATATATGAGATTTATTTTTATAAAATTGTCACGTGTGAATAAAATAGCAATTATGGAAATTTAAGTCGGGACGCGCCTATGTCGTGTCGGGACTAAATGTTGATTAATAAAAGTGAATAAATTATAAGTTGCTTGTATGGTCATTTTGAGTGCGCCAAAGTATCCGAAAGGGTCGAGATAGTCAGAAAAGTGTACCCGGGGGTTTAGTTTGAGTCTCGGAGCGTTTTTAGGCTTAATTAGCACCCCGAGAGGGCATTTTGGACATTTCGTAATTATGGGTAATTAAACCCACGAATTTGCAAGGGTTATATCAGATGTTAAGTGTCATCTTTTAGGGTTAACACAACCTAAAACTAATGACAGCCATTGGAGAGGAAGAGGAGAAGCTCTCCAAGGAATCCTAGGCCAAGAACACCTCCGATTGCACCGCCGTCACCGCCAAATCGTAGATCGCGCGAAGGGGATCACAACCACACCTTTTTCTTCCACAAATCAGAGACTAAATTTCCAGGCAAGTATCTATCTTGATTTTATCAAGTTAATGCATCCTTTTATATTAGTCTTAGGTTGATTAGAATTAGTGTTCTTGAAGAAAAATGTTAATTGGAGATACAAATTGCATGTTATAGTGATAGAGATCATATTTCTGGAAATCCATTTCACATGTAGAGGTTGAGCCACGAATTTCCATGGTATTAGTGATAGAAAATGTGGAAAAAGAATTAAAGAAACGAAGTTAAAGAAAAATTTGGGTTCTTGAGAGTTATAAAGATTTTGACCCTTTTTCCTTGTTATAGATGATGAAAATTCGCATGTGTTACGTATGATATTGTTTAAATGGGTATACAATACTTGTAGTATGAATTGTTGGGAGTTTGGGACTGTAATACGATGGTTTGGAGGAGTTTGGGGCAACAATTCCGTAGCTGGTTTTCTGCAGTTTCGCCATAACTGCTTGATCGATCGATCGAGCCCAGAGCATCTCGATCGATCGACCCCCTTTCATTGATCGATCGACCCTCCTGGGAAAACTGCATTTTTGCTCGTGTTAGCTTAATCCGATTTTATGCGTAGTAAACCTTGATTAGGGTGGCTAGAATATAATGGAACATAAAGAGGATCAGTAGGGTCAAGAGAAATCCCATAAAGTGGAACTTTAATGTGAAGGGAAATAAAGAGTAAACGGGGAGACTTTCAGACTTAAGAAATCATATGTGTGTTGATTAAATAATCGAAACATCTAATAAGTTGGATTAAAGGCGAGAGAGGACCTACTGAAATTGTACTTAGATTAAGAAAACACTTCGAGTGACAAGAAGTGAGTTTAGAATAAATTAATTACGAGAATAAAACGGAATGAGGCCGTTATACGATATAATGGAGTAAAACGTGTAATAACGGATAATGAAAATTTTGGGTCGTGAGAGTACCTAATTTAATAATGTGGATGTGAATACATATTTATATATGACGGTGTGATTGTGCATATATTATTTCTGTGTAAAAATCGTACTCGCGCTACTTGCTATCCCTGAGGTTACCGCGCTGGGACGGTCTTATCTCGATGTGCCTTTATGGGGGATATTGACTCGTACCCTAGAAGATAGATATCCTTGGTACAGGCTATCTGATCGATGGTCAGACGGTCCTAAGAGACATGAGGGTATGTACTGACCTCTTAGAGACTTGGAATCTATGATTCGCCTCAATGTTGTTTGTGTTTGTGCTAATACAGTTCGAGAGTGATTCCGAACTAGTATTTCCCTTAGTTTGTGTGATACGGGGACTTGATAGCAGAGTATGCCAGCACCATAGTTTTTATGTGGGGGTGCCGTTAGTATATATATATATAATTAATGAGTGATTGGTATATATATACTTATATATGGAAGTCTAGCACCATAGATTTTATGTGGGGTGCTGTTTGTATATATATATTATACGAGTGATTGATATATATATACGTGTAACTATATGAGAACTTTCTACTGAGTAAAATAGTAGTTGAGTATATTATGAAATTCATCAACTTCACTGTAAGTATTCAAAAATATTATAACAATACGAAATTATTCTAAATAACGGAAGAAATCTTGAAGAGATAGACTTTTCTAAAGTGAATATCATAACCTTAATTTCACGTGTTAAAACTTATGGAGAATAAGTTAGAGAGATATATGGGGTTCATTAGTACGATAGACGTGCACACTAGATGAGAGGTGAGAATTCTCAAGAGAGTGTCGCATACTAATATGACTGTTGCATTAGCCGGTAAACATTTTAAATACTTGCTAAACTATTTTAAAACTGTTTTACATTCGGGCTCTGACCCGTTTGTTGTTATCTCTTCTCCCTTGTGTTTATATATATGTATTACAGGTGTCCAGCCACAGGGGCGTCTGGCTTAGGATTCTTTGGATGGAACTTGCTGTAGCTTTTGTGGGAGTTGCAGGCCATTGCTTAGACGACCTCATTGTTGACTCTACTTCTAGTTCAGCTTTATCCAGTGGGGGCATGTGTCGCCCTTTTCCATTATTTAGTTGATATTATCAGAGACTGTAATTCTTTTTACTTTCAGCATTTTTATTTCGGGATTTATTACTGTCAGGATGTTTTCCTTTAGTGTTGTAAATGTTGGGATTTATTATTGATGGTTAAATTCTTGAATGTTCATTTTTATTCTTATACTAAATGCGTGACTCTTAATATGTTAATGATTAAAGGTTTTATAATCAGATTTAATAAAATGGATGTAAGGTTTCAAATGGTTTTGACACTTAGCTT
This sequence comes from Sambucus nigra, assembly GCA_949130495.1. NCBI lineage: Eukaryota > Viridiplantae > Streptophyta > Magnoliopsida > Dipsacales > Adoxaceae > Sambucus > Sambucus nigra. The sequence continues at coordinate 641,371,446 of OX422209.1, read as the reverse complement.
AATTATTTAGGGTGTTTAATTGGAAAAGTTACTTTGCGACAGTGATGCTAAGAATGAACCAACTGTTCACCTTGATTTTTAATTTAATAAAGGAGTGATCGTCCGGTATTTAATTAGGCCGGGTGTCACAGGCTAATAAAGAGTATTAGCGGATTTGGGCTTAGATAGCGGTTATGTATATCCTAGTTAGACCGGGCAGTTTAATTTAGATAAATAAATGAACATGTTAGGTGAACACTATAGTTGAGAGGTGAGGTTTATCTCAAGTGAGTGCAACCGATTAATTATGAAAGTAATATACTACTGTTTTAATCGATTTGAAACAATTATCTACTTGCAAAATATTTTCTAATTTACGGGCTTTGACCCACAGGCTTTTGTTTTTCCTTGTTTTGCTATCCCAGGTGTGCATCAGTAATAGCCTGGACTGCAGGGATAGATTCATTCTTGCCATACAGTAGATCTGGACACTACATCTTTGTTTAGATGCCTCAATCAATTTTATCCAAATAGGCTATGTCAATACAATTTTAGTTTTGGGCGTGTTGCTCGTAGATAGATAGACTTTTATATTATTGTCAGATATTTATATTTTAGTACTCAGTTTATTTATTCAGTCACTGTGGATGGTTTTTTGGTGATCGATGATTTATTTGGTTTGCCCTCTTTATCTATTGATGCATGAGGATTATTTATTCATTTTCAATTGTATGAATTTATTTGTATTATTTATATTATATTGTGATTTCGACAGTGATGCTGAGAATGAACCAAACAAAAATTTCTGTTTTATTTTAGTACAAGATTGGTCACCCGGTATCATAATAGGCTAGTTGTCACAGTACATTCTTCCTTCCCTCTAATGTTGGGAAGGGTGTCTCACCAGAGTGACAATTCACAAATCAAACGTATATACATCACATGTCAATGGTTCAATATTAGTGCTCACAATTTTTGACAAGATAACCTGTGAATGGTAATAACTCGAAATGATCCGAAAATGACACGATTAGCTTGTATAGATTTAAGAGTATCCAAAACTTATACTTAAATAAAAATCAATGCAATTCGAAAATTGCACGACTAACCCAAAATGCTACCCCTAGTCAATATAATGAATTATTAAGGGTGAATCATACCCAAGATATATTCCTAAACGTTTTCAGAATCGAAATGTTAATCTGTAACTTTTAAAATTTTGTGGATCGTAAGAAATGTTTATTCTATAATATCTTGACATTTGAATTTTTTTTATTGCAATTTACATATTTTTCTATAAATTTTAGATTTTAAAATGTTATTCCAATTTATTTTGTTGAGGCTGAGAAATTTGTTTATATACTTCATAGATTTTTTTTTGTAATTTATAGATTTTTGAAATATATTTTCTGTAATTTTCAAATTTAAAAAAAAATCCAAAATTATTTTTTTGAGGTTCAATTGTGTTAATATTTCCAAAATATATTGGAATGTTTAGTCTCCAATTATAAAATTTAATGGCCTATGCGTAATTTTTTAAGATAATTTTCAAATATTTTTAATGGAATTCCAGGTTTTATCCGAGAACTTTGAAACAATTTTCTTCTTCTTTTTAAATAATTAAAATATTTTCTGTAATTCAAATTTTTATAAAATTTAAATTATGTTTGGACAAATTTAACCTCATGTGCCATTCCACATGACCAACTTTCCGTTAAAATTTAACACAATAAAGATTTTGGAATAAAGCGAGCCATTTTATAAAGTTTGGGTCTCTTGAAATGAGAGTTAGGGTGTGAAGTGTTAGTAGGAGAGAGAGCCTAATTAACCTTTTTAATATATTTGAAGGGGTGACCCATAACCATGCTTAGCTTAAGGGGTTTAGTGTAATTTACCATAAGTTTTATATTAATTGGGTAATCGGATCATGTCCAGATTTTTGGGTCCTTGCCAAATCCTACAATTTGTTAAGGATCACCAGCCCTTGGTTGATCTAGATCTTACCCCCGCGACTTCCTTGAGCCTCTCCTCTCCACTATACGTGACCAAAAGTCCTATAAATTTCTCCAAAATAATTTCTTATTTATCCAGCTCAATTCTGCTGAACCCATAGCTCTTTCTCAATCCTCTTACTTTCATTTCTCTCCTTATCTCTTCAACACCGAACCAGTCTCCGGATTCCGCATGAACCATGCTCAACAAAGTATGATTAGCCGCATTCTCCGGCTCTGCATCAATAAGCCGACGTGCCAAAATTTCCGCAACTTCAAGTCTACCATGAAGCTTGCAAGCTGATACCAAAGAGCTCCAAATTCTCGTGCTCGGTTTTATGGGCATCAAGGTCACCACACTACAAGCATCTTCAACCTTCCCTACCCTGCCAAGAAGATCAATATAACAAGCATAATGCTCCATCGTTAGTGATATTTTATCGTCTTCAATTGCACTACCAAACACCTTCTGTCCCTCTTCAGCAAGGCCAGCATGGTTGCAAGCTGATAAAACAGCTAGATACGTGATCCCATCAGGCTCTATCCCTTTCTCTTGCATCTCATAAAACAACTGCAGAGCTTCCTTACCTAGGCCATGAATGGCATATGCACTAATAAGTGTGCTCCATGAAATAGAATCCCTCTCAGGCATCTCTTCGAATATGTGATATGAATCCATGAGATAACCACATTTCGAATACATATTTATAAGGGAGTTTCCAACAGACAACTCCGAATTCAAACCAGACTTGATGGCGTAGCCATGTACTCCACGTCCATGGCTTATTGATGACATGTTGACACATGCAGAAAATACTTCCAAAAGAGTTACAGAGTTGGGTGAAATTCCCTCTTTCTGCATTTGATTAAAAAGTCTTATTGATTCTTCAGAAGTATCACAGCTTTGGGAACAACTTGCAATGATTGAACTCCACATCACAACATCTTTCTTCCTCGTTCTCTCAAAAATCAACTTAGCATGAGGCAGAGTTTCACCGTGCATAGAGTACGCATGTATGAGAGCTGACGAGAAACGAATATCGGAATTAAACCCATGCCTGAAAGCAAACCCATGAATCTCTTTCCCATGATAGCTAGAACCTATCTTGGCAAAAACTGGCAAAACTGCAATTAATGTGACTCGATTGGGCTTTATCCCTTCAACTTGCATTCCTCGAAAGCAATCGATTCCCATCTGATAATCCTCATTGGCAACAGACCCCGAAATCATGGCAGTCCAAGAAACCTCATTTTTCACCTCCATTCTCTCAAAAACGCGAAAAGCCATCAACGAATCATGACATCTCCAATACAAGTCAAGCAATGCTGTTGATAGAAAAACAGAATTGTCCTCAATCCTTTCATCAACAATAACTAGAGCATGAATAGTGGTTCCCAGTCTCATATTTTCAGTCTCAATGCATACTGAAAGAACACTAGCAATCAGCTCAGGCTTTGGTACAAAACCACGTAAATACATTTCCTTAAACGTTTTGAGTGATTGTAAACAATACCCATTTTGGGAATAGCAATTTATCATGGAATTCCATGATATGATGTCTCTGTGAGGCATTGCATCGAACATTTGACGTGCATGTTCAGGACAAGAAAATTTTGCATACATGGAAATGAGAGAATTGGAGACGGCGATGTCCAATTGGGACCCAGTTTTGAGGACATTGCAGTGGATTTGAAGACCCAATAAATGATGGTTTTGAGCTTGAGAACAGGCTTTGACGAGTGATGGAATAATGGAGATGGTATTCAGTGCATGGGAATGGAGTTGGTGTTTGTAGAGTTGAAGGGCCTGCTCATACAGTTTTTGGAACACCAAATCTTTTACTTTTGTGATGAGTTCTGAGAGTGATGGTGTGGGACCCGTGATTGAGCTGAACCCACGAGTCAACTGATGCATTTCCTTTTCGATTTCGTATCACGAATGGTAATGCCTTGGAATCAAATAGTTTGATTTGATTCGGTTTATGTAAGATGTATACACTATAATTTAAGGGGCTTTGTAAATTTAGGATATATTGTAATATGCATTTTGGAAATAGGACGACAAACATTTTATTTATGGTTTTAGTCCCTATTTTTGAATAAAGCCGCTGGCGCGGACCCATATTCATAAAACGTCGACCAATCACAGCATGCCACGTGTCCCTTTAATTTGAAAATAGGGACTAAAAATGGAAACAAAATATTTATTGTCCTATATCCATAATCAACATTATTTTAAGTCCTAAAATTACATAATCTAATAATTTAATTGTGGATTCAAAAACTATTAAGCCATTCTATTCTTTATAATTTTGTAATCCACATTGAGGGGGGTGGTTCTCCAAAATATTTTTGAAAAGTCGTAGTTTGCGCTTTCAAATCGTGTGACTTTGAGTCAAGCTCATACTTACCCGATATTTGTCTCTCTAATTGATAACGACACAAACTCCGATTGAGCTCAGGAATACGTTTATTTGCTAATATGATGGCTCGTCATAGTTCAATAAAGATTTTAACTGGGTTCGCTTGGACTATGCTATTTATGAGTGATCTTTTATATTTCATAAAAGATCCTCGTCCTTTATTTATAGTTCTTGCATTATATAGTCGCAAAATCAGTAAATGCAAATTATGCCCAACAATAAAGCGTGTACATAAAACGTGCGTGTTTGAGCAAGGAATTTATAGGTAGAGCTATAAGCTTCTAAGTAGTTGCTTGTTATGTATCCCCTTTCTTTCGTTGCTTTTGTCATTTATGACTTACAATACGAAATATTGAGTGTGCAACACTATAATTACAAGGTTCATGTAGTGTAGATCGTTCTGACATTTACTTGACCTTGTGATAATAGCATATTTAGACTTAACTTTCAAACGTCCAAAAATTAGATATAACTCCCTAAGATTAGATGGACGTTCGCCTAAAAATCTTGGACAATAATACCATCATCTACATCCCCACCACTTTCTTCCCTAAATCCAAACCATAGCCCTAATTTTTTAAACCAATAAAATTAAAATGAACTTAAAAAATAATAAAGAAACATAAATAAAACACAAAAATATGTCATTGTCGATTAGGGCATCCAAACTTGTTCATATGGGTTAAACTGAACCAAAAACCAATGTAGTTTGTCCTTTTCTCTTCAATCGAAGAATAGGGAATCATGTGGTGAACGCGCCATCTCCAGCCCCACTTGACTTAACAGGTGGCCATAGCATCGTCACCGTTGACCGTTAAGGGGTAATTTGACGGTCATATATTTCTTTCTCTTTAGCTCAGGATATATCTCTTTCCTCCTGAACCCGTGCTTCTTGATATCTATTTGTTTACCCTTTTTGTTGAGTTTATGCATTTATATGAAGGTGCCCACCATGACAATTGTTATCGACAAATCTAAAAGGCCCAATTATACAAGAGAACCAAATAAACGAAAATGTATTTGATGAGATCCCAACATATTATTAGGCATACAACATAGTAATATGAAATAGTTTTACTATTTTCATATCATGTGTTAGTTTATAGGAATATAAATTTGTATTTTATCTTCTTCAATTATTTTAGTTCTTTGAAAGTTGGATTTTGATCTGGTAAAGAAGGTGAAGAGTGGAAGAAGAAGGTAGCATTTTCATCCGAAAAATATTAGGGCGTTAAGTCAAAATACACATTAGTGGTTGGGAGGGGGTAATGTAGACTAAAATCCGCCCACTCTTGGAAGGTTATATACAACTTTGCATATATGAGGGGGTGAAGTCTAAATACGCTATTATTACATAGTGGTTAAGTAAAAAAAATAAGTTAAAATGATAATTTATAATAGTCATTAGTTTTGGCAAATGTTTTACGCCACAATGTAGTATAATGAAACACTGAATCAAAACTAAAAATATGTATATATAGTGCATGGTTGTAATTTTCCTTATTCGTGCTTATTTCATATGCATGTATAGCCTATGGAACTATATACCGAGCATTTTGACATTTTAATTGGGGAAAATTCTCCGATGTTATTTTTCATAATTGAAAAATCGAAACTCCTCTGATGCATAAAGTATGTTAGGCCTTCTCCTGGTAGTAAGATTGTCGCACGGCTTCCCTTCCTACGACATCTCAACTATCGTGATGTTCTTAAACTCCATCAACAATCATTTTCTTTTGACCAACGGTCACAAACTCCTATAATGGATAATTTATTGTAGCCATCGAGATGATTGTGTAGAAAATGCAAAATTAATAGAAATCGTAATGTTGAGATAATGGAATTGATATTGATATTTCTTGATTATAATTCTGTTATGATTAGAGATTAATCTCCATTAATAGATAATGCACGTTAATAAAAGTATGTTGTTGGTGTACGAATGCCAAAGGTCGTAGATTAATTGTTTATGCTTGTGGTTTATATTGATTATATAAACCATAAACCATAAACATCTAGGAGTACCCCATCAATCATGGCACCTACTCAACAAGGACAACCAATTTTCCTCTACATGAATGTAACTGTAACAACCCTCAATTTTTGGAGACTGAGAGATTGAATTTTGGGAAAATAAAATTTAATTTAAATTGGAGAATTTTAAAACTTGGGAATTGAGGCCCAAATATAGAGAATATTTCAAAGTATTTCGGATGATGATTTAGAGGGTACCATCGATCCCAGAAGGGTCGAAATAGTCAAAATGACTGTCATTGGGTTTTATTTCGGCTCCGGAATATTTTTAAGTCAGTGTGGCTTGAATTAGAGCAAACGAGTCATTTAGAGTGTGTATTAACATTTAAAATTGGGTTTATTGTTTTAAAGGATTTAAGGCTTACTGATGAAGCCTTCTCTTTTGAGAAAAGAGAGAAAAAGAAAGAAAAGAGAAAGAAGAAGAAAGAAAAGGAGAGAGGGAGAAAAGCTTGGGGATTTCCGGCCAAATCGCGACATCGAGGACGATCCAACCTCTACAAATATGAGGCAAGTGTTTAATCTTGCTAAATAGCTATTTGTGTATTTCATTTCATAATTTGTGGGTTAAAGAAATGGATTTTTGGGTATAAACATCAAAACCTAAATTTTGGTTCAAATCTTGAAATTGAAGATTTTAATTGGGTTTAAGGGATATAAATTGACGAGGTTAAATTTAGGATGTGTTTTGATGTTGGAAATTAGGTTGGGATTGAAGATTAAGGGTTGGAAGTAGTATAAATCGAATTTTGGGGAATTTTGGGTTTTAAAAAAACAGCCATTTTCGTGGCTTTCTGAACTGGCCGAATCGATTCGCTAGGTTGCAGAAGTCTCAGGTCTTTAGGACCGAATCGATTCGCCCCTAGAGAATCTATTCGGAGGGTTGAAGAATCTCAGGTCCCTTGGACCGAATTGATTCGGATGGGCCGAATCGATTCGCTGTTGGGCCAAATCGATTCGGAGAGGCCGAATCGATTTCGAAAACAGAGCATTTTTGAGAAATTTTCCCTTTAGTGAATTCAAACCCTTCTTGGTTGGGTTTATTGATTTGGGGCTTTCTCTTATGAAGTAAGATATATCTTTTGGTGACTTATAGGTGGTCTCTCACTTAGTATATGATAGTGGGGACTTCTTGGAATAATTGGATAAGAAATATTCATGTATGTTGTGAAATTTCTAGGCCGACCTTTATGTCAAATCCTTATAAGGATAGGATATTGTTAAGATACAATTTGGGGTCAAATGGAAGAGAGTGGTCGCATACTCTTAAAGAGTGAGGGGTTTCATGTCGTTAGAAATGTTTAGACTAAGGAATAATTGATAACTCAATAGGAGTAAGGGTTCCTGAGATTTATTTGAACCATAGGTGAAATTGGGAGCGATTGGGATCGTCCTATCGATTAGAATAAGCGGTAGCATAAATTCTAGTTAGGATAGTTTACACGTAATTGTGGGGATATGACCATTGAGATTCCAATACTTGAAACGAGGTTGGAATAATTTGAGGTTTTAGACTATTAAGTCATTGATGTGCCTATGGTTAAATAGTACTAAAGGAAAATATATGTACTTTAAAGATGGATGAAATGTGTAGTGATGGATTCCTACACAAACTCTTGGGTGATAACCCTAATATTGAATATATATGTATAGATATGTACATATGGTTTTGGGAGACTATTCATCATAGGAAAAATGATTGAATATGTTTCAAGTGAGGGATTGTATTCACATATCAAGGTAAATGATATGAGTTTGTGGTGACGGTTTGTATATTGAGGATTTATGTATACTTATAGCCGGGTTTGTATATCTTATACATATGAACGAGAACTAATTTATATACATAGATATATGGATATGCGAATATGTGTATATATATATGTATATATATATATATATATATATATATATATATATATATATATATATATATATATATATATATATATCTGTATGCATATAAATATATGAATATATTTATGTTGTGGACATACATGGTATGGATGTTTAAACCGTATATGATGGTTTACTATTTGATCATATGATGGGATCATATGGATGTATGTATATTGCGCATGTGAGCGATATATATACTTATGTGGTTAAGCATACACCGCTCATGCTATCATTGGGAAGTTTCCGCGCAGAGGGTGAGCATCCCGGTATATAGAGCAGGGTGTGGATATTCCCCAGGTCATAGTCGTCCCGTGTGTTATTATACGATAGATATATATATTTTGGGATGAGGCGTGGTGGGTATGTTTCGTCTCATTGCCGGTTGGAGCTATGACCGCTTCCCGGGACGTCGTGTGTGTGAGTTATCACGAGGTGGGTGTCGTTGATCCCCACCAGGTGGTCCCCAGTTGCTACGTGACCCGGGCACTGGGAAGATGATAGCATTGATGCAGTTTTATCGGCGATATATATAGCCGGGTGGATTATGTGCATGTCCATTGTACATCAGATATGATATGTACACTTGGTCATGGGTATGGATGATTGGTATATGTATATATGGTGAGAATAAAATGCCTATATATATATATATTTATATATCCTATGGACGAAGGGATATAGAATATTTGTGGAGTACATCTTGGATGATTATGGTGTACTAGATTGATGGGGGTTGATGTATCGCATTTAAGGAATACTTCGGTTACATCATCCCAAGGATATTATTGGAGATTTAGTAGTAGTGGTAGCATTATATGGTATGTACGGCATTATGGATCACTATGATCGACATTGTCAAGGAGTAGTGTAACGGGGTGGTTCCTTGTTTGGATTTCGCTTTGCGAGACACCCCACGCACGAAACGTAGTACATTGTTGAGATTAGAGAGAAGTTCTGTCGATATTTATGTGTGGCATAATGGATCTCCAGGATCGACGTTGACAAGGAGTAGTGTAACGGGGTGGTTCCTTGTTTGGATTTCGCTTTGCGAGACACCCCACGCACGAAACGCAGTGCAGTGTTGAAATTGGAGGGAAGTTGTGTCAAAAATAATTTTGCATGCTTATTAATTAGAAATTAAATCATATGTTTCAACCCAAATGCATATTGGGTAACTTATTAAATTCATAAATGGTTAAAGTATAAACCGGAATCCACTAAGCCTAATAAGGCACATATGATTGAAAATAAATACTTATCTGTGGTTAAAAAGAGGGGTGGATTCTTGGGGTGTGATAGGAAGGTAGATCTCGTGGGTATAGGCTAGGCCTATGTTAAGTTAGGTTGTCCTAATATAAATGGGGGTAATTTAACTAATAAAATTGAGGACACGAATAGGTGCGCGCCTTTAGATGAGAGGTGAGTTGGGGCTCCACGAGAGTGCGATCCCATTTTAATTATGAAATAAGTGCACCGATATTTATTATGCACGGTTAACACACTTGCTAAATATTTTCACAACTCGGGCTCTGACCCGTTTACTTTTCTCTCCTGCCTGTATATATATATATATATATTATTACAGGTGTCCTACCGCATGGATGCCGGATGACTTTCTATCCAGAGTCTTGGGAGCCGTGACAGGTGCGGACTGTTGCGGGATGTATCTGGTAGTCGCCTTCTACTTTCAAAATTCTAGGTAGGATTCATGTTGTATATCGGGTTTGTGCCCAAGGGATATTTATAGATGTTTATATTTATTCCATTCCAGTTATTGTATTTGCTGTGACCCGACAGCTTATTCGGGTCTACTTTGTTGTATATTCTGTGGTAGTTATTTCTTTCATTTTTTTTTATTCTAGCATTTCATTTATCTAGTTCTTTCATGCATCTTTCTTTCTTTTATTAGTAGTGTTAGTTGGTTATCTGTTGCATTTTATTTAATTTTAACATCTCACCTATATGATGTCGGGTAGTTAGTCCTATATTATATAGTACCGACAGTTGATGTTGAGACTGGACCATCTATAACTCCTGATTTAATATAGTATAGGGCTGGCCACCCGTTATTATTTTAGGCGGGGTGTTACAGATGGTATCAGAGCATCAGGTTCTAGAGTCCTTAGGATCTGTGCGAGTTTTCTACATTCTTCCGTTAACGTTCTTGACATAAAGCCCTACAAATAGGACTGTTGTGTTCACTGCGTTGTTTTCTTCCGTGAAGTAAATTCACTTGATTGACGTTCTGATAACAGTTGCTCTTGTTTCGTTTCAGACGTCGCCTAGATTTTGTCGTCTAGGAAAGAATAGGATCAGAAGCACAATACCCATAGCATATTTTGGGTACGCTTTAATCTGGGGTATTTGTTTTCCCCGATTCCGGAGGAGATATTGAGGAGATTTCTCGTAGTGGTGTGAGGTGATTATCGATAGTTGAGTAAGAAAGGAAAATTTATTCGAATGGCGAACCTTGGACTTAGTAAAGTAAGTCTGAGGAGAGATTAGTGTAGTCCTTGGGAGGTTTAGGTTGAGAAACCCGTTAACCTTCGTTAGGAAACCTGGTGTTGGTGACTCTTACCGATGTGAGGAAGGTGTAGATATCCCAATATCAGGAGTATCGCCTTCTAGGATGAGGGAGAATGCCTTTGGAGACTCAGTTTCGTGGTGTAGGACTGAGGGAGTTTTCGACAGTTGCAATCGCGCCTTGCCCTTCAATATGGTTAGGAAGGGTTTTGAGGAAGATGTTTCTCTTGTGAAGAAATAGGCTTAGGGATAATGATGGTGCTGGAAGAAGTTGAGGACCCTGAGTTGAGATTCTAGGACAAGGGGAAACCATAGGGTGTATGGAATTTTCCTAGAGGAGGAGGTGAGCAAATGTGGCCTTTGTATGGCGTCTTTGGAGATGACACACCTTCTCGTAATGAAATAGTAGGGAAGTTTTAGTATCCCAATGGGGGAAGAATTTATTTTTATATATAAGTGTTGATGTGATGTAGAGGAATTTCATAACTGAGAGGTTCCGAGTTAGGTAGATTTATGTGGAGCGGATAGTTTAACTCATAGTTGTGCTAGTTTTGAGAACTAGGTATTGGCTAAAGTATTGTATTTGTTGAGGCCTTGTGTTTTAAAACATAAGGTGTTTGTTTGGCGTGTCTAAAGACGCAGAATATATTTATATCGTATTATTGTATAGGCCCTCGGGCAATATCTAAAATATGGAAATCCTTCTTTTATAAAACCTTAACCCTAGTTCAACTAATCTCAATCCCCGACCTAGCTACACAGTAGTTTATTGGGAGGGTTCCTTGTTTGGATTTCGCTTGCGAGATCTCCCCCGCACGAAGGTAGCTAGTGTCACGAATTGAGGAGAGTTCAACCATTGGGAATTTTTGAACTTATATATATTTAGTATGTTGTTATAAATCATATTTCTGAGGGTTATATTATGATTTGAGGCTAATGGAGCCTGATAATAATATTACGAGTGGAAACTCGGATACGGGGTGTATGGGCGCCCTGAGTAGTAGTTGCTTTAAAACTATATGGTTCGACATGGGAACCAGGAAGGATCGGTATAGAGATCCTAAGGATTGATGTGAGGACTAGATGATATTGAGGTCCTAGGCATGTTTTAAATTTCGCGGGCGAAATTTTTGTAAGGGGGGAAGTATGTAACAACCCTCGATTTTTGGAGGCTGAGAAATTGAATTTTGAGAAAATAAAATTTAATTTAAATTGGAGAATTTTAAAACTTGGGAATTGAGGCCCAAATATAGAGAATATTTCAAAGTATTCCGGATGATGATTTAGAGGGTACCATCGATCCCGGAAGGGTCGAAATAGTCAAAATGACTGTCATTGGGTTTTATTTCGGCTCCGAAATATTTTTAAGTCAGTGTGGCTTGAATTAGAGTAAACGAGTCATTTAGAGTGTGTATTAACATTTAAAATTGGGTTTATTGTTTTAAAGGATTTAAGGCTTACGGATGAAGCCTTCTCTTTTGAGAAAAGAGAGAAAAAGAAAGAAAAGAGAAAGAAGAAGAAAGAAAAGGAGAGAGGGAGAAAAGCTTGGGGATTTTCGGCCAAATCGCGACATCGAGGACGATCCAACCTCTACAAATATGAGGAAAGTTTTTAATCTTGCTAAATAGCTATTTGTGTATTTCATTTCATAATTTGTGGGTTAAAGAAATGGATTTTTAGGTATAAACATCAAAACCTAAATTTTGGTTCAAATCTTGAAATTGAAGATTTTAATTGGGTTTAAGGGATATAAATTGATGAGGTTAAATTTAGGATGTGTTTTGATGTTGGAAATTAGGTTGGGATTGAAGATTAAGGGTTGGAAGTAGTATAAATCGAATTTTGGGTTATAGAAAAACAACCATTTTCGTGGCTTTCTGAACTGGCCGAATCGATTCGCCAGGTTGCAGAAGTCTCAGGTCTTTAGGACCGAATCGATTCGCCCCTAGCGAATCGATTCGGAGGGTTGAAGAATCTCAGGTCCCTTGGACCGAATTGATTCGGATGGGCCGAATCGATTCGCTGTTGGGCCGAATCGATTCGGAGAGGGCGAATCGATTCGGAAACAGAGCATTTTTGAGAAATTTTCCCTTTAGTGAATTCAAACCCTTCTTGGTTGGGTTTATTGATTTGGGGCTTTCTCTTATGAAGTAAGATATATCTTTTGGTGACTTATAGGTGGTCTCTCACTTAGTATATGATAGTGGGGACTTCTTGGAATAATTGGATAAGAAATATCCATGTATGTTGTGAAATTTCTAGGCCGACCTTTATGTCAAATCCTTATAAGGATAAGATATTGTTAAGATACAATTTGGGGTCAAATGGAAGAGAGTGGTCGCATACTCTTAAAGAGTGAGGGGTTTCATGTCGTTAGAAATGTTTAGACTAAGGAATAATTGATAACTCAATAGGAGTAAGGGTTCCTGAGATTTATTTGAACCATAGGTGAAATTGGGAACGATTGGGATTGTACTATCGACTAGAATAAGCGGTAGCATAAATTCTAGTTAGGATAGTTTACACGTAATTGTGGGGATATGACCATTGAGATTCCAATACTTGAAACGAGGTTGGAATAATTTGAGGTTTTAGACTATTAAGTCATTGATGTGCCTATGGTTAAATAGTACTAAAGGAAAATATATGTACTTTAAAGATGAATGAAATGTGTAGTGATGGATTCCTACACAAACTCTTGAGTGATAACCCTAATATTGAATATATATGTATAGATATATACATATGGTTTTGGGAGACTATTCATCATAGGAAAAATGATTGAATATGTTTCAAGTGAGGGGTTGTATTCACATATCAAGGTAAATAATATGAGTTTGTGGTGACGGTTTGTATATTGAGGATTTATGTATAATTATAGCCGGGTTTGTATATCTTATACATATGAACGAGAACTAGTTTATATACATAGATATATGGATATGCGAATATGTGTATATATATATATATATATATATATCTGTATGCATATAAATATATGGATATATTTATGTTGTGGACATACATGGTATGGATGTTTAAACCATATATGATGGTTTACTATTTGATCATATGATGGGATCATATGGATGTATGTATATTGCGCATGTGAGCGATATATATACTTATGTGGTTAAGCATACCCCTCTCATGCTATCATTGGGAAGTTTCCGCGCAGAGGGTGAGCATCCTGGCATATAGAGCAGGGTGTGGATATTCCCCAGGTCATAGTCGTCCCATGTGTTATTATACGATAGATATATATATTTTGGGATGAGGCGTGGTGGGTATGTTTCGTCTCATTGCCGGTTGGAGCTATGACCGCTTCCCGGGACGTCGTGTGTGTGAGTTATCACGAGGTGGGTGTCGTTGATCCCCACCAGGTGCTCCCCAGTTGCTACATGAGCTGGGTACTGGGAAGATGATAGCATTGATGCAGTTTTATCGACGATATATATAGCCGGGTGGATTATGTGCATGTCCATTGTACATCATATATGATATGTACACTTGGTCATGGGTATGGATGATTGGCATATGTATATATGGTGAGAATAAAATGCCTATATATATATATTTATATATCCTATAGACGAAGGGATATAGAATATTTGTGGAGTACATCTTGGATGATTATGGTGTACTAGATTGATTGGGGTTGATGTATCGCATTTAAGGAATACTTCGGTTACATCATCCCAAGGATATTATTGGAGATTTAGTAGTAGTGGTAGCATTATATGGTATGTATGGCATTATGGATCACTATGATCGACATTGTCAAGGAGTAGTGTAACGGGGTGGTTCCTTGTTTGGATTTCGCTTTGCGAGACACCCCACGCACGAAACGTAGTACATTGTTGAGATTAGAGAGAAGTTTTGTCGATATTTATGTGTGGCATAATGGATCTCCAGGATCGACGTTGACAAGGAGTAGTGTAACGGGGTGGTTCCTTGTTTGGATTTCGCTTTGCGAGACACCTCACGCACGAAACGCAGTGCAGCGTTGAAATTGGAGGGAAGTTGTGTCAATAATAATTTTGCATGCTTATTAATTAGAAATTAAATCATATGTTTCAACCCAAATGCATATTGGGTAACTTATTAAATTCATAAATGGTTAAAGTATAAACCAGAATCCACTAAGCCTAATATGACACATATGATTGAAAATAAATACTTATCTGTGGTTAAAAAGGGGGGTGGATTCTTGGGGTGTGATAGGAAGGTAGATCTCGTGGGTATAGGCTAGGCCTATGTTAAGTTAGGTTGTCCTAATATAAATGGGGGTAATTTAACTAATAAAATTGAGGACGCGAATAGGTGCGCGCCTTTAGATGAGAGGTGAGTTGGGGCTCCACGAGAGTGCGATCCCATTTTAATTATGAAATAAGTGCACCGATATTTATTATGCACGGTTAACACACTTGCTAAATATTTTCACAACTCGGGCTCTGACCCGTTTACTTTTCTCTCCTGCCTGTATATATATATATATATATATATATATATATATTATTACAGGTGTCCTACCGCATGGATGCCGGATGACTTTCTATCCAGAGTCTTGGGAGCCGTGACAGGTGCGGACTGTTGCGGGATGTATCTGGTAGTCGCCTCCTACTTTCAAAATTCTAGGTATGATTCATGTTGTATATCGGGTTTGTGCCCAAGGGATATTTATAGATGTTTATATTTATTCCATTCCAGTTATTGTATTTGCTGTGACCCAACAGCTTATTCGGGTCTACTTTGTTGTATATTCTGTGGTAGTTATTTCTTTCATTTTTTTTTATTCTAGCATTTCATTTATCTAGTTCTTTCATGCATCTTTCTTTCTTTTATTAGTAGTGTTAGTTGGTTATCTGTTGCATTTTATTTAATTTTAACATCTCACCTATATGATGTCGGGTAGTTAGTCCTATATTATATAGTACCGACAGTTGATGTTGAGACTGGACCATCTGAAACTCCTGATTTAATATAGTATAGGGCTGGCCACCCGTTATTATTTTAGACGGGGTGTTACAGTAACGGACACCGCTACAAGGGATTTGATATCCCAGTATGGGGAGGCGTTTAAAAAACCCTACAAACTACCTTGATGAGTGTAGGAATCTCTCTATAAGTGATTTCTAAGGAAACAATGGTACATATTTTAAATGTTTAAGTAAATATATGTAGTTACCAGTATATATGATTAAAATGATTTTTAAGCATAATAATGGTTCTTAAACTTGTACATGATATTTTAGGAAATAATGGTACCCGAATTCCAACCACTTTAAGATCGCATCCACATTCCTGACAAGAAAATTAAACTAGTGGTCACAAACTCCCATAGTGGCTAGTTTTTTTTATGACCAATGCCTAGTGGTTAGATCTCTAAATTTAATGTACATATTCCTTAATTTTAACCATTTTCACCACCAATCACAATCTCGTTATTTTTTGTAAATTTCTTATTAAGAGTATGTCTTCTTCTTCACCTCATTACTTCATAAACAAAATTGTTATCGATTTCTCATGAATGAATATTATAAGAAAACTATTATCCACCTAATGGCATCTGCATTTTACTGTCTCATAGAGGTTGAAGAGGAACATGAATTGTCGAATCATTGAGGCTCGATACCCAGTCAAAAGGTTGTTAATAGAGTTAGGGAGTAAGGGTATGTGTGATCATGAAAGATTATTTTGATTTAGATACCAACTTACGACACCAAGATCTTTTGACGTTGTTTTCGCATGTGATGCTCGTTGTCCCTTCGTATCTTAAAGGGATTTTTGTGTAGAGTGTAATATGTGTCCAATCCCATTTTGACAAATTTAAGGGATTTTGGTCTCAAAATTTCCATTTTTATGTAATATTATTTTTTTAATAATTTGAAGTGTAAAAAAATATTAAAAGTATTGGCCAAAATATAATTATATTATTTTTCCCCATGCCTTGGAGATGCCCGATGAATTTGCATGTCATACATACACTGCGATTGCTCTTATGACACAATTGTGTATTCGTGATTATGGTATAACATTGTTGCATTTATTGTACGTTGCGTGATTGTGGTATGTCAATGTACTTAGTTCCAATGTAATTGTCCTTAGGACACGTGTTATGCAACCAACCCACCAAGCATACTGTTCATGACCCCGGGATGTAAAAAAGATAAAATGGATAAACACGCACAAACAATAAGGAATAAGATATTTTGGTTAAGAACACAATATATATATATATATATATATATATATATATATATATAGTTCATCAATTTGTCTACACACATAGAAAATTCGAAGACCAGTATATATAAAGAATATACTATTTTCTTTTCTACCTTAAATTCAGATTATCATTGTACACAAACTTTCCACTCAAGTGAATCAAAGTTCTAAACTAAGAATTTGTTCAATCTCATGGTTCCAAGTGTTTCCCATATAGAAATTTAGTTATCTGACTCCTCATTAACTAAGTGAGTAAATCCATCTTGATCATATACATATAGATCACCCATATACATAACACCGCCCCCACACCCTCCCTTCCACCTTTGAGAAATAATTATAGGTGAGTGAAAAATATTACCTATCTCCTAAAAGTGTGCTAAATTCCACATCTCTCGTGAAGATTCCCTCTCAATCGATCGTTTTAAAATGGAAAACCTTAGTATTAAGATTCATTTAATGCTTTAAATAATATCCCTCAAAATGACCTTGTGGGAACAAAAATTATCCATGGGATGAGATTATAGAATATATTTGACATTTTTTAAATTCAAATTTCTTTCTTTCTTTTCATAAATCATTTTATATTCTCTATAACTTTGTTAAAACAATTTCTTAGTTCGATGATAAAAGGATTTCCCTGTTGCTGTTTTCTTAAATCTACGCATTCACATTCACATTCACATTCACATTAAAACAACATACGTGTTGAGCATTTTAAAGTAATTAATGAATGTAAGAGAGTGATGGTGGAGAAATGGACCCAAGATTTTTACATGGTTCGACATTGCCTACATCCACATCGAGATGGTACTCGGGAAGCTCCACTATCTTCCGATTCACTAAGGTGGAAGCAAAACCTTACAAGAAATTTTAACACCTTGTACCCCCAACCAACAAGGGAACTATACCCTTCCTTATCGAAGTGAAACATGAAAGAGACCAAGGTTATATTATGCTTTGACTCTCTGCAACAATGGCACTATCAGTTGTGAAAGATACAATGGACTTCTTCATGACTTTCTCAGGTCGCCATAGATAAAGGCTTTCACAGGCTCACCATTGATGTGTGCTTTGTGAATTACCCTAAATCCATGATAATTTTTTATTTGAGTGTTTTTATAGCTTGAACACATTTACAATTAATTTTCTCCTTAATGAGTAAACGACTACATTGTAGCATACGTTAATCTACTTGTTGAGGAAATACATCAACACGATCTTCTTTGTTAATGATGAGGCTGTGAATAATCTAGTTCCTCTTTTATTTATCTCTTTTGAAGCTTTGTTGTTGGAACTCTTGGTGTTGGAATTGGGGAGTTTTGTTTGGAATGGATTTTTTCTTCAAAAGTAATCTTTTAAAATTGGGTGGAACTTTATATCTCTAAAATGCATCACTTAGCTCGATTGATTTATATCTTATCTTAAGTGTGATTTGGTTTTAGTTATTGGTTTATGTGAGATTTAAGTTTGAATCTTTAAGATCAAGTGAGGTTTTCTTGGTTCAAAAGAGATTTTAGGGTTTAAATAACTCAAATAGGGATTTTGGTTTGGAACTTGGTTCAAATGGGTACCGATTTTGGAACTTCCACATTTGAAATGGATATTGAATTCTCTATTTGTAAATCACAATGGTTTAAGTTTGGGTTTTAAAACGTGCCACAAATGGTATTAGGTTTTGGATCTTAGCTCGGAAACTATTTGGATCTGTAGCTTCTCCTTGAATGGAGATTTGGATTTGATTCTCATATGTTTGGAAACTGGTTGGGGAACATGATTTCTCTAACTATATTTCACAAGAATATAATGAAACAATCTTGGAGTGAGCTTGGTGCTTTGTAATTAAGATTTAAAGTTATATTTATATACTTGACAAGAAACTAGCCGTTGGCGGATATTTCGATAAATTCTAGAGTTTTTTTTTTTAATTTTGAAAACTAGTCATTAGAAATATGCAAAATCGGACACTTTAATTTGACTCAAAGTCCGAGACCTCATTTTTGAAATTTCCTCAAATTTTTTTTTTGGTAAATGCAATCAATTTAATCCATTTGAGTTGACTTAAAATCCATTTAGAGTTGACTCAAAGTGCCCAACTCGGTACAATTTTTTTATAGGTTAAGGGGTTATTTTAAGGTAAGTTTGGTTAGGTTGTTAGGTCATAGTTTGATCATAATCGATGTGTTACGCTTCACTTTCATTTCGTAACCACGCAATATTTTAGGATGTATTTTTGGAGATTTAAACACTTGTTTAGGCTTCTTGCATACATATTTGAAGCTTCTTTTGATTGCTTTGGTTATACATAAGCATGCGAAGACTGGCTTGCTTTAGTAGATTTTCACTAAAGCTTGGGAAGATGGTTGTTTAAAAATGCATTGGTTGAGTTGAAGGTTAAGTTGTTAGTCACTATGAGTTTACGTTTCAGTCTCCTGGTTAGTGGAATAAAGTTTCTTGGGTGATAATATTTTAAGTACATGATTGTTTTGCTTTGAAGTTCATGGGGGTTGGGTAAGTGAGTTGGTTGTTGAGTTTACTATCGTTGACTAATTGTTGAAATGCATTAGATGTGAATTCTTGACCGAATTTCTTTTGCATTGGTTATGATTGAGTTGATTTTCTTTGTTTATGAACTTCTTATTGGGTTGTGAGATTTTTTATGAGATTTTCCTTGTTTTCATGAGCTTTTTGCTGATATGGCTTGCTTGTTAGGTACTGTGTTACTTTATTTGCTTTGTATTGGTTTCCTTTCCTTGTTTTTCTTGCTTGGTAATGAACATTTCAGCGCTCTTGATATATTCCTTGTAATTGGTGTCTTGTTGATATGTATAAAGATGTTCTTGAACTTGAATCACGAATGTTGTTTGATCCTAAAATCTCATGGAAGAAATAGTTAGTTTTACAAATGTTATCAATTGGGAAAAAAATATTTATTATCATTTTGATTTACGGACCTAAAAGCCCTTATTTTAATCTCTTAAGTACATTGACAAGTTGCTGTTGAAAATCCTCAACAATTGCTTATTGGGTGATAATGAACAACTTTAAAGCAAGACCACGATAGTCAACTATTGGAACTTAAACATGTGACCGTTGGGCTTTAAATTTTGTGAGCCAACATTTCCACAACACACTAGAATATTGTGCTTTTAGTGTAACATATATCATATACAGATCACATAAAATGCATTCATCACGTTACATTGTCATTTTATGACATCTAAAAGATTTTAAGAGGGTATTTTTAACTGTAAGGGATTCAAACCTACAATATCTTGAATTGCCTTAATTAGCCTAGAATTCAATGCAATAGTAAATAACACCGAATATACACGATTTAGCCTTAATCGACCTACGTCGACGGGGTAAAGGGGTTAGTTTCACTAGATGAGAGAGAGAAGATTGGGTGCTAGAGAATACTAGTTGAGAACCCAATCTTGGAGTACAACATCTCATGTCAACTGTGTGTTTACAACATTCCCTCATCATAGGTGGGGGTTTATTTATATAAATTAAGAATCCTATTAAATTACCCTACCTTGGAGAATAAGTTAGGCCCTAACCGACCTGATTTGGGATTATCGTCTATACACTGGATTAATCGTGATAGAATGGCGGTATTTTTTTATTAATAAAATCCAATCATACTCGACCTCTGCTTAATGTAGACTCAAATTTATCCAAGGGAATTTAAGTCAACTTGCGTCACATGTCACCTTTTGGATAAATTCGGTCTTACTTCCCTTTTAGTAATTTTTAAGATTTTAATTCTATTTTATACGGCATATATGCCATCACCACATTGCAAGTCTACTTTGTTGTGTGCCTTTGAAGCACCAGTAAATTTATGGGGCTTTTACTGTCGAGTCCCTGGACTAACAATTTTGGACTTTAAACTCAGGCCCAACAAATTTTAAATGATTAGGTCCAACATATAAATACTCCCAAACTTAAAATAAACACGCACTTCACATAAATTCAAGCGCCAAAAACACTGTATTCTCTCTTCGATCAAAATCCTAACCGTAGTGTCTCTTCGATTAAAACCCCCAAACGATTCTCATTCTCAATCAAATTTTGGTCCAATAACAACATATAAATACCCCTGAATTCCAAAACAAACACACTTCACAGAAATTAAAGCGATCAAAACCCTAATCGTGGAAGTTCGACCAAGCATTTCACATTCTCAATAAAATTCTTCCAAACTACACTAACAAATATGGATACATGCTCATATATATGTTCTTAAGTTTTGTACTTAAGATTATACCATACACATGTATATGCTGTGTTCTTAATATTTTATTTATGATATAACGTGTTTGTCCCTATGTATTTTGTGTTCTCATATGTATAAATTTGTAGACATTACACATGGACTGATGAAATCACATTCTTCTTCTTCATGATATGAAAAAATACATTTGTTGCCCTGATTTTAAATGCAAAATACACTTTTTGCTTGTTACATTTATGTATTCATCATTGTACATTTCCTCCCGTATACATAATTTATTGAGGACTGAGAATATATACATGATTGAAATATGTTTATACTCTTTGTATGTATATAACTCCTATATTAATTGTTGTCTGCGCCAGCGGCATTTATTTAGGACTGCATGTAGTTTATGAATTTAGGTGCTGTACTTGTACAAGCCCTTTATTATTACGTGTACTTTGTGAATTTTGCGTGTACTTTCAAAAATTACACGCAAAATTCACAAAGTACATGCACATTGAAATTAAGTTTTTTTCAATCCAATATGCGTGTACTTTTTTGTACTATGCGTGTACTCTATACAATATATATGCCATATCCACATTTAATCAATCTTACATAATCTTTGTATTTGTATAATTCCTACATTAATTGTGGTCCGCGCCAATGGCATTTATTTAGGACTGCATGTAGTTTATGAATTTAGGTGTTGTATTTGTGCAAGTCCTGTATTATTGCGTGTACTTTGTGAATTCTGCGTGTACATTCAAAAAGTACATGCAAAATTCAAAAAGTACACGCATATTGAAATTGAATTTGTTCAACCAAATATGTGTGTACTCTATACAATATGTATGCCATCTCCATATTTAATTAATCCTATGTTATTTTGGTCCGCGCCAACGACTTTTGAATGATATTCCATAAATTTGTAAGAAGTATTATTGTTGTGTTATTTTTTAGGAATCATACCATCAAGCATGTTCAACTACAAAATCATTGCTTTCACCTTTGAAGATCTTAACAATACAAAACCTTTCACATTGATAGTCAATAGTACTAATGATGATGAGATTCATTTTCTCCTTTGCATCAATGATAAAGCGAAAAGGTTACCTGGTTTTTTCTATTACTATGAAGACATTAAGTGAACTTTTGATGTGCAAAAGCTTCAAGTAACTAAATCAAAAGCAAATGATTTAGCAAAACGAATCAAGCAGTATTGCTTAAGAGGTTTTGAAAATGTTAGCGCTTTTAGCATGGAGCTATTGTATCACTTCTTTTATGAATATGTTAAGAACATAGAATCTTGGTTTTTTACGTGTCAAACAACATGAATTTGGTATTACCATGTAACGGACGATATATATTACCACCTTTAGCATGTATTTTGTTGAGACTTGTGTGGAGTATTTATGAGAATATTACATATACTTTTGTTGAATACGCATTTATTTTATTATTTAAGTTTATATTTTATTCTAATTCACGTGTATTTTATTTTTTGTACATGTAATTTATCATTATGGGTTAGTAATTTTTTTTTATATTAATAGAATGAGGATTAAGATGAGGGCAAGAAAAGGAAAGAACAACAAGAAGAGCACTTCTGAAGAAAGTTCTTCAAGCAGTTCTATTCTTGTGTGGCTATGGAATCTACATATGGTGTGAATAAACAGGACCAGTATAGGTCGAATGTTGTTAGTTTTTTTTTAATGATTTTTTGGTTATTAAAAAGAAAATAAATGATAGGCATATTGAATTGCTTAAGAAGACTACATTCTAGGAGCTTTTCAATGCCTACTATACAGAGTAATTAGTAGAAGCACAACACAAAAAAAATGATAAAAATATTCTATCCATTATCAAGTTGTACAAAAAGGAAACCAACAGTTTTGAGATGAAGAGTAGGGTTGAAATAAGCCCAAGAGATATAAGTAAAACATTTGGGATCCCAATGTTTTAGGGACAACAATCAATAAATCTGAAAAAGAGATTGGCTACTTCTCAAAAACCTGAATTCCTTGCTCGATAATTCAATGCTAAAAAATTGGAAAGTTAGAAATAAATAAGTGTTTGAAGAAATCGGTAGAGTTGGACACAGATAAGGGCATTTATGATTTTATAAAACTTGTTTTTCTCCACTTCTTGACGATGTTATTTTTCTCCAACTCTGACTTCAGATTAGGAGAATTTTTGACAACATACATCAACAGTATTGATGACATAAATAACTATGATTGGGTATCTGCTGTGCATGAGTTTCTCATCAATTCACTTAATAAAACAACAAGTTTAAAACCTAGCACAACAACTGGATGTGTCATTTCCCTATTGGTGAGCAAAACATACTAATACAGTCTAACAAACAATTGATTTTTAAAAAAAAATCTGACTTCACGTGTATTGTATATATATCACGTGTACTTTCAAAGTACACGTGATATTTATAAAGTACACGCATTATTTATTTGACCATGTTCATATAAATATAACGTGTACTTACAAAGTACATGCGATATTTATAAAATACACAAGAACCTGATTACATTTATCATGGTTGTAATATCACCTGTACTTTCAAAGTACACATGATATTCCAACAAATTCACGTGTGTACTTTGTATGTATCATGCGTACTTTGAAAGTACACGTGGTATTTATGACGTACACGTGTACTTATATTTACAAAGTACACGTGTTGTTTCAATAATGAATAACTAGATAATACAATTATTAATATCATTTTGTTTTTTGCATGATCACAGTATTGGGTATGTGATAAGTTTGATATCATCCCCCCTATTGAAGAGAATACACCAAAATTTCTTAGATGAAACTTGTCATCTTTGAAAGATTGGTTTCTTGCGAATGACATCGCTTCAACAAATTTGAAGGAGACTACAAATAAACCAGCTAGTAAGGATAGTGCAGTGGAAAGTGAAGCTCAATGTGAAGGGCCTGCTTTCTCTTTGAATATTTCTGAAGCAAGTCCTATACATACTAATTCATCCACAGAGAAAGTTGCTGAAGAATTTGATGACAATGACTTTTTATCAGGTTAGAATATTCCCCTTAAAAACATTGTGATTCCTTTAAAAAAGAAGGGAAATGATCAACCAAAAGATATTGAGAATTTTGAAATGTTTGAGAATGTTGGGAATTATGAACCAATATATGCTAAAAAGTTTGAATCAAGAGATTCTTATAATGCCGAGAAGTTGAATTTGGAGGAATAAATTACTGCTTTGAAAATGGAGTTGTTTGAAAAAAAATGCCCAACTATCTAAAGCAGCTGAAGACCTTGATTGTGCACTAAACAAGGTGAATTCTTTGGAGGTAGAGAGTGCCAACCTTATTATTATGAATGTACAGTTGCAAATAGATAGTCATCAACTTCTGAAAGCACAAGAGGAAATGAAAGACTTAGAGGTGGAAAATTCCCAACTTTTGAAAGAAAAAGAGTTACTAAATAAGTTGGAGGTGGAAAATGCCCAACTTGTTGAGTTAAACAATTCTTTGAATGAAAAACTTGTTCCAGCAACAATGAGGGACTCATAAAGAATTAAACAATTGGAAGAATCATTGAATAAGAAGACTGAATCATCAAGAATGTTGGATCAAACGAAAGCCTATCTATCCGAGACTAATAAAAATCTCAAGAAAATGCATGAAGATGTACTTCAAAATTGGAGAGATGGTGAGCTTTAAATGGTGACGTTGAGGCTAAATCTTTAAGAATCTGAAGCGAAAAAAAGTAAACAAGTACTTTTGATTAATTTTCAAACTGAAAGCATCATTATTCTATAAAGTATAAGTAATTAGTTTATAAAGTACATGCATTTTATCAAAATATACGCAGTATTTTGATGAAAGTACACGCGTTTTATATTATAGTATAATGATATTTTCATGAAGTACACACAGTTTTCCTAAAGCACACGCAGTTATTAATACCGTTCATTATATTTTATTTCATTTACTTCAATTTGTATTCATTTTTCTTTGACATTATATTCATCTATTATGCTTATAATCTAACATTCTTTTTATATATCATGAAAACAATAATAAATCTCTCAATGACGAAATTTCGGAGTTGAAGAAAATTCGTGAAGAATCACAACCGAAAAAAACTGAACAGGTATCTATAAAGTACAAGCAATTTTTATGAAGTGAACGCAGTATTTTAATTAAAGTACACGTAATGTTTAAAAGTACACGCATTTTTAAAGGACATGATCTTTTTTATTAAGTTCAACACGCATATACTTTATAAAGTACACACAAATTTTGATTAAAGTAGACACATTTTATCAAAATATACGCAGTACTTAATTCAAAGTACAAACATTTTACATTGTTGAATATGATGTTCTTTGAATTCATGGTTATCAAAAAATGCTTACAACATAACATTCCTTTTTTAATTATATCAGGAAAACAGTAATAATAAACTCGTGGACGAAATTTCGAACTTGAAGATTGTTCAAGCCTCTACGTATAAGACTATCCATGAGAGAAATGATAAAAAAACATAAAAGAGAAGGATAGAAGAATAAAAAGGATGACAATGAAACCGAGAAGAATCACCCAATTAAAAAACAGAAGTTGAGAAAGCCGAGAACAGACAAGCTAAAAATAGCTAAAAAATATAATGAAACTCACTTCAAGCTTGAAGCAGTCAATGCATACAAATATCTCAATGAAGCCGCGAAAAATAAAATTGAAGAGTTTATTCAAAAGGCTGAGTCAGGGTAAAGTGTATTGTTTGATGATTTGCCACTTCACTTATTTATATTTTTTTGGTGCAAAAGAATAAAGTTATTCTTATTATACAATTGTTATTGCTTATATAAAATGCATGGAATTTATTTACCAAGAGTGGGTTTCGTATGTCCCATGTGAAGATTTTGTTGAAGTCCTCAAGAATCAAAAAATATCAATCCAAGTATGTAAACCAAATATTAGACATTCATTAAATTTCAACATTATTATATCCTCACCATTTTATTTTATGTGAAACACAAATTAATCGCCTTTAGTGAAGTATTGAGGTTAAAATTGTCAAAGGAAGGGCTCTCCCACTCACCCACTTTTTCTGATTATTGTTAGGTAAGTAAAATTAAACCGAAAGCTTTGTGATTTAAAATCACACACTTTTTTTTATTAACACAATGTCTATAATTTTTTCCAGACAGAAGCTTGTAGAAAAAATGAAGTCAATAAGAAGGGAGAGTTATACAAAGATTTATTTGAATACTTGGGAAGTTGTAATAATTTGTTCATTGTACTAAGACATGACGTGGGACATTTCACATTACTTGCGATATACAGAGACCGAAAGAAATTCGTCTTTATGGATTCCCTTTGACCGGACGGCAAGGAACACAACACAATATACTTCGATGATGCCAAAAAAATGGTTAGAGCCTAAACTTAATTAGTAATGTTACCTGTACTTTATATGATTCACATGTACTTTACCATATAATGCGTGTACTTTGTATTAGTTGCATATAATCACCCAGAGTAAAGTTCACGCATTATATTTTAAAATACACGTGAATTGCACAAATACTGAGCACGTGTACTTAAATATTATGCATGTACTTTTCACTCTTTAATCTACATATACTTTTTTATTTGTATACACTCACTATTTATCCTCTTAACAGTTTTTTATCTTCCAAAAAATACCGTACGTATTGAATACCAAAGTAGAAACAATGAAAAAAATTGTTTCAAAACTCAGAAAACGATTAATGAAGGTACACCAAATGAATTTATATTTCATGATGATCCATTGAAAGAACAAGAAACATTAGATTTCTTGCTGGAAAGTGATCTCAAATTTGACCTAATAAGAGATCATGAATGCCCTAAGCAATATAATTGGTAAGCCAAAACTTTATTTTTATAAAGTACTAATTTTTATATTTGCAACAAATTTCATTCACATCATACTAATTTGTTTATTTGTTTTATTTTAATTTCAGGGTTGACTGAGGGGTGTTCTGCATCTACTACATTGAACAAATTAGCAGAAATAAGGAACTGCAAAAATACTTTCAAGACCGTGAAATGATAAAACACAGAGCATATGTACTAAGTGAAGTTCTTTTTTCAGAATATTTCTTCCCTCTAAAGGAGAAAGACCTTTTATAAATTGATTCAAATACATACCATATTTGTAATTTGTTTTGTTTTATATTGGTTATTATTTATTATATGTATTACATGAAAATGGTGTATTTCCTCTGGCGCGGACCACATTGCACGTAAGGTATACACAATGATAACTACACAAACAATGCTCATAAGTGTTATGAAACAAAGTACACACATTTGAATCAAAAGTACACGTGGTATTTACGAAGTACATGCATGGATTCTTCAAATTAAAGGTAATTAAACAAAGTATGCATATTTTAATAAAAAGTATACGCTTTATTTACAAAGTATATGATTAGGGGTGAAAGGTGTAGTGCGTGTAAATATGCTAATCGTTGTTTTCGTTTCACCGCCTCAATACAAAAGAAACCTAAGTTACGACTACACGATACAAGTATAGCGGTAAGTCGTGTATCGAATCCACAGGGAGTGTTTGATAGATCGTAACAGATTATTAATTCAAGAATACAAGTGTAAAAGGGTGATGTGTAAATGTAAATAAAAGAAAAAAGAAGTTATGTCTAAATAAAGTAAAAGCGAGGATCGGGATATCATCCAACCATACGGATCGAAACAACTACTAATCAAGATTCCAGCTCGAAAGCAATTTAATCGAGCATTATCAATTAAACATAAACTTCACACAATAAGGAATTTAAGCCAAAGTTGCGAGAATAAACACTTAACTGAAAATTGGTCACACGCGACTTAAATTCGGATTATCGCTTTAAACACTAACGTTGCATGACAAAGAAAGTTAAACGCATAATAATCCGACTGTAATTCATGTGGGTTCAATTAAACGCAATTTTGCACAAAACCTAATTTCGGAGCTCGGGGCCCGCTAATGGCGGAACGACATCCCGACCCTATTTATCTAAGGGCACATGATGATTAAACTAGATTACAACTAATTAAACTAGGAAAATAAGTAATAAAGCAATTAAACTAACTAAGAAAGCATGGAAATTAATCTACAAAGCAAGAAATAGGCAAGAACAATTATATAAATGGAGATGGAAGATGAAAGATCAACATACATAACCCATATGGTTGTCAACCCAAAGAGATATGAAGCCAAGATCTCAAAACCCAAACCCTAACCTAAAATGTCTTCTAAAACTAACTCTCTGAAATATTACAACAAAATTGGGTTATATAGTAAGTCGGGAGAAAAGAAAAGAATAAAGAAAAGAAATCAAAAATATCTGCAGAAACAGGGGATCGATAGATCGGACCCCTTTGGTCGATCGATCGACTGTTGAAATCGTGGCAAAAAACTGAAGGATCGATCGATCGATCGATCAAGCAGGGCAGAACCTCCTTTCCTCCTGTTTTGGTGTAAATGCTTTACTCTCCGCTAGAAATGCCGTAACTTCTTCGTTCGGACTCGAAATCGCACACCGTTCACGGCCACATGAAGCTTGCGATGAGGGCTACAACTTTCGTGAGATGTCGGGCCAGGTGACCAAACTGTGAATTGACCGGATTGCCCTTGAACGTGCGATTGCGTACGGGACTTGAGTGAAATGCGTCCGAACTCCATTCTTAGTACCTAAATACCTACAAAAGCCCAATTATACCTCATATAGCATGTTAACAATATAAACCGAGGTCGTTTGGTTAATGGGCTTAAATATAGAGATTAAGGCACCCGAGGGGGCTAAAATGCGTAGGTTCGACGGATGAGATACGCAATATTTGCGTATTATCAGTACATGCAATATAAACAAAGTACATGAACTGATTAATTTAATAAATTTTGATTTTGCAATTGAAAATTACTATATATATTTATTCAGCAAGACACAATAACCTAAAACTATTTATTAAGCTCAACTACTCACTATCCCAACTACTTCTGGTTAAGGAAATAAATAGCTTTAATTTGGCCTATAAAAGAGTAATATTTGTTCCTTTATTAACCATTACATCTCAAGTAAAAATTAGATAATGAGTATCCTAACAGAAAAGTTACGTGCTACTTTAGAAAAGGATGAAAGAAATGAAAAAAATTTAAGGGAAATTGAGGAAACTCTTTCTTTATTTGAAACTGCCTTTGATGAGTTTCAAACATATGTGAGGGAAGGCTACTCTGGATTTCCTCCCAATTCCATGTATTTATTTGACGTGGATGAGTACCCTCCTCAAACACATGAAGACCTCATGTCTTTCTATACACATGAGGTTACAATAAAAATTGGTCAGCTCGAGGAGAAGAAGGCTTACTATGAAGGCCTTATAGCTGTCATGGAAGAAGAAATTCGAGCCTAGTCGAATCTAATTGACTCTCTTCCTGACATCACAGATCCCTTTAACAGCTTTACCAACTACCAGTCTTCTTTATTTTTTTTTCCAGCTTTTGTTATGAAAAAAAATTGTACTTTTTTTGTTTTAATAAACATTTTATTTCTTTCATACATGTCTTGTGACTATCATACACTAAAACCTACATAATATAGTGCTTTCTCAAATCATGATTCAAATATAGAGTGTAAAAATATAAAATACACACAAATTTAATAAAGTACACGTGAACATTAAGAAAAATGTTCACGTGTATTTTATAAAAAATACATGTACTTTGCTGAATCGCTACATAAAAAAATAGAACTAAGCACTACACAATAATGTTACATTCATTTATTCTAAAAAATGGGTTATTAAATAATTTACTAAATTAAAAAGTTAAAAGGAATTATTCAACAATCATACTTAGAGTGCAAAGTGTAAAGTACACGCAAAGTTAATAAAGTATACGTGCACTTTAGGAAAATTAATCAAGTATACTTTCTAAATAATACATGTACTTTGTTGAACTGCCATACAAAAAACAAGTTTAAAAATGGGGCTTTTATAAAAAAGATCCTCAAACATTTTTTAATACACATTTACTATAACCGTTTTACTTTATTCCACAAAGACACACTCAATATAAATACATTCAAAAATATAAAGTATGGTTAGTGTGGTATGGTGGGGGATGAATGCCTCTAGCGCGGACTTTTAAAAAGATGAAAATATTAGTAAATGTGTGTTTGAGGGAATTTTTGGAACAAAGTAAAAGACTTGGACTAAATGTGCATTAAAAATGTTTGAAGGAATTTTTGGTATTTGATCCTATAAAAATAGAACTAAAAAATAAAATTACATTTCTTCATTTATTTAAATGGATTTTTAAATAATTTTATTCAATCAAATGGTTAAAATGAATGAATTAAAGTACACGCAAATTTAATAAGGTACATGTGAACTTAATAAAAATACACGCAAATTTAATAAAATACACCCAAATTTATACCGAAAAATATAAAGTACACGCAAATTTAATAAACTACAAGTGAACTTTAGAAAAAATGATCACGTGTACTTTCTAAATAACGTGTACTTTGTTGAACTGCCATACAAAAAAAAAATTAAAACATGAAACTAAAAACTAAACACTAATATTACATTTATTTATTCAAAATAAATGTGTTATTAAATAATTTATTCAATCAAATGGTTACAATGAATGTATTCAATAATTTTAAACGTAATCAAATGGATTCTTTACATATAGACCTATAATGGCCAATTTTAAACGTAATCAAATGGGTTCTTTTACATGCGGACCGTAATACACGTTGGAATGTGAGAATATGAGTTTAAATATTAAAAAATAATATAATAGAAGCAAAACATTTAAAAAAAATTAATAATAGAAATTATAATGTCAAAAATGAATAAAATAAATCTAAAGTAAATGCAATAATATATAAATAAAAGTGAAAAATAGAAATTGTAAGTTATACAATATATAAAGTACATGCATATTTTTATAAAGTACACGCACATTGTACTGACGAAAACCATTTTCTAAATGCGTGTACTTTATATATTATACTTGTACTTCATAAAGTACATGTATCTTTCATAAAGTACACGCATTTATAAAATAATTTTGGTCATTGCAATGTGTGTGTATTGTATAAAAATATGCGTGTACTTTGTGTTGATCCCATTCCTAAATAAATAATACAGAAATGAATACTAAATAATAAAATTAAAATAATTTGTTCAAATGTGAATGTTCATTGATTTTATTTAAAACTATTGTTACGATGAATGAATTAAATAATATTAAGAGGAATCAAATTGGTTATGTACATGTGCACTTGTAATGACCCGTTTTACTACACTTAGATCAAGTAACTTCTCTTATTATGACCTCTCCAATAGATGTTATTCTTTTATTTCTTGGCCTCCCCGTTGGTCTCTTTGTTAATGGAGGAAGGATTGCTAGATTTTTAGGTAATGGAATGTTTAGAGACATCAAATTTGGAAAAGGAACTATAGGTGATGGGTATGATTTTTTGTAGAAAAAAACTTATAATAGTCCTCAATACGATCATAAATACTTCCACCTATCTTCCGTAAGACACAAACAACATGAGAACATGAAAAGCATCGTAGCTGCCAACTCTTACAAGAGCGAATTCCTTGTTCTAACTCAACCGTGGCATGTACATCTGAATGAACTTCGAATACATGTTTACTCGAGCGACTAATATATTAATGCCTATTTTTTTCCAATTTTCAGTCCGTAATTTATCAAAATAAGGATACAACTCCTTTGACCATTTTTCAGATTCAACAAGTTTGTTTGCATTGAAATTCATAATTTTGATCCTCAATTTGTCCATCATATTAATTATCGCTAAATTCTTTCCTCTAGGATCCAAAAGTTGAATGATTCTGCAACACTTGATGCTATGCCACCATAATGTTTTCTAGTGAAATATGCACAAGGCCATTTCTCCGAAGTCAAATTACTAAGAAAATCAGCGACAACAACTCCACCTTCCTTCTTCAGTGCATCAATGTTCTTCTGAAATTCATCAACTGTTACAGCATATGCACAATGCATGAAATCTTGAACGAGCTTCTTTCGAAACTTCCCATTTCCCCGTATTTTATTCTTTATATTTCCCTGTAAATGATGTATATAGTAGGAATGTGCAGACATGGGAAAAACCTTAGAAACACCTTTAATAAAACCTTTGTTTCGATCGGATATGAATGTGATAATTCGATCTTGATGAGCTATTGCATCATGAAAATTAATGAGAAACTACATCCAATTATCCTTCATCTCTGATTCAATAACTGCATATGCAAGAGGATAAAGGCCTGAAATTATAATGAAATATATCAGTACATACAGATTCTATGATGAACTCCAAAAATGGTGCCGCTGGCGCGGATCAATAAACACGTAGGCTATACAAGTGAAATAAATATATTTGTATTGATAGGATACACAAATGTAAAGTATAAACATATTATGCTTGTACTTTAATATATATGGGTGTAATTTATTATTTCATTTGACCATACCAAATAAAGAATCACAAAGTACACCCAAAACATTACAAAGTACACAAAGTGTAAACATGATTTCACGTGTACTTTGAAATGATATGCGTGTACTTTACACTGTTGGCCCAAAACGCACAAGGAATCCTAAAGTACACGCATGACATTACAAAGTACACGTGACATAGAATATAAATTCACGTGTACTGTTTTATCTAATGCGTGTACTTTGAAATTCTATGCGAATAACAAAAACAGACCTCAAAGTACACATGTAATACACAAAGTACACACATATATTCACGTGTATTTTATAAATGTCATGCGTGTACTTTTTATTCTGTTGAAAGAACATACAAAGGATTCCAAAATAAAGGCATAATATTGTAAAGTAAACTTCAATGCTTCACATTTACCATTGTTCCCATCCTTTGCAGTTGTCGACAAAATCGTTCCACGATACAAGCTCTTCAAAAAGGCACCATTAAGAAACAAAAAAGGTCTGTTGTAATGAAATCCATCAATGGATCCTGCAAACATTACAAAAATTCTTTCGAATAACTTGCTCTCTATTTCAATTTCAAGAATGCAATGCGATCCTGGATTATACTACAATAAAAGTTCCCTATAATCATTCATTAATGCATAGGAAACTTTCTCATCACCATCAACTAATCAACAACCATCTCTTTTCCACGCCATGAATGATGATAACTTGCATCAAGATCGTAGTTCTTCTTCATATTTCTAACTTCATCAATTGGTCTCAACAATGGTTTATCCCTTAGCTCATCAGTAAGCAATGTCGAAACCAATTTGGAGTTCATCATTATGCTTGATGGACTATGATATACGCCCCTAAAAGTATGCTAATTGTTCAAACTTCTTATATAAAAGTAACCATTTACTGTTGATATTGAAGCATGAACTCGACACATTCAATTCTTTGTACTCCTTTTAAGAACACTCTGCTATCACCCGAGTTTTATCATTCTTCAAATATATATATATATATATATACTTGAAACCAACCTCAACAACATATTTTCGCAATTTATCACAAAACTCAATTACATCTCATTAAAACACTTGTCTTCATGACTAATATATGTCTTCTAATCATTGAAGAGATAAAATTTTGACGTACTCTGCTCCACACCTCTAATATAAACATCATTTTGAATTCCACTACTAATATCAATCGCAGTGGATGATGATATATAGTCTACCCTTTATCTACTTGTACCACCGCATTCAGCCCTCTCACAACTTGTGTAACTATGATCAACCGTTTCACGAATTCTATACCTGCATTCAACCATTTCGTGAATTGTACTAATCGCTAAAGTTGTTGAATCAAAGACATATATCCAAATAAAATAATCTTTGAGAATCACTTGAGATCGCAACATACAACGAACATGTTTATCAAAAACCAACATGAATCGACCTTCATTACTAAAGTCGTACTTCAATGAAAAAGATCCAACTTTAAAATCCATAAACCTTTTACGTAACTCATTGCATATGAAATCTAATGAGATGTTTTCAAAAATTTAAACGCAAGCCATGTTATCCAAATAACAACACCGTACCATCTGACAACTTTCCATTATCACCTTCATTAAATTAAAACAGAAAAATAGTTTTGTTAAAGGTTAAGTTTAATTAATTCCGCTGGCGTGGACCAACTAACACATAGCCAACAAAGACATAACTACTCTATTGAGCACGAGTCAACAGTAACAAAGTAAATGCACATTAACATTATGAAGAATTAATGTAAAAAAACAAATGAGAATTAATCGTTAGAAAATCACATGTACTTTAAATCAAATTGCGTGTACTTTAATGTAATTTTTTGTTCATGTATATACAAAGTTCTTTACTATTATGAAACATCAAGATTGGTCAATTCCACTGGCGCAGACCCACAAACATATGCCCATCTAGTACAAGACAAGTCTATTAATTAGTGAATCAAAAGTAATAAAGTAAACACACATTAGCATTATGCATAATTAATGTCAAAATAAAAAATAAAAAATAATCAAGTCCAACATTCACGTGTGCTTTATATCAAGCTGCGTGTAATTTACTGCAATGATCCTTTGAGGTATATACATGAACAACATGTATATATATAAAGTATACACACACATGAACACACAATCAAAACGTATACATACACAACCTGTTACGAAATCAAAGAACAAAGTTAAAATATTTTCATATAAAATTAAAATAAATTTCTAAAACACACAATTAAATCATTCATTCAATATCTGAGTTAATTCCGCACATGATTTACACAATTACAATGCTTCGATTAATTGAAAACAAATATATCAACCTATTTTAATTGATCGACATGCAAAACATTTCTTCATAACAGGTATAAAGTTACAAATAATCGAATTAATGCAAAGGAAATACATAAACCTATTTTGATTTATCGAGATGCAAAACATTTCTTCATAAAAGTTATAAACTTACAAATGACCGAATTAATGCAAAGGATGATCTAGGTTAAAAAAAGTGGAAAGAATTGATTTCTTCGAACAAAATGATAACTTCTTTCTTTGAGAGAACAAAGCTGGTTGAACAGAAGTGAAAAGAAATCATAAGATCCTAAGTTCTTGGAGAGAAGGAACCTTTTTGATAGAAGCGGAATGAAGAAAGAGAATATCCTAGCTTATTAGAAATGCTGCCAATCGCGCTGATTAGGTCAATGATAAAAAACTGAATGAAATATTGTAAAAGGATTTATATGGACCTAATCGTTTAAAATTTGTTTATCCTGATTAAAAAGTCCAAAATGTCCAGTCAATAGACTAGACCATAAAAACCTATAAATTTATTTATCATGTAATGATGTTTACAACATTTTTGTTAGTTGTACCTTTTGACAAATACGCATGTGTTTATGACACATCGAGTACCTTCACCATCCACCATTGCCAGTTTCCAGTTTCCAATTTTTAATAAATTTATATTTTATTTATAATAAAAAGAGAAAATATAGTTGTGGTCTATAAAAATACATTTCTTTGAGGCCTAACCCGACATTTTTATACTTAAGAAGGGTATTACTTTAACTTAATATTATTTAAGAGTAGGTCGTTAGACTCCTATTTAACTGTTTATGCCAAAAATACCCTATGTATACCCGACGTCATCCATCACTAGCGTGCACTACCACAAGCGGAGACGTCCTCCGTCCAATTCTCCGTCTTAACATCATCGCCGTAGTTGTCCTCTCTCTCTATCTCTCTCTGGTCGTCGCTGTGACACCCCGACTAATTAAATACCGGGTAGCTACTCCTTTATAAAATTAATTCAAAATGCCAAGTTGGCTCAGTTAATAGCATCACTGTCGAAAACATTTTATTATTACTAACCACCTAGTATTTAAAAATCAAGTTGCCAAATTTTAATTTAAGTCTGATTAACCTGCAACAAGAGTAATGAATAAATAAATAACACCATTCACCATACTGAAGTAAAACGAATAACCATCACAACAGAATAAGTAAAGTCTGGAGGAAAATCTCCTCACTACAATCCCACAACCAGAATAAATAAACTGAAACAATACATGCTAAAGTCTGAAAACTGAAATGTAAAAGATGTCTCTAAAGAAATGGGCAACATGCCCTAAAACTGATAGATGATGACTCTGGAATCCAAAAGATAGAAGCGTCTACATGCAAATCCCTGTAGCTTCCACAAGCAGCTACAGCTCGTCACCTGAATGAGTAACCTATGCTTGGTGTCCTTGTGGATGGGCACCTAAAATGGTTTTACAAAGAAAAAGAGATTTGAAAAGCAAACGGGTCAGAGCCCGAATGTGGGGTTATATTTTAAAAACCTGCAAGTGCTTTAAAAACATTTAAAACATTAAATGCAAAGTACATGTTAGGACGTGCACTCATATGATATTCTCACCTCTCGTCTAACTGTGCACTCCTAACGCAAATACCCATCTATATCGACCCATACTACTAGCTAAATGACAACATAACTAGCTAGACTGCCAAAGGTTCTACCCATATTACTCGGTTCCATTTAACATAACAACGCTCGTAATTAAATAGAGGTTTATCGTAACTCAGTTAAATATGCCAATGATATAACTATCTGTTAACTCATTATATATCTTGAAACAATATCGTAATATTTTTACAACCTTAACATGAGGATTCCCGTAATATAATGTATATTAATCATATCATAAATATACAACACAAACACCCCGCAATCTAAGCTGTAGTGCACACATACTCTGCTATCCATCCCGGTACATCACGTACATAAGGATCACATATTCCGAATCTCTCAGGAATAGTCCAGATAACACAAATCACAAATAGTGGAGGCGAACACAGTCACCATCACATGGGTCACGCACATACCTACGCTCCCATGGTTAGCGGACTTATTAATATCACAATAAGTCTTTCTATGACCTATGTTCATCAAGGTACCAGTCTATATCTCCCCCCGTAGGCACACAAGGAATAGAGGGTCCTAAGCGAACGCAACCTCCCGTGATAGCAAGTATGGTAGGTATGTCATACACACAATCCATATACCAATACTAAGTAAACACACATCTTAGTAATACCGTATTTTAATCGTAGTACATATTGCATTCTCGTACTAACTATAATTATCACAATTCGTAGTATTCCGGTTTGTAATTATACGCGCCATAATTCATCCTCACATCGTAGTAGACACTCACGTCTCAACCCAAATGGTTCATTGAATATAACTCTAGTGTATAATACTCCTCTCAATAACCCAAAAGTCCCAAATCTATCCTTACATCCTCAAAGAATGTTAACTCTACCCTCGAACCAGTTTCCGGGACTCCAAAAATCAAAACAGTCCAAAAAGGACCAAACTGTCAACTCGTTAGAAGTCTCGTTCGAACGAGGCTTCGAACGAGTTTGGACTGTCAGGTCGTTAGAAGTCTCGTTCGAACGAGGCTGTTCGAACGAGATCCCAGTTCGTTCGAACGAACTGACCCTTCTAACGATATCTCGTTCGAACGAGATATCGAACGAAATCCCCACTCGTTAGTAGTGACTGATCAACTCGTTAGAAGCTCGTTCGAACGAGTTCGTTCGAACGACCTGGGGCTGCTTCTAACGAGATGCCAGTTTCGGCCCAGAATTTCCCAAAAATCGTTTTTCACCATTTATACTCCTCAAATCTTCTCCAAAATATGTTCTAATGATTGATTTAAGATATCTAAACAATCCTAAACACAATATAATCACATCCTATCACGTTTTTATGGATTAACTCATCCTAATCATCCATCAAATTTGCAAATATAAAACTTCCCCCCCAAATTATTCATGAACAAGAACCCTAATTTATAAACCCTCAATTCATCAAATTAAATCCGTTTTTGCTTCACCCAATCATGTATAATCATCATATAATTTCGTCCCATACTATTCTAGTGTAAATGGTCCTTAATAATCAAATTCTAAGTCCAATTAACATGGGTTTTCATTTATCTTCCAAGAACAATTTGTAAAACATCAATATTCTAACATGGAAAGAACATCCTTTGAAATTAAACAAAGTTAAACCACTTGCCTTGTTTGTCTCTAAATTTGGTGTGGATTCGGTGTAGAATTTCTGTAGAATTCCTCTCTCTCTCTCTCTCCTTCTCCAAGCTTTCTTCTCCAAAAGGTTATGGTGGCTAGGGTTTGCTTTGGGGAACTAATGAAAACCTAATTTTTATAAACCTCCGTAGCTTGTTGGGTTAATAAAGGTTGGTTGGGTCAATCCCTTATCAGATTACAACTCTCAATTTTCGTCACTTTTAATTACCCAAAAATACCAATTTACTAAAATACCCTCTATGGTGCCGTAATGGCCTAAAAATACCCCGGGACCCAAACTATACCCCCGGCTAGTGTTTTCTGACTATCTCGACCCTTCCGGACGCGTTGGCGCACTCAAAACGACCATACGGATTACAGATTTTAAATTCACTTTTATTAACAAAATATTATACCGTGACGCGGCGGTCCCACGCGTCTCAACAAAATTTCCAAATTGCCGTATATAAATCTCACGACAAATTTTATAATACCAAGTTCATATATAATCATATATGAACCTAATCAAATACCAATTCGCATCTCATTAGTATTTATAACCCGGATTAATTCCCAATTAATACGCATTTAATTAATTAATCCCAAAAATAAATATAGCCAAAAGTACGGGGTATTACATACTTCCCCCCTAATAACTGAATTTCGTCCCGAAATTCGAAACTAGAAAGTACCTGCTAAAAATAGCTCTGGATAACGTTCGCGCATCTCATCCTCGCGCTCCCATGTGGACTCCTCGACATTTTGATGTCGCCACTGAACACGCACTAACGGGACTATCTTTGACCGCAGTTTCCTCTCGCTTCGGTCCAAAATAGCAATTGGCCCCTCCTCATAGGAGCTATCCGGCTGGAGATCGATGTCCTCCACAGCAATGTGAGAATGAGCCAAATCATCTCTGAGGTATTTCCTCAGCGAGGAAATATGGAACACGTCGTGAATCCGATGCAAGTGCTCCGGTAGTCCAAGTCTATACGCAACCGGTCCGATCCGTTCAATAATAGGAAACGGCCCCACGTACCTCGGTGCCAACTTCCCCTTCTTCCCGAATCGTATAATTCCCTTCATCGGAGATACCCTGAGCAAGACCTGGTCCCCCACTTGGAACTCCCTGAAAAATCTTTTCGCATCAGCATAACTCTTCTGCCTGTCTTGAGCTACCCGAATGCGACTCCGAATCAACTCAATCCTTGCCGAAGTATCCTGAATCACTTCCGGTCCAAGTAGTTTGTTGTCCCCCACCTCCAACCAACATGCTGGGGAACGACAAGGTCTACCGTACAATGCCTCAAACGGAGCCATGCCAATCGTGAACTGATAGGAGTTGTTGTAAGCAAACTCCACCAGTGGAAGGTACTGCTCCCATCCACCCACGAAGTCAATAATGCACATGCGTAGCATGTCTTCCAACATCTGATTGGTGCGCTTTGTCTGCCCATCGGTCTGCGGATGATAAGCCGTACTCAACCGCAATTCCGTGCCCATGGCCTCCTGGAAACTCTCCCAAAACCTCGAAACAAATATCTTATCTCTGTCAGACACGATATTTAGGGGCACACCGTGAAGTCTCACAATCTCTGAAATGAAGAGCTGGGCATACTGTCCCGTAGTGTAGTCAGTCCTTACGGGTAAGAAGTGAGCGACCTTGGACAACCTGTCCACAATTACCCAAACGGAGTCGTGACCCCTCTGCGACGTAGGCAACCTCCTGACAAAATCCATGGATATGCTCTCCCACATCCACACCGGAACCTCCAACGGCTGTAGCAATCCTGCTGGTCTCTGATGATCCACTTTTACGAGCTGACAAGTGGCGCATTTCGAGACAAATTCAGCGATATCTCTCTTCATACCGCTCCACCAATATTATCGTCTCATGTCTTGGTACATTTTGTCCCCTCCGGGATGTACCGCGAACCGTGAGCCGTGCGACTCTGCCATAACATCGTGTCGTAATTCTTCCCCTTCCGGAACTACCAATCTCCCATTAAAGCGCAATCCCCCGTCTGAGCTAACGGTATAGGACTCGGCTCCCTGTGCTAGTAATCGAACTATCTGCTCTTGACAGAACGAGTCATTAGCCTGTGCCCGTACTACCTTCGTGATAATCTGCGGTGTAACGGTCATTACAGACATGAAAGATCGGACCACTGCATCCTGGTGTCCCAATTCCTTCCACTTAGCTTTCCACACCTCTGCCACCTCATCTGCTGGCCTGCGGCTCAACGCGTCTACTACCACGTTAGCCTTACCTGGGTGGTACTGGATGTCGAACTGGTAGTCCTTCACAAATTCAAGCCACCTACGCTGCCGCATATTCAATTCCTTCTGCGTGAACAGATACTGTAGTGACTTGTGGTCCGTGAACAGCTGAAACTTCTCCCCCAAAAGATAGTGCCTCCAAATCCGTAAGGCAAATACCACTGCTGCCAACTCCAAATCGTGCGTAGGGTAATTCTTCTCATGAGGCTTAAGCTTACGGGAAGCATAAGCTATGGCCTGTCTCTCCTGCTGCAATACACCTCCCAGTCCTTGCAAAGACGCGTCAGTGTATACCAAATACTCAACTCCCGGTCTCGGCAATGCTAACACAAGTGCTGAGGTCAACTTGTCCTTCAATTCATCGAATGCCAACTGACAGGCATCACTCCAAATGAAAGGCACACCTTTACGAGTAAGATGTGTCAAAGGACCTGCTATCTCTGAGAAACCCCGAATAAACCTCCTGTAGTATCCTGCCAAACCCAAGAAACTACGAATCTCCGTTGGTGTCGTGGGCTGTCCCCACTCCCTCACCGCTGATACCTTCCCCGGATCAACAGATATTCCCTGGTCGGAAATAATGTGACCCAAGAACTGGACTTCCTTCAACCAAAACCCGCACTTCTCGTATTTTGCATACAGCTCGTTCTGACGAAGTGTCTGCAATACCTGCCTCAAATGCTCGGCGTGCTCCTCCTCTGTCTAAGAGTAAACCAGAATGTCATCAATGAAGACAATGACAAACTGATCTAGGAAATCCCTGAACACTCTGTTCATCAAGTCCATAAACACTGCTGGAGCGTTGGTCAAGCCGAAAGGCATAACCCGAAATTCATAAGAACCATATCTCGACAAGAACGCAGTCTTCGAGACGTCCTCCTCCCTGATACGCAACTGATGGTATCCCGACCTTAAGTCAATCTTCGAGAAGAAAGAAGCTCCTCTCAACTGGTCGAACAAGTCATCGATTCGAGGCAACGGATACTTATTCCGTATCGTGACCTTATTCAACTCTCGGTAGTCCATGCACAATCTCAGTGAACCATCCCTCTTCTTCACAAAGAACACAGGGGCACCCCACGGTGAAGTACTCCTGCGAATAAAGCCCTGCCCTAACAGTTGCTCTATCTGATCCCGTAACTCTCGCATCTCAGCTGGAGCCATACGGTACGGTGCACGTGCTATAGGTCTCGTACCCGGTAGCAAATCAATAACGAAATCTATCTCTCGACTGGGTGGTAGGCCTGGTATCTCCTGAAACACATCCGAATACTCCCTGACAACCGGGATCGAATCTAAAGGAATAACAACCTCCTTAGAGGTATCCTCCTCTATGTAATACAGATGAGCGGTCGATCCTCCCTCTGGGCGAGGCATCGCCACTACAAACATCTCTTGCCCCGGAATGGCAAAAATGATGCTCCCGCTGAAGCAATCAATCATGGCCCTATATGCTACGAGCCAATCCATACCGATGATCACGTCATGAACATGCATGTCTAACACTAACATGTCCGCAAGTAATACCAAACCACCAACCTCTACCCCTACTCCCCGGCATATAAAGAAAATAAGTGACCCACTCCCCAATGGTGAGTCGACACACGTCACTGTGCTCTCTGCCGTAGCTAACAATCCTAAAGCTTTCGCGAAGTGTGTAGCAATAAAACAGTGTGTAGCACCCGTATCAAATAACACCCGACCCATAGTGCCATGGATAGGAAACGTACCCTCGATCGCGGACGGTGCCTGTGGAACTGCAGCCTGGTGAACGTTGTAGACACGTCCATACTGTAGCTGCCCCTGCTGAGCTGGGACTGCTGGAATGGGTGGCAGTGCTGCCATCTGTGGCGGTGCAGGAAGAGCGGCGGGAAACATAGGTCTCTGTGGCTCCTGGCGAGCACCCTGCTGCTGCTGCTGTGGGGCCCTGCCCCTATCAGGACAATCCTGCTTCTTATGGCCAGTCTTGCCACAAGTAAAGCACTTCCCTGGGAAATTCCCTCCCCTCTGCCCCTGCTGTCCCCGGCCCTGGTGGCCGTTACCATTCCTCCCTTGGCCCTGCTGGCCCTGATGAAACTGCTGCCCGTTCTGTCCCTGTTGGCCCTGATGGCCGTTTGGACCCTGATGGCCCTGGCGGAAACCTCCCTGTCCCTGCCTGTAGTTCCCTGACCGGAACCTCTTATTATCCCCCTGCTGGGAGTCCTGCTCAATTTGCCTCTGCCCCTGACCCGATTGTGCCCCGCTGGCACTATGTCCTCCAGTCCTGCCCTGATGGCTAGACTCCCCCGACCGCTTGCCCCCGGCCATATGAAAACGGTGATCCTGGCAGTGCAACAATGCAGCGTTAACCACATCAGAATACGTGGCCAACGATAGGTTCCCAAGCAGATGCTGACGGATCCTCCAATTCAACCCATCAGTGAACTTCTCTATCTTCTTCTTCTTTGTTGGAATCTCGTCTGGAACGATATTCAACAGGTTAGTGAACTCGGCCTCATACTCGGCCACTGTCTTGCCCTCCTGTTTCAAACTCATCAGCTTCCTCCTCATCTCTGTGTGAACTGCGGACGAAAAGTACTTGCGGTCGAACCGCACCCAGAACTCCTGAATCGTGAGGGTATCCCTCTCCTCCGCGGTGGTAATAGACTCCCACCACTGTAGCGCAGATCCCACTAGCTTGAAAGTAGCTAGCACCTGTTTCTGAACGTCAGTGCACTCATGCATCCTCAAATGCCTCTGTATGTCCTTCCTCCATTGGCTCGAGACTACCACGTCTGAGCTACCTGCAAACTCTGGTAGATGCGCTTTCTGAAAAGCGTCTCGTACACGCTCCCAAGCAGATGGGAATGCATTAACTTGTGCTGGCGCGGCAACCGGCGCCTGAGGCGGTGCCTGCTGAATCACGGCAATCGCGGCATTTACCGCTTGGGCTACTATAGCAGCAACCTCAGCAGCGTTCAACATACCCTGAACTAGAGCGGGCTGTGGTTCGGGCGTAGCATCCCTGGGAACTCGTCGTGCACGTCGTGGAGGCATCTTAAATAAGAACAAAGTTTATAAGTTCACGGTTTATAAACTTAATATAGCTGAAGAACGAAGCATACACAAAAAGAGTACAATAGTCCTAAAATATAGGGCTCTATATCAAAGAAAACGTAGCGGAAACATAATAGCCGTACAGATCCTAAAGGACACTAGAACCTGATGCTCTGATACCACCTGTGACACCCCGACTAATTAAATACCGGGTAGCTACTCCTTTATAAAATTAATTCAAAATGCCAAGTTGGCTCAGTTAATAGCATCACTGTCGAAAACATTTTATTATTACTAACCACCTAGTATTTAAAAATCAAGTTGCCAAATTTTAATTTAAGTCTGATTAACCTGCAACAAGAGTAATGAATAAATAAATAACACCATTCACCATACTGAAGTAAAACGAATAACCATCACAACAGAATAAGTAAAGTCTGGAGGAAAATCTCCTCACTACAATCCCACAACCGAAATAAATAAACTGAAACAATACATGCTAAAGTCTGAAAATTGAAATGTAAAAGATGTCTCTAAAGAAAT
The DNA here is from genome assembly GCA_949130495.1 of Sambucus nigra. Classification (NCBI taxonomy): domain Eukaryota; kingdom Viridiplantae; phylum Streptophyta; class Magnoliopsida; order Dipsacales; family Adoxaceae; genus Sambucus; species Sambucus nigra. The sequence goes on along the minus strand of OX422209.1, from coordinate 641,327,132 downwards.
GGGCAACATGCCCTAAAACTGATAGATGATGACTCTGGAATCCAAAAGATAGAAGCGTCTACATGCAAATCCCTGTAGCTTCCACAAGCAGCTACAGCTCGTCACCTGAATGAGTAACCTATGCTTGGTGTCCTTGTGGCTGGGCACCTAAAATGGTTTTACAAAGAAAAAGAGATTTGAAAAGCAAACGGGTCAGAGCCCGAATGTGGGGTTATATTTTAAAAACCTGCAAGTGCTTTAAAAACATTTAAAACATTAAATGCAAAGTTATGTTAGGACGTGCACTCACATGATATTCTCACATCTCGTCTAACTGTGCACTCCTAACGCAAATACCCATCTATATCGACCCATACTACTAGCTAAATGACAACATAGCTAGCTAGACTGCCAAAGGTTCTACCCATATTACTCGGTTCCATTTAACATAACAACGCTCGTAATTAAATAGAGGTTTATCGTAACTCAGTTAAATATGCCAATGATATAACTATCTGTTAACTCATTATATATCTTGAAACAATACCGTAATATTTTTACAACCTTAACATGAGGATTCCCGTAATATAATGTATATTAATCATATCATAAATATACAACACAAGCACCCCGCAATCTAAGCTGTAGTGCACACATACTCTGCTATCCATCCCAGTACATCACGTACATAAGGATCACATATTCCGAATCTCTCAGGAATAGTCCAGATAACACAAATCACAAATAGTGGAGGCGAACACAGTCACCATCACATGGGTCACGCACATACCTACGTTCCCATGGTCAGCGGACTTATTAATATCACAATAAGTCTTTCTATGACCTATGTTCATCAAGGTACCAGTCTATATCCCCCCCCGTAGGCACACAAGGAATAAAGGGTCCTAAGCGAACGCAACCTCCCGTGATAGCAAGTATGGTAGGTATGTCATACACACAATCCATATACCAATACTAAGTAAACACACATCTTAGTAATACCGTATTTTAATCGTAGTACATATTGCATTCTCGTACTAACTATAATTATCACAATTCGTAGTATTCCGGTTTGTAATTATACGCGCTATAATTCATCCTCACATCGTACTAGACACTCACGTCTCAACCCAAATGGTTCATTGAATATAACTCTAGTGTATAATACTCCTCTCAATAACCCAAAAGTCCCAAATCTATCCTTACATCCTCAAAGAATGTTAACTCTACCCTCGAACCAGTTTCCGGGACTCCAAAAATCAAAACAGTCCAAAAAGGACCAAACTGTCAACTCGTTATAAGTCTCGTTCGAACGAGGCTTCGAACGAGGTTGGACTGTCAGGTCGTTAGAAGTCTCGTTCGAACGAGGCTATTCGAACGAGATCCCAGTTCGTTCGAACGAACTGACCCTTCTAACGATATCTCGTTCGAACGAGATATCGAACGAAATCCCCACTCGTTAGTAGCGATTGATCAACTCGTTAGAAGCTCGTTCGAACGAGTTCGTTCGAACGACCTGGGGCTGCTTCTAACGAGATGCCAGTTTCGGCCCAGAATTTCCCAAAAATCGTTTTTCACCATTTATACTCCTCAAATCTTCTCCAAAATATGTTCTAATGATTGATTTAAGATATCTAAACAATCCTAAACACAATATAATCACATCCTATCACGTTTTTATGGATTAACTCATCCTAATCATCCATCAAATTTGCAAATATAAAACTTCCCCCCCAAATTATTCATGTACAAGAACCCTAATTTATAAACCCTCAATTCATCAAATTAAATCCGTTTTTGCTTCACCCAATCATGTATAATCATCATATAATTTCGTCCCATACTATTCTAGTGCAAATGGTCCTTAATAATCAAATTCTAAGTCCAATTAACATGGGTTTTCATTTATCTTCCAAGAACAATTTGTAAAACATCAATATTCTAACATGGAAAGAACATCCTTTGAAATTAAACATAGTTAAACCACTTGCCTTGTTTGTCTCTGAATTTGGTGTGGATTCGGTGTAGAATTTCTGTAGAATTCCTCTCTCTCTCTCTCTCTCCTTCTCCAAGCTTTCTTCTCCAAAAGGTTATGGTGGCTAGGGTTTGCTTTGGGGAACTAATGAAAACCTAATTTTTATAAACCTCCGTAGCTTGTTGGGTTAATAAAGGTTGGTTGGGTCAATCCCTTATCAGATTACAACTCTCAATTTTCGTCACTTTTAATTACCCAAAAATACCAATTTACTAAAATACCCTCTATGGTGCCGGAATGGCCTAAAAATACCCCGGGACCCAAACTATACCCCCGGCTAGTGTTTTCTGACTATCTCGACCCTTCCGGACGCGTTGGCGCACTCAAAATGACCATACGAATTACAGATTTTTAAATTCATTTTTATTAACAAAATATTATACCGTGACGCGGCGGTCCCACGCGTCTCAACAAAATTTCCAAATTGCCGTATATAAATCTCACGACAAATTTTATAATACCAAGTTCATATATAATCATATATGCACCTAATCAAATACCAATTCGCATCTCATTAGTATTTATAACCCGGATTAATTCCCAATTAATACGCATTTAATTAATTAATCCTAAAAATAAATATAGCCAAAAGTACGGGGTATTACAGTCGCCATTGTCCTCACTATTTTTCAATAAACGAGTTCAGATTGCACTGTCGCACCACCTTTAACCGTCATCATCATTATTTAGCTGATTTGTCAATTTCGAAAAGACGATGTTCCAAATTTTAGCGTCACCCATCTTTTCGACATATGGGTGGTTTGAAGGTTTTGATCAAAGATGAAGATCTACTCTATTAATTGTTTTTTTCTTGATTAGAACAAAAAAAATCAAGTAATCAGTATATTAATACCTTGACAATGTTCACTTAATTGTTTTGTTTTTATTCCCCTTCTTATTTCTAAATGTTAATTTTGTTATGTTCTATAACAAATTAAAATTTAGTAAGTTGACTTAAATTTTAGCAATCTCTCTCTCTCTCACACACACACACATATACATATATTGAAATTTACTGAAGAACCTGGAGTAGAAAAAAGGGATCTTTAAGTATTTAATCCTATTTTGTAAAGATTTATTTCTGACCACTCCCATGTTTTTATTTTTTTAGTTGTCGGTCCTATTATAACAAATATGGAACACTTGTCATTCTCTACAAAAAGAAAGATGGGTGGTTACAGAGAAGTTATAGGTGATAGGGGTGTTTGCGGTCCGGTCCGATTCAGTTTTGAAGTTTTTTTGGATCAGACTGACTACGTCGGTCCTCTAAAAAAAATGGATCAATACCCGACCGATAATGTTGGTTAACTGACCCTATTCGGTTCGGTTTTTAACAGGGCCGGTTTGGTTTGGTTTAGTTTATTGGTGATAATATTAATTAATTATATTATTTAAAGGAAACTTGTGCAAAAACAGGGGTTGATCCATCTAAAAAATTAAGGGAGGATCCCTCTCTCACTAAATCCCAAAATCTGGGGATAAAATAAATCAAATGGAAGTGAAATGAACCCTATAATAGCAGATCGAGTTCCTTTCTTTTTTTTTAAAAAAAAATCTATAATTTTGTCCTCATTATTCCCGAAGTTGAGTTTGGTTTAACTGTCTTTTGCTGGAATTATCAAAAACATAACAAGCAGTGCAAAGAATGATATAATGAAGGGGTGAAAAAATTGGCCTAATTACTTTTATTCCGTTTGAACATAAATGTCTCTTGGACAAATATTCATAATAATAACAGAGTTTTAATCTCTCTTGAGAACAAAACTAACCACAAAAAAGTAGGAGGATAAATCAGGTGGTAAAAAACTTTAGCATTGACGAAAATATAAATCTAAACAACCTTAGCATTGATAAAAATACAAATCAAGTTATAACAACAAATCAAACGCATATCGATGTATAAATCACAAACATGGATCGATGTATAAAAGAACAGCAATGCCAGATGAAACATAATACCTGAGATAAGAGTGTAGAGGGGCAGCAACAGTGCTGCCTAGGAGATAGGGTGGGGGCGGCGTCATGGCGCGAGTTAGTGAGAGAGGGAAAGTGTTTTTGATTTGTTGTCTTGGTCTTGTGTGAGAAAGAACGGCCAAGAGAACGAGACGAATTGAAAGTGTAGGGTTTACTTAAGAGATTTTAGTGCACTAAATAATATATATAATAACTGTCGGTTCGGGTTAGTCCAGATCGACCATATCAACTCAAAACTCGTGGACCGGACCGACTCAGTTTTAAAAAAAATGGGAACGAACCGATTAACCAAAAACCCAACAAAAATAGGGCAGTTTGGCTCGGTTCGATCGGTTTTGTGAACATCCCTGTAGGTCATTTTCGGTGGTTATGGGACCTTTTACAACACAAGGGAGTGGAGCCTAACATATCTTTGTACATGGGACTAAAGTAAAAAAAACTAAGAAATAAAATGTGATGCAAGTTCATACATCTGAAACAAAACTGTATTGAAGGACTTCCAATGATATGACCCTAAGTTCTTTTAGATTTTTGGGGCTTAATCCATTTTAACAATTTTAGAGGGCCTCAATCCGTTTATGCTTATTTTTTCTATTAGTTCCAAACTTATTGTAAAATCATTTATTCCCTCTGAACATCCGTGATCATTCTTATGGGAACCCTTTTATAATAGATGACATTTACATTATTAGAATGATAATGTTTCATCTCATGTGTTTGGCTTGAGCAATCTATAGTAGGACTAACAACAAGAAATAAAGATTGAGATACAAAAAAAATATTCCTATAGGGGATTAAATCCACGATGTTCATATTTTAAAAGTATAATTATAAGTTTCAAAGAATGATATCTTATTTCATGTTCCCACTGCTCGCCATTTCAACCATCAACAATGGCCACTATGATTATTATGGCACACACAAGGTTACCACAGAGAAAGTATATAAATTTGTTTACCTTACCCAAATGGAATTGGAATCCTCTCCTCTAGAGTTATGGAATAATTTAACCAAGTAGAGTCTACAATTCTCAACCATTCATCTAAAATGAATGGTCACAGTTGCACTACATCACTATATTATTTTAAAAATCAATTGCATTTGAAATTTATTTTTTAAATTATTGGGTTAATCTTGACCCTTTATTTAAAAAAAAGGTTAAGATGATCACTCTAACATGTTGAGTTGTCCCACAAATCTAGAGCATCTGGATCCGAAATATGATTAACTGAAACATGAAGAACTAAGTATGGGCCCCATGATTTATAATAAGTTGTCCATATTTCAATCAATCATATTAGAGGCCAGGTAAATCCTAACTAAAACCATCTCCCAGTCATGGGTGAAAATTTGACTCCCTCCCCCCCCAAAAAAAAGTTAAAATCCAAATTTGTACGCCAAAACCTTGTTTGTTCTCTAGAGCAATCAACATACATACATACCCCACAGCAATGCAAATGACGCAGCAATAATGCTTGAACAGTAGTAGACTTGCCACGGGGTATGTAGGTATGAAAACCCCATTTTAAGCAGCAACAAAATCCTCATTTCAACTCCAACAATAAAAAAACCTGAAAGTAATTCTCTCTAACCCACACTTGTAAATGAGGAGATTCATAGGCGGACGACACACCAATTTGTAAGGGAAATTTCGTCATGTGCAGCTCAGTGTGACATCCATGAATTTGGATTTCTAGATGGGATGAACATCATTAGGGTCGGACCTAGGTGGTCCCGAAGGTGGGCGGTCGCCCCCTAGGTTTTTCGGAATTTTTCCCGGGTATAGGCTATTTTTTTTCTTTTTTGGACCTTTGTGCAATATTTGATAATATAAGGCATAATGTTTGAGGGGCACAAGTGAAAACAACTCTTATTCTTATTTCTACATGCACACAACACACGCGTTTTTAATTTTTAACCTAACAGCCTCCCTCCTCTTTCTCTTAGCCCCGATCTCTATCTTCGGCAGCAGCTTCGCTCTCTCCTCTTTCTCACAACACACGCGCAACTCTCCTTCTCTCTGCCCTCACCTCTCTCTCTGCCCTCTCCTCCTTTGCTGTACTGATTCTCTCCGGCCTCACCTCTCTCTTCGCCAGTCTTCGCCCTCTCCAGCGCAGCTCCGCTCAGTGGCGGAGCCTCTCCGCTCCTCCTCTCCAGTTCTGAAGCAAGCAGCAGTAGCCAACAGGTAATTTTTTTGACATTGTTACTTTAGTTCACTATTGGATTTTTTGACATTCTTGACATTGTTAGTTTTTAAGAATATAGGGTAGTTAGTTTTAGTTGTTATTTTTTTCAACAGATTTGAAATTGTTTTTAGTTGTTAATTCTTAGTAACTATTGTTGAAAATTTTAGTAATATTGGTTTGTTAGTTTGTTAGATTGTAATTGTTTTTAGCCCTTAATCTTAGAATATTGTTTTTAGCCCCTAATTTTTAGTTTTATTAGTAATTCTTAGTAATTGTTTTTAGCCCCTAAGTTTAAAATATTAGTTTTTTTAGTTTGTTAGATTGTCATAAAATTTCGTTTGTTTGGTGAATATACTAGTTTACTAATTATTTATTATTTTTAATTGTTGAAATATAATTAAGAATATATTTTCAAATTTACAGTAATTACATTGAAGTATTTTTATTGTTATTTCAAATTTAGGGGCAATATTATGTTGAGGTATAAAAAAACCAATGAAAAAAGTAGGAGCCTGTCACACCCCGTAAAATCCAACAGACGGGGTGGCCAGCCACTGTCGCCGAATTAAGCCGGGTGTGAACTAAATAAATACCATTCTTAGCATAAGACATATACGAGACATAAATAAATCAGTCCATAAGATAAATAATTGAATCAATCTCAAATGATAACAACCAACTACGCGATAAAAGATCCATCGCATATTAGAACTCCAAATAAATCCAATTTTCAACAATTATAAAAGTGAATAAATATCCAACTCTGAATAACTGAAATAAAATCCATAAACAACTTTGGAACCGAATGGCCCAATAACTCTCTTAACTGAGTCTCAAAATGAAATATGACTGAAAGGAAAGTCTAAACTAAAACAAAACAATGAAGTAATCATCTCCTGCTGCACCTCCAAACGATAACTCCGATAAACTTATGCAGCTTCTCCAAATCTAATCTTGAAAAAGATTCATGGGTCACAGCCAAATCCCCGAGCAAGAATACACATTACTCTCCTCAAATAGGATCCGTGAATCCAGACAATAGTATTATACGCAATAAATATCACAATAGAATATTTTAAATTAAACGGGATAATTAACCGCGATAACTATAAATCACTAACTACTCGAGAGATCCCCATTTTAGAATAACACACCAATATGATTTCAAATTCCCAAGCCCCACGGAGTTAATTTTATTTAATTAACCCAATTTTATTATAGTCCTCATTTTTTATTAAAGTGTCACACTTCCCCTTGTCAATTGCCCTCTGACCCGTTTAAACTATCAGCCCCGACACATGATAAGGTTCCACACATGACACGACATAAATCGCCCTCTGACCCGTTTAAATTATCGGTCCCGACACATTATGTTGCCATAAATTTTAATACCAGTTTTTATCTTAGGTATTAATTCTCAATTTCTCAATTTATAAATTACCCCACCCTTTTAATCGATGTGAGATCCTTAAAATACCCCTTAGTCCCATAACTAAGGGTCCCCAAGTCATTAATCCATCCTACCCTATGTATAGGAAGAATTTCTAACCTAAACTTCGACCTAGTCTCATGCCTAGGCTAGCGTAACGACGAAAAAGTATAAAAAATCATCCCACCCCCAAGATGATAAAAACACGATAATCTACCCTCACTAGTCCCATACCTAGAAGGCGTAAATCATCAAAAGGCTTACCTACTAGTCCCATACCTAGAAGGCGTCCTAAAATATAGGGAGAGAAAAATTACCCAACAACCCGTCATCACAAAGGCAATATAATAATACTAACAAGTCACACCAACAAGAATAATTAATCAATGTATAAAACTACGCATGATAGTTCAATTCAATTAAATCTTAATTTAATTATCAGAACGTTAAAATAACAAATTAATCTCGTTTAATAATTTAAATTAAATATACCGCTATTTCATCATTTAAAATATCAAAATTCTAATTTCATTGTTTCAACACAAATTACATGAGTTATACGCCCCCAAATCTATTTATTTTAAAACTAGGGTTTTTTTACATGCAACCTACACCAATAAAACCTAAAATCACTCATGAATCCTACATACCCAAAGGGTGATGAATATTATTCAGATTAATTTTTTTTATAAAAACAGCCCCATAGTTAGTGTCCACTTTCTCTAATTAAGTTATTAATTATTTTTAAGAAAACATCTAATTAAGTGTTTAGGCGACACTTAAAATGCATAATACTAAAGAAAAAGAATAGAGTATTCATGCCTGAGCTTAAGTTGAAGAAAAATCCGTAGCACGGTTGGATTCCTCTCGAAAAATTAGCAAAGAAGTGTTCTTGAACAAACTTGATTAAACCCCAATTACGCCTCCCAAAACTTGTGGCAAAAAAACTTGTTTACATTGGAGGTTGATGATTATGGTGGAGAGGAAAAACTTTTGGAAGAGTTCTCTGGTGAAAAAGTTGGGAAAAGTGATTATGAGAAGTCCGCCTACGGATTAATAGTCTTATATACTAATTAAGAATCCTAATCCCACTCTAACACTACAAATAAAATCACCGAACCGCCTCAAATCTAGCATAGTCGATCGATCGAACAGGTACGCGTCCACTGCCATTCTCCTTCGTTTAATACCATTTAACTAAAAATTAATTTTTTATTAGTCACGGACTAAATCCCTGACAAATGTTTTTCCTTTTTTTTAAAGGCTAAACTTAAAACTCTCATAAAAACTTGATTTTAAATCCGATTTCAATTCCGCTTGAAGATTTATTCTTCTAAAATCATAACCAACATATTCATTTAATAAAAATCATTAAATTCAAAAATTTATTTTTCTTGAATATTCCAATTAATTAATTAAATTAATTAATAAAAACACGGGGTGTTACATACTTTCCCACTAGCAAATAATTTTGTCCTCGAAATTAGACGAAGCATACATATCAACGCGTAAATCTCGCAAAAGGAAATAAGGCTCACATATGCCTACCCCGTAAAATAACACAATTTGGCGCCCGTACACCTAATTCTACACGCACCAACCCCACGAGCAACAAAATAATATATATTGCCTATATACATATGCATAACTATGAAAATAACGGTGTACCACATGCTCCCAAAAATCTCCACTTGATCCTACATCCCGAAAGTCATCAAAATGCTAACATCCTCAAATTAAATCTCAACATCAAAAATTGATACATACGATACCTAACATGTGTACTAAAATCTCTAAAATAATTATCGTCTCCAAAATCCATTTTAAGAATCCTCACATTAAGCTTACTAATTCTAAACTCAATGCCCACAACGTCCATATCGTCTCCAAATGTTTTTCCTTTTTTTAAAGTCTAAACTTAAAACTCCCATAAAAACTTCATTTTAAATCCGATTTCCATTCCGCTTGAAGTTTTATTCTTCTAAAATCATAACCAACATATTTATTTAATAAAAATCATTAAATTTAAAAATTTATTTGTCTTGAATATTCCAATTAATTAATTAATAAAAACACGGGGTGTTACAGAGCCAAAAATGGGTGATTATTGATATAAATATTTTTAGGGTTAGGAAAATGCAAAAAAAGTAAAAATGACCCAAAAAAATTATCTCGGTGGCTCCCGGCCCCGAACCACCGGAAGAACATCATAAAAAAATTTTGCACCCTCTAATAGAAAATCCTGGGTCCGCCACTGAACATCATGGGTTCCTCCCATTTATACCTCATCCGAGAACATATATCCCATTGTATATTATTTTATATTTACTAATATTTCTTGCATTATTGTGTTGATTATTTCTACTTAAAGGACTTGAATTATACTATAAATTAATTTTATTACGTTAGTTAATTGATTTTAAATTACAATTAAATTAATTGGTTAGCACTATGTATAAGATGCACACCGTTATATATTCCATGTATAATTAGTGGCATGTTATGGTGTTATTCGATCAACCATGGGCACATATTATCGGTTGACTTTGTACATGCCTTTTTTGAACCGATTATTATGAATCCTACAATTAAATTGATCGCGGGTTTGTTTTAGCACTGATTGAGCCGTGGTGGGACAAACCCACACCTTTCATTTCCCTTGCTATGAAATAGGGTTTACATTTATGGTTTTTAGCATGCTGATCGGGTTGGAGGTGGGGAGGGGAGAGAATGTACATTTTGTTGTTATGGATGATTCTTTTAGGTATGCGAGATAGTATCTTCCCGAGCTTGACCAGGATGATAGCTTGCTATTTCATGAATGTGTTTGGAATATACTATCTGTAAGGACATTTTTGTTCATTATCAATTTGTATGTCGTACGCCGTTACACCGTTGAAGAAACTCAAGATCGCATCTACATCAACGGATCCGAATATCAAAGTGTCTTCAACATCATAGCCTCTGCGAGAATGAACTTGGTAAAATTTTGTTTTTATGTTCCTTAAAGTTCATATTTAGTATTGGGATCATAGCCTCTACCCGGACCGATCCGCCTTGCTCGAGGTCCAGTAGACCCCAGATCGAATGCAAACCGATGGAGCCATATTTTAAAAGAATCGATCCGGTATATCGGACCGATCCGCCTCCTAGCCGAACCGGTCCGCCTGAGATAAACTCGAGCAGTTCCGTAATTGTTTTTACCACCATCTTATATTTCCTATATATATAACTATTCCGATGGTGTATTTCTTTAAGTCTTTGAGAAAACGTTTTTAAGAGTACAAACACAACAAGACTTCAATTTTTGATGTGCCAAACATATTTTTGATTCACACACAAAAATCCCAATTACTTTTGTGAATCTTTTGGAACCCTAGAACACAAACTTTGTTGTTGTTCATCTTTGTGGAGAGATCTTTGCAACCGAGGGTTGCGTGTCATTGCTGAGGGAGTCTCTACAAAGTTTTATGGTTGCGTGTCATTGAGGAGAGCTGCGGTTCTTCCTTCGTTGTTTGGGTTGCGAGTCCTTGGAGGATGTTGCGTGTATTCTCTTGCTGAGTTCAAGACTGCGTGTCTTTGTGGGTTGGCTGCGCGTTGATCCATTGAAGATTTCTCTATGTAATTGTAAGTTGCGGCTTGTATATTCATAGTGAAATAAAGGTTTTACCCGAAAGGGGTTTTTTCCTGAATTATGTGTCTCAGCATATTTTTGTGTCACATGCTTTATTTATTTATGGGTTGACACACGCACCTTAGATGCATGTTTAGGGGTTGAAATTAAATAAGTGTGCTATATTAGAAACTTGCGAAGTCAATCAATTATCACACGTAATTCTCGCGTTCTCAAATTGGTATCAGAGCGGGTTACGCTAATTTATCGCGTGATCCTGATTTTTCGAGGATTTACTTTCTGATACAATTTGTCTACTCACGTTTTCACTATCATTCGTTATTCTCATAGAAGTGGATCCTTCTCACGTGCATATGTGATTTCTGTAAAGAGTATCCTGCTAATACCCCACCTGACCCATATGTTCAAGATATATATATCATTACAAACAAATTTACCATGTTATTCGTGGCATATAGTGCACTGTCCTAGGAATGGGAGGAATAATTTATTTTCTTCTCAGTGCTAACTGAATCACACATAGTTAGGTTGTCCCATTAAACCTATTTCTTGGTATCATCAATTATTCAGGTTCTCTTTCCATTATGGAAATTATTTTAGGTTTTAACCGACTTTAATCCCATTTCCCTTGATTAACTTGAGACTTGTTCTCTAGGTATACCTTTTGTTAGTGGATCCAAATATTTTCCTTTGACTTTACATAGTCAATCAAAATAATTCCATTCAAGAGAAATTATTTAGTGATATCGTGTCTACGACATATCTATCGTGACTTACCATTGTAATTGTTATTTTGTGTTCTTCCAATCATTTATTGACTACCGCAATGTATTACGATTGGTGTCACTGGTTTTGGCAAGATTGGAATATCCTCTACGAAGTTTCTAAGCCATTTCGCTTCTTCTCCAGCTTTATCTAGAGAAATACATTTTGATTCCATAGTGGATCGTGCAATGCATACTTATTTTGAGGATTTCCATGAAAGACTATACCTCCAAGAGTAACATCATATCCACTTGTGGATTTGGAGTCGTTTGAGTCAAATAACCAATTGGCGTCGTTGTAACCTTCAAGAATACTTGCATGTCTTACATAGTGCAATCCATATTTTAAGGAGTATCTTAGGTATTTACCATTATTAAGGTATTCCAATGATTTTCACCAGTATTACTTGTATATCGACTTAGCTTATTTGTCGAGTATGTTATATCAGATGGGGTGCAGTTTGAGAAATACATTAGATTGCCTATTATACGATAGTAATATAGTTGTGATATTCATTCTCCTGAATTATGGGTGAGATGGAGAGTTGGAACGACATTTATGTCGTATTTATGATATTTTTCACGAATTTTCACGACATATTAATATTGAGACAAATCAATCCATCAAAAATTCTGGTAATTTTGATTCCTATAATAACATCCACAACGCCTAAATCCTTTGTTTCAAATCTATTCTTTAGCATACTTTTAGTATAGTTAATGACATCATTATTATTACCAATGATTAGCATATCGTCTACATACAAACATATTATGACATATCCCCTTTGAGTGATTTTTACGTAAAACACATTCGTTGCGCTCATTTATTTTGCAACCATTTGACTTCATCACATTGTCAAATTTTTAAGGCCACTGCTTTGGTGGTTGCTTCAACCCATAAAGTGATTTAACAAGCTTGTATACTTTATTTTCTTTATGGGGAGCAATGAAATCTCCTAATTTTTCCATATATTACTTCATTTAAGTCACCATTTAAAAAAGCAGTTTTGGCATTTTTTTTGATGAATTTCCAAATTGTGTATTGCATTTATTGCAATTAGAATATGTATGGATGTAATTATTGTAATAGGTGAATAATAATTAATCCCCTCCTTTTTCTTTTAGCATTTTACAGCGTGTCTTGCTTTATATTTATCAATCGGACCATTTTCCTTCATTTTTCTTTTAAATATTTATTTACACACTGGTTACACTACTGTGACACCCCGCCTAATAAAATACTGGGTGATCAGTCCTCTACCAAATTAAAACAGGAATCCCAGTTGGATCATCCTTAGCATCACTGTCGAAAAACTTTTTAAAACTTACTAACCACCTAGTATTCCAAAAACTGGTGCCAATTTTAACTTTTTAATTAATCAAAACAATACATGCGGAATTAAAATATAAACCATTCACACAACTGAATGAAAGTAAATAGAATAATAATTACACAACCTGCAGAATAAATCACCGGCCACTAAATAAATAATCCAATACAAATATTCAACACCTGAATGAATTACACCTGAAAACTGTACCAAGAAGTCTGAGCTACAAGCCCTAAATAAAACTGAGACTGATACAAGATTCCTACCCTAGGAATGAATGAATGATGTGTCTAATCCAAACTCCTGCTAGCATCCACATATGTCGCAGCTCCGTGTCCCTGGAATAGAATATCAATCCTGGCGTCCCTGTGGCTGGACACCTAAAAGGTTTTGAAAATAGTTTTATAGCAAGGGTTAGAACCCAAAACATTTTGAAAATATTTAGCAAGTGATTTAACTGCAGTAATTTAAAATGCATGAATGCGCTTCATATTTAAGTTAGTGTCGCACTCCCTTGAGGACATTCTCACCCCTCCACTATTGTGCACACCTACCAGTTACCTTAACCCCACCTAGTTGTACTACCCCGCCCAAATAGTCATGATATAACCTTTCCTTACCATATTACTCTAACCCGAGTATAATAATTTCTTGAATTATAAGTTATCTCATAATTAACTTAATTAATTCCTCTTCAATGGTAGCATATAACCGTCTCACAAGTTATATAAAGTAGATACATCACACACTGCATTATTCCCAAAAATGAATAACTTAATTAATTTCTCATTAATTAACAACATATAACTGTAACCCGAGTTATATAAGGCAAATACATCACACACTGTATTACTCACCTACATATAATATTTACTACCATATTATACGTACCTTTACTAACATCCACACATATATTATACGTGTATCCATCCTTTCGAGTATACCCACACCGGATGATTCCCTCTAGAATGCTATCTCACTAGGTGTGCTCACAAAACCTAGTTTCTCAAGTTAGAATCGCTCACCAACTTGGACCAAAATATAAACGAATTGGAGGCGGTCATATTCCTTCCCTGAAAGTGAGATAAATCCCTCACCCATATATACCGGACGCTATGACCTGGGGATATACTCGCCCTACTCCTCAAGCTAGGGGATTTACCCACATCGTGCAACCTCCCTTGATAGCATTAGAGTATATAAATTTAATAAATATCTAATCACTGATATTTAGTATCACGCAAAATAAATACACGTATATATATACTATCACGATATCGTATATATATATAATATAAACTCCGAATTTATCGTATACTCAAAATCCCATACACTGCCTGTAATTTAATATCATACACAATATATGCACGTATATATATATATATACTATCACTACACCGTATATATATAATATAAACCCCGGCTCTACCGTGTACTCCAAGTCCCGTACACTGCCTGAAATTTCCTGAGTCTGTGGCCCGACTCAAAGTGGCTAATTTACTCACTTAATAATTTATCGTCTTCCCGAGTCTATGGTCTGACTCTAATAATTTTAACTCAATCTTTAATTTATATAATACTTTTCCCCGAGTCTATGGTCCGACTCCAATTAAATTAATTGACACATTTATTAACTTAATACCTTCCCGAGTCTATCACCCGACTCTAATTAAATTAATTGACACGCATATTAATTTAATACCTCCCCGAGTCAATCATCCGACTCTAATTAAATTAATGACCACACTTATTAATTTAATGCCTCCCCGAGTCTATCGTCCGACTCTAATTTAATTAATTTACCCATTAATTAATCAACAAAAATCCGAGTCTGTGGTCCGACTCTAATATAATTAATTATCACATTAATTAATAAGTACCCATCACGAGTCTACAATCCGATTCTGATTAAACTAATTATCCCACCCGTTAATTTAATCATACCCGAGTCTACAAACCGACTTTAATTAAATTTATTAACACCCTTATTAATTTAATCCTACCCAAGTCTACAAACTGACTCTAATTAAATTAATTAATACACTTATTAATTTAATACTACCCGAGTCTACAATCCGACTCTCATTAAATTAATTATCACTCTTATTAATTTAATATTATCCGAGTCTACAATCCGACTCTAACTAAATTAATTAACGCATTTATTAATTTAATAACTTGGTGTTACCCAATCATTATCCCCGGACTCACTTACTTGGCCCGTATCTTAATATTTCTCGAGTCTATGTTCCGACTCCAAATTAATTACTCTCTCTCAAAATAAATTAAATACTTTGGTGTCACATAACCAACATACCCGGACTCACTCACTCGGTCCATTTTTACATCCCATAATTTCTTTCCCACAATGTGTCACACATTTATCTCCATGATTTCCCAATTATATTTACCTATAATTACCAACATATGCAGACTCGCCCACTTGGTCCACAATTAAGTATCTCCCGAGTCTATATCCCGACTCAAAATTAATTAGTTTATCTCCAAACTTAATTCACTACCTTGGGGTCGCATGACCAATATACCCGGATTCACTCACTTGATCCGTACCTCACTATTTTGGAATAAAGTCTCTCAAATTTTTTCATTAAATGTCCCACATAAATTCATCCTAGTCCCAATTACTCTTTCCCATAATTACTAGGAATAGGTGTTTCAATATTAATTATCACAATTTATAGTATGGAACTAATTTATAATTAATTTTCCCTTATATCACACATAGGTCGAACTGGCCAGAATTTCCCATCATCGATCGATCGATGCCCCCAATCGATCGATCGACCCCTTCGTTACAACTCTTCTTCCCCACTGTTTTCCACCATTAACGAACTTCAAGGTTTTTAAACCATAATTTAAACCTCTAATTACATCATCCCATCATCTACACATGGTTACTCCACATCCTATTCATCATAGAGATCATTAAGATAATCAACTTCTCTAATTATCTCATAATTTTCGAAATGGGTCTTTCTCCATAAAATTCAATTATCTGTTTTAAATCCCAATTTCCAGATTCGATTTCCACTCTTTTATGTTCTGGATTTCTCGTTCAAATCATATATACATATTCAGATATCAATCACCTATCTAAATCTTACTTTGAATCTCATTCAAGTATTTCAAAAAGAAAAACCCCATTTTGTACCCATTTACACCCAAAAACGAATTTTGGTTTACACATCACTATGATATGAATTGATTATCATGCTTTAAGAATCAAAACAGTTAACCACTTGCCTCAAAGTGTTTGTAGTGTCTGATCCGTTGTTGCTGTCCCTCAATTTGGCTCCAAAAACCTCCAATTTGTTCTTGATTTACTTTCCCCCAAACCTCCTCTCAAAGCCTAGGTTTAGAGTTATGTTGGATGCCATTCCTTAATCTCCCCATTAGGTTAAAAACCCTTAATCCCGGTTTTCAACTAATGGGCTTAATTAAAGTGGCCCAACTCACCCTGTGTGGGCCCGACTATGCCCAAAAATATTCTGAGACCCAATTACTACCCCCGGGTACTCTTTTCTGACTATCTCGACCCATCCAGACTCAATCGCATAGTCAGAATTGACATCCGAATTAATTTATAAAAATCCTTATCTCACACCCCATTTAGTCTATACCGACTCCCGGTTGGGATAAGTGTATACCTCGTCATTAATACTCGAAATGACGTAATTAAATTATTACTATTCACTTAGTAAATAAATTTCCCTAAACATTAACCATTCACTCCCCGATTAATATTTAAATATATATATTGCCATAATTAATTCATTTAAAATTACAACACACAAGTAATTTAAAATCCTCGAATTAATTAACTATTAAATGTACAAAAATACGGGGTGTTACATACTTCCCCCCTTACAAAGGAATTTCGTCCTCGAAATTTAGATAAACCTAGTGTTCCAATACTCACATATTACTCACTAGTCATGTGCCTCCAAGCCCGCTATATCTATCCCATCCGCTTCTAACCATACATTACACAAGTATGCATTTAAACTTAACCAGGGCACCCATACACCCTATACCCGTGCTTAACCGCACAAAATTTTGCCTTAATTAACTCGGGTGCCCATACACCCTATCCCCGCACTCTATCGCACGAAAGTTACGCGACTATGTTAGTCGTAACCCGTAATATAACTTCGAACCCGTAGTCATATTACATATATATATATATATATATATATATATATATATATATATATATATATATATATATAATTACTTCCCGGGTATTCAACCCATGCTACATCCAACTATCTCCCCATAAATACTTATCCCTCAACACAAAAGAATATACGCTTACCCTTATGCTACCAAAGACAACATAATACCGCGCCCTTACTACCACTAGTCCTTGCGCAAAATAAACCCCGAGCCATCTCTCTTTGCTCGAAAATCAATTTAACCATCCTGATTCACTTCAGTAAACATCCCCACTTACCGTGATAAAATGTGAGAACACAAAACCTCACTATATGCCATCGCGCCACGCAATACAACATATATATCCACATATATCTACTCCCTCTCCGGTGATACCTAGTACCAACCATACCCTGGTGTCGCGGACACCAAAATTTAACTCCACTATCCGCAATAGTTATATTCCATCTCTATCCAGCCGATGTTTAAAAAGTATTATCAACCCTACTCCCATAATTCTCGAAAGTAGTAATTCCTCGCATAATTCAACCAATCACTTAGTGTACGCCTCCACTCTCCCATCAAGAACACTAAGGAACTCCGCTACCCTACGGAAAGTTTACCCACATGCTATGGCTGCTACCGCCAACACACCCACTAAGTTCGACTCACCTGTGAACTCTAGTAAAAAATAAGTCTTATACTGTGACATCCTCTTTGTCACTCAACAATATACCCCATGCCCCTAGGGTAAAATAATTACTTCTATACTCCAGTTGCAACGGCTGGTTCTCAATTTCTGGAGCAGCTTCTCCCTACCCGAATGCAGTCGTGACTTGCTTTAGTGGCTGTACATCCAGGACCTCGTCCTGTAGTTGACCCCTGCCTCGTTTAAGTCAATATCTCTTCATGTGTATCGCTTTTCCCCACAAACGAAACACTTTCTAATATGTTCACCCTGCCACTGATCCCTTCCATGCTAACCTTGTTGGAATTCCTGGCCATCCCGCCGATAGCCTCCAGTTCTAGATCGTTTGGCATGATTTCCTTGCCGGAAATCCTACCCCTGATCTCCCCCAGTCTGCTGCTGGGATACCCCACTGGTATTGTTCCCTTATGCCTCATCCGACTGGTTAATCCCCACTCCTTTCCCGCTTCCTTTCGCGTGGAAGCAATATTCCCAACAGTGCCGGAGTGTTGCGTTAATGACATCAGTATAACCTACTAATGAGGAATTATCAATTAAATGTTCTCTGATTCTCCAGACTAACCCATCCATAAACTTTGCTTTCTTTCTCTTTTCCTAGCTTACCATCATCCGGTAAAAATTTTCCAACGAGTGAAAATCTTCCTCGTAATCGGCCACTGAACGGTCTCCCTTTGAGTCTCCTCACAAAATTTTTCTCCTCATTTCGGTCTCGACCGCTGAAGGAAAAATACTTGCGGTCGAACCGCACCCAAAACTCTGCAGTAGCTAGTGTGTCCCTTTCCTCAACTGTGGTGATCGACTCCCACCACTGTAGCGCCGCTCCCACTAACTAAAAGTGGTTAGCATTTACTTTCGCACCCCATCGCAATCTCCCATGCGTAGGTGACGCTGGATACCTCTCTTCCTTGTCACGCTAGTACTACACCTGAACCTCCTCGCAACTCTGGTGGGTTCCCGCTAAAAATAACCTCTCTTTCTTATTTCCACCCCAACGACTCCGCGTGAGTCTGAACATCCGGTGCCACTAACACTTGTGGTGGATCCCGTGGAAAGTACCCTGCCGTTGTGACCACCATCGCTTCAACTGTCTGTGCCACTATTTCAGTGACCTGTGCTGTCAAAATCATCTCTGGCCGTTGCTGTGGTAACTCTTGCTCCTAACGAGCCTCCCTCGTCTCATCTCCCCCTACTGCCCTAGTTGCCCTCTCTCTCCTGGGCGTCATCTGGAATGAGAATCGAATTTGTATGAGTTCACTCTCAAATATAAATTCGCAGAAGAATGTATATGCGCATACGTATGAGAATACAACAATCCTATGATAGGGCTCTATATCAAAGATTGCTAAGCCGAAACGCGAAAAGCCGCACAGATCCTAAGGAAACTAGAACCTAATGCTCTGATACCATCTGTGACACCCCGCCTAATAAAATACCGGGTGATCAGTCCTCTACCAAATTAAAACAGGAATCCCAGTTGGATCATCCTTAGCATCACTGTCAAAAAACTTTTTAAAACTTACTAACCACCTAGTATTCCAAAAACTGGTGCCAATTTTAACTTTTTAATTAATCAAAACAATACATGCGGAATTAAAATATAAACCATTCACACAACTGAATGAAACTAAATAGAATAATAATTACACAACCTGCCGAATAAATCACCGGCCACCAAATAAATAATCCAATACAAATATTCAACACCTGAATGAATTACACCTGAAAACTGTACCGAGAAGTCTGGGCTACAAGCCCTAAATAAAACTGAGACTGATACAAGATTCCTACCCTAGGAATGAATGAATGATGTGTCTAATCCAAACTCCTGCTAGCATCCACATATGCCGCAGCTCCGTGTCCCTGGAATATAATATCAATCCTGGCATCTCTGTGGCTGGACACCTAAAAGGTTTTGAAAATAGTTTTATAGCAAGGGTTAGAACCCAAAACATTTTGAAAATATTTAGCAAGTGAATTAACTGCAGTAATTTAAAATGCATGAATGCGCTTCATATTTAAGTTAGTGTCGCACTCCCTTGAGGACATTCTCACCCCTCCACTATTGTGCACACCTACCGGTTACCTTAACCCCACCTAGTTGTACTACCCCGCCCAACTAGTCCTGATATAACCTTCCCTTACCATATTACTCTAACCCGAGTATAATAATTTCTTGAATTATAAGTTATCTCACAATTAACTTAATTAATTCCTCTTCAATAGTAGCATATAACCGTCTCACAAGTTATATAAAGTAGATACATCACACACTGCATTATTCCCATAAATGAATAGCTTAATTAATTTCTCATTAATTAACAGCATATAACTGTAACCCGAGTTATATAAGGTAAATACATCACACACTGTATTACTCACCTACATATAATATTTACTACCATATTATACTTACCTTTACTAACATCCACACATATATTATACGTGTATCCATCCTTCCGAGTATACCCTCACCGGATGATTCCCTCTAGAATGCTATCTCACTAGGTGTGCTCACAAAACCTAGTTTCCCCAAGTTAGAATCGCTCACCAACTTGGACCAAAATATAAACGAATTGGAGGCGGTCTTATTCCTTCCCCGAAAGTGAGATAAATCCCTCACCCATATATACCGGACGCTATGACCTGGGGATATACTCGCCCTACTCCTCAAGCTAGGGGATTCACCCACATCGTGCAACCTCCCTTGATAGCATTAAAGTATATAAATTTAATAAATATCTAATCACTGATATTTAGTATCACGCAAAATAAATACACGTATATATATACTATCACGACACCGTATATATATAATATAAACTCCGGCTTTACCGTATACTCAAAATCCCATACACTGCCTATAATTTAATATCATACACAATATATGCACGTATATATATACTATCACTACACCGTATATATATAATATAAACCCCGGCTCTACCGTGTACTCCAAGTCCCGTACACTGCCTGAAATTTCCTGAGTCTGTGGCCCGACTCAAAGTGGCTAATTTACTCACTTAATAATTTATCGTCTTCCCGAGTCTATGGTCCGACTCTAATAATTTTAACTCAATATTTAATTTATATATACTTTTCCCCGAGTCTATGGTCCGACTCCAATTAAATTAATTGACACACTTATTAACTTAATACCTTCCCGAGTCTATCACCCGACTCTAATTAAATTAATTGACACACATATTAATTTAATACCTCCCCGAGTCTATCATCCGACTCTAATTAAATTAATTACCACACTTATTAATTTAATGCCGCCCCGAGTCTATCGTCCGACTCTAATTTAATTAATTTACCCATTAATTAATCAACAAAAATTCGAGTCTGTGGTCCGACTCTAATATAATTAATTATCACATTAATTAATAAGTACCCATCACGAGTCTACAATCCGATTCTGATTAAACTAATTATCCCACCCATTAATTTAATCATACCCGAGTCTACAAACCGACTTTAATTAAATTAATTAACACCCTTATTAATTTAATCCTACCCAAGTCTACAAACCGACTCTAGTTAAATTAATTAATACACTTATTAATTTAATACTACCCGAGTCTACAATCCGGCTCTCATTAAATTAATTATCACTCTTATTAATTTAATATTATCCGAGTCTACAATCCGACTCTAACTAAATTAATTAACGCATTTATTAATTTAATAACTTGGTGTTACCCAACCATTATCCCCGGACTCACTTACTTGACCCGTATCTTAATATTTCCCGAGTCTATGTTCCGACTCCAAATTAATTACTCTTTCTCAAAATAAATTAAATACTTTGGTGTCACATAACCAACATACCCGGACTCACTCACTCGGTCCATTTTTACATCTCATAATTTCTTTCCCATATTTTTCGCCCACAATGTGTCACACATTTATCTCCATGATTTCCCAATTATATTTACCTATAATTACCAACATATGCAGACTCGCCCACTTGGTCCACAATTAAGTATCTCCCGAGTCTATATGCCGACTCAAAATTAATTAGTTTATCTCCAAACATAATTCACTACCTTGGGGTCGCATGACCAATATACCCGGATTCACTCACTTGATCCGTACCTCACTATTTTGGAATAAAGTCTCTCAAATTTATCCATTAAATGTCCCACATAAATTCATCCTAGTCCCAATTACTCTTTCCCATAATTACTAGGAATAGGTGTTTCAAGATTAATTATCACAATTTATAGTATGAAACTAATTTATAATTAATTTTCCCTTATATCACACATAGGCCGAACTGGACAGAATTTCCCATCATCGATCGATCGATGCCCCCGATCGATCGATCGACCCCTTCGTTACAGCTCTTCTTCCCCACTGTTTTCCACCATTAACGAACTTCAAGGTTTTTAATCCATAATTTAAACCTATAATTACATCATCCCATCATCTACACATGGTTACTCCACATCCTATTCATCATAGAGATCATAAAGATAATCAACTTCTCTAATTATCTCATAATTTTTGAAATGGGTCTTTCTCCATAAAATTCAATTATCTGTTTTAAATCCCAATTTCTAGATTCGATTTCCACTCTTTTATGTTCTGGATTTCTCGTTCAAATCATATATACATATTCAGATATCAATCACCCATCTAAATCTTACTTTGAATCTCATTCAAGTATTTCAAAAACAAAAACCCCATTTTGTACCCATTTACACCCAAAAACGAATTTTGGTTTACACATCACTATGATATGAATTGATTATCATGCTTTAAGAATCAAAACAGTTAACCACTTGCCTCAAAGTGTTTGTAGTGTCTGATCCGTTGTTACCGTCCCTCAATTTGGCTCCAAAAACCTCCAATTTGTTCTTGATTTACTTTCCCCCAAACCTCCTCTCAAACCCTAGGTTTAGAGTTATGTTGGCTTCCATTCCTTAATCTCCCCATTAGGTTAAAAACTCTTAATCCCGTTTTTCACCTAATGGGCTTAATTAAAATGGCCCAACTCACCCCGTGTGGGCCCGGCTATGCCCAAAAATATCCCGAGACCCAATTACTACCCCCGGGTACTCTTTTCTGACTATCTCGACCCATCCGGACTCAACCGCGCAGTCAGAATTGACATCCGAATTAATTTATAAAAATCCTTATCTCACACCCCATTTAGTCTATACCGACTCCCGGTTGGGATAAGTGTATACCTCGTCATTAATACTCGAAATGACGTAATTAAATTATTACTATTCACTTAGTAAATAAATTTCCCTAAACATTAACCATTCACTCCCCGATTAATATTTAAATATATATATATATTGCCATAATTAATTCAATTAAAATTACAACACACAAGTAATTTAAAATCCCCGAATTAATTAACTATTAAATGTACAAAAATACGGGGTGTTACAGCTACCATATGCTTTGGATAGGATTTTGGATCTTTCACCCTAGGGATTCGGGCCATTCTTAACTGTTTTTTTTTATCTCATCCGAGTTTATATTAATGTATTTTAATATTTATCAAATGTACACAATATTCCACTTTTACCGATCGAAACCAAGACCCGAGGATTTCACCGCACCTTGTGTTACACTTAGAAAATCATCATTTCTTGTCCTTTACACACTTGCATTGGTTTTATCCCCAAAACCACTTATATTTAGGAACATTTTTGTGTAACACCTTTCCAACATTTTTATTTCATAAATATGTTTCACTTTACGTAGAATTACTATCTTACCTATTTGTTTCCAAGCTTGTCTTTTCCTCAATTTTCACAAGTCTTATTTTTTAAAAACATCATTAGGTTATGAACACTAACTTCTTAAATATTTTTAACTCGTTAACACTTATTTACTCTTTGGATCAACATACTTTTCAAGTTGAAAATCTATTTATTTCATTACTTTCTTTATCAAAGAAATCATTTGACATTTTTAAGACTACTTTACGAGGAAAGCACCATTTTCTCTTATCATCACATATTATCTTGAAATAATACTTTTATAATATTTTTCACACTTTTTAACACACTTTAAGAGCTGACTTTATATTTTTTTATTTCATGTTAAAAGTCATTAAAACCATCACCAAACTTGTTTATATGCTCATCATAAAATATTATAAGTTTGTACACACGAAAATAGAGATTTTATGTCCACAAATCATAAATAATGAGCTTAACAGATGATTTATTTAAGAAATTTCGTAATATTTACAAAACATGCCCTTTCAAGACCAAAGAAATTTTTGTTTCTTCAAAACTTGAATAAATGTCCATCTTTATGAAAATTCCACTTTTTTCAAGAAAACTTTGAGACATTTGTTCATAAAATCCCTTCAATAAGATAAATATTATTTCAAATATTTTATTCCATAAAATGTTTAAATACCAAAATTTCTTGAAATATATCATTTTACTCAAAACTCTTGAAAATTATTTATAAACCTTTTTACACAAATCCCTAGGAAATAACCCTCTTAAGCATATACGCCTTCTACTCTTACAAACTCTAACTACAAGACCAATACTATGGAAAATAGACTTTTTAAGCTAAAGAGTGGAGTTTTCCACTTAAAAAAAGCTCCAACAATGGTATAATGAATTTAGAAGAAGATGACAACCTCCCGCCTCCTAAGGTGGCCTTAAAGAGGTTGCCTAGCTCCAATAAGCTTGCTCCTTGAAAGCTACATGAACCCCCCCACCCCTCTAGATCTTTTATTATTATTATTATTATTATTATTATTATTATTATTATTATTATTATTATTATTATTATTATTATTATTATTATTATTATTATTATTATTATTATTATTATTATTATTATTATTATTATTAAAATCCCCAGTAAAATCTCCATGAAAACCCATCTTGCTTAAATGTGTGGTGTATATGGGTTTTATAAGCTTAATTATAGTGGAAGAGGGTTAGACTATGCTGGTTTTGTATGGAGGGATGGTGGTGCTAGGGTGGTGGTTGGTGGAGGATAAGCTCTAAGAGCTAAAGAGAGAGGGGGTAAAATATGATTGGGGATGTCCCAAATGGCTCAAAACCCCATTTATATACTCTAAAAAACCTAAGGGTACCAAAAATGCCCCTAAACTCAACCCTTTATCCAGTGGTCTATCAAGCCTTTAACCCATGTTTTGATCTGAGCCGCAGAGAGCTCGACATGTCATCAAATCTGACGATCCACGTCCTGACATCACATTAAAATGTGATTTTTTTTTCAAAATTTGATCCGATTGGTCAAACAACTTGGACCTCGTTCAAATGAGATCCCCTCTCATTCGAATGAGGGTTCTGACGAGTTATGAACGAGGGTAAATCATAGGGTTTAAAAGGGTGAAGGAATCCACCTCATTTGAAAGGGAAACTACCCCTCATTCGAACGACAACGAACTATGTTCGAATGAGGGCATTCCCACGAGATTCCAGAGGACGGTGGAAATCTTTCAGGTCTTTGTCGTGAGAAGGTCGTTCGAACCTTGTTCTAAGGACAATACCTTTATCATTAGAACAACAATGACATTTGTTCGAACGATAACTAAGAATTTTGGTATCACTTTAAGCCTTACAAATCCTATTCAATTGCACCACGGACACTACATTATCCAAATTTGACCCACGATCCATCTTACCAAACCTAAGGTCCAAATGGGTCATACCAAGTTACCAAATCACACGAGTACGATCAAAATTGCAGGGCCGGGTATTACACGATATATTAACCTTTGAGAATTACTATCCAAAGTATCATGCATTCTTTTATGAGAAATAATTCCTTATCCATTTTTATATGGAAAAATGACATAAAAATTATGCATTTCTAAATTCTATAATTTTTTTAACATAAATGTCAGGTATATCACATTTATGCAAAAGAAATCAATATGCACTACTATTATTTGCATAACCAATAAAAACACAATATCTTAACCTGTTTGGGATCCAGAACAATTACTTTGGAAAGACACCCCCACACTTTTAAATATTTACATGAAGGTTTCCGACCTTTCCACATTTTATATGGGATTTTATTTGTTTTCTTACGAATTAATTTGTTAAGAATATAATTAGCAGAAAGCAATGCTTTCACCACATGTTCTGAGGTAGTGTAGAACTTATCAACATATTATTCATCATTTCTTTTCAGGTTCGATTTTTATGTTCAGGAATGCCATTTGATTAATGTGAATAAGGAGCGGTAGTTTGGTGTATAATACTTTGGGGACTAAATTATTCATTTGGCCCATTTTTATAGATGGACGACCAGCCTACTATATTACCTGACTATCCGGTCCAGAACCAATAGATAATTTCATTTCGTGTATTTAACATTTGCTTAAATACATACTGATAAAGCTTAAATTTGTTACCAATAATCTCTGGGAGATAAATAAGTGGATGCAACTTATTTATGACTATAAATAAGTGGATGTAACTTTGAACGTTTGAGAAAAACTTAATAAAAATAGTGACCTCGTCGTGGATGTAGGCTAGTTGTCGAACCATGTATATTCTGTGTTGTGTGTGTGATTGTTTTATCTTCCTTTCTTTATCTGTTTGTTTTCTGGGAATATTCATTGTGATAATTTTACAATCACATTTGGAACCACACGTGGGAAATGATCCTACGAAAGTAACCAGTTGAAGGAAATGTCATGATGCCTTATACCAACGACGTGCATGATGACCCCATTCCCCCTAGGGTCAGGTCTAAAGTTTGCCAAGTGCAAAATCTAAGGTTTCGTTAGCAAAGACAGCCTTCTGAAGAAAGTTATGGACCTTCTAGGTCTACACAGATATCCAGGTTGGTCGATGATATAAAGCTAGGCTTCAAGAGCAGGAGGAGGCTACACACCTCCAAATGGAATAAAATGCTCTCCCCAAAGACGACTAGAAAAAATGGAGAGAGATCTCCACAGAGATGACATTAAACGTCGCGAGCGAATTACTAGTCCTCGGACGAGTAAGACTCGTAGCCAAGGGAGGAGTTCCAGGCGTGACCAGGATCGATCAGAATGTGGTCGATTAGAAAATTCCACAGAGACGACGATCATCAAATAGATAACATAAGGAGCTTGGTCTTGAGAGAGATGGATCAACACCCATCCAATCAAGGGGCTAGGTCTTCCAAAGAGCTGGCCAAGAGAGCTCTTTATATGCAAATGAAATCAACTTTTTCAAGATCAATTGAATAAGAAGAGCCCTCAAAGAAGTTCATTGTTCCCAGGTTTAAGATCTACGATGGTAAAACTGACCCCATAGATCATGTCAGGCAGTTTAGGCAGGCAATGACCCTGTGGAGCCATAATGACTCCCCCATGTACTGTATCTTCCCCTCTAGCCTACACGATGTACCTTAGAAGTGGTATGAGATAATACCCCACAGATCCATCAAGAGCTTCAAGGACCTTACTGAGGCCTTTACTACTCGCTTCATAACCAATAGTTCCCACCCGAAGAGGATGGACTCACTGCTCACATGAATAAGAAGACACAAAAGACTCTTCGCTAGTATGCCAAGAGGTATTGGGATTTTTTTAATTAAGTGGAAGATTGCTCGGAGTAGGTTCCCATAGCATCCTTCAAGATTGGTCTATCGACCACATCTATGTTGCGCCAATCCCTAAAAAAGATGGAGGCTAACACCATCGATGACCTCATGGAGCGTATTAAAAAATGCACTAAGGTTGAGGACATGGTTCATGCTAGTCGTGGGAAAGCTGGTCACGTTAAGGCAACAAGGGAGGAGACAAGTCTGGCACTCCTAATAAGGGGGATAAGAACGGGGGCAAGAACGGTTCAAAAAATGGGAACAAGGCTAACCTTTCAAAGGCCATTCAGATTGTTAACATAGTCATTAAGGAACTAATCTTCAAGATCCTAGGAAATATCAAATACCAAACATTTGTGAAGTGGCCCAAGAAAATGGGTGGAGACCTTATAAAGAGGAATAACGCGTTGCGCTGCGTGTTTCACAAGGAAGACGACCACAAAATAGAGAGTTGTAAAGCTTTGAAGTCCCATTTGGAGAAGTTGGCCCAGGCTGGGCGTCTAAATGAATACATAGATAAGAAGGCTGGAAATTTCATTGCCAACGGCATCCAGAATCCGAACAATATCCTTGATGATGACATGGGATAGGAGTTCGCAGTAATTCATGGAGCCTCCAAGCTCAAGCAGATTCAAGGAAATACTATTCACATGGAACTGAAGAAGGTAACGGAAGTCATAGAGGCCTTTTAGATTGACCCTGCAAAGAGCTAATCTAAAAAGTGCCAGCGATCAGAGGATGCGTCAACTACAACAAGCACATAATATTTATAGAGGAAGACATGATCAAGGTAAGGACCCCTCATCACAATGCCCTCGTAAGCACCCTTAGGATTACAAATTAGGACATCGACAAGCTTCTGGTTGATCAAGGGAGATAGTCCTAAATAATGTACCTAAAGCTCTTCCATAAGTTGAAACTCAACCTAGTCGACCTCATGGAGGCAACTGTTCCGTTGGTCAGATTCGCGGGGAAGATTACACACTACATCAAAATTGAATTTTTGGCACTATATACCCAGCCATCATTATCACGATAAAAAACTATGACAACAAAGCACACGTTTGTTGTCATGGTCATTAACTGTGATGATAACTTGTCACGATTGTGTCACGGTCAATGACTATGACAACCCCGTTACAGGACCGTGATGAGTTTTTTAATTACAAACAGTTTGAAGACCCTCATTTCTGGTTAACCTTCATTACACATCTCTCTCTACTTTGGCAACAACAACAACTCTCCCTCTCATTCATTCTGACAACACTTAACCCCTATTTATTTTGGTACATCTCTATATCTCTCTCTCCTTCACACTAGACACACACACCACAGAAATATACGCACACCACAACACACACACACCACATACACACCCTAGAATGATACCCTAAAATGATTTCAGATGAAAACCTTTAAAAAAATCCTAGAAAGATTACTGCAAATGAAATTAATTTAAAAGCTTAAAAATGATTTTAAACACACGCAAAACATGCACTTATTTAATTTTTATAATTTATCGTGCTAATTTATTATTCATTTATTGTGCTATTTTTTTTTTTGTGCTAATTTAAAAATGATATCACCTTATTATTTATTGTGCTAATTTAAAATTGATGCCACCTTATTGCACTAAGATGTTTCTCATTTATTGAATATGCCGCATTATTGGGATTCTTGAATTGTGGTTTACTGGTGAGTTTGAACATTTAGATGGTCATTGAGTTGATTGGCCCTAGGCATTTATAATATTTAGCATTATTATTTGAATTGTTGTTTGGGATTATTGAAATGTTGTTGACTGGTGTATTTGATCATTTAGATGGCCATTGAGTTAGTTGGACCTAGGCATTTCTAAGACTTAGAGTTGTGATTTGATCGAATATAAATAAGACAGAAATGAAACATATTTATCCTGGAAATATAAATAAGATAGAAATGAAACATACTATAATATTTTAAAAGCTTGGTGTTAAACAATTAATAATGCGAAATAAAACATAACTATGTATAAACCATCACTATAAACATTACTACTGCATAAATGAAACACCCCTAAAGCCTTGGGTTAACCCCGGGCTCATAAAATACCTAAGGTTGATAAATTACCCAGGGTTGATAAATTACCACGTGTACCATGAGAAGATAGTATAGAGAGAACCCCCAAAGTCTTGGGATAATCCTGGGCTTTGGGGGTGCTCTCTATACTCTTTTCTTAAGTTACACAGGTAGTAATTTATAACTAATTTAAATTACATATAGTGCGCATAGATACTAGCCTTCTAGTTCTTATGCGTACGCATTCAATAACCCTTAGACCCATTTGAGATTCATTACCCTTGTAATGACATCTCTCGAATTGTCCCATTTGCCGTCTCTTAATATTCTTTGGGTACATACTAGATGATGCGGTGTTAAGTGTTATTTCAATTGATAAATCGAAATAACACTCACACTTGTGAATCTATGTCGTGTACTTGGAGAGCTATGGGGATATGCTGTCGAATTTTCCTCAAATTGGAATAATGTGAATGAGCTACTAAGTATAATACATAAATATGCTATCTTAAATGGGATAGGACCACTCACTATTTAGAGGAGATGAAGGAAATATGATTCATACTGTTTTTATAATATAACACTGAAAGATGAAATGTTAATCTTATAGTAAATCATTTATTGGAAACTAAATTTTCAGACTTTTGTTTATACTAATCCATGAGTATATACTTCTTACCCATAATACGTGATTGTTCGTTGTAGCTGTGATGGGATATCCTCTATACAAAGAGTGGATGGTTGAGATAAATAGATTAGGGGATGCGTTTCGCAGAGGTGCTAATGAATTTGTGAAATACCCAAATAGATGTCGTAAGGTGTTTAAGTGTAGGAATGGTAAGGTGTTTAAGTGGAAAACAATTGAACTGCATTTGTTAAGATGGGGTATACAAGATAGTTATCGATTTTGGGTTTTTCATGAGGAATCGCATATTTCTTTTATTCCCAAGCAACCTTTACAATAACCTTCAGCGAGTAGGATAGATGTACAAAGGAAGGAGGACAATGTAGATCATAATATGTTAGAGTATTTAGTTGATGAAGCGTATGGAGTTCATAAAGTGGAAGAAAATGAGACCACTGACGATGTACAAGGTTTAAATGAAAATGATGATATCGGGATATACCTTGACGATGACTATCAAAGTTTAAAATTTAAGGCGACCTGATCGTTGTACTCTGACTGTGACAAAGATCAAATAACTTTACATGCCATAGTTTTTTTGCATAGTTTGACGACCTAATATGGTTTGTCTGGCAATATCATGATAGTAATTTTAAATTGGGTGAAGGGCTTGCTACCCAAGCAGAATACGCTTCTAAATAGCTATCCTACTATGAAGCGTAGTTTGAAAGGTTGAGGAATGAAGAATAAATCAATTCATGCTTGTGTGTATGACTGCATACTATACTGAAAGGAGTATGAAAATCTTAATCAGTGTCCGGTATGCGATGAACTTATATATATGAAATTTATTGGCAAGGAATGCACAAGCTCAAAAGTACCTCAAAAAGTGTTGAAATATTTTCCTGTTGGGACTAAATTTAAGCGGTTTTTCACAGTATCACAGATAGTGAATGCAATGACTTGGCATGCTAGGGTAGAAGTAGGGGATAATCTCATGTGTCATCCTATTGATTCTACAGCTTGGAATAGGATGAGTTATGAGTATCCCAATTTTGCTCGAGAATAGCATAACATTCATTTGGATATATCAACAGATGGTTTCAATCCATTTGGAAATCTAATTAGCAATCAGAGCATATGGCCAGTGATTCTAACACCACTTAACCTCCCTCTTTCACAGTGTATGAGACCTAAATTTTTAATGTTGTGTTTGTTGATGCGTGGGCCAAATGCACCAAGTGATTACATCGATGTCTATTTAGCTCTTTTGGTAGAAGAATTAAATGAGTTGTGGGAAGAGGGTATGAAAGCATTAGACTCTTTTAAAAAAGAAGAGTTTACGCTGAGAGCTATGTTGATATGGGCAATTCATGATTTTTCAGCTTATGGGACATTATCCGATTGTATAGTACATGGCTATTTGGGGTGTCCTATTTGTGAAGAGGAGACTAAATCATTGCGTCTCACTACTAGTGGAAAAATTATATACCATTGCCATAGGATATTTTTACCACTCCCTCATAGTTTTAGATTTGAGAAAGGTTCTAGTTTTTTATCGGACGGGGTTGAATATAGGATACCTCCAAGAAAACTTTCAGGTTCAGAAATTGAAAGTAAATATTTTAATTATTGCCCTAATATGATAGGTAAGAATCCTAAATTGAAGAATGTCAAGCATAAGAAGACTCCCACTGGGAATGAAACTGAGACAAGAAAGGCATGGTCTAGGAGGTCTATATTGTTTGGCTTGACTTATTAGAATAATAACCCGGTGTACCATGTATTGGATGTGATGCATGACGAGAAGAACATCACTAAACATATTGCGGGCACATGCCTTAGGGGGAGTCATTCGAATGATTGAGAAAATGCACGAAAAGACCTTAAATCATTGAACCTTAAGCCACAACCATCGTTGAAAGAAAATACTAAGGAAAGGACGATAATTCCCCCCGGTGCGTTTACTTTGACGAGTGAAGAAAGAAAGGTGCTTTTAGACACAGTATATAGTTTGAAGATCTCATCTAATTTTTCATCTAACTTGAAAAGGATTGTGAATGATATTCCCAAAGTGCACCCTCTTACTCAGAGTAACTAACCACGACCAGTCTCACAGCCGAGTTGATGAGAAGCTTGATAACCATCAATAATGTAATCTTTTATAAGGTTGGACCCTCATATACCAACCTCGACTGGTCATCAGCTGAGGTCGATAGAGTCTCATGGCCTCAAGTAACTGCCAACATCATTATCTGCCTAAGCCTACCTTACAGCTACCTCATACCTAACCTCGGTCATCCCTCCTGGGCGAGGTCATCATGGATATTGACAAGACGAAGTAACACTGTCGGACTTCACCAACCTCGTACTCGTCCAGGCCGAGGTTACATCAGTCAAGGACACAGGTCCGAGCATTTGCAAGCACATGTAAGGTTTGGAACACGTGGACAAATTAGTTATAACCGAATCATTCCCCTCATGTGAGGTAATATTGAGGTCATCATTATCTACATAAGATCAGCCAGGTGTCATACTCATGCTGGTTCGATCCTTATGCACATGCTCATTGCATGCTTGGGGGGTACATTACACCCCCCAAGCATTATATATAGAGGTTATCCTCTACCATTGGAAAGGGATCCATAATTACAAACCCTAGCTAAACTCTGGTGCATTTACAGTAGAGAGAGAAAGTGGAGTGATTGCACTGCTAAGACCATTAGAGCCCTCTTCTAATAGTTATACTTACACTCACTTGCACAGTGAATGTAGGCAATTTACGAACCACTTATATTGGTGTGTTTCTCCTCTTTTCCTCATCTCCTTCTACATATCTGTGTTGTTATTTGCTGCCATTGTTATGCATGTTTGAGCTCTACTACCTCTTTGTCTGGTGGTGTTGTTTACAGCATCATCAGTGAATTATGCTACCCATGATTTATATAAGTGTAAGTCTCAAGATTGGCATGTGACCATGCAATTGGTTCCTCTGTTGTTTAAGGATCGTTTCTATGAGCACAAGGATTTGCGGAGGGCCATTATAAAAATTAGCATCTGCTTTACAGTTTTATGTGAGAAGGTAGTTGTAGAGGGGGCTTGAAGGTAACCCCGAGATTAGGGAAAAATTCCTAATTAGCAACAGTGTTCGAGATTAAGCAACCGAGGCAGCTCAAGCGTGGTAACTAAGCGAGACAGCTTGACGCGACAGCTCATATTTTAGCTTGTTGTTTTAGTCACATTGTATGTTCATTATTGATTTCTGTAAGCTTTAACGGTTGTAATGACGTAACGATAATAACAAAAGAGTTTGTATGAGGTCAAACGGTACTCGCAAGAGACTAGGCTTGGCAGGGCCTGGGAGAGCTTTCATGCTCTATCGAATGACCTCACTGTGGGAACTTTAGATGGACCTGGTTTGGAGGATTGAGAAGTAAGGCACCGTTGGGGCTTGTCCTGACCATCTTAGATACACCTGGTAAAACACCGAAGGACCCTGACCGTGGAACCTCAAGTGGAGCAGCTTGGAGTTCCATCGGGCATTGAGTTATGGACCAAACAACCCGCTACTTAATGTCACATCTACTGTGGGTGATGTCACTAGCCATCTAAACAATGTCAGACATGCACTTGAGTAAACCACCGTGGTATTTGGGGCTGTCAGGCAGTTGGTGAGCCACCTCTGCGACAACAACCCCCTGACACACAGTGGTTAGGCAAAAGGCATGTCTTGGCATTTAATGTTTATGACGTGGAGACAACTAGTGCATCAGGCATTTAATGCTGTGACATAAAGTATGAGGGATGTCTTTCATAGTCTTAAATGACTGAGTTGCCTCGGGGGTGGTGTGGGGGGCTATTTAAGGACCCCAACCACCTCTGAGAAAGGATGATCCTTTTGAGAATTGAAAAGAGTTATTGCAAACTAGAGAGTTCACTGACTCACCATTGTCATTTATTACGAAGCTTTTAATATTGGACAGAGATTATTGAGGGTGTTTTGTGTGTTTTCTACCTGCCCGCCAGAGTGTATCTAGGGTGCTTACTTCCCTCTCCCTCTAGCTAAGCCAATTCTAAAAGTTCATTATTATTACCTGAGTAATACATGAGATATTTTGAGAGTTTAAGCTGAGTTTACCTTCATTGGGTTCATGTTTATACGTTCTGTCATTGATTCTAAGCTCTAACCAACTGATTTATCATTACCATACTCAATAGGGGGTCCCGCCTCCATTTACAATCTAAAGTACCCTCTTATATTTGGCGACTCTGCTGGGGAGGCATCCTTCTATATAAGGAGTATGGCGCAAGATAATGCTACTCGAAGACTCAATTTCGATGACATTCAGCATAATGAAGAACAGGCGGCGAGGGAGCAGGAGGCCCTAAGAGATGGGGCTCCTCGAGTAGAGGCACCGCTGGCTCCAACAACGATAGGCGTCCCAGGGGCTACACAACCTTCCACGAGCGCGGGGTTGGGACCTGCCCAGATGGCGCTCCTCATGAGCAAATTTTATGAGATTTTGCAAACCCCAGTAGCTTCAACTATGCTGGGAGGATTGGAGGCCAACGCTTTCGTAACACCAGGAGTGGCTCCAGGGGCCCCACTAGGGGCAGGCGTTACAGGAGTGGTCCCCGCAAGTGTACCCTTTGTGGAGAACCCAACTGTGGGTGGCTCAGGAGTTTCAACGTCACAACCGATAACGTTCGCTCCGGTCGCAACGAGCGCTCAAACATCGGCCCCATTGCAGGTGGCCCCAGTAACCTCGCCCTTGGAAGAGATGAGAAAAGATATGCAGAAGGAGATGTTGAAGTTCATGCAGTCTTCCTTGCAGGCTGTGGGAGAGGAAGCAGCGGTCTACGACGACTTCCGGACACCTTACCCCCAGGAGTACAATGACGAACCCTACCCGAAGGACTATATTCCCCCTATTTTTGAAAAATACTCAGGGAAGGGCAGAAACCCGAAGGAACACATCAAGCGTTTCGTTGAACACTTGGGGGCGCATTGCAATGACAAAAAGCTTAGGCTGAAGGAGTTTTCCAAATCCCTGACTGATAAAGCATACACTTGGTACTCTCACCTGCCTCCCAATAGTGTCTCCACGTGGGAGGAGATGCACGTATTGTTTGTCCGAAAGTTCTTCTTGGCAGAAGATGAGTTCACCCTAACCCAACTTGGCAGGGAGAGGCAAAGGCCAAGAGAGGAGGTAGTGGCCTATATCCGAAGGTTTAGGGAAAGGTCCCTCGACGTAAGGGAAGAGGCCAAGGAGGCCAGGTTACTACAAATTTGTGCTGAGGGATTACTTCCTGAGTATATCTGTCACCTGATCAATGAGACACGCGAGGGAACATTTTCAGCATTCTTAAAGTCCGCGAGAAATATATCTTTGGTGGTGCGACCTAGCCCAGTAGTAGCTCCCATGATGTTCAGACAGCCGATACAACCCATCGGGGGGAGGTCCCAGGCCCCACGGGTGGGATATGTCGAGAGAGAAGATGGGGGCAAGGCCCAGAGGAAGGACAACAAAAGAAAGTTTGGAAGGGATAGAGAAGACCCGCCACCGTTGCCTTGTACGGTGGAGGAGGCTGTGAGTTTCTATAACGCAATGGTCCAAGGCGGAACGGTTTAAGAACCGAAAGGCATCCCGACGGAAGAGCCCGACGCGGCAACTAGGGCCAATCCCAAATATTGTCACGTTCATCGAAAGATCCAGCATCCAACAGAAAGCTGCTTCACGCGGCGAAGAATCATAGACAAGTACATGAAGGTGGAAACGTTACATATCCCCCCGCAGAACGTTAACAATAACCCACTCCCGGCGCATGGGGCCAATGTTGTAACGGCCTACGATAAGGAGGCAGAGCGGGAGGAGGGAGGGGCAACGATGGAGTTCGATAAGGAACTGGAGCATTGCACTAGGGGAATGGCTAACGTAGTTCTGGCTTATGATGAAGCAAGTGCTAGGGACGTAGAAGACGCCTACAGCGTTGAGGGCGAGGAAACGAACCCAGTCATAGAATATAGCGCGGTTTCAAAATTGCCAAAGTTCACTTGGTTCTTCGACCAAGTGGGAATCCCAAAAGAGAGCAGAATGGAGATCACGCAGGCGATCTTGGATATAGCAAGAAGAAATGCGGTCCCCTCGCTAAGATGGAGGGGACCCATGGCTAGGCTGGTAAAAAAGTTCCTGTCAGAGGTAATGTTTAGCGATGCAGATAGAGCTGTAAGATTCCCCCACAATAGGCCCCTGTATGTAACGGCCAGTATTAACGGGGTTAGCTTTGCCAGGACTCTTATGGACGGAGGTGCTTCCATCAACATTATGCCAATCAACTCCTTCCAAGCGGCTAATATTCCGGAAGAAAGGTTGGTTGCCATGCCCTTGGTAATCTTGGGCTACGATAATCAATCTTCCAAATCCATTGGGTACGTAAACGTGGGGATAGCGATGGGAAATATGAGTTCCCACATCAAATTCCATGTAATAGAAAGCGCAACTTCCTATCATTTGTTAGTAGGGAGAGTATGGATGCACAACCAAGGGATAGTTCCCTCAACGTACCATCAATGTGCCAAGGCGAATATCAAGGGAACAAAAGTAACTATTAGGGCAACTAAAAGGCCTTTCGCTATTGAAGAAGCACACTTGGTGGATGCAGCCTTCTATACAGAGCTCGAAGAGGACGTGCGGGTCCTAACGAGGAGAATGGAGGGGGCATGGGTCCCCTCAATTAGAGAAAGAATGGGACCTTTAAACGAGAGCGGCGAGGGGAAGAGGAGCGAGGAAGCATATCGCGCGGCCCCTCGACCCCAGAACATTCCGAAGCAGCTCAAAGAAAAGATGAGACCTAGGACAGACCCGGGCGAGCATGAGGCCCAATGGCAGAGCGTGTTAAGTCATTTTTCAGGGGAAAGGATCGCTGAAGCCTCCAGAGAAAGAAAGAGAAAAGCCGTAGCAACAGCCACCAGCAGGCAATGCAAGAAGATTATCACTGAAGAGGGAAAAGTGGTGTACCGCTTGTAATGGTGTGGACGGGCGGCCGAGAAGACTGACAATGAGGCTGACCCGATATATGAGTGCTTTTTAGTGGATCAACGGGGGTAGTGTATGGTGATAGACAACTTCAGCATACAAGAGTTCGTAGAAGATGTCGCCGAAGAGCCAGACTACATGACAGACCAACCAAGGCCCCAGGCACAAGAGTTGGAGCAACTAAACCTAGCAGGAGAAGGGGAAGACCCAAGGCCTATCTTCATCTCGAAAGATCTTGTTAGGGAGAAACAAAAAGCCTTGGTTGACCTAATTCGGGAATTCATAGATGTCTTCGCATGGAAGTACACTGAAATGGAAGGGCTGGATGAGGAAGTGAGCTACCACAAGCTGAACGTGATCCCTTTGGCTATTCCAGTAAAGCAGGCAACAAGAACATACAAGCCTGAAGTAGACTTAAAGATAAAAGAAGAGGTCCAACGCTTATTAGCAGCAGGGTTCATCAGGCCTATACAACATCCCCTCTGGCTATCCAGCATTGTGCCAGTAGGGAAGAAAGACAAAAGCCAAATAAGGATCTACATGGATTTCAGATACCTGAATAGGGCTTGCCCTAAGGATGAGTTTCCTCTACCCTCCATCGACAGTTTGATAGATGCCACAGCTGGTCATGAGATGTACATCTTCATTGATGGATATATGGGATACAACAAGATCAAGATGGACCCTTCGGACGCAGAGAAAACAGCATTCAGAACACCGTTGGGCAACTTCATGTACAAGGTAATGCCGTTTGGACTCAAGAACGCCGGAGCTACGTACCAAAGAACGATGATGGCCATTTTTCATAACTTCTTCCACAAATTTGTGGAATTCTACGTGGACGACTTGGTCATCAAATCGAAGAAGGAAGAGTCCCATCTTAATGATTTAAGGAAGGTGTTTGCTCGGTGCAGGAAGTACAAGTTAAGGATGAACCCGTTGAAGTGTGTCTTCGGGGTAACAAGCGGTAAGTTTTTAGGCTTCGTGGTTAATCGAAAAGGGGTATTGACTAGGACAAACAGCGGGCAATCCTGGAAATGCCGTGTACGAGAACGGCGAAGGAGCTGAAAAGTTTTCTCGGTAAAGTCTCCTACCTTAGGAGGTTCATACCTGGATTGGACGAAATAACACACCCACTTATGCAGCCGCTGCGAAGGAACACGAAGTTCAGATGGGAGGATATTCACCAGAAGTCTCTTGTTGGGCTGAAGAAGCTGCTCGTGTCACCATAAATAATGGTTCCTCCCCAGGCGGGAGCTCCGTTGCAACTATACCTCACATCCACCACGAGGTTCGTTGGGGCTCTGCTAGCACAAGAAGTAGACGGACAAGAGCGGCCTGTTTACTACCTCAGCAGAATTATACATGGGTTAGAAGTTAGATATACTAGCTTAGAAAGGCATTGTTTAGCCCTGGTCTTTGTAGCCCAAAAACTTAGGCACTATATGCTGTCTTTTACCATTCATATTGTAACTAGATGTGACCCAATTAGGTATTTGCTCGCAAAGACTATATTGATTGGTAGGGAAGCTAGATGGTTCCTCATTCTCTCTGAATATGACTTAAAATGCGTGGTCCCTCGCACAATCAAAATCCAGGCGTACACTGACTTATTGGCTATCTTCCCTTCAGGAACCTTTGAACCACCTAGGGAAGACATTCCAGGAGATGATCTGCAGGCCAATTACCTGGATGCAACTGAGGAGGAATGGACGATGCAGTTCGACGGATCTTCGGCAGAAAAGAAGGGGGGAGCAGGGGTCGTTCTTTCAAAAGGGATGGAAGAGATTTGACTTTCCTACAAACTAGATTTCCCTTGCTCTAATAACGAGGCAGAGTACGAGGCGTTGGTGCTAGGGCTTCTAGAGGCTCTTCGGAGAGGAATCCGTTCACTCTGCATCAAGGGTGACTCGAACTTGGTAATTCAACAGGTAAACGGAGAATATGCGTTGAAACACATGAGCCTGGCGCCCTATAGAGCAATCATTCAAAGGCTCCTCAACCAGTTCCATCGGACCAAGATCAGGAGACATCCCAGAATGATGAACCGCCATCCCGACGCCTATGCCACTATTGCCAGAAGATGATAATGAAAAACAATGAGACTACAGTTGTGATCCAACGAAGAACAGCCCCTTCGGTAGTACAGTCAATATTACCAATGGAGGAAGAAGTGGGCTGGAGAAGGGATATTAAGAAACAACTGGAGTCTGGTGAGGGGGCGATGGAGCTAAGAGAGTTGGCCCAATATTTTACATGCCAGGGGAATCTCTATTTTAGAAATACAGGAGGATGGCTGTCAAGATGTGTTAGCCCAGAGGAGGTCGAGCAAGTATTGAAGAAAACGCATAACAAACACTGCGAAACGACTGAGATACCTCTATACAGGAGAATTCAAAGAGAAGGGTATTTCTGGCCTAGAATGAAGCAAGATGCGGCAGAGCTACAACGGAAATGCAATAAGTGTCAGCTATTCTTCGAAGCAGCTGAGTGCCATTTTATTGAAGCTCAAACGGACTGGAGGCAGCCCTACATCGACTTCATCCAGGAGGGGGTTGTCCCAACCGAGAAAATAGATGCAATGGGTCTGAGGCGAAGGTCTCCAAGGTTCTACGTCCAGAAGGGGCAGCTTTATCGCAAGGGGTACTTTAACAGGCCCTTGCGATGTGTCACAAGGGAAGAAGCAGTGGAGGTCCTCAAACAAACGCACGATCCAGCATATATAGGAGGTGCCAAGCTGTATGATCAGTTGATGACATTGGGGTATTATTGGCCAACAATGGAGAAAGACTCTGCCGAGTTTGTTCGAAAGTGCAAGGCTTGCCAACTGTATGGGAATATGATCCATGCCCCATCGGCAGACTTGTACTCCCTATCAACGCCCTACCCATTCCATACTTGGACGTTCGACCTAGTGGGGGAAATCCACCCCTCTTCGAGGGGCAAGATATGGATACTAGTAGCAACAGAATGTTTCACAAAATGGGTCGAGGCAATACCACTCAAACGGGCAACGGCTGGGGTGGTGAGCAACTTCATCAGAGAATACATCATTTGCCGTTTTGGGATCCCAAAAGTAATTCTCTCGGATAATAGGACCCCCTTCGTCAATTCTGAAGTAACAATGCTCACGGACAAATACTCCATTGTTCATCACACTTCAACAGTGGCATACCCAAAGGGAAATGGCCAGGCAGAAGCAACTAACAAAACCCTGATTAATATTTTAGCCAAGATGATGGAAGACTTTTCAGGGGCGTGGGATGACAAGATACCAACTGTCTTATGGGCTTATCGAACAACCAAGTGAAAACCCACAGGATACACGTCGTTCTCTCTTCTCTATGGGGCTGAGGCAATCCTCCCAGTAGAATTGGAAGTTCCATCTGCTCATTATGCCTTAATAAGTAGCATGCTCCCGCACAGCAGACATGTACAGCTGGAAGCGTTGGATGAGCACAGAGATAACTCAATGCAACACTTTTAAATATATACGAAACAACTATCCAGGGCATATGACAACTTGGTGAGACCAAGGAGGTTCGTGGAAGGAGACCTCGTATTGAAAGCAGCAGTGAAACACATCAGGGGACTTCCTCTACCAAAGTTCGCAGCCAACTGGGAGGGACCTTACGTTGTAAGGGAAGCGCATGACTCAGGTTATTGCCTAATTTCGAAGATAGAAGAAGATAAGCCATTTAAGATTAACAATAAGTGGCTGAAGGTTTATCATGTGTAAAATAATCAAGTTTGAACTGATGTTATATTGTTATAAATATACAAGTTTTGGGTGACATTCTTTTTTTTAGAATAAGGGAAGAATTGCAGAAACACAAAACTATATAGCACACAACAGCAGTCACAACACGCGAAGGGATTGAAAAGTATAAGTTCTTCATTCATCAACAGTAGAGCATTACAAAATTTCTTTTGGGAGCTATTGCCCAAGAATTACATGGAGAAAAGCAGTAAAAGATCTGTATACAAGAAGTAACTACTCTAAAAGAAAAGATAAATCCAAGGAAGAGAAAAAATCTCCAGGCAGGCCCGAAGAAGATGCTGTGAAAGACCTTTGGGCGTTAATGGAAACCTCCAACCTCGTTTGAACTTGCGTACGTTCAATCAGGAGTCGCTCACGCTTCAGTTTGGCCAGGCACAAATCTTCTTCGACATCCTTCACCTCTTGATCCATCGCTTCTAAAAGAGGTGCCAACGCGATCAACCTAGCCTCCTCGGCCTTCTGGTCCTCCTGGTGCTTTCGTAACACCTCCCTCTGGCCGATTAGTTGCTGATTCTTCAAGGTCTTCAGATATGTTATAAGCCAGTCAAAGCGGAAACCATCACGTCCCAACTCCTTCAGAAAACCCAGATATTGGTTAAGAAAGGATCTGGTAACACTTGCAGTAGGGGTACCGGTAATTTTAGCAACAATGATCGCCATCCCTTGCAGTCTATGACTCATCACATGAATATTAGAGCACAGGCAATCAGGTGTAAAGGTCTCAGGATGACGATTCACCAGTTGCTCGATCACCAAGCGATGGTTGACAGGCATTTGAGGAGACTGCCGAAGCACCATGAGGCAGAACGCATGAGGAGCCAGGTCTGGAAGAGGCAGCTCACACCCAGACTCGCTCTCGGCTACAGCACCAGTTGTAGAACCTTGATCATCATGAATTTAATTTTCTGAAGCATCAGGTTCTTGGAAGGGCGAGCCTACAGGTGAGAGGACTGGGGGTGAATCTTCCCGAGAAACCTGAAAAGAAAACCCAAATAATGGAATTGTGAAAAAACTTAACAAGTGTTTTCGTTGTTAAGTCACCGTTATAAGGTGAAGTTTGTGAAAAAAAAACTTAACAAGTGTTTTCGTTGTTAAGTCACCGTTATAAGGTGGAGTTTGTGAAAAAAACTTAACAAGTGTTTTCGTTGTTAAGTCACCGTTATAAGGTGGAGTTTGTGAAGAAAACTTAACAAGTGTTTTCGTTGTTAAGTCACCGTTATAAGGTGGAGATTGTGAAAAAAACTTAA
Source organism: Sambucus nigra (assembly GCA_949130495.1). Taxonomy (NCBI): domain Eukaryota; kingdom Viridiplantae; phylum Streptophyta; class Magnoliopsida; order Dipsacales; family Adoxaceae; genus Sambucus; species Sambucus nigra. The sequence goes on along the minus strand of OX422209.1, from coordinate 641,284,603 downwards.
CAAGTGTTTTCGTTGTTAAGTCACCGTTATAAGGTGGAGTTTGTGGAAAAAAACTTAACAAGTGTTTTCATTGTTAAGTCACCGTTATAAGGTGGAGTTTATGAAAAAACTTAACAAGTGTTTTCGTTGTTAAGTCACCGTTATAAGGGGGAGCTTAAGAACAATCTTATGAAAAATCATAAATTATGGAAGATATTAACAAAAGATAGCAAGGAAAATATACCTCAGTCACAACGGGAATATATGAGGCGGCCACAGGGACAGGAACCGTTGGGGGAGAGATTATTACCTCAGAAGCTGTAATGGACGCAGAAGCCTCCACGCTTGGCAAAACTCTTGGCAAGACTCTATCACCCGTATAGGGCACAAGGGCCAGCACACGGGGTTCATCATGCGAAGACACTGAGCCCTCAAGCACAGCCACATCAAGACGGGGTGTAAACACACCAACCTGGGCCCTCACTACAGGAGTTGGTGCAAGATCAGGAGAAAACTGTGCATAAAGCCAAGTGTTAGAAAAGAAGAATGGGCACAGAAAATATGAAGAAATAGCTCCACATGTTACTTACCTCAGTTATGGTGCTAAACAAAGGAATGCCAGTCGGGGGTCTCATCAGCATCGTTGGAAGAAGAATGCTTGCCAACAACGAGGACACTTCAACCAGGGGTACCCAAAACATATCACAATTCAGTAAGCCAAATAAGGAAAGAGTATGACCGAAAGGACTACAACAAATAAATTATAGAGCACATCATACCTCAGGCTCACTCTCCTCAACAAGTACAATGGGTAGAGGAACCTCAGGTGAGGCCTGTGAATCAGAAGGGACCAAAGGTGTTATCTCGGGATGTGCCACTTCGGGCAGGGTTACCACTTCAGGCGAGGAATCACTCGCAGGGTCAACGGCATCACCTCCCGCAATGACTTCCCTCGCACGTTGGCTGACTCCACGGCGAGAATACGTAAGCCCTGTCATAGGGGAACGGGGAGGAGTCACATCGGTATGAGATGCACCGAAGCGTCCCCCCACAAAAGGGCTCACAGGAGGACTGGAGGGGTCTGGTCATTCCATTTCAACTCCCTGCAAAACGGTTGTCAAAAAGGGGGAGGGGTAAATATACACATAAGTAAAGACAGTGGTCCTTAAGCAAAAAGAAGATAATAATTAAGTCAGCCATACATACCTCCGATTCAGAAGGAGAACGAGAAGACACAACCACGGGCGAAGTGGGAGGAGTAGCAGCAATTGAGGGGGCAGGGATGGATTGCACCTCAGGGGTCAAGTGCACCTCAGGAGCCCATTTCTTCTGGGACTTGGTGCCCAGAGTCTTCTTCCTCGAGCCAGCTGCACTAATACTGACCCCTTGGGGAGCCCTGGAACTCTTCCTCTTCCTGGCCGTTGGCTCTGAAGGATCCACCACCACCGTGAGAAAAGCAATGGAGGAGGGGACAACGACTGCATGCCGTTGGTACTCGGCATTTATTCGATCTAGCTCTGCTGGGCCTCCCTCCTTATGCGTTCAGCCATCTCGGCAGGCATGGGAGGAGGAACGGAGGCTATGGGAAGAGCTGTCACGGGAGTTTGGGGCTTCTGGGACTTCGATTTCGATTTCGATGTCCCACTCTTGGCCGTTTTTGCCTTTTTAGTAAGAGGTTGAGAAGCCCCCTCGTCGGTAGTAGCTGCAGCAGAGGGGGCAGCCTTCTTCGCAGCGGCAGTTTTGGACTTTGGCGTGGCAACCGGGACAATGGCACAAAGTGGGGGAAGCTCGTTGGGAGGTGATTTGTGGGTTGAACTTAGAGGGAACTCTATCCCAAGCACAGAGTTGCCTTTTAGCCCCAACTCCACGGCAAAAAATGAGCAAACGGGAGGGTACACCGGCTCTCCCTCGATGAACTTAGCAATTTCAGCTAGTTGTTTTGGCCAATACTTGGTGGTAAATAGAGGGGTCACATCCCCATGCCTAGTAATACTGGGAATGGTGACACGCCCAGCCATTGTTGAGGATATCCCCCACGTAGCAGTTGAAGAAAACAACGAACATGCCTTGCCAAAGGAGACTTTGGGGTTTGATGATTGGAAAACTGGACGTGGCACCTCCTGGTCAAACCCAAACTGACGGCTGCATCGGTTGGGGTTATAATGCTCACTCGAGTATCCCCACTCGGTGTAGGAGGGCAGATATCCAGGAGAAAGAAGAAGAACTACGGCCAGCGAGGGGTCCTCAATGTCGGGAGAAGGGTCCCGTATCATTCTGGCATCATGATGAAAAAACTTACAAGTATGGAAAAAGACATCTTCTTGGTAAGGCCTCATAACGAAGCTCTTAAAACGATCAATCGGGGAAATCAACTCCTTTAGGCTTTGTCTCTTATGATATATGAAGGACCGAGGTGGCAAAATTATTTCAGCCGAAGGAGGACTGTTGGGTTTGGCCGCTACGACAGGAAAGCGAAAGTAGAGAAAGCCAGTCAGAAGCACGCTGTTGGCAAAATTAGCCAAGTTATAACCAGGTGTACAGGGATCCCTAGGCAATTGCAGCCAGGGGAAGCTTTATGCCTCGAGCTAAGCGAAGGGACAGGTTGATAAGGTCCCTTCGGGGCTGGTCGTTGGGTTTGCCCGTAAAAAAGAAGCGGGAAAGAATCACAAGGATGTAAGCAGGAAGCTCCAACGACGTTCCTTGACCAGGTGCAGTTGATGGGGAACTTCCTTCACCAGCACCCTTGAAGAAGTAATTGATCAAGAGGGAGAAAGTGGCTTTGTTGGAAGAACCGATGCAGCTTCGGCATATGCGATCCAACTCCAAACGATTTGCGGTCTCTCGAGCATCGAGAGCTTCATCGGTATAAGGCTCATGGCCTGTTGCATCAAGGCCCAGGAGCTCACACACATCCTCCAGAGTTATGGTAAACTCACCCCAGGCAGCAATGAACGTATGAGTATCCACGTTCCAGCGAGAGACCAGTATAGGCAAGGCAGCGTTGTTCTTTGATAGAGTAAACTCACCAAACCACCTTGCCCGTTGCAGCCCAATCTTAGTAAGGACATCAGTATAGGAACTCTGCATGTGAGAGTTCCAGGCAGCAAAGTGCGCGGGGGATCCCCTGGGTGCTTCAAAATCAATATGGGACCATGGGAAGTCCCCTCACTCTAAGCGAAACCTGAGAGTTCCTTCCGGGGGAAAAAATCCCCACTTAGACACCTCTTCGTCCTCATCACCCAACAAGAGGGCGTCAAACTTAGAGGAAAAGCAGACAGCCTTATAGGCAGCAGCAAAGCCATCACCCTCCCCAAAAATGGGAGAGCGACGGTAAAATCTCAGCTGTTCTTGGCGAGCAGCGCCCAGGGCGGAGGCAGCAGTGGTGGTGGCAGACGGAGCACTGGTGGCGGAAATGGTGGGGTTGCTTGAAGACGCCATGACAAACAGTGAAGCTGTAACAAAGAAAGCTTCGAGAGAAAAGGGATTGAAAGCAACAATGGATACGGACGATCACAAGTGGTTTTATAGCTCTCGCAACAATGGAGTCTCTCTCTCTCTCTCTCTCTCTTTATAAAAAAAAAGAAGCGACTGTCTGAGGAAAAAGATAATAACGAAGTAAGGAAATAAGCAAAGAAGAAGGAAGAAGTAGAAACAGACCCCTTAGGCCCACGTGTTTAAGGTTCAAAGTATTTTGAAAATGGTTGTTGAGACTTTTGAGTTTGGCGTTTAGATTTCCCCACCCTCGCACGTGCCCGGCCGCCTGTAATCATTTCACAAGAACACGTGGCACTTCGGGAAGTGATGTGACAGTTGAAAAGACATCGCACGTCATTAATGAAATGACGCATAGAGAACAGGAAGCGTTGCCTTCTTCAGCAAGCTTGAGTTTTTGGCGCCAATCTTTTTGTCAGACGTATCTAATAGGGCCCCAACGAAGAAGATGTTCCAACGGTGACACAAAGAAAAATCCATCAAGTTGAGTCATTTCGTGCAGACATTTCTTGTCCCAACAAATCTCTCCATGAGGGGGAAAATGTAGAGGGGGCTTGAAGGTAACCCCGAGATTAGGGACAAATTCCCAATTAGCAACAGTGTTCGAGATTAAGCAACCGAGGCAGCTCAAGCGTGGGAACTAAGCGAGATAGCTTGACGCGGCAGCTCATATTTTAGCTTGTTGTTTTAGTCACATTGTATGTTCATTATTGATTTCTGTAAGCTTTAACGGTTGTAAAGACGTAACGATAATAACAAAAGAGTTTGTATGAGGTCAAACGGTACTCGCGAGAGACCAGGCTTGGCAGGGCCTGGGAGAGCTTTCATGCTCTATCGAATGACCTCACTGTGGGAACTTTAGAGGGACCTGGTTTGGAGGATTGAGAAGTAAGGCACCGTTGGGGCTTTTCCTGATCATCTTAGATACACCTGGTAAAACACCGAAGGACCCTGACCGTGGAACCTCAAGTGGAGCAGCTTGGAGTTCCATCGGGCATTGAGTTATGGACCAAACAACCCGCTACTTAATGTCACATCTACTGTGGGTGATGTCACTAGCCATCTAAACAATGTCAGACATGCACTTGAGTAAACCACCGTGGTATTTGGGGCTTTCAGGCAGTTGGTGAGCCACCTCTGCGACAACAACCCCCTGACACACAGTGGTTAGGCAAAAGGCATGTCTTGGCATTTAATGTTTATGACGTGGAGACAACTAGTGCATCAGGCATTCAATGCTGTGACATAAATTATGAGGGATGTCTTTCATAGTCTTAAATGACTGAGTTGCCTCGGGGGTGGTGTGGGGGGCTATTTAAGGACCCCAACCACCTCTGAGAAAGGATGATCCTTTTGAGAATTGAAAAGAGTTATTGCAAACTAGAGAGTTCACTGACTCACCATTGTCCTTTATTACGAAGCTTTTAATATTGGACAGAGATTATTGAGGGTGTTTTGTGTGTTTTCTACCTGCCCGCCAGGGTGTATCTAGGGTGCTTACTTCCCTCTCCCTCTAGCTAAGCCACTTCTAAAAGTTCATTATTATTACCTGAGTCATACATGAGATATTTTGAGAGTTTAAGCCGAGTTTACCTTCATTGGGTTCATGTTTATACGTTCTGTCATTGATTCTAAGCTCTAACCAACTGATTTATCATTACCATACTCAATAGGGGGTCCCGCCTCCATTTACAATCTAAAGTACCATCTTACAGTTTTACAGTTTTGCGGAGGGCCATTATAAAAATTAGCATCTGCTTCACAGTTTTATGTGAGAAGGTAGTCAATCGAGAGCTCTCTTTTGATAGTGATACTTACACTCACTTGCACAGTGGACGTAGGCAATTGTCGAACCACTTATATTTATGTGTTTCTCCTTTTTTCCTCATCTCGTTCTACATATTTGTGTTGTTATTTACTGTAATACCCCGCACTTTTATGGATAATTAAATTTCATAAGTGGGCGTAATTTGGAGATTTGAGGAATTTTTGTGAATATTTTTTTTGGAGTTTAAGAGGGTTAGATGATTTTCGATGTGTGCTACATTTACTTTTGGGAGTAAGTAAATGATTTAGACTATCTTCATTATATGTCGCAATTGGATAAAGCGACAAAGGATAATATTTTAACTGGAAAACTCGTATCGAAATGTATTGGGTTTAATTAGTGAATTGTAGTTAAGTGCCTCGGATGGACATTTCGAGTGTGCGGTTGGTTTCGGAATGGCCGAGATAGTCAAAATAGAGTATCAGAGAGTAGTGTTTAGATTTCGAGAATTTTTGGACCAGTAGGGACTCGTAATTGAGTAAACGAGTCATTTTTGGGTTTAATAGGTATAAACCCTCTTTTCTTGCCCTATAAGACACGAGAGAGTGGGAGAAAAGAGAGAAAATAAGAGGGTAAGAAAGGAATAGAGAAAAGAGAGAAGAAAAGAGGATTTTCGGCCAAACTCCGCGGGATTCAACTCGCGGTCGTCGAATTTTATCCACTAGGCAAGTGTTTACTTGCTTTATTCATTTTGATCATAAATCTCATATCATAATTGGTAATAACAAACTATATGATTTTAGAATTGGGTTTTCGTGAATCAAACGGGTGTTTCGGAAGATTAAACGGATAATACTCGGTTAATACTCAATTTGAGAAATTTACGGAAATTAGTTGTCGATTCTTGGTTCTTAGATGATTAGAACCTATTTTCTTTGAATAAATGTAGTTGGTGGGGATTATATATGGTTGGTAGTAGAGATAAAAGGTTTGGAGGTTTATTAATGGCCGAAACAGGGGCCGGAGAAGAACTTGCCCGGTTTGATCGATCGATCGACGGCAAAGGGTCGATCGATCGACCCTACAGTTATTTTGGCAATTTCTACTTAGTTAATTTAAATGAGATAAATCCCCACATTTATGGTTTTTATCTAGTTTATTCTAAGTAATAAATATCCACCTAGGGGAATGTATTCCTAGTCAATTGAGGGAGTTACATTTGGGACTTAAAGAGTGCAAAAATGTGTGTCGCAAAAATGAATGGTTTTGAGGAAAATAATTTGGGGTGTTAAATATTTCGGGTTCCTAAAATAGAGTGGGGACCTCCAAATTAATTTTTGAACGAAATGTAAATTTTGGGTTCATGGAAAATAGAATCCATGACTTAGTTAATTATGGGTGTTCGGAATGAGCAACACCCAAGGAAATATTTCGGCGGGCGATTATATATAGATAATTGTGCGCGTAGAAATATTTCTATGTGCCGCCTGCATGTTCGGAATAAATCGTAGGATGTGAATAGGATGGAAATTGAGGATAGGGGCTTAGATGCTTTAGCGATTACCTGTTACATCTATTGACGATGGTTATTATAAGAGGCGCGATACCTATGGGACTTAAATAAGTTTAGGTCTTTCTTATTTAATTAATATGAATTGGTATATTTGGAGAGTACATAAATTGTTAAGAGTAATTAAGGTACAAGTTATATATCAAGTGAGAGCATACTTTTGGGTTTAGTATCGTAAGTGTGTGATTACATAAATATTATTACGAATGGGAACATTCGGGATTATTGACTACCGCCATATGAGATTGGCAATTATAGCTACGTATATATATTGGAAAAGTGATGTAGAATATATATATATATATATGTGTGTGTGTGTGTGTGTGTGTGTATGTGTGTGTGTGTGTGTGTGTGTGTGTGTGTGTGTGTGTGAGTGAGTGTGTGTGTGATATTATGAATAAATACATATCTGTGTGTGAATGGTATATGTATGTGAAGCATACCCCCTCTAATGCTATCATGGGAAGTTGCGTGATGTGGGTGAGACCCCTGACTTGAGGAGCAGGGAGCGTATAGTCCCCAGGTCATAGAGTCCATTTTATATTGTGTGATTTTTATTAGGGGTGAGACGTGGTGGGTATGTTTCGTCTCATTTCCGAGGAGGAACTATGACCGCTTCCCATACGTTGTGATTTGATTTTTACCAAGTCTGTGTGAGAGTCCGATCGCTGGTACCCAGGATGGTATGTGAGTAATTTCCTAGAAGATGATAGCATTGAGAGACTGCATCCTCGTGTTATAGCTCGTTGGGATGGTTATTATACTTGTGTGTATAGTATATTACCTATATATGAGGTCAATGTTTCATTTATCTTTATCTAGCGTAAAGAGATAAATGAATAAGGATTTATTCTCATTCCCGGAAATCTAGTCCGGACATAAATTGTGATTTGTATATTAAAGTGAGTATTATATGTATATAATTATATGAGTATATAAATATATATATACACGTTATTTACTAAGGGCCTAATGCATCTCGACGATCGACATTGCTAGGTAGTAGTGTATCAGGGGTTTCCTTGTTTGGATTTTGCTTCGCAAGACACCCCACACACGAACGTAGTGAAGTGTCGGGAATGGGGAAAAGTTTATCCCTTAGTACTCGGGTTAATTAGGATTTTTAGAGTTTTGGGAAAAAGGGATTAGTTAGGCAGGGTAGCTTAACTAGGTTGTTCTGTAGGTATGCGATAGGCGCGCTCTATTAGAAGAGGGGTGAGTTGGTATCGCATATTTTTGAAATATAGCATTTATGCACTTGCAAAATATTATTAAATACTCGGGCTCTGACCCATTTTTCTCTATTTTCCTCTCTTTCTATACATATGTATATTTTAGGTGTCCAGACACAGGGACGCCTGGATGACGATTCCTACGAGTCAGACGTCTGCTGCAGTAGCTGTGGATGCATGCAGGTTTACTGTAGACGCTACTATCCTTGTAATCTAGATAGGGGGTCTTGTATAAACAATTGGGCTGAAAGCCCAATTGCATTTATTTATTCTTTTTCTGCCTTTTTAGTGCGGCATTTGATTTGATTGTATTATGTTAAATCGAGTGTGCGATTATTTTATTTCATTCCAGTTTCATATATAAACTGTGTGGATGTTTTAATTGAATGGTTTGATTAAAAAGATTAGTTAAATAAAATTTTGACGCCAACCTAATAGGTTATTAGTAATTAAATTGGTTTTCGACAGTGATGCTAAGAATGAACCATAGGAGACTCCTGTTTTAATTTGGTACAAGATTGATTGCCCGATATCTTATTAGGCGGGGTGTCACATTTGCTGCCATTGTTATGCCTGTTTAAGCTCTACTACCTCTTTGTCTGGTGGTGTTGTTTACAACATCATCATTTTAGCGCCGCCTGTGGGGAGGATAAGGTCCATCTCTTCCTCTTTTGCTGCTTAACCTCATCGAAGACTGGTGGTGAACCAGGCCTCACCATTCGCGTGGAGTTGTTTCACTATTAAAAGAGGTCCCTTAAGGTTTCCAAGCTCTATAGTCCTCTCATCAAAAGCTCAAGCATATGGTACCGGAGTTACCACTACCTCCTCCACCATCCGGTGTTGGAGAACCTGGTTCTATCCAGGCACCACCCCAGTTTGAGATAGCTGAGGTGGCAGTAGCCTTGAAGTCCTTAGCAGCAACTCAGTAAGTGATGCGGGAGCAATTTTCCCAGCTAAGCCAAAACATAATGAGACCACCTGGAGTCTCACGGGAGATGGTTACTCCGACGGCTACTCAACCACAATATGAGGCCATGGGACCACCCCAGGCACCACAAAAGGACCAACCTAATCCTCAGCGGAGGAGGAATGATGCTGACCCTAGGCGTTTATGCCGGGGGAGGTAAGGAAACCATTCCCTGAGGATAGGTATGACGACATTCAGGTAGAGGATGGGAGCCATATGAGGTTTAAAACAACACGGTACGGCCTATACAGCAGAGCCGAGGTCAGTGTGAAAGATGAAATGGCGATGTAAAACAGAGAGGGTCAGCTTTTGATCGCTTAAGTAGAGGTTCGGCCTTTGAAAGGCTCGGCCCAGTTAGTGATCTGAGGCAGAGGCTATCCAGATCAATAAGCATGGCAAGCTCATAAAGGGAAGGTGGTGACCATCGGACTCATCATGGCTGACCCCCATATGGCCGAGACTATGGTCAGGGGGAGGTCAACAATCGACGTTGTACTGCAGCTGAGGAACCTTCAGTTCACCCTTTAGAAGTGGCTGGGGACAACCTCATCCAAGCCGACGTTGCCAAATCATGGAACTACTCTATTCAAAGGTTGGAAGAGAAGATAGGGAACCTCATAAAAAGCCAAGACCCATTACAGAGGGGGTTTTCAGAGGGCTCACCATTTGTGGAAAGGATTGTCAACTTCCCAACCCCTACCAAATTCAAACCCCCAGTGGTGTCTCCCAAGTATGATGGTAGTACTAACCCAATCCATCACATTGAAATGTATCAATCTGCAGTAGACATTTATTCAATCTCTGATGAGATGAGGTTCCGAGCTTTCTCAAGCACTTTGACTGGGGCTACACATATTTGGTTTACGTCTCTTCCTAAAAATTCAGTTGAAAATTTCAAAGGTTTGGCCGAGCGATTTAATCATAACTTCTGTTTTGGGGTAAGACCTCAGAAGAAGATGACTCACTTGCTACATTTGAATCAAGAGAAGAATTAAAGCCTCGGAGACTACATCGCGAGGTTCAATAAAGAAAAATTGGAGGTAGAAGATTATGAAGAGAGCATAGCCATGACAACCCTTATTGGAGGACTTCAGAAGGGAAAGCTACTTTGGAAGCTTGGTGAAGACCCTCCCGAGTCGATGGTCGAGCTATTAGTAATAGTTGGAAAGGTTATGAATGCAAAAAAAGAAATGGCTGCGAAGTATGAGGATGAGAATGGAAGTAGTAGTGGGAGGTTTCGAAGGAAGAAGGATGGAAAAAAGAGAACTGTAGATGATAAGTTTTCACACTACAATCCTCTAACTATGAGCTGTGAACATATCCTCAACGAAATAAAGAATGATAGATCCCTGAGATGTCCAGAGCAGCTGAAGGCTCCTCCGCATTAGAGAAACAAGAATTTATGGTGCGAGTTCTATCAGGATCACGACCATCTGACTAACAAGTTCTTCGCCCTGAAGGACGAGATTGAGAAGATGTTGAAGTCTGTAAAGCTCAGAAAGTATGTGGATGGTAGAGCTTCTAAGGGGGGAAGAGACGGCCCCCAAAAGAAAAGAAATGATATGATAAATATCGTGAAGATGTCCCTGCCAAATGAGAAGATGACTCAGATGATGATGACGATGACCCTGACCTCCCACCAAAAGATGATAATGCTCCAATGAAGAGGGTTGGTATGATATCTTTCGGTATAAACACTATATGTGGGGGGCTAGCAGGTGGTAGCTCAGAGGTAGTAGATCGCAAGGCTCATGTGGAAGAGGTTAAGGCAGTGACTAAAGCCAAGGTTGTGAACTTGGCATCTAAGGAGGTTAAGTACAAGAAGAGAAAGAAGGTAGATATGGACACCATCAAGGTCGGCTTCTCACGACTTGATTTCAAGGTATCTTAGCTCCCCATGATGACCCTTTAGTCATCACCACAAGGGTACATGGGTGTGAAGTTCAGAGGATCCTCAATGATGGGGGTAGTTCTACAGACGTTATGTTTTGGCCATGTTTTAAGAGCCTGAGCCTCAGCAGAGCAGGGCTTATCCCTTATCATCATCCCTTGATTGGCTTCAGTGGTGAGAAGGTTCATCCATTGGGTATGTATGAAATGGATGTGAGAATGGGAGATGAATGGGTTAAGAGATTGACCAGAAAAATCAATTTCTTTGTGATGGATGAAAACGTCTTCTCAGCTTACAACCTCATCATAGGACGAGTAGCTGATTAGGCATAAATTCTTCCAAATTTACCCCTTAATTTAGAGATTTTTATTACCTCGAACAACGTAAAACGAATTGGTTTATCTCATATCTTGGCTAACGGTTTCGTCTAACAAGTACCCCGAGTTTTGTGTATTTCTTATTAATTATTTATTACATGAAAGGAAGAAAGAAACCAGAAGAAGCAAGAGAAAATAAAGAAGATGAATCAAAAGGGAAAAAGCATAATTTTTACCAGGAATCCGGTTGAGGACCCAAAATAAAAGTCGAAGATCTCTTATTTGTGAACACGTAGGAAGAAACGACGTCCCAATTTGAATTATGGATTATAAGTTTTGAAGACCCAAAGATGTGAGAAGATCATGATATTTTGAAGAGATATTGAAGAGAAGTTGAAGAAGGCAACCCGGACCAATCCGGTTTAGTAGAAAAACGGACCAGTCCGGGGTCCTAAATCACTGAATAAAATGATGTTTTGCGGACCAATCCGGTATCCCCTAAAAACGGATTGGTTCGGCCCTTAAAAGCACTGCATAACAACCTGTTTAGCGGACCAATCCGGTTTGTTTGGAAAACGGATCAGTCCAGTTGCTGACCGGACCAGTCCGGTATGTCTTGATCGCATCGATCTGGTGTTCGAGATTTGTGTTTATCCTCTTCAAGCTAGAGTCTTGCATGACTCCAACTCTTGTAATTTTTGTAGTATATAAATTTCTAACTCCTCCCAGACATGAAAGGACGCTTCTAATTCGTTTTTAGAGAAGCTTTGTAATTAGCTTAGAGAAGAAACAATAAAAACCCTAGTTTTGATTCCAGTTTTGCAATCCAAGTAAAGTTGTTCCAATCCTTGATTTCATTATTGCAATAGTTAATGCCTTAGTAGTAATTTCATTATTCTTCATCTTCAATAGCTAGTAAAAATGTTTTATATCATTCAAAACATATTTTCTTCTAGTTTTAGTATATCTGGCTAAGTTTTCAAGGGTTGGGGTGCATGAACCCCACTCGATGTAATTCATGATAGTGGAAATAGGAATTGGAATTAAAACCCTGGACGAATTGTATTGTATTTCCTATGATACTACTTTAATTCAACCTTTGCTTACATATTGTGCGGGCTAGGATCCCTCATATATGTAATACTTAGGAGAAATAAAGACCAAATTTTAATCCGAACTTTGCTTACTTACTGTGCGGGCTACGATCCCTCATATATGTAATACTTAGGGTCATTAAAAAGTCGGATTCATTTAAAGATTTAATTCTGAATCGAGTATCCAACGAAGTGAATTACTAGGGTGTGGGGGATCGTAACCTGACCCATCTTTCTCATCTTATAGTTAAAACATTAGTTTAGTCGTCATTCACCTTTAGGTTAATTAGAAGTAATTGCATTTCATTTAGTCCTTATTTCAGTAGTTAATCATTTTTAAAATTGCATCTAGCTGTAGTCATTTCACAATATAAACCATCTTTTCGTTTCTTTAGAAGTCAAAGTTAAATTATCTTCGTCTTTCCAACGTCGTTACAACTCCGTTCGTCCTGTTTCCCTGAGTATCGATACCCGACTTATCGGATTATTATTTGAGCGACAAGGCTTGCACTTAAGCCTAAATAGCACGCACACTAAACATGTTTGTGGTCGTGTCAAGTCTTTGGCGCCGTTGTCGGGGATTTAGGTAGAGTTAGGTTAGATCAAGTCAATCTAAAACTTTGACCAAAAATTTCCAAAAATCCAAAAAAAATATATACAAAATAAAAATAAAAATAAAAATTTATCATCTCTCAAAGCCTTTAATGAAAAATTATGAACACACTTAGACTCCTTACAATACTCCAGTCAGAGTCCACGAAAATCCTATAGTTGAGTATAACTCTGAAAGCCCCCACACACTTCGTGTCCCACAATTCTGGTTTCCAATTCCCACTCCTGAGCACTCTACCAGTAGTTACACCCTGAGTCGAGCTTCGAGTCACACATCTAGGATACCGAGCGAGTACACAGAGTCATTTTAAGAGAGCGCGAGTGCGATGTCTGACGCTGCGAGTTTTGGTACAGGAGGGGGAGATATTCCTTATCGTCCCATGAACGATTTACTTTTTCCTGATCGGACTGTCACCCCTGGTTGCATTTTACTTCTGTATACTGTCGTTCGGTTTCACTTTTGCAATGGGATGATACAGATTCTCCCTACGTTTCATGGCATGGATTCCGAGAAACCATACATGCATATTCGTGAGTTCGAAGAGGCATGTGGCACATTTGGTGATCAAACTTGCACGCAAGATGTCACTCGTCTAAAGCTTTTTCCTTTCTCCTTAAAGGATAAAGTCAAGAGCTGGCTATGGTCTCTACCCCCGAACTCCGTCACTTCCTGGAGAGATATGTCGTCCAAGTTTGTCTCAAAATTCTATCCGCATCATAAGACCAACTTTTCCAAGACTCAAATCCATGTTTTCCGACAACACGATAATGAGTGTTTTGACAAATGTTGGGAACGGTTCCAAGAGCTAGTAAGCGCATGCACCCATCAAGGTTTCGACAACACCTAGTGATATCTTTCTTCCATAATGGGTTGACAATAGCTTCCAAATTGTTCAAACGATGTGTGAAAGACCCTTTTGGGATTTAGACGCATGCGATACTGAGGCCCACCTTAAGTATGTCGCAGAGACTACTCAAGCATGGGACACATCTCATCCCAACCAAGCTCGACCGAGACAACCATTTACCAATCAAACTACATCCGGTCTATACCATTTGTATATCAATACCTTAATAGACCGTTAATTTGATCAATTTCAGAGAGATATGAAGGAGTGGTTTGATGGTCGGTTGAGGAATATCTCTAGATCCAGGCATGGTTTGAAAGAAAAAGTGTGTGCTATCTGTGAGGCGGGCCACTCCACAAAGGCCTGCCTAACGATCTCTGCCTACAAGGCCATGCACACCGAACAGGTGGATGCTATAGGAGGATTCAAGGGGAATTTTAATTCCCCGCATGGGAATTTTTATAACCCTTCATAGAGGAACCATCCTGGTTTCAATTATGGACAACTACAATCTGCGAAGAACCCACATTCACCGGTTGTTCCACTTCCACCACCTCCTCAATACCAACAAGTGACACCACCTCCAGTACCATATATAGCCCCACAACGGAGGAGCCTCGAGGATACAATGAACCAATTCATAAATTCTCAAGGTGCACACAATGCTCGATATGAACGCTTATTCACCGAAATAAATGCAGACATCTCCAAGATGCAAGTCGCATTGAGCACCCAAGAGAAGAGTAAGTTTCCTGCCCAAGGCCAAAGACCTCCCCAAGGTCAACCTAGTGTTATCTCCACTTCTACCGAACAGCAGGAGCACTGCCAAGCGATAACCAATCTTCGTAGTGGGAGGGTTATTGATTTATCACCTCCCTTGCACGCCAGTTCAAAAGACAGGGAGAATTTTCCCGGCACGAAAGAGGTCGAAGATATCTACTTAAATGAAAGTATAAAGAAAAACACTAGAGAGCCCGAGTTAGTTGTAAAACCACCCTCCGCTGCATCATTTCCTCAAAGATTGGTTCCCTCCCATAAAGGGACCATAAGTGAAGAAGTGCTAGAAGTGCTTAAGAACATAAAGTTGAACTTACCTTTCCTCGATGCAAAAAGGCAAATTCCATCCTATGCAAAAGTCATAAAAGGCTTATTGACAATCAATAGGAGGATGAAGGTAAAGAAGAACATGTTTCTAGCACAAAACATGAGCTCAGTCCTTCTTAATGATCTCCCACTTAAATATAAAGATCCCGGTGCCCCCACCATTTCCTGCACCATTGGAGAGAATAAATTCGAAAAAGCCTTACTCAATTTAGGGGCAAGTGTCAATATCCCCCCTATTCGATTTATAGGAAACTTGATCTGGGTGATCTTAAGCCCACAAGGATCACTCTCCAGTTAGTGGATCGAACTGTGAAGATATCGCAAAGTATAGTTGAGGACGTGATAGTCCAAGTGGACACTTTCTACTTCTCGGTAGATTTTGTCATTTGGGACACGGATCCCTCCTTCGCCTCGAAAAATCATGTTCCCATCATCCTTGGATGCCCATTTTTAGCCACGGCTAGCGCAGTCATCAATACTAGAAATAGGCCGATGCAAATAACTTTTGGGAATATGACATTAGAAACAAACATCTTCAACATAGTCCAACAGGCAGGGGAAAAGGATGATCTTCACGCAGTGAGTTTAATTGAGGAAATTATAGAAGAGCACTTTGAGGAAAATTACCGTGGAGATGCCTTAGAAGCTTGCCTAACTTCTAGTAATGAGAGTGAGGGAGTCTACATCGAGTTTGAGAGGGAGATAGAGGAGTTGAGAGGCTTACTCGATGAGAGAGCATCAGATGAGGACGCGAGAAATGCTAATTGGGTTTCTTGATTTGATGAGTTACCACTAAGAGATGAACGCATGGTGCCATTTAGTGACACATTCCCAACTCTCAAGTTGAAGAAACTACCCTCTAATGTTAAATATGCTTTCCTAGGTAAAAGTGATACATTTCTTGTTATTGTCTCCTCTAGCTTAGATGAAGAGCATGAGGGTAAACTAATAAATATTTTGAGGAAGTACCAAAGTGATTTTGGTTGGTGTATATCTGATTTGAAGGGGATAAGCCCTATAATTTACACCCACAAGATTCATTTCGAAGAGGATGTGAAGCCGTCGAGAGAAATGCAAAGACGGCTAAACCCCACGATAAAAGATGTGGTGAGAGCTGAAATTATAAAGCTATTGGATGCTGGGATTATCTACCCAATCTCGGATAGCAAGTGGGTAAGCCCCATTCAAGTTGTTCCAAAGAATTCGTGCATGATTATGATTGAAAATTCCAAGGGAGATCTAGTTCCCCAACGTACCACCACAGGATGGCGCGTTTGCATTGATTATCGAAAACTCAACGTGGGAACTAGAAAAGACCATTTCCCCTTACCATTTATTGATCAAATGCTTGAAAGAGTATCGGGCCCCCCGTATTATTTCTTCCTAGATGGTTATTCCGGATATAACCAAATTGAGTTAGATGTACTTGATCAAGAGAAAACAACATTCACTTGCCATTTTGGAACATTTGCCTACAAACGTATGCCATTTGGCTTGTGTAATGCACCGGTGACCTTTTAATGGTGCATGTTGAGTTTATTCAGTGACATAGTTGAGAGAGGTCTAGAGGTGTTTATGGACGACTTTAGTGTTTTTGGCACCTCCTTCGACCTATGTTTAGCTAATCTTGAAAAAGTACTAGCCCGATGTGTGGAAAAGAACTTAGTACTGAATTGAAAAAAATGCCATTTCATGGTAACCGAGGGTATAGTTCTTGGACATATCGTGTCATCCAAAGGGATCGAGATTGATCGAGCAAAAATAGATGTCATAGCTGACCTACCCCCACCTAAATCGCTGAAAGACGTGCACTCTTTCTTGGGCCACGCGGGGTTTTATAAAAGGTTCATTAAGGACTTTAGTGCCCTCGCTAGACCCTTAAGAAATCTTCTTATGAAGGACACCCCATTTGAGTGGACAAAATCATGCCAAAGTGCTTTTGAAAAACTGAAAAACATGCTTGTGTTCGCCCCCATTATGCAAGCTCTGGATTGGTCCTTACCATTTGAGCTTATGTGTGATGCTAGCGATTATGCGATAAGGGCTATTTTGGGCCAAAGAAAAGACAACAAGGCTCATGTCATCTACTACGCTAGTCGGACTCTCACCGGACCACAACTCAATTACTCCACCACGGAGAAGGAATTGCTAGATGTAGTATTCGCTCTTGACAAATTTTGGTCCTATCTTATCGGTTCCCCCATCACTTGTTTTACCGACCATGCGGCTCTCAAGTATCTACTTACGAAGAAGGACTCAAAGCCATGCCTCATAAGGTGGATCCTACTCCTACAAGAGTTCAATCTCTCCATTAAAGACAAAAAAGGAGTAGAAAACGTCATTACCGACCATTTATCACGACTTTCGTCTGATGTACCTAGTGATCCCACACCCATAGACGAATACTTTCCGGATGAGAAACTCTTTGCCACCTCTTCTTTGCCCTGGTTTGCTGATATAATGAACTATCTTGTCACGAGAGTCGTCCCTTCTGATTGGACACCGCAAGATAAGAAGAGCTCCATCACTTGGTCGCGCATGTTTTTCTTTGATGATCCATTCCTTTTTAAATATTGTGCTAATCAAATCATCCGACGATGAGTACCAGATGACGAAATTCTAAAAGTCATCCAATTATGTCATTCAGAATCATGTGGAGGCCACTTTTCCGTGAAAAAGATAATCTCAAAAATTCTCCAATGCGGTTTGTACTGGACCACAATGTTCCGGGATGTTAACAATTGTTTCAAATCTTGCGACAAGTGTCAATAGATGGGAGCGATCACCTGATGAGACATGATTCCATTAACCCCGATTCTCATCATTGAGATTTTTGACTGCTGACTTCATGGGCCTTTTTCCCCACATCCTTTAGATACCTATACATCTTCATCGCAGTATTCTATGTTTCTAAATGGGTGGAAGCTATAGCGACCAAGACTAATGACAATAAAGTGGTGATAAAGCTCCTACACGAACACATACTCTCTCTCTTCGGAGCACCTAAGGTGATAATCAGTGATAACGGCACACACTTTTGCAAAAAGTCGTATGAAAAACTCATTAAAAAGGATGGTGTCATTCACAAAGTTGGAACGAAATATCACCCACAAATGAATGGACAGGCCGAGTTGGCCAATTGTGAAATCAAGCACATACTAGAGAAGACTGTCAATCCCGACCGGAAAGACTGGTCCCTTCGATTGAACGATTCGATTTGGGCCTACCGTACCGCATACAAGAATCCACTCGAAATGTCCCCATTCCGCTTTGTATATGACAAACCTTTCCATCTTCCTGTCGAGTTAGAGCACAAAGTGTAATGGGCCATTAAGAGATTAAATTACGATATAGACAAAGCCAGTGAAGCTCGCAAGCTTCAACTTAATGAGTTAGAGGAGATACGCAATGACGCGTATGAGAATGCCAAGATTGCAAAATATCGAATGAAACTAGCACTTGATAAGATTATTCGACGAAAAGAGTTTCAATCGGGACAAAAGGTGCTCCTCTATAACTCCCGGCTTTATCTATTTCTGGGTAAATTGCGGTCTCGATGGAATGGCCCATTCGTTGTGAAGAGCATATTCCCCCATGGAGCAGTAGAATTGGAAGATCCCAAAGGGGGGACGCGTTCAAAGTCAATGGACAACGACTAAAGCTATATGTTGAGGTTTGCGTAGAAGAGATCGACACCATCTGGTTGTCGGACCCCATTTACGAGGTTGAGTGAGCTTGAATTGAGAGGTTTTCGCACCCCCGACGTGTATGGGGTGAAGTCTTGTGTATAGAAGCTGCATGATTAGGCACATATTCTTCACATTTATCCCCTTAATTTCGGTATTTTTATGATCTCGTGTAGTGTAAATAGCTTGGATTTGTCTCGTATTTATGCTACTAACCTATTTTGGCAAGTATTTCGTGTTTTGTGTATTTCTCATGTGCTTTATAGGTATTTCATGCAAGTTAGTGCGAAGGAGAACTCAAAACAATGAAAGAAAGCAAGAAATGTGAAGTTCAAGGGCATTTTCGTAATTTTACAGCCTTAGTCCGGAGGTGGGTCCAATTGGAAATTGAATATATTCCAATTGCAAGAACACTGGAAAAAACGACACCTCAATCCGAGCTACGGTGAAGAAGTTACGAGGTTTTGAAGTTGCGAGATAATGAAGAGTCGTTTTCAGAAATGAAGAGTCATTTTCAGAAATGAAGAGTCAAAACTCTTGAAATTTCTTGTTTAATTCATTTTTATTAGTTGTAAAACTTGGGGAGGCAAGGTAAGAGTCAAATTTAGGTATTATAAAAGGGCAAACCCTATTAGGAAGTGGGAGGAGTTTTTTTATCAAGTTGTAGGAGGCTAGTAGTTACTTTTTAGAGGATTCTTGTAACCAAGAACCCTAGTTTTGAAGTTTGGCTACTATTCAAGATTCAAAGATCTATTAAAGATTCATCATTCATCCATTGCAAGTAATTTTAATTTATTGTCTTTACTGCTTTCATAGTTAGTTTAATTAATTGTTGCTTTCTAGTATTCCAATCCCAATTCAAGTCATGTTCTCAATTTTCTAGATTTAGTTATGAATTCCCGCACTTTCACTTTCAAGTTTTCTTTTATTCATGTTAAGCTAAGTTTTTAAGGGTGGGGATGCATGAACCCAACCCGATGTGGTATGCATAGATATAAAATTTGTCCTCTAAATTAAATAAGTGATTTGATCGTGTTGTATTATTTCACAACCATTGTAGAACTTTTGACCTCGTTTGCCCTAGGTAACCGGGGTGCTTAAGGATACAACGCGCGTGAACTATTGAAACACTACTTTACTCATTCTTTGATTATGTATGATGCGGGCTTGAACCTCATATATGTAATGCTTTGGAGTACTAAAGACTGGGTCTGATCAATTATCTAATTTATGACTAATTTTGTACTGGCATACACACTAGGGTTTGGGGGAGTGTATTCTTAGCCCATTTCTTCATTCATATCAATTCCTTCTTAGTTAGTTAATTTCTCATGCATAGGTTAATTTAATTGAATCTAGTTAATTCATAGATAAAATCCATAAAAATCAATCATCTTTTTCTTTTCTTTTATTTTAACATCAACTTTAGGATTAAACTACCTTACCTTTGTCGTCACATTCACACGTCCTAATTCCCTATGGATTCGATACCCAGACTAACCACTATACTCCACAAGAGTATAGTTAAAGTTTAGGTTTTTATATTATGGTCGAAAGTCGATAACAACGATTAGCGTATTTACATGGACGCTCGGTTTCCACCTCGATCAAAATGGCACCGTTGCCGGGGAATTAGGTAGACTTTAGGTTAGGTTGGTTAATCACGAATTTGATCAAAAATATAAAAAAAAATTCAGAAAAATTTAAAAAAAAATCCAAAAATAGGGGTGTCACGTTTTTGAATTTCCCAATTTGAAATGTCTTACTTTAACTCTTTTGGTGGCTTTAATTGTTATGATAATAGTGAGGAGAAGGCGCTCAAGACTTATGAACATTGGATCAATAACACTAAAGATGAGTCTCACAAATACAAGCCCAGTGCTAAGGCCATCCAAATTTATCAAAATGAATTGCTTGAAGAAAAAAGACTTGAAAAAGAATATTGGGAAAAAAACCGTTATTGGGAGCAAGAGTTAGATGCATTATTTGAACCCAATGAGGGTTTTTCTTTCGATATTTTTGAAGTTGAAGAATGTTTTCAACCAAATGAGGAATCCCAGGTGCTAGAACCAAGGAAGCCTACTTTGGAAGAACTCTTGATTATTATCAAAAAGCAATCTGATGACCTTGCTACTACAGAGTTGAAAATTAAAGCAACTTGCAAGGAGTTGAATGATTATTTGGACAACTTAGAGAAGGTCAAGACTTTCACTTCACCTAATACTTTTGAGAACGAAATCATTGAGAGTGATCCAAGTACTTTTGAATCTCAACCTCTTATAAATATTTCAAAACCTATTGAGGTTGAAGATCATTTGTCTCCTTGTGTCCCCACTATTATCGAACCATTAAATCCATCACAAGAACTGGATGAATGTCTGGAGGATGTTGATCCGATTCTTGTATGGTAATGTTATTTTAAGATGCTTCATCTTACGGGCCATACACTTAGACGTGTCACTCCACCAGATCCATTTGAAAATTTTTGGGGAGAAGATTTTGAGGACAAGGACTCTATGCTTGAATTGTTTTCCAAGACGGACTCTTTTTGTTTGTATGCCCCACATCCCATACTACTTGAAAAATCTTTGGGACGTGATTCTATTTTTCTTGGATCCCAATGGTACTTGTCCCCTTATGCACCCAAATCCTTCATTATCCCCCTAAATTTTTTAATGGGTGGTGATTCATTTCTTTCGCTTTGCACATGCCTTCCGTTGTTCAAACGGAATTCTTATTTTTCAGGAAGCATGCATCCTAATGAGGGCACACCATTAATCCCTCAAATTCAAATTGTATTTTGGGTGGACCCTCAAATTTTTTGACTTCTAGTGTATGATTTATTAGCCGTTCAAATTTTAGGTTGTAAATAGTTAGTTTGTTATTTCTACTTTTTCTATTTTTATAGTCTAGTTTCAATAGTTAGAGTTTTAGTTATTTTTTTTCCTATGCTTGGTTCTAACGTGTTTTGTAAATTCAATGGACTCGCACTCATCGGAGATCGCTTTTCCTCTCTTTTTGTAAATTCTCGTGTTTTGGGTAATATCTTTCTTTTCCTCTATTTATGTTGTGTTCTTGATTCGCATTTTCGGACAATGCAACATTTAAGCTAGGGGTGTGGGATATTCTTCCCGTTTATTGCTTAGATTCATTGATTCGATCACGTGTTCTTTCCAAGTGTGTCTTTTTTAGAAAATTTCACAAATTTCAAAAAGTTGAAAAAACCAAAAATATTTTTCTTCAAAATAAATAAAAATTGGAATTTAAATTTTTCAAAAATATCACTTTTATTCTATTTAAAGTCTCAAATTGTTAACAAGAAATTGCACTAAGCCGAAAATTGACCGAAGATGGAAATTGAAAGAAAATTGACGACTTAACGAATAAGTGTGGAGATTGATCAAACCCGGTGAGATTTCGAGCCTTTTAATTTTTTATGAGTTTTTAAATCAATCCGAGTTTATGATTAACTCAAAGTCCTTCTCAGTTTTTTAATAAGTCATTGATGATCTCAATCCTTTGTTTTGATCAGTTATGGGAAATGTGTGAAATGTTGTCTCAAAATTCGTGCTAAATATATCTTTAAACTTAATTAATCTCGATATGCATATGGTAATGTTATTAGCCATTTGGACAATGAAGTAGGCCCTCTTTTGTTTAACCCAAAAATATTAGCCATAATAAAGTTGTGAAAAATTATCCCTTTGCAACCCACTTTGAGCCTAATATAATATTTCCCTTTCGTTTGATGACCCAAAAACCCAATTGGCTCAGAATTGTGAAAAATTAAAAATTCATCAAGTAAGTCCAAAGTGTGTAATAAAAAAGGGGCATGAAAAGAAAAATAGCAAGAAAAAAAATGAAAAAAAAAAGAAAAAAATGAAAAGAGAAAAAGAAAGAGAAAAATGAGCAAATGCCCGAAAAAGCACAAATGGACGTCATCGGGACATTTTCCAATTCCGAACAATCCATCTATTACCAATTTTACCCTTTACACTTTTTAACCCGAAAAGTCCTAACAGAGTCCGAATGGCGAAATTCATTACTACATGGAGAAATAAGATATGAAAAGATAGTAAAAGAGATTAAAATAGTGTGATTAAGAGATGATGTTTCTCGTTTCCTAATAACTGTATTCCGATGATGAGATCTTTTCACCATATATTTCCTTCTTTTCAATTTTGTATGCGTGAATTTGTGTCCATTATATTTACTCTTTATATCATGCATACCGAGAGAAAATAGCCACAATTCGAGTGATTCATTTGTGAGTGCATCTGTAAGAAATTGAATCTAAACGAATTTTCGGAAAGTAACGTAATGCTCAATCTGTGGAAATTTGAGGTTTAATTTCTGGCTTTGCACACACACACTATGGTTTGAGATATTTGAATATGAATTTATGGTGATTATTTTTCGAAAACTTTAAATTGTACAATTTTTAATTATTTTGATATTTATTTGGGCCAATAATGAATTTTGTGGGTATATTCACTGCAAACCTTCACCAGACAAAACTCGTCCTACTAGGGTAACCTAGGGGTTTAAAGGCTTATTGCATATGCTCAATGCAATCGCTTGCCTGGGAAAGTGGAATTTTGGTTAGATTCATTTACATTGCTTGGGACGCGCAAAGTTCTAAGTTAAGGGGTGTGATTAGGCACATATTCTTCACATTTATCCCCTTAATTTCGGTATTTTTATGATCCCGTGCAGTGTAAATAGCTTTGATTTGTCTCGTATTTATGCTACTAACCTCTTTTGGCAAGTATTTCGTGTTTTGTGTATTTCTCATGTGCTATATAGGTATTTCATGCAAGTTAGTGCGAAGGAGAACTCAAAACAGTGAAAGAAAGCAAGAAATGTGAAGTTCAAGGGCATTTTCGTAATTTTACAGCCTTAGTCCGGAGGTGGGTCCAATTGGAAAGTTGAAGATATTCCAATTACAAGAACACTGGAAAAAACGACACCTCAATTCGAGCTACGGTGAAGAAGTTACGAGGTTTTGAAGTTGCGAGATAATGAAGAGTCATTTTCATAAATGAAGAGTCATTTTCAGAACTGAAGAGTCAAAACTCTTAAAATTTCTTGTTTAATTCATTTTTATTAGTTGTAAAACGTGGGGAGGCAAGGGAAGAGTCAAATTTAGGTATTATAAAAGGGTAAACACTATTAGGAAGTGGGAGGAGTTTTTTTATCAAGTTGTAGGAGGCTAGTAGTTACTTTTTAGAGGATTCTTGTAACCAAGAACCCTAGTTTTGAAGTTTGGCTACTATTCAAGATTCAAAGATCTATTAAAGATTCATCATTCATCCATTGCAAGTAATTTTAATTTATTGTCTTTACTGCTTTCATAGTTAGTTTAATTAATTGTTGCTTTCTAGTATTCCAATCCCAATTCAAGTCATGTTCTCAATTTTCTAGATTTAGTTATGAATTCCCGCACTTTCACTTTCAAGTTTTCTTTTATTCATGTTAAGCTAAGTTTTTAAGGGTGGGGATGCATGAACCCAACCCGATGTGGTATGCATAGATATAAAATTTGTCCTCTAAATTAAATAAGTGATTTGATCGTGTTGTATTATTTCACAACCATTGTAGAACTTTTGACCTCGTTTGCCCTAGGTAACCGGGGTGCTTAAGGATACAACGCGCGTGAACTATTGAAACACTACTTTACTCATTCTTTGATTATGTATGATGCGGGCTTGAACCTCATATATGTAATGCTTTGGAGTACTAAAGACTGGGTCTGATCAATTATCTAATTTATGACTAATTTTGCACTGGCATACACACTAGGGTTTGGGGGAGTGTATTCTTAACCCATTTCTTCATTCATATTAATTCCTTCTTAGTTAGTTAATTTCACATGCATAGGTTAATTTAATTGAATCTAGTTAATTCATAGATAAAATCCATAAAAATCAATCATCTTTTTCTTTTCTTTTATTTTAACATCAACTTTAGGATTAAACTACCTTACCTTTGTCGTCACATTCACACGTCCTAATTCCCTATGGATTCGATACCCAGACTAGCCACTATACTCCACAAGAGTGAGTTAAAGTTTAGGTTTTTGTATTGTGGTGAGAAGCCGATAACAACGATTAGCGTATTTACATGGACGCTCGGTTTCCACCTCGATCAATGCACGTAGGATAGGATGAGTGGAGTCTGTAGGATCACATCACAAGAGGAGAGGAAATTGAGCACCAACACGTCTGACGAAGCGAGAATTTTAGAGCCGCAAATTTTGAGGAGAGAGATAATCAGGTCAAACAGGTGTCAGATTGTAAGAAGGAGCAATCGAAAGTCATCGGAGATGGTTATACCAACCCATAGGGGAACTATAACATTTATGGGGACCGAACCAGTCCGGTCCTGGGCACCCGAACTGGTCCGGTTTGGCAATTTTTGAAATAAAAAAAAATAGGGACCGGACCGATCTGGTCCTGGAATCCCGGATTGGTCCGGTGTCTGCGACTCTTCCCCTTCCCTAGGTTCACCTCCTTTTGCCTCCATTTTCGTCCCCTTCCTTACCACCAACCATTTTCCCTCCAAAATATTTCCCCCTTTTCCCTCCAAATCTTACCCAAACCTCTCCCCTCACCACTTATAAATTCCTCCTTTCCCCACCCCATTTCACCACCACTCACTCCTCTCCTCTCTTTCCCTTATTTTTCCCAAATACCCCCATCCCATCACCATCGCAAACCAACCACCTCCATAAAATACGATTCCATCACAATTCTCACTGACGGAGTCGTCAGCTACCGCTCTCGTTAAGGGCAACGGTGGAACGAACGTTTTTTCGGTCAACCTCATAAACTTTAAATAGAGCGACATGTCATTTGGAATAAAATGCCTAATGTTGTCACCGCCCTCTTCATGGCCCGCGGTTGGTGTCGTTTCCTTAACGAACCCCATGACGCGGTCTGACCCCACGTGGTGCACACCTTCTATGGCTCCCTTATTCGCACCGACCACCACACGGCTGAAGCTTACATTGGCGGCGGCCGCATTCCTTTCTCTTTGGAACTTATGTCCCAGAAGTTAGCTGCCAAAGATGTCCCGAACCCACAACCATACATTTACCCAAACCCTCTCGCTCCCCTTGAAAAAGACGTGTGCATGTCTCGCATCTACCCCAATGCTTTTTGGAACACCGAAACCTACCCGGTGGGCCGGTTAAGTGACAAAGTGAGCCTCACTTTCAAAATAGTGTGCGCCAACATTCTCCCCACGGGCAATCAGTAGGCGATGCGCCCACGTCAAGCCACCCTCGTCTACCACCTTTTCGACCACACCACCCCCATTAACCTGGTTGCGTGCATTTATAAAGATATATTCTTCGCCACCACGGATAAAAAGGGCATAACCCCTCTTCCCTTTCCCCGGCTCATCACATCCATGCTAGCCAATGCCAGTACTGCCCCACCATAAGATTTCCCATGCCTCCCAACTCCGTTTGCGTCCACCAACCGGAACAAACGGGAATGCCAACAAGCCCGCATCCAAGCCTGACTGGCACAAGAGAACAACGGTGAGGAGGAAAGTAATGATGAAGAGAGTGGTGACGAAGTGAGCAGCGACGAAGAGGAGGAAGATATTGAGATGGGCAAGGGCGACGAAGATTATGACAGTGGTGAAGATTCTGATTTCTAACTCGCCAACGCTGAAATTAATCACCGTCTCTCAGTGGTGGAAACTTGGGTCGACGATTTTATCACACAATACAATAGGGATCAAGCGGCATATCAATGGGATCAGGAAGCCTATCGAAGTGATACGAGCATGATGCATCGTCTCCAAACCCACTTATATGAGCTCAACTTTGATGGACCCCCTCCAACCTTCTTCTATGATCCATATAATCCCAACGCGCCCGGACCTTCAAATCCACTGCCCCAGTGACACCCATTTATGTTGGTTGTTATTTAAAATGTTGATTCTATGTTCTCCACCCTCTCCCTTGTAACACAGGTTTTCTGTTATCTATAAAAAATTCGCATTTATGTTTTATTTGTTCGTTTTATTTTCTCGCACTTTTAATTCGCTTTGAGTTAGATTTTAGTCATTTTTTGCTTGAGGACAATGCAAAAGTCTAAGTTAGGGGGGGTCACAAGTGTGTCTTTCTAAAACTTCACAAATTTTCAAAAATGCCCAGAAATTTCAAAAAAAATAAAAAAAAAATTGAAAAAGCCAAAAATATTTTTCTTCAAAATAAATAAAAATTAGAATTCAAAATTTTCAAAAATATCATTAAAATTTGGTTTAAAGTCTCAAATTGTAAAAAGATAATACACAATGCCGAAATTAATCAAAGATGGAAATTAAGCGAACGTAGACGACTTAGCGAATAAATGTGGTGATTAACAAACCCGGT
Source organism: Sambucus nigra (assembly GCA_949130495.1). Classification (NCBI taxonomy): domain Eukaryota; kingdom Viridiplantae; phylum Streptophyta; class Magnoliopsida; order Dipsacales; family Adoxaceae; genus Sambucus; species Sambucus nigra. The sequence goes on along the minus strand of OX422209.1, from coordinate 641,257,654 downwards.
GAGATTCGAGCCTTTCATTATTGTGAATTTATAAATCAATCCGAGTTAAATGTTAACTCAAAGTTTTCTTCAGCGTTCTAATAAGTCGTCAAGGATCTCAATTCTTTCACTTTGATCGGTTATGGAAAATGTGTGTGATACTGCCTTGAAAAACGTGCCAAATAGATCTCTAAATTAAAGTAATCTCGAGACACATATGGTAACGCAATTAGTATTTCGGATAATGAATTGGGCCCTCATTTGTCACCCAGAAATATTAGCCAAATAAATTTTTCCCTTTCGTTTGACAACCCTGATAAGCACCCAAAAGTGTCTATTTTATACCCCAAATAGATGAATTTTAGTCGCTCATTTTAATTAAAAATGGCCTTATGTTCATATTTGTCTATATTCCAGGTCAATCAACAGTCGCAACATCAAATGATGCTAAATTCAGTCAATTACGACGCAGAAGCAGTTAAAAGCATGAAACGAAGAAATCAAAGGAGACCGCGAAGTCTGGAGTCCTATTTGAGCGTGCCGAGATGTGTTTCGATGCTCCGAACCAGTTTCGTAACCTTAACCTAGCCCAAATCGAGCCTAGTCCATCACCCGAGCCTGTGTGTGTTGAGTTTGTACCTTTTTGGATTTTCTTAGATTTTTATTTTGAGTCGTTTTATTTTAGGATTTTTAGAATTTATTTGCAAATTTTTATATTTGATTTTGATTTTGATTTTGATTTTGATTTTGATTAGTTATTAGTTTTTATTTTATTTTATCAGGATTAATTTTTAGGATTTCATTTAATTTTTTTTTAGATTTTACTTTTTTAGGATTTTAGTTTTTAGTTTAATAGATTTTTATTTTTATTTCTTTTTAGTTTCATTATTTTTTTGAGTCTTTATTTTATTTTTAGAGTAGTATTTTATTTTTAGATTTTTAATTTTATTAGTTTTATATTTTTTTAGTTGTGTTAAGTTTTAGGGGTACAAATTAAACACACAGCACGCTCACCCACACCCTAATACCATACACACTCACATACACATAAACCAACTCATCCATCCTCACCCACTTACACCCTAGCAAACATACACTCACATACACATAAAACTCCTATCCTTACTATTCATCCTCTTCCAAAAAATCAACACCCACGCTTCTCTCTCTTAAAACCACCATAACCAAAAACCTTAAACCACACCCATTAAAATCCAAACCTCTCAACCCCACAACTCACCCGCACCGGCCTGACCCCAACTCGCCGGACGCAAAACTCGACGACCCCTGAAACCAATCCAAACCCGAACCCTTACTAACCCAGGTTCGTCCAAACCCGGCGTCGGAGCAACCCGCGACCAAACCCGTTTCGGCCACAACCCGCGAGCTCGATCGGAACAGCCATCTCCTCCAGCCCGGTTTTAACCCCTGATCGACCATGAACTGACTTGAACCAACCACAACCAAACCAAACTCCATCTCCCAAATTCCATTAAAATAGGAACAAATGCCACCTGCTGCCGGGCTTCCAAATAAATTCTTCCAAACTTTGACTTAGCCCAAGAAAATACTAAAAAATCTCTCCCAAAGAAAACCAATCGTTGTATATAAATGAAGGGCTTCTCATATACAAAAAAGGACACTCATCAAATAAAAAAGAAAAGAAGAGACACAGAGAGATAGAGAGAAACAGTGTTATAATATGTACATAGTAGGTACATAAAAACATTCAGAAAAATACAAAAAAAAAATTAGTTTAGTTTAGAATACATTTATAGGTTTGTTTTTATTTTTTTGGTGTAATCAAGTGTTGGATTTGTGAGAAGATTGAGACGCACTTTTATGAACAAGTTCGACAAGAAAAATTTGCGTATTGAATTTCTTTCCCTTTCCTTTTCATTCTTGCTATATTATTGAATGTTGTTTATTCTAACATGAGAATGTTTGGCTAAACACCCCGTTCAAGGGGTGGGATGCACTGCGAATGATGTTAATTTAATTAATTGGTTTCATTAATTTTATATTTCTAGGTAAATTAATTGTAATTGTCACCAATTAATTTATGTAATGAGAGTTAGTAAATTAATTGAACAAATTAATGTTTGAATTTTGGAATCGAACTAGAGATAGGTTTTTTCGTTATTTGAATATTAATTTGGTGTTGAAATTTGAGGATTAATATTGTTTTCGTTAAATTGATCCTAGCTGGTAATTTTATGAAAATAGTGTAGTCTTAATTTTTCATCGTGTGACATTTTTAAACTATTTTTCTGAAAAATATTTTATTAAATTTATAATTTTAACGAGAGTTAGATTATCAATTTAATATTATCTCGAAATATTTCAAATTAATAAATTGAGAAATTAAAATAATTGAAAATGCAGTGTAATCCCATCTCTTGACTTTCTCACATATTTCACACTCGGTTGCACATTTTTTTCATTATTTAGTCATATTATAATTTTAGCATTAGTTAACTTTTCCCTTGACATTGTTTTAAAAAAATATAAAAAAAATCAGAATTGCACGTTTTCACATTAATTGTTTCACCTTAGAAGTTGGATTGATACCCGTACTTATTGCAATACGAGTTATTTTTAGACAAGTTTTGTAGGTACTCAAGGGAATTTTGAGAGTGGCTTTTGAAGACAACGAATATACGCAAAAAGCTACTTATCAAATGGCGTCGTTGCCGTTTTCTTGACGTGGAGACAAATTAAAGACTTGTAATTTTATTTTTTTAGTTGTAATTATTATTTCTTCTCACTTGTCCATAGATTGGTTGTATAGGATTTTTACTTCTTTGTATTTATTTTGGTGCATTTTGACACCATATTGTTTTGTAATAATTATTCCATAAAAAAAAGCGAAAAGGAAAACTGGACAAGGTAGAGAGAGGGTGTCCAAGGCGAGAATTTTGAACCCTCTCTACTTGGGGTCGGTAGGACTCCCGGGGATGATTGAGATAGGCGAGATCTCCCCCCGGTCGACTAAGCTCAGTCTTTACCCCACGTGTGTAAAAACTGTGGGAGGCGACTCTCCTGCCAGTGAGTTTTTTTTGTGTGTGATTAATTGCTCCTATGTGCTTTTAATTTCCGCATCGCACTTAAATTGAATGGTTTGATGAATTAATTTACCTAAGACCTGGACCCGGTCACTGAAATGAGAAGGGATTTCATCACCCGACTCACTCGCTTCTCCATTGTGTGCTACCTTAGCTGTCATTAAATTTAAAATCAATCAACTAGCTAGCCCCGTAGGAACACATTTTTGCAACAGGCGATCACAAAAATAAATTCCGTGATTTTTGTCGCCCGCGGACTTAATTAAAATTTGACTGCCCCTTTCATTAATTTTGAAGATAATAATTGGCTACGTGCTCGTTAGGATTTTTCTTGACTCGTGTGTGTCCAATTCAATTCCTTCGGTATTTAGTTTTAGTTTGTTCGTCCAAATAACGAGTCCATTTTCTCCCCTTTTCCGAAAAATTCCAAAAATATTTTCCTTTTTTTAAAAAAATATTTTCACAAATCCCAAAAATATTTTCCTTCTTTTTAAAAATATTTTTAAAAATCCCAAAAGGATTTTCCTTTTTTTTCATATTTAAAATGCCAAAAATATTTTTCTTTTCTTATTTTTAAAACAAAAAAATCACAAAAAGATTTTCTTTTCTTTTGAGAAATATTCAAAAATCCAAAAAAAATTCTCTTGTCATGACCGAGGAACGTCCTTTACGGGAATACTTTGGCCATTTCCCATTCTCTCAAAGCTTGTTTGACGATGAGTCCGTATCGAACCTTCAATCCTTAATTCAGGGCTTTAACTCTCAAACACCCATTGTTGATACTCGTGTGTCGTCCATGCCCACATCTCCTCCTCCACCACTTCCGGTGACGAGTGTCAACCCATCCCATGCTTCGTCGTGCACGCACTACTTTCTTATCGATCACGTGTCCCATGAGTGCCCATTGATATTCTCTCCATCTGAACCCACCATGGAACATGTGCGTCCATATGACACTGTTTTGGACCCACCCTCGACGTATTGTCACGACATCTCTAATGTCGAAAGGTATGAGTACCCCAGCTATTGATAGTGGCCTGATCACCCTTCCATGCAATATGAATCCCAACACCATGTTGTGGATCCTTACGATTTCCAATAGTCGTCATCACCTCCTCGTGCACCTCATCCCTATCAGTCCCCTTTATATGCTCCTCATGCTGATCACACTTTTGTCCCTCACGGAGATGCTTCTCCCGTGCATGCTGCACTCGACCCTGCTCCACACACTTTCAATGAGTATTCTCCCTATCCTGGTGTCTATAGTGAGTTGTATCCACCTCAACCACCATCGCCACCCGCCACCACTTCAACACCATTATCCACATCCGCTCTTGAATGCCTCTTGAAAAAATTTGCGCACACTCTTCAATCTCAAACTGAATCCCTTCAAAGGCTTGAACACCGATTACATGATTTTGAGTGTGCGAATGAGTCGGGTTTCACCTCTAGTCAACCCATTATTTCCCCTTCTTGGGATGATGATGTGTCATCTTGTTCCACGGATTTTGAGTGTGACCAACCCTATCCTCCTGAGAATCTTGAAGTTGAGACCACCCCGTGGTTCGGGCCCCAAGTTGACAATTGTGTTGACTTATCCGTTGATTATGAGACTGATCCCACACCATCCTATTCTCTCGAACCCAACATTGAGGTTCGCCTTTCCCCTTCCATAGAATCCTTCATTACGCCCGAGCTTTTACCTTATGACCCAATTGCATATGTCTCTGACATGCCCTTATCTTTTAGGTTAGCTCCGGCTACGAGTGCTCACCAATGTACTGAAATAGCATCAGAGATGGTTCCCACCTCTCTTGATATGGATCCTACCTCATCATATTTAGCTCCCTTTGAGCCGAATATTGATGTAGATTCATCTATCTCGGATCTTAAAGCCTCGCTAGACCCTTTCACCACCTCGTATGGTGACGTAATAGTGGCTAAGTTGATTACTCCCTCGTTTATTTCCACACTTCCTCCTGCGAGTGCCCTTGAGGATCACTCCGTGCCTCATGAGGAATGTGTGTCTCCTAATCGTGATTTAGATAATCTTCCCCCACCCTTTGTCCCACCTGATTGACCCACTGTCCCCTATACCCCACCACTTGGTTTGGACCTTATTATTGCACATCACCTATTCCCATCTACGTATTTAGGTCCTCACCTCTACCCAACCTCCGCTCTAGTGCTCCACGATCCCATTTGCACACTTTTCATCAACCCCACCATTTGTGTGAGTATGCATGCTACTCTCCCCATACGTGACACCGAGCTTGTTACTCTATGCACACCACTTCTTTGTGGTGTTGACTTTTTCCCTCCACCGCTCCCTGGTGTGTCACGGCACGACCATTATCATCGTCCATTTATAGAATGGTCATGAACTTTTTCTGAGGGCCAACACATTATTATTTCCAAACCATTTTGCCTCCCTATCCAATTAGAGTACCATTCTTACAGGGCCCTTGTTGCCCTCACATTTACGCTCAATAAGGCCCGTGACCAGTGCTTGTTCACACTCACCCTTACCCTTCGTCCATGTAGCCTCCTACCCACCCGCCCATGGTCCACCGATGCTTTGCATCGAGTGATGCACTTTGCCATACAAGTGCATTGACTTCTTCTAGCCTTTATTTAACACGATTGACGCTTCAGTCTTGTTTGGGGGTGATTTTCATCACCCAATTTTTCTGTCTCCCCGCACTTTCACAGATCTTATCTTTAGGGTGAGAACGGTTCGGTCTGGCTAAAGATGTTAAATTTAGCGCTCTCGGGAGGCAGCCCGTAGTTCCCTATTTCTGAGTATTAGTCTTATCCTATTTGGAAGTGGTGTTTCACACAACCCAATGCTTTTCACGTGCTTTATAGACTTGTACATATTTTTGTATTTCATTTGTTCGTTAGGTTCTATCTCTACTCCACCATGCGGTACATTTTCATTAGCGGTTCACTATGGTAATATCTTTCCTCCCTTGTGCTTTTTATTTTTATATGTGGTTTTAAACATCGAGGACGATGTTCTCTTTTGTTTGGGGGTGGGAAATTTATCAAAATCGTACCTCTTTTGAAAATTTTCAGAAACAAGTGATTTAAACTTTTTGTGTAGTTAAATTTAATTTTTATGACATGAATTGTCTATCATCCCTCTTTTAGAAATCTCGGAATACCTATGTTTGACCCAAAAATTATGCTTTTAACCTTAAATTATTTAATACCTCTTAAAGCGTACTTGCACCATGAATTCCTAAACTCAGCAAAATTTTACACTATCACGTTTACAATCAAAAGTTGAAGAGTAATTCTATTCTCATGAAAGCCTTGAAGATCACTAGTGGTCACTTAAACCCGTGAGATTTGGGCTTTTCACCCTTTTGTGGGTTTTTACGTATCTCAGAGTCACAAGTTGACTCAACTTTCTTTGGGTACTACATTTAGTCGTTGCATGATCTCATTATTTTTTCAAATTTGGCTTAATCACTGAGAGTGACATCATCTTCGAGTTATAAGAAACATGTGTCTTGTAGTTTGTCCCGAGCACTAAACTAATTTTTTATACACTCATATCTTTCCCTATCACGTTATCATTCACCCATTATCATTTTCCATATTACCCTTATCCATGTGTCCCAAATACCATCCATCATTGCCATCATTTTTGAGAAAAAGAGTGTTTGAAATTTTCAATGTAAATTGTCTTCATTTTCGTTATGAAAAGAAAAATGCATCGTAAAAAAAAGAAAAAAAAAATAGAAAAGAAGAAAAATAAAGATGCGATCAAAAGTTCAAAAGATAAAGACTTTAGTCAAACCAAGTGTGTTTCACTCTTCTCAAAAACCTTACCAGCATATCATCCACATGTCATTTTCCCATTCTCCCATACATACATCACATTTTTCACCCTTGGCAAAGTGTTCGGACAAACGAGAAGTCTATATGGTGAATAACTCAACATTCTTGACATAGTGGTTAGCATTCCTTCATGAGATCAGATTTTTTCATGTATTCGTCAGTTTTTATAAAGGATGTGAGACCTTTGAACTTGCTTACATTTACTCACCTTCTCACACACCAGAGAGATACACTTACCCAATTCTCAGAGAGTTCGATTCAGAGAGATATATCCAGTGAGAATTGAAGTTAAAGCGTTGATTCTATAAAGGCAATCTACGAATTACTCTTATGATACTGAAGATTATTTTACACTACACACGCTGAGTTTTAGGAAGGATTGCGCTTTTGGTATTAAGTAATTTTATATCTTATTTTGATAATTAAATACGGTGTTCCTTGAGGTCATTTTAAAGTTGGGTTGTATAGCATCTCATCATCTACTCAGATACTACATTTAGATAAATTTTCGAATTTTGTGGAAACATTCACTGCAAACCCTCACGAGACAACACTCGTCCTGTAGGGAAACCTATAGGTTTAACGGCTTGTTGCACATGCTAAGTGCAATCGCCAGTGCCTGCGAAGTGGCACATTATTGGTTACTTATCTCTATTTTCTCTCAAATTTTTGCTCGAGGACTAGCAATGTTATGTTTGGGGGTGATGTGATAAGCACCCAAAAGTGTCTATTTTATACCCTAAATAGATTAATTTTAGTCGCTCATTTTAATTAAAAATGGCCTTATGTTCATATTTATTTATATTACAGGTCAATCAACAGTCGCAACATCAAATGATGCTAAATTCAATCAATTGCGATGCAGAAGTAGTTAAAATCATGAAACTAAGAAATCAAAGGAGACCGCGAAGTCTGGAGTCCTATTTGAGCGTGCTGAGATGTGTTCTGATGCCCCGAACCAGTTCCGTAACCTTAACCTAGCCCATACCGATCCCAGTCCATCACCCGAGCCTGTGTGTGTTGAGTTTGTACCTTTTTAGATTTTCTTAGATTTTTATTTTGAGCCGTTTTATTTTTAGGATTTATTTTAGAATTATTCAGGATTTTTAGAATTTATTTGCATATTTTTATATTTTATTTTTATTAGTGTATTTTTATTTTGATTGTTATTTTTATTAGTTTTTAGTGTTTATTTTATTTTATTTTATTAGGATTAGTTTTTAGGATTTCATTTATTTTTTTTAGATTTTACATTTTTAGGATTTTAGTTTTTAGTTTAATAGATTTTTATTTTTATTTTTATTTCTTTTTAGTTTCATTTTTTTTAGTCTTTATTTTATTTTAGAGTAGTATTTTATTTTTAGATTTTTAGTTCTGTTAGTTTTATATTTTTTTAGTTGTGTTAATTTTTAGGGGTACAAATTAAAAACACAACACACTCACCCACACCCTAATACCATACACACTCACATACACATAAACTAACTCACCCATCCTCACCCACTTACACCCTACCAAACATACACTCACATACACATAAAACACCCCACCTTACTATTCATCCTCTTCCAAAAAATCAACACCCATGATTCTCTCTCTTAAAACCACCATAACCAAAAACCTTAAACCACACCCATTAAACCCACTAAAACCCAAACCTCTCAACCCCCCAGCTCACTCGTGTCGGCCTGACCCCAACTCGCCGAACGCAAAACCCGGCGACCCCTGAAACCAATCCAAACCCGAACCCTTACTAACCCGGGTCCGTCCAAACCCATCGCCCAGCAGCGCCGGAGCAAGCCGCTACTAAACTTGTTCTGGCCACAACCCGCGAGCCCGATCCAACCCGGAACCTCCATCTCCTCCAGCCCGATTTTAACCTCTGATCGACCATGACCCGGCTTGAACCAACCATAACCAAACCAAACCCCATCTCCTAATTTCCATTAAAATAGGAACAAATGCCACCTGCTGCCAGGCTTCCAAATAAATCCTTCCAAACTTTGACTTAGCCCAAGAAAATCCCAAAAAAATATCTCCCAAAGAAAACCAATCGTGGGATAAAATGAAGGGCTTCTCATATACAAAAAAGGACACTCATCGGATAAAAAAGAAAAGAAGACACACACACACACACACACACACACACACACACACACACACACACACACACACAGAGAGAGAGAGAGAGAGAGAGAGTGAAATTGTGTGTATAATATGTACATAGTAGGTATATAAAAACATTCAGAAAAATAAAATAAAAATTAGTTTAGTTTAGAATACATTTGTAGGTGTATTTTTATTTTTTTGGTGTAATCAAGTGTTGGATTTGTGAGAAGATTGAGACACACTTTCATGAAGAAGTTCGACAAGGAAAATTTGCGTATGGAATTTCTTTCCCTTTCCTTTTCATTCTTGCTATATTATTGAATGTTGTTTATTCTAACATGAGAATGTTTGTCTAAACACCCCATTCAAGGGGTGGGATGCACTGCGAATGATGTTAATTTAATTAATTGGTTTCATTAATTTTATATTTCTAGGTAAATTAATTATAACTATCATCATTAATTTATGTAACAAGAGTTAGTAAATTAATTGAACAAATTAATGTTTGAATTTAAGAATCGTACTAGAGATAGGTTTTTCCAATATTTGAATATTAATTCGGTGTTGAAATTTGAGGATTGATATTGTTTTCGTTAAATTGATCCTAGCAGGTAATTTTCTGGAAATAGTGTAGTCCTAATTTTTCATCGTGTGACATTTTTAAATTAATTTTCTGAAAAATATTTTATTAAATTTATAATTTTAACGAGAGTTCGATTATCGATTTAATATTATCTCGAAATATTTCAAATTAATAAATTGAGAAATTAAAATAATTGAAAATGCAGTGTAATCCCATCTCTTGACGTTCTCACATATTTCACACTCCGTTGCACATTTTTTATTATTATTTAGTCATATTATAATTTTAGCATTAATTTTTCCCTTGACATTGTTTAAAAAAAATATATAAATAAAAATTGGAATTTCACGTTTTCACATTAATTGTTTCACCTTGGAAGTTGGATTTATACCCGTACTTACTGCAATACGAGTTATTTTTAGACAAGTTTTGTAGGTACTCAAGGGAATTTTGAGAGTGGCTTTTGAAGACAATCAATATACGCAAAAAGCTACTTATCAAACCCGAAAAACCCCAATTGGCCCGGAATTGCGAAAGTTGATAATCCCAGAAATTAAGTCCGAAAAGTGCATAAAAAGGGGCAAGAAAATAATAAATATGCTCAACAAAAATAGCAAGAAAATGGTGAAAAAAAAATCAGAAAAAGGAGCAAAAAGCACTAATGAACGTCATAAGAAAATTTTCCCATTCCGAAATTCCCAATCACCCCCATTTTACCCAATATATCTTTAACCCAAGAAAGTCCTAACCGAGTCCAAAATCGCAAAATTGGTTACCGCGTGGAGAGTTAAAACATGAAAAGATAATAAAAGAGATTATAAATATGAGGCAATGTTCCTGTTTGCTTATAACCGTAACCCGATGATGAGATCCGTTTACCATAAAATTTCCATCTTTCTATTTGTGTTCGTGAATTTGGTTCCAATACATTCACTCTTATAAATCACGCATACCAAGAGAAAATAGCCACCCTTCGGAGAGATTCGTTTGTGAGTGCATCCCGTGAGATTTTGAAATCAAAACGAATTTTCGGATAAGTAACATAATGATCAATCGGTGGAAATTCGCGATTAAATTTCTGGCTTCGCACACGCGCACTATGATTTGAGACTCTTGAACATGAATTGATGATGACTATTTTCTAGAAAAGTTTGAATTATACGATTTTTGCGGATTTTGAGTTTTCTTTAAGTCGAATTTTGTGGGTATATTCGTTGCAAACCCTCATGAGACCCAACTCGTCCTCCTAGGGTAACCTAGGGGTTTAAAGGGCTGTTGCATACACTAAATGCAATCGCTTGTCCATAAAAAAGGTATTCTATTCCATTTTTTTTTAGTTCGATCATGTTTTGATTCTTTTACATTGCACGGGATGATCAAAGTTCTAAGTTAGGGGGGCTTGATTAGGCATAAATTCTTCCAAATTTACCCCTTAATTTAGAGGCTTTTATTACCTCGGACAACATAAAACGAATTAGTTTATCTCATATCTTGGCTAACGGTTTCATCTAACAAATACCCCGAGTTTCGTGTATTTCTTATTAATTTTACAGGTATTTATTACATGAAAGGAAGAAAGAAACCGGAAGAAGCAAGATAAAAGAAAGAAGACGAATCAAAAGGGAAAAAGCGTAATTTCTACCAGGAATTCGGTTAAGGACCCAAAATAAAAGTCGAAGATCTTGCATTTATGAACATGTAGGAAGAAACGGCGTTCCAATCTGAGTTTTGGATTAGAAGTCATGAAGACCCGGAGATGTGAGAAAATTATGAGATTTTGAAGAGAAGTTGAAGAAGGCAACCCGGACCAATCCGGTATACTAGAAAAATGGACCAGCCCGGTGTCCTAAATCACTGAATAAAATGATGTTTAGCGGACCAATCCGGTATCCCAAAAGAATGGATTGGTCAGATCCTTAAAATCACTGCATAGCAACCTGTTTAGTGGACCAATCCGGTTTGTTTGGAAAATGGATCAGTCTGGTTGCTGACCGGACCAGTCCGGTATGTCTTGATCGGATCGATCTGGTGTTCGAGATTTGTGTTTATCCTCTTCAAGCTAGAGTCTTGCATGACTCCAACTCTTGTAATTTTTGTAGTATATAAATTTCTAACTCCTCCTAAACAAGAAAGGAGTCTTCTAATTCGTTTGTATAGAAGCTTTGTAATTAGCTTAGATAAGAAACAATAAAAACCCTAGTTTTGATTCCAGTTTTGCAATCCAAGTAAAGTTTCTCCAATCCTTGATTTCATTATTGCAGTAGTTAATTCTTTAGTAGTAATTTCATTATTCTTCATCTTCAATAGCTAGTAAAAATATTTTATATCATTCAAAACATATTTTCCTCTAGTTTTAGTATGTCCGGCTAAGTTTTCAAGGGTTGGGGTGCATGAACCCCACCCGGTGTAATTCATGATAGTGGAAATAGAAATTGGAATTAAAACCCTAGATGAATTGTATCGTAGTTCCTACGATACTACTTTAATTCAACCTTTGCTTAATACTTTAGGAGAAATAAAGACCGAATTTTAATCCGACCTTTGCTTACGTACTGTGAGGGCTACGATCCCTCATATATGTAAAACTTAGGGGCATTAAAAAGTCGAATTCATTTAAAGCTTTAATTCTGAATCTAGTATCCAACGAAGGGAATTACTTGGGTGTGGGGGATTATAACCCGACCCATCTCTCTCATCTTATAGTTCAAGCTTTAGTTTAGTCGTCATTCACCTTTAGGTTAATTAGAAGTAATTGCATTTCATTTAGTCCTTATTTCAGTAGTTAATCATTTTCAAAATTGCATCTAGCTGTAGTCATTTCACAATCTAAATCATCTTTTCATTTCTTTAGAAGTCAAAGTTAGGTCATCTTCGTCTTTCCAACGTCGTTATGACTCCATTCGTCTTGTTTTCCTGAGGATCGATACCCGACTTATCGGATTATTACTTGAGCGACAAGGCTTGCACTTGAGCCTAAATAGCACGCACACTAGACACATTTTTGGTCACGTCAGTAGCCCTCAAGGAATTTGAGGTCGTGCCTTCAACGGTTCACCAAATGCTAAAATTCTTGACTCCTTATGGAGTAGGGGAATTTCAAGGTGACCAAACATCGGCACGTGAATGCTACTTCAACTCTGCGGAATAAACAGAGAGTCATAAGAGGTCAAGAACCACGTACAACATCGACACACTTGATCCTAGAGATGAAACAAAGCTCAAAAAGGGAGAGGTCGCGGAGGAGGTAGAATCCATCATCCTCATTGAGGACGAGCCGAAAAAAACCATCCAAATCGGCAAAGCCGTAAGACCTGAGATTAAGGAGGAACTAATAAAGCTGCTAAGGAAGAGACAGAGTATCTTTGCATGGATCCATGCAGACATGCCAGGTATTGATCCTGAGATTATGTGCCATAAACTCAATGTTGTAGAAGATGCTAAGACCGTCAAGTAGAAAAGAAGAGTATACTCAAGGGAAAAGTATGATGTCATCAGATACGAGGTTAGAAAGATTAAAGAGGCCAAGTTCATCAGAGAGGTCTTATACCGAGAATGGTTGTCTAGCGTTGTTATTGTGCCCAAAGCTAATGGGAAATGGAGAATGTGTGTAGATTTCACTGATTTAAACAAGTCTTGCCCAAAAGACAGTTTTCCCCTACCTCGTATAGATCGGATGGTGGATGCCAAGGTAGGACATGAGCTCATGAGCTTCATGGATTCATATTCAGGGTACAATCAGATCTTCATGGACTCGGCAGACTCACAGAAGATAACCTTCATTACAGACGAGGGGACCTATTGCTACAAGGTCATGCCCTTCGGCTCGAAGAATGGAAGGGCTACTTACCAACGTCTTGTAAATAAGGTGTTCGAGGATCACATAGGCAAATCCATGGAAGTTTATGTGGACGACATGTTGATGAAGATTCTGAAGGCTGACACTCATGTGGCCGACCTTGGAAGAACTTTTGACACCATGGATAAATACAGAATGAAGCTCAACCCGGCCAAATGTGTCTTTGGGGTAGGAGCAGGAAAGCTCCTAGGATTTATCGTCAACCAAAGGGGAATAGAGGCTAACCCTAAGAAGATAAAGGATTTTTTGGAAATGAAGACACCCAAAACCATTAAATACGTTCAGAGGCTAATCGGACGAGTCGCAACACTTAACAGGTTTGTCTCAAGAGCCACAGATAAATGTCTTACCTTTTTTAAAGTTCTTAGAAAGGCCTTCTAATGGAATGAGGAATGTGACAAAGCTTTCAAATAGCTCAAGTCCTACCTCATATCCCCTCTACTCCTATCTCGGCCAATTCAGGGAGAAAAGTTATACGTGTACTTAGCTGTCTCAGAATCAGCCATCAGTGTTGCGATTGTAAGAGAAGAGGATGGAGTGCAGAGACTAGTGTACTTCAATAATAAAGCTATTCAAGGGTCTGAACAGAAGTACCCTCGGATAGAAAAGTTAGCCTATGCTTTGATACATGCTTCTAGGAAAATAAAGCCATACTTTCAAGCCCACTCCATGGTCGTCCTTACTGACTCCCCACTCAGAGAGGTACTCCATAAGCCTGAGAAGTCAGGCAGGCTAATGACCTGGGCCATTGAGTTGGCGGAATACAACATTGTCTATCAACCCAGGGTTGCCATCAAGGGATGAGAACTCACGAATTTTGTGGCCGAGTTTACATGGGTGAGGCCTAAGTTGAGATTAATCAAGAGGTTCGCGTGACCCCGAAGAGAGAAACGTCGGCCAAGAATCGGACGAGGTTGAGTCAAGAAGAGACAAACAAAGAATAGTTGAGAATGAGGAAGAGAGATACATCTTCAAGCAAGGGACCCTATCAGAGGGAAACTTCTCTTAAAATGTAACCATTTGGACCCTCTTCGTTGATGGGTCGTCTTGTGAAAGCGGAAGTGGAGCAGGGCTGATAGTGTCAGCACCAGATGGTACCGATATTAAATATGCATTGAGGTTCAACTTCAAAGCTTCCAATAATGAGTCAGAGTATGAGGCATTAATAGCAGGTCTCTCTTTGGCAAAATCCCTCAATCTCAGCCAGCTCCTAGTCGACAGTGACTCCAGGTTAATCGTGAACTAAATCCTGGGGGTGTATGAGGCCAAAGAAGAAAGGATGGCCAGATACCTGAAGAGGGTGAGAACGATGCTAGAAAGCTTCAAGGATATAAAGATGAAGAGGATACCTCGGCTAAACAATAGCCGAGTTGATGCACTCACGAGGTTAGCCTCAATAACAAGAACAGACATAAGTAGAATAGTACCAGTTGAGATTCTTCTCAAGCCGACCATTAAAGAGGAAGAGGTTGCTAGAACTTGCCTGAATCTGAATATGGGAGAATCATGGATGGACCCTCTTATCAGATACATCAGAGAGGGAGAGTTGCCAGAGTCGAAGTTAGAAAGGAGAAAGTTGAGGTTCAGAGCTTCTAAATTCTCAATTGTAGGAGATGTCATGTATAAAAAAAGGTCCATGCTCCCTCTCCTCAGATGTGTTCACCCTTCAGAGGTTCCACACATCTTGAACGATGTGCATGAGGGATCTTGTTCAAGTCATATAGGAGGGAGGTCATTGGCTAATAGATTAATCACTCAGGGGTACTAGTGGCCGACCTTGGCCAAAGATGCAGTTGCGTATGTGAAGAAGTGTGATAAGTGTCAGAGATTCTCTACCATACCTCATCAGCCACACCAACCTCTTACTTCTATCATCTCCCCTTGGCCATTTTCAATACGGGGAATTTACTCGGGAGGACCCTTATCAAGAGCTGTAAACAACTATCAGTTCTTAATAGTGGTAATTGATTATTTATCCAAATGGGTGGAGGCTGAGCCAATGATCACAATCACCGAGCAGAAGACCTTCCAGTTCATCTGAAAGAACATCATATGTAGGTATGGTCTTCCAAACACCCTCATCTCAGACAATAGAACCCAATTCAAGAATATATCCTTAGAAAAATACTGCGAAAGAGTAGGGATCAAGCAGTTCTTCTCTTCTCCTGGACGACCCCAGGCAAATGGTCAGACCGAGGTCACAAATCGAACAATCCTTGATGGGATAAAAAAGAGGTTGGAAGAGGACAAGGTAAGATGGATAGAGGAGGTATATGTTGTGTTATGGGCCTATAGGACGACAGCAAGGATGCCAACAGGAGAAACTCCATTTATGCTAGCCCATGGCTCATAACATGGCATCCCAACAGAGGTAGGATTTCCCACTCATAGGATTCAGACCTATGACCCTCAGAGGAATGGGGAAGAGAGAAGACTTGATCTTTATTTGATCGATGAAAGAAGAGAGGATCCAAAGATAAGACAGGCAGCATACCAGCAGAGAACTGCGAAATTCTATAATGAAAGGGTGAAATCAAGGCCTATTGCTGTGGGAGACCTAGTCCTAAAGAAGATGTGGCAAAAGGAAAATAAACTCCATCCAAATTGGCATGGTCCTTATAGGGTAATTGATGAGGTTGTGACTGGTACCTACTGACTAGAAAATCTTGAAGGAGAACCTTTCTCCAACCCTTGGAATGTCGATTATTTAAAGAAATATTACGTATGATGTTGCAGTTCTTATCTTTTTATAATACGTGTATCAGTTTATACAGAGGATGTTAATGAAAAGATAGCAATATTGTGTTAGTACTTTTGTCGTGTCCTTAAACATCATTAGTTTGGTGAAATATGAGGTAAAACATCATAATTTGATGACCTCAGACTTTCAACATCATTAGTTTGGTGAAATATGAGGTAAAACATCATCATTTGGTGACCTCAGACCCTTTAAACATCAGTTTGGTGAAAATTTATGAGGGTAAACATCATAATATGGTAACCTCAAACCTTAAACATCATTATTTGGTGAGAATGTTTTAGGGTAAACATCATAATATGGTGACCTCGGACCTTAAACATCATTATTTGGTGAAAATTTATGAGAATAAACATCATAATATGGTGACCTCAGACCTTAAACATCATTACTTGGTGAAAATTTATAAGGGTAAGCATCATAATATGGTGACCTCAGACCTTAAACATCATTAGTTTGGTGAAAATTCAAGAGGAAAACATCATTAGTTTGGTGAAATATGAGGTAAAACATCATCATTTGGTGACCTGAGGCCCTTTAAACATCAGTTTTGTGAAAATTTATGAGGCTAAACATCATAATATGGTGACCTCAAACCTTAAATCTCATTATTTGGTGAAAATTTTTGAGGAAAACATCATAATGTGGTGATCTCAGGCCTTAAACATCATTAGTTTGGTGAAAATTCAAGAGGAAAGCATCGTAATATGATGACCTCAGACCTTAAACATCATTAGTTTGGTGAAAATTCAAGAGGAAAACGTCATAATATGGTGCCTCGGACCATAAACATCATTAGTTTGGTGAAAATTCAAGAGGAAAACATCATAATATGGTGACCTCGGACCTTAAACATCATTAGTTTGGTGAAAATTTAAGAGGAAAACATCATAATATAGTGACCTCACACCTTAAACATCATTAGTTTGGTGAAAATTTAAGGGGTAAACATCATAATATGGTGACCTCGGACCTTAAACATCATTAGTTTGGTGAAAATTCAAGAGGAAAACACCATAATATGGTGACCTCGGGCCTTAAACATCATTATTTGGTGAAAATTTATGAGGGTAAACATCATAATATGGTGACCTCAGACCTTAAACATCATTAGTTTGGTGAAAATTTAAGAGGTAAGACATTTTAGGCAAAACATCGTATGAAGCAATAGAATCTGAAGAAGATTGGACTAATGATTATCATTAAAAAGATTCAGTTACAAATCAGGAGTATCAAGAGGCCATCAGAGTTCACAAAAATAAGAGGAACAGATAAAAGGGAAATACAAATTATAACTTTGAAAAGCTTCATAAGAAAAGGGCCTATGTCTCTACAGCTGCAGTCGTATGGTTATGGTTGACGTTTATCACTTTAGCTCCATCATCATGATGAGTAACGTCTTCAGTTTTAGTGATTTTGAGAGGAGCAGTCTCAGTTGGACCAGCATCAGCCTCCTCATCTTCCCGCAAGGCCTGAGAGAACCGAAGGTCTCCAAAGGCGAGACCCATAAAGTCTGATGCAGTCAAGACACCAGACTCGCTCTCCTTCATAGCCTCCCATTTACTAGTCACTTTGATAACTCTTTCAAGATATTCAAAACCAAATCTGATAAATTCATTAAAGACCTTGTAATCTTCGATGGTCTTCTCAACAGCATCTGCCAAAGCAGCCTTGACTGTAGCATCAACCTTAGACTGAAAGGAATCATCCTTGGCCTTTAGAGCTACGTCATGGTCCTTCTTGAGCTTAGATATGTCATTATCCGTCTACTTAACAACTCCCTTCAGCCTTTCAACCTCTGCATTCAAAGAGGCCTGAACCATCTCAGCTTTCTGACCCTTCTCTATAAAGGGAATCTTCTTCAGAGTTCAATCAACAAAGCGATGGAAAGAAAAGATACCTTGTAGAAGAAGTTCAGATGTAAAATATTTGAGTTATAATTTCTAAAAAGTAGAGGTTACACTTGTGAAGAGCAAATGATCAAATGAGTAAAAAGTGGTACCTGAAATGACTTGTGGAGAGCAAACTCGACCAACAATGGGACGCCCAATGCACGTAAGAAATGCTTGTCCTCTTCAGTTATTATTATACCGATAGCATCGATAGCCCTCAGACTGTGGTTGATCAAGTTATCACTTATTTTAAGTTGAGCAAGACGAGTAGCCAGGGCATCGTCTGTATAGATGGGAATGGCACGATCCTTGGCCTGAGTCTTGCCCGGCCTCGTATGCTTCGGATCAGCTGTGGTCTTCCTTTTTTTATTAGCATCGGCCTTGGAGGTACCTACGTTCTTCTTGGTGGTAGGAGGGGGTACATTTTTGCCACCCCTTTTCTCCATTAGCACAATACCGGGAGCAGACATTTCCCAAAGGTCGTCTGATATGCCTGTTGGGTGCTCTGCAAAATACAAGTCTTTGAGTTAGTCAGTCAGAGATATAAAACATAAGAGGCATAACTTGTGTAAAAAAAATTAAGACTTACGAAGCTCTTCTAAGGTACCACCTTCTAAACCTGTCTGAGATAGGTAGTAGGGGGTCATCAGATGTTCATATTTAATAAGCCGACCCTTCTCGCCTTGACTGCGAAGGTGTTTAATGTTTTTATAATTGTCCTGGTTAGGTCTAGGTTCAGCTTTGGTAGCAAGGGAGACCTTCCCCCATCTCAGAGGGGTCCTAGGAACCGAAGTTCTAGAGGCCCCATTTGAACCAAATTCCCATGCCCCGGAAATAAAGAAATACCGAGGTTTCTAGTTATTATTCGAAGTTTGGGTAACCAAGAGCATTTTCTTCTATTATTTCCTATCTAAGAAGTGGTAATAGCTAGGGTGGTTTTTTTTAGAGGATGGAACATAACAACTAGTGAAAACTCTAACTGGAAGGTCTGAGTGGTGGACAGCCCTCCAAAGGACGATGGCCCCAATCATAACTCTCCAGGCATTAAGGGATAGTTGAGAAGGGGCAAGATTTATATGGGAGAGTATAGCTCTGATGGATGGGTGGATAGGAAGATAAAATCCCAACTTGAACATCTGCTCATAGACACAGATCTCTCCATCTCGGCCATCAAAGGCCATCTCATCTCTCAGAGGTTTCCTAAGGATGATGGAAGAATTTATGGAACAGAGGTGCGTAAAAGTAAGAAGGTCGTACTCGTTAATGGTGCTCTTATACTCAGCCACATCAAACGTATCGATATCACTCTCCTCAACATCATCACCATCCCCAGCAATATTGGCCCGGGTAGGTGTTGGAGCACCACTAGGAAACCGCTGAGCAAATTTGGACCCAGTGGTAGCCAACAAAGGAATGGCATCAATAGAAGAGGGAACTTCCACACTTGGCCCTAAGATTTCAACATCATAAGACCTATGTGAAGTGCTAGTACATTGGTGAGATGAGGCACGACTTGAAACCTAGGCTTCCTCAGGAACCTCACCCTATCTAGGACAATAGTCCGTAGCCTCTTGAAAAGAGTCTATAGATTCTCTCACTTCAGAGATTGACATGGGGTCTGAGGAAGATGACTCAGACTCAGACATTAGGGAAGGACCCTCAGGAACCTCTGCTGGCTCAGTAGGATCGATTGGCTCAGGGTATATAACCTTTAGGGGTGGAGGAAATATGAGTCTGAGGGGAAAGGCCTCAGCCCTACGAGCTTCCTCTTAGGCTAGCTCTATTTACCTAATTTTCTCAAAGTTCTTCTCACGAAGAGAGGGGAACTCTTCTATAAGTTAGTAGAAGGGCATGAGCATAAGTGATACATCATTACACTTAAAGGAAGGACCCAAACCACAAATAGGTACACAACTTAAAAAACCCAAACTAAAGATCAAAAAGGGGAAGTTGAAACACTTAATCGAAGAACACTAAGAACACTCAAGGGCAGGTCACTGGAGAAGGTGACCGAAAGGCCACCGGTAAACTTAAAAAGGGTTATTTATGGCTGAATAAACCTCGGAGCATCCTATAACACTCCTAAAACCACCTAATTGCTACAAGCCTAACCTAATAACCACTTGGCAGTGGTGGAAACCCTCTCCGAAAAATTAAGAACTCGCCGGAAAATTGAAGCTATAAAAATTACAACCAGAAATGGAAAATGATAGGTTGAGAATCAATACCTGAGAGTACGATTGAAGAAGGAAAAGACTAGAAGCAAGAGACTCTAAAACACAGCGAACTATGGAAGGTTTTAGGAGATTTGCAATGGCAGAAAAGCTTAAGTGGGAGAAAGAAAAAGAGAATGAGGAAAGAGAAGGTGTAATTAAACCTACTCAATAATGGGGCACGATTCCCAATTCCCCCTTCATTGCCCTAGGGAACCCAAAAGTTAAGTCAGAATTATCTCACCTTGGGGAATACGTTTGTCACTTCAATAAGTGACATGTGTCAAGAAAACATTAGTACCCAAAGAGACTCAGCTTCGGCCTAACACACATACCCATCCATCGTCTATTCACATAGAAGACTAAGGGCTAGGGGTAATTGATGTGCCCAAAGTGCACCCTCTTACTCAGAATGACTAACCTCGTCCAGTCTCACAGCAGAGTTGACGAGAAGCTTGAAAACCATTAGCAAGGTCGTCTTTTATAAGGTTGGCCCCTCATATACCAACCTCGGTTGGTCATCAGCTGAGGTCGGCAGAGTCTCATGAGCTCAAGTAACTGCCAACATCATCATCTGCCTCAGTCGATGTTACAGCTACCTCATACCTAACCTCGATCATCCCTCCTGGACGAAGTCATCATGAATATTGACAAGATGAAGCAACATTATCGGACTTCACCAACCTCGTACTCATCCAGGTCAAGGTTACATCAGTCAAGGACATATATCTGAGCATTTGCAAGCACATGTAAGGTTTGGAACACGTGGACAAATTAGTTACAACCGAATCATTCCCCTCATGTGAGGTAATATTGAGGTCATCATTATCTACATAAGATCAGCCAGGTGTCATACTCGTGCTGGTTCGATCCTTATGCACATGCTCATTGCATGCTTGGGGGGTACATTACACCCCCCAAGCATTATATATAGAGGTTATCCTCTACCATTGGAAAGGGATCCATAATTACAAACCCTAGCTAAACTCTGGTGCATTTATAGTAGAGAGAGAAAGTGGAGTGATTGTATTGCTAAGACCATTAGAGCCCTCTTCTAATAGTTATACATACACTCACTTGCACAGTGAATGTAGGCAATTTCCTAACCACTTATATTGGTGTGTTTCTCCTCTTTTCCTCATCTCCTTCTACATATCTGTGTTGTTATTTGCTGCCATTGTTATGCATGTTTGAGCTCTACTACCTCTTTGTCTGGTGGTGTTGTTTACAGCATCATCAGTGAATTATGCTACCCATGATTTATATAAGTGTAAGTCTCAATATTGGCATGTGACCATGCAATTGGTTCCTCTGTTGTTTAAGGATCGTTTCTCTGAGCACAAGGATTTGCGGAGGGCCATTATAAAAATTAGCATCTGCTTCACAGTTTTATGTGAGAAGGTAGTCAATCGAGAGCACATAGTGGCCATAAAAGTAGTTATAACCAAAGTGTTTTGTGTGTTGGAGACGTACATTCCCCCATCATTTTTTACATAAGTGTTAACTTATTGGTACTCCTATGCGACGAGGCAGTTCTTTGCAACCAAGTTACATATCGATGGATGTATCCGTTTAAAAGATTGATGAAAGTTTTCAAAGATTATATAAAGAATACACGATACATTGAAGGGTCAATTGCAGAGGAATACATCACTGTGGAGTCATCAATATATATTCGGGAATATGTTCCTGACCCAAGCGGTGTGGATAATAGTGATGAGTTCGTTGATGACGGTGGTCAAGTGATGGGAAAGAGAGTGAAATTAACAAGTTTACAACATGAACAAATATCTAGTTATATATTTGACACACGTGAAGATGTCGAAGAATGGAAAAAGTAAGTTTATATTATTTTAACTTTTACATTATTTTAATTTTTATACGTGATCAATTTCGTAATGCATTCGTCACGATCAATGCAAAAAATATGATGCTTGTGGGAACAATAAAAGACGAAGAACGATGGCACAATCAGACAGTGAATTTAGGTTGTGGGTGTCACGCGATATAATTACAATGCAAATGCCTCTTTTAAATGTCACATTACAAGAAAACTTTAAAACTAACTTAATTAATTTATCATAATCTCAGCTCTTAAAAGACGAGTGATGTGACATCAAGGCTTTCTCATCTGGCCACTGGACCCTTATTCATGGGACACGAGTATAAAAAGTATCGATTGAACGATTACGTATTTGGTGCAAGGGTCTACGAGAAAAATACAAATGTACAGAACTCGAGGATTTTATACAAGGCTCTTACTTTTTTTCGAGCGAGCGCAAAAGATAAAAAAATCATTGAAGTTTATATGACTTATTATAGTGTCATTCGGAATATATTTGAATTGGACTATATAAGATTCAAAGAGGTTGTGTTTTACTGTGACTGGGTAAGAGTTGAGGATAAAAATGCTTGTAAAGTTAGCCCTAGTACCAATTTTATCATTATTGACTCGTCCAAGTTG
This sequence comes from Sambucus nigra, assembly GCA_949130495.1. Classification (NCBI taxonomy): domain Eukaryota; kingdom Viridiplantae; phylum Streptophyta; class Magnoliopsida; order Dipsacales; family Adoxaceae; genus Sambucus; species Sambucus nigra. The sequence goes on along the minus strand of OX422209.1, from coordinate 641,234,886 downwards.
AAGAGCGGCGAGCGTGTGAGCGATGAACCGTTTGTTTGTGCTTTTCAAGAGGTCAAGCAAGTGCTTTACTTGGAGTATGTCAACAACGAGTCGTGATCAATCGCCCTACATGAGCAAAAGCGTCTAACAAGTAGTGTGGATGACTTGATTGCTCCTACCAAATATCAATCCATTTTAGATGGTAACCCGAATTTAAAATAATATTTAGATTTGTAATAAGTATTCCAATTAATTTAAACAATTTTTGAATTTGTAATAAGTATTCCAATTATGTGTAATAACGAGTAGCTTGAATTCTTCTAGTGCTTTATTATTATCGGACGACAGTTTAATGCTTATAATTCATTTGAACCTCATCAGTTTCTGTGAATTTGAATCAAAATTAGTTTTTTGATTAGTGAATATGTTAATTTGGATTTTAATCAATTTAAGCATTAATTCAAAGTTCATGACATGACTCGAATTTGAAACAATATTTAGATTTGTAGTAAGTATTCCAATTATTTGTATTCTTACAATGGCGTTAACTTGTATCCTTTTATTGCTTTGTTATTATCGAATGACAGTTTAATATTTTTATTCATTTGGATTTGATCATTTTCTCATATACATGTTTGTACTAATAATAACAATTTTTGCATGAAATGTTTTCATCAGGGCGATAGGGCAGCGGAGGCGAGGAGGCTCATCTGCCACTACGCCCCCAAAATGGGGCAAATTAGGGTCCCTCGTCGAGAACAAGATGGCCTTATAGGCTAGATCCCTGAAGTTTCTTAAGACGATCGTAGGCCTGGGGTACACGAATTGAAGAAAGGTGCCCGTCGTGCTCAAGATGGCCACTGGGGGGCATTACAGGTAATTACTCACTTTATTTATATTTTGTAGTTATATTTATATTTTATAATTAAATAAAACTAACACTTGCTTTCTTTTTGGTTTGTATTTGTTTGACATGAACAATTCGGCCTGCCCCATATGTCCGCGACACCACGTTCGAACAATTGAGATCAATACAAAACGTGGAAGAAAAACATGCGGGCATGGTACTTTGGCCAGGATCGGGAGTCCATATTGAGACTTAGGGACATGGTACCACCGAAGGAGCCAATCTCGTTGGAAAGCTGGCAGTAGTTTATCGATAATGAGATCTTGGATCGAAAGTTGTCCTCTCATTAATCGGGGAGGGTAAATGGGCCAAAAAGGTCGACGTGCACTATTCCAGGTGTACATCTTACGCCGAGGTGGAGTACAAGATGGTAAGTTTTTAATTTTCTTTCATTTTAGTTTTATGTTATTCTAATTTAGCATTATTTTGCATTATTATATTTCAGGAGAGGGGGAGTGGCCCTGGGGGTTGGCCACATAGGTTCGATGCCTATGTGGAAATTCGAACGAAGAATGACAACGATAAGGACGTGTCCCCGAGCGTGGCAGCTAAAATTGTAATATATAAAAATATCTTACAATTGTTAACTTTTTTAATTACGTTATAATTTTTTTATTAACTTATCTAATCGTGTTTTTTTTGTCGTTTCAGGTAAAGCTTAAGGAAGTGCACAACTCTTAGTATGATGCCGACAAGGCATCTTTCGCTACGGATGCACTAAGCCAAGTGCTTGAGGCGGATCACAAGGGGCGGACAAAGGGGGTAATCTTTAGGGTGGGGAAGTCGGGGCTCATCAGGATTGAGACGAGAAACACTGGGCTAGCTCGTAAGGTGGACACCCACGATGATAAGTTAGAGAGGTTGGAGGTGACGATCCAAAATATGTTCGAATACACCAAGCGTCAGTTGGGGTCCATCTCATGTAAGGTCAAGGGGAAAGAGGTAGACAAGGACGCCACTACTCCATCGCTCTAAACCTCATCATCGATACGCACCCCCTCATAGATGCCCACCTACTCGTCAGACCCATATGATCCATTTGTAACTTTTATTCCCGTCGAACGGCCTATGTCAATAATTGGTTGGCCAAGAGTGTCTATAATAGACACACGGTATGGCACGCCCATAGCTAGGGGGTTGAGGGATGTGGATACACACCCTAGTAGTTTGGTGCATGGATTTCCGTTGTAACCAATTATGGCGTGGATACACACCCGCGTCACGCATATTGTGCCCGAAAAAGAAAATGAACCCTTGTAGTTGGACGAACTATGCGGCGTTCGGCGAATTGAGGGTTGTCTCAATTCGTTTGTAGTGTGGCCTGCCTTCCTCTTTAAACCTATTGAAAACTCAACCCCGTGACAATTATTTGTAATAATTTCACTTGTATTTGTTGGTTGGTTATGAATATTGAATGTTGAATGTTATTTTTTTTATTATTGTTTGATAATATGATTGAAATAATGTGTATGGCTTTAGTTTTTATGAATTGATGTATGTTTCTTGCGATATATAATGCTTTTACAAGTTAAAATAACTTGTAACAAGTAAAAACATATGGCTGGGCAGTGGCAGTGGCCATACTGTCCATCAGTTTTTTTTAAATTTGCCCAAAATTGTCACGGACTTTGATCGTGACAAGTTCGTGACAAAGGAAAATTTGTCATGGACTTTTACCGTGATAAGTTTGTCTTTGTCACGGACTTGTCACGGTCAAAGTTTGTGACAAGTTCAATTCATGTCACGGGCTTTGACCATGACAAGTTTGTGATAAAGAAATTGTCTCCCAAAACCTGTCACAATTTTTTACCGTGATAAGGGCGCATTGTCATGATTTTTTACCGTAACAAGTTGCTAGTGTTGGTGTAGTAACAATATCGTAGGGGAAGATAGTCTTTCCAGTAAGGGCAGAAAATAATTCAAAGATGATTGAGTTCCTGAAGTTGGATATTGATTCTCCCTACCATGCCATTATACGTAGAGAGTGGCTTCAAGTTATGAAGGTCGTGCCATCAACCTACCACCAAAAACTCAAATACGTTACTGATCGATAAGTAGTGGAGATTCATGGCAACTAGGCGACTGCCAGAAAGTGTTTCATCACTGCTATCCAGCCCCAATAAGAAAGTAAGAAGGAAAAAGAAGTTGTCCAATAGGGATTCCAAGATGGGTCTACCCCTTCCAAATAGCAACTACAGTATGGCCGACCATAGGTGGAGGAGACCAGGGTCCACCCCGGTGACTGGGGCGTCGAAAGCCCAAAGGAGGTTATCATTGATGATAGGAGTTGATCACCTTTATGGAGAGAAACTTGGACGTATTCTCTTACCAACCCTACGACTTGCCATGGATTGATTCTGAAGCAGATTTCCACCCCCTTCATGTGGACCCAACCTTCAAGTCAGTCACTCAAAGGGCACGCCGAATAGTCCCAAAAAAGGCTAAAGCGACGGAGAATGAAGTGGGGAAGCTCTTGGATATCGGGTCCATCAAGTAAGTTCAATTCTATGATTGGATCTCAAGTCTAGAAGCGGTGCGAAAGATCAATAATAGTTGGAGAGTTTGCATCGACTTCACCAAACTCAACAGAGCAAGACCCAAAGACAGTTTCCCTCTATCGAAGATTGATGAGTTAATGGGCGGCACAGCAGCACACGAATAAATTATCTCCTTGGACACCTATTCAGGGTACCATCAGATCTCACTATTCGGCCCCGACCAGTACAAACCGTCATTTCTCACCCCAATGTGTCTATACAGCTACATGGTCATGTCATTACGCCTTAAGAACATAAGGGTCAGCTATCAGTGGTTGGTCACCAAAATGTTCAAGCAGCAGATGGGAGATACTATAGAGGTCTATATCGACTACATGTTAGTCAAGAGCACAAGACGACCACCTCAGAGACCTGACCAACACCTTTGAAATTCTCAAAAAGAATTCGAATAAAGCTCAATGCGAGCAAATTCTCATTCGGTGTCCACTCAGGAAAGTTTGTGGGTTAACTGGTCAGAAAAAGAGCAATTGAGGGCAATCCGGACCAAATTGATGCTATCAATAAAGTACAGCCACTGAAGACATTACGGGATATGCATAGGCTTATTAGGATGCCCGCAGCACTCAACTATTTCATCTCCAAGTCATCGAAGCGCTGTCGACCATTTTTTTAGCTCCTTAAAAAGGATAAGGGCCTCTCCTGGAACGTAAGTTGTTCAAAATCCCTTTATGAGATCAAGTCTTATCTCATCAAACCACCCTTGCCGGTAATCCCTGATGATGGAGATACCTTGTACCTCTACCTCATAGTGTCAAGTCACATAGTCATCTCGGCCTTAGTGTGCGAGAAGGAAGGAAGATAATATCTCATTTATTACACCAGCAAGATACTTCTAGATGCCGATCAATGTTACTTTCCATTAGAGAAGTTATCTTACACACTGGTGATTGCCTCAAACAAGCTCAAGCACGATTTCGAAGCCCACTCAGTGATCGTAATCACCTCATTCCCCCTCAAAGTTGTGATTTAAAAATCTGACCTCTCTGGATGATTGTCAAAATGGTTAGTCAAACTCGAAAGATCCAATATTCACTTTCAGCCAAGAATAACGATTAAGGGGTAGAACTTAGCTGATTTCATTATAAAATTAATGGGAGACGGACCAACCGACCAATAGCTTACGGAGTAGCCATCAAACAAGGAAGCACGGTTTGAGGATTAGACCTTGTACGTTGATGGAACCTTCAATTCTAATGGGGCAGGAGTGAGAATCGTCCTCGTCACACCAGAGGACACTGTCATCGCATAAGGAATCAGGTTGGGCATTGAAGCCTCCAATAATGAAGCCGAGTACGAATCGCTGATAGCTGCCTATGTAAGGCCTTATTGTTGGGCGAAAAGAGGCTCAACATATTCAGTGATTCTGAATTGGTGTCCAATCAGGTCAAGGGTGATTTCAATGCAAAAGATGATAAGATAGAAACCTACCTTGTTGTGGTTTATTGGCTCATAGTAGAGTTCAAAGAAATTCGCATTCAGTAGTTCCCCAAAGGAAAAATAGTCATGCTGAGGCCATAGCAGCCCGAAGTTCAGCAATGAACTCTGACCCCAAAAGACAATCGAAGTGGAATTCCTCACCAAGACAAGTATTGACAAGACGGTCATCACTGAGCAGGTCCTCACTATTGAAAAAGGTCCCGACTAGATGATCCAATCATTGTGTACCTACAGAATGAGACATTATTGGCTGATAAGAAATTGGCTCACCAAGTGAGAGCAAAGGCTGCTCATTTTTATCTTGACCCTAGAGGGAAACTCTATAGAAAATCTTTCACAGGTACTTATCTCCAGTGCGTCCACCTGAAAGACATAGAACAAGTTCTCTACGAGCTTCACGATGGGATTTATGGGAGTGATGCAGGAAGAAGATCTCTGGCATTTCGAGCAATCAAATAGGCCTATTGGTGGACATATATGGAGAAGGATGCAAGCATCTACGTTCTAAAGTGTGAAAAGTGCCAGAAGTTCTTGCCAATGGTTCATCAGACGACTAATGATTTGAAGCCTTTGACTTGCCCATGGCCATTTACGCAATGGGAGTTAGATATTGTGGAATCACTACTTACTCACCTGGGAATCGCAAGTATTTGTTGGTCGGCACTGATTATTTCACCAAGTGGGTAGAGGAAGAACCATTAGAATCAAAGCACTGATATAAGGAGATTCATATAGAAGAACATCATTACACGTTTTGGGGTACCAAGAGCCATCATCACTCATAATGGCACAAAATTTGAAAGTTGACCTTTCTAGATTTTCTGCGACGAGTATGGAATCAACCACCAATACAGTTAGGCGTATCCGAAAAGCAATGGCCAGGCAGAAGCTTCCAACAAGATAGTGCTCGACAGCCTTAAGAAAAGGCTGGAAAGAGACAAAGTCACTTGGGTGGACGAGCTTCCCCATATTCTCTGGGCATATTGTACTATGTCCAGGAGATCGACTAGGGAAACACCCTTCACACTCACCTATGAAATGGAAGCCAACAAACCACTAGAAGCTAGCCTCTCGACTATGAGAATCAAATCGGTTGACCAAGGACTAAAATACGATGCTCTTTACGTTGAGCATGACCTGGCGGACGAACTAAGAGAGCAAGCTATGATTAAGTTGACCTCATATCAACAAGCTATGATTAATTTAACCTCATATCAATAACAACTATCAAGTTAGTACAATTGAAAGGTCTGTCTGAGAAATTTCCAAGTAGGATACTACGTTCTAAGGAAAGTTCTCGGTAGCACCATAAGATCATCAGATGGAAAACTGGGGACAAACTGTGAGGGGCCTTTTTAGGTGATCAGAGACGACCTTAAAGGATCTTATCACTTGAAAACAATTAAGGGAATAGAGATACCAAGGGCATAGAATACGGCCAACCTCAAGAAGTTATAATTCTAGACTTCTTATATCTATGCACATTTAGTTTATGCAAATTTTTATTTCAAACTTATGTTGCTTGCAATTATCATTTTACGTTATGATAAATAAAGGCCTTTTTGTTTCAATGTCTTAATTATCTCAATTTTATGCATTATTTCTAAGTAATTATTCCTCATCTTTGAGCGTCGAGCAACAGTTCAACTTATTCCAATCAAGGAACTTCCTCACGCAGATCGGGATTTAAGTTAATTACAGTAAGCTATTCAGTTTATCTCAGTTAAGCTAAATCTTTAAGTCCTTGCAATTTAACTATAATAAGTTGTTTAATTTTTTCTAGTGAAGTGAAATGGTCCACGGGTCTTTGTTATCTCAGAGTTTCTCAGGCAACAACAAAAATCCCTACAGGGGATACCTAGGCATAAATCCAACTCCAATTGGTTGAGAAAATCTTAAATGGGTGGATTGCCCAAAAACCAGGTGCATTTTTACCATCGTCTTTTCTAGGCCTAGGGGAGTGTGATGACACGACCTAAAAGGTTAGAAAGATGGAATAATACATGCAAAGGCATAATGAAATGAAAAAATGCAATAATAATTAATATTATCTTTACTTAGTCGGTAAAGGCCCAAATTACAAGACGTATGATATTAACTTTACTCAGTCGGCAAAAGCCCAAAGTAAAAAAACATATCAATTACATGGTCAAAATTACAAAAAAAAAATATTTGCAACACTTTATGGTTGGCGAGACAAAAATTGCACTATATCCCTTTTCGGGCATCGTTCAGGTTGGAGGCAAGGTCATCCTTGCTATTAGGATCCACCTTGAAGTCATTGAGCAGTTGATGAGGGATAGCGTCCAGAGAAATCCACTACTCGTCGTTGCCAAAGGGAGTTCGACGATACATTGGGCAGTCCACCCGATACATATACCACAGTTGAGACTCTTGGGGTTCTTTGAGCACCTTAAGGGCGTTTAGCTACCCATTCTTGTATGCAACATCCTATGCCTCTTGCAAACTCAGAGGCGCATCCTGCCAGCCTTCATCATAGCCTGCCAACTATGCAGTTCAGGGACCCATCCTAAATAAAAACTTGAGCCTATTTATGTCTTTATGCAGCCCGGATATGATGACGCTCTTCCTCTGGGAATCATCCTCTAATTCAGAAAGTTTCTTCTTAAGGGAATCATTATCCAACTAAACTATCTCGCCAACTTTGCCTACATCCTAGCTCGATGCAAGTTGGGCCTCAAGGTCAGTTATCTCCTTCTACGTCAAGGAGATAATATCCTCCAAGTCTTGGAGATCGTCCTTCAACTTGGAGACTAGTTCAGGCTAGTCTTTGCATGCCTTTAAAAATATGCGACGAGTTTGTACGCTCACATCAGTACCAAGCAATTTATCAAGATTTTTATTGGAGTAAACGTCCACAACAACAAGCTACGAGTAGTAAAACGGATAAAAATAAAAAGGAATACCAGTAAAGGCGGAAAGTTTTCTTTCATTGATAATTGAAGAGGTGGGAAGAAGCCATTACAGCAGAGGAAAAGAAAAGTACAAAACTTTAGCAAAAATAAAAGAGAAAAGTCGAAGTCTATAAAGCTTCACTCCTTCACCTGCTCGGATGACTCTAGAGCCTTTCCATTTATGACAGCCTTCTATGTCTGGTCGGCAGTCGTCTCGACCAGGTACGATGCTTTCCTAACTTGGCCGATAGGCTGGCCAGTAGAAGGCTATAATCAGAGAAGGCCTGGAGGATGCTTCTCGAATAACTCTGAGTCAAGAGAGACCCCTACTATATTCAAAGTTTGGTCCCATCCCTTCTAAAAGGATAGCTTCCAGGCATAAGCGATTTGAATCTCGACATTATCGTATTCCACAGTCCATCCCTCCACATAAATGTCCTCTTTTATGTTGGGGACCTCACCTTCCATCTTCTTCACCTCCTCAACGAGCTTGTCCTTATTTAAGCCTATGAGATTATTAGCCATCTTCAACTCGGCCATCGCTTGCACAACAGTCTGCTTCTCCAGATCAAAGGCCTTTTGAGCACCCACTAAGTCCTGTATGGCCTTCTGCAGAGACTCGAGCAACTCTTGATTCTTCTTGGACTGGTCGGTATGACCGTCCAAAAGGGTGGAGAAATCTGCTACAAACTGTAAAACGGAATAGGGAATTAAAATTGGAAAGCGAAATAGTTCAAATTGACTTAACGGAAAAAAAAAACTTACCACAGCAAGGGCTTGAGCATATTTCAAAGACAGCTGGTCAGGACCCAACTTCATTGAGCGCTCATGATCAGTAGCAAGAACTCCTCCCCCTCAGCAAGCCGGGGGTAAGGGTTGGGTTGAGGGCCACACTGTCTTCCTGAGGAGTAATGGAGAGAGAAGAGAAAGTTTTCACAAGGGCCTCAATAGGCTTCTTCTTTTTCTCTTCCTATCCCCTCTTCTCATCCGCTCTCTTCCTCGTCTCTCCCTCTTTCTCCTTGACTCCCAAGCTGGAGCCACTAATTTTGGGTCCCCTTCTGACTTCTTCAGGGCTTGGATCCTGGTGGAAAGTAGGACTTGATCATCATCGTCATCATTTCCCAGCAGCAATCTCCCCTTTGGGGGAGCCATTTGGTCTTCTTCTTCTCCTTGCGGGTAAGAATCTACGTCCACTAACCTAGAGGAACTAGAAGTCTCATCGTCCAAAAGATTGATCTCAGAGTTCTCGTCTATCGATTGAGTAATGAAACTAGAAGTGGTGTTGGTGTACTCAAGGATATAGACAGTCGACCGAGGATGTTTACCGTCGGGCAATCTATCTTTGATTTTTTAGACCTTCACGAGGTCAGCAACCTTTGTATGGTGGAGATATTGCTCCTTATTTTTAGCGTGTGCTGCACACAAATAGAGAGAGCATGCATCAGCAAACAGAGCAATTAATATAAATAAAAAGTTAGCAATTTATAAAGAAGATACGAGCAGCGACCTATGTGATCTTCCCCCAGTCAGGGCACTCTGTACCTTTTGCCCTCAGGTAGGGGAAGATGTTACCAGTTCTTGACAACAAAGCCCTGATCCCAATATCCTTTATTTTAATCAAATAGGTTCATAGCCAGAATTTTATTGACCCTCCTCGCTTTAAGGTTTAGAAGACCATCGAAAGCATGCGAACAGACATGACAGAATTGGATTTTTGGGAACCTCAAGTTGGTCCCATAAAGTTCAATGATCGTATTTACACCATTCACTATCTTCCAGGTATTGGGGGGCACATTGTGCAGGAACAACCACAAAATAATTGAAAAAATCTCAGAAATAAAAGATTTGGGAAAAAGGTTAAACCCCCTAGACCACAGCAAGGATGTGAATCCAGTGGCCTTCATCCATGTCCTGGACATCTCTGGGCATGGAGGCACGGTCGATTTCCACCCAATTTGGAATGGAGTAAGTTTCTCCAAACTTTTCAATAATTTTTCCATGAAGGGTGGATATTGAAAAAGTGATTTCAAACATCAAAGACTACAAAAGAAACTGCTGCAGAAAGGAAGCAAGAGAGAAGGACTTACAAGAAGAAAATAGTGCGAAGAACCTAAGAAGATTTGAAGAACAGTAAGAAAATCTCTCATTGAGTTTGCAAAGAATAAAGTTTGGGATTCGAAGTGATGGTGTGAAAACAACCTAACTTTTTTTTAAAACTTGTGCAAAATGATGAGGAACGATTCTTGAATATGATTTTTAACGCTTCATATTGTGCACTGGACCAGCATATCCTCAGCAGTTCAAGGATATTACAAGTTTACCATACCGACCTCAACAACAATGGATCATGGACTTGGATCAAGCTCAAAATCTGTTGGCTCAACAAGTCTCACCCCAGAGATTTTAAGGGTAGTTATAGGGACTGAATTATTCATTAGGCCTATTTTCGGAGGTAGACGACCAACCCACTATATTACTGGACTGTCTGGCCTAGAACCAACAGATAATTACATATCCCGTATTTGACATGTGCTTAAATACATATTGATAAGCTTAAATGAGTTACCAATAATCTCGAGGAGATATTTAGGGATACATTATGAGCTATCTACAATATGGATGAATTAATTGTACAATTCAATGACTTATTCACGACTATAAATATAACACTCTCACCCTGGGTCAAGGGGATGCAACTCTGAACGTTTGAGAGAAACTTAATAAAAACAGTAACCTATTTGTGGATGTAGGCAAGTTGTCGAACCACGTATACTCTGTATTGTGTGTGTGATTGTTTTATCTTCCTTTCTTTACCTATTTATTTTCTAGGGCTATTCTCGGAACAAAAGTCCTTGAATGATGATTCATATTCACTATCTATAACTATTCTCATACCCTTAATCTATTTGCTAAGTTGATTCTCAACCTCATTCTTATAATATTTTAACATTTCAATTGCCTCTTCTTTTCTCTGTAATAGATAAACGTACCAACATCTAGTGCAATCATCCACAATATTAATTAAGTACTTTTTTACCCCCTTTAGTTTGCACAATTTTTAAGTCACATGTATCAGTATGAACTAATACTAAAGGTTCGGCATGTCTTTCATTTGATTGAAAATGTGTTCTAATAATTTAGCTTTTGCACAAGTTTCATATTTATCATTTGTGTCAATGCTAAATTTATTAATTAATTCCAATTAAATTAATTTATTTAATGTATTATAGTTAACATGCCCTAATCTACCGTTTCACACATTCATATGCTCAAGCATATAAGCAAAATATGTTATTTTATTATTATTAATATTAATATTTGGTACAATAGTCATGACATTCATTTTGAACATCCCATCTATTAAGTAACCTTTTTCCACATACATGTCATCTTTTGTAAGTACAAACTTGTCGGAATAAAACATAAGTTTAAATTATTTCTTGCTTAGTATGAATTCAAAGACAAGACTTTCGAATGCCCAACGTTCTTTTTTCGAAGTCATCTTTAACACGACCATTTCCTGCCCTTCCACCTTATATTCAGATAAGTTTTCTATCAATAGTTGTTCTCAATTTTTAATTTGTTAGTAGGTAGTGAACATCTTCTTGTCCGAGCAAATGTGGCATGTAGAGGCAATGTCCCCTCACTATTCTTTTGTATTTCCCACCATGTTTATTTCAGAGGAAACTGCTAAGAGGTTTATGTCAGAAACAGCATCAGATGGTTTCTCGATTTCAGGCATGTTTGCTTTGACAACCTTTTTCTTAAAGTTCTATTGCTTCTTCGATTTGCGACAATCGTTAGCACGATGTCCTTGCTTGTTGCAATTGAAGCAGTTCCCTTTGCACATTTTAGACATAGTGTCTCCTTGACTTGATCCTTCGTTGTTGCCTTTATTTTTTTGAGGGATTTGTGGCCATCCTCTATCACATTTGCTTTAGCGTTTGTAGGACTATTTTCGATTTTTTTTTCGGACATCTGGTTATCCTCTTTATCCTTAACCTAACAATCAAGCCCTCTATCCCCATTTCTTTACATTTGTGCTTTAAATTATTTTTAAAATCTTTCCAAGAGGGCGGTAATTTTTCTATTATCGTGGCCACTTGGTATGTTTCACTTAAAATCATATTTTCAGGGCTTATTTCATGAAAAATTAATTTAAGCTCTTAAACTTGGCTAATGACGGTCTTTGAATCTAACATTTTAAAATCAATATATCCACCGACAACGAATTTCCTCATTCTGGCGTCTTCCGTTTTATACTTATTGTCAAGAGAATCTCTTCGCAATAATGATTTTTTTTATTGTACTATCACTACACCAAAAATGCTAATTTGGCATGCTTAGACAAGGACAACCTGGCACGGTTTAAAACTGTGCCAAAATCTGGCATGGTTTATCAATAATCTGGCACAGTTTTAAAGTGTGCCAAAACTGTATCAAATTTGGAAAATTTAAGTAGGACAAGCCAATACTAAAAATAATATGACTTTTCATTTGGAGCCATCCACACTTTCACCCCATTCCCTCTCCCACTCACTCTCTTCCAATCTCGACGCTCTCTCGCAACACAGCAAGCCCTTACCTCTCCCCTTCTATTTTGGATGCCCCAGGTGATGGAGAGTCAATCAATCTAACCTAAATCGATCCGATCAATCTAACCTAAATTTCTCTCTTCACACTACCCGACACTACCTCTCCCTCTGCTACACAGATTGGCGAACCACTACCACCATCTTCATCCATGAACCACCACAATCTTCGCACTGCATAGATCGACGAACCTTTTCCCGCTGCTTGCTGCTCGCTGCTAACCTTCCGCTCAGGTACATATGTTTTGGTTATGCGATTTCAATACGAGGGTTTGAAATTGGTATATTTTTTGTAACTGATGTATCGGGTTTTGATGATTTATTTTTTATGTGGTATGTTTTGTAGTATTGCTCTCTAATTGTAATTTGGGGACACATAAGATTACGGTATGTTTTATTTTTTCCAAGTTCTTTGACACAAATTAAGAGGTAAGTTTTTGTTAGTTTAAAAATATGGATTTAGTGTTCATTTTAGGTTTATTCTTCAAAGATAAAATTAAGTTCTCTAATTTTAATGAAAGTTATTGTTTGGTACATATGATGTGAGTTTTATCATTTCACTAATATTTGTATTTTTGTTTTTGCAGACCGTTTGTCCATTTGACAACTAAGTATTTTCTCTACCTTCTTTGCTTAAGACTATGAGGTTTATTTGTTGAGATTTTTCTTCATTTAGAGTTTTTTTTCTCATAGTTACATGTGAATAATAAACAATAGTTTGTTGGGGCTGGATTTTGTTTAGATTTTATTAGCCCGGTAAGGAAAACTTTTGACATTACTAATTCTATGGAAAATCTTACCATGATTTGGGGACACATATGTTACAGGGGTTGATGGAGTTTCAAGTATTAGTGGAAATTTCTCATGATTGGGGTTCAAGTATTATGAATTATCACATCACTACTTTTCTAAGTGATAATTTATTAGTTTTGTTAATCATCTTCTTAGCCTTGTTGTTACTAAAAAGCCATTTTCTCAGTTACATTGCTTCAGGTAAGTTGAGCCCCAGGTGTTTAACAAAATGTGCCACTTCAAAGGTACGAATACTCTTATTGTTGGGATCTTGAATTGAGGCAATTCCTAAATTATATATTCAGGAAATGCGTGAGAGAACTGTGGTGATATATACAGTTTGGTGTTACAATTTGGAGGCAGTACGAATACTCCTTGGAGGTTGTCATTTATAGCTTTCAAGGAGAAGTCTTAAGATTCTGAACTACTTTAGCATAAAAAATAAATTTGAGATGCAAGAATGCCTCATTTATCATGAGGTATTGTAAATCCCATCAGAACAGTATAACTATAATTTAGTACTGTAATCTGATTTATTATTACTTTTATTGTTAACTGTTGGATACAATTGGGCCCTCTTTATAGCTCAACCAAAACCAATCATATAAAAACTAAAAAAAATGTTCAGGGAGCAATATTGTTGTGATAAGAAATGATTTTGTTTTTTTTCTTACTACAGTACCCTACAATATCTATTCGGTTAGTGTGAATTGATTATATTTAGTGATATTTTAAATACCCTCACTATTCAAGTCGTCGACTAGATTTGTTATTACAATACAGTTAATTGGATGAATATTTACATTGTGAGTTATATTTTGTTATATGCGGCATTGATGCGATAAACATGTAGCTCACATTAAAAAATTAAAAGCATGTAGCTTACATTAAAAAAATTCCAATCATGCCTTCAGGCACGGGCATCCGCTAGTGTGTGTATATATATATATCGAGAAACAGTTCAGGGAGCTAGATGTTTTTCATGGGGATTATTAGAAGTTTCTAATTTGCTTTTAGTATTATCGGGTTTAGGTGGTTAACAAGATGACCCGTTAAGCTTGGTTATATAAATGTATTTCATGAAAATCTTTGTACACTATGAAGCCACTAAATGTGAGGAATAGACAACATAAACAAGATACAAACCCGACGTGATATGTAACGGACTATATGTTGGATAATGGGTATTGATCGGATTGTTTTGGTCAAATTTAGTCCAAAAAAAAAAGTGGACCCCACTCATTCGGTGAGATAGGTCCACATTGGAACATGTTTTCCTCCCCGTGAGACGAACGTAGTATACTCATACAGTCAAACCCGTAACGAGTGAATGATAAATTAGATAGAAATTGACTCGAACTATTTTTTTTCCAAAGTGACTCATATTTTGATATTGTTAGATGTTAAGCATATATAGAGTTTGGTCAATGACTCCACCTCAAATTAATTTTATGACAACTTTGCTTTGATTCAGGTCGGTAAAAAGTGAGGGAATGGTGGAACACAATCTTCCAGAGGTTTATTCTTCAGACATTATGGGCACATGTATGGAGCTTCTCCTCTTTAGTACACTGGCTTTGTCAAGTTTTGTGCCAAAGCTTACTAATTTTATTATTACATTATTTTTCTTAGATTTGGATCATTATTAGCTTCCTAATTTTATTCAAGGATCATTTGATTTTTTTCCAAGCACAAAGAAAGGCTCTGGTTACATATTTAGCATTTTATTTGGCAGGTATTTCCCTCTCATGCTCAATGTGTATATTTGACGCATTTAATGTACGTAAATACTTAGCAGAATATGAGTGTTCATTTTATTCGTGTTATTACTGAATCTTGTGATTATGATATCCATTTACAGGTACAACTTTTATTATATTTTCTCGGCAAGAATTTTTTATTGGTAGACCGTATTACGAGTTCGTGTGCATACAACCTCATTTGACTTCTTAGCCAAGTACCAGTTTGATTTCAATGCGTGCATACAAGAAGGTTTATCACTTTCATTTCCTTTTCTCTCTCTTTATTTTATTAGTCTGCATTGCTGTCCAGGATAGTAGTTATTATTTATCAATATGGTAGTTGAATATGCTTTCGTGTAATAGTTAATGTTTCGAATTTAAGGCTTAGGTTTCAACTCAAACTTTTAGGTTTGATGTGGATAGATATTTTAGAATAGTATGGGTATTAAGTACTACAATCAAATTTAAGATTACACAAGGACACCTAGGGTAGGACTAAATTCACTTCCAGGTATACATGATGAATGTTATACATGGAGCACGGACAATTCACTAGATGTGAAGTGTCCCCACACGTGGATCACACACGGATATGAACACACACAAGTCAGGCACTTTGCGGACACAAGAAAGTGTGTTTAATTGTCACTATTATTCACAAATAAGCCATTAAAAGGGTGAAAACCCAAATCAACCTCCAAACAGCCCTTTAAGAGGCATGGACACCTCGCACGGGAACATTGTAACTTGTAAGAACAAATTGCATAGCCACGTGTCTCCCACTTTGAGAATATGACAATAATTTGAAAACATTTAGATTAAGCTTAAAAACAAGTCGTTAAAAGGGTGAAAATCCAAACCAACCCCCAAACGGTCATGTAAGAGGCATGAACACCTCGCACGGGACCAGTATAACTTGTAGGAATTTCCCACGCAGTCACGAGTTTCCTAATTCAAGAATATGACGATAAGTTGGAAATATCTAGATTGGGTTTAAAAACATGCCGCTAGAGGGTGAAAACCCAAACCAACGACCAAATGTCCCCATAAGAGGTATTAACACCTCACACAAGACCAATATAACTATTAGGAACTGACCGTATAATCATGGGACTCCCAATTTGAGAATATGACGATAATTTAAAAATATCCAGATTATGCTTGAAAATAAGTCATTAAAGAGAACCCAAACTAGCCCCCAAAAGGCCCCGTAAAAGGCATGAACACCTCGCACGAGATCAATGTAACTTGTAGGAACTGATCCCGTAGTCACGAGTCTCCGCTTTTGAGCATATGACGATAATTTGAAAATATCTAGATTATGCTTAATAACAAGTCGTTAAAGGATGAAAACCCAAATTAGCCTCCAAACGGCCCCGTAAGAGGCATAAGCACCTCGCATGCACTGGACCAATGTAACTTGTAGGAATTGACCACGTAGTCATAAGTCTCCCAATTTAAAAATATAACGATAATTTGAAAATATGTAGATTGTTCTTAAAAATAAGGCGTTAAAGGGTGAAAACTCAAACGATCCACCAAACGATCCCGTAAGAGGCATGGACACCTCACAAGGGACAAACAAAACTTATAGGAACTGATCACGTAGTCACGAGTCTCCCGGTTTGATAATATGAAGATAATTTGAAAATATTTAGATTATGCTTAAAAATATTTCGTTTGAGTTGTTTGAGGGTGAAAACTCAAACGGCTCTGAAAGAGGCATGAACATCTCGTACGGGACCAATGTAATTATAGGAGTTGACCGCATAGTCACGGGTCTCCCGATTTGAGAATATGACGATAATTTGAAAATATCTAGATTATGCTTAAAAACAAGTCGTTAAAGGGTGAAAATCCCAACTAGCCCCCAAACTGTCCCGTAAGAGGCATGAACACCTCGCAGTGAACCAATGTAACTTGTAAGAACTAACCACGTAGTCACGGATATCTCGATTTCAAAATAGGATGATAATTTAAAAATATTAAGATTATGCTTAAAAATAAGTTGTTAAGGGTGAAAACTCAAACTAGCCACCAAACGGTCCCGTAGAGGCGTTGACACATCGTATGGGACCAACGTAACTTGTAGGAACTGATCGCGTAGTCACGAGTCTTCCAATTTGAGAATATAATAATAATTTGAAAATATTTAGATTATGCTTAAAAACATGTCATTTTAGGTTGAAAACTCAAGCCACTCCTCAAACGGCCCCGTAAGAAGCATGAACACCTCGTACGGGATCAATGTTACTTATAGAAACTAATCGCGTAGTCACGGGTCTCCCAGTTTGAGAATATAAAGATAATTTAAAAATATCTAGATTATGCTAAAAACAAGTCGTTAAATGGTTAAAACCCAAACTAGTTAGACCAGAAAATATTTATATTATGCTTTAAAACATGACATTTGAGGGTGAAAACACAAGCCAGTCATCAAATGGACCCGTAAGAGATACTAACACCTCGCATGAGACTAATTTAATTCGTAGGAGTTGACTTCGTAGTTACGGGTCTCCTGGTTTGGTTATATATCAATAATTTGAAACTATATAGATTATGCTTAAAAACAAGCCGTTTAAGGGTGAAAAGGCAAATTAGCTCATAAACGGTCATGTAACAGGCATGGACACTTCCCACGGGATCAATGTGACAAGTAGAATCTGATCGCGTAGTCAATGGTCTCCCGATTTGAGAATATGATGATATTTTGAAAATATTTAGATTGTGCTTAAAAACATGTCGTTTGAGGGTGAAAACTCAAACTAGTCCTCAAATGGCCCCGTAAGAGGAACTAAAACCTCGCATGAAACTAATGTAACTCGTAGAAGCTGACTACATAGTCACGAGTCTCCTGGATTGAGAATATGACGATAATGTGAAAATATTCAGATTATGCTTAAAAACAAGTCATTAAAGAGTGAAAACTCAAATTATCCCCCAACCGGTCCCATAAGAGGCATGGACACTTCGCACGGGACCAATGTAACTTATAGAAACTGACCGCATAGTCACGGGTCTCCGGCTTGAGAATACGACGATAATTTGAAAATATTTAGATTGTGCTTAAAAACATGTCGTTTGAGGGTCAAAACTCAAACCAATCCTCAAACAGACGCCTAACACCTCGCATGGGACTAATGTCACTCGTAGGAGCTGACCACATAGTCATAAGACTTCCGGTTTGAGAATATAATATAATTGTAACTCGTATATGCAATTTTTGAGCTTGAATAAGTTTTTTATTGAAATTACGTGGTTACTAAAATCATATCTTTTTTGTATCCTATTTTTTTGCAGGATAACATTTTATCATTAGCTTTTATTCAGGTGGAACACACGACGAAGTCAATGGTTTACAACAAGGGCGTTATTTATTTAATGTCCTTAATATTTATGATTCTATTTTTTAATGTTATGGTCATTCATTTTTGTAGTTTTATTGTTAACATTTATGGCCGTGCGGGCTTTTGTAATTTTATTGTTATATTTTATGACCGTGCGAGCTTTACATTACACAGGTTTTAGAATGTTCAGAAAATAGAGGAAATGTTGTCCAATTTTTTTTTGTCTATGAACTATTAGGACTTGTAATATTTTGATGTTTATATGTACATTAGTTTATCTACAACGTGCGAGATTCGCAATTTGTGAATTTTCTTGTTTTCAAATAACTATTTTTTTTTCTTTGATCCAAAAATTTGGCACAATTCAAAACCGTGCCAAAAGTGTATCAAAATTTGGCACGATTTTGAAATATGTCAAAAGAGTGCCAAAATGTACTCAATCTGACACAGTTTGTATCAGAAATATCAAATTCTGGCACGGTTTAAAAGTGTGCCAAATGTGTTCCTGTTTGACCATATCTGACACACTTTTAAACCGTGCGAGAAAAAATAATGGCCATTTTGGAACACTCGTTTCGGACACAGTTCAAAATCGTGCCAAATTGTTGTTTTCGGTGTAGTGTATAAATATTGTATAATGTGTTGTCCATTCCAATAAGGATGTATTTTTTGCATAAAAATCCTAATATTTTCATGCTTGTATGATGACCAAAGTTGTCTTATCTGTTTCCAGTTTCCCGTTTCATTAACCATGGGTACGTCCTCTTGTAGAAACCTTGAAAGATTCGGTGTAGAAACCTTGAAAGATTCAGTTTCATGAGATAAAACAACATTTTCTATTGCCATCTTTTGAAATCAAGCCCTTTGAATTTTTTATGGTTTCTCACCATGGGTTGCACGATCAGTAAGTTCGTATTTATAAGATTTATCGCCACAGCCACACCACCCTCTAGATGGTCATTGGCAGGCGTTCGCAGTGAGTGCGGTGGGGCGAATGAATACATTTCCATGGCTTGTTACAAGCCGAAGATCACGATAGGTATTATGGACGACATCTACTACTTGTTGTAGGTAATATTTCATTTAATTATTTTATTTCATTATCGATACGTTGCTTCTTTTATGCTATGCATTAATTTGTTTCATTTATGTAGGGCGAGTGTCGAAGTCGCATGCGTGATATGTCCTATGTGAGAAGAGATATGAGGTTTTGTACACCCAGGCAAGGAGCATGACGTATTACAGGAGATGTTTGACACACAAGTCATGCTTAGAGTCATTTTCTGGTCCTAGCCACCATACACATTGGCAAAGTATTCATGAAATTTCATTTTATTTTCGTTTGGTCCTATTCAATTTTATTTCAATTAAAACCATTAAAATTACAACCGGCATTCAAATCTTTTACCCAACTTATAGGAAGTGATCACGTAGTCACGAATCTCCCGATTTGAGAATATGACGATAATTTAAAAATATTTTGATTATGCTTAAAAACATGTCGTTTGAGATGTTTGAGGGTGAAAACACAAACGGCTCCGAAAGAGGTATGAACATCTCGTACGGGACCAATGTAATTGTAGGATCTGACCGCGTAGTCACGGGTCTCCCGATTTGAGAATATGACGATAATTTGAAAATATCTAGATTATGCTTAAAAACAAGTCGTTAAAGGTGAAAACCCAACCTAGCCCCCAGACGGCCCCGTAAGAGGCATGAACACCTCGCACTGAACCAATGTAACTTGTAGGAACTAACCACGTAGTCACGGATATCTCGGTTTCAAAATATGATGATAATTTGAAAATATCAATATTATGCTCAAAAATAAGCCGTTAAGGGTGAAAACTCAAACTAGCCACCAAACGGTCCCGTAAGAGGCGTTGACACATCGTATGGAACCAACATAACTTGTAGAAACTGATCGCATAATCACGAGTCTTCCGATTTGAGAATATGACAATATTTTAAAAATATTTAGATTATGCTTAAAAACATGTCGTTTTAGGTTGAAAACTTAAGCCACTCCTCAAACGGCCCCGTAAGAAGCATGAACACCTCGTACGGGATCAATGTAACTTATAGAAACTGATCGCGTAGTCACGGGTCTCCCAGTTTGAGAATATGAAGATAATTTAAAAATATCTAGATTATGCAAAAAACAAGTCGTTAAATGGTTAAAACCCAAACTAGTTAGACCAGAAAATATTTATATTATGCTTTAAAACACGCCATTTGAGGGTGAAAACTCAAACCACTCATCAAACGGCCCCGTAAGAGATATTAACACCTCGCATGAGACTAATGTAATTCGTAGGAGCAGACTGTGTAGTCACGGCTCTCCCGATTTGGTTATATATCGATAATTTGAAAATATGTAGATTATGCTTAAAAACAAGCCGTTAAAAGGTGAAAACGCAAATTAGCGCATAAACAGTCCTGTAAGAGGCATGGAAACTTCCCACGGGATCAATGTGACTTATAGAAACTGACCGCATAGTCATTGGTCTCCCGATTTGAGAATATAATGATATTTTGAAAATATTTAGATTGTGCTTAAAAACATGCCGTTTGAGGGTGAAAACTCAAACTAGTCCTCAAATGGCCCCGTAAGAGGCACTAAAATCTCGCATGAGACTAATGTAACTCGTAGAAGCTGACTACATAGTCACGAGTCTCTTGGTTTGAGAATATGACGATAATGTGAAAATATTCAGATTATTCTTTAAAACAAGTCGTTAAAGAGTGAAAACACAAACAATCTCCCAAACGGTCCCGTAAGAGGCATGGTCACTTCGCACGGGACCAATGTACCTCGTAGGAATTGGTCGCATAGTCACGGGTCTCCCACTAGAGAATATTAAGATAATTTGAAAGTATTAGATTGTGCTTAAAAACATATCGTTTGACAGTCAAAACTCAAACCACATGGGACTAATGTCACTCGTAGGAGCTGATCACGTAGTCATAAGACTTTCGAATTGAGAATATAATATAATTGTAACTCGTATATGAAATTTTTGAGCTTGAATAAGTTTTTTATTAAACTTACTTGGTTACTAAAATCATCTCTTTTTTGTATCCTATTTTTTTGCAGGATAACATTTCATCATTAGCTTTTATTCAGGTGGAACACACGAAGAAGTCAATGGTTTACAACAAGGGCATTATTTATTTAATGTCGTTAATATATATGATTCTAATTTTTTAAATTATGCTTGTTCATTTTTGTAGTTTTATTGTTAACTTTTATGGCCATGCGGCCTTTTGTAATTTTATTGTTATATTTTATAACCGTGCGGGATTTACATTACACAGGTTTTAGAATGTTCGAAAAATAGCGGAAATGTTGTCCAATTTTTTTTTGTCTATGAACTATTAGGACTTGTAATATTTTGAAGTTTATATGTACATTAGTTTATCTACAACGTGCGAAATTCGCAATTTGTGAATTTTCTTGTTTTAAAATAACTATTTTTTTCTTTGATCCAAAAATTTGGCACAATTCAAAACCGTGCCAAAAGTGTATCAAAATTTGGCACGATTTTGAAATATGTCAAAAGAGTACCAAAATGTACTCAATCTGACACAGTTTGTACCAGAAATATCAAATTCTGGCACGGTTTAAAAGTGTCTCAAATGTGTTCCTGTTTGACCTAATCTGACACATTTTTAAACCTTGCCAGAAAAAATATTGGCCATTTTGGAACACTTGTTTCTGGCACAGTTTAAAACCGTGCCAGATTGTTGTTTTCGGTGTAGTGTATACACATTGTATAATGTGTTGTCCATTCTAATAAGGATGTAGTTTTTGCATAAAAATCATAATATTTTCATGCTTGTACGATGACCAAAGTTGTCTTATCTGTTTCCAGTTTCATTAACCATGGGTACGTCCTTATGTAGAAACCTTGAAAGATTCAGTGTAGAAACCTTGAAAGATTCAGTTTCATGAGATAAAACAACATTTTCTATTGCCATCTTTTGAAATCAAGTCCTTTTAACTTTTTCAGGTTTCTCACCATGGGTTGCACGATTTGTATGTTCGTATTTACAAGATTTGTCGCCACAGCCACACCACCCTCTAGATGGTCATTGGCAGGTGTGTTCAGTGAGTGGGGTGGGGGAGATTGAATACGTTTTCATGGCTCGTTACAAGCCGAAGATCACGATAGGTGTTATGGTCGACATCTACTAGTTGTTGTAGGTAATATTTCATTTAATTATTTTATTTCATTATCGATACTTTGCTTCTATTATGTTATGAATTAGCTTGTTTCATTCATGTAGGATGAGTGTCGAAGTCGCATGTGTGATACGTCCTACGTGAGCATAGATAAGAGGTGTTGTACACCCAGGCCAGGAGCGTGACGTATTACAGGATATGTTTGACACACAAATCATGCTTAGAGTCATTTTCTGGTCCTAGCCGCCATAGACATTGGCAAAGTATTCTTAAGTATCGCCTTATACAATTTTATTTTATTTTTGTTTGGTCCTATTCAACTTTATTTCAATTAAAATCGTTAAAATTACAACCAGCATTCAAATCTTTTACCCAACTTATAGGAACTGATCAGGTAGTCACGAGTCTCCCGATTTTAGAATATGACGATAATTTGAAAATATTTACATTATGCTTAAAAACATGTCGTTTGAGTTGTTTGAGGGTGAAAACTCAAAAGGCTCCGAAAGAGGTATGAACATCTCGTACGGGACCAATGTAATTATAGGAGCTGACTACGTAGTCACGGGTATCCCGGTTGGAGAATATGACGATAATTTGAAAATATCTAGATTATGCTTAAAAACAAGTTGTTAAAGGGTGAAAACCCCAACTAGCCCCCAAACGGCCCCGTAAGAGGCATGAACACCTCGCACTGAACCAATGTAACTTGTAGGAATTAACCACGTAGTCACGAATATCTCGATTTCAAAATATGACCATAATTTGAAAATATGAAAATTATGCTTAAAAATAAGCCGTTAAGGGTGAAAACTCAAACTAGCCACCAAACGGTCCCGTAAGAGGCGTTGACACATCGTATGGGACCAACGTAACTTGTAGGAACTGATCGCGTAGTCACGAGTCTTCCGATTTGAGAATATGATAATAATTTTAAAATATATAGATTATGCTTAAAAACATGTCGTTTTAGGGTGAAAACTCAAGCCACTCCTCAAATGGCCCCGTCAGAAGCATGAACAACTCGTACGGGATCAATGTAACTTATAGAAACTGATCGCGTAGTTACGGGTCTCCCAGTTTTAGAATATGAAGATAATTTAAAAATATCTAGATTATGCTAAAAATAAGTCGTTAAATGGTTAAAACCCAAACTTGTTAGACCAGAAAATATTTATATTATGCTTTAAAACATGCCATTTGAGGGTGAAAACACAAGCCACTCATCAAACGGCCCCGTAAGAGATACTAACACCTCGTATGAGACTAATGTAATTCGTAGGAGCAGACTGCGTAGTCATGGGTCTCCCGATTTGGTTATATATTGATAATTTAAAAATATATAGATTATGCTTAAAAATAAGTCGTTGAAGGGTGAAAATGCAAATTAGCGCATAAACGGTCATGTAAGAGGCAAGAAAACTTCCCACGGGATCAATTTGACTTGTAGAAACAGACCGCGTAGTCATTGGTTTCCTGGTTTAATAATATGATGATATTTTGAAAATATTTAGATTTTGCTTAAAAAACATGTCGTTTGAGGGTGAAAACTCAAACTAGTCCTTAAATGGCCCCGTAAGAGGCATTAAAACCTCGCTTGAGACTAATATAACTCGTAAAAGCTGAATACATAGTCACGAGTCTCCTGGTTTGAGAATATGATGATAATGTGGAAATATTCAGATTATGCATCAATACAAGTCGTTAAAGAGTGAAAACTTAAACTATCCCCCCAAACGGTCCCGTAAGAGGCATGGACACTTCGCACGGGGCCAATGTAACTTGTAGGAACTGACCTCATAGTCATGGGTCTCCCGATTGAGAATATGACGATAATTTAAAAATATTTAGATTGTGCTTAAAAACATGTCGTTTGAGGGTCAAAGCTCAAACCAATCCTCAAACGGACACCTAACACCTCGCATGGGACTAATGTCACTCGTAGGAGATGATCACGTAGTCATAAGACTTTCGGTTTTAGAATAAAATATAATTGTAACTCCTATCCGCAAATATTTCATCTTGAATAAGTTTTTTATTTAACTTACTTGGTTACTAAAATCATCTCTTTTTTGTATCCTATTTTTTTGCAGGATAACATTTTATCATTAGCTTTTATTCCGGGGGAACACACGACGAAGTCAATGGTTTACAATAAGGGAATTATTTATTTAATGTCGTTAATATTTATGATTCTATATTTTATGTTATGTTTGATCGTTTTTGTAGTTTTATTGTTAACTTTTATGGCCGTGCGGGCTTTTGTAATTTTAATGTTATAATTTATGACCGTGCGAGCTTTACATTACACAGGTTTTAGAATGTTCAAAAAATAGAGGAAATGTTGTCCAATTTTTTTTTGTCTATGAACTATTAGGACTTGTAATATTTTGATGTTTATATGTACATTAGTTTATCTACAACGTGCGAGATTCGCAATTTGTGAATTTTCTTGTTTTCAAATAACTATTTTTTTTTCTTTGATCCAAAAATTTGGCACAATTCAAAACCGTGCCAAAAGTGTATCAAAATTTGGCACGATTTTGAAATATGTCAAAAGAGTACCAAAATGTACTCAATCTGACACAGTTTGTATCAGAAATATCAAATTCTGGCACGGTTTAAAAGTGTGCCAAATGTGTTCCTGTTTGACCATATCTGACACACTTTTAAACCGTGCTAGAAAAAATAATGGCCATTTTGGAACACTCGTTTCGGACACAGTTCAAAATCGTGCCAGATTGTTGTTTTCGGTGTAGTGTATACATATTGTATAATGTGTTGTCCATTCCAATAAGGATGTAGTTTTTTCATAAAAATCATAATATTTTCATGCTTGTATGATGACCAAAGTTGTCTTATCTGTTTCCAGTTTCCAGTTTCATTAACCATGGGTCCGTCCTCATGTAGTAACCTTGAAAGATTCAGTGTAGAAACCTTAAGAGATTCAGTTTCATGAGATAAAACAACATTTTCTATTGCCATCTTTTGAAATCAAGTCCTTTGAATTTTTTATGGTTTCTCACCATGGGTTGCACGATCAGTAAGTTCGTATTTATAAGATTTGTCGCCACAGCCACACCACCCTCTAGATGGTCATTGGTAGACGTTCGCAGTGAGTGCGGTGGGGCGAATGAATACATTTCCATGGCTCGTTACAAGCCGAAGATCACGATAGGTATTATGGACGACATCTACTACTTGTTGTAGGTAATATTTCATTTAATTATTTTATTTCATTATCGATACTTTGCTTCTTTTATGCTATGCATTAGCTTGTTTCATTTATGTAGGGCGAGTGTCGAAGTCGCATGCGTGTTATGTCCTACGTGAGAAGATATATGAGGTTTTGTACACCCAGGCAAGGAGCATGACGTATTACAGGAGATGTTTGACACACAAGTCATGCTTAGGGTCATTTTCTGGTCCTAGCCACCATACACATTGGCAAAGTATTCATGAAATTTCATTTTATTTTCGTTTGGTCCTATTCAATTTCATTTCAATTAAAACCATTAAAATTACAACCGGCATTCAAATCTTTTACCCAACTTATAGGAAGTGATCACGTAGTCACGAATCTCCCGATTTGAGAATATGACGATAATTTAAAAATATTTTGATTATGCTTAAAAACATATCGTTTGAGATGTTTGAGGGTGAAAACACAAACGGCTCCGAAAGAGGTATGAACATCTCGTACGGGACCAATGTAATTATAGGATCTGACCGCGTAGTCACGGGTCTCCCGATTTGAGAATATGACGATAATTTGAAAATATCTAGATTATGCTTAAAAACAAGTCGTTAAAAGTTGAAAACCCAACCTAGCCCCCAGACGGCCCCGTAAGAGGCATGAACACCTCGCACTGAACCAATGTAACTTGTAGGAACTAACCACGTAGTCACGGATATCTCGGTTTCAAAATATGATGATAATTTGAAAATATCAAGATTATGCTCAAAAATAAGCCGTTAAGGGTGAAAACTCAAACTAGCCACCAAACGGTCCCGTAAGAGGTGTTGACACATCGTATGGGACCAACGTAACTTGTAGAGACTGATCTTATAATCACGAGTCTTCCGATTTGAGAATATGACAATACTTTAAAAATATTTAGATTATGCTTAAAAACATGTCGTTTTAGGTTGAAAACTTAAGTCACTCCTCAAACGGCCCCGTAAGAAGCATGAACACCTCGTACGGGGTCAATGTAACTTATAGAAACTGATCGCGTAGTCACGAGTCTCCCAGTTTGAGAATATGAAGATAATTTAAAAATATCTAGATTATGATAAAACAAGTCGTTAAATGGTTAAAGCCCAAACTAGTTAGACCAGAAAATATCTAGATTATTTCATTTGGGCTTTATATTGTGCTTATTTCATTTGAGGGTGAAAACTCAAACCACTCATCAAACGGCCCCGTAAGAGATATTAACACCTCGCATGAGACTAATGTAATTCGTAGGAGCAGACTGCGTAGTCACGGCTCTCCCGGTTTGGTTATATATCGATAATTTGAAAATATATAGATTATGCTTAAAAACAAGTCGTTAAAAGGTGAAAACGCAAATTAGCGCATAAACAGTCATGTAAGAGGCATGGAAACTTCCCACGGGATCAATGTGACTTATAGAAACTGACCGCATAGTCATTGGTCTCCCGATTTGAGAATATAACGATATTTGGAAAATATTTAGATTGTGCTTAAAAACATGCCGTTTGAGGGTGAAAACTCAACCTAGTCCTCAAATGGCCCCGTAAGAGGCACTAAAATCTAGCATGAGACTATTGTAACTCGTAGAAGCTGACTACATAGTCACGAGTCTCTTGGTTTGAGAATATGACAATAATGTGAAAATATTCAGATTATTCTTTAAAACAAGTCGTTAAAGAGTGAAAACACAAATAATCTCCCAAACGGTCCCGTAAGAAGCATGGACACTTCGCACGAGACCAATGTACCTCGTAGGAACTGGTCGCATAGTCACGGGTCTCCCACTAGAGAATATGAAGATAATTTGAAAGTATTAGATTGTGCTTAAAAACATATCGTTTGACGGTCAAAACTCAAACCAATCCTCAAACGGATGCCTAACACCTCACATGGGACTAATGTCACTCGTAGGAGCTGATCACGTAGTCATAAGACTTTCGAATTGAGAATATAATATAATTGTAACTCGTATATGAAATTTTTGAGCTTGAATAAGTTTTTTATTTAAATTACTTGGTTACTAAAATCATCT
Source organism: Sambucus nigra (assembly GCA_949130495.1). Classification (NCBI taxonomy): domain Eukaryota; kingdom Viridiplantae; phylum Streptophyta; class Magnoliopsida; order Dipsacales; family Adoxaceae; genus Sambucus; species Sambucus nigra. The sequence continues at coordinate 641,207,179 of OX422209.1, read as the reverse complement.
CTTTTTTGTATCCTATTTTTTTGCAGGATAACATTTCATCATTAGCTTTTATTCAGGTGGAACACACGAAGAAGTCAATGGTTTACAACAAGGGCATTATTTATTTAATGTCGTTAATATATATGATTCTAATTTTTTAAGTTATGCTTGTTCATTTTTGTAGTTTTATTGTTAACTTTTATGGCCATGCGGCCTTTTGTAATTTTATTGTTATATTTTATAACCGTGCGGGATTTACATTACACAGGTTTTAGAATGTTCGAAAAATAGAGGAAATGTTGTCCAATTTTTTTTTGTCTATGAACTATTAGGACTTGTAATATTTTGAAGTTTATATGTACATTAGTTTATCTACAACGTGCGAAATTCGCAATTTGTGAATTTTCTTGTTTTTAAATAACTATTTTTTTCTTTGATCCAAAAATTTTGCACAATTCAAAACCGTGCCAAAAGTGTATCAAAATTTGGCACGATTTTGAAATATGTCAAAAGAGTACCAAAATGTACTCAATCTGACACAGTTTGTACCAGAAATATCAAATTCTGGCACGGTTTAAAAGTGTCTCAAATGTGTTCCTGTTTGACCAAATCTGACACATTTTTAAACCGTGCCACAAAAAATATTGGCCATTTTGGAACACTTGTTTCTGGCACAGTTTAAAACCGTGCCAGATTGTTGTTTTCGGTGTAGTGTATACACATTGTATAATGTGTTGTCCATTCTAATAAGGATGTAGTTTTTGCATAAAAATCATAATATTTTCATGCTTGTACGATGACCAAAGTTGTCTTATCTGTTTCCAGTTTCATTAACCATGGGTACGTCCTTATGTAGAAACCTTGAAAGATTCAGTGTAGAAACCTTGAAAGATTCAGTTTCATGAGATAAAACAACATTTTCTATTGCCATCTTTTGAAATCAAGTCCTTTTAACTTTTTCAGGTATCTCACCATGGGTTGCACGATTTGTATGTTCGTATTTACAAGATTTGTCGCCACAGCCACACCACCCTCTAGATGGTCATTGGCAGGTGTGTGTAGTGAGTGGGGTGGGGGAGATTGAATACGTTTCCATGGCTCATTACAAGCCGAAGATCACGATAGGTGTTATGGTCGACATCTACTAGTTGTTGTAGGTAATATTTCATTTAATTATTTTATTTCATTATCGATACTTTGCTTCTATTACGTTATGCATTAGCTTGTTTCATTCATGTAGGACGAGTGTCGAAGTCGCATGTGTGATACGTCCTACGTGAGCATAGATAAGAGGTGTTGTACACCCAGGCCAGGAGCGTGACGTATTACAGGAGATGTTTGACACACAAATCATGCTTAGAGTCATTTTCTGGTCCTAGCCGCCATAGATATTGGCAAATTATTCTTAAGTATCGCCTTATACAATTTTATTTTATTTTTGTTTGGTCCTATTAAACTTTATTTCAATTAAAATCGTTAAAATTACAACCAGCATTCAAATCTTTTACCTAACTTATAGGAACTGATCACGTAGTCGCGAGTCTCCCGATTTTAGAATATGACGATAATTTGAAAATATTTACATTATGCTTAAAAACATGTCGTTTGAGTTGTTTGAGGGTGAAAACTCAAAAGGCTCCGAAAGAGGTATGAACATCTCGTACGGGACCAATGTAATTATAGGAGCTGACCACGTAGTCACGGGTATCCCGGTTGGAGAATATGACGATAATTTGAAAATATCTAGATTATGCTTGAAAACAAGTTGTTAAAGGGTGAAAACCCCAACTAGCCCCCAAAAGGCCCCGTAAGAGGCATGAACACCTCGCACTGAACCAATGTAACTTGTAGGAATTAACCACGTAGTCACGAATATCTCGATTTCAAAATATGACCATAATTTGAAAATATGAAAATTATGCTTAAAAATAAGCCGTTAAGGGTGAAAACTCAAACTAGCCACCAAACGGTCCCGTAAGAGGCGTTGACACATCGTATGGGACCAACGTAACTTGTAGGAACTGATCGCGTAGTCACGAGTCTTCCGATTTGAGAATATGATAATAATTTTAAAATATATAGATTATGCTTAAAAACATGTCGTTTTAGGGTGAAAACTCAAGCCACTCCTCAAATGGCCCCGTCAGAAGCATGAACAACTCGTACGGGATCAATGTAACTTATAGAAACTGATCGCGTAGTTACGGGGCTCCCAGTTTTAGAATATGAAGATAATTTAAAAATATCTAGATTATGCTAAAAATAAGTCGTTAAATGGTTAAAACCCAAACTTGTTAGACCAGAAAATATTTATATTATGCTTTAAAATATGCCATTTGAGGGTGAAAACTCAAACCACTCATCAAATGGTCCTATAAGAGATACTAACACCTCGCATGAGACTAATGTAAGTCGTAGGAGCTGACGGCGTAGTCACGGCTCTCCCGGTTTGGTTATATATCGATAATTTGAAAATATATAGATTACGCTTAAAAACAAGTCGTTAAAAGGTGAAAACGCAAATTAGCGCATAAACAGTCCTGTAAGAGGCATGGAAACTTACCACAGGATCAATGTGACTTGTAAAAACTGATCGCGTAGTCATTGGTCTCCCAATTTGAGAATATGACGATATTTTAAAAATATTTAGATTCTTCTTAAAAACATGTCGTTTGAGGGTGAAAACTCAAACTAGTCCTCAAATGTCCCCGTAAGAGGCATTAATCTCGCATGAGACTAATGTAACTCGTAGAAGCTGACTGCATAGTCACGAGTCTCTTGGTTTGAGAATATGACGATAATGTGAAAATATTCAGATTATGCTTTAAAACAAGTCGTTAAAGAGTGAAAACTCAAACTATCCCCCAAACGGTCCCGTAAGAGGCATGGACACTTCGCACGGGACCAATGTAACTTGTAGGAACCGGTCGCATAGTCACGGGTCTCCCGCTTGAGAATATGACAATATATTGAAAATATTTAGATTGTGCTTAAACACATATCGTTTGAGGGTCAAAACTCAAACCAATCCTCAAACGGACGCCTAACACCTCGCATGGGACTAATGTCACGCATAGCAGCTAACCACGTAGTCATAAGACTTCCTATTTTAGAATATAATATAATTGTAACTCTTATCTACCATATTTCAGCTTGAATAAGTTTTTTATTTAAATTACTTGGTTACTAAAATCATCTCTTTTTTGTATCCTATTTTTTTGCAGGATAGCATTTTATCATTAGCTTTTATTCCGGTGGAACACACGAACAAGTCAATGGTTTACAACAAGGGAATTATTTATTTAATGTCGTTAAAATTTATGATTCTATTTTTTTATGTTATGGTCGATCGTTTTTGTAGTTTTATTATTAACTTTTATGGCCGTGCGGGATTTTGTAATTTTATTGTTATATTTTATGACCGTGTGGGATTTACATTACACGGGTTTTAGAATGTTCAAAAAATAGAGGAAATGTTGTCCAATTTTTTTTGTCAATGAACTATTAGGACTTGTAATATTTTGATGATTAAATGTATATTAGTTTATCTACAACGTGCGAGATTCGCAATTTGTGAATTTTCTTGTTTTCAAATAACTATTTTTTTTTCTTTGATCCAAAAATTTGGCACAATTCAAAACCGTACCAAAAGTGTATCAAAATTTGGCATGATTTTAAAATATGTCAAAAGAGTACAAAAATGTACTCAACCTGACACAGTTTGTACCAGAAATATCAAATTCTGGCACGGTTTAAAAGTGTGCCAAATGTGTTCCTGTTTGACCAAATCTGACACACTTTTAAACCGTGCCAGAAAAAATATTGGCCAATTTGGAACACTCATTTCTGGCACAGTTCAAAACCGTGCCAGATTGTTGTTTTCGGTGTAGTGTATACACATTGTATAATGTGTTGTCCATTCTAATAAGGATGTAGTTTTTGCATAAAAATCATAATATTTTCATGCTTGTACGATGACCAAAGTTGTCTTATCTGTTTCCAGTTTCATTAACCATGGGTACGTCCTTATGTAGAAACCTTGAAAGATTCAGTGTAGAAACCTTAAAAGATTCAGTTTCATGAGATAAAACTCATTTTCTATTGCCATCTTTTGAAATCAAGTCCTTTGAATTTTTTCAGGTTTCTCACCATGGGTTGCACGATCTGTAAGTTCGTATTTATAAGAATTGTCGCCACAGCCACACCACCCTCTAGATGGTCATTGGCAGGTGATTAGGCATAAATTCTTCCTAATTTATCCCTTGATTTAATTACTTTTAGCACCTCAAACAACATAATTGAGTTGGATTTATCTCATAATTGTGCTACTGACTGATCCTAATGAGTACACCGAGTTTCTGGTATTTCGTAGTGGTTTTACAGGTAATTGATGTCAAGAAACGAAAGAAAGAAACCGGAGGAATCAAGAAAGAAAGAAGGAAAAGTCTCAAGGGCAAAAGCGTAATTTCCACTCGGAATTCGGATGAGGTACCTAAATAGAAGTAGAAGACATCCCATTCACGAGCACATAGGAAGAAACGACACCTTAATCGGAATCCCGGAACAAAAGTTATGAGCAGTCAAAGAGGAACTAAAAAAGTCAAATAGGACCGGTCCGCCCCTACCCCCCAAACTCTAGAAGACCCCGGATCGCATGCCAACCGAAGAATGCCAAAATAAAAAAGAAGCGGTCCGACCAAAAATAAAAAGAACCTATCCGCCTTGGGGGCAGTCCGGTCCGCCTAAGCCCCGGACCGGTCCGGGCTTTGAGATTTTAAAATCTTCTCTCTTCCTAAAAAGACTCCTAGTGCAGCTGATTTTCGATATTGTTGTAGGGTATTGTTATAGAAACGGAGAATTAGTAGGATTTTCCTCTCTTTTTCCAGAAACCCTAGTTTAGTTAATAATTTCAGATTTAATTCAAGGATTGAAAACTTTATTCAGTAATTTTTTGTGAGTATCAGTTTCTTTCATTGTTTCACTTATTGCTTGGATAATTTTAGTGAGTGATTCTTAATTCTAATTCTTTTCTGCATCTAATTACTATTTTATTTAGAGTAATCATGAACACCTGCACAGTAATAATTATTTCCATCACTTTGAATATGTTAGGCTAGATTTCCCAAGGCCGGGATACATGAACCCAGCCTGATGTGTTAGTGCGTGTGTATAAAATTAATCCGCTAAATTTAGTGATTGATCATGATCGTATTACGTAGTTACACAACAATTGTAGATCATTATATCTCGTTTGCCTCTGGGTACTCGTGATGATTTAGATTGCAATTCGAGTGCTACTATCGCGATACTGATTTACTCATCCTCAGATTAGGTATGACGCGGGCTTGAACCTCGTATACATAATGCTAGGGAGTACTAAATTCCGGGTCAAATCAATCAGATAAATTTAAGATTAATATTATATCCGCAATACACTAGGGTTGGGGGATTGTATTCCCGTCCTATTTTTCTCATCATTTAAACAAAAAGTTTCAAGTCATCATTCATTCTTAATGTAGGTAGATTAGTATAGTTGCATTTCTTTATAATTTCATTATCGCATTTAGCTGTAACCAATCTCAAAAACCAAATAATTTTTTCCTTTTCTTTTTAGAGTTAAGGTTAGGATTCCTCCGTCTTTTCCCGTCGTCACAACTCTGTTGTCCTTCTTCCCTGAGGATCGATACCCAACTTACTGGGATTATTACTTGAGCGACAGGCTTACACTTGAGCCTAGAGTGAACGCATTTCTGAAAAACATTTTCAGTCGCGTCAAGTTTTTGGCGCCGTTGCCGGGGAATTAGGTAGACTTAGGATTAGATCGAGTCAATCCAAAGCTTTGACCAAAAATCTCTAAAAATCCAAAAACATATAAAAAAATTCAAAAAGCACAAAAAGATTCACCACCATCTCTCATAAGCCTTTAATGCAAAATTCCACTCCCGCTCCCCATAATACTCCAACCAGCATTCACGAAAATCCAATAGTTGAGTATAATCCTGATAGTCCCCACACTCCAAACGCCCCACGGTTCTAGATCCCACCTCCCACACCGTCGCACTCAGTCTACGATAACACTCCTTTTTCCTTCTTAGGACACACTCCGAGCACGCCTAGTGAGAGCACCAAGTCAATAAGTGAGGAAGAGATGTCGCAACACGGCAGTGCACCCGCCGGTGAGGAAGAGCCCCCATACCGTCCGATTAGAGAATTCTTATATCCCGAGCGTACTGTCACGCCAGGATGCATTATACTCCCGTATAATGCCGGGAAATTCCGTTTCAAAAATGGGATGATCCATATGCTATCGCATTACCACGGTATGGATTCTGTAAAGCCATACCTCCATATTAGGAAATTTGAGGACGTGTGTGATACTCTCAATGATCAAACCTGCACACAAGAGGTAATCCGCCTCAAACTCTTCCCTTTCTCGCTCAAAGATAAAGCTAAGACCTGGTTATGGTCTTTACCTCCCAGCTCGATTCCATCATGGAATGAGCTACAGTCGAGATTTCTCAAGAAATTCTTCCCACCACATCGAACAATCTCCATAAAGGCCCAAATTCAAGCATTCAGACAAGCTAAAAATGAGCCATTCCATCGATGTTATGAACGTTTCAACTAGTTAGTTGCTTCATTCCCCCATCATGGATTTGATTCAGCACAAGTCATCTCTTTTATCTATAATGGGTTGAATCTTAACTCCAAACAACATGTTGAAACAATGGGAAGTGGTCCGTTTATTGATTTAGATGCCCACGATGCTGAGCTTCACCTGAGGTATGTCGCCGAGACTACCCAATCCTGGGACACTTCTGATCCCAATGCTTAAAATCGAAATAGACAAGTGACCACCACTCCGTCGGCGTCCGGCCTATTCCACATTGATAAGAATTCTATGACGGACAGCCGATTGGAGACTCTTGAGAAAGGATTTTGAGATCTTTGCGAGATATATGGAAAAGGACCAGCTGGACCCATTCCAAACCCTATCGTGAAGGTGTGTGCTATTTATGAGGCGGGACATTCAACTGAGGAATGCCCGACGATACCCGCCTACAAAGCAATGCTTCAGGAGCAAGTTAGTGGTATAGGAGGCTTTAAGGGTAATTTCGGTGCCCCGCACGGGAATTCGTACAATCCTTCATGGAAAAATCATCCCAGTTTTAGCTATGGGCAACAACATGCCACAATGAACCCTCCTACACATGATGCCCCTCCTCCACCATAACATTTTCAACAAGCCACGCACATGCAATGACATGTACAAGCACCACCACCTCAAGGAAATTATATCCCGCCACAGCGGAGAACTCTCGAGGATACCATGAATCAATTCATCGTAAGCCAGACCGCAACCAATGCCAAATATGATCTTCTGATTGGCGATATAAATGTGAATCTGTCAAAAATACAATCCTCATTGGGTGTTCAAGAGAGGGGCAAGTTTCCTGCCCAAGGCCAAAGACCTCCCCAAGGTCAAACTAGTGTTAGCTCCACCTCCACTGAACATCAGGAGCAATGTCAAGCTGTGACCACTCGTCGTAGTGGGAGAGTCGTTGATTTATCACCTCCCCCACACGACACAATGAAAGACAAGGAGATTTCACCCGGCACGAAAGAGGCCGAAGATGTCCCCTTGAATGAGAGTGACCAAGAAGATGCTAGTGGGCCAGAGGTAGTAGTGAAACCGCCCTCCGCGGCACTGTTTCCTCAAAGGTTGATTCCCTCCCATAGAGGAAACCCACGTGAAGACGTACTAGAAGTTCTTAAGCAAGTAAAGCTGAATTTACCTTTCCTTGAGGCCATTAAACAAATTCCAGCTTATGGAAAAGTCATCAAAGATTTGTTGACAGTTAAGAGAAAGATGAAAGTGAAGAAGAACGTCTTTCTAGAACAAAATGTGAGCTCCATTCTACTAAATGAACTCCTGCCTAAATTCAAAGATCCCGATGCACCCACCATATCCTGCATCATTGGGGAGAATAAAATTGAAAAAGCCTTACTTGACTTGGGAGCAAGCGTAAATATCCTCCCTTACTCCGTCTATAGGCAACTTGACTTGGGCGACCTCAAGCCCACGAAGGTCACTCTCCAATTAGCGAATCGAACAGTGAAGATCCCACGAGGTATAGTCGAGGACATGATCGTTCAAGTTGACACTTTATACTTTCCGGTAGATTTTGTCATTTGGGACACGGATCCCTCCTTCCACTCGAGTAATCATGTTCCCATCATCCTTGGGCGCCCTTTCCTAGCTACGGCTAACACAATCATCAATACGAGGAATGGGCGAATGCAACTCACATTTGGGAACATGACCTTGGAAACCAACATCTTCCACATAGCCCAAAATGCAGGGGAGGAAGATGATCTTCACGCTGTGAGCCTCATTGATGAGATAGTAGAGGAGTACTTTGAGGAGAATTACTGTGGCGACGCTTTAGAGTCCTGTTTAGCGGCGAGACACGAGAGTGAGGGGATGTACACCGACTTCGAGAGGGAGTTTGGAGAGTTGAGAGAGCTACTCGATGAGAGTGCGTCGGACGAGGATGTGAGAGAGGTTAATTGGGCTTCTAGATTCGAGGAATTACCGCCGAGGGATACACACGTGGTTCCCTCCATGGAAAATTTTCCAACCCTCGAATTAAAGAAACTCCCCTCCCATATTAAATATGCATACCTAGGAGAGGATGAGACATTTCATGTTGTTATCTCCTCTAACCTAGATGAAGGGCATGAGGGTAAATTATTGAAAATTTTGAGGAAGCACCAAGGTGCATTTGATTGGTGCATAGCTGATTTGAAGGGGATAAGTCCTTTGATTTGCACTCATAAGATCCATCTCGAAGAGGATGTCAAGCCCTCTAGAGAAATGCAAAGAAGACTGAATCCCAACATGAAAGAAATTGTGAGAACCGAAATTATCAAATTGTTGGATGCCGGGATCATCTACCCAATCTCGAATAGCAAGTGGGTAAGACCTATTCAAGTCATCCCAAAGAAGTCGGGTATGACTGTGATTGAGAATGCCAAGGGAGAGCTAGTCCCCCAACGTACCACCACCGGGTGGCGCGTTTGCATTGATTACCGGAAACTCAATGCAGGAACTAGAAAAGACCATTTCCCCTTGCCATTTATTGATCAAATGCTTGAAAGAGTGGCGGGCCACCCTTACTATTGCTTCCTTGATGGTTATTCCGGATATAAATAAATTGAGGTGGATGTACTTGACCAAGAGAAGACGACCTTCACTTGCCCTTTTGGTACGTTTGCCTACAAGCGTATGCCATTTGGCTTGTGTAATGCACCCGCGACCTTTCAAAGGTGCATGTTGAGCTTATTTAGCGACATGGTCGAGAGAGGACTCGAAGTGTTCATGGACGATTTCAGCGTTTTTGGCACCTCTTTCGATCATTGTTTAGAAAAGATGGAAAAAGTACTTACCCGATGTGTGGAAAAGAACTTAGTGCTGAATTGGGAGAAGTGCCATTTCATGGTCACCGAGGGAATAGTTATTGGCCACATTGTATCATCCAAAGGAATAGAAGTTGATAGGGCAAAGATAGATGTCATAGTTGATCTTCCCCCACCAAAATCGTTGAAGGACGTGCACTCATTCTTGGGCCACGCGGGGTTCTATCGAAGGTTCATTAAGGATTTTAGCGCCATCGCTAGACCCTTAAGCAACTTACTTATGAAGGACACTCCATTTGAGTGGACGGAAGCATGCCAAAGCTCTTTTGACAAATTAAAAAACATGCTTGTGTCCACTCCCATCATGCAAGTTCCGGATTGGTCCTTACCATTCGAACTTATGTGTGATGCAAGCGATTACGCGATCGGGGCTGTTTTGGGCAACGCAAAGATAAGCAAGCTCATGTCATCTACTACGCTAGCCGGACCCTTACCGGACCTCAACTCAACTACTCTACCACGGAGAAGGAGTTGCTAGCAGTAGTCTTTGCCCTTGATAAATTCCGATCATATCTCATTGGTTCTCCTATTACTGTCTTCACCGACCACGCGGCTTTGAAATATTTACTTGCGAAGAAAGACGCCAAGCCGCGCCTCATAAGGTGGATCCTACTCCTACAAGAGTTCAATCTCTCCATCAAAGGTAAGAAAGGATTAGAAAACGTCGTTGCCGACCATTTATCTCGGCTTTCGTCCGACGTACCTAGTGATCCCACACCCATAAACGAATACTTTCCGGATGAGAAACTTTTTGTTACCTCTTCATATCCCTGGTTTGCGGATATAGTAAACTATCTTGTCACGGGAGCTGTCCCTCCTGACTGGACACCGCAAGATAAGAAGAGGTTTATTACTTGGTCGTGCATGTTCTTTTACGATGATCCATTCCTTTTTAAATACTACGCAGACCAAATCATTCGACGATGTGTACCAGATGACGAGATCCCGAAAGTCATCCAGTTTTGTCATTCGGAAGCTTGTGGAGGCCACTTTTCGATGAAAAAGACGGCCGCTAAAATTCTGCAATGCGGCCTCTATTGGCCCATAATCTTCCGAGATGTGAATAATACTTGCAAATCATGCAATAGGTGCCAACGAATGGGAGCCATTACTCGACGAGACATGATGCCCCTTACACCCATACTCATCATTGAGATATTCGACTGTTGAGGTATTGACTTCATGGGTCCCTTCCCCCCGTCCTTTGGTTTCCTATACATCCTCGTCGCGGTAGACTACGTTTCTAAATGGGTGGAAGCTATAGCTACCAAGACTAATGACAACAAAGTGGTGATAAAGTTCCTGCAGGAACACATACTTTCCCGCTTCGGTGCACCGAAAGCGATAATTAGTGATAATGGCGCGCACTTTTGCAATAGACCATTCGAGAAGATCATGAGAAAGTATGGTGTCTTCCACAAGGTTGGAACGACATATCACCCACAAATGAATGGGTGGGCCGAGCTAGCGAATCGAGAGATCAAGAACATTCTCGAGAAGACCGTTAATCCTACCCGAAAAGATTGGTCCCTTAGATTGAACGATTCGCTATGGGCTTATCGTACCGCATATAAGAACCAACTCGGCATGTCCCCTTTCCGCTTTGTGTATGGAAAACCTTGCCATCTTCCCGTGTAGCTTGAACACAAGGCGTATTGGGCGATTAAGCAATTAAATTATGCCATGGACAAGGTCGGTGAAGCCCGCAAGCTTCAATTGAATGAGTTAGAAGAACTATGCAATGATGCGTATGAGAATGCCAAAATTTCGAAACAGAGGATGAAACTTTCTCATGATAGCATCATTCGACGAAAGGAGTTTCTCCCCGGGCAAAAAGTTCTCCTCTACAACTCTCGGCTTCACCTCTTTCTGAGCAAGTTGCGGTCACGTTGGTCTGGCCCATTCGTCGTGAAGAATGTTTTCCCCCATGGAGTTGTTGAACTAGACGATTTAAAAGGGGGAAATACATTCAAAGTGAATGGACAACGCCTGAAGCCATATCTAGAGGCGTGTGCAGAAGAAGTCGACACGGTCTGGTTGTCGGATCCCGTTTACGGGGTTGAGTGAGATGTTGAAGTGAGGTCGTCGCACCCCCGACGCGTATGGGGTGAGAGTCGTGTGTGTGAGAGTCGTGTGTGTTTTGAGAGTCGTTAGGACTAGGTTTCGTTCGGGAGGATCATTCGTGTGTTTTGGGAATTTTGAGTCAAAGGGTGTTGACCAGCGAAATCGAGAGGGTTTTTAGTCTAATTGGATAGAGAGTATATCGGGAAAGTGAAATTTTTTGAAGAAGAGAGCTCAAAACCGAAGTAGAAGAAGTCCATCCCAAAAACCCTGGGGCGGACCGGTTCCTTTTTTAGGCGGACCGATCTGATCCCGGACCGGTTCCTTTTATTTTTAAAGGAACCGGATCGCCGGTCGAGGGTTTGAAAAGTCAAAGGACCGGACCGATTCACCCCTACCCCGGACCGGTCCGCCTTCTGCAGATCTGTCTTCTCCCCTTCCCAAGATTCACCCCCCTTTCCCCCCAATCCCATTCATTCCCTCCAATCCGTTTTTCCTCTTCCCAACCCCAACCTTTCCCTCCCAAATCCATCCCCTTTTCCCTCCAAACCCCCTCCCTTGAAAACCAACCCCTCCCCTCCCCTTTCCACTATAAATACACCTCCACACGCCCCTTCTACTCACACCTTCAACCCACCTACTCTCTTCTTCCTCTCTAGTGTTCCAAGCACCAAATCCTTACTGTTTCCATGGCCCCCCGTGTTGCCCCCACCAAATACGACTCCATCGTGATCCAACCATCTGGTCACGGCGAATTCCGCTCCCGCCAAGAGGAGCAGTAGTGCACTCAATACTTCAGTTTGGGCCACAAACTCCATATGGAGTGCGATGTCCAATGGGAAGCCCTACCCAACTCCGTCACCACCCTTTTCATGGCTCGGGGCTGGTGCCGATTCCTCAACCAACCTCACGAAGCGATTTGGGCAACCGAAGTCCGCTCATTCTATAGCACCCTAGTCCGAACGGGCCAATTCTAGGTCGAGGCTTACGTGGATGGGACTCCCATTCCATTTTCCTTGGCCCGTCTCACGGCCAAATTGGCCGAGTTTGACGTCCCGTACGTTCAAGAATTTACATATCCCCAAAACGTTCCCCTGGTCGACAAGGACATTATCATGGCCCAAATTTCACCGAATGTGCCTTGGGCGGGGCAAACCGTCGTCGTTGGACGCCTAAACGAGAAGGCGCGCCTCACATTTTAGATTGTGTGCGCCAACCGATTGCAAACGTCCAACGACTCCGCCATGCGGCCTCGGAAAGCTACCTTGACATATCATCTCTTCGACCCCCAAATTTCCATCCATTTGGGCCGCACTTTATACGCGAACATCATTAATGCGTCCTTGGATGAGAAGGGCGTCGCCCCACTTCCTTATGCCCGATTGATCACTTCAATCCTTAAGGATGCTGGCATAGCGGCGCCGAGCGACCATACGCGCCTCCCCGGTACTTTTGGACAAGGGACGCGCACCAAAAGCGCCAAATAGCTAGCTGTCCTCCGGGCTAGGTGGGGTAATGACGTTGAAGAAGAGGATGCCTCGAGCGAGAGCGAGGAAGAAGCAGGGCCAACCGGTGAGGATGTCAAAATGGGAGATCTCGGTGCGGACGAAGAGTCAGCCGACGAGGAGGATGACCCAGATTTCGAGTGGGAGGGCACGGACCTATCCGCGCGTATGTCAGCGCTTGAGACCAACTTCAACACCTTTTAGACCAACTACGAGCGCGACATGGGCATCGTTCTCCGCTTCCAAGCGGACATCTATCGCCTCATAGGGGATACTAATGAGCCATTGCCTTCCTACTACCAGAACCCCTATGACCCCAACGCGCCCGGTTCCTCCCATCCCCCAACCCGGTGAAGCTTTATATGGTGTTGGCAGCTTTTTCTTTGTTTTTCCATGTTCACAGTTGTATGCTTTTTCCTGCACATGTAACACAGTCCTGTTGTAATAAAAACTGCATTTTTTCTATTTGTTTATTTTATTTTTCCGCACTTTTTATTCGCTTTGAGTTAGATTTTAGTCCTTTTTGCTTGAGGACAATGCAAAAGTCTAAGTTAGGGGGGGGGTCACAAGTGCGTATTTCTAAAACTTCAAAAAAATTCAAAATGCCAAGAAATTTCCAAAAAAAAAATCATAAAATTTTGAAAAATCCAAAAATATTTTTGTTCAAAATAAATAAAAATTGGAATTCAAATTTTGTAAAAATATCATTAAAAGTCGGTTTAAAGTCTCAAGTTGTAAACATTCAACATACACAAAGCCGAAATTGACCAAAGATGGAAATTGAGCGAAAATTGACGACTTAACGAATAAGTGTGGAGATTAACAAACCCGGTGAGATTCGAGCCTATCACTTTTTGCGAGTTTTTAAATCATTCCGAGTTAATTGTTGACTCAAAGTTCATTTCAGCACCTAAAAAAGTTGTCGAGGATCTCAAGTCTTTCATTTTGATCGGTTTTGAAAAATGTGTATAATATTGCTTTGAAAAACGTGCCAAATTAGTCTCTAAACTTAAATTCATCTCGAAATGCATAGGGTAACGCAATTGGCAATTTGGACAATGAAGTAGGCCATCGTTTGTCACCCCAAAAATATTAGCCATAAAAAGTCGTGAAAAATCTCCCTTTTGCAACCCAAATTGAGCCGAATAATTTTTCCCTTCCGTTTGATAACCCGAAAAACCCAAATAGCCTGAAATTGTGAAAAATGGAAAAATTCAGAATTCAGTCCAAAAAGTGCATATAAAGGGGCAAGAAAAAAATAGTTATGCTCAACAAAAATAACAAGAAAAGAAGTGAAAAACAGAAAAAGAAGAAAAAAAGAAAAAAAATGAGCAATAGCCCGGAAAAAGCACAAATGGACATCGCAAATTACTTTTCCAATTCCAACCTTCCCTACCTCCTTCATTTTACCCAATATACCCTAAAAACCCGAAAAAGTCCTAACCGAGTCCAAATTGCGAAAATTGATTACCGCGTGGAGAGCTAAGACACCAAAAGATAATAAAGGAGATTAAGTGCGCGAAATAGAGGCAATGTTCCCCTTTTTAAAACCGTAGTCCCTTGATGAGATCCTTTCACCATAAAATTTCCGTCTTTCTAATTGTATGCGTGATTTTGCTTCCATTACATTTACTCTTTATATCACGCATACCGAGAGAATAGCCATAATCCGAGATATTCGTTTGTGAGAGCATTCCGTGAGAACTTGAAATCAAAACGAATTTCCGGATGAGTAGCGTAATGATCAATCGGTGAAAATTGGCGGTTCAATTTCCGGCTTCGCACACACGCACTATGATTTGAGACTATTGAACATGACTTGATGATGACTATTTTCTGTAAGAGTTTGAATTGCACAATTTTTTTTGCGTATTTTGAATTTTCTTTTAGTCGAATTTTGTGGGTGTATTCTCAGCAAAACCCTCACGAGACAACACTCGTCCTACTAGGGTAACCTAGGGGTTTAACGGCTTGTTGCATACGCTAAATGCAATCGCTTACCCGCGAAAAAGGTATTTTATCCCAATAAAATGATTTTCAAGAGTTGAGCCGTGCTAGGATTCTTTTGCATTGCTCGGGACGCGCAAAGTTCTAAGTTAGGGGGGTTTGATTAGGCATAAATTCTTCCTAATTTATCCCTTGATTTAATTACTTTTAGCACCTCCAACAACGTAATTGAGTTGGATTTATCTCATAATTGTGCTACTAACTGATCCTAATGAGTACACCGAGTTTCTGGTATTTCGTAGTGGTTTTACAGGTAATTGATGTCAAGAAACGAAAGAAAGA
The DNA here is from genome assembly GCA_949130495.1 of Sambucus nigra. NCBI lineage: Eukaryota > Viridiplantae > Streptophyta > Magnoliopsida > Dipsacales > Adoxaceae > Sambucus > Sambucus nigra. The sequence continues at coordinate 641,191,865 of OX422209.1, read as the reverse complement.
AACCGGAGGAATCAAGAAAGAAAGAAGGAAAAGTCTCAAGAGCAAAAGCATAATTTCCACCCAGAATTCGGATGAGGTACCTAAAGAGAAGTTGAAGACATCCCATTCACGAGCACATAGAAAGAAACAGCACCTCAATCGGAATCCCGGAACAAAAGTTATGAGCAGTCAAAGAGGAACTAAAAAAGTCAAATAGCCGGACCAGTCCGCCCCTACCCCGAACCGGTCCGCCTTGCCAAACTCCAGAAGACCCCGTATCACATACAAACCGAAGAAGGCCAAAATAAAAAAGAACCGTTCCGACCTCGGACCGGTCCGCCCCAAAATAAAAAGAACCGATCCGCCTTGGGGGCAGACCAGTCCGCCTAAGCCCCGGTCCGGGCTTTGAGATTTGAAAATCTTCTCTCTTCCTAAAAAGACTCCTATTGCAGCTGACTTCCGATATTGTTGTAGGGTATAAAGACCCGATTTTTTTATTGTTATAGAAACGGAGAATTAGTAGGATTTTCCTCTCTTTTTCCAGAAACCCTAGTTTAGTTAATAATTTCATATTTAATTCAAGGATTGAAGACTTTATTCAGTAATTTTTTGTGAGTATCAGTTTCTTTCATTGTTTCACTTATTGCTTGGATAATTTTAGTAAGTGATTCTTAATTCTAATTCTTTTCTGCATCTAATTACTATTTTATTTAGAGTAATCATGAACACCTGAACAGTAATCATTATTTCCATCACTTTGAATATGTTAGGCTAGATTTCCCAAGGCCGGGATGCATGAACCCAGCTTGATGTGTTAGTGCGTGTGTATAAAATTAATCTGCTAAATTTAGTGATTGACCATGATCGTATTGCGTAGTTACACAACAATTATAGATCTTTATATCTCGTTTGCCTCTGGGTACTCATGATGATTTAGAGTGCAATTCGAGTGCTACTATCGCGATACTGATTTACTCATCCTCAGATTAGGTATGACGCGGGCTTGAACCTCGTATACATAATGCTTGAGAGTACAAAATTCCGGGTCAAATCAATCAGATAAATTTAAGATTAATATTATATCCGCAATACACTAGGGTTGGGGGATTGTATTCCCATCCTATTTTTCTCATCATTTAAACAAAAAGTTTCAAATCATCATTCATTCTTAATTTAGGTAGATTAGTATAGTTGTATTTCTTCAGAATTTCATTTTCGCATTTAGTTGTATCCAATCTCAAAAACCAAATCATTTTTTCCTTTTCTTTTTAGAGTCAAGGTTAGTATTCCTCCGTCTTTTCCCGTCGTCACAACTCTGTTGTCCTTCTTCCCTGAGGATCGATACCCAACTTACTGGGATTATTACTTGAGCGACAGGCTTACACTTGAGCCTAGAGTGAACGCATTTCTGAGACACATTTTCAGTCGCGTCAGCAGGCGTGCGCAGTGAGTACGGTGGGGGCGAATGAATACATTTCCATGGCTCGTTACAAGCCGAAGATCACGATAGGTATTATGGTCGACATCTACTACTTGTTGTAGGTAATATTTCATTTAATTATTTTATTTTATTATCGATACTTTGTTTCTTTTATGTTATGCATTAGCGTGTTTCATTTATATAGGACGAGTGTCAAAGTCGCATGTGTGATACGTCCTACGTGAGCAGAGATAAGAGGTGTTGTACACCCAGGCAAGGAGCATGACATATTACAGGAGATTTTTGACACAAAAGTCATGCTTAGAGTCATTTTCTGGTCCTAGCCGCCGTAGACATTGGCAAAGTATTCTTAAATATAGCCTTATGCAATTTCATTTTATTTTTGTTTGGTCCTATTCAATTTCATTTCAATTAAAACCATTAAAATTACAATCGGCAATCAAATCTTTAACCCAACTTATAGGAAGTGATCACATAGTCACGAGTCTCCCAATTTGAGAATATGACAATAATTTGAAAATATTTTGATTATGCTTAAAAACATGTCGTTTGAGATGTTTGAGGGTGAAAACTCAAACGGATCCGAAAGAGGCATGAACATCTCGTACGGGTCCAATGTAATTATAGGAGCTGACCGCGTAGTCACGGGTCTCCCGATTAGAGAATATGACGATCATTTGAAAATATCTAGATTATGCTTAAAAACAAGTCGTTAAAGGGTGAAAACCCCAACTAGCCCCCAAACGGCCCCGTAAGAGGCATGAACACCTCGCACTGAACCAATGTAACTTGTAGGAACTAACCACTTAGTCACGGATATCTCGGATTCAAAATACGACGATAATTTGAAAATATCAAGATTATGCTTAAAAATAAGCTGTTAAGGGTGAAAACTCAAACTAGCCACCAAACAGTCCCGTAAGAGGCGTTGACACATCGTATGGGACCAACGTAACTTGTAGTAACTGATTGCGTAGTCACGAGTCTTTCGATTTGAGAATATGACAATAATTTGAAAATATTTAGATTATGCTTAAAAACATGTCATTTTAGGTTGAAAACTCAAGCCATTCCTCAAACGGCCCCGTAAGAAGCATGAACACCTCGTACGGGATCAATGTAACTTATAGAAACTAATCGCGTAGTCACGGGTCTCCCAGTTTGAGAATATGAAGATAATTTAAAAATATCTAGATTATGCTAAAAACAAGTCGTTAAATGGTTAAAACCCAAACTAGTTAGACCAGAAAATATTTATATTGTGCTTTAAAACATGCCATTTGAGGGTGAAAACTCAAACCACTCATCAAACGGCCTCGTAAGAGATACTAACACCTCGCATGAGACTAATGTAATTTGTAGGAGCTGACTGCGTACTCACGGCTCTCCCGGTTTGGTTATATATCGATAATTTTAAAATATATAGATTATGCATAAAAATAAGTCGTTAAAAGGTGAAAACGCAAATTAGCGCATAAACGATCCTGTAAGAGGCTTGGAAACTTCCCACGGGATCAATGTGACTAGTAGAAATTGACCGCGTAGTCATTGGTCTCTCGATTTGAGAATATGACGATATTTTGAAAATATTTAGATTGTGCTTAAAAACATGTCATTTGAGGGTGAAAACTCAAACTAGTCCTCAAATGGCCCCGTAAGAGGCACTAAAATCTCGCATGAGACTAATGTAACTCCTAGAAGATGACTGCGTAGTCAGGAGTCTCTTGGGTTGAGAATATGACGATAATGTGAAAATATTCAGATTATGCTTTAAAACAAGTCGTTAAAGAGTGAAAACTCAAACTATCCCCCAAACGGTACCGTAAGAGGCATGGACACTTCGCACGGGGCCAATATAACTTGTAGGAACTGGTCGCATAGTCACGGGTCTCCCGCTTGAGATTATGACGATAATTTGAAAATATTTAGATTGTGCTTAAAAACACATCGTTTGAGGGTCAAAACACAAACCAATCCTCAAACGGATGACTAACACCTCGCATGGGACTAATGTCACTCGTACGAGCTGATCACGTAGTCATAAGACTTCCGATTTGAGAATATAATATTATTGTACCTCGTATATGCAATTTTTGAGCTTGAATAAGTTTTTTATTTAAATTACTTAGTTACTAAAATCATCTCTTTTTTTTATCCTATTTTTTTGCACGATAACATTTTATCATTTGCTTTTATTCAGGTGGAACACACGAAGAAGTCAATGGTTTACAATAAGGGGATTATTTTTTTAATGTCGTTAATATTTATGATTCTATTTTTTTATGTTATGGCCATTCATTTTTGTAGTTTTATTGTTAACTTTTATGGTCGTGCGGGCTTTTATAATTTTATTGTATTATTTTATGACCGTGCGGGCTTTACATTACACAGGTTTTAGAATGTTCGGAAAATAGAGGAAATGTTGTCCAATTTTTTTTTTTGTCTATGAACTATTAGGACTTGTAAAATTTTTAAGTTTATATGTACATTAGTTTATCTGCAACGTGCGAAATTCGCAATTTGTCAATTTTCTTGTTTTCAAATAACTATTTTTTTCTTTGATCCAAAAATTTGTCACAATTCAAAACCGTGCCAAAAGTGTATCAAAATTTGGCACGATTTTGAAGTATGTCAAAAGAGTCCCAAAATGTACTCAATATGACACCGTTAGTACCAGAAATATCAAATTCTGACACGGTTTAAAAGTGTGTCAAATGTGATCCTGTTTGACCAAATCTAACACATTTTTAAACCGTCCCAGAAAAAATAATGGCCATTTTGGAACACATGTTTCTGGCACAGTTCAAAACCGTGCCAGATTGTTGTTCTCGGTGTAGTGTATACACATTGTATAATGTGTTTCCCATTACAATAAAGATGTAGTTTTTGCATAAAAATCATAATATTTTCATGCTTGTACGATGACCAAAGTTGTCTTATCTGTTTCCAGTTTCCAGTTTCCAGTTTCCAGTTTCATTAACCATGGGTACGTCCTCTTGTAGAAACCTTGAAAGATTCAGTGTAAAAACCTTGAAAGATTCAATGTCATGAGATAAAACAACATTTTCTATTGCCATCTTTTGAAATCAAGTCCTTTGAATTGTTTCAGGTTTCTCACCAAGGCTTGCACGATCTGTAAGTTCGTATTTATAAGATTTGTCGCCACAGCCACACCACCCTCTAAATGGTCATTGGCAGGTGTGTGCAGTGAGTGCGGTGGGGGCGAATGAATACATTTCCATGGCTCGTTACAAGCCGAAGATCACGATAGGTATTATGGCTGACATCTACTAGTTGTTGTAGGTAATATTTCATTTAATTATTTTATTTCATTATCGATACTTTGCTTCCATTATGTTATGCATTAGCTTGTTTCATTTATGTAGGACGAGTGTCGAAGTCGCATGTGTGATACGTCCTACGTGAGCAGAGATAAGAGGTGTTGTACACCCAGGCATGGAGCGTGACGTATTACAAGAGATTTTTAACTCACAAATCATGCTTAGAGTCATTTTCTGGTCCTAGCTGCCATAGACATTGGCAAAGTATTCTTAAGTATAGCCTTATGCAATTTCATTTTATTTTCGTTTGGTCCTATTCAATTTAATTTCAATTAAAACCATTAAAATTACCATCGGCATTTAAATCTTTTACCCCACTTATAGGAAGTGATCACTTAGTCACGAGTCTTCAGGTTTGAGAATATGACGATAATTTGAAAATATTTTGATTATGCTTAAAAACATGTCGTTTGAGTTGTTTGAGGGTGAAAACTCAAACGGCTCCGAAAGAGGCATGAACATCTCGTACGAGACCAATGTAATTATAGGAGCTGACCGCGTAGTCACGGGTCTCTCAATTTGAGAATATGACGATAATTTGAAAATATCTAGCTCATGCTTAAAAACTAGTCGTTAAAGGGTAAAAACCCCAACTAGCCCCCAAACGGCCTCGTAAGAGGCATGAACACCTCGCACTTAAACCAATGTAATTTGTAGGAACTAACCACGTAGTCACGGATATCTCGGTTTCAAAATATGATGATAATTTGAAAATATCCAGAGTATGCTTAAAAATAAGCCGTTAAGGGTGAAAACTCAAACTAGCCACCAAACGGTCCTGTAAGAGGCGTTGACACATGGTATGGGACCAACGTAACTTGTAGTAACTGATCACGTAGTCACGAGTCTTCCGATTTGAGAATATGATAATAATTTGAAAATATTTAAATTATGCTTAAAAACATGTCATTTTAGGTTGAAAACTCAAGCCACTCCTCAAACCGCCCTGTAAGAAGCATGAACACCTCGTACGGGATCAATGTTACTTATAGAAACTAATCGCGTAGTCATGGGTCTCCCAGTTTGAGAATATGAAGATAATTTAAAAATATTTAGATTATGCTAAAAATAAGTCGTTAAATGGTTAAAACCCAAACTAGTTAGACCAGAAAATATTTATATTATGCTTTAAAACATGCCATTTGACGGTGAAAACTCAAACCACTCATCAAACGGCCCCGTAAGAGATACTAACACCTCGCATGAGATTAATGTAATTCGTAGGAGCTAACTGCGTAGTCACGGCTCTCCCGGTTTGGTTATATATCGATAATTTTGAAATATATTGATTATGCTTAAAAACAAGTCGTTAAAAGGTGAAAACGCAAATTAGTGCATAAACGGTCCTGTAAGAGGCATGGAAACTTCCCACGGGATCAATGTGACTTGTAAAAGTTTACCGCGTAGTCATTGGCCTCCCGATTTGAGAATATGACGATATTTTGAAGATATTTAGATTGTGCTTAAAAACATGTCATTTGAGGGTGAAAATTCAAACTAGTCCTCAAATGGCCCCGTAAGAGGCACTAAAATCTCGCATGAGACTAATGTAACTCGTAGAAGCTGACTGCATAGTCACGAGTCTCTTGGTTTGAGAATATGACGATAATGTGAAAATATTCAGATTATGCTTTAAAACAAGTCGTTAAAGAGTGAAAACTCAAACTATCCCCCAAACGGTCCCGTAAGAGGCATGGACACTTTGCACGGGACCAATGTAACTTGTAGGAACTGGTCGCATAGTCACGGGTCTCGCGCTTGAGAATATGACGATAATTTGAAAGTATTAGATTGTTCTTAAAAACATATCGTTTGACTCTCAAAACTAAAACCAATCCTCAAACGGACGCCTAACACCTCGCATGGGACTAATGTCACTTGTAGGAGTTGATCACGTAGTCATAAGACTTCCCAATTGAGAATATAATATAATTGTGACTCGTATATGCAATTTTTGAGCTTGAATAAGTTTTTTATTTAAATTACTTGGTTACTAAAATTATCTCTTTTTGGTATCCTATTTTTTTGCAGGGTAACATTTTATCATCAACTTTTATTCAGGTGGAACACACGAAGAAGTCAATGGTTTACAACAAGGGGATTATTTATTTAATGTCGTTAATATTTATGATTCTAATTTTTTATGTTATGGTTGTTCGTTTTTGTAGTTTTATTGTTAACTTTTATGGCCGTGCGAGCTTTTGTAATTTTACTGTTATATTTTATGACCGTGCGGGCTTTACATTACACAGGTTTTAGAATGTTCGAAAAATAGAGCAAATGTTGTCCAATTTTTTTTTGTCTATGGACTATTAGGACTTGTAATATTTTGAAGTTTATATGTACATTAGATTATCTACAACGTGCGAAATTCGCAATTTGTGAATTTTCTTGTTTTCAAATAACTATTTTTTTTCTTTGATCCAAAAATTTGGCACACTTCAAAATCGTGCCAAAAGTATATCAAAATTTGGCACGATTTTGAAATATGTCAAAAGAGTACCAAAATGTACTCAATCTGACACAGTTTGTACCAGAAATATCAAATTCTGACACGGTTTAAAAGTGTCAAGTGTGTTCCTGTTTGACCAAATCTTACACATATTTAAATCGTTCTAGAAAAAAAATGGCCATTTTGGAACACTTGTTTCTGGCATAGTTCAAAACCGTGCCAGATTGTTTTTGTCGGTGTAGTGTATACACTTTGTATAATGTGTTGTCCATTCAAATAAGGATGTAGTTTTTGCATAAAAATCATAATATTTTCATGCTTGTACGATGACCAAAGTTGTCTTATCTGTTTCCAGTTTCCATTATCATTAACCATGGGTACGTTCTCATGTAGAAACCTTGAAAGATTCAGTGCAGAAACCTTGAAAGATTCAGTTTCATGAGATAAAACAACATTATCTTTGCCATCTTTTGAAATCAAGTCCTTTGAACTTTTTCCGGTTTCTCACCATGGGTTGCACGATCTGTAAGTTCGTATTTATAAGATTTGTCGCCACAGCCACACCACCCTCTAGATGGTCATTGGCAGATGCGTGCAGTGAGTGCGGTGGGGGCGAATGAATACATTTACATGGCTCGTTACATGCCGAAGATCACGATAGGTATTATGGCCGACATCTACTAGTTGTTGTAGGTAATATTTCATTTAATTATTTTGTTTCATTATCGATACTTTGCTTCTATTATGTTATGCATTAGCATGTTTTATTTATGTAGGACGAGTGTCGAAGTCGCATGTGTGATACGTCCTACGTGAGCAGAGATAAGAGGTGTTATACACCCAGGCATGGAGCGTGACGTATTACAAGAGATGTTTAACACACAAATCATGCTTAGAGTCATTTTCTGGTCCTAGCCGCAATAGACATTGGCAAAGTATTCTTAAGTATAGCCTTATGCAATTTCATTTTATTTTCGTTGGTCCTATTCAATTTTATTTCAATTAAAACCATTAAAATTACAACCAGCATTCAAATTTTTTACCCAACTTATAGGAAGTGATCACGTAGTCACGAGTCTACCGGTTTGAGAATATGACGATAATTTGAAAATATTTTGATTATGCTTAAAAACATGTCGTTTGAGTTGTTTGAGGGTGAAAACTCAAACGGCTCTGAAAGAGGCATGAACATCTCGTACGGGACCAATGTAATTATAAGAGCAGACCGCGTAGTCACAGGTCTCCCGATTTGAGAATATAACGATAATTTGAAAATATCTAGATCATGCTTAAAAACAAGTCGTTAAAGGGTGAAAACCCCAACTAGCCCCCAAACGGCCCCGTAAGAGGCATGAACACCTCGCACTGAACCAATGTAACTTGTCGGAACTAACCACGTAGTCACGGATATCACGGTTTCAAAATATGACGATAATTTGAAAATATCAAGAATATGCTTAAAAATAAGCCGTTAAGGGTGAAAACTCAAACTAGCCACCAAACGGTCCCGTAAGAGGCGTTGACACATCGTATGGGACCAACGTAACTTGTAGGAACTGATCGCGTAGTCACGAGTCTTCCGATTTGATAATATGACAATAATTTGAAAATATATAGATTATTCTTAAAAACATGTCGTTTTAGGGTGAAAACTCAAGCCACTCCTCAAATGGCCCCGTAAGGAGCATGAACACCTCGTACGGGATCAATGTAACTTATAGAAACTAATCGCGTAGTCACGGGTCTCCCAGTTTAAGAATATGAAGATAACTTAAAAATATCTAGATTATCCTAAAAACAAGTCGTTAAATGGTTAAAACCCAAACTAGTTAGACGAGAAAATATTTATGTTATGCATTAAAACATGCCATTTGAGGGTGAAAACTCAAACCACTCATCAAACGGTCCCGTAAGAGATACTAACACCTCGCATGAGACTAATGTAATTCGTAGGAGCTGACTGCGTAGTCACGGCTCTCCCGATTTGGTGATATATTGACAATTCGAAAATATATAGATTACGCTTAAAAACAAGCCGTTAAAAGGTGAAAATGCAAATTAGCACATAAACAGTCCTGTAAGAGGCATGGAAACTTCCCACGGGATCAATGTGACTTGTAGAAACTGATCGCATAGTCATTGGTATCCCGATTTGAGAATATGACGATATTTTGAAAATATTTAGATTGTGCTTAAAAACATGTCGTTTGAGGGTGAAAACTCAAAATAGTCCTCGAACGGCCCCGTAAGAGGCACTAAAGTCTCGCATGAGACTAATGTAACTCGTAGAAGCTGACTGCATAGTCACGAGTCTCTTGGTTTGAGAATATGACGATAATGTGAAAACATTCAGATTATGCTTTTAAACAAGTCGTTAAAGAGTGAAAACTCAAACTATCCCCCAAACGGTCCCGTAAGAGACATGGACACTTCGCACGGGACCAATGTAACTTGTAGGAACTGGTCGCATAGTCACGGGTCTCCCGCTTGAGAATATGACGATAATTTGAAAATATTTAGATTGTGCTTAAAAACATATCGTTTGAGGGTCAAAACTCAAACCAATCCTCAAACGGACGCCTAACACCTCGCATGGGACTAATTTCACTCGTAGGAGCTGATCACGTAGTCATAAGACTTCCGAATTGAGAATATAATATAATTGTAACTCGTATATGCAATTTTTTAGCTTGAATAAGTTTTTTATTTAAATTACTTGGTAACTAAAATCATCTCTTTTTTGTATCCTATTTTTTTTAGGATAACATTTTATCATTAGCTTTTTTTCAGGTGGAACACACGAAGAAGTCAATGGTTTATAACAAGGGGATTATTTATTTAATGTCGTTAATAATTATGATTCTATTTTTTTATGTTATGGTCGTTCATTTTTATAGTTTTATTGTTAACTTTTATGGTCGTACGGGCATTTGTAATTTTATTGTTATATTTTATGACCGTGCAGGCTTTACATTACACAGGTTTTAGAGTGTTCGAAAAATAGAGGAAATATTGTCCAATTTTTTTTGTCTATGAACTATTAGGACTTGTAATATTTTGAAGTTTATATGTACATTAGTTTATCTACAACGTGCGACATTCGCAATTTGTGAATTTTCTTATTTTCAAATAACTATTTTTTTTCTTTGATCCAAAAATTTGGCACAATTCAAAACCGTTCCAAAAGTGTATCAAAATTTGGCACGATTTTGAAATATGTCAAAAGAGTACCAAAACGTACTCAATCTGACACAGTTTGTACCAGAAATATCAAATTCTGCCACGGTTTAAAAGTGTGTCAAATGTGTTCCTGTTTGACCAAATCTGACACACTTTTAAATCGTGCCAGATTGTTATTTTCATTGTAGTGTATACACATTGTATAATGTGTTGTCCATTCCAATAAGGATGTAGTTTTTGCATAAAAATCCTAATATTTTCATGCTTGTACGATGACCAAAGTTGTCTTATCTGTTTCCAGTTTCCAGTTTCATTAACCATGGGTACGTCCTCTTGTAGAAACCTTGAAAGATTCTGTGTAGAAACCTTGAAAGATTCAATGTCATGAGATAAAACAACATTTTCTATTGCCATCTTTTGAAATCAAGTCCTTTGAATTGTTTCAGGTTTCTCACCAAGGCTTGCACGATCTGTAAGTTCGTATTTATAAGATTTGTCGGCACAGCCACAGCCACACCACCCTCTAGATGGTCATTGGCAGGTGTGTGCAGTGAATGCGGTGGGGGCGAATGAATACATTTCCATGGCTCGTTACAAGCCGAAGATCACGATAGGTACTATGGTCGACATCTACTACTTGTTGTAGGTAATATTTCATTTAATTATTTTATTTCATTATTGATACTTTGCTTCTATTATGTTATGCATTAGCTTGTTTCATTTATGTAGGACGAGTGTCGAATTCGCATGTGTGATACGTCCTACGTGAGCAGAGATAAGAGGTGTTGTACACCCAGACATGGAGCGTGACGTATTACAGGAGATGTTTGACACATAAATCATGCTTAGAGTCATTTTTTTGTCCTAGCCGCCATAAACGTTAGCAAAGTATTCTTAAGTACAGACTTGTGCAATTTCATTTTATTTTCGTTTAGTCCTATTCAATTTCATTTCAATTAAAACCATTAAAATTACAACCAGCATTCAAATCTTTTACCCAACTTATAGGAACTGATTACATAGTCACGAGTCTCCCGGTTTGAGAATATGACGATAATTGAAAATATTTAGATTATGCTTAAAAACATGTCGTTTGAGTTGTTTGAGGGTGAAAACTCAAACGGCTCCGAAAGAGGCATGAACATCTCGTACGGGACCAATGTAATTATAGGAGTTGACCACGTAGTCACGGGTCTCCCGATTTGAGAATATAACGATAATTTGAAAATATCTAGATTATGCTTAAAAACAAGTCGTTAGAGGGTGAAAATTCCAACTAGCCCCGAAACGGCCCCGTAAGAGGCATGAACACCTCGCACTTAACCAATATAACGTGTAGGAACTAACCACGTAGTCACGGATATCTCGGTTTCAAAATATGACGATAATTTGAAAATATCAAGATTATGCTTAAAAATAAGCCGTTAAGGGTGAAAACTCAAACTAGCCAACAAACGGTCCGGTAAGAAGCGTTGACACATGGTATGGGACATACGTAACTTGTAGGAACTGATCGCGTAGTCACGAGTCTTCCAATTTGAGAATATGACAATAATTTGAAAATATTTAGATTATGCTTAAAAACATGTCGTTTTAGGGTGAAAACTCAAGCCACTCCTCAAATGGCCCCGTAAGAAGAATGGACACCTCGTACGGGATCAATGTAACTTTTAGAAACTGATCACGTAGTCACGGGTCTCCCAGATTGAGAATATGATGATAATTTAAAAATATCTAGATTATGCTAAAAACAAGTCGTTAAAACCCAAACTAGTTAGACGAGAAAATATTTATATTATGCTTTAAAACATGTCATTTGAGGGTGAAAACTCAAACCACTCATCAAACGGTCCCGTAAGAGATACTAACACCTCGCATCAGACTAATGTAATTCGTAGGAGCTGACTGCGTAGTCACGGCTCTCCCGGTTTGGTGATATATCGATAATTCGAAAATATATAGATTACGCTTAAAAACAAGCCGTTAAAAGGTGAAAACGCAAATTAGCGCATAAACAGTCCTGTAAGAGGCATGGAAACTTCCCACGGGATCAATGTGACTTATAGAAACTGACCGCATAGTCATTGGTCTCCCAATTTGAGAATATGACGATATTTTGAAAATATTTAGATTGTGCTTAAAAACATGTCGTTTGAGGGTGAAAACTCAAAATAGTCCTCAAATGGCCCCGTAAGAGGCACTAAAGTCTCGCATGAGACTAATGTAACTCGTAGAAGCTTACTGCATAGTCACGAGTCTCTTGGTTTGAGAATATGACGATAATGTGAAAATATTCAGATTATGCTTTAAAACAAGTCGTTAAAGAGTGAAAACTCAAACTATCCCCCAAACGGTCCCGTAAGAGACATGGACACTTCGCACGGGACCAATGTAACTTGTAGGAACTGGTCGCATAGTCACGGGTCTCCCGCTTGAGAATATGACGATAATTTGAAAATATTTAGATTGTGCTTAAAAACATATCGCTTGAGGGTCAAAACTCAAACCAATCCTCAAACGGACGCCTAACACCTCGCATGGGACTAATGTCACTCGTAGGAGCTGATCACGTAGTCATAAGACTTCCGAATTGAGAATGTAATATAATTGTAACTCGTATATGCAATTTTTAGCTTGAATAAGTTTTTTATTTAAATTACTTGGTAACTAAAATCATCTCTTTTTGTATCCTATTTTTTTTTAGGATAACATTTTATCATTAGCTTTTATTCAGGTGGAACACAGGAAGAAGTCAACGGTTTATAACAAGGGGATTATTTATTTAATGTCGTTAATAATTATGATTCTATTTTTTTATGTTATGGTCGTTCGTTTTTATAGTTTTATTGTTATATTTTATGACCGTGCGGGCTTTACTTTACACAGGTTTTAAAATGTTCGAAAAATAGAGGAAATGTTGTCCAATTTTTTTTTGTCTATGAACTATTAGGACTTGTAATATTTTGAAGTTTATATGTACATTAGTTTATCTACAACGTGCGACATTCGCAATTTGTGAATTTTCTTATTTTCAGATAACTATTTTTTTTCTTTGATCCAAAAATTTGGCACAATTCAAAACCGTTCCAAAAGTGTATCAAAATTTGGCACGATTTTGAAATATGTCAAAAGAGTACCAAAACGTACTCAATCTGACACAGTTTGTACCAGAAATATCAAATTCTGGCACGGTTTAAAAGTGTGTCAAATGTGTTCCTGTTTGACCAAATCTGACACACTTTTAAATCGTGCCAGATTGTTATTTTCGTTGTAGTGTATACACATTGTATAATGTGTTGTCCATTCCAATAAGGATGTAGTTTTTGCATAAAAATCCTAAATTTTCATGCTCGTACGATGACCAAAGTTGTCTTATCTGTTTCCAGTTTCCAGTTTCATTAACCATGGGTACGTCCTCTTGTAGAAACCTTGAAAGATTCAGTGTAAAAACCTTGAAAGATTCAATGTCATGAGATAAAACAACATTTTCTATTGCCATCTTTTGAAATCAAGTCCTTTGAATTGTTTCAGGTTTCTCACCAAGGCTTGCACGATCTGTAAGTTCGTATTTATATGATTTGTCGCCACAGCCACACCACCCTCTAAATGGTCATTGGCAGGTGTGTGCAGTGAGTGCGGTGGGGGCGAATGAATACATTTCCATGGCTCGTTACAAGCCGAAGATCACGATAGGTACTATGGCCGACATCTACTACTTGTTGTAGGTAATATTTCATTTAATTATTTTATTTCATTATTGATACTTTGCTTCTATTATGTTATGCATTAGCTTGTTTCATTTATGTAGGACGAGTGTCGAAGTCGCATGTGTGATACGTCCTACGTGAGCAGAGATAAGAGGTGTTGTACACCCAGACATGGAGCGTGACGTATTACAGGAGATGTTTTACACACAAATCATGCTTAGAGTCATTTTTTTTGTCCTAGCCGCCATAGACATTGGCGAAGTATTCTTAAGTATAGACTTATGCAATTTCATTTTATTTTCGTTTAGTCCTATTCAATTTCATTTCAATTAAAATCGTTAAAATTACAACCAGCATTCAAATCTTTTACCCAACTTATAGGAACTGATTACGTAGTCACGAGTCTCCCGGTTTGAGAATATGACGATAATTGAAAATATTTAGATTATGCTTAAAAACATGTCGTTTGAGTTGTTTGAGGGTGAAAACTCAAACGGCTCCGAAAGAGGCATGAACATCTCGTACGGGACCAATGTAATTATAGGAGTTGACCACGTAGTCACGGGTCTCCCGGTTTGAGAATATAACGATAATTTGAAAATATCTAGATTATGCTTAAAAACAAGTCGTTAGAGGGTGAAAATTCCAACTAGCCCCCAAACGGCCCCGTAAGAGGCATGAACACCTCGCACTTAAACAATATAACGTGTAGGAACTAACCACGTAGTCACGGATATCTCGGTTTCAAAATATGACGATAATTTGAAAATATCAAGATTATGCTTAAAAATAAGCCGTTAAGGGTCAAAACTCAAACTAGCCACCAAACGGTCCCGTAAGAAGCGTTGACACATGGTATGGGACAAACGTAACTTGTAGGAACTGGTCGCGTAGTCACGAGTCTTTCAATTTGAGAATATGACAATAATTTGAAAATATTTAGATTATGCTTAAAAACATGTCGTTTTAGGCTGGAAACTCAAGCCACTCCTCAAACGGCTACGTAAGAAGCGTGAACACCTCGTACGGGATCAATGTAACTTATAGAAACTAATCGCGTAGTCGGGTCTCCCAGTTTGAGAATATGAAGATAATTTAAAAATACCTTGATTATGCTAAAAACAAGTCGTTAAATGGTTAAAACCCAAACTAGTTAGACCATAAAATAATTATATTATGCTTTAAAACATGTCATTTGAGGGTGAAAACTCAAACCACTCATCAAACGGTCCCGTAAGAGATACTAACACCTCGCATGAGACTAATGTAATTCGTAGGAGCTGACTGCGTAGTCACGGCTCTCCCGGTTTGGTTATATATCGATAATTTGAAAATATATAGATTATGCGTAAAAACAAGCCGTTAAAGGGTGAAAACGCAAATTAGCGCATAAACGGTCCTGTAAGAGACATGGAAACTTCCCACGGGATCAATGAGACTTGTAAAATTGACCGCGTAGTCATTGGTCTCCCGGTTTGAGAATATGACGATATTTTGAAAATATTTAAATTGTACTTAAAAACATGTCGTTTGAGGGTGAAAACTCAAACTAGTCATCAAATGGCCCCGTAAGAGGCACTAAAATCTCGCATGAGACTAATGTAACTCGTAGGAGCTGACTGCACGAGTCTCTTGGTTTGAGAATATGACGATAATGTGAAAATATTCAGATTATGCTTTAAAACAAATCGTTAAAGAGTGAAAACTCAAACTATCCCCCAAACGGTCCCGTAAGAAGCATGGACACTTCGTATGATACCAATGTAACTTGTAGGAACTGATCGCATAGTCACGAGTCTCCCGCTTGAGAATATGACGATAATTTGAAAATATTTAGATTGTGCTTAAAAACATATCGTTTGAGGGTCAAAACTCAAACCAATCTTCAAACGGACGCCTAACACCTCGCATGGGACTAATGTCACTCGTAGGAGCTGATCACGTAGTCATAAGACTTCCGATTTGAGAATATAATATAATTGTAACTCGTATATGCAATTTTTGAGCTTGAATAAGTTTTTTATTTAAATTACTTGGTTACTAGAATCATCTCTTTTTTGTATCCTATTTTTTTGCAGGATAACATTTTGTCATTAACTTTTATTCAGGTGGAACACACGAAGAAGTCAATGGTTTACAATAAGAGGATTATTTATTTAATATCGTTAATATTTATGATTCTATTTTTTTATGTTATGGTCGTTCGTTTTGTAGTTTTATTGTTAACTTTTATGGCCTTGCGAACTTTTGTAATTTTATTGTTATATTTTATGACCGTGCGGGCTTTACATTACACAGGTTTTAGAATGTTCGAAAAATAGAGGAAATGTTGTCCAATTTTTTTTTTTTCTATGAACTATTAGGACTTATAATATTTTGATGTTTATATGTACATTAGTTTATCTACAACGTACGAGATTCGCAATTTGTGAATTTTCTTGTTTTCAAATAACTATTTTTTTTTTCTTTGATCCAAAAATTTGACACAATTCAAAATCGTGCCAAAAGTGTATCAAAATTTGGTACAATTTTGAAATATGTCAAAAAAGTACCAAAATGTACTCAATCTGACACAGTTTGTACCAGAAATATCAAATTCTGACACGATTTTAAAGTGTGCCAAATGTGTTCTTGTTTGGCCAAATCTAACACTTTTAAATCGTGCCAGAAAAAATAATTGTCATTTTGAAACACTTGTTTCTGGCACAGTTCAAAACCGTGTCAGATTGTTGTTTTCGGTGTAGTGTACACATTGTATAATGTGTTGTCCATTCCAATAAGGATGTAGTTTTTGCATAAAAATCATAATATTTTCATGCTTGTACAATGACCAAAGTTGTCTTATCTGTTTCCAGTTTCCAGTTTCATTAACCATGGGCGCATCCTCGTGTAGAAACCTTGAAAGATTCGGTGTAGAAACCTTCAAAGATTCAGTTTCATGAGATAAAACATTTTCTATTGCCATCTTTTGAAATCAAGTCCTTTGAATTTTTCAGGTTTCTCACCATGGGGTGCAAGATTTGTAAGTTCGTATTTATAAGATTTGTCGCCACAACCACACCACCCTCTAGATGGTCATTGGCAGGTGTGTGCAGCGAGTGCGGTGGGGGCGAATGAATACATTTCCATGGCTCGTTACAAGCCGAAGATCACGATAGGTATTATGGCCGACATCTACTACCTGTTGTAGGTAATATTTTATTTCATTATTTTATTTCATTATCGATATTTTGCTTCTATTATGTTATACAGTAGCTTGTTTCATTTATGTAGGACGAGTGTCAAAGTCGCATGTGTGATACGTACATGAGGAGAGATAAGAGGTGTACGTATTACAGGAGATGTTTGACATACAAATCATGCTTAGTCATTTTCTGGTCCTAGCCGCCATAGACATTGGCAAAGTATTTTTAAGTATAGCCTTATGCAATTTCATTTTATTTTCGTTTTATCCTATTCAATTTTATTTCAATTAAAACCATTAAAATTACAACCAGCATTCAAATCTTTTACCTAATTTTTTTTATGAAAAACATGTTGATGCAAATCAACTGCCGAGCGTGCCTTTCCTGTGCCAGACTGCTATACTATGTTTGCAAACTTTGGGGAAGTAAAATTGTTACCATGGCAGTAAAAACATTATTCAAATTAGCAATTATAGCAATTGACAACAAATTTGTCAATTGACTTGGTGATTTTCTCAAGAGGATCAACAAATTTGAACTCCAACACATCATATCCCCCACCACTTCGCTCTCCCCCTCCCAATATCTTGTATATATACGTTTTGTTGTTATACGCGGACATTAGCAACATCATTTTCCACGTAGCATTTTACTACAATTTTTAAAGAGTAATTTCAATAGGACTAAACTAACTTCATAATGATGAACTACTAAAACCAGCAGAAAAAGGCTAAATTCAGAATACGATATTAATTGTGCTGGTTCAGCTTAGTTCTCCCAACATTGAGTAGGATCCAATGTCGCATACTAACCATTTAAAAAGAAAGTTAGCATGCCCTGTTCATAATGGGAACTTTCGTTGATAAGAGTACATTTTCAAATGGGAAGGTGGAAATTTGTCTACAAGTTTGTATGTACATAGATGCACACCATATAATCTCTAAAAAAGTATCAACTTACTCCAAAAGTGTGAACCAGTGTAACCCCCCTCTCATTTTAGTGGTTGGATGAACGTGATAACCACGGGGGCATGAGTCGCATGTCATGTCTGTCATACACACAAGGTTGTGATAAATACTGGAAAATATAGCCTCAGAATCTTATGTATCCAAGTATAAAACATAGATCCAAAAATTTAGATGTTTGTCACCAATAAAAACTGAAAAAGTACAGCTGCTAAAACCAAATTGAATAACAAACAAAACACAGATAAGAAAATCCGTTAAGTACTTCCTCTAAAAGACAAGCTCATGGGGTTTCATGCCTGCTTTGAGAGAGAACCTTGCAGCCAAATAGGTCTTCAAGTCTGCAACTCCTTCGATGGTTTTTATCAATGCTTCGTCCACTGATTTCTGATCATCTTTCTTCTCCTGTGGGAGCTCATTTTTCTCCTACAATTTCAAAGTAAAAAATACATTACAAGATTTTAACAGGGAAAAAAAACATAAATAACCCGTGTTTTTAGAGAGAAGGGGAAGGGGGGGGGGGGGGGGGGAATGGAGCAAAAGTATGGTAAATATACACACCGTTTTCTCTGCCTCAAAGAACTCGCCCTCTCCTTTCTTCTTCTTCTTCTCAGCCTGCTTTGCAAAATACTTGTCTGTGAACTTTTCCACATTCAAGCCTGATATATCAACCTTGGTCGAAGTGGCAATCACATAAGCCTGATTCACACGTCTTAGAGGCACACCATTAATCTTGAAAGGACCTGTGATGTGAAAAAAACATAGAACGGAAGGGGAAATTAAGGGGAAAGCAAGGAATAGCAGAGCCCAAAAAAATACATATGTATATACATATATATTTTCTGAGAAGAATTTCACCGTCTATCCAAACAACATATAAACCTATGTATGAGCTGAGTGTAAAGAGCTGAGTGATATAGTCTGCACTTTCAATGCCAGACAAGTATACCCTCTAAACTAGTTTCAATTATTTGGATAACATACTCCAACCTCTAATAATTGTGGGGTGACTCGCTTAAATTCAATCTATACTCATAAAGTAACTTGCGACGTATACGAGTACCACTTTCTTGATAATGCAATACAGGAAAAAAAATATTACGATCACTATCAACTACAAATAAGTGATCTAGATATAGCTCGTTTACAGGGTTTTTGCTCATCTCCAACCTTTTTATGTTCCTGGGCACGAGCTACTAAAACTTTTTTAAGAGGTATTAACATTTTCCAACATTATATTGTATGTTTCAATCCAGTTTATTCTAAGGGTTTCGAGATACGTCGTGAAGAATTATAATACAGGTGGCTGTTAATTGTCTCCTGAATATAGCTGTTTTCCTTTCACTCTTCCAAAGCTGAAGTCTTAGATATCATTAAAACACGAGGAGTCAATTGAACTATTATAATGAGTCCTTCAAGATCTAGAAAGAAAAAAGGTGACAAGGTATACGTATTATAAAATGTTGAGAAATACATAAATTATTGAGGAAACGTGTCTAGGATTTGGATTATGACCGAGTTTGTTAAGCTTTTCTTTACATATCGGTGTCGACTACCTCAAGATATGGAAACCCAAAGGCAAGGCTCATTTTATTGAGAAACCACTTAAATTAAGAAGATAACATAACATAATTTGTGCATGTATTAATAAGACCATAACAATTATCTTACATAAGACATTATATTAAACACCATAACGATGACTAGAAACGGCTACTAGAGCGTTATGAACATTTGGTAGCTATAACAATTTAAATTCAATTCATTTTGTTGACATTTATAAAAAACACATATCGCAAGCAGAAGCAGAAGCAGAAGCCATTATCTTATAGAAAGAAAACAAAGTGAAAAATGGAAAAGAAAAGGTCACCAGTAACAAGAAGCAAGCCAGATGGAAGTTGTTTGAGGAACACAACTCTCTTTCCCTTGAACCTTCCAGCTAGTATAATCAAAACCGTGCCAGGTGTAACACTAGCCCTATACATAGAAAGAGAAATCAATATATAGATAAGAATCAGAGTATGTGTATGTATATAGTAAACGCACACATATATATATGTGCGTACCTGAGCTTGGTGAGCTTATGTTTGCGCTTGTTGGGGAAGGGTTTCTTGACATCGTCAGCGGGGTAGAACTTGGGGGCTTTCTCGGCGGGTTTGGCGTCAGCGGGCTTCTTGTCGTGGCGGGGGAAAACGCCGCCGTTTTTGGCCTTGATGGCCCAGAGACCCCTCTTGTGGTACATCTTGGACCGAGAGTACTTGCCCACGCCTCGGATCAGATCCGGGTTTCTGTTAACCTTGGGGGTCTTTTGTTTCGGCGCCATTGCTGCAGCAGCTCTCACCTCTCCTCTGCGTTTGTGCGAGAGAATTAGAGGAAATGAGTGGAGTGGCCACCCAATGTAATGAAGCAAATATTTGAAGAAACCCTCTCACAAACCCTAGTTCCGTGTACTGGGCTTACGAAATTACAACCTCTAGCTTTTAGGCCCATTTATGTATTGCCTCATATCCTATCCTAATAGTACAACCCAATCGGTTTATGCAGCAATTTAATTAAGTTAAGACTTAATTCTATCTAAGATGAATAAAATGTTTTTATAATTTAGAATTTAATTAATTGTGACATTTTCAAATTATATGTGTACAATAATTTAATTAAAAAAATATTGTGTATTTAATATATATTAATTTATGGGAAAAAGATTCATATATATGTATTAAATTTATTATATATGTATAGTAAATAAAATACGGTGAATTCTTAGTTGTCATAGTGGGTGAGAACGACGACATTTTTTACAGCATCTCAATAGGGGCTTGGGAATAGATTATTTTAAGGTTGAGGTAGGAAATTTATGTAGGGTGATTCGGATGGTGATTTTGAGTTCACAAATGATTCCGAATGGGCCAAGATAGGTAAAATTGAGAACTCGGAGATAGTATTTGGGTCCCATAGTCTTTTTAGACTAACCCGAACTCATGTAGGGGGTATTTGAATCAAATTTCGAGATTAGTGGGTTCTTAAAATATAAAGGTTAGGTGTGTGAGGAAGCCCTACCATTAATTGCAAACCTTGAAAGAGAGAATAAAGAAATGAGAAAGCAAGGAGAACGTTGAGAGGCTAATTGAGAGGAAAACTCAAGGGATTCTAGCAGCAGATCATCACACACAAGAGAGATCAGACCCTACAATTATTCCAAGGTAAGTAATTAACTTGCTTAATATTTTATGCATGTAAATTCAGTTCATATCATAGCAGGTGGTATATTGTGTTTTATAAGACTTTTAGGGAATGGGATTTAAATTAAAAGATGGGATTTGGGGGTGATAAGTAGTGTAACCATTTCTCAATACATATTCTAAAGAGAAATTGAAATATAAAGATTAAATCTTGAATGAGAAAATTGAGGAATTGCACAATCTTAAATGGAAATTAAGAGAGTGCATAGTTTTTGAATAAGATGTTAGATCCCATGAATTTAATTGTTTGAATGTGAAAATAAGTGTAATCATATTTAGAATTGATAAAAACTATAAATTTGGGTTAGATTGGTGATATATATGGGATTATTGATGGGAAGATGATGAATCCCACCTAAGAAAGAGAGTTACATCGCCAATCTCGTTAGAAGCTCATTCTAACGAGTTGAAATTCTCGTTCAAATGAAGTTGATATTTCGTTTGAACGATCCTTGGGTTTGGTCATGGAGATAGATGTATTTGTTAACACGTGACCGTTGGTTTTGTATTTTTCTGATTTTTTTAATTAGTTATGAATTTTCTACGAAAGAATGTTTGAGACCGAAATCTTTAGTTAGAAATCAAATTCGGGTATGGATGCACGAGTATTTTGGGGTGAAAAAAACTTGGGTTATGATTTATGAAATTGGGTTGGAATTTCAGAAATAGTTAGGTTACGGGCCGATTTGAGATAGGCTTAGTATCTGGAGTGAAATATTAACATGATATATATATAAATAAGTAAGTGACTACTTATGAATTTGGGAGTTGGATTTAGACTCGGAAATTGTAAGCTAATGCTACAAGTGACATGCACGGTTAGCCTATTATATATATATATATATATATATATATATATATATATATATATCTTTAGTCCTATCAGCGGAGGTTGCGCGATGTGGGTGATCTTCCCTGGAGAAACACAGCAGGTCAAGTATTAACTCCAGGTCATAGCACCACGCATGTGCCCTTGTAAGGGTTGAAGTTCGAGTTGAGGTAATTTTGGATATGGTTATGATTCACTATCGAATGTCTATGACCGCCTCCAGTACATTTGCGATTTTACCGAGTCGGTGTGAGAGTCGGACAGCCGGTAAACGGTATTGGTTGGTCATGTTACCGTTTTTCATTCGAACTTATGTATTTCAGAGTATTTTAGTCAAATGGATTGGATGGATTGGGTTTTTACCCGATGTTTTATTCGGGAACCTTATCTATTTATCTTTGCTTTACACTTTACATCGTGGTTTCATTTATATTGATTATTGTGTATGGCATTATTATGGTTCGGTAACAAAGTTATACGTTAATGAAAGACAAAATTTGGCACCGGCTTATTTAATTAATAGGTGGTTAGTAATTTAAAAATATTTTTGACACTGATGCTAAGAATGAACCAGATGAGACTCATATTATTTTAGTAAATGACTGATCGCCCATGATTGAAATCGACAGTGTGTCACACTAGTCTAATTTAATTGGTTATTGTTTATTTTGAGTTAATCTCTATCTCTATCATAAAAAAAAGACTCAAACTTTTGTAAGGGTCATAAGTTTAATTTATCTCTATATTTATCTATGACTTTAAAAAAATCTTAAAACTTTTGTAATGGTAATAAGTCTAATTTACCCTCATATATTTGGAATTTTCATTTATAGGATCTCTTCCTAATTCCTTATCCCCTCCTGAATTTTTACTCACTCGTACTTCCCCTTTCCTTTTGACTCCTTTCATCTTCCTCTTCCTCTTCCTATTCTCTTCCCCTTCCTTACCCACCAAAATCCTCTCTCTCTCCCTCTCACTCCCACTCGCAAGATCTCATTTTTCAGCAACCTCTTCATCATCACTTTCTTTATCTCACTTTATAAAAACCTCGCCATGAAAAAACCAAAAAAACTAGATTTACATTCCTCGTTGATTTTATGCATTTAAAAAGCCACATAAATCGTCAAAAAACCTCATAATGGGAGATGATTCACCTCTAAACTTAAATTCACATTTATTCCCAAATCATCGACTCTTCTTCATTATATTTACCACCTCAAAGCATAATAAATGATATTTTGCAGTACTCTTCTACATATATATTATTTGTGATTGAATATTTAGTATTTTTTTACTCCTTTGTGCTTAGGGTTGGGTTTCAATTGTCCACTTTGAATCTTGTATTTCACTACGAGTAGCTATAGTGTAACCCAACAGAGGTTAGGATTGTTTTAAAAAAGAGGAAAATAGGGAAGGCTTTAGGACCAGATGGTATCCGTATTGAGGTTTGGAAGTGCTTAAGGGATGATGGAATATCATGGCTTACAAAATTATCTAATAGAATTTTAATGACTAATAGGATGCTCGATGAATGGAGAAAAAGTGTTTTAGTTTCTATTAATAAAAATAAAGGGGACATGCAAAGTTGTTCAAATTATCGTGGTATTAAGTTAATGAGTCATACAATGAAACATTGGGAGAGAGTGATTGAATATAGATTGAGATTGAAGGCAACAGTATCTGAGAATCAATTTGGGTTTATGCTTGGGAGGTCAACAATGGAAGCAATCTATTTATTGAGGAGATTAATGGAGAGGTATAGGGAGAAAGAAGGATCTTCATATGATTTTTATAGATTTGGAGAAGGCGTATGATAGGATACCCATAGATATAATATGGTGGGTTCTACATAAAAGAGGAGTGACTCGCAGATGTATTGATGTGATCGAGGATGTGTATGATGGTGCGATGACTACGGTAAGAACGTCAGCCGGAGAAAGTAGTGAATCTTTAATTACGGTATGTCTACACCAAGGATCAACATTAAGTCATTATCTCTTTGCTCTTGTTATGGATGAGTTGACTAGACAAATACAAGATGAGGTGCCATGGTGTATACTATTTACAAATGATATTATTTTAGTGGATGAGACTAAGACGGGTATTAACGCTAGATTGGAATTGTGGAGAGAAACTTTAGAAACAAGAGGATTTAAAATAAGAAGAACAAAAACAGAATATGTGGAGTGTAATTTTAGTAGTAATAGGAGGACAAATTGAGATGTGGTGAAATTAGAGGGTCAAGAGATACCTATAAATGATTATTTTCTTTATTTAGTATTGATTATCTAAAAAGATGGAGATATTAGTGATGATGTTACTCATAGGATTGAAGCATGTTGGGTTAAGTGAAGAAGTGCTATCGACGTTTTGTGTGATAGGCGTATACCTTTGAAGTTAAAAGGAAAATTTTATAGGATGGCCATTAGACCTGCTATGTTATATGGGACAGAGTTTTGGACAACAAAGAAATAAAATGTGCAGAAAATGAGTGTGGCGGATATGTGAATGCTAAGATGGATTTGTGGTAAAACTCGAAAGAATAAATTTAAAAATGAACAAATTCGCGAAACGGTAAAAGTAGCTCCTATTGAAGATAAATTGAGAGAAAATTAACTTAGATGGTTTGGACACGTCAAGCGTAGACTAATGGATGCTCCTGTAAGGAATAGTGATTTAGTTAGTATTGATGGTAATACAAGGGGTAGAGGTATGCCTAAATTGACTTGGTGGATATTATAAAAAAGGACATGATGTCATGTGGTTTAATCGAAGATATTGCACTGGACAAAATGAAATTGAAAAATAGGATTCATGTAGCCGACCCCAAATAGTTGGGAAAAGGCTTTGTTGAGTTGAGTTGAGTTGTTATGGTTACTTATATATGGAGGACAAAATAGCCATTTTCATTATAGGTGTCGATTTTCCTAATTTATAAACCAATTTAATATGGGTTTTAATTAGTTTGCAATTTTGAAGGAGTAGATGGTGTTGGTTGTGATTATTATTACTAATGGGGCCTCTATGGATATAGAGGTAATTGTGTTTGGGTTGTGGCTTAGCATTGGTATTGAGTGGTGCATTTAATTTTATCTTATATATTTTTAGTGTTGAAAACACGACGATTCAAAATTATACAAAATGGCTTTGGAGGAACATGGTCAATAAGTTGGTTTAATCGTCGTATTAACAATGATATGAGGTTTGAGATTAAATAGCTGGAGGACTACTTAAAGAGTTTTCTACTGATCTTAATATTATGATTTGGTATATGGAGGTACATTTGTTTGACAATATATCAAAATAGTGCCTTCAACGAGTTGATTTTTGTGCCTACAAACCAATTTTTATCTTTCTCTTTTATATATTTATATTGCCAAGATGAGGCATTTGGTTTTGTAAGAGGGGAGCTCTCTTAGGGCTGGGGGTATTGCAATACAATCATAGGATTTAACCCATATAGATATGGTGATAATCCACTAACCCAAATATCCCCAATAATCACAGATAAACACATAATATTGTATATAACAAATACTCATATTGAACTCACAAATCACTAATGTATAACTCAATTAGTAATAAAAGAATCTAAAAACAACTCAGTCAAAGGAAGAAAGAAAGAAGCAAGCACTCTAAATACACCTAGCTAAGCAGTGAATACACTAAAATCCTTTAATGTCTCTAGTTAGCTAATAAAAGCTTCCTAATCAATATCAATGGTAAGTGAGTAAACTCTGGTTTGCAATAACTCTTTTGCTCTCAGGAATGGTATTTGATCTCTCTCTCTCTCTCTTTATCTATCTATCTATCTATCTATCTATCTATCTAGGAAGAACTCCCCTTCTCATAAGTGATTGGGATTAATAAATAGCTCCACCCCTTTAATAAGATGTCTCAATCCTCATAAATGTGAAAAAAATTCCCCTCACGCTTTAAGTCATAAACATTAAATGCCTGATGGGACAACCTATCCTATGTCATGAACATTAAATACCAGTACATACCTTTTGGCTACCAACTATGCGTCAGAGGATAGTCATAACGGTGTTAATCAACCAAACTGTCTGACAATTCCAATACCACAGTGGTTTACTCAAGTTTGGATTGGACAGCGGGTAAGTGGCGCATGACATCACTCAAAGTAGATGTGACTTTCGGTAGAGGGTTGTTTGGCTTAAGGCTCAATGTTATATGGAACTCAAGGTTACTCTGTATAAGCTTCCACTAAATATGATATTTTGGTGTTTTACCAGGTGTATCTAAAGTGGTTAAGATGAACTTTAACGTTACCTCACTTCTTAATCCTCTAAACTAGGTTCCTCTGAAGTTCCCACGGTGAGGTAATTCGGTAAAGCATATAAGCTCTCCCAAACCTGAAAAACGTTGCTAATGCCGTTTAATACAAGATTAAACTGTATAAGAAACTCCGAGATGTTTGTTGAAGAAACCCTTTTCTTTTGAAAATAAAAATGATAAACAACAAGATGTGTTTACAAAAACTTATGTACGAGAATAACCAAGACTTTGTAATCAGTTTTAAAACTAAGATAGTTTCAAAAATTCAGCACACTATAGAATGAGATGAGTAGATGAAGATAATCAGAACACACAATTTTTAACGTGGTAAAACCTTTCCCAATAGAGGAAACATCCACGGTGACTTCTAAGTCACGAAAGTAAAAATCCACTAAAAACAAATAACAGTTACAAACAATACAACATACATGCACACAACTCAGCCTATTCTAAGTTTAGGAATATACCCCACTTGGTGTCCTTCTAACTTCTTTATAGATCTGACTGTTGATGATGTTCTTCCAGTTTGATAACTTCCCCTTTGCTTTAGCTTCCTTGCGTCGACTCAATAATCTTTGATCTTATTCACAACACTTCCAGTATGGTAGTGTGTTAAGTGTTTGTGATGTGATTCCTATCAACACGCATGAACTCACACACACTTAGTTTTTACAGACAGTCCTAGAAAATTACATATAAAGACTATATGCTGTGATTTTCTTTTCTTTCTTTCTTACAGAACTTAAAACCTTTTTGACCTTTAATTTATCCCAGATTCCACGGATATCTTGCTTCAAAATCGGTCAAGATCTTAATCAATCTCTGTTTTAAAAATATTTTTGAGATTGAAAATCTCCAAGTGAGAATCCAACTAGGTCAAGGTTAAGTTTCATAAGAACAGAAACCATAAAATATTTACAGATCTGAATCAGCAAAGATTTTCATAAAACGAGAAATAAATATGCAGATCTAGTGAAATATAACATGCAAAGTGTAGATCTAAGATTTCTATGATAAAGAAATACAGATCTTCACAAAAATGTTTAAGTTGGTAATAAGATCACAGATCGAGAGGTTACAGCTTCAAATGAACAAACCAGTAACACCACTCTCTCTCAAACACTCAAGGTTGTGTTTGGGGTTTTGTATATACGAAGGTTTGAAGATGATTTGAAGTTGTTTAGGGTTAGGGTTAGGTTTTCTCTAACACAGTTTCCCTTTCTCTCTCTTCTCTCTTTTCTTTTTCTCTCTTCTCTCTCACTTCTCTCTTCTCTCTTTTTTTCTCTCAATTTGGACGACTGCCAAAAGTTCCCAAAGGTTGAGAATATGAGGGTTTATATAGGAGCCAAAGAAGGTTCTGGATTGCTGATCGAAATCAATGGTTGAGATCCAGTCTTCCTTATGTTGACTTGATCCAAGGGTGGTAAAATAGCGGTGGTTAAACTGAATGTGATTGGTCCATAGAGATAGCACAAGGATAGACTTAAAACGCATGCAGGCCATAGATAAGGTTTGATCTAACGATCCACAATACACCAGGCAGTTCTCTCACAAAACAAACAAAAAATGAGATATCAGGAACGTGACAAGTGTTGGCATTCTATTGGCTGGCAAACGCGCGTCAAAAGTAATTACAGGTAACACCCTGAAGTCTGTAGCGCTTTGATATTCTACCCAATCAAACATTCTAATGAAAAACATATTTTACATAATAGCATTTTAACCCCACAAAGTTTATAAAAACACTTTTTATTTAAGAAATCATTATTTTAAAAATGTTTAAAAATTCCCAAAAATTATTAAAACAACATTTTAAGGGGAATTTAACACACAATCTATTTTAAGCAATATATACACATGTATGCACTTCTAATGTGTGTAGTGTGATTCAATTATACCTTATTTGGATCATTGAAGAGGATTAGAGAGAATAATTCCGAGGTTCTTTGGATTCTAGGTTAGACAACCAATTTTGTCACTATTTCCAAATTAGTTGAGCACTTATACAATATAGACTTAAGTAAGTCAAAGGTATAAGGTGCTTCAATCTCCCCCTTTGGAAATATGAGACAAAATCTCCTTTGAGTTAGCTTAAACTCTTAGGGAACCAAAAAAAATAAAACCTAGTCCTATACAAAAGATACTATCTACCCATTTCCTAGAAAGTCAAAAATTACATAACTCAACTATTTACAAAATTGTACACTAGAAATGGTAGACAATCAGTAGAAGAGGTTCCTGCAAATATGCAGACTAAGATCAAGCAGTTTAGATGAAATGTGAACAAAATAATGAACCCGTAAGACTCAAATTTATCTCCCCCTTTGGAATATGAGACAAAATCTCCTTTGAGTTAGCTTAAACTCTTAGGGAACCAAAAGAAAATAAAACCTAGTCCTATACAAAAGATACTATCTACCCATTTCCTAGAAAGTCAAAAATTACATAACTCAACTATTTACAAAATTGTACACTAGAAATGGTAGACAATCAGTAGAAGAGGTTCCTGCAAATATGCACACTAAGATCAAGCAGTTTAGATGAAATGTGAACAAAATAATGAACCCTTAAGACTCAAATTTCTCCCCCATTTTGTCTCAAATGGACAAAGGGTAAAAAATTATGGTCTTAAGAGATTAATCAGCACATACCATACCTATAGAATTACGCAAATACAGAAATCTGTTATAGTCTAGAGGTTTAGTGAACATGTCTGCAAGTTGCAGATCAGTAGGCAGGTAATGAATTTCTAACTCCTTAGTCTCAACAAGTTCGCGTATAAAGTGATGTCTTATTTTAATATGCTTAGTTCGCGAGTGTTGAACCGGATTTTTAGATATGTTAATGGCGCTTTGATTGTCACAATACAATTGTAACTGATCTTCTTTAATCCCATAATCGCTTAACATTTGTTTTATCCATAATAATTGAGCACAGCAACTTCCTGCTGCTATATATTTGGACTCAGCCGTAGATAAAGATGTGCAATTCTATTTTTTGCTACTCCAACCTACTAAATTATTGCCGACATAATAACAGGTACCTGATGTACTTTTACTGTCATCAGTACAACCGGCCCAATCAGCATCAGTATACCCTATGATGGTGCTGCAGGTATCATTAGTATACCTAAGTCCAAGATTAAGAGTGCCTTTTATGTACTTTATTATACGTTTTACACAAGATAAATGGCTCTCTTTAGGGTTATTCTGGTAACGAGCGCACAGACATACAACATACATTATATCTGGTCGTGAGGCTGTTAGATAGAGTATACTACCAATCATACTACGATAAAGTGTGGAATCAACTGACTTTCCATTTTCATCTTTACATCATTTAACAGTAGTACTCATAGGCGTTTTGGCAACTTTAGCATTATCTAAACCAAATTTCTTAACAAGATCTAAGGCATACTTAGTTTGAGAGATAAATAATCCATCAGAATTCTGTTTTACTTGAAATCCTAAGAAAAGCTGTAGCTCCCCCATAAGGGACATGTGAAACTCCTTGTGCATAATAGCAGAAAAAGATTTAACTTCAGATGTTGAAGTAGACCCAAAGATGATGTCGTCTACATAGACTTGGGCTATAATAATGTTTTTGTCAAAATGTTTGACAAAGAGGGTCTGGTCATTTCCTCCTCTCTTAAAACCCTTATCCAACAAAAAGTTGGAAAGGCGTTCATACCAAGCTCTATGAGCTTGTTTTAAGCCATAAAAGCCTTTTTTAGACGAAAGACATGGTCTGGGTATTTAGGGTCAATGAACCCTTTGGGTTGTTCTACATATGTTTCTTCGGACATAATTCCATTGAGGAAGGCAGACTTGACATCCATTTGATAAAGTGTAAATTTTAAGTGACACGCTATGGCGAAAAGAAGTCGAACAGATTCAAGACGAGTGACAGGGTCAAATGTCTCGCTAAAATCTATCCCTTCTATTTGTGAGTAACCTTGAGCAACTAGTCTAGCTTTATTTCTAAGGATTACCCCATTTTCGTCAGATTTGTTCTTAAAGATCCAACGTGTGCCAATAACATTTTTGTTTTGAGACCGCGGTACAAGATACCAGACATCGTGAATGACAAATTGTAAAAGTTCTTACTGCATAGCAGAAATCCAGTGTGTGTCATTCAATGCTTCATTAACATTTTTCGGTTCCACTAGGGAGACGAAACATGCATAATTAGCATAATTTCTTAACTGGGATCTAGTACGGACTGGCTCATTAGGATTACCGACCACGTTGTCAATGGGATGATCTTTAGAGACCCAGCCAGGTACTTCTGGACTCTCAATAGGTAATGAGTCATCTATTTCTGGTGAATCAGTTTTGAAATCATTTTCAGATTCAACCACAATAGGTGATTCAGATATCTTATTTTCGACAATAGTGTCGCTTATAATTACATTTATCGATTCCATAAGGGTCTTAGTACGCAGATTGTATATACGATAAACACGAATGTTTGAGGAGTAACCTAAGAAGATGGCTTTATCACCACGCGTCTCGAATTTAGACAAATGTTCTCTGTCTTTACAGACATAACACTGACTTCCGAAAGTTCTTAGATATTTCAGATTAGGCTTCTTACCGTACCACAACTCATAAGAGGTTTGTTTAGTGTTTTTCCTAAGGTAAACACGATTAATGATATGACAAGCAGTTCTAATAGATTCTACCCAGAAGTATTTAGGTAGAGATTTGGCATGCAACATGACACGTGCCATCTCTTGAAGAGTTCGGTTTTTCCTTTCGGCAATACCGTTTTGCTGAGGAGTCTTAGGGGCACTAAATTCGTGTTTGTAACCGTTGTAGTCACAATATTCAACTATTCCTGTGTCTATAAACTCTCCCCCTCTATCGCTACGAATGCGATTGACTTGTGTGTCCTTCTCATTTTCAATTCTTAGTAAAATTTTCAAAAATTTCTGAAACGTGTCAGATTTATGTTTCAAGAAGGCAACCCAAGTGAATCGTGTAAAATCATCAACCATGACAAGGATATAACTGTGTCCACAAAGACTAACAGTTCTAGAGGGACCAATAAGGTCCATATGGATGAGATCTAAAGGTCTAGAGGTGAGAATGTCTTTAACCTTTTTATGCGAAGTCTTAACTATTTTTCCTTCCTGGCAATGACCACAAACAACACTGGAAATAGGTTTAATTTTAGGAATTCCTCTAACAATCTCTTGACTAGACAATCTACCAAGGATATCATAACTTAGGTGACCCATACGATTATGCCATATTTCATTGTCATCCATTCTGACAATGTTACAGGTTTCAGAACTAGTCTTGACAGTATAATAATTGTCAGGTGTTCTAAATCCGGTAATAATGCATTCACCTTTATCATTTAGAATTTTGCAATTGTTCTTTGAAAAGGTAACAGTATGATCTGAGTCACAAAATTTTGATATACTTAGGAGGTTGGCTTTATGGCCTTTAGCTAAAAGTACATTTTCCAAAACAGGCATTCCCTCTTCTTTTAGGGTTCCTTTACCTATGATCTGGGATGAAACTCCGTCACCAAAAACTACTTTACCTCCAGAAAATCTGGTTTTGTTTAAGAGTTTGGTTTCATCTCCTGTCATATGTTTGGAGCATCCTGAATCTAAATACCAACCAGATGAAGTGTGTTCAGCTTTTAAGGCAGTGATAACAATGTTACACTTCATTTGGGGTAAAAGATCATCTTTTCTAACCCAAATAGCTCTAGTTTTAATTTTGCGCAAGTTGGCCCTCATTTGATAAAATTTTCGAGAAGCAGTTTTTTGTCGAAAAACATTTGGAGCAACAAACTGATTATTGTGGAAAAGTTGAGCTATTGGTTTAGGAAAGTTTCTGGGAGCCTTTCTCTTAAATGAACTCTTAGTTTTGGTCTTTCTATTCCTGTAGTTAGAGTTCTTATCAGGTTGTCTTGGGAGGACATAATGGTTACGATTTTGCCTAGAATAGTTAAAGTTCTTGTAAACAGGAGTGTTGTACACAGGGGTGTTTAGACGCCTAGCATAACAACCTTCAAAGGAATGACCATAAATGTCACAGTAGGAGCAATATTGATTGCTTGAGGGATGAACTTCCTTAGGAAAACTTCTAAAGATGGGTTTAACAGCATTCTGTTCAGAAGTCCTATTCCTAGGAGGTATGGTTTTAAAGGTAGATTCAGCCTTTCTGATCAAAGGACAGA
Organism: Sambucus nigra; assembly: GCA_949130495.1. Lineage (NCBI taxonomy): Eukaryota > Viridiplantae > Streptophyta > Magnoliopsida > Dipsacales > Adoxaceae > Sambucus > Sambucus nigra. The sequence continues at coordinate 641,159,050 of OX422209.1, read as the reverse complement.
CGTATTTAGTCTCAAGTGTACTGTCAGCCTTAGAATTACTAGACTCTCCAATGTCTTTCTGTTGTTCCTTTTGATCAAATTCCTTTTTAATAAAATGAAAATCTGGACATGTTTCGATTGGTCTTTTGCCCCCAGACACAAACTTAATAGGTTCAAGATTTGTAGTTTGTGGTTTATTCTTAGGGCATAATCCAATACCGGTTCTATCATCAGAATTGGTCTTGGAGTCAACAACAAAGTCAGTGAAACAATTTGAATTATTTTCAAACTTAGAATTTTTTTTTGAAAACAGTAGCTGTCTTTGTTTTTGCTTCCTCCAGTTCTAATAATGTTCCCTTGTATTTCATTTCCAGGGTTTCATTAGTTTTAGTCAACTCTTTTAATTTTTGATCAAAAGTTTCAATTTCAGATTGATGTGACAGACACTGGTTAGTGTACTTTTCGGCATTCAGCTTCACAATAAGACTTAGATCATCTAATTTCTTAGTCAGGTCTCTAACAGTCTTCTCCAGTCTAGTGCCTTTTTAAGAGTTTTAGCATACAAAGTATGAATATCTGGGAGGTCATCTGTGTCTGAGTCGCTAAGTGAAGTGTGTGTAGTGACCCCTAACGATTCAGTTTTAATACTCGCGCACCCATTTACATCGTCGTTATCGAGATCTCTTTGACTCACACACACGGAACTAGAGCTAGCAACATTTTCAGATAACAAGGCATCTAGGCCAATCAAAGTAGTATTCACAAAAGCAGGAGTAGAAGTATCATTATCACACACAGGCATATCATCATTGTAAATGATCTTAGCATAAAAGGACGTGCAAGGGTCTAATACATTTGATGACTCAAGTTCCTCTTCATCAGAGTCACTTGAATCATCCCAAGTTTTACAGACATTGGCTCTATTGTGCGTGTTGGTTTTATTCAGATTAACTCTGCAATCGTGAGCAATGTGACCTAGTTTCCCACATCTAAAACATTCAATCTTTTTAAGGTCTCTGTTAGATCTGAAGTTGTTGTCCTTAAGAGGTTTGTCAAGACCTCTCTCATGAGGTTTGGGATTAGACACAGTTGGATAATTAGTCTTGCCTTGTTTAGATGCCTGTTTGTTTCTAAATTTAACAATTTTCTTAAATTGTTTTGACATTAAGGCAATGTGATTATCTAGTTTGTCTATATCACACTCCTCATCAGAGTCACAGTTTGTCAAATTAGTTGATTCGTATCGAATATTGCATATTTCCACCCGTTATCTTTATGCATTCTAGCACTTTTACGGTCCTAAATGCCTATAATTATGATCATTAACCAGACAACCTTGGATTTGGATATATACATGCTTTGCAGGGGTTATTTGTGCTTTTGTAGGTATTGGAACGCTAAAAGTGAGGTTCGGTTGCATTTCGGAGAAGTTCCGTCATCGAATGCTACTTCAAGGGAAATTTAGTCTTTTTAAACTCACTATTTTTTATGGAATGAAGTTACCAACATGTAGATCATCAAATTATCTTTCCGTGGCCACTGACCGTGCGTCATTCTGACTCCGTATGTGGAAGTTATCCCCATTTTCGGAAGGTTTCGGTATTTTCTTCTACTTCAAGGGCATTTTGGTAATTTCATACTGCATAATTTGGAGGGTTTCAAAATAGAATCATGTAGAGAATTGAATTAGCTTCGCGTCGGTTCTGACCACGCCTCATTTCGATTCCGTATGAGGGAGTTATAGCCGTTTCCGTGCAACGCGTCAAAATTGGTTCAAAGTGGAAAAGGGGGCTGCCTCAAGCCCAAGGCAAATTCCAAAAGTGCGGTCGACCGGTCCCAAAATAGAGGTCGACCGGTCCCATCAGATATGTACGAAAATTGACTTATTTTGGTTTTTTTGGCTTGGTTTTGTTTGGGGTTTATTTTGGGGTATAAATAGAGTGTTAGGGGAATTTCTTTGGAGATATATTTCATTTTAGATAGAATAGTTAGGGGTTGGGTGATTTGCTTAGTTCTTCTTCATTTTTTCTTGGATTGACACACTTTTGGGCTTGAATGTTGACTATTCATCATCCTCTCCATTAATATAGTTTGTATTTCTTCATTTATTGCTTTCTAGTTAATTTACAAGCTTTCTAATTTAGGTTTACATGCTTTATTTACATGCTTTGATTACTTGCTTTGTAGTGTAATTTTACCGCGTTTATTTACCGCTTTCCATTTACCGCGTTTTTAACATGCTTTCTAGGTAATTTAAATTAGGTTGTGTTTGAATTGAACTCACTCGGGTTGACGTGTTGCTTTGCTTTGGTGATGGAGTTTACGGGTCTATTTCGAGTGTGTTGTCCTAGTTATTACGCCTAGGAGATTTGACGGGGCATATCATGTATGTCCCGTGCTTACGACCTTTCGCGCGTAATTTCCGGGATATTTGTTGACGCCAAAATCTTATTAGGCTTTTATGATGATTTAGGGCGTAACAACCCTTGATTTAATTAACTGTCGAAACGAGACGCACTTGTAATAACTCGTCGACCCATGTAACCATTTTATACTAATTAACTCGGGTGAGGGATATTCGACGCAACCTATAGCTTTACTCGCTTTCATAATCTAGTTTCAACACATTGCCTAGATTAATTTTCCTTTTAGTTTGTAATCATCTTTTACACTTTTATTTCGGAGTATTAAATCACTTAAATTCTAACATCTCGTCTCTGTGGATTTTCGATACCCGACTTACCGCTGTGCTTGCCTCGCAAGTGTAGTAGTAACTTAGGTTTTTGTATTGAGTTGGCGAAACGAAAACAACGATTAGCGTCTTTACACGCGCTACTTTTCGCACTTGATCATTAGTCTCATGTTTAGATATCTTAGAGGAAAAACTCAAGTTAGAGTTGGGCTGTTTTCTTTGAGACTTATTTAATTGTTTCTTAAAGTCTAATTCCATTTCCACAGTCCTAAGTTTGCTACTGAGTAACTCAGGGGTGAGGTTTTGATCACTCATCTCCTCAATATTATACCTTTTGTTGTCAAACTTTTGTGGTAATGATCTTAGAATTTTAGAAACAATCTCATTCCTATCATATGTAATACCATTAGCATGCAACTTAGTAACTATATCAGTTAGGTTCATGTAAAAGTCGTCAAAAGACTCAGAGTCAGACATAATCAAAGAGTTGTACTGCTGGGTAAGCATTTGAGTTTTAGCAGCTTTAACTCTTGAGTCTCCTTCATGGGCAGTGATTAATGTGTCCCAAGCTTCCTTGGAAGTGGCACAAGATGAGATTCTCTTGAACTCATACCTCACTTCTTAATCCTCTAAACTAGGTTCCTCTGAAGTTCCCACGGTGACGTAATTCGGTAAAGCATATAAGCTCTCCCAAACCTGAAAAACGTTGCTAATGCCGTTTAATACAAGATTAAACTGTATAAGAAACTCCGAGATGTTTGTTGAAGAAACCCTTTTCTTTTGAAAATAAAAATGATAAACAACAAGATGTGTTTACAAAAACTTATGCACGAGAATAACCAAGACTTTGTAATCAGTTTTAAAACTAAGATAGTTTCAAAAATTCAGCACACTATAGAATGAGATGAGTAGATGAAGATAATCAGAACACACAATTTTTAACGTGGTAAAACCTCTCCCAATAGAGGAAAAATCCACGGTGACTTCTAAGTCACGAAAGTAAAAATCCACTAAAAACAAATAGCAGTTACAAACAATACAACATACATGCACACAACTCAACCTATTCTAAGTTTAGGAATATACCCCACTTGGTGTCCTTCTAACTTCTTTATAGATCTGATTATTGATGATGCTCTTCCAGTTTGATAACTTCCCCTTTGCTTTAGCTTCCTTGCGTCGACTCAATAATCTTTGATCTTATTCACAACACTTCCAGTGTGGTAGTGTGTTAAGTGTTTGTGATGTGATTCCTATCAACATGCATGAACTCACACACACTTAGTTTTTACAGACAGTCCTAGAAAATTACATATAAAGACTATATGATGTGATTTTCTTTTCTTTCTTTCTTACAGAACTTAAAACCTTTTTTACCTTTAATTTATCCCAGATTCCACGGATATCTTGCTTCAAAATCGGTCAAGATCTTAATCAATCTCTGTTTTAAAAATATTTTTGAGATTGAAAATCTCCAAGTGAGAATCCAACTAGGTCAAGGTTAAGTTTCATAAGAACAGAAACCATAAAATATTTACAGATCTGAATCAGTAAAGATTTTCTTAAAACGAGAAAGAAATATGCAGATCTAGTGAGATATAACATGCAAAGTGTAGATCTAAGATTTCTATGATAAAGAAATACATATCTTCACAAAAATGTTTAAGTTGGTAATAAGATCACAGATCAAGAGGTTACAGCTTCAAATGAACAAACCAGTAACACCACTCTCTCTCAAACACTCAAGGTTGTGTTTGGGGTTTTGTATATACGAAGGTTTGAAGATGATTTGAAGTTGTTTAGGGTTAGGGTTAGGTTTTCTCTAACACAGTTTCCCTTTCTCTCTCTTCTCTCTTTTCTTTTTCTCTCTTCTCTCTCACTTCTCTCTTCTCGCTTTTTTTCTCTCAATTTGGACGACTGCCAAAAGTTCCCAAAGGTTGAGAATAGGAGGGTTTATATAGGAGCCAAAGAAGGTTCTGGATTGCTGATCGAAATCAATGGTTGAGATCCAGTCTTCCTTATGTTGACTTGATCCAAGGGTGGTAAAATAGCGGGGGTTAAACTGAATGTGATTGGTCCATAGAGATAGCACAAGGATAGACTTAAAACGCATGCAGGCCATAGATAAGGTTTGATCTAACGATCCACAATACACCAGGCAGTTCTCTCACAAAACAAACACAAAATGAGATATCAGGAACGTGACAAGTGTTGGCATTCTATTGGCTGGCAAACGCGCGTCAAAAGTAATTACAGGTAACACCCTGAAGTCTGTAACGCTTTGATATTCTACCCAATCAAACATTCTAATGAAAAACATATTTTACATAATAGCATTTTAACCCCACAAAGTTTATAAAAACACTTTTTATTTAAGAAATCATTATTTTAAAAATGTTTAAAAATTCCCAAAAATTATTAAAACAACATTTTAAGGGGAATTTAACACACAATCAATTTTAAGCAATATATACACATGTATGCACTTCTAATGTGTGTAGTGTGATTCAATTATACCTTATTTGGATCATTGAAGAGGATTAGAGAGAATAATTCTGTGGTTCTTTGGATTATAGGTTAGACAACCAATTTTGTCACTATTTCCAAATTAGTTGAGCACTTATACAATATAGACTTAAGTAAGTCAAAGGTATAAGGTGCTTCAAAACCTTGTCAGGCTTAGTTTCTTGCGAGTACCGTTTGACCTCACACTAAAAGTTACAACCGTTACAACTTACAATCGATGCATTTAAAAGATACAATTTGCTTAAGTAATCAAAATGAAAAAAAGATGAACTCTCTCGAAAAGCATCCTCACTATGCTCCCTTGCTGAGCTTCTTCACCGAGCATCTTCATTGCCTTCCTGCTTCTTCCTTCAATCCTTCTCTTGATCTTTTTTTATTAGGAGGGGGAGTTATCTTTAATCGCAAGACTACTTTACAGTTCCCTATATTTGCCCTTTTGTGTAGATATTAGTTGTGAGCGAAAGAAATGTTTGCACGAAACTTCTTAATCTGATGGACCACCTATTATTCTATGCAAAAAACTTCTCGATGTGCCTCAAATGCGATTGTTGTCATTATGACGGGTATCTGAGCCAAAGTTCTTCACTGCCTGGGTGTATGGCAAGGGGACATCGTGAACTTTTTGAACAACGGATGGGAGTTTGGCATATATTTTCTGTCGAGTAGCCTCCAACTAGTATAACTTATTTATCTGTAGTGAAATTTCTCCCTGATGCATCTTTGAATCTAAGTCGTCATCATTCTGGTTGTTTAAAAAGGAAAATTCTCCCCGATCTACCTGAGTCAAAGCTATCAGCATTTGGGCTTATGGCGAGGGGACATCGTGATCTTTTTTAACTATAAGTAAAGGATGACGCCCATTTTGACGAGTGATATTGGTTCTATAAACCTTCATACCTTTATTAAAAATTCTCCCTAGTGTATCTCAATCCGTTCTATCATCATCGGGGCTTGTAGCGAGGAGGTAACCTTCACTTAGGCCTTTGGTATTCTATTAAATTTCAAAATTGGTGCCAAATTATTTTTTTCCTAGAAGCAACGTTCTCTCTCTTCCACACGTGACCTCATTAATAACGCGACGATGTCTCTTCAATTTCCAGAGTAATTCCCAAAGTGCCACGTGTCTTTTGAAATAATTACTGACGACTGAGCATATGCTAGCATGGGAAACTCAAACGTTCTTTTGAAACTCCCAAATGGCTAATATATCCACAATTAGCATTTTTTATTCTCTTACCTTTCATTTGCCTTCGTCTTCTCCAGAGCTTTTATAGAGAGAAAAAATTCCTTCGCCATTATTGTACTTCCTTTCAAGCTCTAACCTCTGAAAAACTCTTCCCTTCCTCCATTATTACCGCCTTCAGCCTTCTCTTTCCTCGATTTCTTAAATAATCACCTTCTTTTCACGCTCCAAGTTCCATTCATGGATTTTTCAATCGTCCCCACTGTTCCAGCTACCACCATCCCCACTGTTGTTACCCTAGACACTCATCCAGATGGTGGCACGATAGGAATAACTACGTTTCCATCGTCGTTCACCCATCTTTGGTGAGGGCGATGACTTTTTCGACTAGTGTAGAACCTTCTCTACCAGTGTGACCCCCTACTTTTTAGTGACGAAGAGATCGATGATACATTATGGGGATTCTTGCCCCCAATGGGAACTCTGAGGTTTCTTTTAGACCATAGGGACTTCCCTTATTCCCAGATAGATTTTAAAGAGCCTGGAGGTTGCCCCACTCACTTTACCGCTTGGAGTAGCTATATGCAAGCTACTTATGCTGATATCCTCATAAAGGTTGAGCTATATCATGCTTCTTGGTTTGGGGAGTTTACTCTGTCAAGCATAACACTGCTCTCCAAGTATTAGTGTCTCAATCGAATGTCACCATGCATACTTTCGTTGCATCCTGGGGAGAGTTCAACATCCCCCTTGAGGATGTTTGTGAATTGCTTGGGATTGAGCCCACGGGTACTTCATTTTATTCTAACGAGGCCTTAGATGCCGAAGAAATAGTTGCTCATGCGAACTTGGACCAGATTTATCGAAGTTACACCAAAACTTCAAACAAAGCCACATTCACTCCTCTCATCGATTACTTCTTCCATACCCCTTTTGCCAAGGAAGGCTCTTCTACTTATGGTAAGGGTAAGGATACACCCTTAGAGTTACCTGTTCTGGTCATTCTTTTTCGGTATTTATTGCCTGGTAAACCCAATGAACAACCTCGAAGGAACTTAATAAATATTTCCATTAGACTGACAATGGGGGGTCAAGCTCCTTCTAGCTGTAATGACTTGGGGTCTTTTTATACCTAGTTGGATAGGATCCATATTGATATGGACCGTTCCCTCGGCCGGTACAATGTGGCTAACTTTTCTAATTCCGTACTTATAACGGGTTTCCTCTACACCCGTTTCCTCGATATAGCTCCAGCAGAGGTATTTTTTCCAGTCGAGGAGAACCTTAAGCCCCATCGCTTGCTCCGTTGGACCAAAAATAAAGTCGTAGGGACATTTTGCCAAACTTCGATAAATCCAGTTATGTTGTCATAATGTCGTATAGTGAGGACACTTACGCATATTCCTAGTCATTCTTTTCCCATAAATCCAAAAGGGTTGGAGCTACTTCTGAAGAGGTCATTACTGAAGATCCATGTTTAGACGTTGTGCTTCTTCTGACCCAGGATTCTTGCCTTTCGATACTGAGTGGGGTACTACTTCGGAGCCTTATAACCCTGATCGATGTTCATGGTAGTTTGTCTACGATCGAGGAGACAGTCGCTTAGTTTATCAGACTTCTCACCCCAAATTAATATTCTTCGAAACTTGCTCGCTTTATACCATCTCAGCCATTTCGATTGTGTTCTGAGGTCAATGGTAAAATAATCATTCCAGGTTTACTGAGGAAGGGTGATGTATCATCTAACTTTGTAATGAAGTTCTGGCCCATGCAGTTGGCCAAAATTAATGAGTTCATCTAGAGTCCCGCTGTTATCCCCCAATTTTGTCATTCCCACCCTTTTAGTTTTATCTCAAAGGTAATTATGTCCGAGGGATTGAGTTCCCCCTTATTAGCACACCCAAGGAACCTCTAACTAAACTACCTTCTTGCGTTCCTATGTCCGTTTCTACTAAGAAAACCAAGAAGCCCCTTATCCCGAAACAACCTGCACCGAAGCAGTCTGCCTCTGTTATTTCCGTCGGAGGTTCCCCTAGCGAGGGGTCTTCTTCCAAAAGCAAAAATTTAGCTAAGTCCAAAGCTTCTTCTTTTGCTCCTCCAACTTCCATCATTCCTCCCACAATGCCTGATTCCTTGCGCAAGGAAATCATCGAGAAATGTCGTGTTGTGTTGGAACGGATTCATCATTAGTTTCAACAAATAACCCCTCCAGTGTCTCCCCTTGTTATTTCCCCCCAATCTCTACAGTTCCCACTAAGAGAGCAACCTCACGACGCAAAAGCTCCAAATGAGCATCTGGCGCTAGTGATTCCTTTCAAATAAAGAAAACTTTGGGCACTAAGACGTAGCAAAGATGTATTTACAAGGTACAATCCAGGCATATTCCTTCAAGTCCCAGAACATCTCCTTTATCCCCTTCCTCTGAGCCTATAGGGATAGATAACAGTCCAGTAGAGAAGCAAGTCCAACTGAAGAAGCCTCGATACTACTCCCAGGAGCTCCTTCTCTTATAGTATTTCCATAGTCCTCTTTTTCACATCAAGAGGTAACTTTTCCTTTTCATAACATATATGTTAGTGTCCCCTAGTAATCTTCCAATACTTAACAAGAAAATTAGTTTCTATCTTTGCAGGAATGTTAATCAGGTGAATATTCTCAATATGTAAGTCCATTCGTGGGAGGACGATTTTTTTAACCCGTTGCACCTCCCTGTTCCCCCTTGACTGGACTTACCGACTCTTGACGTCCTTCTTCGTGGCGTATAGAGGAAGCTTCTCTCAAGGTTGTCACTTATGTTGGCACTGATGGAGCCTCCCCTCAGCCATAGGAGACTCTATTGGTTTCTTCTCAGGCATCCCCTTTGCATGTGCTTCCTCTGAAGGTGGTTCCAGATGCTTCGCCACCTCCACAAGTAACAGTTTCTCCCCTTGAATGATCTTTCCCATTTAATTTATTTCCTCAACACTACGTATTACACTATCTCTATTTTCTAAGTGATTATTTCTTCTTTGGCCACTGCCCTCGCTGGATCAGTGCTTTCCTTTCCTTTGGTAAGGTCCATCGTTGGGTTCGTTCCTTCCCCCATGATTACTGAGGTAACATTAATGACTTTTATATTTACCCCTACTCACGTGGTGTTTCTGGCTATTAATACTTAGTGATTTTGTGCATCTTTCTTAGGATATTTCTTCACCTTCTCGCTCCAAGGTTCCTCAGGGTCCCGAAGTTACAGTTGCTTCAGCTTCTCACCCTGAGGTTCATTCGGCCTTCGTGGTGGATGAGACTACTAGGGCTCAAGAAACTTTATGGGGCCTTCCCCTATTTTGGCACTTGTGCCATTTCTTGGGGGAACTGTTTCACAAGGGCCTGAGGTTCCTCTGCCATATGGTCCATCTGAGGTCCTCAGGGGTATTGAGGTTACTGTTCTTTCTGGAGATGTGCTTGTTCCTAAGGTAATTTCTATTTTCCTTTCGTTTGCATAAGTTTTAGCATTATGCATGCGTTAAAAAATAAAATTGAAAACATAACTCACACCCATTGGTGACTTAACAATGAAAAAAACTTGTTAAGATATATTTTTCAAAATCTCACACCTCATAAGCAACTTAACAATAAAAAAAACATTTGTTAAGATTTTCTTAGAATCTCACACCGATGAGGTGACTTAACAATGAAAAAACACTATTTAAGATTTTTTTCAGAATCTCACACCTACGAGGTGACTTAACAATGAAAAAGCACTAATTAAGATTTTCCCAGAATCTTATTTTTCTGTATCTCATTCTAGGTCACAAGGGATCCCACACCTGCTCAAGGGCAACCTCAATGTGCTCCTTCGCTCGTTATCTCTCCAATGTGGGAACCTGCTTCCCTGGATGAGTCCAGCTATAACGATCATGGTTCAACGATTGATGTTCCGACTAATAGTGAGTCCAGTTATGAGGTTCCTTTACTGGATCTGGCTCCTCAGGAATTTAGCCTCCAGGATCTTCAACAGTCTCCTCAAATCCCTGCATGCCACCAATCAGTCATTGAGCAACTTCCCCCACCATATAAAGACCTTTACTACTGATTGTTTGCAATCAAACAAAATTATGATGAGTTATAGGCTCCACGCCATGGCTAGTATCATCGTTGAGATTGTAAATACCCAAATAACTGACATCCCTAGGCCCCTTATCAATCAACACCTGGGTAGTTTGAGGGAATTGGCTAAAGATGGGTTTCAGTTTAGTTAGTTGATCAATCATCTAAAGTTGCTGAAGGATGCCCAACTAAAAAGCTAGAGGGAGATTTATCTCAAGCACGTGAAAGCCCGGTGAATTGAGGAAGCTGCACTGATGGAGTTAGTGCATTTACTTGAGACAACTGACCAAGAGGTCAAGGCGATCGAGGAAGCTTTGGTCAAAGCCATGCAGAAACGGGAGGCATTGGTAATTCAACGCACTCAAGTTCAAACTAAACTTAAGGGTTCCATTGCTACCCAACGAACATGTCGTAAAGCTTCTTTGAGCCTCCCTGGGGACTTTTTCTCTTCTTCAGATCTTTGGTTTCTCTTAGGATAAGGACTTTCGGCCATTTATATATTTTTTGTCTTTATATGTAATTTGTGGCAGTAGTTCCCACATTTGTAATTTTTTGAATGCAAAATATATGAAAGAGATCTTTTTTTTGCCACATCATGTCTCAAGTTATCTTTCAAGTTGCTTCTGCTATATTATCATTGCAAAGAAAAAACTCTTAGAATTTACAATCTATTCTTTCCCTTCTAACTTTAACTTCTTAGAAGAAAAGAAAAAATAATAAAAAAATAAAATAATGGACTTTAACATGATAGTGAACAACTTAATATAAAATCATAACTCAGGTGAAACAACTTTAGACATGATAGACCTTTGACCACTTGTTAGTAATCTTGAAAGGTGTATCCTTTTCTATCTTTGAGATTGAACAATAACTCGAATTGTGAGCCTCCTTCACTATAAAAGGTCTTTCTTAGTTGGCACTAAATTTGGGCAATGGGAGCCCTCGAATATGCTTCATAGCTGCCTTCAAAACTAAGTCCCCCTCTACAAACTTCTTTGGTCTCACTAAGTTTTTCATATGCCTTGTAAAACTGTTTCGTATACATTTGGAAGTGTCGCATCGCGTCATCTCTATGATCATCAAGCGCTTCTAATTGAACATGTTTACTCTGAGGGAACATGCTGCTACGCAAGGAATATTTGACTAAGGGGACTTCCAACTTTATTGGTAAATTAGCTTCAACTCCCAAGATAATTGAGAACGGTGTCTACCCTTGGCTTCCTCTTAGTTATTCGATAGGTCCACATAACTCCTGGAATCTTATCATCCCACGACCCTGGGAAGTCTTCCATCATCTTGGTTAAAACATTGAGCAAGGTTTTGTTAGTTGCCTGTGCCTAACCATTGCCCTTGGAAAACGCCACTGTTGAGGTGTGGCAAATGATGGAGTATTTGTCTTCTAGAATCGTTACTTCTTTGTAAACAAATGGAGTTCCATTATCAGATAGAATAACCTTTAGAATCCCAAATCGACAAATTATATACTCCCTGATGAAGTTTTCCACCACACCTGATGTTGCACTCTTCAATGGTATTACCTCAGCCCACTTGGTGAAACACTCTATTGCCACTAGTATCCAGATCTTTCCCCTCGAAGATGGATGTATTTCCCTTACCAGGTGAAATACCTAAGTATGAAATAGGTAAGAAGTATATAATGAGTGAAGGTCCACCGAAGGGGCATGAATCATATTTCCATACAGCTGGCACGCCTTGCACTTGCAAATGAGCTCAGCAGAATCTTTATTTATTATTGGCCAATAATAATTCAAGGTTATTAAGTGGTTATATAGTTTTACCCCTCCAATATGAGCTAATTTGCGAGCTTGCTTTAACACTTCTGTTATTTCCTCTATTGTGATGCATCGTAATGGCCTGTTGAAGTATCCTCCTGCGATAGAGCTACTCCTCTTGAATGTAGAACCATGGAGCCCTCCTTTTGATCCCCATAGCATCCATTTTCTCTGAAAGAACAACTCTATCTTTGATTAAATCAATACAAGGCTGCCTCCAATCTGCTTGAGCCTCAATGAAGTGATATTTAACTGCCTGAAAGAAAAGTGGACATTTATCGCACCTTCGTTGTACATTTACTGCATCTTGATTCATCATTATCCACACGTATCCCTCTCTCTGAATTCTTCTATACAAAGGGATCTCAATTATCTCGTAATGTTCATTTGTATCTTCTTCAAACTGCGTTTTTCTTTCTCTGGCTCAATGCATCTTGATAGCCATCCTCCCTTGTTCTTGAAAGATACACTTCCTTGGCTTGCAAAGTATTATACCAGCTCTCTAAGTTCGATATTCCCTCTCCAGATTCCAGTTGCTTCTTGATCTCGCCTCTCCAATACGGATTGTCTTCCATCGGTAAGATTGACTGCACAACCGAGGGTATTGTTCTTCGTTTGATCACCACCGTAGTTATATCGCTGTTGATGATAATCTTTTGATCAATAGTGTTATAAGCATCAACATGCTTGTTCATTTTAGGATGCTTCCTTATTTTGACCTAACAAAACTAGTTGATCAGTCATTAAATGATTATTTTATAGGGCGACAGTTTGAGATACTTTAACACATATTCCCCATTCACTTGCTTGACCACTAAGTTCGAATCACCTTTGATGCACAGTCAACGGATGCCCCATCAAAAAGCTTATAGCAATCCCAATGCTAATGTCTCATACTCTGCTTCATTATTAGAGCAAGGGAAATCTAACTTGTAGAAAATGCAAATTCTTCCTTTCCATTTGAGAGAATAACTCTTTCTCCTACATTTCTTTGTACCGGGGAACCATCAAATTCCATGGTCCATTCTTTTAAGTTTGCATCCAAAAAATTGGCCTGCAAATCATCTTTCGAAATGCTCTCACGAGGTAGCTCAAATACCCCTGATGGAAAGATCGTCAATAAATCTGCATATGCCTGCCTCTTAATCGCGCGAGGGACCATGCTCTTCAAGCCATATTCTGAAAGAATGAGGAACCACCTAGTTGCCCTTCCAATCAAAATAATTCTCACCAATAAAAACTTAATAGGATCGCATTTTGTTACAATATGAATTATGAAAGACAACATATAATGTTTAAGTTTTTGAGCTATGAACACTAAGGCTAAACAATGGCTCTCTATGCTAGTGTACCTTACCTCAGGTCCATATATGATCCTACTTAGATAGTAGACTATTTTTTCCTACCCATCAATCTCCTGTGCCGAGAGAGCCCCGAGAGACTTGGTGGTAGAAGTAAGGTAGAGCTGTAACGAAATCCATGCCCTGAGAGGAATCGTCATTTGTGGAGAGGTGGGCAACTTCTTCAACTTATTGAGGGCTTCTTGGTGAGCTTCCTTCTGCATGAACTTTGTGCCCTTTCGCAGTAGATCCATCAATAGATGAGTTATCTTGGTCAGTTCTGGAATAGACCTCCTAAGATAAGAGACCTTATAGATGAAACTCTTAAGTTCCTTCGCAGTTCTTGGACATGTCATCTTTAAAATCGCTCACTATTTATCTTGGTCCACTTACACTCCTTACTGATCCACCACAAAGCCCAAAAATTTCTCACTCGTTACCCTAAGTGCGCACTTCAACGGATTCATCTTTAGTTTGTACTTCTTGTAACTGTTGAACACTTCCCTCAAATCATCCAGATGGAACTCCTCCTTCTTTGAATTGATGACCAAATCATCACATAAAATTCTAAGATATTATGAATAAAGTCATGAAAAATGGCCACCATTATTCTCTTGTATGTTGCTCCAGCATTCTTCAACCCAAAAGGCATCACTTTATACATAAAATTGCCCAACGAAGTTCTGAATGCTATTTTCTCCATATCAGTTGGATCCATCTTAATATGGTTGTATCCCACGTACCCATCCATGAAGCTGTACATTTTATGCCCAGCAGTTGCATAGAGTTATCAATAGAGGTCAAAGGGAACTCATCATTCGGGTAAGCTCTGTTCAAGTACCTAAAGTTTATGCAGATTCGTATCTAATTCTTGTCATTTTTACCCATTGGGACAATGTTAGACAACCAAAGATGGTGTTGGATCGATTTGATAAATCTCGTTACTAATAGATGTTGCACCTCTTCCTTAATTTTTAGATCTAGATCTGGCTTGTAAGTCCTTGTATCTTGCTTTACCGGTATGGTTGAAGGCATGGCATTCAACTTGTGGCAACTTACTTCTTCATACAACCCCTCCATCTCAGTATATTTTCATGCAAAGACATCTATGTACTCTTGAATTAGCTCAATCAAAGCCCCTATTTTCTCTTCACTTAAATCATTCAGGATAAAATGGGCCTTGGATCTTCTCATTCTTCGACCAAGTCAAGCTGCTTCAACTCTTGTAGTTGTGGCTTTAGATGATCCGTTATGTATTCCGGTTCAACCTTCACTTCCTCTACAAACTTATGTATGTTAAATTTATCAATGAACATACATTGCCCTTGATTGTCCACCATAAATCACTCATACTTCGGGTTAGCCTCTTGAACAGCTCCTTCGACTACCCGCTCACACCTTCAGAAGTGATAGACCACCCTCCCGTCTTCCATGTGTACCTTTTTGCACTGACGATCGACCGATGCAGTTGCTTTTCGTTTCCTCTCTCGCGAAGCTTCTTCTAACCCGTCTCTTGAAAATCTGCTTAGTGCACTATGTTATTTGACCTCGTGTTCATTGGTATCAATCCTGGGCCTCATCATATCTCTCAATTATTTACAGATAGTTGAGGTTTAGGGTTTGCACTGTTAACCTCCTCAACTCCTTTTCTTTCGCTTGTTCCGTCATCGCTTCGATTATTCATAGGCCCCATCATGTCTCTGATAGAGGGGACTCAGACACCTTACATGTGCCCTATTAAGACTCTCATATCTTCCTCTAACTCTGTGTGAAATGCAACATCAACCAGGTGAGCCTCCACATATGCAAATGGCTTCTTGGTTGCCCGTATGACAATCTTTATTCTCTTCACATTTGCCTTGGCACACTGGTGGTACATCTAAGGAACCAAGCCATGATTGTGCATCTACACCCTTTCTATCAAGAGATGGTAGGGAGTAGCACTCTCAATGATATGGAATTTATATGTGAGGTGAGATTCCCCATTACTATCCCCACATTCACGTACCCAATCGATTTTGAGGACTGGTTGTCATAACCAAAAATCACCAAAGACATTGGTATCAATGTAGCCTCAGAGATGTTGGAAGCGTAAAATGAGCTAATAGTCATGATATTTATGGAATTCCCCCCATCCATCAAAGCTCTAGTAAAGCTTACCCTGTTAACGCTCGTCGTTACGTACACTGGTCTGTTGTGAGGGAACCTAACTGCTCTATCGACATCAGAGAAAATTATCTCAGTTAAAAACTTCCTCACCAGCCTAGCCATAGGCCCTTTCTACCTCAACTGTGGAACTGCATTCTTCTTGGTAATATCTAAGATTGCTTGAGTGATCTCCAGCTTGGTCTCTTTGGGCATCCCTACCTGATCGAAGAACCACATGAACTTGGGATACTGCGATACCACCTGGTATTCTAATCATGGACCCATCTCTTCATTGTCAACATTATACACTTCCTCAACATCCCTCGCACTTGCTTCATCATAGGCTATCATGACATTCGCCATTCCCCTTATACGATCTTCCAGGGCTTCTTCGAACTCTTCTCGTTCCACCATCAACTCTCTTGCCTGACTCTCAGCTTCTTTGTAGTAGGCCACTGCCAAGTTTATTGCATGCACTTGTAATAGGTCATTGTTGACATTTCCTTGAGGTATCTCCAAAGTCCTTGCCTTCATATACAGGGACGGATCCAGATTTTTTTTTTTGGGGGGGGGGGACCGAGAATTTAACAAGAGAATTTTTTTTATTGGAAAATAAAATATATTGATCACAAAAGAGTAAAAATTGTACCATTGCAAGATATACAATGAATATCTTAACTAGAACAAATATTAGGCAATTATATAAGTTGCTTTGACAGAGACAACAAAAAATTAATCAAAAAAAATCTCCGTAGAACATATCAAAGCTTTATCAAAACTGCACTCAACGTGTTTTTAAATCATGAAATCCGTCAATGATTGAATCTATACTAAACTGTTTTGCAATTTTATTTTCAATGTAGATAAGAAGAGAATTTATTAGATATTCATCCTTCGTCTTGTTTCAAAGTTCATATTTGACGTAACTCATAGCAGAAAAAGCACGTTCTCTGGTTGCAGTAGAAACATGAAGAGTTAGAACAAGCTTGATCAATCTATAAATTAGTGGATACATTATAGACTTTTTAGTTTTCACCAACCACTAACATAGATCGAAAAGCGTGGATAACTGTTGAAACTCTGAATGTTGAAGCACATCAACCTCGTAATATTTTAATTGGACCCTTAAGTCATCTTTCTCATGCTTAGTTAAGTCTTTAGGGTAAAATTCATCCACAAGCTTGGAAATATCATCAATACTGAAAGACGTATGACTATTTTGAGGATCTAACGCGGAGCTAAGCATGAGTAGCCTAACTGTATGATCACTAAACCTACTGTTAAGCTCTTGCAACTGAGAATCTTTTATGGCTGTAAATATATTTATTCGATAATGCTAAAGAAGTGCAAATTTATCTTGTTGATGCCGCGCTCGACCTTGTCTTCCAAGATATAAAGTATTTAAATTTGGGACATCTATAATATATTTTTCACAAAAAGATTTCACCTTAACAATGAAAGTATCGCACCCTTCATCTCTTAACTTTTCAATGAGCCTCTTTGTGGTTTTCACAAGATGTATATCATTTAGAATGTCTTGAGTCTTTCATTACAAAGCTTGACAAAGTACATCAGTGATTTCCAAAATGTCTTTCATAAGATGCAGGATGAATAAAAACTATAAAGAAGTAAAAGAATTATAAGTTGAATTTGCATTTCCACGTTGATCCCATTCTCCATTATCAATGATATTCAGTAAAACTTGACAAGTTGCACTAAACATCTTTATTAAGATAGAAAGAGATCTAAGATGAGAACCCATCGTGTATCTCCAACCCTTTGTAAATTACTAATTTGATTCATTCCTGTCCCTTTCTCAAGCTCTTCAATGGAAATTAAATAGGCAATATCGGAAGCTTGGGCTATTTTTAATTCTTTGGTACATTTACAAGAAGCACCCACAATATTTATGACGAAACTCAATTTTGAGGAAAAACATATGTACGTTTATAACTGATCGAGATGTTGAAACTAATGCCAATTGCAAGCGATGCGCAAAACAATGGACATAATATGCATACGGACATTCATTGGCAACTAAGGCTTGCAATCCATTCCATCTACCTCTCATATTATTTGCACCATCATAAACTTGACCTCTAATGCTATGAATGTCAAGATTGTGTCGAGAAATAGTAGAAAATATCCCATTCTTTAGAGTTTCAGCCTTTGCATCTGATACATGTACGAGCCTAAAAAAATGCTCCTGAATGAGACCATCTTTATCAACAAATCTCAAAACAATGGTCATTTTTTTCCCTTTTTGTTTGGTGTCGAGCTTCATCAACTAGGATACAGAACTTTGAATCGTCGATTTCCTCACAAATTTCCTTTCTGATTTTTATAGAGCAAACGAGTAAAATCTCCTTTTGAACTTGAGATGATATATATGAAGCATTTCCCATCACAACATCTGCATTATACTTGGCAAAAGCGTGTATCAATTCAAGAAAATTCCCACGATTCTTAAAGTTTTTGCTTTCATCTCGACCTCTTAGAGTCATACCTTGAAATATAAGATAATGAATTGAATCAATCGAAACTTTGAGTTACAGTCGATTTTTTGCAACTTGTTCAGAAGTATGTTTCTCAAGAACATTATGAATATGTTGTGACTTATTCATTAGATCATCGCATAATTGTTGAGCCATTTTATGTAATGAATTCAGATGTTTCCTAGCATGATTTGCAAATGCACAATCCTTCCCATTCCTTATTTTTTTCCAAGTATTAAATCCATCCCTTGTGAACGTACTTTGTCCATATTGCACACCTTCTTTGTTAAATAGATAGCAAGGTAGACAAAATGCGGAATCCTTTGAAGGGGAATACTCTAACCAAGATGGATATATATTAAACCATGATGCTTGAAAATAAGGAGGATGCTTTTCATGCTTGAAGAAAGGGTACTCCGGTAGATATGAACCATAATTAATATATGCAAGCCGAACATCATCAATTATTTTATCAGGATATCTCCATACGTCAATACGTTTCCCTGGATCACGCTCTAAGTTATTAATATCAAACTCGGTTACTTCAATTCTTGGTGATTTCAGAGTATGTATTTCAGGTATTTCGGGTATTGAAGCTTGAACATTAATCTCAGGAGTAGGTAAAGATGCATCGACCTCTACGCTTTCAATATGCTTTCTCTTGAAGAATAAATCAATCCTATGTGATTTTCCCATAATTCTATCATTCAAAATAAGAAGTCTAATTAGTAACTAAATAAAAATGGGTACATTTTAAATTGACATATTTTTTTCCATTATTATTTATTGTCGATTTATATTAAAAACTCCAATAAGCAATATAATTGTTACTTTTAAAGCATATGAAATATAAAAAAATCTGCAATTAAAAAAAATTTAAAAGATCAATAGATAAATTTACAATCACAATAAACAAGATTAACATTAATATTAACATTAACATTAAAAAAAGTTAGAATATGATTTTCAATTATAAAGATTAAATATCTAAATGTAAGATTTTTTTTATTAACATTAACAATAAAAAATATAAAAACGAAATGAAAGTAAAAAAAAACAAATCTGTAAAAAAAATAGAGATGTACACAAAAGGAGAAAAAAACCTCACTTGTTATTATTTAGCCCCTTTTAAGTTTCAACCTTTTATTGGTTTTAAATCTCCTATTTTTCTCCAGCTCTACCTTGTTTTTGTCTAGCTCCAAAGTTAGTAATGAGAGAGAGAAGATAGAAAGGGGGAAGAAAAGGCAGGTCTGTGTCACACCCCGCCTAATCCTGGCGTCCGCCGTCACCAAAACTAAGTCGGGTGCGAGTAAATAAATACCATTCTTAGCATGTGATAGATGTGAAACATTGTAAAATCAATCCACAAGATAAATATTTTGCTCAATACCAAAAGATAATAACCAACTACGCGATAAAAGATCCATCACCATGCTAAACTCCAATGATAACCCAATCTCCAATAATTTAAAACTGAATAAAATCCAACTAAGAATACCTGAATAAAACCGTACAACTGTGGAACCGAATGGCCCACCAAAACCATAAACTAAGTCTCAATACAAAAGCGAAGGAATGGAAAACTAATCTAACTACTAAGAATAACCAAAATAATTCCAACTGCGCCTCCAAGATAATTTTCAAAAATCTTGTGCAACTACTCCAGCGCTAATACCTGAAAAGGTCAGCGCACGAGGGCAGAGCCCCGAGCATGAATACACACTACTCCCCTCAAATAGGATCCATGAACCCAGACAATAGCATTATACGTAATAAATATCACTATAGAATATTTTAATTAAACAAGATAATTAAACGCGATAAATATAAATCACTAACTACCCTCAGACATTCCCATTCCAAAAAGCACACCAATATGATTTTAAATTCTTAAGTCCCACGTATTTAATTAAATTAAATTAACCACGTGTATGATTATTCTCACTTTATTATTAGGTACGGCGATCCTCCCGCCTCGGGTGGTTCTCCCACCAAAATATATTATTATTGCGGTCCTCCCGCCACGGGTGATTTCTCCACCAAAATATACATCCCCTTGTCAAAATGACCGTTGATCCGTTTAAACTGTCGATCCCGTAATTTGACAAGGTTCCACACATGACACGACATAAAATGCCGACTGACCCATTTAAACTGTCGACCCTCGCTATTTATGCCACCAATATATTTTAATACCCATTTTTATCTTAGGCATTAAACTGTCGGCCCTCAATTCTCAATTTCACAATTATTAAATCACCCCACCCATTTTATCAATGTGAGATCCTCAAAATTCCCCTTAGCCCCATACCTAAGGGGCCTCAAAGTACATATATGTCTTATCCTACGTATAAGATGAATTACCAAATATAAAACACGTCCTAGTCTCATGCTTAGGCTAACGCGATGATAATAAATCATAAAAAAACCCAGCCCCACCCTGAAATATGAAATCCCCACGAATTTACACTAACTAGTCTCACATCTAGCAAGTATAAATTTTAACCAAGGCCTACCCACTAGTCCCATACCTAGTAAGCATCCTAAAATAGGGTTGAGCAATATACTATCCCAAAAGCCCCTCGTCCCCGTGATGGCAACCATGAATAAAATAATTCACACAAAACACAATTCAGTATGCACAACATAGCAATTTAATCATAAAGTCCCAATTCAATTAATGACGTCGTTGTTAATTTCCAACATAATAAATCTCGTCCCAAAATGTTAAATTAATTAACATGCAATAATATTCCAAATGGCATAATCGACATCTTTTTTATAGGCCACATGATTTTATAAGTGCACGCGTCCCAAATAACCTATAAATAACCCCAAATAGAAAATCTACATGAGTCCTACTCCCAAAAACTATAAAAACCCAATAAACTAACCTACACACCTAAGGGTTTTAAATATTAAATCATATTAAAAAGTTTTATAAAAGCAGTCCTAAAATTAGTGTCCAATTTCTCTAATTAAGTTATTAATTAATTTTAATAAAAAATACATTATTAAGGGTTTAGAAGACACTTAAAACGCATAATACTAAAGGAAAGGAATAGAGTATTCAGGCCTGAATAAAATTTGATTAAGAAATCTGATCTTAAAGATGTATTCTTCTAAAAAAGTTGATAAAGATCCGTTCTTGACGGGTCTTGAGAAAAACCAGTTAATCTTGACAAATCTTGAGTTGAAACTTTGAAGAAAATTAGGGCAAAGGTTTGTAGATGGAAGAGAAATATTTTGGAGAAGTCTTCTTGAGGAAGAATTGTGAAAAAAGTGATTTGAAAGACCTAACCATGGATTAGTTTTAATTTATAATGATTAGGAGTCCTAATGCTAATAGAATTCTATTCACACACACACAAAAAAATTGCCCTGTTAGTCACGGTCCAGGACCGTGACATTTTTTGAAATTTTGTTTATTTATTATTTTGACTCCGATTTGAATTTTGATTAAAATTCAACCTGTTAATATTGAAACTCACATTTTAAGTTCCCAAAAATAATTAAATTCAAAATTTTATTTTGCTCCAAAAAAATTCGAATTAATAAAATTAAATATGATATAAAACTATGGGGTGTTACATTCTGTTTGTGTTTCGACTTGGGAGACAAGTTAAGAGAAATGAGAGAACAATTACGTTTTATTTTGTATTTACTAAAAGCCATGCGGGCCTAGTTTAAATTAAAGAAAGACGGGCTTATTTTCTTCTCAACAAACACTCAAATAATGGGTTTATTTAGAGATATCTTTTTAAGTCTTGGGTGGACCAAATCAACGTATTTTTATTATTCTAAAAAAATTAACCTTTAAAGTATAAATTTTGAAATTTTCTGGGGGGACCATGGCCCCCTTGGTCATGCAACAGCTTCGTCTCTATTCATATATTTGTTGATGATCTTTCTCAGGGTGAAACACGATGCCGTTGGATGACCAATATTCCAATGTATTTGTTAGTACTCGGGACTTCCTCTTACTTCTAGTTCTGGCTTCGTAGTTGGAGCATACTTTGGTGCATAGACTTCCCCTCCTCACAGTATGGCATTATAACAACTAACAACTTTCTCAATAGTGCAAGGCAGTGGTGTTGGGTCTATTTCTCTGCCAAACATCCTCTTGTTATCCTTCTTTGGCTGTTTGGCTCCTTCCTCTCCTCCATCGACTTAATCCACTCGTGATGGCTGACCGCATCCCCCCAGCGATTTGTACTTGCTGCCTGAACATCATTGGTACCACGATGGGGCTTGGGCACACCATCAGAAAGATGTTTTTTGCAGTTTTTATAAACATCGCGAAAGTTTCTTCGCGCATCTCATTTATCAAATGACAGATGTACTTCGGGAGCAAACCTTCAGTGCAAATTTGGAGTAACTTCGACTTTTTGGCCTCCTCCCTCACATTGAGGGACCTTTTCCTGAACCTTTGAATGTACGCCATAACCTCTTCACCCGGGCGTTGCTTCTCCTGGGCCAATTGTGTCAGTGAGAACTCATCCTCTGCCAAAAATAATTTCTGGACAAATAAAATGTGCATTTCCTCCCACATGGAAGCACTCCTTGGAGCTAGTTGAGAGTATCACGTGTATGCCTTATCGGTGAGGGATCTAGAAAGCTCCGTCAAATGTAACTTTTTGCTGTTGCAGTGAGCCCCTAGCTGTTCCATTAACCTCTTAATGTGCTTCTTAGGATTCCCTTATTTCCCAGTGTACTTATTAAATATTTTTGGCGCATAATCTTTAGAGTAAGGTTCCTCATTGTACTCCTCTGGGTAAGGGGTACAAAAATCGTCATATACTGAAGCTACCTCGCTGGTTGTCTATGAGGAAGCTGCTATCATTTTCAATATCTCCTTTTGCATCTCCATTCTCATTTCATCCAAAGAAGATAAATGAGCCTTCTCTACCGTTGCAATACTAGGTGAAGGGACCACATGTGGAACATTTGTCACGTTTAGAGCGCCCGTTATTGGCACAATTATGGGGAAAGTGGTCGTGGGGACTGCGCTTATTGGAACTGCACTTGATGAGGCTATCAGAGCCGCCATTGGAGTGATAAAAGAACTGGGGTCTGTCCCTCCCCCCAAAGCCATTACTGTTTTAGGAGTCTACAAAAACTCCATAAACTTACCCATCATAAGGGCTATATGGACTGGCCCCATCACAGCACTCGTGGAAGCCTGCATGACCGTTGGGATTCCTATCACTGTTTTCACTTGGGGGACCTCCACCTGAGGCACCCCTTCTCTGGAGGTTTCAAGCTCCCTCACTGCTTGTTCTTCCCTCCGTTGAATATCATCAAACTCAAGGACACGTTTAACGTTATCTTGCGCCATATTTATAAAATAATGCCTCCCCAACGGAGTCGCCAAATGTAAGAAGGGAGTCCTCTTGGGGATGGGGGTACTACAATACTATCATAGGCTTAACCCCTTTAGATATGGTGATAAACTACCAGCGCTGTAAACGGATATTCAAAAATCCGCATCCGTTCGATATTCAAATCCGAATTTGCGGATATTTATCCAAAAAATGGAAACGGATATGAATATGAATACTCTATAAAAATATCTGAGAAAACGGATATGGATAGTACTAGTATCCGATACGGATAATCCGTATCCGATGCGGAGTATCCATTTTACTGAATATTCGTTTCACCGGATATCTGTATCCGTCAAACATATGTTTAAAATATTACTAATAATATTAGTATTAGTATTAGTATTACTAATAAAATAATATTAAAAGAACCTTAATCATTTATTACCTAAAAGAAATAAAAACACCCTAAAGTTATCATTTTATTGGGTATATTATAAAATGCCATATATTATTATTTTATTGGGTATATTATCATGGAGTTACACAAAAGTTACAATACACCTTATCACACACAACATAAACCCTTAAAGAACATATACTCCACTCAAAACAAAAAAAAAACTAATTTCATTTCATTCCTCTTTCGTATAAAATAAGAGAAAATAAACTCTCATTTCACTCCACAAAAAACCCTCATTCTGCCACCTCATCCGTTGCATCAGCCCACCGCTACTCATCAACCCCTCCACCGCTTCTCATCAACCACTCTGTTGCGCATTCCCTCCTCCTGCAACAGAAAGTTAGCAAAAATAGGTACATATAAAATAAAAATATTAATATATAATTGTATTTATATATTGTTCATGTGGTTGTTCATTAAT
This sequence comes from Sambucus nigra, assembly GCA_949130495.1. NCBI lineage: Eukaryota > Viridiplantae > Streptophyta > Magnoliopsida > Dipsacales > Adoxaceae > Sambucus > Sambucus nigra. The sequence goes on along the minus strand of OX422209.1, from coordinate 641,134,600 downwards.
TTCCTTAATTATAAATAAATGTAGGAGAGAAAAAAAAGTAAAGAGATGGTTTTGATTATGATGAGAATTGAAGTTAACAACATGTATATTATATACAAAATAAAAATATCAGTATGTTTTGAAGATTAAAAAGTCCATGCGGTTATCATTTTCAATAAATTTGATTTAATCTAAAATGTGCATAATTATATCTACTGTTATGGAATGCTACTGCTATTTTTTTGGATGGTTTTAAGCTTATATGGTTGTAAAATATGGATGTCTTTAAGCCATATTATCATTATGGAATGCTACTATTATTATGAAAGCCATAATTGTTGATGTTAGGAGGTACTAATTTTGTTATATATTTCATTGGATTGGATTGGATTTCATTGGATTGGATATTTAAATAGTTAATTTTTGCGATAGCTAAACAATGTAAACGGATATGGATATGGATATGTATAGTTGTTTTAACTATCCGGGCGGATACGGATACGAATACGGATAGTGCATCCAGATAGCAGATACGGATATGGAAAACATGGTATCCGATCCGTATCAGTCCGTTTATCACCCCTATAAACTACTAACCCAAATATCCTTAATAATCATAGATGAACACACAATATTATATATAACAAATACTCAAATTGAACTCACAAATCACTCGTGTATAACTCAAATAATTAAAAAAAAACTCAAAAATAACTCCGTAAAAGGGAGAGAGAAGCAAGCACCCTAGATACACATTGACAGGCAGCCAACACAACAATAATAGCCTTCAATGTCTCTGGTTAGCTAATAAAATCTTCGTAATCAATATTAATGGTAAGTGAGTAAACTTTGGTTAGTAATAACTCTTTTGCTTTCAAGAAAGGTAGTGTTTCTCTCTCTATAGGAAGAACTCCCCTTCTCAGAAGTGGTTGGGGTTAATAAATAGCCCCACCCTTCTCCCCAGATGTCTAAGTCCTCATAAATGTGAAAGACATTCCCCTCACGCTTTAAGTCACAAACATTAAATAACAGATGAGTCAGCATATCCTACATCATAAACATTAAATGCCAGTACATACCTTTTGGCTACTAACTGTGCATCAGAGGACTTTCACGACAGTGTAATCCACCAAACCGTCTAACAACCTTACTACCACAGTGGTTTACTCGAGTTATAATTGAATAGCGGGTAGGTGGCTCATGATATCACTCAAAGTAGATATGACTTTCGGTAGCTGTTTGGATCAAGGCTCAATATAAGATGGAACTCAAGGTTACTCTACATAAGCTTCCACAAAATGTGGTCTTGTGGTGTTTTATCAGGTGTATCTGAAGTGACTAAGATAAACCTTAATGCTGCTTTACTTCTTAATCCTCCAAACTAGGTCCCTTTGAAGTTTTGAAGTTGAGGTCATTCGGTAGAGCATGTAAGCTCTCTTTATCCCTGCCTGGCTCGGTCTCTCGTGAGTACCGTTTGACCCCACACTAAAAGTTACAACCGTTACAGCTTACAATCAATGCAATTAAAAGATACAATTTGCCTAAGTAATCAAAACAAAAAATAAATATGAGCTCTCTCGGCAAGCTTCCTAGATGAGCTCCCTCACCGAGATTTTTCGTCGAGCTTCTTCGCTGCCTTCTTGCTTTTTCCTTCAATCCCCCTCTTGATATTGTTTTGTTAAGAGGGAGAGTTATCTCCAATCGCAAGATTACTTTCCATCCCCTACAGGTTCTTATTTAATATATAGAAAGATAGTAGTTGACATTAAATTGGAGCATCAATTTATATATGGAAGCTTAACAATAGGTAATCGTATATGATTTACTCTTATGTCCATGTATAACCTTTATCTATATTCGATTTCTTTTGTTATCTTTACATTGAAATTGAAATTGAAACTTCTAAAGGAGACAAATTGCATGTAACATTATTTAGTCATATGAATTCTTCTTAGGATATATTTCTCTTACTTGTTTAATATCAAACCAACATAAGGCTATACATACCACTAGAACAATATAATTACAGTGATACATAAAATTAGATAGTTCACGTGAATCTACCCCAGGTGTTGTAAAGATTGTGGTAGCCAAGCTAATTTATACATATAAATATTGTGTTTTAATTTATGTTCATGTTTAATAGAAACATTCCTTAGAGACATAGAAATTTATCAACATAAAAAAATATGCACAATCATATCTTTCGCTTTATTACAACCCATATTTCTTTCAAATGTTCACCTGGTTCTTGATGATGGATATGTTTTCAAATCTATATTGCATTTGACATAAGTTTGAGCATTGAATTTTGTTGACATCTTGTTGATCTCCATTTGTCCATCTTGTTATAGCTAGTTAGAGTAGTTTTTTTTCTCGCTCACTATTGTTTCAGCTGCTAAGGTTTTTATGAGTGCAATTAATTCACAAATAATAAATTTAAGCAGTTAATACCGACAAGAAAATAAACAATCTCACAAGGTAAGGATTTATGTGGTTCGACAGTGGCCTATGTCCATGGGGTGTTTCCCTCTTTCTTATTACTTTATTTTTTTCTAATTTGATAACAAGAAGTTACGTATACCCTTTTTCCTGGGGTGAGGGTTACATTTATAGAGACGAAGGAGATGGAATCGTATTGGACTCATTCATTCTGCTGATTAGGTCGCTGCTCGATTTATGACTATCTCCTCAGGGATCCATGCACGTGAAGTCTGTCTTTGCGGATTATCTCTCTTAATGATCTATACCCATTAGTTACCGAGCTAGCGTTTATCTGGATTCGGACCATTTGGGTTGCTTGGTTTATACCTCATAATTTCCCCCAAGGCTCTTCAACTTGGATGGGGCGAATAGGTTTTAGGGGTTGGTCAACTTAGATAGTTAGTTGACCCAGGTGGTTATTCGCCATTTGAGATTGCATCCCACTTAGAAAATTCTTCAAGATGGGATTTTAAATTTGTTAGCTATATTCTAACCGTTGAGTCTTGAAAATACACATCCGTAATTTTTTCAATTGATCAAGAGTACGTTGGTAATGTTTCAAAAAGGAAACACTGCTTGCATTCAACGAGTCTTGGGCTCTATTCCCAAGTGATTAGACATTTGGGACTCTGAACCAATTTTAATCAAAGGTTTCTACTGTCAGTTCCATACTTCTTAAAAAATGCTTGGAGCTTTAGCTTTCTCATACTTTGTCAATAGGTCTTATTCATCCTTTAGCTTATTTTTTCTTTAATATATTTGTGAGTATCGTCATTATTTCATTTCTTTGAACACCTTTATTGTTTTGATTATCTCCATTCTCTCAGTGTTTTCATTGGAAAAGGATATGGTGTACTCTGTAAATGAGTGGACCATAGGGGAATTTAGGAAAATATGTATGATTACTCTATATGTGATCATTGAGTGTGCTATTATTCCAGCATATTGCAATAATGTTAAGGGTGGGCATTGGATTCACACCATTTATGTGGTTGAACGGGGTATAAGTTTTCCCCGAGTCAAATAATTTTAGAATTTTGTAAATTCTTTGACGTTCTTCATGCCCAGTGTGCCCCAAACTCTTGGAGGATTGTAAATGGCATACACAAGATCAATGAGTTGTATAGGACCCATATAGGGATCTCAGAGCTTACGTACTATTATTTGTTATCCTGCACGATTGATGGGGTTCTCTACTTGTAGGCAAGGAAGCTGATAGAGTTCTGGTTTCCAACCACACTGATTCCAATAAGGGATATTAAATCAGGGCTTCATTATTAAGAATTGGCAACACGCACCCCTTCCTGAGGGTGAAGAATACCAAGGGTTTTTTGCCCTGAGAGAGTAAGGAAAATAAGTTAACTTTATCTTTTTTTCTTTGAACTTTTGATTTAATTCATTGAGGTTATTACTGGTGATGATTTTCTTGTGTTTTTGCTCAACTTGATCAAAGAATAAAGAGCCTTCTCATTTTGATAGAGAATAACTGATTAAAGTTTGGAAGCTGAGGGGGCCACTGGTTGCAGTGGCGAACACCCTAGGTCAGCCTCGGTCTTGCTTAAATATATTAATTCCACTAACAGCATCATTGCTCGATATATGGATTCAATCCCTGACTTGCCCATTCCTTCTGCAAGCGAGGGATCGTTCGTTCCATCTTCCTTTGAATTTATGAAGGTGAATACTATCACATAATTCGAAGAAGAGGTGATGTCTCCCCAAAAGAGGATCTCTTAGTTGATGATGTTGACTTCCTAATTTCCCCAAAATCCAAAGTTATTCAGAGGAAGGAGGTTGGAGGACCTTCTGAGCCTGTCTCTCTAACGGATTCCCCTATATAAGAGAAGAGGGATAAGGAAAAGGTATCTTCCTCTTCAATCGTTGTTATTCCTCCCAAAAAGGGAGATGCCTTAAACACTGGTAATGACCACCAGGTGATGTCGGTGACTAAAAGTTCATCTCTAGATCCTAGCCTATTGAGGGGGGCGTGCTCCCACTTGACCACGATCAGGTTGACAAGCTAACCCCCTATCATCTTTCTTCACACGTCGCTCAGGTGTTATCTCTGGTAATCACAACTCTTTTTAAACCTTTTACTCTTTACTTTATCTCGATCGTTGAATTGTGTGGCCATCCGGGGTCGGATTCCCTCTGTTGCGTGTGGATACAGGTGTCGATCGATGTCAAGTGGGGGAATAACGTGAAGAGATAGAGTCGCTAGCCTATTTTTCTCAAAATAGGCAAAATAATGTTGTCGCCTCGAGAGAAAGGCATCAAGGTCAAACTGATGCTTACAAAACCAAGTAGTTCGAGGGTCTGGAGACTAATGTTAATTTTCTCCTTTTAAGATTCTGTGACATGTGTATAATATAAACAGTGGGAGAATGGAATCATCCAACCCATGTTATGGAAGGGTCAAAGCGAACTCATCCGTAGGAGTATACCCGAAAATTATGATTATAAAATGTGATGTAAGTGCTCGTCGAATCACAAATCGCTACGAAGGAGTGAATGTGAACGTCGGGCGAGACACAAGTATGTAGGAGTGTAGAACTAAAAAATATACATGATAAGATATAAAAGAAATATATAGTCATGAAAAAGGGAAGAAGGACTCGAATCTCGGAATTGCCCCAAGATGCCTATGTAGCCCAAAGGGCATCAAGTTCACATAGTTCAAAAATAGCAGGGGTGGGGTTCAACATAAATCCAAACGTGGGACTTCTTTCATGTGTGTGTAGAGAACTGTGTTTTAGGAGTGAAAGTGTGAAATGGAAATCCCGCTTTTGGAATTTACGAATAAACTCTCTTTTTCTTCCTTTAGGGGTTTTTACAAAAATAGATTATAGGCAATATTACTAATAAAGAGTAGAGATTAATGGTTGTGATATAATAAAACAAAGCACAAAAATAGAAATGAGGTGAATAATATTAAAATGAATAAACTAGAGAAAGGGATAGAGAAATATACCTCATTACGAATGCTTGTTGATGATTTTGATATGCAAGTGCACTGATTTTGAAGTGGTATGAAAGTGATATGGAAAGGTGGGGTAAATTACCAAGTGAGATAAGTAAGTGAGGTAATAGAATATGGGAAAATGGGCTATTTGAAAAGGGAAAGGCTCTCAGTTCGAGAAGAATGTTTTCTGACTTTCTGAGAGGGGTCTTTTATGTATCACTCAAGCTGAGGCCATGGCCATTTTTTATAGTGTCAAGGGGGTGCCGATCGAAATGCCCCCCTGCCTGCCTATCGGTATGAGGCTTGCCTTATTGGGTAAGGAAAAGTACACCTGTCGATAGGCAGGGTGTCTGGGGTGCCTATAAGAAGTTCGAAACGATTTTTTCGAAAAATGGGCAAAAAATGCTAATTCCTAATCGCGCACGGGGAAGGCTATTGGAAAGGTAATTCAGATCCTTTTAAGAATTCATTTAGCCACTCTCGGGTTTGGGAGTTGACTAAAGTCAAACCGGGCTCGGAAGCACCCAATGGTCTCTAAATGAGAGGTTTTCGAAGGAAAATATATCGTTTGTTGAATTGTAAGGCCGATTCATGCATGGGATGGATCGTTGGAAAAGGGTATTCAGATCTCTTTAAAGATTCATTGAGCTTCACTCAAACTGGAGAGTTAATCGAAGTTGAATCGAGCATGAGATAGCCCGATGGCCTTTAGATTGGTTTTTAGAGTAAAACGAATAGTTCATGTGGACTGTGATGTCGATCCGCGCACGGGAAGGACCATTGGAAAGCAAAATTAGTGTCCTTAGAATATTCATTGAGCTTCGCTCATGCTGGAAACTTGATCGAAATCAAGTGGGGCCCGAGATCACCCGGTGGCCTTTATATTGGTGTTTGGAGTAAAATGGATCATTCGTGTGGATCGTGGGGCAAATTTTTAGAAGGGTAATTAAATGACCTTTGAAGTTTCATTGAGTTTCGCTCAAACTGGAGAGTTAATCAGAGTCGAATGGAGATCGCGATGCCCGATGGCCTTTAGATCAATACGGGGAGTGTAACTTAGGGTTTATGGTGAATGAGTGAGCGCTACAGATATAAGGAAGTGTTCAGGGGTAACTAGCATAAGTTGTCTATAAAGTGACATCATGTTGTTTTTACAGTTAGTGGTGGAGTATGTCTCCATTATAGACAAACATTTCGGCTAGTCCAATATCACTAATGACTTAACAAAGGCATTGGATAAGTATAAGGATGCCCTTGCTTCTGCCAAGAGGGCATACAAGCAAGAGAAGAAATCCTCCGGCTTAGAATTTAACGAGATGAAGAATGAGCGTGGTGAGACAAAGGTCGCATTTGACCAATTAAAAGTTGCGTGCGATTAACTGGTGGTGGAGCGCGACCAGCTGAAGAAGGCCCAAGATGAACAAGTGTGTGTCCTTACAACAACCAATAATGAAGGTTGTGAACTTGACTATGTGGAGGCTTTTGTTGAAGCGAAACAATAGTTGGCTTTCATTCGAAAGTTAAACTTCAAGAAGGGTTAGAATGCTGCTTTGGTTAAGACCAATATCCCAGCTGACTCTGAGTTATTCGACGATCATAATCCGGGCTCCCCGCTAAGGAGGAAGAGGTTGGTCAGGCTGAGGCAATTGTCGATTAAGAACCAATTAGGTCCAATCAGGGCAAAGCCCCAGAAAACAAGAGTAGGTAAAGGAAAATGAGGCCCAAAGCTAGTTAGGAGATAACTTAACTGGAAAATCCTTACAATTTTTATGATCTTATCTGTTTGTAATGGATATGTCCCATTTTTGGCGCAATGAATTTTTTTCCAGTGTTTAACTTTGTATCTTCGTATTGTTGAGTAGTTTCCTTTTATTCTTGTAGTCTAACAATATATCTGTAGGGGTTCCATCTTTCGATGTCAATCTAAATATAATCCTTGGTCGGGGGGATAGTAATCAAACTAATGATGCATTTACCTCTACTCAAAAAATGACCAAAGCCTACAAAGAGCAATTTAATTTGGTCTCTAAATTGTAGGATGATGCTAAGGACATCGGTGATATTGCCAAACTTTTACATGAAGATAATGTTACACCCCGACTAATTAAATACCGGGTAGCTACTCCTTTATTCAAATTAATTCAAAATGTCAAGTTGGTTCAGTTCGTAGCATCACTGTCGAAAACGTTTTAACAATTACTAGCCACCTAATATTTAAAAAGTGAGTTGTCAATTTTAATTAAATTCGATTTACATACAACCAAATTAAATTATGAATTACTGACACCACAACCACATCACAGTCACAATAAATAACGATGTCATAAACTGAATCTGGAGGAATACACCTCACAACAATCCGAATACTGAAATAAACAAATATAAGCCTGAATCATTAATTTAATTACAACCCAAAATATAAAATAAAAACTGAGTAAATAAGGTGTCTCTGAAAGGAAAGGGGCGACATGCCCTACAGATGAATGAATCTGAAGTAGAGTCAAGATATAAAATGGAGGCGTCTACTATTAAGGTCCTGTAACTTCCACAGCAGCTACAGCAAGTCGTGGGAATAGAACTCCTATGCTTGGTGTCCTTGTGGCTGGGCACCTAAAAAGGTTTTTACAAAAATAGATTTGAAAGCAAACGGGTCAGAGCCCGATTGTGAAAAACAGTTTAAAATACAGCAAGTGTTTAATATAATTAAACAGTGAATATAAAGTACATGATAGTGCGTGCACTCACATGAGTTCCTCACCTCTTAACTAATTGTGCACTCATATCGTACCCGTACCCGTTCTAGTTATTCTCATATCTAACTAGTCCAATACACAATTTAACATTTCTATACGATTCATGATTTAAGTCCCGACATCTTAATTTAAATAAAGAGTTTTACTTTCCTTCTTAGTTCCCATAGTAGTCATGCTAATCACTAGAGATTTTCCATTTTTAACTCTACTAAAACGTTACAATTATTCACACTTAAATTTATTCATGACCCATTTCAATTAGCAGTATCTTATTCTCATCATAAATATAGAATACTGGCACCCCGAGACTAAGCTGCGGTGCACACATACTCTGCTATCCAATCCCGGTACATCACGTACATAAAGACCACGTATTCCGAATCTCTCAGGAATCGTTTTCAATAAACAACAATCACACATAATGGAGGCGAACATAGTTCACATCACATGGGTCACGCACGTACCTACGCTTCCATGATCAGCAGACTTATTAACTTCTCAATAAGTCCTTCTCTGACCTATGTCCTCGAGGTACCACTCTAAATCCCCCCCCCCCCCCCGTAGGCACACAAAGACTAGATGGCCCTGATCGAACACCGACCTCCCGCGATAGCAAGTATGGTACGTATGTTATACAAAAATAACTACATATACGAAGCATTCACACATCTTCGGTATCCCATAATATTAATAGAGGTATATTTCTCATTCCTATACCGTCATTTCATGTTACACGTTTACAAGTCCCCGATTTATATACGTTAAGGTTATCAACTCTTCTCACGTCGAAATTTTAGTTACTTATACCCTAGCCCATAGATGTCGTCCGAGTTACTACTAAATTCTAAGTTTTAATCCTCAACGTACTCAATTCTCACAACTATGCTCGCTGGTCAACATGGGAAGATTAACACTCAATTATGTAAGTCTACCAGAAGTTTGAAATAAAATCAGACCTAAAAAAGGCATTCTGTCAACTCGTTAGAAACCTCGTTCGAACGAGGTCGTTCGAACGAGTGTCGTTCGAACGAATGGCTTCGAACGAACTAACCACTCATTAGAAGGGGTAATGTCATCTCGTTAGAAGTCTCGTTCGAACGAGGTCGTTCGAACGACCTGGGCAGGTCTTCTAACGAGATGGCAGAATAAGCCCAGAAAATTCCCAATTCGTCTTTCTCAATTTTTCTCTTATCTAAACTCAACCTAAGATCATCCCAATAGCATTTTAATGTTCTTAAACTTCTCTAAATCTTCTTAGGTTGTTTCTTAACATATTTTTGGGGTCAAATCCTCCTAAACAACATGTAATTATCATTAATCCCCAAATTTTACCCCAAACCCTATGAACATGAACCCAGAATTTTATTATGCCTAATTACTCATCATAAATCCGTTTTTAAATCATCAAAGTTAAGTCTTCAAATACCAAATTCGTCCATAACCATTCTACATGCAATTCCTAATCCAACTTTAGAGTTTCTACAACAATTTCATTAGTTTTCCTCAAAACTTTAAAGACAAAACAGTTCCTACACTAAACATGGAAGAAATATTCAATGCACTTAAAAATATCAAATCACTTGCCTTAAATTCGTTCTTCAGATTGTTGTTGATGATTCAAGGTTGATTCTCTCCTCTTTTCGGTCACAAATCCTTTCCAATTTCTGGTGATGGGGAGATGGTTTGGTAAAGACCCTCTAGCCTCTCTTCTAACTTCTCTCAAAATCTCTGTAGCCCACTCTCTCACTTTTGGCTGATAATGGCCTTAGTGGCTCTTTTAATAATCTTTAATTTACTTAAAAAATTCGTGGGTTTTAATTCCTTTATTTTTAAAATTACCAAAATACCCTTCTAGGTTGCCGGTTTGGCCTAAAAATGCCCCGGGACCCAAACTAAACCCCCGGCTAGTGTTTTCTGACTATTTCGACCCTTCCGGACATGTTGGCGCACTCAAAATAACCATTTGGTTGATAAAAATATAATTCACTTTTTAATTTAAATAATTTCATTTCTGACGCGACTGACACGCACATCCCAACTAAGTTTCCCAAATTGTGGTATTTCTGCCTCGTGACAATTTAAATATTTTCAATACTCAGAAATATTCAATTTTTAACATCATAATCAAATACTAACTCACATCTCGCTAGTATTTATATCTGGATTAATTCCCAATTAATTCTCATTTAATTTAATTAACCCCTTAAATAAAAATCAATAAAATTACGGGGTATTACATACTCCCCCCTAATAATAGAATTTCATCCCGAAATTCGGAACTAAAGAGTACCTGGTAAAAAATAACTCCGGATAACGCTCGCGCATCTCATCCTCGCGCTCCCATGTGGACTCCTCGGCATTATGATGCTGCCACTGAACACGTACTAATGGTACTATCTTTGACCTCAGTTTCCGCTCGCTTTGGTCCAAAATAGCAATCGGCCTCTCCTCGTAGGAACTATCAGGCTGAAGATTGATGTCCTCTAAAGCAATGTGAGTACGGGCCAAATCGTCCCTAAGATATTTCCTTAGCGAGGAAATATGGAACGCATCATGAATCCTATGCAAGTGCTCCGGTAACCCAAGTCTATACGCAACTGGCCCAATCCTCTCGATGATAGGAAATGGCCCCACATATCTTGGTGCCAGTTTCCCTTTCTTCCCAAAATGCATAATCCCCTTCATAGGAGATACTCTGAGTAACACCTGGTCCCCCCCTTGAATTCTCTGAAGAACCTCTTGGCATCAGCATAGCTCTTCTACCGGTCCTGAGCTACCCGAATACGGCTCCGAATCATCTCTATCCTTGTCGAAGTGTCCTGAATCACTTCCGGCCCAAGGAGTTTATTATCCCCCACCTCTAACCAACATGCTGGGGAACGACAAGGTCTACCATACAATGCCTCAAATGGAGCCATGCCAATGGTGAACTGGTAGGAGTTATTATAAGCAAACTCCACCAGTGGAAGGTACTGCTCCCAACCACCTCCAAAGTCTAGGATGCACATACGCAATATGTCCTCCAACATTTGGTTTGTCCGCTCTGTTTGCCCATCAGTCTGCGGGTGATATGCCGTACTCAGTCGCAACTCTGTACCCATGGCCTCCTGGAAACTCTCCCAAAATCATGAAACAAATATCTTATCTCGGTCAGACACGATATTTAGAGGCACCTCGTGAAGTCTCACTATCTTGGCAATAAAAATCCGGGCATACTGTCCCGTAGTGTAGTCTGTCCTCATGGGTAGAAAATGAGCAACCTTGGTCAACCTATCCACAATTACCCATATCGAGGCGTGACCCCTCTTTGACGTAGGTAATCCCGTGATAAAGTCCATGGATATGCTCTCCCATATCCACATCGGAACCTCTGACGGCTGTAGAAGTCCTGCGGTTTATGATGATCCACCTTTACTAGCTGAGAAGTGGCACATTTAGAAATGAACACGGCGATATCTCTCTTCATCCTGCTCCACCAGTACTGTCGTCTCATGTCTTTGTACATCTTATCCCCACCAGGGTGTACCGCGAACCGTGAGCCGTGCAACTCTATCATTACCTCGTGTCGCAAGTCTTCCCCTTTCGGAACGATCAGTCTCCCATTGAAGCGTAATCCCCCATCTGAACTAACGGTATAGGACTCGGCTCCCTTTGCTAGTAATCGAACTATCTTCTCCTGACAGAATGAGTCATTTGCCTAGGCCTTTATCACTCTCGTAACAATCTAAGGTGTAACAGTCATCACATACATGAATGATCGGGCCACTGCATCCTGGTGTCCCAACTCCTTCCACTTAGTTTTCCACACCTCGGCCACCTCATTTACTGGCCTACGGCTCAACGCGTCTGCTATCACGTTAGCTTTCTCTGGGTGGTATTGGATATCAAACTGATAATCCTTCACAAACTCAAGCCACCGACGTTGATGCATATTCAGTTCCTTCTGCGTGAAGAGGTATTGTAGAGACTTATGGTCTGTGAACAACCGAAATTTCTCCCCCAAGAGATAGTGTCTCCGAATTCGAAGAGCGAATACGACTGCCGCTAACTCCAAGTCGTGGGTGGGGTAATTCTTCTCGTGAGGCTTAAGCTTACGGGAAGCATAAGCTATGGTCTGACTCTCCTGTTGCAGCACACCTCCAAGTCCTTGTAAGGACGCATCGGTGTAGACTAGATACTCAACTCCCGGTTTGGGCAATGCTAACACAGGCGCTGAGGTCAACTTGTCCTTTAACTCATCAAATGCCAACTGACAGGCATCGCTCCAGATGAATGGCACACCTTTGCGAGTCAGATGTGTCAAAGGACCCTCTATCTTTGAGAAACCCCGAATAAACCTTCTGTAGTATCCTGCTAGGCCCAAGAAACTACGGATCTCAGTCGGTGTCGTGGGCTGTCCCTACTCCCTCACTGCGGATACCTTCCCCGGATCAACAGATATCCCCCGGTCTGAAATGATATGCCCCAAAGACTGAACCTCCTTCAGCCAAAATCCACATTTCTCGTACTTTGCATATAGCTCGTTCTGACGTAGTGTCTGTAAAACCTGCCTCAAATGCTCGACATGCTCCTCTTCTGTCTGGGAGTAAACCAGAATGTCATCAATAAAGACGATGACGAACTGGTCTAGGAATTCTCTGAACACCCTATTCATCAAGTCTATAAACACGGCTGGAGCATTGGTCAAGATAAAAGGCATAACCCGAAACTCGTAGGAATCATATCTCGTCAAGAAAGCAGTCTTTGAGACGTCCTGTTCCCTAATACGCAACTGATGGTATCCCTATCGCAAATCAATCTTTGAGAAGAAGCAAGCTCCTCTCAACTGGTCAAATAAGTCATCGATTCGGGGCAGCGAATACTTATTCCGTATTGTGACTTTATTCAACTCCCGATAATCTACACATAATCTCAACGATCCATCCCTCTTCTTTACGAACAACACAGGGGAACCCCTCGACGAAGTACTTCTTCGGATAAACCCCTGACCCAATAACTGCCCTATCTGATCCCTTAGCTCTCTCATCTCCGCTGGAGCCATACGGTACGGTGCGCGGGCAATTGGCCTAGTGCCCGGTGTTAAATCGATAACAAAATCTCTCTCTCTATTAGGAGGTAATCCAGGTATATCCTGAAATACATCAGCGAACTCACTAACAACGGGAATCGAATCAAGTGGTATTACCACTTCCTTAGAGGTCTCCTCCTCTATGTAATACAAGTGTGTGGACGATCCTCCCTCGGGGCGAGGCATCGCCACTAAAAACATCTCCTACCCGGGAATGTAAAAAATAATACTCCTACTGAAACAATCAATTATGGCTCGGTACGTAACTAGCCAATCCATACCAACAATCGCATCGTACTCAGTCATCTCTAATACTAACATATCAGCGGGTAAAGTAAATCTCCCGATCTCTATACCCACACCTCTACAAATAAGGGAAATCACGGAACCCCTACTCAACGGTGAATCTACACAAGTAATCGTGCTCTCTGCAGTGTCTAACAACCCCAAAGTTCGTGCAAATCTCATGGAAATGAAACAGTGTGTGGCCCCCATATCAAATTAAATACGCCCCATAGTCCCCTGAATAGAGAACATACCCTCAATGGCAGGTGGATTCTGTGGGACTGCGGCATGCTGGAGTTAGTAAACTCGTTCGTACTGAAGCTGTCGCTGCTGGACTGGGACTGCTGGGATGGGCGGCAAAGATGGCATCTGTGGCGGTGCTGGAAGGGCAGCGGGAAACATAGGTCTCTGGGGCTCATATCGAGCACCCTGCTGCTGCTGCTGTGGGGCCCTGCCCCTATCAGGACACTCTTGGTGCTGTGGCCAATCTTGCCATAAATGAAACATTTCCCCTGAAAGTTCCCTCCTCTCTGCCCTGCTGCCCACGGCCTTGATGGCCGTTGCCATTCCTCCCCTGGCCGTACTGGCCCTGATGAAACTACTGCTGTTGACCATACTGGACGTGCTGTCCCTGTAGGCCATACTGACCCTACTGGCCCTGAAGAAAACCTCCCTGACCATTTCTGAAACCCCCAGATCTGAACCTCTTAAAATCCCCCTGCTGGAAACCCTGATCTCCCTGCCTATGCTGACCCTGAGCAGATTGTGCCCCGCTGACACCATTTCCCCCTGTCCTGCCCTGATGGCTGGACTCTCCTGATCGGTTACTCTCTGACATGTGAAAGCGGCGGTCCTGGCAGTGAAGTAGTGCTGCGTTAACCACATCAGAATAAGTGACCAACGAGAGATTACCCAACAAGTGCTGACGGATCCTCCAAGTCAACCCATCCATGAATTTTTGAATCTTCTTCTCCTCGGTTGGAATCTCATCGAGAACGATGTTCAAGAGACTAGTGAACTCAGCCTCATACTTGACCACGGTCCTCCCCTCCTGCTTGAGGTTCATTAACTTCCTCCTCATTTCAGTGTGAGCGGTTGATGGAAAATACTTGCGGTCGAACCGCACCCAAAACTCTTGTATAGAAAGGACATCTCTCTCATTCGGGGTGGTAATAGACTCCCACCAATGCAACGCTGATCCTACTAGATTAAAAGTAGCCAGTATCTGCTTCTGTACCTCCGTGCACTCATACATCCTCAAATGTCTTTGAATGTCCTTCTTCCATTGGCTGGACACAACAACATCGGAGCTACCTGCAAACTCCGGAGGGTGTTCTTTCTGAAAAGCATCACGAACACGTTCCCAAGCATACGGGAATGCATGAGCCTGACCTGGCGCTACTACCGGCGCCTGGGGTGGTGCTTGCTGCACAACTGCTAGGGCGGCATTTACTGCTTCGGCTATAATAGCGGCAACCTCTGCGGCATTTATGGTGCCCTGAACTGGTGCAGGCTGTGGCTCGGGCTGAGAATCCGTAGCAACTCACTATGCACGTCGTGGAGGCATCTGAAATGAGAGTTAAGTCTTATAAGTTCGCAGTTATTATCTCAAAATAGCTGAAGAGCGAAACATACACAAAAGAATACAACAATTCTAAAATATAGGGCTCTACATCAAAGAAAGCTCAGAGGAAACATAACAAGTCGTACAGATCCTAAAGACACTAGAACCTGATGCTCTGATACCACCTGTGACAACCCAACTAATTAAATACCGGGTAGCTACTCCTTTATTCAAATTAATTCAAAATGTCAAGTTGGTTCAGTTCGTAGCATCACTGTCGAAAACGTTTTAACAATTACTAGCCACCTAATATTTAAAAAGTGAGTTGTCAATTTTAATTGAATTCGATTTACATACAACCAAATTAAATTATGAATTACTGACACCACAACCACATCACAGTCACAATAAATAACGATGTAATAAACTGAATCTAGAGGAATACCCCTCACAACAATCCGAATACTGAAATAAACAAATACAAGCCTGAATCATTAATTTAATTACAACCCAAAATATAAAATAAAAACTGAGTAAATAAGGTGTCTCTTAAAGGAAAGGGGCGACATGCCCTACAGATGAATGAATCTGAAGTAGAGTCAAGATATAAAGTGGAGGCGTCTACTATCAAGGTCCTGTAACTTCCACAGCAGCTGCAGCACGTCGCGGGAATAGAACTCCTATGCTTGGTGTCCATGTGGCTGGGCACCTAAAAAGGTTTTTACAAAAATAGATTTGAAAGCAAACGGGCCAGAGCCCGATTGTGAAAAACAGTTTAAAATACAGCAAGTGTTTAATATAATTAAAGAGTGAATATAAAGTACATGATAGTGCGTGCACTCACATGAGTTCCTCACCTCTCAACTAATTGTGCACTCCTATCATACCCGTACCTGTTCTAGTTATTCTCATATCTAACTAGTCCAATACACAATCTAACATTTCTATACGATTCACGATTTAAGTCCCGACATCTAAATTTAAACAAAGAGTTTTACTTTCCTTCTTAGTTCCCATAGTAGTCATGCTAATCACTAGAGATTTTCCATTTTTAACTCTACTAAAATGTTACTATTATTCACACTTACATTTATTCATGACAGTTCATTTCAATTAGCAGTATATTATTCTTATCATAAATATACAATACTGGCACCCCAAGACTAAGCTGCGGTGTACACATACTCTGCTATCCAATCCCCGTACATCACGTACATAAGGACCACGTATTCCGAATCTCTCAGGAATCATTTTCAATAAACAACAATCATACATAATGGAGGCGAACATAGTTCGCATCATATGGGTCACGCACGTACCTACGCTCCCATGATCGGTAGACTTATTAACTTCTCAATAAGTCCTTCTCTTACCTATGTTCTCGAGGTACCAATCTAAATGCCCCCATAGGCACATAAAGACTAGATGGCTCTGATCGAACGCCGACCTCCCGTGATAGCAAGTATGGTAGGTATGTTATACACAAATAACTACATATACCAAGCATTCACACATCTTCGGTATCCCATAATATTAATAGAGTTATATTTCTCATTCCTATACCGTCATTTCATGTTACACGTTTACAAGTCCCCAATTTATATACGTTAAGGTTATCAACTCTTCTCACGTCGAAATTTTAGTTACTTATAACCTAGCCCATAGATGTCGTCCGGGTTACTACTAAATTCTAAGTTTTAATCCTCAACGTACTCAATTATCACAACTATGCTCACTGGTCAACATGGGAAGATTAACACTCAATTATATAAGTCTACCAGAAGTTTTAAACAAAATCAGGCCTAAAAAAGGCATTCTGTCAACTCGTTAGAAACCTCGTTCGAACGAGTGTCGTTCGAACGAATGGCTTCGAATGAACTACCCACTGATTAGAAGGGGTACTGTCATCTCGTTAGAAGTCTCGTTCGAACGAGGTCGTTCGAACGACCTGGGCAGGTCTTCTAACGAGATGGCAGAATACGCCCAGAAAATTCCCAATTCGTCTTTCTCTATTTTTCTCTTCTCTAAACTCTTCCTAAGATCATCCCAATAGAATTTTAATGTTCTTAAACTTCTCTAAATCTTCTTAGGTTGTTTCTTAACATATTTTTGGGGTCAAATCCTCCTAAACAACATGTAATTATCATTAATCCCCAAATTTTACCCCAAACCCTATGAACATGAACCCAGAATTTTATTATGCCTAATTACTCATCATAAATCCGTTTTTAAATCATCAAAGTTAAGTCTTCGAATACCAAATTCGTCCATAACCATTCTACATGCAATTCCTAACCCAACTTTAGAGTTTCTACAACAATTTCATTAGTTTTCCTCAAAACTTTCAAGACAAAACAATTCCTACACTAAACATGGAAGAAATATTCAATGCACTTAAAAATATCAAATCACTTGCCTTAGATTCGTTCTTCAGATTGTTGTTGATGATTCAAGGTTGATTCTCTCCTCTTTTCGGTCACAAATCCTTTCCAATTTCTGGTGATGGGGAGATGGTTTGGTAAAGACCCTCTAGCCTCTCTTCTAACTTCTCTCAAAACCTCTGTAGCCCACTCTCTCACTTTTGGCTCATAATGGCCTTAGTGGCTCTTTTAATAATCTTTAATTTACTTAAAAAATTCGTGGGTTTTAATTCCTTTATTTTTAAAATTACCAAAATACCCTTCTAGGTTGCCGGTTTGGCCTAAAAATGCCCCGGGACCCAAACTAAACCCCCGGCTAGTGTTTTCTGACTATTTCGACCCTTTCAGATATGTTGGCGCACTCAAAATAACCATTTGGTTGATAAAAATATAATTCAATTTTTAATTTAAATAATTTCATTTCTGACGCGACTGACACGCGCATCCCAACTAAGTTTCCCAAATTATTGTATTTCTGCCTCGTGACAATTTAAATATTTTCAATACTCATATATTACTATATATACTCAGAAATATTCAATTTTTGACATCATAATCAAATACTAACTCACATCTCGCTAGTATTTATATCCGGATCAATTCCCAATTAATTCTCATTTAATTTAATTAATCCCTTAAATAAAAATCAATAAAATTACGGGGTATTACAGAGAATTAACTATATGAGAAAATAACTCAGCGAAGCTCAGGAAGACATAAAGCGGGACAAAATGATTAAGATGGTGCTTAGTCGCAGCATATTGAAGTTGAGATATCTCTTTAGGAGAGGTCGTCACGAAATATGGGATACTGGTTATGATGAGGTGTGGATGGATGCTCTTCTTAGGCTGGACAAAAGTAAGCAGGTAGCCTACAAACATGGTTAGTTGAATGCTTGGGAGTTGTGAAGGTCCCAACAGATTCTGAACTTTGCTATTGGTAACATGTTTATTGTTCAGCCTACTCTTAAACGAAAATGTAATTAGTCCTTTAATTAATGTTTAATTATAATGTACATTTTAGTTTAATGAAATATATTTATTTTGATGATTACAAACATGCTTTTATTATGTGATTATGTTAATATTTCTTAATTTATATTATATCTATATCTATATATATATATATATATATATATATATATATATATATATATATATATATATATATATATATATATATATATATATATATATATATATATAAGTTTGTTTTATTTATTTAGCTATTTAACTATTTTGTTTACACAATTATATATATTTACTCATCTAACTGTTAATAACATAAATACTTTATCTTCTATTTTTTATTTTGTTTTTATATTATATATATACATATTTTTTTATAGTCATATGTTATTAGTTATATATTTATATATAATATTTTTGTAGTTGTATATTATTAATAGTTATGCAACTATTAGTATAATTATCATTATATATATTTATTTCATTACTTATCATAATATTCATTTAGTTGTGCTATATATTTAGATGGTTATATAGTTATATAGTTATATTTATATAATATATATGTAGTACAATAGTTCATTATTTCTCTTACTACTTATATAATTACTGTATCCTCTTTTACATATTTTATTTTCTTAATAATATATATGTGCTTATATTATAGATAATATATAATTATAATTTCATATTATTTTTTATATACTCTATTTATATATAGTTAAATATATTTTTTTTATTCTGTTTATATGGTATTTTTTTTAATGTACATATCTCTTTTCATATGGTAAAAGCTATCTGCATATGTCATACAATAGGTTACTATTTTCTTAGTCTTAGGCTTTTATAGGTTACTGTGAAAATCTTTACTTACCATGAGTCGTGCACCTGCTTGTCAAAATCTTAGACTTATAGCTTGAACATTTCTTTTTCAATATTTTGGATAGATAATATCATTATATTATAATATATTATCTCTTGGTCACATTTTTTCTTGTTGTAAGCAACTTTATTGGACAATTGAAAAACTTATATCAATTTGTCTTGGGTAGATTTTTTTATTACCTACTACTTGTACTTCTTGTTTTAACATTTTATATAACTATTTTTTTGTTCACTTCATTCATATACTCAGTTATATATATACAATTTTTTTTATATATTATGATAATTTACATACTGTTTAATATATACGTTTTTTATATGTCTTGGACGTAATTTTTTATAGCACCAGTCTATCTCAATCTATCTTGACAATGTTTATGTCTATTCTTCTTTTTGACAGACTTGTTCATTACATAGGGCCTACGCATGAAATCTCCTATGACAGATTTGTCCGTAGACATTTGATAATTATTTTATCAGATCATTGGTAAAAGTCTGTCCAGTTTTCTGTGTACCTATATAGCCTTGGGCCCCACGTTAATGGGTTACATATTGTTGTAGAGTTGTATTATCTCTTATTTTTAACCAATGAGTTATGCTGACTAATGGATAACTCGTTTATATTTAATATTCACTTCTTACTTATCCGCATAAAACGTTTCCGAGATTCATTGTTTACTCTTTTTTTTTACCTCTAACCTCTCTCTAGTAGCCTACTTTATTTCTTAGACAACAAAGAATGGTTGATTAGATACGATTTGTATTTTCAAGATCTTGTGCATTTAATGCTACAACTCAGACCACTCCAAGTTGAAGCAGAAGATATCCAACGTTCATATTTTCTCAGACATATTTTTAAAGCTCAAGTGTGTGAGACACAAGTGACACAACGAGGAGAAATCAACAAGAATGAGACACTGAAGATAGAAGATCTTTTCTTGTCATACACCAAGTAGAGACCAATCAAATTCTTCACTCAACTCATACACACAGTGAAGAGTGTAACCAAAAATCTTCATTCAACTCATACATATACTCAAGAGAGAAACACACTTTCTTATTCAGCTCTATAAGTTTTGAGATAGCAACATATTTTTATTGTGCTATTTTTGAAGAAGAATAAGAGCCCATGAAATTTTATTCTATTATAACTTCAAGTGAAGAGTATAACCAAAATCTGAAATATTGTGAAGTCTATTTGAAGAAGAAACACGAACTTAATTTGTACTCTCGAAAGCTTTATCATCCAAACCTTTGTACTAAAAATTCAGATTCAGTTTGAAACTTTGTTGAAGCTTCGGTTGTAATGGTGATTGATTTCTACCCGCAATTCGTCCACGGGTTTAAAGCTCGGTATTAAGTTGAAAATGGTTGTACATGGTGGTTTGATTCTACCTTTCGAGTGGATCAGGAATAATGAAGCGTAAAGGAGATGGAAGCTCTTGGCGCGTGGACGTAGACTGGGATTTGGTCGAACCAAGTTAATTTTGATATCTTTTAATTTTCGCATTTTATTTGTGCTTGCTTGAATTCATATATTTTTCACTTACACTTGAAAATAATTTAATTCGAAAAATTGGTAACTTATTTTTAAGATTAAAATAATTATTTTCAAATTAATTAATTAATTCTAGAATATAAATTTTTATTTAATACAAAAATTGATTAAATATTTATTAGTTGTTAAAATTTGTAGTTTTAAATTGTTTAAATTTATTGTTAGTATTTATTTGATATTCATTGGTTTAATTATTGAAGATTTATTAATCTGAAATTTGGATTAAGTGTTCCAAATTAAATATTTTCTGAAATTTTAATTTAACCCCAAAAATTTGTAAAATCTCAATTCACCCCCTTTTTGGGTATTTTTTTGGACAAAACCTACCGTCACCCCATTTGTAAGCGAAGAGAGTTGAACCCCTTGATGTTGTTCCTCTTTATCTAGCCAAAAATTACTTAAACTCTCACAAGAGTAATGATGAATTCAAGCCAAACCCTGACGATACCCAAAGGGTTGCTGTGGCTGAGGTGATAACTCATTGGGGAAAACAATTGTACAAGTCATCTTTAACTTCTACATATGTATATTTTTAAGTTTTTGCCGATGTATACTTCTCTTTCATATTTTGTAATATGATTTTTGTGTAATTTCACACTTGCATTTTTCCATTTCTTATGACGAGCATGTTTATATAATTTATCTTACCTTTTAGATTGTGTCGTCACACTACCTTAGGCCTAGATCAAGCTTCAACAAAAATGTACTTGATCTTAGGGCTATCCACCCATTTAGGATTTTCACCCAACCAAAGTCGGGTTACTTAGTGACCAGGCCTTCGTGTTTTTTATGACAAAAACTATTCAACCATGAGATTATAATTAGTATAATCAAACGAAGGTGTTCATGATAATTACCGACATTCGACCAGATGTGATGATTGGATGTAATGGTGGTGTAAAAAATAAAAGTGTAAGCATGGCATTTGGAACAATGTTAAAACGATAATGAAGCCAATTGAACCACTTGAACTTGTACTTTATTGAATTTGAATTATTCCGAGCAACATAAATAAGAAATTAGATATTTTGAGAAGTCAATAAACAAACTTTTCTAACAATAAATTTTCTTATATTGGTCGTATTACATGCCCTTGATATCTCCGTGCCCTTCATTGTTTCCAAATGGTAGGCACCTTGCAGGTCATCTTTTATGATTTTGAATAGTCCTTACCAATTTGGTTCCACTCGCCATCTGAAAATTTTTTGGTGCGGCCAAGCACCTTTCTGAGGACTAATCTTCGAATTCAAATCTTCTCGAGTTAACGTCTTTGTTGTACTGCCTAGCTAACTGCTATTGGTAGGAGATAAAATTTATTAAGGCTTGTTCCTTTCGTTCGGCATCCAGGTCGAGCTCAGTCCTTATGATCTCTTTGTTTAAACCTCATTCGTCAATGATGGTATTCATGGTCAACATTCTAGCTTCTAGAGGAATGTGGAATTTCATCCCATAGGCCAAAGCGAAGGGCATTTCCTTAGTTGGTTTTTTGGGCATAGTATGATATGCCTATAAGATATGGGGAAGCTCGTCCACCCAAGTGACCTCTACCTTCTTTAGTCTTTTGTTTATGATGTCAAGCAGCATTTTATTGGAGGCCTCAGGTTACCCATTGCTCTGAGTTTAGACCATAGAGCCTAAGTGATGCTTGATGTTGTGGCTATCACAAAAGCATTGGAACAACCCACTTTCAAACTGTATTTTATTATCTGTAATGATCGCCCTAAGTACACTAAAGCGAATTACGATGTTACTCCAAATGAATCGAATTATGTTAGTGTCTCTGATTTTCACTACTGGCTTTGCTTCAATCCACTTTATGAAGTAATATGTGCCGATCAAGAGGTACTTGTAATTTCTTGGTGCCGTTAGTAGTGGAACTATAATATCCAAGCCCCACTGGGCGAAAGGCCACATAATGATTAGTGATTTTAAATTATTGGTCGACTGATGGAGCATTGGAGAAAGCTTCTGACATTTTCCCCACCTTTTAATGTAGGAAATCGCGTCATCTACATGTACGACCACTAATATCCCTCTTTGATCACCGTAAAATCCAGAAATCCTCCTTCAGCGTGTCTTCTTAAAATTCCCTCATGAAGTTCATATAAAACTTGATCGACATACATAGGAAGCAAGAACCGATGAAAGATATCATGTAGAGTTTGCCCTCAGGTGATAGGTAAAACCGTATAGCTTTTATCCTGATCTGATGGGCTTAATTCTTGTGAGATGTCAGAATGTCCTCTTACAGATAAGTGATTATAGGATCAATCCAGCTAGGAATTATTTGCTCAATAAGAACTTATTCTGTGACCACGGGGATTGTAATCCTGAACTTGGCAAGGATCTTCACTTCAGTGGTTCTCCTGAGATCGGAGTCCACTGCTAAACCCAAAGCCACTAAGGCATCAACATAGCTATTATTCCCCAAAGGGAATTATTAAATACGGCCTTTATCAAATTTGGCTATTAATTCTTGAGCGACCTGTAGGTATGCCAACATTCATTCATATCTAACATTAAAATCTACTGTCACTTTGTTAGATACCCTATTTGAATCACAATATATGTCAAGGTGGATTTCCCCCACAAAGAAAGATAGCGTAATCCGATAATGAGAGCTTCGTACTCGACCTCCTTGTTAGAAGCTTCAAAGCCAAGTTTGACTCCTTATTTGATTATGGTATTCTTTAAGGAAATAAGTACGAGTTCGACTCCTACCACCTTCGAGTTCAATGCTCCATCCATATAAAGGGTCCACTTTCTAGACTGGTCAATCTCTTGACTCATTAACTAATCAACTATATCTCGGTCATCGAGTCCCCCTTCCCCTTCCCTTATGAAATCAATAATGAAGTCTGCCAATACCTGCCCCTTAATTGTCATTCTTGGTTGATAGTGTATATCAAATCTCCTAAGTTTAACTGATAATTTAAACATCCATTTAGATAAGTAGGCCTTTCGAAGATTGACTTTGAGGGGGAAGTAAGTGATGCCTATGTTTGAATGGGCCTCAAAGTAATGCTTCAGCTTGCAAGACGATGACTAGAGAGTAGGCAAAATTTTCAAGTGGGAGATAACTTTGCCCGGCATCCAGGAGCATTTTGCTAATATAGTAAACAGGGCCTGCTGTCCTTCCTTCTCACACATTATAGTCAAACTGGCTGCATAGTTAGAAGTTACAAGGTAGAGATAAAAAAGGTTTCATGGATTGTAGATAAACAGTAGGGGTGGCTTGCTCTGTAGGATTTGATTTCTTCAAGAGCCTTTGAGCATTCCTCATTTTAGGTGAGGTCTTTTTCCTTGTTCAATATTTGAAAGGATATACAACATCGCTTGGTAGCCTTAGAAATGAAATGATTGAGGATTTTCAACATTCCTATTAACTCTTGGATCTTGCACAGCGTATTCGGAGGCTAAACGTTGTTGGTTGATACTATCTGGCCGGGGTCAGCCTCAATACCCCTTTTATTGACTAAGTACCCAATGAACTTTTCGAACTAAAGCCCGAAAGAGCATTTGACTGCATTAATCTTCATCTGGTAGTGCCTGAGGAAATCATCCAGGCGGTCGACCATATGCTTACTTTTGACGAGCATATCACCTATGTATACTTCCATGATGTCCCCCCAACTATTGCTTAAACCTCTTCGTGACCAATTATTGGCATGTGGTTTATGCATTTTTAAGGTTGAAGGGCATGGATTTGTAACAATATAGACCAAAAGTGGTTATGAATAATTTTGTATCTTAATTGGGGATGAATAAAGGGATCTGGTGATATCCTGAATATGCATCCAAAAAGCTCATCCACCCATGACTGGCTATGACATCGACCAACTGATCGATTTTTGGCATAGGAAAGTTATCTTTGGGATAAGCTTTATTGATTTTTGTAAACTCTGTGCACATTCTCAATCTCCCGTTACTCTTTTTACCACCACGAGTTTGAGAGTCATTTTGAAGAATTTAACTTCTTTGATGGACCTTGCCTATAGGAGTTTCCCTACCTCTGTTTCCACTACCTTAGCTTTCTCTAGGGCAATTCAAAGATCCTTTTGCATGATCAAAATATATGTGGGATTCATGTCAAGTCTGTGGCATATGACTTCAGGGTCAATCCCAGGCATATCGTATGGTTTCCAGGAAAATACGCCTTGATTCCTCTTTAATAAAGGAATCAACTTCTCCTTTTCTTATTCAGATAATGTGGTGCCAATTAGGAAATTTCCTCCCCAACTAAGATTTTTCAATAGATTTCTCTTTATTTGCATAATGACCCTATCTATAGGTTCCATTATTATTTCTTCTATCCCTTGTCTTTCATACTTTAATTGTTATTTAGACGGCGTGGCTCCGTTTTTGGACACTTCGAGAATGATCTCTCTCTTTTTTCTTCTTTTGCTTAGGCCTGATGGGGCGATGAAGTAATTTTGAGCAATTACCTGATTGTCATTGATCTTCATTATTCTACGATTTGTAATGCACTTGAGCCTTTTATGGTAAGTATAGGTAATGAACTACACAGAGCGTAACCATCCTCTCACAAGAATAGCATCGTAAGGGGAATCAATATCTATCACTAAGAACTCGATCAAATTTGAGATGTTCCGAGCCCTAACTGGTGGGATCACATTCCCTAACAACATAGTTATCTTTCTAGTGAAGCCGACCAGAGGGATGCTTGCCTTTTTCTAGTCTTCCATCTTGAGGTTGAGGTTGTTAAATAAATCCTAAGTACATAACTTTAGAGGAGCTTCCTTGATCGACTAATATCTTATCCATGTCCCAATTTCTAATTCTTTGATCGACTAATATCTTATCCATGTCCCAATTTCCAATCCTGAAGGTGATTACTAGTGCGTCATAGTGTGGGGCCCTTGCCTCGATTAAGTTGCCTTTCGTGAAGATGACGTGTTTATCATAGTCTATATTATCTGGTCGACTGTGCTTGCCTGTGAAACTTTTGGCACGATCAATTTGGAAGGCCTCCATTAATGCAGTGACCTTTTTGAGCTCCATTCG
Organism: Sambucus nigra; assembly: GCA_949130495.1. Lineage (NCBI taxonomy): Eukaryota > Viridiplantae > Streptophyta > Magnoliopsida > Dipsacales > Adoxaceae > Sambucus > Sambucus nigra. The sequence goes on along the minus strand of OX422209.1, from coordinate 641,108,649 downwards.
AATTTCGTTGCCTTGGATCTGCTTAGAACTCGAGGCACCGTGGATGATGATGAACTCATGCCCTAAATAGTCTTCTAAGATATTATTTAGTTTTTGATTGACACTAAAGGCAACCTTGTCACCTTTCTTCTCCACGCACTCGTTCAGATGCCTAGTATGGGCTAGCTCTTCTAGATAGGATTTGAGGGCCTTGTAGTTCCATATATTATCTCTGTTTTATTTATGGTCGGCATGCCTGAGCATGTTATTACTTTTGATCGAATTGCCTCCATCTTTTTTGTCCATTTAAAAAACTATTGGTCTTTGATCTTAATCAAGATCTTGTAGATCGGCCATTTGAACACAATATTGATGACTTAAAAACTTTAAATGGGTCTGCATTGTCTCCATTCTCAGGACCTCCGTTCTTCTTATTGCCCCCTTTTGTGGGTGTCTTCCATGTCATTCCCTTTAGTCGCCTTTGCGCGACCATTATCACCTTGGTTGAGGGTGATGTCAACATCTTCTAACTTGTCATACTTCTCTATACGTGACATAAGATCATAGATTGTATCTGCCTCCTTCTTGGTTAGGGATTGGTGAAACATGGAGTTATTGGGCATACCTATCTTGAATAAAGTCGCGGTGCCCTGCTCTGAGTAATATTCAACTTCGTTGTAAATTTCCCATTACTTCCTGTGACACCCCGACTAATTAAACACCGGGTAGCTACTCCTTTATAAAATTAATTCAAAATGCCAAGTTGGCTCAGTTAATAGCATCACTGTCGAAAACGTTTTATTATTACTAACCACCTAGTATTTAAAAAGTAAGTGCCAAATTTTATTAAATCTGATTAACATGCAACAAGAGTAATGAATAACTAAATAACACCATTCACCATACTGAAGTAAAACGAATAACCATCACAAAATGTAAATAAACTCTGGAGGAAAAACTCCTCAACACAAATCCCACAACTGATAAGTAAACTGAAATAAATAACTAAAACTGAATACTGAGCAATACATGCTAGAGTCTGAAAACTGAAATGTAAAAATGTCTAATAGAATTGGGCAACATGCCCTACGACTGATAGATGTTGAGACTGGAATCCAAATGAGAGAAGCGTCTACATGCAAATCCCTGTAGCTTCCACAAACAGCTACAGCTCGTCACCTGAATGAGAATCCTATGCTTGGTGTCCTTGTGGCTGGGCACCTAAAATGGTTTTACAAGAAAATATATTTGAAAAGCAAACGGGTCAGAGCTCGAATGTGGAGTTATATTTTAAAAACATGCAAGTGCTTTAAAACATTTAAAACATTAAATGCAAAGTACATGTTAGGACGTGCACTCACATTATATTCTCACCTCTCGTCTAACTGTGCACTCCTAACGCAAGTACCTATCTATAACTACCCATACTACTAGCTAAGTGACAACATATCTAGCTAGACTGCCAAAGGTCCTGCCAATAATACTTGGTTCCATTTACATAATAATGCTCGTAATTAAATAGGGGCTTAACGTCAACTCAGATACTCAATGTGCAATATTTATAACTGTCAATTAGCTCGTTATATATCTCGAAACAATACCGTAATATAATTACAACATTAACATGATGATTCTCATTAATTAAATGTATATTATTCACATCATAAATATACAATACAAGCACCCCGCAACTAAGCTGTAGTGCACACATACTCTGCTATCCATCCCGGTACATCACGTACATAAGGATCACATATTCCGAATCTCTCAGGAATAGTTCAGATAACACAAATCACAAATAGTGGAGGCGAACACAGTCACCATCACATGGGTCACGCACATACCCACGCTCCCATGATCATGCAGACTTATTAATATCACAATAAGTCCTTCTATGACCTATGTTCATCAAGGTACCAGTCTAAATCCCCCCCGTAGGCACACAAGGATTAGAGGGTCCTAAGCGAACACAAACCTCCCGTGATAGCAAGTATGGTAGGTATGTCATACACACAAATACTATATCAATACTAAGTATATACGCATCTTAGTAATCACCGTAGTATAATTGTAATACTCTACATCATTATACCATTTCCAAACTTATTTTATTCAAGTCTCCCGTTAATATAAAGTTAAATTGCCGACACGTCTCACGCCGTAGTCCCTTATCCTTAAAACCTATCTATAATAAATTATTAGGTTCCGATTATTCCCAAATATAACATCTTTATTCCTAAGGTCTTTACTTCTGCTCTAAACCTTATTTCATCGAATTACACAATTTTGCACTATTAACCCAAACGTTACCTCTCTAACGAATTTCAATAACCTAGAATAATTCCCCTAATTGCATTCTAATTAAAGTCCACTATAATAATCATACCTACTGGTCCTCCTTAAGGGTGAGGGTATTCATAAGTTCTCCAAACATATTCTCCGAGGGTTTCCACCATTTAAAATCAAATTAAGGAAAATTTTACTCATTCTGGGGAGGTCGATCGATCGACCTATGAATATCGATCGATCGATCTAGTCGATCGATCGACTGATGAATGTCGATCGATCGATCGAACAGGTATGGCTACGGACTGCTTCGTTCTGCAGATTTGAAAACGTCCTAAAACTTATTTCTAACGTGTGATTCTCAAATATAACGTTATAGTAATGTCATATAACAATCCTACAATATTACTAACGTCCATAAATCCGTACTTCAACAATTATAGGCTACATATGGATCAATCTTCATCAAAAACTTAGTTTCCAGATTTTATCTCAGGAACATTCATAAACTTCATCTTAAATCCGTTTTTTGGTATAACAAAAGTCGATAATTCTCTTAATATAATCTTCCAGTAACATTCTACATGCAACCTATATCCCAAAATTTAAACTAATAACTCAAATCTTATGGGTTTTTCATTATCTTCCAAGAACATACAAAATTGATGAATAATCTAACATGGAAGAAGCATTCTCTGAAATTTAAATGGAATAAATCACTTGCCTTGATTGTTTCTGAATCTGGTGTTGGATTTGTAATCTCTTTCTGCAGATTTTCTGCAGAATTCCTCCTCTCTCTCCTTCTCCAAGCTTTCTTCTCCAAAAGGCTATGGTGGCTAGGGTTTGCTTTGGGAGAGTTGGAAGACTAAATGATAACCTACGTAGCTTATGGGGTTAATAAAGGGTTGGTTGGGTCAATTCCTTATCAGATTACAACTCTCAATTTTCGTCACTTTTAATTACCCAAAAATACCAAATTACTAAAATACCCTTTAAGTTGCCGGTATGGCCGAAAAATACCCCGGGACCCAAACTATACCCCCGGCTAGTGTTTTCTGACTATCTCGACCCTTCCGGACGCGTTGGCGCACTCAAAACGACCATACGGATTATAGATTTTAAATGCACTTTTATCAACAAAATAATATACCGTGACGCGGCGGTCCCACGCGTCTCAACAAAATTTCTAAAATGCCGTATATAAATCTCACGACAAATTTTATAATACCAAGTCCATATATAATCATATATGCACATAATCAAATACCAACTCGCATCACATTAGTATTTTTAACCGGGATTAATTTCTAATTAATACGCAATTTAATTAATTAATCCCAAAATAAATATAGTCAAAAGTACGGGGTGTTACATACTTCCCCCCTAATAACTGAATTTCGTCCCGAAATTCGAAACTAGAAAGTACCTGCTAAAAATAGCTCTGGATAACGTTCGCGCATCTCATCCTCGCGCTCCCATGTGGACTCCTCGACATTGTGATGTCGCCACTGAACACGCACTAACGGGACTATCTTTGACCGCAGTTTCCTCTCGCTTCGGTCCAAAATAGCAATTGGCCCCTCCTCATAAGAGCTATCCGGCTGGAGGTCGATGTCCTCCACCGCAATGTGAGAATGAGCCAAATTATCTCTAAGGTATTTCCTCAGTGAGGAAATATGGAACACGTCGTGAATCCGATGCAAGTGCTCCGGTAGTCCCAGTCTATACGCAACCGGTCCGATCCGCTCAATAATAGGAAACGGCCCAACATACCTCGGTGCCAACTTCCCCTTCTTCCCGAATCGCATAATCCCCTTCATCGGAGAAACCCTGAGCAAAACCTGGTCCCCCACTTGGAACTCCCTGAAAAATCTCTTCGCATCAGCATAACTCTTCTGCCTGTCTTGAGCTACCCGAATGAGACTCCGAATCAACTCAATCCTTGCCGAAGTATCCTGGATCACTTCTGGCCCAAGTAGTTTGTTGTCCCCCACCTCCAACCAACATGCTGGGGAACGACAAGGCCTCCCGTACAATGCCTCAAACGGAGCCATGCCAATCGTGAACTGATAGGAGTTGTTGTAAGCAAACTCCACCAGTGGAAGGTACTGCTCCCATCCACCCCCGAAGTCAATAATGCACATGCGTAGCATGTCCTCCAACATCTGGTTGGTGCGCTCTGTCTGCCCATCGGTCTGCGGGTGATAAGCCGTACTCAACCGCAATTCTGTGCCCATGGCCTCCTGGAAACTCTCCCAAAACCTCGAAACAAATATCTTGTCTCTGTCAGACACGATATTCAGGGGCACACCGTGAAGTCTCACAATCTCTGAAATGAAAAGCTGGGCATACTGTCCCGTAGTGTAGTCAGTCCTTACGGGTAAGAAGTGAGCGACCTTGGACAACCTGTCCACAATTACCCAAACGGAGTCGTGACCCCTCTGCGACGTAGGCAACCCCGTGATAAAATCCATGGATATGCTCTCCCACATCCACACCGGAACCTCCAACGGCTGTAGCAAACCTGCTGGTCTCTGATGATCCACTTTTACGAGCTGACAAGTGGCGCATTTCGAGACAAACTCAGCGATATCTCTCTTCATACCGCTCCACCAATATTGCCGCCTCATGTCTTGGTACATTTTGTCCCCTCCGGGATGTACCGCGAACCGTGATCCGTGTGACTCTGCCATCACATCGTGTCGCAATTCTTCCCCTTCCGGAACTACCAATCTCCCATTGAAGCGCAATCCCCCGTCTGAGCTAACGGTATAGGACTCGGCTCCGTCTGCAAGTAATCGAACTATCTGCTCCTGACAGAACGAGTCATCGGCCTGTGCCCGTACTACCTTTGTGATAATCTGCGGTGTAACGGTCATCACAGACATGAAAGATCGGGCCACTGCATCCTGGTGTCCCAATTCCTTCCACTTAGCTTTCCACACCTCTGCCACCTCATCTGCTGGCCTGCGGCTCAACGCGTCTGCTACCACGTTAGCCTTACCCGGGTGGTACTGGATGTCGAACTGGTAGTCCTTCACAAACTCAAGCCACCTACGCTGCCGCATGTTCAACTCTTTCTGCGTGAACAGATACTGTAGGGACTTGTGGTCCGTGAACAGCTGAAACTTCTCCCCCAAAAGATAGTGCCTCCAAATCCGTAAGGCAAATACCACTGCCGCCAACTCCAAATCATGTGTGGGGTAATTCTTCTCATGAGGCTTAAGCTTACGGGAAGCATAAGCTATGGCCTGTCTCTCCTGCTGCAAAACACCTCCAAGCCCTTGCAAAGACGCATCGGTGTAAACCAAATACTCAATTCCCGGTCTCGGCAATGCTAACACAGGTGCTGAGGTCAATTTGTCCTTCAATTCATCGAATGCCAACTGACAGGCATCACTCCAGATATATGGCACACCTTTACGAGTAAGATGTGTCAAAGGACCCGCTATCTCCGAGAAACCCCGAATAAACCTCCTGTAGTATCCTGCTAAGCCCAAGAAACTACGAATCTCTGTTGGTGTCGTGGGCTGTCCCCACTCCCTCACCGCTGACACCTTCCCCGGATCGACAGATATTCCCTGGTCGGAAATAATGTGACCCAAGAACTGGACCTCCTTCAGCCAAAACCCGCACTTCTCATATTTTGCATACAGCTCGTTCTGACGAAGTGTCTACAAAACCTGCCTCAAATGCTCGGCGTGCTCCTCCTCTGTCTGAGAGTAGACCAGAATGTCATCAATGAAGACAATGACAAAATGATCGAGAAAATCTCTGAACACCCTGTTCATCAAGTCCATAAACACTGCTGGAGCGTTGGTCAAGCCGAAAGGCATAACCCGAAACTCGTAAGAACCATATCTCGACAAGAACGCAGTCTTCGAGACATCCTCCTCCCTGATACGCAACTGATGGTATCCCGATCTCAAATCAATCTTCGAGAAGAAAGAAGCTCGTCTCAACTGGTCGAATAAGTCATCGATTCGAGGCAACGGATACTTATTCCGTATCGTGACCTTATTCAACTCTCGGTAGTCCACGCACAAACGCAGTGAACCATCCCTCTTCTTCACAAACAAAACTGGAGCGCCCCAAGGTGAGGTACTCCTGCGAATAAAGCCCTTCCCTAACAGCTGCTCTATCTGATCCCGTAACTCTCGCATTTCAGCCGGAGCCATACGATACGGTGCACGTGCTATAGGTCTCGTACCCGGTAGCAAGTCTATAACGAAGTCTATCTCTCGACTGGGTGGTAAGCCTGGTATCTCCTGAAACACATCTGAATACTCCCTGACAACCGGGATCGAATCCAAAGGAATAACAACCTCCTTAGAGGTATCCTCCTCTATGTAATACAGATGAGCGGTCGATCCTCCCTCTGGGCGAGTCATCGCCACTATAAACATCTCCTGCCCCGGAATGGCAAAAACAATGCTCCCGCTGAAGCAATCAATCATGGCCCTATAGGCTACGAGCCAATCCATACCGATGATCACATCGTGAACATGCATGTCTAACACTAACATGTCCGCAGGTAATACCAAACCACCAACCTCTACCCCCACTCCCCGGCATATAAAGAAAATAAGTGACCCACTCCCTAATGGTGAGTCGACACACGTCACTGTGCTCTCTGCCGTAGCTAACAATCCTAAGGCTTTCGCGAAGTGTGTAGCAATAAAACAGTGTGTAGCACCCGTATCAAATAACACCCGACCCATAGTGCCATGGATAGGAAACGTACCCTCGATCGCGGGCGGTGCCTGTGGAACTGCAGCCTGGTGAACGTTGTAGACACGTCCATACTGTAGCTGCCCCTGCTGAGCTGGGACTGCTGGGATGGGTGGCAATGCTGCCATCTGTGGCGGTGCAGGAAGAGCGGCGGGAAACATAGGTCTCTGTGGCTCCTGGCGAGCACCCTGCTGCTGTTGTGGGGCCCTGCCCCTATCAGGACAATCCTGCTTCTTATGGCCAGTCTTGCCACAAGTAAAGCACTTCCCTGGGAAATTCCCTCCCCTCTGCCCCTGCCGTCCCCGGCCCTGGTGGCCGTTACCATTCCTCCCTTGGCCCTGCTGGCCCTGATGGAACTGCTGCCCATTCTGTCCCTGCTGGCCCTGATGGCCGTTTGGACCCTGATGGCCCTGGCGGAAACCTCCCTGTCCCTGCCTGTAGTTCCCTGACCGGAACCTCTTATTGTCCCCCTGCTGGGTACCCTGCTCAGTCTGTCTCTGCCCCTGACCGGTCTGTGCCCCGCTGGCACCATGTCCTCCAGTCCTGCCCTGATGGCTAGACTCCCCTGACTGCTTGCCCTCGGCCATATGAAAACGGTGGTCCTGGCAGTGCAATAGTGCAGCGTTAACCACATCAGAATACGTGGCCAACGATAGGTTCCCTAGCAGATGCTGACGGATCCTCCAATTCAACCCATCAGTGAACTTCTCTATCTTCTTCTTCTCTGTTGGAATCTCGTCTGGAACGATATTCAATAGGTTAGTGAACTCGGCCTCATACTCGGCCACTGTCTTGCTCTCCTGCCTCAGACTCATAAGCTTCCTCCTCATCTCTGTATGAACTGCGGATGGAAAGTACTTGCGGTCAAACCGCACCCAGAACTCCTGAATGGTGAGGGTATCCCTCTCCTCCGCGGTGGTAATGGACTCCCACCACTGCAGCGCAGATCCAACTAGCTTGAAAGTAGCTAGCACCTGCTTCTGAACATCTGTGCACTCATGCATCCTCAAATGCCTCTGTATGTCCTTCCTCCATTGGCTCGAGACTACCACGTCTGAGCTACCTGCAAACTCTGGCGGATGCGCTTTCTGAAAAGCGTCACGTACACGTTCCCAAGCAGATGGGAATGCATTAACCTGTGCTGGCGCGGCAACCGGCGCCTGAGGCGGTGCCTGCTGAATAACGGCAATCGCGGCATTCACCGCTTGAGCTACTATAGCTGCAACCTCAGTGGCGTTCAACATGCTCTGAACTGGAGCGGGCTGGGGTTCGGGCATTGCATTCCTGGGAACTCGTCGTGCACGTCGTGGTGGCATCTGAAATAAGAACAAAGTTTATAAGTTCACGGTTTATAAACTTAAAATAGCTGAAGAACGAAGCATACACAATAAGAGTACACCAGTCCTAAAATATAGGGCTCTATATCAAAGAAAACGTAGCGGAAACATAATAGCCGTACAGATCCTAAAGGACACTAGAACCTGATGCTCTGATACCACCTGTGACACCCCGACTAATTAAACACCGGGTAGCTACTCCTTTATAAAATTAATTCAAAATGCCAAGTTGGCTCAGTTAATAGCATCACTGTCGAAAACGTTTTATTATTACTAACCACCTAGTATTTAAAAAGTAAGTGCCAAATTTTATTAAATCTGATTAACATGCAACAAGAGTAATGAATAACTAAATAACACCATTCACCATACTGAAGTAAAACGAATAACCATCAAAAAATGTAAATAAACTCTGGAGGAAAAACTCCTCAACACAAATCCCACAACTGATAAGTAAACTGAAATAAATAACTAAAACTGAATACTGAGCAATACATGCTAGAGTCTGAAAACTGAAATGTAAAAATGTCTAATAGAATTGGGCAACATGCCCTACGACTGATAGATGCTGAGACTGGAATCCAAATGAGAGAAGCGTCTACATGCAAATCCCTGTAGCTTCCACAAACAGCTACAGCTCGTCACCTGAATGAGAATCCTATGCTTGGTGTCCTTGTGGCTGGGCACCTAAAATGGTTTTACAAGAAAATATATTTGAAAAGCAAACGGGTCAGAGCTCGAATGTGGAGTTATATTTTAAAAACCTGCAAGTTCTTTAAAACATTTAAAACATTAAATGCAAAGTACATGTTAGGACGTGCACTCACATTATATTCTCACCTCTCGTCTAACTGTGCACTCCTAACGCAAGTACCCATCTATAACTACCCATACTACTAGCTAAGTGACAACATATCTAGCTAGACTGCCAAAGGTCCTGCCAATAATACTTGGTTCCATTTACATAATAATGCTCGTAATTAAATAGGGGCTTAACGTCAACTTAGATACTCAATGTGCAATATTTATAACTGTCAATTAGCTCGTTATATATCTCGAAACAATACCGTAATATAATTACAACATTAACATGATGATTCTCATTAATTAAATGTATATTATTCACATCATAAATATACAATACAAGCACCCCGCAACTAAGCTGTAGTGCACACATACTCTGCTATCCATCCCGGTACATCACGTACATAAGGATCACATATTCCGAATCTCTCAGGAATAGTTCAGATAACACAAATCACAAATAGTGGAGGCGAACACAGTCACCATCACATGGGTCACGCACATACCTACGCTCCCATGATCATGCAGACTTATTAATATCACAATAAGTCATTCTATGACCTATGTTCATCAAGGTACCAGTCTAAACCCCCCCCGTAGGCACACAAGGATTAGAGGGTCCTAAGCGAACGCAAACCTCCCGTGATAGCAAGTATGGTAGGTATGTCATACACACAAATACTATATCAATACTAAGTATATACGCATCTTAGTAATCACCGTAGTATAATTGTAATACTCTACATCATTATACCATTTCCAAACTTATTTTATTCAAGTCTCCCGTTAATATAAAGTTAAATTGCCGACACGTCTCACGCCGTAGTCCCTTATCCTTAAAACCTACCTATAATAAATTATTAGGTTCCGATTATTCCCAAATATAACATCTTTATTCCTAAGGTCTTTACTTCTGCTCTAAACCTTATTTCATCGAATTACACAATTTTGCACTATTAACCCAAACGTTACCTCTCTAACGAATTTCAATAACCTAGAATAATTCCCCGAATTGCATTCTAATTAAAGTCCACTATAATAATCACACCTACTGGTCCTCCTTAAGGGTGAGGGTATTCATAAGTTCTCCAAACATATTCTCCGAGGGTTTCCACCATTTAAAATCAAATTAAGGAAAATTTTACTCATTCTGGGGAGGTCGATCGATCGACCTATGAATATCGATCGATCGATCTAGTCGATCGATCGACTGATGAATGTCGATCGATCGATCGAACAGGTATGGCTACGGACTGCTTCGTTCTGCAGATTTGAAAACGTCCTAAAACTTATTTCTAACGTGTGATTCTCAAATATAACGTTATAGTAATGTCATATAACAATCCTACAATATTACTAACGTCCATAAATCCGTACTTCAACAATTATAGGCTACATATGGATCAATCTTCATCAAAAACTTAGTTTCCAGATTTTATCTCAGGAACATTCATAAACTTCATCTTAAATCCGTTTTTTGGTATAACAAAAGTCGATAATTCTCTTAATATAATCTTCCAGTAACATTCTACATGCAACCTATATCCCAAAATTTAAACTAATAACTCAAATCTTATGGGTTTTTCATTATCTTCCAAGAACATACAAAATTGATGAATAATCTAACATGGAAGAAGCATTCTCTGAAATTTAAATGGAATAAATCACTTGCCTTGATTGTTTCTGAATCTGGTGTTGGATTTGTAATCTCTTTCTGCAGATTTTCTGCAGAATTCCTCCTCTCTCTCCTTCTCCAAGCTTTCTTCTCCAAAAGGCTATGGTGGCTAGGGTTTGCTTTGGGAGAGTTGGAAGACTAAATGATAACCTACGTAGCTTATGGGGTTAATAAAGGGTTGGTTGGGTCAATTCCTTATCAGATTACAACTCTCAATTTTCGTCACTTTTAATTACCCAAAAATACCAAATTACTAAAATACCCTTTAAGTTGCCGGTATGGCCTAAAAATACCCCGGGACCCAAACTATACCCCCGGCTAGTGTTTTCTGACTATCTCGACCCTTCCGGACGCGTTGGCACACTCAAAACGACCATACGGATTATAGATTTTAAATTCACTTTTATTAACAAAATAATATACCGTGACGCGGCGGTCCCACGCGTCTCAACAAAATTTCTAAAATGCCGTATATAAATCTCACGACAAATTTTATAATACCAAGTCCATATATAATCATATATGCACATAATCAAATACCAACTCGCATCACATTAGTATTTTTAACCCGGATTAATTTCTAATTAATACGCAATTTAATTAATTAATCCCAAAATAAATATAGTCAAAAGTACGGGGTATTACACTTCCTAACATAATCTCGTAACGTCTTTTAGGGTTTTTTCCTCATCTTGAAGAGAGAATCCATTATCTTCGAATGAGAGCTGCTTGTAATGAAAAAAATTATGAAGGCTTCGGCGAGTGACTTGAAATCTTTGAACAACCTGTGTAGCAGCCTTTCAAACCAAATTTGTGCAACATTCCCCAATATGGAGGGGAATATCCAACACATAAGGGTATCTTTGTGGTTCCACGGGGTCATGATATGTCGGTACTAGCGCACGTGATCAATGGAGTCAGTCTTTCCATTATACACTTTGAACATTGGGGTTGTAAACTTCTTCAGGGCTTCTTGCTCCTCAACTGCCCTTGAAAAAATAGATTTCATTTATGTAATAAGAGACCTCCAGGCTAATTCTTTAGCTGATCTAGCCTCACGATTGGCAGGGTGTTGATCCATCTCTTTCCTACCCAACTTCAGATATTGTGTCTATGATGTTTGTCTTCTTAATTCTGCATTACTGGGAGACTTTCATACTTAGAGTACTCCTGGATGCAGTGAGAAATCCTTCCTAGGCTATGAGTTTTTCTCGCCTGATCTAGGCATCTGACCATGATGCTTGCATTTATCTCTGTGGATCTCCCGTTCCATTCTTTCTAGGCGTTGTTAGAGACTTGTGTTTTCCTCCATTTGGAGGCGTGCTGCCTCCTATTTCTTATAGAGTTGCTATTCATACGCATCAACCGACTGTAAGATTTTAATGGACATAGGTTGCTCATTTCCATGCTCAGAGTGCTGCTCCCATGGGAGGTATCGTGGGTAAGAGGTGTTTTGGCTCCTGTTTACCTGGATCTCATACCTGACTCTGTGCGGCGGTAGTGCACCTTGTTGATTGCTCGAGAGAGGTGCACTGTGAGGGTGTGACATTGATGGTTTGTTGGTTTTAACTGATTTAGCGAAAAGGTTGGTTCCCACGGACTACGCCAATTGTGAGTGCAATTAATTCACAAACAATAAACCTAGGTAGTTAATGCCGAACAAAAAATAAATAATTTCACAAGGTAAGGATTTGTGTGGTTCGACAATGGCCTACGTCCACAGGGTATTTCTCCTTTTCTTATTACTCTTTTATAATTTTTTAACAATAAGTTACATGTCCCCTTTTACTTGGGGTGTGGGTTACACTTATAGAGATGGAGGAGATGGAGTCATATTTGACTGATTCATTCTGTTGATTAGGCCGTTGCTCAGTTTGTGCCTATCTCCTCCGAGATACAAGCACGTGGAGTCTATTTTTGCAGCTTATCTCTCTTAATGATCTATACACATAAGTTACCGGGTTAGCATTGTCTGGGTCCGAACCATTTGGGCCACTTAGTTTGGACTACTTGGTTTATACCTCACAGTTTTTTAGATAAAGAGTCTTAATTATTTCTCTACGAGTTTCCTTTTTACACTCTACCAAATTTAATGCCTTTCGAATTTGTACACAGTTTCAATTTTTGGTACTTGACACTAAGTGTATGATTACAATTTATTTTTCTGATCAATGTTTGATATTAAGATCTAAAGTTGTTTGTTTCATAGTATTGAAGTTATTGTTAACTAATTTTATATCCATAGATTTTCACTATCTTCAAGTTTTATTTGTGTTCTTATACAAAGGTTGGATAGGATCTTATTATTTATAATTTTTATGATTTGGGGTTTGAAATCACGGTTCTATATATTTTTTGAACTAATTTTATGGTTTACTAAATTAAAATTTTGAAATGCTTTTTATTTTAGATATGGAATATGGTGGTTGGTCGTAGTTATTGGAGGGGGTTGTGTAAGTTTAGGTGGTGCGGTGAGTGGAGTTTGTTAAATTTAAAATTGGTTTAGATATGAAGTTTAAGATCATTAAAATTTGGTGTTTATCATAGATTACATTCAGTTAGTTAATACATTTCTTGCTTCCATTAGTAATGAGGGCTATGTTGTTTTTACTTCATAGAAAATTTTGCATTTCTCCTTAATTACTTATTTGAAATATTGCATTAACACTACTAATAGTATTCTTTTGGAAATGCGAATTTTTATATCTTTTGTTTCCAGTTATTTGTTATTATTAACCGAGGCAAGTCAAAATATTTGCATTATTCTTTTGTACCCTATTATGTATGTGTATATATAGGTGTGCGCGTGTGGGTGTGCATGTGCATGTGTGTGTGCATTTGTTGTGTTTATCCACACGTATATCACATTTATTATACATTTGGCAAATTGTTTGTGTTATAAAATTTAGTTTTTTGCATTGTAAACCTTATCATCCCAGATTATAAAATTGCTTAGAAAATTTACATATGCACCATGGTCTGCAAATTTGCGACAGTGGCATGTAGGTGTTTCAAGTCTTTATTAATCACTGCTTTGAGTGTATTGTCAGGGTCCATTTGAGTTTCCAACTGGACCAAAACTTAAAGAACATAAATAGTATATTTTGATTTATTTTTCTAACGTGACGAATGACAAGGAAATAATTTTGAGAAAACGGTACGAAATCTGACTATTAGTAAGGTTTTCATTAATTTTATAGAATTCGTATGGATTTGTTGCGTGTAATGAATGTATGTACTTGTAATGCCTTATTCCCTCTTTTTATAGTTAAATTGACTATAAACTCCGATCATATGTGCAACGCACGTGTGCACACCCAGTACGTACTAAGGCGCATGTGAACTGGTGTATGTATTTTAAGATGGGTATTGCTATTGATACCCCAAAACTACTCCATAATACTCACGAGATAAAATAACTTACTAACATAACACTTAGACTATTTTAACTTTTTTTTACCACCAAAGGGTACGCACGTATTTAAAGTTCAAATTTCTCATTTTTCAACCGTATTCCTTATTTTTTCATCTATTTCTTCGTCTGAAACCATTAAACCCATTTCAATATCAAACAACATACTATCACTATCTTCACCACATAACATCACAATCTCCACCACCACCATAACAACCAGTGCAACAATCTGTGTATATGAATGCGCACATATGTATATATATTCTCTCTCTCTCTCTCTCTCTCTCTCTCTCTCTCTCTCTCATTAAATTTCTCTTATAAAAACCCTAGTATAAAAAAATATTTATTTTTAATCAATAAATGACCTTAAAAAACATTATTTTCTAAAGATTAAACCCATAAACAACTTAAAATAAATTACATTGTAACATATGATTCAAAATATCGTTAAAATTTTGAGGAAAAAAATCAATTTTTTAAAAATTTACAACTTCGTTACCCCGATCCCAATTTTTTTTTAACACAAATACGAGGTTTGGACACCAAAACTTATCTTTATATGAGATATGTACTCCAAAGGCGGCATCAGACTAAGGGTTTAGACCCCAAAATTTAGCTCCGGGTTAGGGATCTCCACCCCGAATGGATTTAATTCTTAAAAATAATAATATTTGACCCATTTGGGACTTGAACCTCAAATTTTTGCCCCAAACTCGGGGCTTAGACCCCGAAATTTTTCTTTAAGCTAAGCGCTTGGACACCAAATATGTAAAACAATATGAATTTTATTTTTATCCATATTTGGGACTTAATCCCCCAATTTTATAATCATCTTCGGGATCGAGGAGCAAATTTGCAGGTATTCGGACCAATGATTTTTGTTTTAATTTTTAAATGTTATTTGAATCCTACATGAGCTTATACTTTATTTTAAGTTATGTATGGGTTGAATATGAAGCGAAAATATTTATTTGTGTAGTTTTTTCACTTCATATATAAACTTTGTCAGAATTAGGATTTTTTGCATGTGCGTGAGAGAGACGAAGAAAAAGTGGTGTGACTCTTTGTGTGTAGAGAAAGATATGCATTGGTGGGTGTTGAAAATGGTGTTATGGGGAGTTAGAGATGTGAGGTTGTGGGGAGGGTGGGGGTGTAAAAGGTGATTGAGAGAAAATAAGAGTTTGTGTTGTAAGAGGTGAGAAAAATGAAGTGGGACCAAATGAAAAAAATTACATAAACTATTTATACCATGTGGTTTCCCTTAGCAATAGACTATTGCTAATCATTATTTCCAATAGTGATTAGTGTAAAATATTGTATTGTATTACCCCTGTTATATACAGTATTAAAGTCCCACGCTCTTTGAAACCCACGTTTTATACTCATTTATTGTATAACCTTAATATTCATGGTTAATCACTTGTGCAAGGTTTATTTAAGTATTTATAGGGTTTTGGAAGATAATTATGAAGCTGGAAGCGCTCTAAGCAAGAAATATTCACAAATGCACTCTCAAGGGAAAAATGGTAATTTCATAAGGGTGGTATCGAACTCGGACTCTTTACGAATATTGTTGGCCTCAAAATAGGAATGTGAAAACTGGGTTGAATAAGTTGTGACACGTGTCACTGCAAGATCATGACACATGGCACATGGCACCATGAGATCATGACACATGGCAATGCAAGATCATAACATGTGGAGCTGCTGCTTCTTCTTAAAATTAAATGGGGCTGGGGAGAATTGAACCCATGACCACACCTCATCCCCCTTCCTTATTTAATCATCAAACCAAGTATACCTTTGATAATATTCGTGACCCTAATAATATATAACCCATAATTCAATAAAGTTTGTTTTCCCATCTTTTTTCACCCACTCTCTATTCCACCTTTTTCTTTCCTCATTCGTTATTTCCCCCAATTTTATTCTTCTCCCATAACATTCTCATCATCCATTACATTCCCTCATATAACACTTTTGTTTAATAGAGATATTGACATATTATTTTAGCTTGGTGGAAACAAAATCCTTATCCTGCGAATCATTTCAAATAAAAATAGAGAATGAAGAAACTACAAAGATTGTTATAGTCACCTTCTTCTGGAAGGATCATCCAGATAGCAAATCATTAATTCTTTTTCCAAACACCACCTATTTATTATTTAATTAAGTCATCTATTATTATGTAATTATATTTTTAACTCCTAAACTGATTTTTTGAATCTATAAATAGGGCCATTTGGGGACAAAATTATAATTTTCAAAGTTCCTCATTACTGATGTCTTTCGGTGAATGTTTACAAAATTATAAAAATCAATCTTCGAAAACTTATAAAAATTATTATTATAATAATGGGTAACAAAATTTTTATAATAATGGTAGAGAAAATTATTATAATAATAATCGATTTCTAAACTATTATAATAATAATTTTCAAATTTATTATAATGAAAATTTTATTAATAGTTACAATAATGACGTTCCAATTCTTGATTATGAAGAATTTTTCTCGAAACTGATATCTTTTGGTGATTACTTGCAAATTCATTAAAATACAAGAATTGAAGATCATTCTTGCGAAACTTTAAAGGGAATGTTTTGAACCATATGAAAAGCCTAAGGATTTTGATTGTCGATTGACATATTTGGAACAAAAATTTCCCTAATGACCAAGGGCCTAAAAGAAATAAAAGCTTTGCTTACGGAGTTTCTTTAAATTTTATAAATATTAAAAAGTGATGATGTTATTGGATTAGAGGCACCTTTAAATGAATCGAACTCTTTCGAACATATTATTTTTAAAAATCTTTATTGCATCGGAATCCTTTTTAAAAGGTTAATTTATTAAAAGTGACTCCAATTCTTGTGAAATTCAATTAACACTTGATGAATTTATAGAAATTGAATTTATTTCGTCACCATTTTTTTCAACCATTAACGAACCATTATAACTATCATAAGAATCGAATGAAAGCCTTAATGATTTTGATCCAATTCTTTTTGAAGAATGTGTACTTGAAATATTTTCTATGATAGAATGTTTTTCAACATATGACTTGCCCCCCATTAAATTTGAAAAAGTCGAAAAGATCATATTGATTTTCTTGGAAGTGATTTGATTTAGCAACGAAGAGACACCACACATATTCCTCTAACTTGTACCTACCTCGTTATATCCATCACCTAAAAAAATATTTATTTAAAAATTTATGATGGTTCATTTTTTCTATCGACTGTATGCCCAACGTTGCATAAACGAAATTCCTATTTTTTGGAAGGCATAAAATCTCATGGGAGTCCACCATTATTCCCACAAGCTCAACATGTTTTATGGGTGGACCTTTAAATATTTCACCTTCTAGTTTATGGTAAATTAGAGGTTGATATTTTTTATCCGTACATATTTTATATGAAAAAACTATTTATTTTTATTTTGTTTTGCTCGTCTTAACAGTTTTTGGAGATTTATTAAATTTGATATTTGGGGATCACCCCATATTGGACAACATCTCTCTATCACTTTAATTTATTATTATTCTTAATTTACATTGAGAACAATATAGCGTTTTAGTCAGGAGGTGTCATTATGTATTTGCATACATCGCATTCATATTCCATACTTACATATTATCACCAAGCTTATATATATATATATTATCCCAAGGTTCTAAAAAACGTGGGGTGTGACCTAGGCGTCGAGGCCAAATCTTAAGCCTTAGAGCCCTAGGCGGGCCTTAGGCGTGAAAAGGCGTTTAGGGCTTTTAAATATATTTTAATATTTTTAATTATAATAAGGCTATTAAAAATACTAAAATGGCACATACCTTAAAATATGTCTTAATATATGCAAACTAATACTATTTTTTTTTAAAATATTAAGAAAAAAAAATGTGCGTTTTTTTGGTCGAGAGGCGGAGAGGTTTGGGATGCCATTTGTCTTTTGATTGTTTTGAATGAAATATTAGTTTGGTTTAAAAAAAAAGTCTTTAAAAGGCGATATTATTTCACTGAAGCGTTTTTATTTAAAAAAAAATGTGTCTTAAGCGTTTTACCAGGAATAAGGCGTAAAAGGCTTAAGACGGGACGTTCAGACCCTATGTAAGCTTTTTAGAACACACACACACACACACACACACATATATATATATATATAAAATAGGAAAAATAAAAAAATAAAAAATATTTTCTTTCTTTCGTCTTTTTAGGCTTTTTGCCTAAACTTTATATTTAAAAATATTTTACTCTCTAGTTATCTCATTCTTTTAATAAAAAATCAATAAACATATCTAAGAATTTACTTTTCTACATAGCACTTTAGTCTATTTACCATCATCATTATGTTTTATTAATTCATATGATTCATGTACTGACACCTTATGCATAACACAAATATTACTTGCATAATTGTTAAAAGCTAAATGACTTAGTAAACTTAAAAATGCATAAGTTTACTTACAATGTAATATTTGTGTTCTCTCTCATATTTTGAGTGATGTATACACTAATTTATTATTCTTTAAAAAAATTATTTTAATCCCTAATAATCTCAATATTTTTGTTTTGATTGTTGACTAATGGATGGTGATATGATCTTTATGAAATAAAAATTTAAAATTATGTTTTACCCCCACTTTTGATCAAAGACGATTCTTTCACCATTACATCCACTTCTTCAACACCTTGAAAACTGATTAAAAAAGAAATGCAAAGTGAAATTGGGATGGAACAGAAACAAAACAAGAGAGCAAAAAGAAAGAGAAGGGAAAAAAGAAAAATATAGATAAGGAATTCAAAAAGATTAAAAATTTCAAATAAAAAAATAAATCTTCAAGTTCACCCTTCTACAAATAATATCATTTTAAGGTATTAACTTTTATCATCAATGCTCAATCTATCCATCGCAAAAAGTCCTTAAAATGATCACAGGGTTAGCATGATTTTATTCAGCATTAAAAAGATTATTTTTTCACATCCTTTAGAAAACAATATCATATCATGAGATTATATTTTATCATTTTATAAAAACTTCTTTCGCCACTGACATATGCAAGGTGTTGATTCCAATTAAATTTGCTCTTTATGCCTGCATATCTCGAGTGACTTACACCAATTTGGAGTGTTTTTATTTTTTACGTGTAATCAACGGTGATAATTGAACTAGCGCGCTTCATTATAAGCATCGCGTTATTAAAAGTTGAATACAAATATCTCTTGTAAATTTTATGCTGCACACCATACACTTAGTTTATATATGAATCTCATGAATTGTTATAACATAATGGTTATAGTACTATTGGAGAAATCTACTAGTTATTGCTATTTTCTTATTAAAATCTTATATTGTATTTGATCTTTTTGTTCAAAAAATGGGCAATTATTTGGAAAAAAATACGATGTTGGTGAGCATTATCACTGTAAACTCTCACGAGAAAAAACTTACCCACTAGGGTAACCTGAAGATTTAACGGCTTGTCGCAAAAGTTAAATGCAACCGTTCATCTCGTGAAAGTGGATCTCTATCTTTTTGTAAGTCCATGAATAAAATAACGAATTTGACACGAACATATTTTCACTTTTTCACCAGGGACTAGCAACACGTTAATTAGAGGGTGTGATTAGTGTCAAATCTTGTATTTTGTCATCCCTTTATCTATTAAATATTATAGTCCCATGCTTGTTAAAATCCATGTTTTATACTCATTTATTTTATAAACTTAATATTCATGGTTAATCGCCTGTGCAAGGTTTATTTGTTTATTTGATAGGTTTTTGGAAGTTAATGGTGAAATCTGGAAGTGTTCTGATCAAGAAACATTCACAAATGCACTTTTAGGAGTAAAATGGTAATTTTGCAAGGGCAGTACTGGACTCGGACTCTTCACGAAGATTGTAGACCTCAAAATAAGGTTCACTTGGGTTCAAACGCAGCGTTAATATGATCTCAAACGAAGAAATTATGAAGAGTCAAAGTATAAAATCAAAAAAAATTCAAACTCAAAGTTTAGGGTCGATAAAAAAGTCAATTATTGTAACCCGTACTATACTAGAAATTTATTAACCTCGAAATAAGGAACATATTGATTCAAATGACGCATGAATCCCAAGTCAGACGAAGAAGTTACATGCTTTAGAATAAAAAATGTAATAATGAAAACTTGTTTCAGAGATCATGACGTGTGTCAATATCATATTGTGACATGTGGTCCCGCTGCTACTTAAAATTAAATGGCGATGGGAAGAATTGAACCCGTGACCTCCTCTGCCCCTTCCCTTCTTTAACTATAAAACCAGGTAGACCTTTAATAATATTTATGACCTCAATATTATATAACCTATAATTCAACCAAGTTTCTTTTCTCATCTTTTTCCACCCACTCTATATCCCACCTTCTTCTTTCTTTATTATTTCTTTCCTCTATTTTAGTTCTTCTCTCATAATATCCCCATCATCCATCACATTCCCTCATATAATAATTATTTTTTCCATCAACTCCTTTTTATTTTTTTAACTAAACCACCTGTTATTGTGTAATTCTATTTTAACCCCCGAACTAATTTTTCAACCTATAAATAGGTCCATTTGGGGACACATTTAGATAGAAACATTTTTTTAGTGTTAGACATCCAATTTTAGAGTAGGAATTTCTCTCTTAGTTTTAGTATTTTTTTCAAAAGCTTTATTAGTTTAGTATTTTTCGAGAGATTTACGATGTTGTAATATGAAGATTGAGTGCCACATTCAAATATTCAATTTAAATTCTTCTCATTTTTGTTCAAGTAAGTATTATTATTTTTATCGCTTTCTCTCATACATTATTTTATTTAATTATTTAAACATGCTTTTTAGTTAATTAAATTAGTCTGAGATTAATGAACTCACCTTGGGTATATAGTTGCTTCGTTATGGTGTGATAAAATAGACTCGTTTTGAAGGGTTAATTATTCCTGATTGTATACCTTGAAACCTTAATGGGGTATATCACATATGCATCATATTTCCTACCGCGCGTGTGTAATATTGAAAATATTATTAACGCCAAACTCGTATTTAAACGTTTTTTTGAAATTTGGGGAGTGACATTATGGATTTACGGAAAAACATATATTAAAAACACCCATTTTAATTTTCATGGTGTTTGAAGTTCATTTATTATATCTAAATGATATTCAAACTTGAATTTTGTGCATATAAATTGTGCAAACGATATCCATTACTATTATAAAATGCTCTACAATGATTTAATCCCTCTACTTATATATGATGTCCACATGGCAAGTCCTAATTACCCCAAAGCATCCACCTCTAGGAAACCTCTTTAAAAACAAACACGGCTCTCCAACCTCTCAAATGAAAAGCTGTCCCTCCATATTCAGGTCTGTTCAACTTCCCACCGGCCTATTCTCTTCCAACTTTTCACTTTTCATCACTTTCATATTCTCATATAATGCATCCATCGATATTTGTGTTCATTTTCATTTTTTTCAAAGTAGGTATAGAAGGGAGATTTCCACTTAGGCTGATTTTTTTGACTTATAGATGTAGTGTGCAATTCGAGTTAACGGATCAATTTTCTTTAGCATGACCGTATCAAAGAAAGGTTCCTATTAAGATAATTTATTTTCATTTATAAACGTGTTGGAGTTAGATTGCCGTGCTGATCTATAAATTTTTTTTTTAGATGTATATACATTGTATTTCCTTTTTTTTCCAGCCATCTTAGTGGTGTTGTGAATGTAAAAATCATTTTTTAGTTGCTTGGCTTGATATTGTTAGAGATCAGGTGGGGATATTTGAAAATATTGGCCATAAATGACTTCGAGGGAATATTTATTGATGATGGGTCACGTTGTTTATCTTTTCTTAATTGTGGTAACTTGAGGGTGGACTTTTGTTATTAGTGGCTAAAGTCAACGAGAATGGAGTGTATATATTAATTTATAAGGTGAAGATTTGAGTGATAAGAGTATCATGTTGAAGATGATTTATGTCAATATGGATGACATTGAAATTACAACTTCTTGCTTTGTAGCAGATGTTTGGTAATGCATTTCGGGTGAAAAATTAGGAAGAAAAAATGGATTGGGTGTTATATTAGTTCAGAATCAAGGGAGAGATCGTGTTGATCAATTTGAGTTCACAGTTACCTGACTGAATTCTTGTAAGTCTTTCGACCTTTTGTCTATTTTTGAATGACAAAAGTTAGTAAAAATGTTGATGCTTGCAATAGTAAAAAAAGATACAAATTTTAATTTAAGATTTGTGTAAAATTGGGTTTGGTGATGATCATTTCACCATTAAAGAAAGTAGTATTTATTTCCAAAGCTATTTTTTTAAATAAAAACCCACATGTGGTGAAAGTATGTATGAAAAAATTGTTATAATTTAATAGCATGCCACCTTATCTCTATAATGATAATATTTTTTCAAAAAACACGTATATTTTTAATCACGTATATATAGTTGCCTAACCCGCGCATGGAGCAGGTTTACAACTACTGTATACTAAAACTTGAAAACATTAGTCAAATCTAATTATAAAGAGTTTAACTCTAAATTATATATATATATATATATATATATATATATATATATATATATATATATATATATATATATATATATATATATATATATATATAATTTAATCTCCAATCAGAAGCATTCAGTTTCATAAGATATTCAAAAATCATATAACTTTGAATATAATAGGTTTCCACACAAGAAAACGTGACTAAAATGACGACTTGATTCAAACACCCACCTGTAATACCCCGTATTTTTATGGCTTTTAATTATGAGGTTAATTAAATGAAATTTCTTTTAATTTTTGGATTAATTAAATTAATTTGGGATAATTAATTGGAAATTAATTCGAATTTAAATAACTAGCGAGACGAGAGTTAGTATTTAAATATGATGATAATGTGGAATATTGCTGAGTGATTATGGTAATATGTGATTATTGAATTTATTAAAATTGTTGTGAGTTGAAGGTACGACAGTTTCAGAAATTAAGTTGGGACGCGCGTGTCAGTCGTGTTAGGACCCGATTCAATGGATTTAAAAGTAAATTATTTTTATGTCATCCGTATGATCATTTTGAGTGCGATAACGTGTCCGGAAGGGTCGAGATAGTCAGAAAACACTAGTCGGGGGTTTAGTTTGGGTCCCGGGGCATTTTAGGCCTAACCGGCAGCCCAATAGGGTATTTTAGTCATTTTAACTTTTTGAGGAAATATAACCCACGAATTTTAGACTTAAATTATCAGCCAACACAAGAACTCTTAGGGTTATCACAACCAGAAACCACCAACGACAGTTAGAGAGGAAGAGAGGAAAGTTTCCATAGGAGAAACCACCCTTAGAGGCTTTTGCACCATCGTCACCACCACCGAATAGATCGGAAAGAGAGGATCATTCCCGTACCATCTACATAAAAGGATCAGAATCTTCATTACCAGGCAAGTGATTTAACTTGCAATAATTTAGTGCATATATCATCCATGTTAGGTTAGAATTGGAGAATAACCTTGAGTAATGATAATTGAATGGATTTGAAGATTAAAATCGTAATCTGGGCAGGATTACATGTTGTTAAAACTTCTTGCCATATATTAGATACGAAATCATGCTTCATGTGTAAGTAATTATGAAATTTAATCAGGATTTATGATGTTCTTGAAGAAATTTGGAAGAACTAGGTTTAGAGGAATAATTATGACTTTTGATCCAAGAAACTGTTGATTGAGGATGATGTAATGACTCTAATAAGGTTAGAAATTATGTAAACATGTCGGTATGATGATTAGTATACTTGGTTAAGAGTTTTGGACGTGGAAATGAAGAATTAGAGGTGTAAAAAGAGGAAACCCGAACTGTTTAAGAGAATCTGGGCAAATACCCATTTGATCGATCGATCGACCCAAGAATGTCGATCGATCGATCGATCCTTTTCGTCGATCGATCGACCCCTCCTGATTTTTGGTAATTATTTTCCCTTAAAGTTAAAGAAAATCCCAAGGCCGATGATGACTTTTAGGGTGATTAATTTGATATTGTGGGACTTCATTAAGGTCGGTAGAGTCTTAGTTATTGCCCGTAAAATGTTATAAATTATGGGATCGAGCGTTATAATTACGAGCGATTACCGAGTGAGGATGGTTTGAAATCTTTCGATTTGGGACTGAAAGTGGAATGAAAGAGAATGTAAGGGTATGAACAGTAGCAGAGGGATTTTATATTTGCTGAGATAACATTTGAAACTAATAGGAGAACTAGTAACCTTTTGGGATAGGTTTAGGTACTCAAATTGATACGACGAGAGAGTTATCAAGTTACATGTATATTTTATATGATGTTCGGGATAAACTTACTAAGTACGAGACTTACTAGATGGAATGTGTGAATACTTATATTGTAATATGATTACTTAGGTTGTGTGAATGCCTAGTGTATGGATTTCTTATGTGTATGACATACCTACCATACTTGCTATCACGGGAGGTTAGTTTTTAGAAAAGGACCCTATTATCCTTGTGGGCCTTCGGGGGGATTTAGACTGGTACCTTAAGGACATAGGACTGTGAATGACTTAATGGCGAGTTAATAAGTCAGCTGACCATGGGAGCGTAGGTATGTGCGTGACCCATGGGGATGTGAACTATGTTCGCCTCCAATATGTGTGATTTGTATTGAGACGGTTCTTGAGTGATTCGAAACACGTGATCTTACGTACTTAATGTACATGGATTTGATAGCAGAGTATGCATGCACCGCAGCTTAGCCTAGGGGTGCCTTATATGTATATATGTACTGAGAGTGATTTATATATATACTTGTGACTAACTCACTGTTGCTAAGTAGATGGGAATAACAAAGATATTTGAATGGGATAAGAATGTGAGAACTTAATTAACACTTGAGGTAAGTAATTTAATGAATGTGAATATGGGTTATGAATATAACTTGTTTGGGTGTTACGAGAATATACTCTATGTTAGAATGCGAAAGCAGGAGTGGTACACACTAGTTGGTTAGCGACATAACTAGGATGGGTTAAGGGAATACGTTAGGCATGCACATTAGTTAAGAGGTGAGAAATTCATGTGAGAGTACGCAACTAACATGCTTATAATATGTGTTATTTAATTGT
This sequence comes from Sambucus nigra, assembly GCA_949130495.1. Taxonomy (NCBI): domain Eukaryota; kingdom Viridiplantae; phylum Streptophyta; class Magnoliopsida; order Dipsacales; family Adoxaceae; genus Sambucus; species Sambucus nigra. The sequence goes on along the minus strand of OX422209.1, from coordinate 641,083,265 downwards.
TATTTAAACACTTGCTAAAGTTTTAAACTGTTTTCACCTCGGGCTCTGACCCGTTTTCCTCCAAATATATTTTGTTTGTAAAAACATTTTTAGGTGCCCAGCCACAGGTACGCCAACCATAGGAGTTTCATTACATTGACGTGCTGTAGCTGTTGTGGAAGTTACAGGATCTCGGTATTAGACGCCTCCACATTCTGTATTTGATTCTACTCAGGATTACTCATCTGGTAGGGCATGTCGCCCATTTCCATTTAGAGATAGCATTCTGAGACTTTCAGTTTTATTTCAGATGTTGGTTTAATTATTCAGACTCTTGTATCAGGACTTTATTTAATTTGGCATTATTATTATTTGAGTGTTTACTCCAGACTCAGTTGATTTCATTTCGTTGGTTATTCATATGAGATTGTTTACGCGATTGATGGGTAATGATTTAATTCTTGGTTATATGTTAACTTAATTAATAAAATTTGGCATCTCTCTTTTTAAATATTAGGTGGCTAGTAATAAATTAAATGTTTTCGAGAGTGATGCTACAACTGAACCAATTTGATATTATGTATTAATTTCATAAAGAAGTAGTTACCCGGTATTTAATTAGTCGCTTTGTCACAGGTGGTATCAGAGCATCAGGTTTTAGTGTCCTTTAGGATCCGTGCAGCTTATTTTGCTTCTAGCGTAGCTTTCTTTGATATAAAGCCCGATGTTTAGGATTGTTGATTTCTTTGGTGAGGTTTTGTTCTCCTGCTATAATATATATAATAGTGAATCTTATTTGCATTCGGGTGTGTTCGTGTATCGAACATTGCAGTATGTCGTGCGAGTTGGGCGAACAATAGGAGGTAAAAATCAGTTGAGGTTATAAAGTATGTTCAAGAATGATGACCGTAGTTGAGGTCACCCCTATTATGGCACGAAAGGACAGAACGATTAAGACAGTTAAGGCACATCATATGACTTCCAGGAACCACTATAGTAAAAAGTGGGGTCAAAGTAGACTCACCCAGCAAGGTTGGAATGGAAGAGAGTGAGACAAAACATTGAAGAGAACCATTAGTGGAGATACTAGAAATTCGGAAATGGCGTGTGTTAGTCAACGATGGTAAAACATGCAAATGCTTGGGCATATGTCGGAGTATAGAAAATCGGGAGTGAAAATTTAGGGTAAAATTTGTCTTGGCTCGTAAGAGCGGAGTTACAAAGGTGAGAATCAATCACCACACTTAGAAGTGGAATGTTTTGTCAAGAGAAGGCACATACGTATGGTTTGGACATAAGTTCCTTCATCAGATGTTCAAGATAAGATGTGAACGTTGTTCTGAACTCACGCAAGAGGGTCGGACAGAGGTTACTTTGTGAAAAAAATATTTAATTATTAGCAAACCTTACACCGGATGAAGTAGGTGCAATGGAGAAGAGGACATTAAAGGGGGAAATTAACTTACAAGAAGAATTGTTAGTACTTCTGGGGAATTCTGTTTGGGCGGTCAATGCAGTTGGTAATAATTTTGCATTTTGTTAATATGGAGGTAAACTCTTCCTTGTGTGGGGAGCTACAAGAATCGAAAATTTTGGATAGAGTAAGACTGGAGGAAACGGTGTTGGTGAAGCACCACAAGGGGGAGACCCATCAGGAGACCCATTTAAATGATTTGGATAGCTGAATTGTCACCAAGCGATGGTGATTTTAGTAAGAGTGGATGAAGCCAGTAGCATGTTCCTTAGGGCCGTAAAAGCTAAGGGAATAAAAGAGGTAGTCATTAGAGTCGAGACTACCAATGCTCGAGAGAAGGACAATCTTAACATGGTCAGTGTGATCGGAGATAAGTGGAGTTTGTGTAGAGGTATTTTGTGGGGAGGTAAACCCGTGCGTTAAAATGTTTTTCGAAGCAAGTAGAGGGATAAAGGTAAGGTTCCTAGCAAGGGCAATGGCTACTGAAATTTTCGATTTGGTACAGATAGGTGTGTAATGCCCATAAACCATTTGAGCAGGGCGATTGGCAAGGTAGAAGTATGAGTTATATCCTCAGATGATGATGCGTGTTGTATGTGTCAGGAACGAGTTACCGCATATTATTCTTATTATTGCTATATTTGCACGAGAGACGACTTTAGTGAGTATCTCGATAATGTTATTATTTATGTGAATATTTCCCCTGGTATAGTGGGGTTACCTTTAGTGTGATCCGCGGAGGATGAATGGGTGCATCGATAGTGGTATATACTTTGTTGAAATTTCTCATTTTAGTGCTGTGTTATACGAGTATGATATTATCCTAATTATGGTTTTATGATAATGATTAAACCGGTTGTGTGTGGTTATTGCTAGTCCATCGGGGCTACTACCTTGGTGTATAATGTTTTTTTTATGGCGAGGCCCTATCTGCGAGAGGGTCGAACTCGCGTTTATATATTTGTATATAGGTGTATATATAGTGTGAGACTTTGAAAAGTATAATGGTCTCGGATATTGGTTCCCGGTATGTGTAGGGACTTTATTGATATGATTCAGAGCGTATTTGGTTTACTGTTTAGCGGAAAGATTTAACTGGTTATAATAATTAATGCTCAGGATGTGGTAATAAGAAGAGTGCTTGTCAAGAGACGGGAATATAGGGGGGTTATGGACTGAGGGCCTAACGGATTCCGAATACCAACAATATTAGGAAGTAGTGTATCAGGGGGGTTCCTTATTTGGATTTCGCTTTGTGAGACATCCCACGCATGAAACTTAGCATAATGTTGGTAGTAAGGAGATGTTTGGACATTCGTCCATGATTTGGGTACCTCGATCGTTAGGGAAGTATATAGTTATAAATGGAAGTTAAAGAAAAAATTATGATATAAGGCCAGTAGAGCCAGTTGTGTGGTGAGGAAATACTGATAATTTTATTTTATTTTGGCGGGTTGAAGGATGAAATGATGTTTAAGAAGACTTAGAATTTCAAATTCGGGGGTAATTGAGAATACCCAAATTGGTGTAGCCAAGTTGCAAATGCATGGACAATAAAGAGTTTGGAGTACTTATGAAGCATATGTGATGTTTAAACCCGTTTGCACGATGTATAGGGTGTATGGACACCTTGGTTTGCTGGTGTCAGGATCGCCGGAAGAAGAGACATAGATTGCTGAAATTCTTACTTGTGGAAATAACAAAATGGAAGTGGTAGAGTGGATTAGGCGTTGTGATAAGGACGACAATATATAGATTCATGTGCAATCAGAGTAGCACATCCAAAATTGGTTTAAGGGCAGTGGGAAGCCATTTAAAAATGGGGTATCACTTTAGAAGACAAATATTTAACTATTATGGGCGATTTAAAGCGGAGTCCCACCCAATCAAAGGTTGAGGGTGGCTTACGCATAAATAGAGTGAGGATATCAATAAGGTATAAGGAGTCCAAATGTGCACAACGTGGTAAATGGTGCACGGGCCGAAACTTTTGGTATACGCCGAAGGAATAGAGGGTTATTAAGGACCACATAATGGGAGGATTTATAAGTGGAAGTCGATGTTGAGAGGGACATAATTAGTAGCCCCATGTGCACCACTTATAGATAGAAATCAATTGGAGTAATGTTACCAACCGAAAACTTCATGTCAAGCCGATAATTCTAGTAGTGGAAGAGTCAAGATGGTAAATCTCTTTGATGGGTTGTATTCATAAAGATAAGTAATGAGTTCCTTCGAATGTGTGTAACCGGTTGTCCAGAAGAAAAAAAATTGTTATATCCTTGGGTGATTTACAATATTAGATAGTGACCGCGTCGATATGTGGTCCTACCCAGTATTATTCTGAGCTAGGATGAGATCCCCGAAACCCACCTTCAATACGGGGTATAAGAAAGTAGTGGAAAAAATTTCGTTTGAAAAAGTCGTATCACCGATAGCCCTAGGAATAGGCACAAGGTGATTGATGACTCGTGGAACCGTATGAAAGTAATTTTGGGCTCATTAAGACCATTTCTTTGCCACTATGGATATCACTAGTAAGTGAAGTATAGTATGGTAATAGGGAGAGGATGTTACTTAATAGTAGAGTTGTGCGAAGGCACCCGTACCTATTTATAGTGAACAAGGTACTTACAGATGTTTGGTGTAAATGAACCATACTATCCTCCTTCTAGATGCTTAGAGGTGAGCGGATTATCAGAGTTTTTGATCAGTCAAAAGTTAAAGTCCGATGATTAAAATGGGGTAAACTAACCGTCTAAAGTGGCTTCCCCTTGTGTAAAAGTCACAACGCCGGGAACAGAGATTCAAAGAACGGATAAGAGTAATCTGATGTTTTATGGTTGCTCCCATAAGGAGAGTTTTGTGTTTAAATAAACTCGGGAGTTGACACGAAGTGAGGTACGATCTCCCAAAAATATTGAGATAATACGGCCAATGATGTGTAGGCTATTCGTATTTGAATGTTGTTTAACAAGAGCACAACGTGGGGTGCATTTATTGAGGTGTAACCCTATAATTGAGATAATGTCAAGAGTGTTCAACAAGCTTGTTGTGAAGCGAGGGCTGTAGTGATTGAGCCTTTCTTTATATTTTGTTTTGAGTACTGGAGGATACCAAATTTTTCCTGGTATGCCTACTTTTCCGAATTTTGGGACGAAATTTCGTTATTAGGGGGGAAGTATGTAATACCCAGTATTTTTATGGCCTTTAATTATGAGGTTAATTAAATGAAATTGCTTTTAATTATGGGATTAATTAAATTAATTTGGGATAATTAATTGGAAATTAATTCGAATTTAAATAACTAGCGAGACGAGAGTTAGTATTTAAATATGATGATAATGTTGAATATTGCTGAGTGATTATGGTAATATATGATTATTGAATTTATTAAAATTGTCGTGAGTTGAAAGTACGACAGTTTCAAAAATTAAGTTGGGACGCACGTGTCAGTCGTGTCAGGACCCAATTTAATGGATTTAAAAGTAAATTATTTTTTGTCATTCGTATGATCATTTTGAGTGCACTAACGTGTTCGGAAGGGTCGAGATAGTTAGAAAACACTAGCCGGGGGTTTAGTTTGGGTCTCGGGGTATTTTAGGCCTAACCGACAGCCCAGGAGGGTATTTTAGTCATTTTAACTTTGTGAGGAAATATAACCCACGAATTTTAGACTTAAATTATCAGCCAACACAAGAACTCTTAGGGTTATCATAACCAGAAACCACCAACGGCAGTTAGAGAGGAAGAGAGGAAAGTTTCCATAAGAGAAACCACCCCTAGAGGCTTTTGCACCACCGTCACCACCACCGGATAGATCGAAAATAGAGGATCATTACCGCACCATCTACTTCAAAGGATCATAATCTTCATTACCTGACAAGTGATTTAACTTGGAATAATTTAGTGCATATATCATCCATGTTAGGTTAGAATTGGAGAATAACCTTGAGTAATGATAATTGAATGGATTTGAAGAATTGAAATCGTAATCTGGGTAGGATTGCATGTAGTTAAAACTTCTTTCCATATATTAGATACGAAATCAAGCTTCATGTGTAAGGACTTATGAAATTTAATCAGGATTTATGATGTTCTTGAAGAAATTTGGAAGAACTAGGTTTAGAGGAATAATTATGACTTTTGATCCAAGAAACTGTTGATTGAGGATGATTTAATGACTCTAATAAGGTTAGAAATTATGTAAACATGTTGGTATGATGATTAGTACACTTGGTTGAGAGTTTTGGACGTGGAAATGAAGAATTATAGGTGTAAAAAGAGGAAACCCGTAACTGTTTAAGAGAATCTGGGTAAATACCTGTTTGATCGATCGATCGACCGACCCAAGAATGTCGATCGATCGATCCTTTTCGTCGATCAATCGACCCCTACTGATTTTTGGTAATTATTTTCCCTTAAAATTAAAGAAAATCCCAAGGCCGATGATGACTCTTTGGGTGATTAATTTGATATTGTGGGACTTAGTTAAGGTCAGTAGAGTCTTAGTTATTGCCCAAAAAATGTTATAACTTATGGGATCGAGCGTTATAATTACGAGCGGTTACCGAGTGAGGACGGTTTGAAATCTTTCGATTTGGGACTGAAAGTGGAATGAAAGATAATGTAAGGGTATGAACAGTAGCAGAGGGATTTTATATTTGTTAAGATAACATTTGAAACTAATAGGAGACCTAGTAACCTTTTGGGATAGGTTTAGGTACTCAAATTGATACGACGAGAGAGTTATCAAGTTACATGTATATTTCATATGATGTTCGGGATAAACTTAATAACTACGAGACTTACTAGATGGAATGTGTGAATACTTATATTGTAATATGATTACTTAGGTTGTGTGAATGCCTAGTGTATGGATTTCTTATGTGTATGACATACCTACCATACTTGCTATCACAGGAGGTTAGTGTTTAGAAAAGGACCCTCTTATCCTTGTGTGCCTTTGGGGGGATTTAGACTGGTACCTTAAGGGCATAGGACTATTAATGACTTATTGGTGAGTTAATAAGTTAGCTGATCATGCGAGCGTAGGTATGTGCGTGACCCATAGGTATGTGAACTATGTTCGCCTCCACTATGTGTGATTTGTATTGAGACGATTCTTGAGTGATTCGGAACACGTGATCCTTACGTACGTGATGTACATGGATTTGATAGCAGAGTATGCGTGTACCACAACTGAGCCTAGGGGTTCCTTATATGTATATATGTACTGAGAGTGATTTATATATATACTTGTGATTGATTCACTGTTCCTAAGTAGATGTGAATAACTAAGATATTTGAATGGGCTAAGAATCTGAGAACTTAATTAACACTTGAGATAAGTAATTTAATGAATGTGAATATGGGTTATGAATATAACTTGTTTGGGTGTTACGAGAATATACTCTATGTTAGAATGTGAAAGCAGGAGTGGTACACACTAGTTGGTTAGTGACATAACTAGGATGGGTTAAGGGAATACATTAGGCATGCACATTAGTTAAGAGGTGAGAAACTCATGTGAGAGTACGCAACTAACATGTTTATAATATGTGTTGTTTAATTGTTATTTAAACACTTGCTAAAGTTTTAAACTGTTTTCACCTCGGGCTCTGACCCGTTTTCCTCCAAATATATTTTGTTTTGTAAAAACATTTTAGGTGCCTAGCCACAGGTGCGCCAACCATAGGAGTTTCATTACATTGATGTGTGGTAGCTGTTGTGGAAGTTACAGGATCTCGGTATTAGACGCCTCCACATTCTGTATTTGATTCTACTCAGGATTACTCATCTGGTAGGGCATGTCGCCCATTTCCATTTAGAGATAGCATTCTGAGACTTTCAGTTTTATTTTAGATGTTGGTTTAATTATTCAGACTCTTGTATAAGGACTTTATTTACTTTGGCATTATTATTATTGGAGTGTTTACTCTAGACTCAGTTGATTTCATTTCATTGGTTATTCATATGAGATTGTTTATGCGATTGATGGGTAATGATTTAATTCTTAGTTATTTGTTAACTTAATTAATAAAATTTGGCATCTCTCTTTTTAAACATTAGGTGGCTAGTAATAAATTAAATGTTTTCGTCAATGATGCTACAACTGAACCAACTTCATATTCTGTATTAATTTCATAAAGGAGTAGCTACCCGGTATTTAATTAGTCGGGGTGTCACACCACCCACCCACACATATTCATACATATAATGAAGAATATGAAAATTTGTCAAGTAAATGAAGATTTGTTCATATTCAATTGGTAAATTTCAAAACTAACTGAAGATTCATACATGGACTTACCTTATGATCACTTATATTATATTTCTAAAATTTCGCAGTTTTCTTTTCAAATTTTTCTTCACATCATCTTCTTTTCTCTTTAATCAAACAAAATTATTTTAAGTTGAAAATCATGATTAAAACGAATTAAAAAAAAGATATTTCACAAGGTTGGCACTCCAAAAAATAAATGCCCAGCTCAAATAATTAAATTAAGCACCCAGTGACACGATATGACAAATAACACCTCTAACTGTAGACAACTTTTGTGAATTGTTTGTATGATCAATATATGTTCTTACTCTATCCTCCGATACGCACATTATTTACGGCTACACGAATCTAGTGCATAGATCAAAAGTTTTTTTTAGTTACAATGTTGACCGAATCACGTCTTATTGGTCAGTTTTAGGCTTAAGAATGAAAATTCTTGCTTTGAGAATTTATATTTACTTTTTTTTCTATAAATTTGAAATTTCTCAAGTTTTGAAGGTTCAAAAAGATAATAGTAACCAAAATATTGTGTGTGTGTGTATTAAATATGTTTTCAAACATAGATTATAGGTAATTAAAATTTTATTGAACATAATGCGATCACAAACTAACATGCCTGCCTAGGTCCACGGGAAAATGAGGGAGCGAATTGTATTAAATTAGAGAGAAAATATGACTTGAAGTGCTAGAATATCTTAGCTGAGAGTCCAAGTTATGGTTACAAGACGATGATATATATTCTTTTCATATTAGGGTTACCTATTTATAGATACAAGAATTCTAACTATATTAACTGTCTGCTTGCTATTTCTTGATGTAATTGACCTCTATCTTCATCCTTATCTCTTAAGTTTTTGAGTTATAGTCGGAATTCATATGATCATATTATTATTATCCCTGATGATTCGCCCTTATTTGGTTCATGATCATCAGGCAATCACGACTTTACAATTCTTTAGGCGCCATGTGTCATGCCACGTGGGCTACCCAATTCATTTGTCCCTATGATTGGGGTGATCGGTCTTTAGGCAAGGTCAACCAAATTCTGCATGTTAGGAAGGTAGGAAAAGTATATATGTAGGGTGCTTGCAATTGAAAATTTCTTTAGTTTCATGGCTTGCTAAGAAATAAAATTGTGTGTTTTTGTCTTTTGCTGAAGCGAATTGTATTGCGACGGGTAGTTGTTGCACATAAGTTCTTTGAATGAATAAAATGTTGAGGGATTAAAGTATTGATCAATATTATATCACTTTATATTATCATAATACTAGTTCAATTAATATATCCAAAATCCCATATAATATTCTTGTACTAAACACATTGATAGTCACCATCATTTATCTGAGTTCTTATTGGAGAAAATGTGGTGTCTTTGAGTTATGTACAAGCTAAGCATCAATTAGTGAACATTCTAACTACACCAATTAAATTTTCTACATTTTTTTTTATATATATTTTCATCAGGTATATGTGTAGTTAATTGGTCTTATTGTAACATATTTAGGATTTTTAGCTTTGCACATATTTCTTAATCCTATAACATGCCTTTGTGTTGAATGTATATATTTTTCTTCGAAAGACTCAATATATTTTTTTAGAATCATTTTTATGCCTTTCGGTGATATACTCTAAGACATATCTTGTGTATAATAAAGGCTTATTTGATATATTTTGTTTTTGTTTGGAAATATGGCATGTGCTACATGAGATGCATTTTTAAATATTACAATTAGAGAATTTATTGGGAATGTTTTCACACATTTTTTTATACTTTACACCACACTACACATGTAATATTTGTCACTTTAACATGAATACAAAAATTAATTTGTCTTTTACAAAGTGTTTAAACCTTTGTTAGACTTGATTATACTCCTTAAATGTGTAGATGTAAATTTGATTAATGATTTGTAGAAGTTTAAAAGGTTATTGTTATATCTAAAAAAGTCATGAGAGTATATGGAAAGAGCTACGACATTGGATAGTGTGATAGCTACCAATTATCGAAAAAGATACCTACCTTTATTTGAATGAGAGATAGGGGAAAAGAGAAAGAACAAAATAAAGAGGGAGAAAATAAGAGAGAAGCCGAAAGGTCTAAGAAGCAACGCACCGATCAAACTCCCGTTCCACATTGATTAGGGGAATAATACACTGGTGGTGATTGCTCCAAGGCAAGAGGCGCCACTAATTCCTCCATCCTCGTCCATCAACTTTTTCAAGGGCAAAGAGCCCAACATCACCAAAGGATCGACGTTTTATAACGTTGAGGTTGTTTATTCCATGGCTCTAGCGACCATGTTTACAAAAGACATATCGACACTATGAGGCTTTAATTGGAGCGCCTTCACAAGAAAAGGCTCCATCAAATGGTGCTGGTAAGCCCACTTTAATTATAATACCCCATATTTTTAGGAGAATTAATAATTAATTAATTATATGGAAATTTAGATTAATTGAATAATTTAAATTGTGAATTTAAAGTTATTTAGGAAGATATAAGTTGAAATTAAGTTAATTGGAATTATTAAGTTGATTGAGTAAATTGTTAAAGTCTTGCAGGGGTTAAGTGTATTTACTTTAAAGATTTTGATTCAATTAGTAATTATGATAAGTTATTTAATAGTTTGGACAAATGGGAAATTTTGGGATAAGGCCAAGGGTATAAGGGTCTTTAGAATCTTTACTTGTGTATCAAGTTTATAGTTAGATATGAAGGAAAGAAAAATTGTTTCACGACGCGTCTTGAGATTTGGGCCACTATAGTGGGGCACTAGTCGCTATTATGGGTTGGGTATTTTAATTTGGGTAGCCAACCTCTTTTTGTTCTATTGAACAACAAACCATTTTCTCTCCTTAACTGAACAAAAACTCATTGTTTATCCTTACAAATACTATTAACTTCTAATCCCTTGCCCAAATTCCTTCATAAATACAATACTAAAACCCCAGTTTATTATTCCACATTTCAAAGAAGATTCAAAGGAGATTATTTAGATATTTAAGCAAGTTTTCAAAGTGATCTAAAGGGATTTTCAAGGATGACTTTCAAGGGTTCCTCTCACTCAATTAAATTAAGTTTTTGGGATATATTATGAGGCAAGTTATTATACTACTCTTCTCCTTTTATATATGCATTTGATGATTTCACCTAAACCCTATATTTAGGATTAAAATTAATTAGAAATCTTGGAGTTTTGAGATTTATATGTTATGACCATGTTTTTCATGAATATACCTATTAGATATGTGTAGATTGTATTTTAACCTATTTTTTTTATATTTACCCATAAGAGAGTTGAATCGTACATTAGGGTTTGGGAATTAATATGAGAACTATGATTAAATTAATTGTATGTTGAATGAGTAAGATTTAGTTGGGGGTTATTTTGTATAGTAAATGCACGTGTTAAATAAGTTTGTAATCTTAGCTACGAGTAGCATCTTTGATTATAAATGCCTAATTAGAGGGATATTAAGTATGTTGATTGATAATTAGGGATTAATTATCATTTAGGGCACGTGAATATTGATTATCCCATGCTTATGATCTTAAAATTCTAGTATAGTTCCTTTTCTAAAATGATGTTCTTGAAATTGGGAATTGAACCTAATTGTATATGAAATCAACGTAAGCCCTTAATTAATGTCCCCATGTTATTGGTAATAAATTAATTGAGTATATGGATTACAAGGAATACATGGTAAGCATTTTGTTGGTTGATGGCTGTTGTAGGTTTATTTGGATGTCTATGGTTGGATATGGAAGTTGTTTATTTAGCTTATTTAATTCTTTAATTTAATCCACACTAATAAACCTAATTAATTACAATGTTTTAATGACAAACCATTCTAAACGGATGTGTATTGTGTGCGTGTGGGGGTGGGGTGGGTAGGTGGGGATTGATTGGATTTACTTTATGAGATTACCCAAGCATGAAGTTTAGATATGAGTAAGAGTGATGACTTTAGTTACCTTAATTGACATTATATTTAATCATAATGTTTAGATTCATGATTAGTCCCATAGTATATACATACTCGTAAAGGACTCGAGAATCCCTTTAGTACTTAATGAAACGACATAATATTTAGTTTAGGGATTTAATTGCAATGGTCTAAAGAGTGGTATAAATGAAAAAGAATAAAAAATGACAAGTGATAAGCTAAGTGTGAAACATGGAATGTTAATGACATAATAATGCTACAGAACTTTAAAAAAGTGAAATAATGAATTATGTGTATATGCCGAGAGAGAACACTCTTATGTGGGCATGATCGGGGAGTGCGATTTTTATGTGGTATTTGGTGCATCACATGGGTATTTGGATATTCCGGCTATGTGAACTACAAGTGGTGACCGTTCATGTGATGGGATTATGTGTGCATCACATGGTGTTGTAGATATTTCCATCCATGTGTACCACATGTGGCGAAGATATGTGTAAAGGTTTTATATGTGTGTACCACATGTACTTGCATGGCCGCGGATAAGGAGAACATATTAATTATAATTTGAATAACTGTAAGGGAAAATTTTGTAATGAATAATGAAATTTATATTAGGATATATTCAATTAGACAAAACTATTTTTGAGTCGTAGGATAGGATTGTTTGAGTACGTACCTTCAGCCTATGCAATTGAAGAATTGAAGAGGCTTGTGAAAAAACGTCATCAAATTCATGTTGCTTATATTCACTTTGGGAACTTGGAACTATATAAATGAATTAATATTTTGATTCTTGGAACTTCAAATGGGTGACTTTTATTTCTTAGAGGCTAAAGTATTTTAACTAGATTTTTGGAGAATTTATTTACGATTTTTTGGATTGAAAAATCATTTTTTGAAAATTTGGTAAGAACGACAAGCCGATCTAGTTAAAACCAGACATGCCATCTGTTTAAAATGACAAACAAATCTTTTTATAAAGTTATACCTAGTCTGGTCGAATGAGCTTTTAACGATCTTTGAACGATGACATTTTATCCCACTATTTTTACGATTCAAAGCTCGTTAATGCTCGTTCTAACAACATTCCCCATATCATCCGAATAAGGCTCCAATCTTGTTAGAAGGATATCGTTTTGCCTTATTTTATGTGCCATAATTTGAAGGAGTTTTCACCATAAAATAATATAGTAGTTCAGTTTCATAAGCAATTTTTAACATAACAACGTTTAAGCCTTTAAATACAGTTTTCACCCTGTTTGAGATCCAAGTGTCAATGCATTAATTTTATTCAAAGATATCATATTTTAAATACCTAAGAAACTATTTCTTTAATTGTTTGAGAGTTTGGGACACTGGATTCCATGTTGATGATTGACATAGCCTAGTACAGATAAATGGATACTGAGGCACGGTTGGACTTCATTGTGTGTCGTCGGTGTATGCATTTGTTGTGATCCAAGTGAAAAATTGAAAATTACATCAATCTTGAAGGGAGTCAAATTAGTGAGTATGTTTGTTTCTCATCCTGTATAAATCCTTATATCATAGTGGAGTTGTATAGGCTAGGTCGTCTGAGATTTTTCTCGTTTTGAGTTTGCCGCATACATCACGGGGTTGGGTGATTGTTTATTTACTTTGCTTTAATTGAACATTGCATTCTCACATAGTAAATCTTAAACAAGATAAAATGGTGGTAGAGTTCACATAATTCGTATTCACACCGTGTTGTTTCGAAATTGGTATAAATTCTCATTTGGTAATTAATTATTAAAAATTTAGAATTACCATAACCATTTAATTCAAGCAATCCTAGTACTTTCAATAATTAAGAGATTAATTAATTACCGAATTTAATGATTTTGTTAAAACGGGTTATATGGTTTCGTGACACATGTTGGGTTGTCGTGTATATATATATATATATATATATGTGTGTGTGTGTGTGTAAGTTGTGTAGCTCTGGTGATTTGATAGGTTTTGACCTGTTTTATCCGTGGCAACTTTTTCGAGTGTTAGAGTTGGTTCGTTTGCGCAGACTTTCTCTCTCTCCAACTTCACGTACCTCTCACTCTTGTCCCCAATCATCATTAGCATCAGGGATTGATGCAGGTTCATCTCCTTCGTGGATTATCTTATATTTAAGTCATGTGGGTTGTGTATTTGGATTTAGTTGGCACGCATTATTGAGCTAGGACTTTGGCATGTACTATTGATACTTAATATTGACGTGTACCTTTGTGTTGACTCTATTATAGTTGGTGATGTATCTTATAAGTTTTATATTGGAGGTTTATCATATCACATTCCTATATTTTCACACATTTCATTTGTTTCCTTCTATACTAAGAATAATATTTAATTTTCTTTACAAGTTGTATATTATAATGTTAGGAATTGATTAACCCTAAGGTTAAAACTTGAATCATCTTTGTTTAGAAAAAAATTATAAAAACAAATCTGATCTATTTAATGATAGATATTGTTATTCCATATAACTCGTCTGAATGATATGACCCACTCCTCTTAAGACTACTAGTAAGGTCCCTTCTAGTTCGAAGCTAGTTTCCATTAGAGGAGTTTTAATGATCGGGAGTAGCTTTATGAACACTAGATAGTTGACCTCAAATTCTTAAGTCTTTACTCTTTTATTGTGGTGAGTGGAAGGACCTTGATGGTATGTTTTTAGGTGGATAAGGGCTTGGCCCCTTTGTTCTTCGACTAGATCTAATTCACGGCACAAAAGATCGCTGTCATGGTCATCTTCGTAGATCAAACCTGAGAGTTAGTATATCGATTTTTAGAGGTATGTAGCTTCCATACCATAAGCTACGATATATGTATTTTCTCCCATAAACATTAGTGGAGTTATTCTATAAGCCCAAAGTATGTAGGGGAGTTCCTTAACCTACCTTTCTTTGGCATTCTCTATTCATCGTCTGATTTCGACGAGTAGATACTTGTTAGTAATCTATGCCTTCCCATTACAGCATGGGAAGACCATTGAGGAATAATGATTATGAATCCCATATTCTGAGTATAAATCTCTGAATATCATTGAATTGATTGTACCAAGGCCTTCTATATGTCTAACCTAGTGATAATGCTTCTCCATGCAAAATATCTAGCGTCGACCTCCCTAATATGTGTAAAAAATTCGACCTACACCCATTTGGTGAAGTCCGATGCAGTGATCAAGAACTTTTAATTGCATGGAGCTACTAGGAGAGGTTTAACAATGTCTATGTCCTATTATACAAAGGGCCAAGGACTTATGAGAGGGTTAAGATCACCGTTTGGTTTCCTGGTGATGGGGGTGAACTCCTGACACTTAAGTCAATTTTGGATGAATTATATCATATCCTTTTATATGAAAGGCCCCTAATACCCTTTTGAGATCTCCTTATAAAATAATGATCTTCCACTTGCGTATGTGCCACAAGTTCCTTTGTATATCTCACCAAGGATTTTATGTATATGATCTAGATGAGCATACTTAAGTAGGGGGTTTATAGAAGATCGTAAAATCTAGGTGACTGGATATTTAGTATGTGGGTATCTTTGTTATTTTGGGAAAGGTACTTGCTCTTTTATGTGAGGCTGAATCGATTTATATGACATCCAAATATGATTCTAGTTTATCAATGCTAGATTAGCTAGCATATTCAACCTCATTGATCCTCTTTAAATAATTATTAATTGATGAAACTAAAATGTCTAGGGTGTCAACATGACTACTGCTATTCCTCACCAACTGTTCGATTGAGGCCGATGAGAAGGCCCTGAGGATTTTCTTTTCTTTATCCTGATAAATGAGAATTTTGGTATATTTGACCTCATACTTTTCTCTTAATTGGCTAGTGATTAAATTGGAGTCAAAGTGATCGGTAATATTATGCGCTCTTATGACAATCATTTTTATAGACCGATTATTATAGCTTCATATTCTGATTTTTTTTTTCAAACCCTTGAACCCAAATCAAACTATTTGGTCGATGAGGGATCCCTTTGGGGTGATGAAGATGACTATATTACCAGTTCCTCATTCGTTAGATGCCCGATCATTGAATAATCTCTAGCTATGTGTTCAATTGACTTATTCCAAGATGAACGTATACAAAAAGGGGCTCAACTGAATATCTTTTTCTTCTAGACTCCCTGAGAACTCTGTAATAATGATTGATATTTGCCCCTTTATGGTAGTTCGGGTATCTTAAAAGATATCAAATTGGGCTAATTCCAAAGAATAATTAGTAATATTATTAAATCTATTGGCCTTTTTCAAAACTTCTTTAAGAGGAAAATATGTCAAGATGACTATAGTGTGAGCATCAAAGTAATGTCGTAGCTTCCTTGATAACATTAAAAGTGCCAAAAGCCAACTTCTCAATGGGAATGTAGCTACTTTTATAATCATCAAGAGTATGGTTGTATGATTGGTGTAATGGATCGAATGTGGCTCTTCATCTTGAGACTGAAATAATAATCTAATGGTTGCATGTTGGGAAATAACTAGGTACAAGTGGAGCACCACTAACAGGTCTCAAAAATAGTGGGGGAGATCCCAAATACTAATTGATCTTCTTGAATGCTTCATTGCCTTCTTGTGTCCAAATCATTGTGTTTTAATTCTTTTAAGCTTGAAAGAAAGGCTAACAGATAATGTATATATGAATCGGTTTAGGGCCTCTAACATCCCGGTTAAGACTTGGACATCTTTGAACTTTGATAGTGGTCATATTCTTTATATCTCACAAGGATTTTATTTGATGAAGGTTAGCTTCGATTCCTCTATATATTACAAAAAATCCTAAAAATTTGCTTGAGTTGACCCTAAAGTCACATTTGGAAGTGTTCAACTTCATTATATAATTCCTTTGGGTCTTGAAGGTTTTAGAGAGATTCGTGATGTAATCAGTTGCATTTTTATGTTTTAAGAGCATGTTGTCAATGTAAAATTCCATGGTTTAACCAATATACTTTTTGAATATATTTATCACAAGACACTAGTAGGTTGCCCCATAATTTTGAGACCGAACGACATGACTCTATAGCAGTAGAATCCTAAAGTGGTAATGAAAGAGGTATTCTCTTGGTCAGGCTCGAATAAGGGTATTTGATGGTAATTTGAGTAAGCATCTATGAAACTCATGCGTTGATGATCCATAGTTGAATCAACGAGTTGGTCAATCCTAAGGAGGGAAACTTGTCTTTGGGGTAAGCCTTGTTAAGGTTTGTAAAATCATAAAAAAATCTCCATTTTCCATTCCTTTTCTTTACCACGACCATATCACAAATCCAATTTTGGAATTAAATTTTTTGATGGTGTTCGCATTAAGTAAATTCTCAACTTTATCCTTAACTTCCTTAAACTTTTTTGGAACTAATGTTTTTAGCTTTTTCTTGACGGGTTACTTACAGGATCCACGTGTTCATGTCGATTCCTGGTAGATAATAAGGTTTCTAGGTAAATACATTGACATTCATCCTAAGTAAGAACATGAGTTATTCTGCCTCATCTTCCAAATGCTAAGAGTCGATTTAGAACATCTTCTTTAGTTGTGATGAGTTTGGGGGAATAAATCTTAGTTCCTCCACCACTCGACCGATGGGGATGAGTCCGATCTCTTCCACTCCCAGTCGCGTACCATTTAGTTGATATTCGGGCTAGTTTCCCTTTGAGTTTTTATCATTTTAACCTTTATTGGGTTGGACTTGTTTTGGTTTAATAGCAATGATGGAATAACTGCACGATGCAACTGGATATCCTCTGACTTCGTTGGTTCCCTTAACAGTCATGAACTTCAGTTTTTGATGCAATGAAGAAGGCACAACCCTCATGATATGGATCCATATCATTCCCTTAATGGAATTGTAGGTGAATTTTGATTCGATAATATGAATCTAAATGCCATGATTGATATGGATAACTTTATCTGACAACTTAATTTTTCCACATCACTATTGACATCGATTTAAGGACCGACCTTGTGTCTAAGTCTTGGTTATTATATCCAACTTTGTGTAACAAGTTGACATAGATCATCTCTAAATATCTCCATTAATCAACTAGTATCCCTTTTAGGATGAATTTGGCCACTCTAAAGGTACGGACTCAAGCGTCCTTGTGTGCATGTTTGACAATGACTAGAGCCTCATTAGAGAACATAATTATCTGGTTAAAATCAACCTCCTAATGCTCCCCACTTTTTGAGGATCGACTTTGATATTTCCACTTATAATACCTCTCTTGTATTATAGTTATAATTATTCAAGGTGTAGCCATGTATTATTATGATCATTCTCGATGGAGGGAGGTCGTCATCATCTTTTAGGAGTATTTATCCAACCTAAAGCCTTTGTTTTATCATCGTCAGTATACTTCTTGAGATAGCTAACCTGGATAAGGTCCTCCAAGTCATTCACAAACATTTTCTAGTTCTTTATATTATGACCATGATCATGATGATAAGTACACCTCATGTTGGTATCTATCTCATTCATATCACTCACTATCTTGGGGGGTTTGTATAATAAAAGGGTTATATTTATTATGAATAAAGAGATTGTATACTGGCTCCTTGAAAAAGGCATCAATCGTTTGTATGCATTATTATTAGTTAGCATCTTTGATTGTCCTTTAGGATTCTCGATTTTGCCTCAATTTTTGGCAGAGGCAGTTATGCTCAACCCTTCGATCCATTCTTAATGTTATTCTTTTTTATTGTCTTAGAAAAATATTCGACCTAATTCTCTATGTTGAGGAGATCATCCTCCACTTTGGCATATGTTTCGATGCATGCCATCAGGTTATCCATTGGTGATATCATCTTCTTATTGAGATATTAGTAGAGATCATCAGACCTAACAAGGCCGAACTTAAAAGAGGAAATTACCATTACTCACTACAAGTATCAGTTTCGTTAAATAGCACCGAGTATCGTCGAGTATAGTTCTTAAGGGTCTCGTCTTTTTATCTTCTAAGGTGAAATTAGGGAGTTAAATTTCCTTCATGGTCTTGCTAGTGGTGACAAAGCGAGCGGTGAAATGCTTAGCCAATTCTCTAAAGGAGGAGATCGATTTAGAGGTTATTATGAAACCACATAAGGTCAATATCACATAAAGTAGATGGTAAGATATGGATTGTAAGGGAATCATGATGGCTATATATGGATTGCCTATAATGCGTGATATGATGGGTTGGATCAATCTTGCCATTATATGTTACGATCATCATCATCATCATCCTTGCTTTACTCCCATCATATGGGGTTTGGCACATGGATTCTCCTTTTCTATTTTAATCTATTATATTCATTATTATCATTCAAGTTTAATTCCTTAAGGTCTCTCTAAATAATTTCCTCCCATGATAGCTTAGGGCGACCACTTTTTCTATTACCCTCTATTTCTAACAATCTTCCTCTTGTTATAAGGGCATCTGTTGGTCTACGCAACACATGACCATACCACCTAAGTCTACTTTTATCTTAATGTATCGCTAATGGGAGCTACTCCTAACCCACTTTAACAAAGTCTCTATGTTAGTGAGACGAGTATGCTCCGGTGGATGATAGTAATTACTAGAAATGATAAAATTAAAAACCAACACGTGAGAGAAAAGCTAGGAGTATCTCCCATTAACGATAAATTAAGAGAAAGTAGACTTAGGTGGTATGGACATATGTTGCGTAGACCAGTAGATACCCCTCTAACAAGAGGAAGAATGTTGGAAATAGAGGCAATGTGGCCGACCCCATGTGATGGGATTAAGGCAAGGATGATGATGATTTATCTTTGGATCAAATTAGTAAAATATTGTGACACCCCGCCTAATTAATCCCTTGTGATCAGTCCTGAATCAAGTTAGAACAGGTTTCTCATTTGGTCCATTCTTAGCATCACTGTCGTCTTATTAAATTACTAACCACCTAAGTGAGAAAAATAGACTGGTGCCAATTTTTATCTTACATTATTTAAACAAAAACCCATGCGGATAATAAAACAATATAACAATCACAGATAACTGAAATAATCATCCATAAGTAAAAGTAATTAACCGAATAAACCATCGGTCCAAATAATAAATCCCGTAAAGACAAGAATGAACTCCCAACAAGTCTACTACAAATAAAATGGAATGTGAGCAACATGCTCGAATAACTAATCATGAATTTCTACATTTAAGAATGAAGAATGAGGCGTCTATCAAAGCCCCGCAACATCCACATATGCTGCAGCAACGGATCCCTGGAATTGAGTCAAGGCTGGCGTCCCTGTGGCTGGACACCTAAAAGGGTTTTTAAAAGTTTTTATAGCAAGGGTTAGTACCCAAAAACATTTGAAAAACATTTAGCAAATGATTAACTTGCAGTAATAAATAAATATGCATGCTCTTCATATTTTAGTTAGTATCGCACTCTCTTGAGAACTTCCTTACCCCTCCTCTAATATACGCTACTAACGCTTTAATTAAATCACCTAGTTATTCATCTCATGACTAGATAATTAACAAAGTTCCTTTATACCCACCCAACTCTAACTGAGTATGTAGTGATTATGATTTTTAAGTTATTAGTAACATCAACTTAACTAAATCATTTCCCTTTTTATATTCATATAACTTCTACACTTGTTATACATGTGAAATAACTCACTTTTCATTAATAACCCGTATATAATTAATTATCTAATTATATACTTATAATCATATTTCAGCATTAACAATCATACTGTAATATATATAACAACTTGCATCCTCCCGAGCAAAATACTCTCGGAATGTAAATTCTATAAAGTGCTATCCCACTAGGTACAATCACATAGCCTAGACATCCCAAGTCAGAATTTTCACACCAACTTGATAAAAATAAATAATTGGAGGCGGTCATATTCCTTCCCTGAAAGTGAGATGTCCCTCACCCATATAACGGACGCTATGACCTCGGGAATATACTCACCCTACTCCTCAAGCTAGGGGATTCATCCACTACGCGCAACCTCCCCCTATAGCACCATAGTATAAAATATCTAATCACTGATATTAATTGTGCACACCATATATATATACTATCGCCTCCGTATATATAAATATAAAAGTCCCGACTATACCGTTCGCTAAATCCGTAACATAAGTCTATTAAAAATTATTAAGAGTTTATGGTCCAACTCTAAATATTAATTAAATTTCACCTTAATTAATTAAGTTATTTTTGGTGTCGCCCCCCCACCATAAATTTGGACTTACTCTCGTAGCCCAAAATAAATTTACCCGAGTCAAAATTCCCGACTCTAATTTATTAGCCTCAAACCCTAATTAATTTATCTACAATTAATTAGATTTACTCTCATGTATTTAATTTCTCAATAATTAATTACATAAGATTTTTATATGATTTTCCCCTCTTATATAACTAACTGGCGAAACTGCCAAAATCTGGCGACCGTCGATCGATCGATCGAACAGGTCTTCGTCTTCTTCGCGAAGACAGGGCAGCCATGGACGGAATTTCTTAAACCCTAATCTCTGCTAACATAAATTTTAAGCCTTTTTAACACCAGTACATATTAGAAACCTTATTAGGATTCCCCAGAAAGTCCACAACAATCATCAATTCGTCCATAAACTACTGATTTATAATTTTGGGGAAAAATCCATCTTTTTCCTTAAACACATTTTTACTCCAAATTTCTTCATCAAATTCGTTCTAATTTATCTGGATATCATTCTAACAGATACACATCAATATTCCAATATCAGATTTTACATAACTCCTCATAAATTCGGGCAAATCAGATTCATGTTTTCTTTTGTATTATCAAAACCCCATGTTTATGCCATGAAACCCCAAAACGAATTTTAATTCATTACATCACGCAAATATGAATTGAAAGACAGATTTAATGCTATTGCAAGTTATTCACTTGCCTTAGGTTTCGTAGTGTCTGAATTTGCGATGGATTCCAAGGTTGAAGATGACCTTGTTGGTTCTTTGAGATCCCCAAAATGGCTTTGGCTGCTGCTAGGGTTTCCTAACCCTTTAATTCCTTTTTCTAATTAAGCTCAGCCATGCCCTTATTTCTTTTTATTAGTTTAATTATTCAATTCCCGTTTTTTGACTAATGGGCCAAGCCCAAGTGACCAAAATGCCCCCGAGTGGGCCCGACTATGTCTAAAAACGTCCCGTGACCCGTTTACTACCCCCGGGTACACTTTTCCGACTATCTCGGCCCATCCGGACTCAACTGTACACTCAGAATTTACATCCGAATTAATTTATAAAAATACTTATCCCCCACCCAATATAGTCTATACCGACTTCCGGATGTGATAAGTACATACCTCGTCATTAATACTCGAAACGACGAAATTACATTATTACTATTCACTTAGTAAATAAATTTTCCCTAAATATTAATCATTCAATCCCAGATTAATATTTATATATTATTCTATCATAATTAATTCATTAAATTACAACACACTAGTAATTTAGAATATCCGAATTAATTAAATTTTAAATGTACCAAAAATACGGGGTGTTACATACTCCCCCCCTTATAAAGGAATTTCGTCCCCGAAATTAGATCGTACCTGCGTTGAAAAGCTCTGGATATTGTTCCCGCATATCCTCCTCTCGCTCCCAGGTAGACTCATCCACATTGTGATGACCCCACTGTACTCTAACCAATGGAACAACCTTGGATCGTAATTTCCGCTCACTATGATCCAGAATTGCTACCGGCCTCTCCTCATACGAGATGTCTGGCTGTAAGTCGATCTCCTCGAGTGGAATGTGCCAAAAGGCTCTCTCGCTCCTTCGATATTTCTTCAGTGATGCCACATGGAATACATCGTGTATCCGCTGAAGATGTTCTGGTAACCCAAGCTTATACGCCACCGGTCCCACCCTCTCAATAATAGGGAAAGGTCCTACGCATCGCGGTGCTAACTTACCCTTCTTGCCGAACCTCATCACCCCTTTTATTGGGGATACCCGGACTAAAACCTGGTCCCCAACTTCTAGCTCCACATGTCTTCGAGAAGCATCAGCATAACTCTTTTGCCTGTCCCGAGCTATCCGAATTCTTCCTCGAATCAACTCTATCTTGGCAGATGTCTCCTGAACAATCTCCGGCCCCAAGAGTTTGTTGTCCCCCACCTCTAACCATCAAACGGGTGAACGACAAGGTCTCCCGTACAGTGCCTCAAACGGTGCCATGCCAATCGTGAATTGGTAAGAGTTGTTATACGCAAACTCTACCAAAGGGAGATATTTCTCCCATCCTCCCCCTAAGTCCAAAATGCACATTCTGAGCATGTCTTCCAGCATCTGGTTAACTCTCTCAGTCTGTCCGTCAGTCTGTGGGTGATACGCTGTACTCAAGCGCAACTCCGTGCCCATTGCCTCCTGAAAGCTCTGCCAAAAGTGGGCGACAAAGATTTTGTCTCGGTCGGATACAATATTTATAGGTACTCCATGCAGCTTAACAATCTCTGCTATGAATAGCTGTGCATAACGCATCGTCTCGAAGTCTGTGCGTACCGGAAAAAAGTGGGCCACCTTAGTCAACCGATCCACAATAACCCATATGGAGTCGTGACCCCTCTGCGATATAGGTAACCCTGTGATGAAGTCCATGGAGATGCTCTCCCACTTCCACATGGGAATTTCTAACGGCTGTAGCATCCCTGATGGTCTCTGGTGGTCAACTTTCACAAGCTGACACGTGGCACATTTCGAAACAAACTCCGCTATGTCCCGTTTCATCCCTGCCCACCAATACTGCCTCCTCATATCTTGGTACATTTTATCCCCACCGGGATGTACCGCAAATTTCGAACCATGGGATTCTGTCATAACAGCGTGCCTCAAATCCTCATCCTCTGGCACCATTAACCTCCCATTAAAGCGTAGGCCTCCTTCTGAGCTAATCGAGTAACCCTCTGCTCCCTCAGCTAACAACTGGCCCACCCTATCCCGGCAAATCTGATCCTCTGCCTGAGCCTTCACAACTCGCATAATGATCTCGGGTGTGATGGATAAAGCTGACATGCAAGCCTTGGCTACGTCATCCTCATATTGAAGCTCTCTCCACTTCGCTTTCCATACCTCTGATATCTCCCCAGTCGGCCTTCGGCTCAATGCGTCTGCTACCACATTGGCCTTACCAGGATGATACTGAATATCAAACTGGTAGTCCTTCACGAATTCTAGCCACCGCCTCTGCCTCATATTCAGATCCTTCTGTGTGAAGAGATACTGAAGTGACTTGTGATCCGTGAATAGAGTAAACTGCTCTCCTAGAAGATAATGCCTCCATATCCTCAAAGCAAAAGCGACCGCTGCCAACTCTAGGTCGTGAGTGGGGTAATTCCTCTCGTGGGGCTTTAGCTTCCTGGAAGCATAAGCTATAGCCCTTTCCTCCTGCTGGAGCACACCCCCAAGACCCCGTAAGGATGCGTCTGTGTAAACCCGATACTCTAGCCCTCCCTTTGGCAATGCAAGCACGGGTGCAGATGTCAACTTGTCCTTTAGCTCGTCGAACGCTAATTGACAACTATCATCCCACTTGAAAGGTACCCCTTTCCGAGTCAGATTCGTCAAAGGTCCTGTAATTTTAGAGAATCCCTTAATGAATCGCCTGTAGTAACCGGCCAAACCCAGAAAATTGCGCACCTCGGTCGGTGTCGTGGGCTGTCCCCACTCCCTCACCGCCGACACCTTATTCGGATCCACTGCAATACCCTGATCTGACACGACGTGACCAAGGAACTGTACCTCCCGTAGCCAGAATCCACACTTCCCTAATTTGGCATAGAGCTGATGATCCCTCAGTGTTTGTAAAACCATGCGCAAATGCTCTGCGTGCTCCTCCTCGGTGCGCGAGTAGATTAGGATGTCATCAATGAACACGATGACAAACTGATCTAAGTACTCCCTGAAAACCCTGTTCATGAGGTCCATGAACACTGCTGGTGCATTGATGAGCCCGAAGGGCATCACCCTGAACTCATATGATCCATACCGCGACAAGAAAGCGGTCTTAGGAACATCCCCCTCTCGGATACGCAGTTGATGATACCCTGACCTCAAGTCGACCTTGGAGAAGTAAGACGCCCCTCTCAATTGGTCAAATAAATCATCAATCCGAGGCAACGGATATTTATTCCGTATCGTCACCTTGTTCAGCTCCCTATAATCCACGCACAAGCAGAGTGAACCATCTTGCTTCTTCACAAACAACACCGGCGCACCCCACGGCGATGTACTCCGCCGAATAAAACCCTGACCCAGTAGTTGTTGAATCTGTTCCCTCAATTCCCGCATTTCTGAAGGGGCCATTCGGTAAAGTGCCCGAGCAATCGGCCTCGTCCCCGGTGCCAAATCGATAACAAATTCGATTTCTCTGCTGGGTGGTAATCCTGGTATCTCCTGGAATACATCCTCAAAGTCCCTCACTACAGGAATAGAGTCTAACGGAACTACCACCTCCTGTGAGGTTTCCTCCTCAATGTAGTATAAGTGAGTGCGCGACCCTCCCTCCGGAAGCGGCATTGCTATCAGGAACATCTCCTGTCCCGGAATGGAGAACACGATTGTCCTCTCATAACAATCCACCGTAGCCCGGTAACCTGCCAACCAATCCATGCCCAAGATGACATCATACCCCTCCATATCTAACACTAAGAGGTCTGCTGCTAAACTAAGCCTCCCAATCAAAATGTCTACTCCTCGACAAATCGAGCGAATCAAAGCCCCGCTGCCTACTGGTGACTCTACACTCATATAGAGGCTACCCGCTGTCTCTAATAACCCAGCCCGTTTAGCAAAATTAGATTTAATGAATGAATGTGATGCTCCCGTGTCAAAAAGAATGCTACCCTCATGACCATGAATGAAAAACATACCCTCAACCGCTGGCGGCGCCTGCTGTGCTGGAGGATTGGGAACATCCCGAACGTTGTACACACGTCCGTAGTGCATCTACCCCTGCTGCTGTGGGGCGGGTGGGGCTGGTGCTGCTGGCGGCATCTGACCTTGTTGCCCCTGCTGGGCACCCTGCTGCTGGCCTCTGCCCCTCTGCGGGCACTCCCTCTTGAAGTGTCCTGGCTGGCCACAGGCGAAACAGCGTTTCTGGTCGTCACCCTGCCGTTGGCCCTGCTGGCCCTAACGTTGCTGGCCCGGTTGGCCTCCCCCGTTGTTCCCTTGGCCCTGACGGCCCTGAGGAACCTGCTGTTGCTGATTAGGGCCTGGTTGCCCCTGCCTGAACCCCTGTCCTCCCGGTCGGAACCCACCAGGCTTAAACTTCTTAGCCTGATTCCCTTGCTGAATGATAACCTGCTGCTGTGTGCCACTTGTCTCACTACTAGTAACCTCCTTGCCCTGTTGGCTCGTCTCACCTGCCTTCTTGTTCCCCTTAGCATGGAAATGATGATCCTGGCAATGTACAAGTGCGGCATTAATGACATCTGTATAAGTCACTAACGCCGGATTTCCAATCAAGTGCTGCCTGATTCTCCAGGCTAGGCCATCCATGAACTTTGACTTCTTTCGCTCCTCATCGCTCACCTCATTTGGCACAAAGTTTGCCAAACGGGTGAACTCCTCCTCATATTCTGCTACTGACCTGTCACCCTGTACCAACTCGCTGAATTTCTTTCTCATCTCAGACTCTACTGCTGGAGGGAAGTACTTGCGGTCAAACCGCACCCAGAATTCAGAAATCGGCATCAAATCCCGCTCCTCAGCGGTGGTTACGGACTCCCACCACTGTAAGGCTGCCCCCGACAGACGAAAGGTAGCCAGCATCTGTTTCTACACCTCTGTACCCTCTAACATGCGCAGATGGCGTTGAATGTTCTTCTTCCAGTCACAAGCCTCGACCACATTGGTGCTACCTCGAAACTCAGGTGGGTGACCCTTCTGAAAGGTCTCCCTCACTCGCTGCCAAGATGGTGGCCCCACTGGAGCCTGAACTGCTGGAGCCAATGGAGGCGGTGCCTGGGGCTGTGGAAAATGAGCTGCCATAGCTCGCATCGCTGTCTCGACCGCTTGGGCCACTATCACTGCCACCTGAGTGGTAGAAATCAACTCGGGTGGGGGCGGTGGTGGCGGTATCTGTGGCTCCTGGCGAGCCTCCCTCACCTCATCTCTAGCCTCAGCCCTCTCCGCCCTCTGTCTCTTTGGTGGCATCTGAAATAGATTGAATTGTATAAGTACACAATTTATACAAAAACTAATAGCAGGAATACGATATCTCACAAGCGGAAAATATAATCAACAGTCCTAATAATAGGGCTCTATAACAACCGAACGCTACGCTGAAACGTAGAAAGCCGCACAGATCCTAAGGACACTAGAACCTGATGCTCTGATACCATCTGTGACACCCCGCCTAATTAATCCCGAGTGATCAGTCCTAAATCAAGTTAGAACAGGTTTCTCATTTGGTCCATTCTTAGCATCACCGTCGTCTTATTAAATTACTAACCACCTAAGTGAGAAAAATAGACTGGTGCCAATTTTTATCTTACATTATTTAAACAAAAACCCATGCGGATAATAAAACAATATAACAATCACAGATAACTGAAATAATCATCCACAAGTAAAAGTAATTAACCGAATAAACCATCGGTCCAAATAATAAATCCCGTAAAGACAAGAATGAACTCCCAACAAGTCTACTACAAATAAAATGGAATGTGAGCAACATGCTCGAATAACTAATCATGAATTTCTACATTTAAGAATGAAGAATGAGGCGTCTATCAAAGCCCCGCAACATCCACATATGCTGCAGCAACGGATCCCTGGAATTGAGTCAAGGCTGGCGTCCCTGTGGCTGGACACCTAAAAGGGTTTTTAAAAGTTTTTATAGCAAGGGTTAGTACCCAAAAACATTTGAAAAACATTTAGCAAATGATTAACTTGCAGTAATAAATAAATATGCATGCTCTTCATATTTTAGTTAGTATCGCACTCTCTTGAGAACTTCCTTACCCCTCCTCTAATATACGCTACTAACGCTTTAATTAAATCACCTAGTTATTCATCTCATGACTAGATAATTAACAAAGTTCCCTTATACCCACCCTACTCTAACTGAGTATGTAGTGATTATGATTTTTAAGTTATTAGTAACATCAACTTAACTAAATCATTTCCCTTTTTATATTCATATAACTTCTACTCTTGTTATACATGTGAAATAACTCACTTTTCATTAATAACCCGTATATAATTAATTATCTAATTATATACTTATAATCATATTTCAGCATTAACAATCATACTGTAATATATATAACAACTTGCATCCTCCCGAGCAAAATACTCTCGGAATGTAAATTCTATAAAGTGCTATCCCACTAGGTACAATCACATAGCCTAGAT
Organism: Sambucus nigra; assembly: GCA_949130495.1. NCBI lineage: Eukaryota > Viridiplantae > Streptophyta > Magnoliopsida > Dipsacales > Adoxaceae > Sambucus > Sambucus nigra. The sequence continues at coordinate 641,055,175 of OX422209.1, read as the reverse complement.
ATCCCAAGTCAGAATTTTCACACCAACTTGATAAAAATAAATAATTGGAGGCGGTCATATTCCTTCCCTGAAAGTGAGATGTCCCTCACCCATATAACGGACGCTATGACCTCGGGAATATACTCACCCTACTCCTCAAGCTAGGGGATTCATCCACTACGCGCAACCTCCCCCTATAGCACCATAGTATAAAATATCTAATCACTGATATTAATTGTGCACACCATATATATATACTATCGCCTCCGTATATATAAATATAAAAGTCCCGACTATACCGTTCGCTAAATCCGTAACATAAGTCTATTAAAAATTATTAAGAGTTTATGGTCCAACTCTAAATATTAATTAAATTTCACCTTAATTAATTAAGTTATTTTTGGTGTCGCCCCCCCACCATAAATTTGGACTTACTCTCGTAGCCCAAAATAAATTTACCCGAGTCAAAATTCCCGACTCTAATTTATTAGCCTCAAACCCTAATTAATTTATCTACAATTAATTAGATTTACTCTCATGTATTTAATTTCTCAATAATTAATTACATAAGATTTTTATATGATTTTCCCCTCTTATATAACTAACTGGCGAAACTGCCAAAATCTGGCGACCGTCGATCGATCGATCGAACAGGTCTTCGTCTTCTTCGCGAAGACAGGGCAGCCATGGACGGAATTTCTTAAACCCTAATCTCTGCTAACATAAATTTTAAGCCTTTTTAACACCAGTACATATTAGAAACCTTATTAGGATTCCCCAGAAAGTCCACAACAATCATCAATTCGTCCATAAACTACTGATTTATAATTTTGGGGAAAAATCTATCTTTTTCCTTAAACACATTTTTACTCCAAATTTCTTCATCAAATTCGTTCTAATTTATCTGGATATCATTCTAACAGATACACATCAATATTCCAATATCAGATTTTACATAACTCCTCATAAATTCGGGCAAATCAGATTCATGTTTTCTTTTGTATTATCAAAACCCCATGTTTATGCCATGAAACCCCAAAACGAATTTTAATTCATTACATCACGCAAATATGAATTGAAAGACAGATTTAATGCTATTGCAAGTTATTCACTTGCCTTAGGTTTCGTAGTGTCTGAATTTGCGATGGATTCCAAGGTTGAAGATGACCTTGTTGGTTCTTTGAGATCCCCAAAATGGCTTTGGCTGCTGCTAGGGTTTCCTAACCCTTTAATTCCTTTTTCTAATTAAGCTCAGCCATGCCCTTATTTCTTTTTATTAGTTTAATTATTCAATTCCCGTTTTTTGACTAATGGGCCAAGCCCAAGTGACCAAAATGCCCCCGAGTGGGCCCGACTATGTCTAAAAACGTCCCGTGACCCGTTTACTACCCCCGGGTACACTTTTCCGACTATCTCGGCCCATCCGGACTCAACTGTACACTCAGAATTTACATCCAAATTAATTTATAAAAATACTTATCCCCCACCCAATATAGTCTATACCGACTTCCGGATGTGATAAGTACATACCTCGTCATTAATACTCGAAACGACGAAATTACATTATTACTATTAACTTAGTAAATAAATTTTCCCTAAATATTAATCATTCAATCCCAGATTAATATTTACATATTATTCTATCATAATTAATTCATTAAATTACAACACACTAGTAATTTAGAATATCCGAATTAATTAAATTTTAAATGTACCAAAAATACGGGGTGTTACAAATATATGATCATATTGGTATCTATTATTGCTTATCTGTATTGGTATCCTATGCTTCATTATGTATTCAAGTAGATATAATATTTGTATCAATATTGGTATTCATTGATTATCGTGTGGATTATTTATGCTTGTGATGCCATGTTGTGTCTTGTTTCACTATTTCATGATATTATTCCTTCTCCCTTAAATTTCAGTTGGTATCATATATTCTCATTTTTATGGGGAAAAATGGTTTATGGGAGAAAAATAGTTTTATGCACTCTTACTTTGTCTATTTTTTAACAAAAAGGGGGAGAAATGGTATCTTTCACTTTAGTTTTTGGAGATATTTATCTTAGAGAGATGTCTTACCTCGGTAGGGATGCTAGACATAGGGGAGTTTATTCCTATGTAGATTTTACACTTGTTATATTATTTTTGCATTTGAAGGTGTGTTTAAGTGTGCAGGTTTACAACATGCGACAAATTTTACAAGCGAGAAAAGCTACCCAGAGTATCTGTCTATCAAGCATTTGTAACTTTTCCTTTTGGAGTTGGGGATTGAGTCTTTTAGAGACCTTGATGACCCATATGTGTTTTGTTTTTGGTTTTGTCGTAAAATAGCCAAAGGGAGAAATTGGTAAGGAATTTTTTTTAATTGAGTCAATTTATATGTGTTGGATTAATTCCGAAAAAAACATCTTGTCTCATAGGTTAGGATTTGAGTTGTTGAATTTTCAACCCTATGATATGTTTGATTGAAGACATAGTAACAAAGCTTTAGAGATTACATATCGTGCCATGTTTTATACCACATTTTGTCTTTGTGTTTTCGAGGATCTCTAAGTTATGAATGCATATGAATTTTGATCATTTGAAATTTTATTTTTGGGTTTTTGTTTTTACAAAATTGTTTGGAGCTGTTTTTAAAATATTTTAAAAGAAAGATATTTGTTTATTTTAAAGTCGTTTGAGCAAATTTATGGGTTTCGTTCGAATGAGTTTAGTAGTTCGTTCAAATGAGTTTAGTAGTTCGTTCAAATGAACTTAAAATGAGTATCAAATGAGTTTTTTTTGTTCACAAAACTAATATCATTTAAAGCTCATTTGAAGCTAGTTTGAATGAGTTTGGTTATTCGTTCGACCGAGTTTTACTTTAGTTCAAACGAGTTTGCAGTTTTATTCGAACGAGGTCTTATTTTTGTTAAAACAAACTTTCTCGAAAAATGTGTCGCCTCGAAAAATGAGTTTTTTTTATATATAAAGAGGTTAAAATATTTATTTTTAAAGAGACTTTTGGCAAAAAAATATTTTCCTGTACATATCCAAAAGTTCCTAAACCCTAGTTTCACCCAAAGTGTTTAAGATCCAAGTTTCATCTTTCTATGTGCTTTGAGATAGTATTTTTTAGGCACCATATTTTATTTCTCTCATCATCTTGATAGAGAAAAGTTTTGTGCGGTGGAATCCGTACACTGTTTGCTATTTACAGACGGTGGACTCCGTGATGTAGTGTTGTGGTGAAGAAGTAGTGCGTCCATATTCCTATCTGTAGACGATTATTGAGCGTGTTTGGTGGATACCGAGGCATGTGTGTACTCACACCTTACGGAAGCTTGCAGGGATGGATTCCTACATTGTTATTATGGAGGAGAGGTTGAAGATCGAAGATGCATTAAGGCTTGCGAGGGTATCGAGTCATTCAGCCGAATTTCATAAAACCTTATCATAGTGAATATGCATGACTGGGCCATTCGAGGTTTTTCCCATTGTGGATTTTCCTCGTACATCGACGTGTTATGGTTTTATCAGTTTATTTTATCTGAAATCACCTAACAACTTATATTATTTTGCACGCACTAGTAGTCCTCTAGGTTGTCTATTTGGAGATGGATATTTGTTTTGTCTGTTTTGAGTAAAATAAATTGGTAATTCTGATCTATACATACATATGCCTCCGTAACTGACGACGTAAGCTATATGTGTCCCCCTTTAGGAGCCCACGACGATTATGTGTTAGTGGATTAGTGAAGGGCTGAGATGGCCACAAGCCGAGACTAGGAAAAAGAGTTATAAAGGTTTAGAGAATGAGTGCGTTGAGTTTGAGGTGGGTGATCAGTTGATTCTCAAGGTGTCACCTATGAATGGGGTGTTACGTATTGGGAAGAAGGGGAAGTTGGCCTTGAATTATATTGGACAATTTATGAATACGAATCGAGTAGGGATGCATGCGTATCACCTACCACTTCTAGACCATTTCAATCGCGTACATAATGTGTTCCATGTATCCATGCTTCATCGTTTCTTATATGGAGCGATCGCATATCAACACATTGACTTAGGGGATATTCAGTTAGAGGCCGATACTTCGTAAATGAGGAGCCAGTGTGTATTTTAGATCGTAGGGTCCAGATTTTGAGGTCTAAGTAGATACTCTTAGTTCGTGTTCAGTGGGGTCACTATAGTGAGTACAAGTCCACTTGGGAGCGAGATGATATAATGAAGAAGTAGTATCCACGGTTATTTTAAGGCAAATATATGTTATTTCTTGTGAATTCTAAGGAATTAATTCTTTTTTTTGAAGGAGAAGAATGTAATGCCCCGTATTTTTAATAGGTTTAATGATTAATTATTTAAGAATACTTTTTAATTAATTAAAAGGCATCTTGGATAAATTGTATAATTGAAATTGAGAATTTAAAATCGTTCATGTGGATTTAAAGTTAAAATGAGTTAATTCAAAATTCTAAAATTCATTTGGTTAATTGAGAAAGTTTAATGGGATGTAGTTTAATTATATTAAGGACTTGAGTTAAATTTGAAAATATAATAAGACAGAAATTAATTTAGACTCATGAGGAATTTTTAGAAAGACTTGAGACTAGAATGGTCCTTATATTATAGCTAGGGACATAAATTAGAGTTTACTTTTGAATTTTGAAAAATTCATTTCACCTGCCAATAACTTGCGGATCTAGCGCCTAAGTCCATGATCACGGGGGTCAGTGCCGTGACCGTAGCCAGTTCATGGGTCAGGTTTCCTTTTGTTTTGTGTTTTAACTCTTATTCATTTTCATCCAAATCAAACCCACAAACCCTCATATGTTTACGCCGTCTTTCCACCAAGAAACCCTAACACTCTCCAAACCCTTTCACAAGCAACCTTAATCCCTAAATCAAATCAAAGAGATTTTCAAGGCTTAAAAATAAGGAATCAAAATAGGTTTCTAATCATTCAAACTAATTTTAGGTTTTTAAGAGGGATTCAAGGTTAATTTTTAAATATCTCTTCCCCCAAATTCAAATCAAGTTTTAATTAATCTTTTGAGGCAAATTGTTATCTATTCCTCTCCTTTTATATATACTCATATTAACTTCACCTAAACACTAATTGTAGATTTAAATATGTTAGAACCCTTGGGTGTTCGGGATTTCTTATGATATTATCTTATTTAGGTGAAATTAGTTAGTGTCAAATGATATATATTGAGATTTTGCCCCAATTAATATGAGAATTTTAATATTGAACCTTGGATAGTAAATTGATATTTCAAAGTTTGAAGTTTCTTCTTAGATTTATGTTAATTGGAATATATGATGAGTAATTTGAACATAATTAAAGTTTAATTTTATTTAAAAATGCATGTGCTTAGTAGGGTTGTACCTTTAGCATTGAGAGTAGTGCCTTTGGTAATAATAAATAACTAATTAATGAGATTTTTACAAACATAATTTTTATTTATGGCCTATATATTTATGAGGATTCATTGGTAGTGATTATCCTATGTGGAAACTAAAAACCTTTATGTTGAATTACATTCTTGAGAATGAAAATTGATTTAATTGAGTAAGAATCCAATGTAAGACCTCTACTACTTCTATTATGTTGTTGACAATAAATTAATCACATAGATGAATTAGAACGAGTACATGATAAAATTGTGTTGGCTTAGTAGGTTATGATTACTGTCATTTTTATTGAACGGATTACGGTTTGGAAATTGAATAAATAATTCATTTAATCTCTTAATTTAATTTATCTTTATAAATCTTTAACTAATTAATTTTCTTAACGACAAATGTATGGTGGATTTTATAATTTGGATTTCATTTTATGGAACGCAACACACATGGAGTTTAGATACGGACATGAGTGATGGCTTTAGAACCTTTAATTAATACATACTTTTATTTTTATGTTTGGTATATAAGTAGTTCTGTGTTAAGCGTATAATCCCTTGACTCCTCAATGAAATGGCATAACACTTGGTTTAGTAATTAATTGAAAATGACCCAGAGGGTGGGGTAATTGGATAATACTGGTATAATGATAAGTAATAAGTTACGATTGAAAACATTATTGATGAATGAATTAATTAATGTTGATATTGGATGTGCGCCGAGAGGGAACACTCTTATGAATGCGTACTCGAAAAGTGTGATTTGATCAGAGGCGGATCCACCCTATCTCGAAGGGGTGCGGCCGCACGTACAAGGATTTCAGAAAATTTTGGTGAGTATAGGGTAAAAAAGAAAAGTTATGGATCTTTGCATAAAATTTTAAAATATAAGGTTTGCAGATAAGAGTTTTAGAACCTTGGGAGCAGATATGTAAATAAACTAAACATATATAAACCCAAAACCTGCTAAACCTATTCTCATCCCATCCTCTCTTTCAAATTCAGCCTACACACACAACCCTGTCCTCTCCCTCTCCCTCTCCCTTGACCCACCCATCTACCCGACATCTTTCCTCTCCCTCCACTTCGGCCAGCCACTGCCTCGCCGGTGACCAGCACAGTACTGCCTCAGTGGCAGCAACCTCCACTTCTCTTCTCGGTTGCCCGGTAAATTTTTTTTAGTTTGTTTTATTATATCATATGATGGATATTGATATGTTGTTGCTGATAAAATTTTATGGATACTGATATTGATAAAATTAGTTAATTTGTATGAAATTTGTTGCTTAAATTTTGTTAGTTAATTTGTATGAAATTTTAATTTAATTTGAATGAAACTTGGTATAAAACTTTGTTGTTTTGTTAGGGTAATCTTATGTTTGTATGAAATTTTGTATACAAATTTTGTTAGTTAATTTGTATCAATTTTTTTAATTTTTCAGCCCCCGAGTATTAGTTTGCTCATTGTTGGCTTGTTAGGGTAATATTATGTTGAAATATTATATATAAAAAAATTCACGAACAAAGTAGGTGTCCAAATTTAGTTAATTAATACCTCAAAATTTTTAGGGTTAAAAAATGGCAAAAAAAAGTAAAAACAACCCAAAACATTCGCCTCAGGGGATCTCGCCCCCGAACCCCCAACCTTCGTCAGACATTTTCGCACCCGCTGACTCAAAAATTTGGGTCCGCCACTGGGTTTGATGTGGATTTTGGGTGCGTCACATAGTGTTGTGGAATTTTGGCACTGCATAGCAAATGTCGTCTGGTTGTGTAATGATTTTATATGGGGGTACCGCATATTTCTTGAGATGCTCGGGGGGGAGGGGGAGGGGGGGAGAAGGGGATGTCAGTTATATTGTAATTAATTAAGGGGTAAATCAATTAATGATACTGTTGAGTTAATTAAATAGATTGTGAGGTTGCGTGACACATAATGGGTCATCATCATTAGTTATATAAATTGTGAATTTATCATTTATATATATATATATATATATATATATATATATATATATATTGAGTTGCATAGCTTAGTGGGGGTTGACCCATTTAATCATGATAAACTTTCAGATGCTAGTGTTGATCCTACTACACAGGTTCTCTCTTCTAAAGCTAAAACACATTATCCGTTACTCTCCATACAAATTCGACATAAGAGGTTAATGTAGGTCCATGTCTTCGATAGACTATCATTTACATTTCAATCACATGAGTTTTACTTTTGGGTTCATATGGCATATATATTGGATAACAGGATTTGACTTGTTTTATTGAGATTCAAAATTGACGTATATTTTTTGATGAGTTAGTCATTAGTTGTAGATCTTTCTCACACTATTTTAGCTATGTTTCATCCTTATGAGTTTTGTATTGGAGGACTTTCATATCATATGTTTTATTTGTTTCCTTTCATGCTGAGAATAGTATCTAAATTATTTTTACAAGTTGTATATTTTAATATGAGGATTTTATGAACCCTAAGGTTAAAATATGCATCTTATTACATCTTGATTGAGTGGAAATAATGGCAAATAAATCTTTAGGTTCTAAATTAAAGATATACCCTTAGTTAAACCCGTGTAAGTGTTTGCGATTTGATAAAGACCATTGCATAGTCAACATTAGTTGTTGTTAGAGAATTCCATAGGAATGATTAAGAAAACATAAGTAAATTTACACTACCTTCTTAAGTTCCTAATTCAAGAATAGGGAAATATACAGTAAGGTGGGTTATGTAAATTTTCAATCATATCCACGCTATCGATATACAAAAACAAAAATGCTTTAATATTTTTCTAAAAAATATAAGCAAAAGTGTATATATCTTTTATTTTTCTACAATGATTCAAATAAAATAAATATTTTTGTGTTTTTCAATAAGAAAACTAAAAACAATAAAACTTTTCAAAAGTAACTTAAATAAATAAGCCAAAATATTTTTATAATTTCCTTTTTTTCCAAAAACATATGAAAAATAAAATTATACACTTCTAATCAGTGATATAAATAATTATTCATTATGAAGAAATCTGAGGTTAAATACAACACTCATAAAGACTTTGAAAAGAATCAAATATCAAATATCAGAGCACTCATGTTAGAGAATTTGAATAGTTTGATGTTAAATCCTTTAAATTAACCTTGTAATCCATATAAATTTAATATATTCTAAATCGTTGTAATGAATCGTATAAAAACCCTCTTGTTGAATTTGAAATTGAATTAAATCTGAGTTGTATTGGTTAGAAATAGGAACTTAGTGTTCTTAAACTAGTAATACGAATTTAACACCTTAAACCTTGATTTAATCATTTAAGACTTGTTAAATTATCTTAATTTTATCGTTATTGATCTTATATCTGAAGGAGAATGGGAATAGGATCAGTTAGAGGCTTTTAATTTAGGTCTTGGGATGTTAGTGGCAGTTTTTGGCTCTTGGAGAAGATGAACATTGTGCAATTCTTATTAGAACGAGATGGCTACGTCACTCGAACGATTTATAGACTATTCGAACGAAATTGATATCTTCATTAGAATGACTTTGGAATTCATTATAATAACACTGGGTAGTTCGTTAAAATGACTTAGTTAGCTCGTCAGAATGACTTTTAGTCATATTTGATAATTAACCTTAAATTATTTTGAAGAAATTAATGGAATGGACAAGATACCATTTTAGTAATCTATAAGTAGATTGGGTTTCTGTGTCTTGACTTTATGTGAAAAGCATACCATGGTGTGTGAGTTCTTGTGGGGTACGTACTAGGAAAGATTTTGATGGACGCATACAACGATGACTGTGCTGGTACCCCGGTGATAAAGACAACCTTACCTTGATCCTTTATCCCAATCCTACGACTGGCGTAATAGTGAGTTCTATCGTATATCCTTGGGTATATAGGTCGTACAATACGATGAGAATGTATAGTGATTATTCTTTGCTGAGGCTTTGAGGTTTAGGTTATGTACGAACTATAATTGTACCTAGTACGCATGAATGATCCCCGAAGGCATTAAGGATAGGCCTTCACAATATTGCGTGTAGGCTTGTGCATAATCCATTTATTTGGATATGAAAAGGAAGATGGTCATTTGGATATGGGACTTATGTGATTGTCTATCCTCGACTGAAATGATACTGGTGATGTATATGCTATACCTTTGATTACATAATCCCTTTAGTTATAAATAAATGAGAAAGATTTATACTTAGACACTGTTGGGTTTACTTGGGATTTGGTATTAGAAATGCATGTGATATTTAGGTTGTTTGGGATGGGTTAACTTTAAAGTAACTAAATTAGGGATGCAGATGCATTGTTATTATTGTAACCAAAATTCAGTTAAATTCTCACTCTTTGTAGACTTACTAGGTTTAATCCTATTTATGGAATCTGATTTCAGATCTTAGGCCACTATTGCCACCGCAACCTTGATCCTTTCCACTCATTATTAGTCCATTCTTCTAGATTTTAGGATGTAGGTGTCGAGCCTGCATGCTCATTATCATTTATCGCATTTTCCTCTATTGTTGAGTAAGATTACTATATTGAGATTTATTTTATATTGGAATGAGCATATTTACAATCAAAGTTGAGTATTATGTTTTGAGACTGTAAGGACATTATTTTATTGTCCGTCTTACATTTGAGTATGTCATATACCGCTACAACCGTCGAAGAATTATTCAATCTCATTCAAGCATCAAGACAAATCCGAATATCAAAGTTATTTAACGTTCAAGCCTCCGCGAGATTAATTTTAGTAAGGTTGTGTTTAAGTACTTTAGCATTTTGCTTAGAGTGTTGGGATAAGTTTTCTAAAATATTTTCTAAGTGTTGGAGCAGAGTTTTTCATCAAAGAATTTTTTTAAGTGTTGAGGCGGACTATTTTCTGACAAAACAAAAATATTTATTTTTTAGTATCTCGTTCGAGCGACAGAGGGACTTCGTTCGAGCGATAAGGCTATGACGTGCGAATCATTTGAACGACACGTGTCATCGTTCGAGCGACACTGACAACTCATTTGAGCGACGTGCCACCTTAACTTTTTTATACATAACGTGTTAAACCACTTCGTTTTTCTTAAGAAGAACTGCATTTTTATCAGATACGAAACTGCTTTGGCAGAATCATTGTCTTCTCACTTTTAGGGTTTTAATCCTTTTTGTTTTCAATCCACAAGACCCCAATTGCTTTATGTGAATTTTTTTGGAACCCAAGAACACATCTTTGTTAAAGTTTCTCTTGTAGAGAAGATCTCTACTGCTGATTAGGTGCCACTTAAGGGAGGTACTGGGCTGACTGACTGCGCGTTAATAAGGAGTACTCGTGGGTGCTCCTGGGTTGACTGAACTACGGTTCCTGAAGAGTTGCTACGAAATTCCGTTGCTAATTTAGCCTGCAGACTATGTGGTTTTTTTGAGGATAATCCATTGCAGATTTCATTATAAGTATTATAGTAAAATAAAAAGGTTTTACTCCAAAGGTTTTTTTTCCTGAAATCTGTGTGTCAGTAATTATTTATGTTGGTTTGATTTATCCACACGTAGTTGCACGTTTTAGGGCTCTAAAAATTGGATTAAAAATTGACATCGATTAAATAAGGTTAATGTGGAAATTTGCAAATTCGATTTAATCGCTATCACACGACATTTACAAATTGGTATTAGAGCGGGTTTCTCTAAGTTATTGAGTGATCCTTATTTTTCGTAAAATTGTGTGATATTGATTTTTTTTAATAAAATCTGTTTTGTGAAAAATCATAATTTTTTCCAATGGAACATTTATATAAACGAATGCCCATTTTTTATGGGTCTAATTATGCCTATTGGAAAGCACGTATGAAATCACAGTTAAAGGCCATTGATGAGCACGTTTGGGGAGTTTGTGAAAGAGGGTGGACACCTCCCATTGTCACTGTAGATAATGTAACATCTTTAAAATCTGTGACTACTTGGATTGAGGACAAATTTAAATGGAACACTTTTAATTCACGTGGGCTGAGTGTAATTTCTAGTGCCGTCACTCCTGAGGAGTTCCGATGAATTATGACGTGCACCACGTCAAAAGAAGCGCGGGACATTTTACAACTTACCCACGAAGGCACAAATGATGTGAAAGAGTCTAAAATTCAAAATTTAACTACTCAATTTGAAACGATTACCATGCTTGAATCTGTGTGTTTTGATGATTTTTACGCACGTTTATTTGACATTGTCAACACTAGTTTCAATCTTGGTGAGCCCATACTTGATGCACAAGTGGTTAAAAAGATTTTAAGATCGCTGCCTAAACGTTATATCCCAAAAGTGACTGTTTTGAATACCTTCGGTAATTTGGGCAATTTAAAATTACAAGAGCTGCTGAAAGGAGACCTCCAAATATATGAAATTGACATGTTTTCTGACACTGTTAAGCCTAAGGATAGAGGGATAGCACTTAGATCCCAGTTTATAAAGGGAGAGGAAGTTTCCACGAGAGAGAAGAAAAAGAAAGTGAAAGTTATGATCCTGACTCTGTGGACGAGGTTGATTTTGATATGGCCATGCTTACGAATTTTTTTAAAAATTTCTAAAGTTTTCAAAACAAAATTCTTTCGATAAAAGGTTTTTTAAGAAAAATAAAAATGAGGCCAAAAAGAGCGGTGAGAAAGAAGGCGAGAAAGAGGAAGAAGAGAAGTGTTTTGAGTGTGAGGGGAGAGGGCATAGAGCTTTTGAGTGTCCCACTAGGCTATGGATAAAGGGTAAGAAGATTGCCATGCCAGCCACTCTTAGCGATAGTGAGGATGAGGTGAATGATTCCGGGGATGAGTCTTCACATGGGAAGTTTGTTGCCTTTTTAGCTAGTCACGAGAACACACCTAGTTTGTCCCACAAAGATGAGGATACTTGTGCACGTGAGATCCCTGAGGAGGATGATAGTTTGAGTATTTTGAGTGAGGGAGAAAGTGAGTGTGGGAGCGCACGTGAAAGTGAGCTCCGAATTGTGTTTAGAGATTTGTATGCCGAGACCTTAAAGACTAAGAAATTGAATAAGGATTTAGGTATTAGGTGAGAGATTTAGAGAGAGATTTGGATAGTTTGGGGGTGTTTGAGGTGAAATCAAGTCATGTCGAGAAGGTGAAGGTTTCTTTAAGTGAACGGTTGATTGCTTTAGATAAAAAAATAGTAATTTAACCAATACCGTGTCTAGTCTGCAACACATGTATCCCAACTCGAGAATGATCTCGAACGTGCCCGGGAGGTTAAAGTCCCTTTAGAGAGCGCTTTTATGAAGGTTGTAAAGATGTTTCTCAATCTAGTTTTGATGATATTGAGAAACGATGAATAGGTCATAACGGTGCGTCCACTTCACATGTTGCACCCGAGATGGTTCCCGAGTTAGCGATAGATCTATATGACTCTCAAACTAACCCAATCCCGTACCTGATAGGAGAGTGCGTAGGAGATGTTTTGTGAGAGGTATACCTAGGCCTGTTTATGTTTGCACTCATTGCAAGAATAGAGAACACCTTAGGGAGTTTTGTTTTAAGTTGGGTTATGTGTCACGTTTTGCTACTACATGTGTTCACTCACCCACACCCACACCCACACATGATGCTCCAGATGACTAAGTGAGAGAGTTTTCACATCTTAGGGAGCAGGTAAATTTTTTAGTTAGGACTTCACATGACTTGATGGATGTTTTTCATAGGATGTCACCACCTTTGGAAAACTTCACCGCACCTAACGGTTGAGGTTTAAACTTGTTTGCTAGCATAGGATGATCTGCGGGATGATATTTTTGCCTATTGCTAGTGTGTATCATTTTTTGTATTAGATTTTTGTTTTTAAAAATTTTGGAAAAATACAAAAAGATTTTCAATTTTTTGAAAAATTGAAAAAGAAAAAAAGATTTTATTTTGATAAAATTTTTGAAAAAGTAAAAAAAAGAGTTTTGTATTTTGTTTTGCACCGTATATGAATGGACATTTAGGATGGTCGTGTCACAATTTCATTCCATATCCATGTGACGATTTGATTGTGTTTTGGTATGCATCATCATTTCATTTATGTGCTTTACAATGTTTGGAGTCATTGAGATGTGATTAGTTGTTACTACCTACATGTTTGACTCAGGAGTTCCTTTAATGCACACTTGCACGAATTTATTTGATTATTGTACTAGTCCATCACATATTGGTCAGAGTGTTCTCATCTAAATTCTGTCTTTAAAACGAACCTTATGTGATAAAACTTGACAATGAAAGTAGTGCATGTAAGCACCGTTTCCCGTGAGGAATTTGTTTAATTGAAAAAATAATGAGTTAAACACGAAAAAAGGCTGTGAGAGTACAAAATTAACTCGTCGTAAAATCCACCGTTTGAAAAGAGCCCGAAAAAAATTAAAAGGCAATAAAAAGATAAATATGCCAAAAAGGGGCCACCTCAAAAGAAAAATAAATGCATAATTATCTATGAGGGAGTTTGGATGGAAAATAAATCAACGGATTTGCACGTCCTGACAACGTCATGAAAAAGCATTACATAGTTTTAAACGTTATTGGTGTGGGAATCATTCTTGACTTTGATGTGTTGATGGATTGAGTCGATGTCATTTAAATTTAACAGTTTCAACACCTAAGGACGATTTTGAGATTCATTCGTTTGTAGTACACATATTCATCGTGCATATATATTATGCTTGATTGCTTTGATTTGTCTATCTAATATGTTCACACCCATTCATTCCGTTTCCTTGATTTGGTGGTCTTAGTGTAAATTCATGGTGTGTGATTTTGTGAAATTATTTTTTGCATTTTTTGAACGAAAATTTGAAAAATAAAAAATAGTTTGTGGAAGATTTTGAGTTACTCTTTACATGAGCATAGTTTGATTCATATTTGCTACGCATTATTTTTATTGTGACAACTCCATATTTATTTTTTTTATTCGTTTCAGTGTCTATTTCGGACAAATAAAAAGGGGGAAAATGAATTATGGGGAAGTTTTTACATTATGGGGGAGATTTGATTATTGATTGATTTAATCTTATATCATTTTAAACTCGATGCATCACAAAGGTATTTGCTTTGTCTCATGTGTGTAGGTACAAATATTGATGATCATATTTTGCACACCTTGATGAGAAAAGCATAAAGATTTGATGTTGAAGATTTTTAAGAAAAGTTTTAGACTTACATGTTTAGTACCTTTTCAGTTTTGGGTTCATGGGAGGGTATTGGATTTGTATAGGAATTTTGATTTGATAATTCATACGTTTATATTTTGTATCAGCATAGACATAGGGGATATTTGTAAGGACATTATTTTATTATCCGGCTTACATTTGAGTATGTTATATACCGCTACAACCATCGAAGAATTATTCAAGCTCATTCAAGCATCAAGACGGATCCAAATATCAAAGTTCTTCAACATTCAAGCCTCAGCGAGATTAATTTTTGTAAGGTTGTGCTTAAGTACCTTAGCATTTCACTTAGAGTGTTGGAATAAGCTTTTAAAAATATTTTCCAAGTGTTGGAGCGGAGTTTTTCGTCAAAGAATTTTTTGTAAGTGTTGAGGCGGACTATTTTCTGATGAAACAAAAATATTTATTTTTTAATATCTCGTTCAAGCGACAAAGTGACTTCATTCGAGCGACAAGGCTATGTCGCGCGAAGTCATTTGAATGACACGTTTTATCGTTCAAGCGACGTGCCACCTTAATTTTTTTTTTATATATAGCGTGTTAAATCACTCCCGTTTTCTTAAAAAGACCTGCGCTTTTTTCAGATATGAAAACTGCTTTGGCATAATCATTGTCTTCTCACTTTTAGGGTCTTAATCTTTTTTGTTTTCAATTGACAAGATCCCAATTTCTTTATGTGAATTATTTTGGAACCCAAGAACACATCTTTGTTAAAGTTTCTCTTGTAGAGAAGATCTCTATTGCTGATTAGGTGCCACTTGCGGGAGCAACTGGACTGACTGACTGCGCGTTAATAAGGAGTACTCGTGGGTGACCCTAGGCTGACTGAACTGCGGTTCCTGTAGAGTTGCTGTGGAATTCCATTGCTGATTTAGCTTGCGGCCTATGTGGGTTTTTTGAGGATAATCCATTGTAGATTTCATTATAAGTATTGTAGTGCAATACAAGGTTTTACCCAAAAGTTTTTTTTTCCTGAAATCTGTGTGTCAGCAATTATTTTTACTGGTTTGATTTATCCACACATAGTTGCATGTTTTAGGGCTGAATAAAATTGGACTAAAAATTGACACTAATTAAATAAGGTTAACTTGAAAATGTGCGAATTCGGTTTAATCGCTATCACACGACATTTACAGAGACAACTACGGTATTCCAGTTATGGAATTACATTTTATTATGTGAATTGTATAAGAGGTTCTTTTGGTGTATTCATACATTACAATTAGTTGTTTATTGTTATAATTTATTTTTCAATCACGTTAGAATGGTACAAATTGTTTAGACTCCTATTTTATTTATACGTCAACATAATTAATCTATTTATGGACTTTATAGGGTATCACACCCACTCTCTTCAATGGCACAAATATGCTTCTCATACTTCTTATTTTTAATAGAAAGCCAAATATTAACCTTTATCTTGAGATGCATTACAAAAATTTTGGATAAAGACTTTTGAATTTCAATATTCCTTGTCCATCTTCACTAAAAATCTACTTTTCATATTTGGATATCTTAGATTGGTTCTCTATGCCATCATCCTCTACCTTTTATTTAGTAAGGGAAGACTTAGGGATATTCACATGTTGGATGTTAATGAACTTGGTGAAATTGTGTTCAATTAAAGACTCACCCTCCAAGTCTGAGTCAATATCATTTAGGGTGGAATCCAATGACTTCTTTAACATGCCCTTATGCCTTAGTTTAGTGGGACACTAAGCATCTCTCAAAATCTTTTTCTACCATGGTGTCACAATTTTTCTTAACTTCTTTAACATATGAAACATTAATTTTCACAATGAGAAATCTATCTAGCTTCTAGGCCAACATGAATAACTCATCTCCTTCACTTCCATTAAATAAATGTAGACGGGAAATATACTAACCCTAACTAAGAAATGCCCAAGATTCATATTTAATAACTTAGGATACCCACTCTGATACCAGTTTGAAAAAGACATATGCAATCTATGTTTGGTTAATTAATTACTTTAATTAATAAACCATCTCCTCAAAACACGTCATAATACAATTCCATTTGAAGATCAGTTCATTGTAATAAAAACTAATTCAATTGATACTGTTTTACTCCCAAAATTATTTTTGTCCAATTTTTATGCCCAAACCAAACCAATTGTTAATTAAACCCAAATAATCTAATCAAGGTCAATTCCAGTATTTACCCATGTAATGCCCCGACCCAGATTATGGGTTACCCGTGAGTCAACTCGGTCCAACCCAAGCATTAGATGTGAAGTGCAATGGAACAACCTATATAATGTTGCTAATTCAATTTTATTTTAATTACATTTTGGTTGTTAGAATGCGATTCCAGTTTCAAGATAAACTACATGAGGGACCCATGGAGGGAAACCCCGAAGTCCAAGTAAATAGAGCTACGAACGTAAACATAAATAACATATACTTACCTACAAAATGCCCTCAAATTACGAAAACACTCACAACCTGCCCTAACAAAGTGGGGATGTGAGCCTATGCCCAGTGGGATTTGTACAACCAGTATAGAATCGAATGGCAAAAAGGAATACCCACACTCTACAACCACATGCATGTAAAAATATGTATATATCTACATATTTATACTTTAGAAAATACACATGCCAATGCATTAACCGTTTTACTTTCGAAAATCTTACTTGTCTAGATTAATTTACTTTAATCTAGTAAAGACTTCCTTTATTCACGCTTAGCATTTTCATCTTGTTTAACACACCCAGTTCAACACTTGAAACCATTATACTTGATTTGATTCTAACCCACTCCTTTACTAGAATTTAACCCTTTATTCATATGAACGTACTTTAGTATTCTCATTAAAAATCACCATTTCAACACACACATTCGACGTGTTAGAAAATACTTATTTAATCTTCGAAAATTCTTTTTACAACACATTCTTGTGTTAAATATGAGTTTAACCATTTAGGTTGCTTAACCACTCATTTATCCACTTTCGTTAACCCTTTTTCATTCCTTGATGGACACTAATAGATTTACGCATTTACTTGTTCATTTAACCTTTACCGGAACATTTATTACATTCATTTAAGTTAGGTTGAATTAATGAATTTTACCACACAACCCATTTCTTGATATGTCCCATATTTCCTTTATCTTTACATATTTCTACACAACCCATTTCTTGATATGTCCCATATTTCCACATAACCCATTTCTAGATATGTCCCACACAACCCATTCATTCAAGACGTGCCAATTTCTAAACCTTCAATTGCTAAGGCTATTCTAGTCTATACTATCAACGCATTAAAAGAATAATCATGTTTCGATGTAGCCCCACCTTAATCGCCATTTGTAAGCCTCCACATGGCGTCGTCACTCTAAGTCTTGAATACATTTCCAAGTACATCCCGAACCGAGTATTATACACCCTTAGCCATTCCATGACATCCGAGCATCACTCATGAAGGGATACATTACCTTTCTAACTTAGTGATTACACCACCCATATGCGTCGATTGGAAAACCATACCCGACACACACACTATATGGATGTTAATCTAGGATCATCATCGGACCCTCACTCAATCATTATTAAGAATTCTACGACGTCTTCTTACCGGAATTAATTGGTCTTCTAAGAACACCAAACACATTTCATGTAAAATCCCCAAATTTCGAGAGATTTCATCGTCTACATCCTTATTATCTTAGGTACACCTTCTAACCTTTCGATAACCACATCGATATTACTTAGTGATCACAAGGACACTAGTCCATTAGCTTCCAACCATAGTGCACCTTAATCCTTGAACACCTCAAGACATCACAAAATTCGATAATCATCCTCAATGAAGCCACACACAAATTCCATTTATGGACACCTCCACGCACCTATGAACTATCCACACACCAGGATTTTCTCGCATCTAGCCATTACCTCGGCGACTAAATGAGTTTCAACACTTAGATACAAATCTTACCTTCTCCCAAACGGCTGTGACTATAAGTCATGTATAAACTATAATTATTGCTACTACCAAATATGGCAGAACACAAGGCATCACCTGGAGTCTATAAACCTCAAGGCATGCCTTACCCAAATCCTAGATGACTTTTCAACTAAGGCAATTGAATTGCCTTGCTATGTGAATATCACACTATGTGCCAATCCACAAGTTAACACACTATGCTAATCTGGGTAGGATATGGACACTGGGTATTGCCTATAAACACCAAGGCCCTCACTATGAACGCCGCACGAGATCCTATTCCTCAATCCCACACTATAATCACCAAATTATAAATTACCACCATCTAGGGGTTTGGTAGGATAAGGGACGTCGGGTATCGCCTAAGAGGAAACCCACCCTAACAACGCCGCAAGAAATCTCATTCTAAAAATTCATAACTTAATTACTTACTACCAAGTCACCACGATGATCTAGGTTCACTCCTAGGATACCTCAATCATTAAGATTATCTAAACCCACATAACAATCAAGGTACATAATTTGAGATGCACTAAACCCAAGTTCCCCAATGAATGGACCTAGTTCTTCTTCACCAAAACTAACTCTTGTAGTTACATTCATCGACCAACAATCCACTAAGGTGTTCACCTATAAGGATAGCATCCTATCCACTAAGACCGACTTATCCTCTAGCATTGGCCTACATTATTTTATAAACTCATTAACCTTATCATCAATCATGGTATTACCCCAAGGATCGAATTTGCTTAATTATCACATCGATATTGACCTTTCATATGCATCACATCCAAGGCTACTTATAATTTAAGTAATGATTTCCCATTACATAATTATGACACTCTAACTATCAATCTCTACCACCGATTGTACATAATTTGGTGCCACTTTCCCAATGGGCGTCATTTCATTCTATCAACATCTCACATGATCCTAAGCCATTAAATTGATAACGAAAGTGTTGATACCAAAATTCACCACCTTACGTGGACCAATTATAAGCCAACACGTGTCATCCAATATAGCATAAGTTTAAGTCAGCATGATACAAAATCCCGATCAACAGGGAAGCCCGACCAACAAGGGATACTAAGCAACTGGGAAAATCGACCAACGATAAAAAATCCAACCAGTATAGCCAACGAAGCGACAAAAGTCTTATATTTAATTCCCATTATGTCTTGATGTAAATGCCTAACAAATGAAGGCATTCCATCCTTTCACATGACAACTATCAACACCCCTCATGGGCTATAAATACATTGTATTACCCTCATTGCGGGGGGATCGAAAAACAAATCAAGGCACTCAAGCAATACGTAACAGTGGACGTAGGCTATTCCCTTGAGCCGAACCACTTTAAAAATCTCTTTGTCTTATTTGTTTTCAATTATTTTATCTGTGATCAATTAATTAGGCTTAGTCTATTTTTTGCACCAATAGATTGGTGCCGTCTGTGGGAACGTATCGCTAAAAGTTTTCACTAATTCATCACACATGGATAAAATTCCTAAATCAAGCACTAAAAATGATAGAATTCCACTTAATCCTTCTGCCCCTCTAAATAAAAACGATTTAACTAGAATTTTGGCTAGCTTGGCCAAAGGTCAAGAGTTTATACAGGATATAATAAGATAATTAGCCCAAACTCTTCAAGCTTGATTTCCTTCACAATTCAATCAAAGGAGTATGCCACCGCCGCCAATAAGGAGTGTTGGGCATAGCCATTCCAGAACTTTAAAAGATCCTTCGCACCTTCCTAGAGCAACTTCTTCTATCAGGATTACTAATTCCTCTGATGGACAATCCCTTATACTAGAAAGATTGACTGCCTTAAAAAGGCTAAGTAGGGCCTCTCCTTTCAATCATTTGGGACACAAGGGAAATACCCTTCGGGTTGCATCGGGAAATACTCGAGGACTAAGCGACTTGAGGGAAGGCTCATCCTAATCCATATTGAACACCCGAAAAACTTCTCTATCCAGTCAAAGAGAAGGTTTTCAAGAGGAAAGCTCAGCACGATTAGTTGGTCGATGAAAAAGAGCTGCCACACATAGATTTGGTACTGGCAGTGATGCTTGGAAGGGTTCCATTCAGCATTTGGAAGATAGATTGGGAGAAATGGCCAAGGCCAAGAATGCTCTCCAGAGAAATTTTATTAAGGGATCTCCTTTTGTGCAAACCATTGCATATTTTCCTATGTCGACTAAGTTTAAAGCTCCAGTAATCACTCCCAAATATAATGGGAAAACTGATCTAGTATTTATATAGAACAATACCAAGTAGCGGCTGATATCTATGCTGTTCCTGATGAGATGAGATACAGGGAATTTTTAGAAACAATCACTATATCTGCCCAAATTTGGTATAATAGTCTTCCTCAGGGGTAGATTTCTAACTTTCAACAACCCGCTGAGCTATTCATTGGTAATTTCTGCTCTGGAGTAAAATTAGTAAAGCGAGTAGCTCATTTTCTTAGTGTGAGACAGAAGGTGGGAGAACATACCAGGGATTATATCACTCGTTTAAATAACAAAAAATTAGAAGTTATTAATTACAAGGAAAAGACTGCAATCACTGCCCTCATGAGTGGTTTGCTCCCCGACAAACTATATTATACTTTAGAAAAAGATCCCCCGAAGACGATGATAGAATTGATGGCCAAAGCCACGAAGATTATGAACGCCGAGGAAACTATGGCTGCTCAAAAGAATTCAGATGCAAAGGCGAAAGCAAAGGTTGAAGGTAAGTCGGATAAGAAGTAGCACAAGAATCATAATGAGCGCAGGAATTAGAAAGTAAAAGATAGCCTAGATCGGCTCAGAAAATTTACCAATTACACTCCCTTAACGGCGCATGTATATCATGTTTTGGAAAAAAATCAAGCACACCAATGATTTGAGTTGACCTGAAAAGTTAAGGTCACCTGCTGATAAGAGGGATAAGTCCAAGTATTGCGAATTTCACAAAGATCATGGTCACATGACCAACCGGTGTATTGCTCTCTAGAATGAGATATAGGCACTCATCCGAAGAGGGAAATTGGATAGATTTATTGATTGGCAGGCTGGTGGAAGAGCTGGAGGTAGTGTTCAATAAAGATCTAAACCTATTAAGCCTAGAGAAGATAAGAAGAGGAACCATGACGATGATTTGGAAGACGATCCTGATCTCCCCAAGAAGCCTATACAACCTGAACGCAAGGTATTCACACTCAGTTTTGGATCCTTTGATTGCCATATGATTACAGGTGGAGATGAAGGAGGAGGAGATCATACAGTCGAAAGGAAGGCTTACTTTAATGAGGTTCATGCCGTTCCTATATCTAGCCAATCAACCTCGTCGAGGAAGACCGATAAAGGAAAGTTAACAAGGATAAGCTCGTGATTAGCCTTTCCAAGAATTATCTATCCAGAGTATTATATCCTCATGATGATCCATTAGTGATCAGAGTCAGGATAAAAGATGTACTGGTAGCAAGGACACTAGTGACTAACGATAGTTCCCTATTTTGATAGTTTGGGTTTAAAACTCATCCCACTGGAGCCTTACCACAGGGCACTCATTAGATTCTCTGGTAAGAAAGTATTCCCATTGGGAGCAATAAAGTTAGATGTGTTGATTAAGACATGGCCGACGAGTAGGACAGAGAAAGTGAGATTCTTTGTAATGGATAAAAATGTTCATTCTGTCTATAATATGATCATGGTAAGAGTAGGTCTGAAGAAGTTTGAAGTTGTACCTTCTACTATTCATCAATGCCTGAAGTTCCCGACTAACTTTGGAGTTGGAGTAGTAAAAGGAGATCAGAAATTAACTCGGGAAATGGTATTATTCATCTGTCGAGGAGGAAGATATGCTAGAAGTAAAGACGAAAACAACCACTTATCAAGTGGATATATCTGAGCCAAACGGCGAATTTAAGGTTGAAACCTTAGATCCAAGAGATGAATCTGAGCTCGTAAAAGGCCAAGTGATGGAGGCAACAAAAAACATTATTCTGGATAAGGATAAACCAGAGCGAACAACTCAAATAGGAGCGTCATTGGATACGGTTCTTAAATAGAATTTGGTGGCCTTCTTGAGACAAAGAAAGTAGGTGTTCGCATGGAGCCATGAAGATATACCTGGCATAGACCCAAATTTTTTGTGCCA
The DNA here is from genome assembly GCA_949130495.1 of Sambucus nigra. Classification (NCBI taxonomy): domain Eukaryota; kingdom Viridiplantae; phylum Streptophyta; class Magnoliopsida; order Dipsacales; family Adoxaceae; genus Sambucus; species Sambucus nigra. Next base: position 641,032,476 of record OX422209.1, on the reverse strand, counting down.
CGAGCTTAATGTTAATAAGGAGGTTAAACCTATAAAGCAAGGAGGAAGAGTTTTCAGCCCAGAAAAGAACCAAGCTATACAAGTAGAAGTAGAGAAGCTTCAAAAGGTTTCCTTTGTTAAAGATGTGAAGTATTCGGACTGGTTGGCCAATGTAGTTATGGTCAAGAAGAAAAACAGTAAGTGGAGGATGTGTGTGGATTTTACTGACTTGAACAAAATGTGCCCAAAGGATTATTTCCCTTTGCCACGAATTGATCAACTAGTGGATGCTACTTCCGAGCATGAGCCGCTGAGTTTTGTGGATGCATATTCTGGTTATAAATAGATCAAAATGAAGCCAAAAGACAGAGAAAGTACTTTATTTACCCCCCGAAGAACTTATTGTTATAATGTTATGCCATTTGGTCTAAAAAATGCAAGTGCCACTTATGAGAGACTGGTGAATAAAGTATTTGAGGAATAGATAGGTAAGAACATGGAGGTGTATGCCTATGATATGCTGACAAAGAGAAAAAATTAAAGATCACGTTGCTGACCTCAGCCAAATGTTTGATCAATTGAAAAAGCACGAGATGAAGTTAAACCCGACCAAATGCGTCTTCGGAGTTCAAGAGGGAGTGTTCCTTGGGTATATAGTAAATCAAAGGGGCATTGAAGCTAATCCAGATAAGATCAAAGCCTTGACAGAAATGCAATCCCCGACCAGTAAAAATGATGTTCAAAGGCTAATCGGGCGTGTAGTAGCACTCAACAGATTTATGTCCCGAGCAACAGACAAATGATTACCATTCTTTAAGGTACTCAAAAAAACCTTTGAATGGAATGATGAATGTGAAAAAGCCTTCCTGGAATTGAAGAAGTACCTCGAAGCACCCCCACTACTCTCTCGACTAGTGTGAGAAAATATGTATTTGTATCTGGCTGTATCTGAATCAGCTGTTAGCTCTGCCTTGATCAGGGAGGAGAATGGAGTTTAAAAACCAGTTTATTATACTATCAAAGCTTTTCTAGGAGCATAAGTCAGATATCCCAGACTAGAAAAGTTAGCATTGGCCTTAATTGAGGCTAATAGACAGATGTAGCCATATTTTCAAGCTCATACCATAGTGGTATACATTGACATGCCACTGAGGCAAGCTTTGCATAAGCCAGAGAAATTCGAAAGATTAATGTATTGGGCTGTGGAGTTGGGGGAATATGATCTTGTATATGAACTAAGGTCTGCTTTAAAAGGCCAAGATGTGGTGGATTTTATTACAGAATTCACTTACCCAAAGGTTCCCGAGCAATAAGAGACTCTTACCGAGTAACACACAGAATCCAGCAAACCTACTGAAGATATCCCTCACCAACACCAAGCAAAAGAAACTGCAACAGAAGTTACTTTCAACCAACCAGAACCCTCCAGCGGAGTACAAGAGATGAAAAAGAAATATTAGGAGGTAAAGAATAAAATCTTCCATCAAGGGATTATGACAAACCAAGCGTTTGACAACGATATCCCTATATGGAGTCTGTATGTTGTTGGGTCATCCTATGCAATTGGATGTGGAGAAGGAATCATCCTCAATACTCCAGATGAAATAGGTATAGAGTACGCTCTACGATTCTAATTTCAAGCCTCCAATAATGAGGTAAAGTTTGAAGTTATGATCATTGGTTTAAATCTAGCCAAATCGCTGAATGCCGAGCAAGTTGTGGTATATAGTGATTCACAGTTAGTGGTAAATCAGGTGTTGAATTATATGCATCTAAAGGAGAACTGATGTCCAAATACTTAGCTAAAGCTTTGGAGGTAATTGCCACTTTGTTAGCTGTTCAAATGATCAGAATTCCAAGACAGAAAAATGCCTGAGCAGATGCACTTGCTTGGCTAACTTCAGCAACCAGAACTGAGCCGTGAAGAACTATTCCTATTGAGCTACTTGCTAATAGGATCATTGACGAAGATCTGATGGTTAATATTATTACAGTTCATATGGGGCCATCTTGAATGGATTCTATAAGAGCTTATATTAAAGATGGAATTCTACCAGCCGACTTACTTGAACCTAAGAAGTTGAAATACAAAGCTGCGAGATATGTGCTAGACAATGGTGTGTTGTATAAAAGAGGATTGACTGCTGGTCCACAACGTTGTGTGCATCCAGCTGAAGTAAAAAATTTAATTGAGGAAGTCCATGAAGGGTCCTGTGGAGACCATGTGGTCGGGAGAACTTTATTACGGAGAATCAACACGCAAGGGTACTACTGGCCAACTATGCAAGAAGATTGTGCAACTTTTGACAAGAAGTGTGATAAGTGCCAGAGGTTTTTTGTTATGTAAGACTCCACAACCTCTCCTAACATCAATCACTTCATTTTGGCCCTTTACTACATGGGGAATCGACTTTGTCGGGCCTTTACCGACCAACCGAGGAAGATTCAAGTATCTAGTGGTAGATGTTGATTACTTCACTAAATGGGTGGAAGATGAATCCTTGATTGATATGTCCTATGAAAAGGTTTATCAGTTTATTTAGAAAAATATCATATGCAGGTATGGATTGCCTTACGCTTTTATCACTGATTGTGGGACACAAGTTGATAACAACGATTTTGCTGCTTATTGTGTATAATTCAATGTCCAAAAAATCCACTCTGCTCCTGTCCATCCTCAAAGCAATGGCCAAACAAAGGCAACGAATATAACTTTATTGAATGAGTTAAAGAAACGGCTGGAAAACGATAATGGTAATTGGATCAATGAATTGCATTATGTCCCGTGGGCTTACCGAACGACCCCTAGAACAGCTAGTGGAGAAACTCCCTACATGCTAGAAGTTAGTACTGAAGATGCAGTCCCTATCGAGCTAGGCTTACCTACTCACAGAGTTCTTAATTTCAACACCCCAGTCAGTGATTTAATGAGAAGGCTAGACTTAGACATACTGGAAGAGGTACATGAAGATGCATCTTTAAGGAATGCAACCTATCAATAATGGACTGCTTGTTTCTACAACAAAAGGGTGAAGCCGAGCAACTTAAAAGAAGGTGACTATGCTTTAAAGAAGGTTATTCGGAATAATAATAAGCTTGAAGCCAATTGACATGGGCCATATCACATTACAACAGTTGTCTGACCAGGCACGTATCAAATTGAGACTTTGGAAGGTGAAAAATTCAAGAATCCTTGGAATGGAAAACACCTGAGAAAATATTATCAGTGACATAGTCATGTTGTACTTAGTTCATTTCAATATTAATGAGAATATGATTCCCCCCAAATTGTTATTTTTTAGTGCTGTGCACTACACTGTAAATGCGTTAATAAAAATACCAACAATGTTGGTCAGCATCAACAAAGGCACCAACAATGTTGGTTGACAACACAAACCACCGACAAAATATTAGTCGGCATCAACAAAACACCAACAATGTTGGTCGACATCAACAAAGGCACCAACAATGTTGGTTGTCAACATAAACCTCTAACAAAATATTGGTCAGTATTAATTAAGGCACTAATAAAGTTGGTTGTCAATACATAAAAAACCATGCAAGGCAAAATTATAAGTCGCAAATGCTTGGTTAACGAATACCCGGATGAATAATTTTCATCGATGGATAAATGTTCCACTCATCCCTAGGAACGAAGGTTACTAATGCAATTACCTAAAACTTGAGGTACATTAGTAGAACCATGGTGATGCATTGGTAATTGGTACAGTACTTAAGATAATCTTAAAGGTATCAATAAAACCGGTGAAAAACTACAGATTGACAAATCGTCAATCCAAAATTAGAGATTGATTAAAAGTTGATCCATTCACAGTCAAAGACTAAGAAGACATTCATATAGAGAGATTGACTAAAAATTGATCCATTCACAATCAAAGATTGATAAAATAAGCTTTTCATTAATTCAATTAAATGATTATATATTGTTGCTTAACATGCAGAAACAAAAATACAAATCCTCATTCTACAGGGCATTTTCCTTCAGCCTTAGAAACAGGATCCATGCCATCTGGAGGATCAACCAAAGTATAAGGAGAATTGATAAAATTAAATCCCTAATCATCCTAGTATTGCTGCTACTAGGACGATCAAGCAGATGTGGAGGTCGAACGATCTCTAGTTCATCATGTAGCTCGTAATCTCCTAAATACTTTAAAATCAAGCATTAAGGAATATGATGAATGGGAATCCAATTGACATATAACTTGAAAGGAGGGTTGTCAAACTCAAATAAGCCAGGGTTATACCAATCCCACATGAATTGTTTTAATCCACCTTCATCACGGTCAAAGCGTTCATCCAACCCCATTTATAGGCCTCATTCTTAGCCTATTGGAGTCTATCATCAAGATGCCCCAGAGCTTCATTATACCCATCCATACAAACCTCAATTGGATACTTATGGAATTAAAAGGTTAATTTATCAACTTGAGACTGCAATTCCTTCAGCACTCCATCATCAGCTTGTAATTGGGAATATTGAATGGATAGTTGTTCAGATAAGGTCTGCAGCTTCTGAGATATCTCAGCAATAGCTCTATCTTTAGCTTTTAACTGCGCAACTTAATTGGCAAGGGCCTGTTGGGTCCTAATTTCCTCTGTGGTTTCTCAACCAGGCTTATTTTTTGCTTGGGAAGAGGATGCAAGTTTAATCTTTTTAAGGCTTCCAACTCATCCCTTAATGTTGCATTTTCAACTTCTAAAAAGAAGTACACCTCATTAGTAGTAGCAACAACATCTCTAGACGTAGCCTTCAAAATATTTACTTCATCCCTAAAAGTATTATTCTCCTTTTCCAGAAGTTTGGCAATAGTTCTAGTTTATTCAACTTCAAGATTAAGTAAAGCTTCCTTTTTCTTATAAATAGAAATAAAGTTATTAAAATCCTGACCTACACTTAAGCTTTGACATTTATGCTCGTAGCTTTGGTGCAACAACGCAGTGGATTCTTTATGCTGTTCTTAAAGTTATTCTATCATCTCATAGTAGGCGACATTGCTTGCTATCGCCCAATCAAGTAACTACTTCAAATACTTGTAGACTTCTTTGTTCTGTCTGATGCATCATCACCGAGCAACTTAATAATTTCTTCCTCGGATAAGTCTGTATAGCCTGCTTTAAAAAAATAATTGCATTTTCTCAGTAGCTCGGTATCATTGGAAGACAGTTTTTCCATCTTCACTATAAACTAGCAAGAAGAAATGACCACCAATCAATAAAAAGAATGAAGAGCAAGCATAATCAACAAGAGACAAAAAGGAACAAAAGGTTTCTTTTATTGATAGTGAAGAGTTCAGGTACAATAAAAATAAATAAAAATAAATAAAAAGGCAAAAGGGAAAATGCCGAACAACTTTATACCTTCTCCCTATCATTCTCAGTCTTCTTATCCTGCTCTTAAGAAGGGCCTACAAACTGGAGTTGCTCAGTTTTCTTGGTTAGAGGAAGAGAAGACTCAATGATTTAAGTTGGTTAGCAACAGATTCAACCACTAGAGAAGACTCTCCAGAACTAGCTTCATCTTCAATCTCATCCTCAATGAAAGGAGGAGGACTATGAGTATATCTCTGAAAAAGTTCAGAGCCTTCAACAATGTTTAACTCTTGAAGGGCATCAACCCAACCATCTCTGAAATATTTTGTTTTGCATACTCAATCTGAGCAGAGGCAGCATAAATGGCTTTGTTCCATCCCTTATCCCAACCATCACTGAAGGATGGCTTTACATCGGACCTTATCTTAGACCTTTTAGAGGTCACGAGATCCTCAACAGTCTTAGCCTTACGCTCAGCTTCCTCTACCCTATGATCAGCTTCCTTTGCCCTGTGCTCCGCCCTCTTTGCCCTACGCTCAACTTCAAGGGTATTTTCATCAAACGTATATCGAGCAGTTTCAGCTATTTTTAATTTATCTGCCCAAGTACTCTTCTCAGTCTCCAAGGCTTATTGAGATTCGAGCAAAGACTTCTTCAAGCCAGCCAAAGCTTTCTTTACAATATTTAAATAAGAAGCCCAGATTGCATCATCCTTTTCCAGCATAGTATTAAAATGCACCAAGAACTATAAGAGAATAAGATTAAGTTAGTATATGAGAAATATAAAAGACAAAAAAACTAAGAAGATGGGAATCACTTACCGATGGAGGGCTCTGAACAGCCAATTCAGAAACCTTTACTCGGGGTAGCATGACATCCACTCCTCTATGGTCTGGAAGAGTACCAGACTTGATCAACTTCCTGGCCAAACCAGGAGTAATAACTACTGGAGGATCAGCTTCAAAAGAAGGTAATTCGACCAAGGTCTGTTGGTCGATCACCTGTTTGACCCGCTTCTCTGCAAGCCCTCTTCTACGTCTCCTCAAAGGAAGTGCATCATCTTTGGAAGCTACATCTTTGGGAGCTGGGTCTTTGGGGGATGGGGGCTCTTTTATGACATCCCATGTCTTTTTCTTGTCCCCTTTAGCAGGTTTTTGGGAGCCAAAAGTGTTACCACTAAGAAGATCAGGAAATTTTCTCTTCTTCACGATATCAGAAACAAGAGTGTCTGAATCAACAATAGCTTCCCGATGAAGATCAATCGCCAGAGAAGGAGGAGCAGCAGGTCGGGCGATGAAGGAAAAAATAGTATTTCTGTATTAGAGAAAATAAGAAGCACACCTAATGTGCTCCTTAATAATCATCTTGTGAAGTCCCCAAATGAATTTCAATTCTTTTAAATTTACTTCACTCTCTTTGGGGAATTTTCTCTTCCGGTCAACTGCAATCAAATTTACAAAGCAACAATCAGTATGATATTTTACCAATACAAATAGGGAAAAATTGTTAAAGCACAGAACAACCTATCCCGTTGCCAAAGAGAGGACATCTAGGTCCTTGATATTTAGCACCTCCATTTAAGGGAACATGTTGCCAATTTTTTATAACTACCCCATGATAAAAATAATTCCTATTATAATCAGGGAGGTTAACTACTAAAGCTTTACTAACTGCCCTAATGTTTAAATAATAAGTGGTATCACTAGTTACCCATTTATAACAAAACATTATCTCTAGAATCCCTAGATGGGTTCCACAGATTTGGTTTAACCTATATACTCCATTCACTACTCTCCATGTGTTGAGATCTATTCTTACAGGTACAACGTCAAAATACTGACTAAACTCCAGACACAGAGGATTAGGAGGAAATGTGAACACACACTTAACAATAAAGATGGAAGGGAACCAATGGCCCATAGCAAGAGAGAAAAAATCAGAAGAAAAAGTGGGATGCTATAATAAAACCCAAGATGGAATGTTAAAATCATTCCTGAACATATCAAGTGACTCAATAGAATAAATCATAATGAAGAAGCAAAGAAGAAGAGAGAAAAGTTCTTACAAGGGTTTAAGGATTCAGTAAGAACTGAAGATAGAAAAGAAAATGATCACATGAAAGTTCAAAAACACAGCAGCAGAATAAAAAATGAGAGATAGAAGATGATCAAAGTTTTACCGCTCTTTTTATAAGTGGCCTCGAAAACTGGGAAAAGTAATGATTAAAGTGAATGAGGGTTGAGTATATGGAGGCTAATAAGAGAAAAGACGAAGATACCCTAGAAATACTCGCTAAAATTTAAAATATTTGTAAAATGCCATTCGCGCAAAACAATTATCTATTAGCTGGATAAATTTCACAAGTCTGGAAGTCCTGTAGCCGACCAAGCAGCCCGAACTACTATTAAGGCATAATATTCCACACTTTCGTATCAACTCCAAGTATGAAATATTAGGGGCTTCTGTTGATACCAAAATTCACCACCTTACGCGGACCAATTATAAGCCAACACGTGTCATCTAATATGGCATTAGTCCAAGTCAGCATGATACAAAATCCCGACCAAAAGAGAAGACATAATAACAAGGCAACTCGAACAACAAGGGATACAAACCAACTGGGAAGACCGACCAACGATCAAAAATCCAACCAATATAGACAATGAAGCGACAACAGTCTTAAATTTAATTCTCATTATGTACTGATGTAAATGCCTAACAAATGAATGCATTCCATCCTTTCACACGACAACTATCAACACCCCTCATAGGCTATAAAGAAATTATATCACCATTATTGTGAGGGGATTGAAAAACAAATCAAGGCAGTCAAGCAATATATAAGAGTGGAGGTAGGCTATTCTGTTGAGCCGAACCACTTTAAAATCTCTTTGTCTTATTTATTTTCACTTATTTTATCTGTGATCAATTAATTAGACTTAGTATAGTTTTTTTCATCAACAGAAAGCACCTCACACTAACAACTATGGTGTCACCACTATAGGCTTGCATGGACACCCGCAAATTACTACAATTCTAATCAGAAACGTGGAAGCGATTAATGTCACACCCTGCTAAATTCTGGCGTCGGCCGCCACCAAAACTAAGCTGGGCGTGAGTAAACAAATACCACTCTTAGCATGAGACAGATATGAGACATAAATAAATCAATCCAAGAGATAAATAATTAAATCAATCCCAACTGACAATAACAATTGAACGATAAAAGAGCCATCACATGCTAAAATTCCAAATAAAAGCCAATCTCCAATAATGATTAATTAAAATCTGAATAATCAAGAAATGTGAATAATCAATTTGAAATCCTCTAACAACTTTGGAATTGAGTGACCCCAAAAAAACTCAAATGAAGTCTTATATTGAAATACGACCAAAAAGAAAGTCTAACTAAATAAAGTAATAAAATGAATAAACTCCAACTGCACCTCCAAACGATAAACTCCGATAATCCTATACAACTTCTCCAAAACTTATCCTGAAAAAGTTAATCATTGCACGAGGTCAGAGCCCCGAGCATGAATACACACTGCTCCCCTCAAATAGGGTCCGTGAACCCAGACACTAGCATTATACACAATAAATATCATAATATAATATTTTAATTTAATACGAGATAGTTGATTGCAATAATAAAGAATCACTACCTACTCGATTTTTCTTGTTCCAAAAATCCACACCAATATTATTTTAAAATATTCAGTAGTCCTAGATTGTTAATTAAATAAATTAACCAACTTTTATTATTGTTCTCACTTTTTATTATGACAGTCCTCCCGTCCCGTGTGGTAATTTTTACCAAAGTGTCACACTTCCCCTTGCAGAAACACCAGCTGAATCCATTTAAGCTGTCGATCCCCCACAATTTGATAAGGTTCCACACACGACACGACATAAATCGCCAGCCGAATCCAGTTAAACTATCGATCCCCTGCAATTTTTATCGCCACTAATTTTAATACCCGTTTTCATCTTAGGCATGAATTCTCAATTTTTCAATTTCACAATTTATAAATTATCCCACCCTTTTAATCGATGTGAGATCCTCAAAATTCCCCTTAGTTCCATACCTAAGGGTCTCCAAGTTATCAATACATCCTACCCTATGTATAGGATGAATTTATAACATAAACCTCGATCTAGTCTCAAGCCTAGGTTAGCGTAATGATGATAAAGTATAAAAAATTATCTCACCCCGACACAATAAAGTCGAAATAATCTACCCTCACTAGTCCCATACCTAGAAGGCGTAAATCATCAAAAGTCATACCCACTAGTCCTATACCTAGAAGACATCCTAAAAATATAGGGAGAGCAAAAATACCCAACAACCCGTCGTCACAAAGACAATTTAATAATACCAACAAGTCACACAAACAAGCATAATTATTCAACGTATGAAACTACGCATAATAGTCCAATTCAATTAAACTTAATTTAATTATCACATCGTCATAAACACCCAATTAATCCCCTTTAATTATTTTAAATCAAATACACCGAGATTTCATCATTAAAACATCATATTTCCAATTTCATTATCTCTATACAATTTACATGAGTCATACGTCCCCAAAATTCATTTAATTCAAAACCAAGGTTTTTCTACATGCAACCTACACTAATAAAACCCAAAATCCACTTATCAATCCTACATACCCAAGGGTTATGAGTATTATTCAGATTAAAAGATTTAATAAAAATATCCCCATAGTTAGTGTCCACTTTTTCTAATTAAGTTGCTAATTGATTTTAATCAAAAATATGTAATTAAGTGTTTAGGTGACACTTAAAATGCATAATGCTAAAGAAAAATAATAGAGTATTCATGCCAGTGATTTACATGAAGAAAATCGGGTAGCACGGTTGGATTCATCTCAAAAAATTAACAAAGAAGTGTTCTTGAACAAACTTGATTAAACCCCATTTAAGTCTTCTAAAACTTGTGACAAAAACTTCATTATGTTGGAGGTTGGTGAGTTTGGTGGAGAGGAAAGACTTTTGGAAGATATCTCTAGTGAAAAACTTGGGAAAAAGTGATTATGAGAAGTCCCCCCATGAATTAGAATGGTTAAATACCAATTAGGAATCCTAATCCCACTCTAACACTACAAATAAAATCACCGAACAACCTCAAATCTGGCATAATCGATCGATCGATCAGGTACGCCGCCTCTGTCATTTCCCTTCGTTTAATTCCATTTAACTAAAAATCAAGTTTTTCATTAGTCACAGATTAAATCCGTGACAAATGTTTTTTATTTTTAAAATCCCATTTAGACTCCGATTTTAATTTCGATAAAAAATTTCCTTTTTATTATAAAAACTCAACATATTTAATTATTAAAAATAATAAAATCCAAATTTTGTTTTTCTACGAATTCCAATATTAATTTAAAAATTCTCATTTAAAAAAATTCGGGTTGTTACATACTTCCTCATTAGCAAAGAATTTCGTCCTCGAAATTGGATGAAGCATACACATCAAACGTAAATCTCGTAAAAGAAAATAAGGCTCACATATGCCTACCCGTAGAATGCCATAATTGGACGCCCATACATCCAATCCTACGCGCATCTACCCCACGAATAACAAAATAATATATATCGCTATATATATATACACAACTATGAAAGTAACGGCGTACTACGCGCTCTTGGAAATCACCACTCGATTCTATTTTCAATAATCTTCGCAATACCTAAATCCTCAAATTTAATCACCTTGTTGCATTAATATAAGACATACCCAAAATTCATACTAACGATCTCCCACATAAAATATCGTCTCCAAAAATCAACTCTAAAGATCCTCACATTAAGCTTACTAATTCTAAACTCGACGTCTACAACGTGTTTAATACAAAACTCCATATCTCCAAGAAACACATCTAACACGTATGCTAGACCCTCTACCTTAAGGAGTACAAATAAATAAAGGGAATCAAAGATCGATAACGCGAAAGCTAAACGGAATCACAACCTACGAGACCTAAGACCATGCTTTGATACCATCTGTCACACCCCGCTAAATTCTGGCGTCGGTCGTCACCAAAATTAAGTCGGGCATGAGTTAATAAATATCATTCTTAGCTTGAGACACATATATGAGAAATAAATAAATCGATCCACAAGATAAATAATGTAATACCCCGTACTTTTATTGATAATTATTTATTGGGATTAATTAAATTAAATGTGTATTAATTGAGAATTAATCCGGATAAAATACTAACGAGATGTGAGTTGGTATTTGATTTTAATGTGTATATATGGCAATATTTGAATATTAGAAATATTGAAATTGTCGCGAGATAGAAATACGACAATTTGGAAATTTTGTTGGGACGCGTGTGACAGTCGCGTCAGGAATATAATTATTGTAATTAAAAAGTGAATTTTATTTTTATCAACCGTATGGTCATTTTGAGTGCGCCAACGTGTTCGGAAGGGTCGAAATAGTCAGAAAACACTAACCGGGGGTTTAGTTTGGGTCGCGGGGAATTTTTAGGCCATACCGACAACTTAAAAGGGTATTTTGGTAATTTTTGAATTTTGGGATTTATGACTAACGAATTTTGGGAGTTTAAAATAGGAGATTTTATAACCCACTAAACCATTACCAGAAATTAACTGACTTGAGGGCAACGGGAGTTTGAGGAGAGGTTAGGAGAAGTTCCCAAAAGAGAAACACAACCTCCATCTTCAACCTTCAACCTTGGGAGAAAAAGGAGAGAGTAACCTTCATCAATTCAACACCAAATTCAGAGAAAAATCCAAGGCAAGTTGTTTAATTACGTTATTTACAACGAATGCTTCCTCCATGCGTAGAAATTTATATAATTACATTGTTTTGGGGAGAATGATAAAAACCCATGAAATTGGAATTAGAAACTCATGTTTTGACAAAGAGATTGTATGTAGAATTGTGTTTGGACGATTATACTATTGGAAATACATCTTTCATGTTACAAAAACGGATTTAATTAGGAATATTGATGACTTTAATTTTCTAGGGTTCATACTCATAAGATTTTGGGGGAAAATTGGGAGATTTGATAGTTGGGTGTTGTTTAGGATGAATTGACCCCACAAATATGTTAAAATACGACCTAAGTATCTTTAGGAATGATTAGAAACCTTAAACTACTGTTGGAATGATGTTTAGATGAGATTAGAGGTGAAGAGAATTGGGAAAAACGTAATAGGAGAATTCTGGGCTCGAAACTGTCACCTCGTTAAAAGGCCTGCCCAGGTCGTTCGAACGAGCTCGTTCGAATGAGCTTCTAACGAGTTGACGGTTTGACTTCTAATGAGTGGGATGTTCGTTCGATGCCTTTCGTTTGAACGAGATCTCGTTAGATGCCCACTTCGTTCGAACGACCTCGTTCGAACGAGACTTCTAACGAGTTGACAGATTGGCCTTTTTGGCCTGATTTGATTTCTAATCTCCCGTAACATGGTTTAATTGTAGAGATGACATTCCCTTGATGACTAATTGATATAGTTGGGATATTTGGGATATATTGAGGAGTAAAAACATAGAAGTGTGATTTGAACCAAATGAAAATTGTGGATTAGGACGTGAGTGACTATTGCGATGTGAGAACAAGTGACGGCTTAAATATTTGTATTAACCGGGGATATGTGAATTGTGTAACATTATAAGTTGGTATAAGAACGAGATGTATACCACTAATAAACTATGGTAATTACTAAGATGTGTGCATGCTTAGTATATGTATATGATTTTATGTGTATGACATACCTACCATACTTGCTATCATGGGAGGTTTTCATTCGCTTAGGGCCATCTAATCTTTGTGTGCCTACGGGGGGATTTAGATTGGTACCTCGAGGACATAGGTCAGAGAAGGACTTATTGGGAAGTTAATAAGTCTGCTGATCGTGGGAGCGTAGGTATGTGCGTGACCCATGTGATGTGACTGTGTTCGCCTCCATTGATTGTGATTGTTGTTACCTGAGAACGATTCCTGAGAGATTCGGAATGCGTGATCCTTATGTACGTGATGTACCGGGATGGATAGCAGAGTATGTGTGCACCGCAGCTTAGTCTCGGGGTGCTTGTATTGTATATTTATGACGTGAATAATATATGCTTAAATAATGAGAACTTTCACGTTGGTATTGTGTGTATAATTATGGTAACGCTTTGAGAAAATAAAAAGGGATAATGTGTAGTGAATTGTATTACTCATAATTGAGACTCCGAGTTTAAGTAAAGCCCTCTATTTAATTGATAACGTTAGAATGTATAATGGGAATCGAGTAGAAAGGGGTAGAACTTATGACGGTTTAGTTAGATATGAATGTCACTTAGATGGGTACGGAACGTTAGGAGTGCACAATTAGTCGAGATGTGAGTATTTCATGTGAGTGCACGTCCTAACATGTATTTTTCATTCATTGTTTTAATGTTATTAAAGCACTTGCTATTTTTTAAAATACTCTCCACTTTCAGGCTCTAACCCGTTTGCTTTCAAATCCATTTTTGTAAAAACCTTTTAGGTGCCCAGCCACAAGGACACCATGCTTAGTATTTCCATTCAGGTGACGAGATGTAGCTGTCGTGGAAGTTACAGGGCCTTGCTAGTAGACGCTTTTTTTGGTTTTGACTCCATATTCAGTTCCATCACTTGTAGGGCATGTCGCCCATTTCTATTAGAGATATTTCATATTTCAGTTATTCAGATTTTTGGCATATAATTAATTCAGGATACACTGTTTTATTTATTTTAGTTGTGGGATTGTTGTGAGGAGTTTTTCCTCCGGACTTACTATTATTTGTTGGTTACTTTATTAAGACTTTATGGTGTATGGATATGTTATTCTTTCATAATTCTTTTATTGCATGTTAATCAGACTTAAAATAAAATTTGACATCTTACTTTTTAAATACTAGGTGGTTAGTAATTATTAAAATGTTTTCGACAGTGATGCTATTAACTAAACCAACTTGGCATTTTGTATTAATTTAATAAAGGAGTAGCTACTCGGTATTTAATTAGTCGGGGTGTCACAAATAATTGAATCAATCCCAACCGACAATAGCAATTGAACGATAAAAGATCCATCACATGCTAAAATTACGAATAAAAGCCAATCTCCAATAATGATTAATTAAAATCTGAATAATCAAGAACTGTGAATTATCAAACTGAAATCATCTAGAAACTTTGGAACCGAATGGACCCAAAAAAACCCGAATGAAGTCTCGTAATGAAATACGACTGAAAAGAAAGTCTAACTAAATAAATCAATAAAATGAATAAACTCCAGCTGCACCTCTAAACGATAAACTCTGATAATCCTATACAGCTTCTCTAAAACTTATCCTGAAAACGTTAGTCAACGTATGAGGTCAGAGCCCCGAGCATGAATACACACTGCTCCCCTAAATTGGGTCCTGAACCCAGACAATAATATTATACGCTATAAATATCACAATAGAATATTTTAATTTAAGAAGAGATAGTTAGTCGCAATAATAAAGAATCACTACCTACTTGATAATTCTTGTTCCAAAATTCCACGCCAATATTATTTTAAAATATTTAGTAGTCCCACATTATTAATTAAATAAATTAACCAACTTTTATTATTGTTCTCACTTTTTATTATGACGGTCCTCCCGTCCCGGGTGGTAATTTCCACCAAAGTCTCACACTTCCCCTTGCACAAACACTAGTTGAATCCATTTAAACTGTCGATTCCCTGCAATTGGACAAGGTTCCACACACAAGATGACATAAAATGCCAGCCGAATCCAGTTAAACTGTCGATACCCCGCAATTTATTTCGTCATTAATTTTAATACCGTTTTCATCTTAAACATTAATTCTCAATTTCTCAATTTTACAATTTATAAATTATCCCACCCTTTTAATCTATGTGAGATCCTCAAAATACCCCTTAGTCCCATACCTAAGGGTCCCCAAGTTATCAATACGTCCTACCCTATGTATAGGATGAATTCCTAACATAAATCTCGACCTAATCTGATGCCTAGGTTAGCGTAACGATGATAAAGTATCAAAAATCAACCCACCCCCGACATAATAAAGTTGAAATAATCTACCCTCACGTCTTGCTTTATCCCGGCGTCATCCGAGTACCATTAATGTGTTTTAACATTGTATAAATGTACATATTATTTCCTTTCCTTTTTATCCGACCGAAGCCAAAATTCGGGACTTTATCGCCCCAATTTATGTTACGCTTGAAAATCTACCATTTCATGTCCTTTACACTTTAACCTTGATTTTTATTCCAAAAATCATATTCGTTTAGGACCACTTTGTGTAACACCCCCTTTCAACATTTTATTTCATAAAATGTTCCACTTTAAATAAAATTATCATTTTACTCGTTTATTTCTAAAATCACCTTTTACTACATTTCTCAAGTGTTAATTTCACCCCAAAACGCTATTAAGTTATACACACCAACTTCTTAAGTGTTTTAACCCTTTAACACCTTTTTACACTTGGGGTAATCTTTTACTTGATTGGAAGCATGTTTTATACCTTTGCTTCCTTTTATTTCCATGGGTGTTAATATTTCACAATATTAGTAAGTTACACTCACTAACCATTTCATGTTAGCCCATTGACACTTAATTAATACTTTCTATGAACCTTCATATTTCTTCACTTCTTTATTCAAGAAATACATTCACATTTAAGACTACTTTTATAAGAAAATTTCCATTTCTTTTATTGAACATGTAGTCTTTTAACTCATACCCACTATGTCTTTTAGTCCCAATTACATACATTGAAGCCTAAAATTTCAAATTCTATTATTTCTTGTTTAAACCCAATAAAAAATTCTTTAAACTTGTTTATACATTCTATGTCAAAATACTACAAGTTTATATGCATGAGAAGATGGATTTTAAATCCAAAAATCCCACTACAAGCTTTAAACATTTTTTCACCAATTATTTGCCAAATATATGTTTATTTCCAAACATTTTGTTCCATAAAATGTTTAACACCAATATCTCTAAAATGTCCATTTTCACAAAATATATCATCTTTCAATATTCCAAAACCTTGAAATATTTACTTATTCTTTATTTTTCAAGAAAATTTCATTTTTTAATAAAATCAAATTATTTGTCAACATTTTATTTCATAAAATACTTTTCATAAAAATTACTAGAAAATACACAATTTTGATAAAACATCAACTTTCATTATTTCAAAACCTTGAAATAATTATCCATTCTTTATTTTGAACAAAATGGCACTTTTCTCAACATTTTTATTCCATAAAAATATTTATTATTTTCTTACACAACAAATTTACCATTAAACTAAATACACCCTACTCAAATGATCTAAAATAAGACTACAATGTAAAATTGACATTCTTACACTAAGAGTAAGGTTACCTATCTCGAATGGTTCTAATGGTGGTGTTGGAGTAGGACGGTCAACCCCCATGATTCGTATCGAATATTGCATATTTCCGCCCATTATCTTTATGCATTCTATCACTTTTACGGTCCTAAATGCCTATAATTATTCTCATTAACCAGACAACCTTGGATTTGGATATATACATGCTTTGCAGGGGTTATTTATGCTTTTGTAGGTATTGGAACGCTAAAAGTGAGGTTCGGTTGCATTTCAGAGAAGTTCCGTCGTCGAATGCTACTTCAAGGGCAATTTGGTCTTTTCAAACTCACTATTTTTTATGGAATGAAGTTACCAACATGTAGATCATCAAATTATCTTTCCATGGCCACTGACCGTGCGTCATTCTGACTCCGTATGTGGAAGTTATGCCCATTTCCGAAAGGTTTCGGTATTTTCTTCTACTTCAAGGGCATTTTGGTAATTTCATACTGCATAATTTGGATGGTTTCAAAACAGAATCATGTAGAGAATTGAATTAGCTTCGCGTTGGTTCCGACCACGCCTCATTTCGATTCCGTATGAGGGAGTTATGGCCGTTTCCGTGCAACGCGCCAAAATTGGTTCGGAGAGGAAAAGTGGGCTGCTTCCAGCCCAAGGCAAATTCCAAAAGTGCGGTCGACCGGTCCCAAAATAGAGGTCGACCGGTCCCATCAGATATGTACGAAAATTGACTTATTTTGGGTTTTTTGGCTTGGTTTTGTTTGGGGTTTATTTTGGGGTATAAATAGAGTGTTAGGGGCATTTCTTTGGAGATATATTTCATTTTAGGTTAGAGAACTTTGGGGATTTTTTGGAGCTTCCCTCTCCTCATTTCCATGGGTGTTTTGCCCACTTTGTAAGTTAATATTACTATTCATTATCTTCAAGCTTTGTACTTAGTTGTTTTAGCTTAATTTCTTTGTTGTTCTTTACTTTCTTGCCTAGATAAATTAGTTTAGTTTATTTATTTCTTGTTTTGTTTATTAATTAGTTATGTAATTAGATTAATCATGTGTAGTGAGTAGTTACATAGAGTTTGGGTCGTGTGTCCGCCATTGATGGGCGTTGAGCTCCGAAAATTAGGTTTTGTGTAAAATTGCATTTAATTGAAACCTCGCGTATTAAAGTCGGATTATTATGCGTTTAACTTTCTTTGTCATGCAACGTTAGTGTTTATAGCGGTAATCCGAATTTAAGATGCGTGTGACCATTTTCTATTAAATGTTTAATCTCGTAACTTTGGGTTAAATTCCTTATTGTGTGATGTTTATACTTAATTGAAAATGCTCGATTATATATTTTCGAACCGAAATTCTAATTATTAGTTGTTTAGCCCATGGTGGGGACACGATCCCGACTCTCGTTTTATTAATTCTAGTTTAGACTTAACTTCTTAATTTTTCCCTTTTCTTTATTTCCAACCTATTACCTTTTACACTTTTATTTTAGGAGTATTAAATCCTATAAATTCTAGCAACTCGTCTCTGTGGATTTTCGATACCCGACTTACCGCTATACTTGTATCGCAAGTGCAGTCGTAATTTAGGTTTTTGTATTAAGGCGGTGAACAGAAAACAACGACTAGCGTCTTTACACGCGCTACTTTTCACCCTTGATCAAAATGGCGCCGTTGCCGGGGACTAGTTTGTTTTAGACTTTATTTGATTTAATATTTCATAGTATTTTCTTTCTATTTGTATTATTTTCTAATATTTTGCAGGACTTCCACATTTGAGCACTTAGAAACGCTCGAATTTCCCGCGCGCACCTACTTTGTGGAATTCGCCACTTCGAGCCATTTTTGGGGTAAGCATGTCTTATTCCAATTCTTTCGGTAATCATTGTTATAATCCTCAAAATTCCCGCAAGCCTATGACTTTTGGTCAATACTTAGAATCCCAAAAATTTGTAAATTCAAATATTACTTTGGGCGAGTATAACGAAAGTCAAAATTTAGGTTATTGGAATTTTGATGATGATGATAATGATTTTGGGCCTTTACCTCCTTATAATAGGAATTTTGAAACGAATTGCAATAGTTTTCAAAATTCCTATAATAATGAGTTTTCGTTTAAGTCCGATGGTAATTTTCAAAGTTCCCATTCTAATGCATCCGCACCTCGACCTATGACATTCGGTGAGGGCTTGCGTATGTATGAAAATGAGAAAATTGAAAATCGCTATCGGGAAGAAAATCGTTCGTGGGAACATGAGTTGGATTTATTATTTGAGTCCGACAACGATTTTGCTTCCGAGACTTTTGAAGTCGAGGAATGTTTTGAACCAAATGAAGTACTTGTACCTACTTTGGAACAAGCCATTCTAGACTTTGCCCATCTCGTAATAGATATTGAAAGTGAGGATGAAAATGACGTAATATCTATTTGCAATGAAATGATTTCTTCTTTGGCCCCCAAAGAAGAACATTTCATTGAAAATGATATTATTTCCTTTGAAATTCCAATTTCATGCGATGATTATTCATCTCATGAATTTGAATTTCTTTCATCCCCATTTTCATTCTCTATTACCCCACCGGAACAAGTACCCGATGATTCGGTTTCAAACTTTAATGTTTTAAACCCTATCGCCGATGAGGAGTACTTTCTCGAGTCGCCCTCCACAATCGCATCTTTGCCTTTGTGTGCGCCGCCTCCCATTCCAACTTCAAAATCATTGGGAGGATATTCGACTTTTCTCGGTCCCCACTTGTTTTTGTCACCCGTTCAATCCAAACCCCCCATCGTCCCTCGAAAACTTTTAATTAGCGATGGTTCATTTCTTTCGCCTTACACATGCCTTCCGTTGTTAAAACGGAATTCATATTTTTCGGAAGGCATGCTTGTATGTGAGGGTACACCGGTTATCCTCCAAAGTCAAATCGTTCTTATGGTGGACCCTCAGCTATTTAGACTTCTAGTGTACAGTTAGTGTGAAGTCTAAATAGTAGGTTGTATATAGTTAGCTTTTTATTTTTTCTTTCCTTTTTAATTTAGTCTAATGTAATTAGTTAACTTTTTATTATTTGTTTTTGCTATGCTCGGTACTAACTTGTTTTGTAGATTCTTTGGACTTGTTCTTATGGGGATCGCTCCACTTTTGGGTAATATCGCTCTTTTCCTCTCATTGACTTGGTTCTTAATTTACATTGAGGACAATGTCAAGTTTTAAGTTAGGGGGTGTGGGATATTCTATCCATTTCTTATTTTAGTACATGTTTTTGCTCACATGTTAGTTACTTAGTATGCTTTTCTTAGAAAAATTCAAAAGTTTCAAAAAGATTTTCTTTATTTTTCTCCTTTTTGGGGCATTTTGCCTTCGTTTCCGATGATAAATTTCAATAATTGCCCGATCCAATAGACAACCCAATGATGCATGTTCTCGATTTTAGAAGTTATTAGACTTTAGTCTCACTTATTGATATTATGAATAACTTCATGAATTAAACTTTAATCCCATGAGCACATGCATTTTTATTGCTTTATTGATTTGGTTTAAGATTTTTATAACTCGGTAATCTTTTGTTGCATTGTATATACTTACACCGAGTAAGCTTTGTACCTTTCGTCGTTTGTGAGTGTATACACTATTCTTTTCTCATTGAAAACGTTGAATTCGTTGTTAATTTCACTATTCTTTCATTTGACCGTTCATTAATTGAGTTCATACTTGAATTGTGTTACTTGATCATGATTTTCATATATTGTTTTGACTCAAGAATTGCGTAAACTTTGTGAAATGATCATAGGCATTCTTTGTTATATCACCCATATTATCCTTGACCTCACCCTTATATGTTTACCCTCGTTAACCCCGTTGAGCCTAAATATAGCATTTCGTTTCATAACCCCCTTCCCATAACCAACTCTAAATTGGAGTTATATACCATATATACACTTTCCATACCTTTGTTTGGAATGTTACTTGGGATTGAATGTTGTTGTTATGATGTCGGTTGCAATTTAGGCATATGAGAGTTTGACAAGTAAAGAAAAGAAAGTAGTGAAAAAAGTGAAGAAAAAGAGAAAGCAAAAAGCAAAAGAAAACAAAAGAGAAAATGAGAAAAAGAAGAAAAGAAAAAGAAAGAGAAGTTTGTATATGTTGTATATAGTTCAATAAGCTTTGATTACTCTCCCCGATGATATATCTAATGCCGTTTTGGAACTTGTTTTCCAATTTTGATATTGCCCGCATTTTCTCATTATCCCGAGTTTTCATCCCGAACACTTTGAATCCGTATATACATTCCTTTCATTTCATACCCTAGCCATACCTACATTACAACCCTATTAAAGTCCTATGTGATCTTAGGTTGATGTAATTTAAAAGTCATAATAGTTGTGATAATCTGTGAAAATTCATTTCGCCTCTTTTAGTGTGCGGTATCTTTCATTGAGATTACAAGTTTTTATTTCCTATATAGCGTTCTTCATTGTGACATGTGTGCGGCCTAGTTTCCATTTACAATTACTCATTAGCCCGCATGTTCCGTGTGTTACCTCCCTGTTTCGAGTGAATTCGGTTGATGAGCGTAATGCCTGTGAGGAATGAATATATGCATGCTTTAATGTTAATTATCCGGTTTATATAAGTTTTTCGCCAAATCACACTTTGCATGTG
Organism: Sambucus nigra; assembly: GCA_949130495.1. Classification (NCBI taxonomy): domain Eukaryota; kingdom Viridiplantae; phylum Streptophyta; class Magnoliopsida; order Dipsacales; family Adoxaceae; genus Sambucus; species Sambucus nigra. The sequence goes on along the minus strand of OX422209.1, from coordinate 641,011,099 downwards.
CTCGCTCCCCTCCCACATTTTAAGGTTTCAATTCTATGAGGTGCATTCTATAATGTTAATAATTTGGACTTTTGTGTGAATTCATTCACTTTGCTAATAATGCGTATGAAATCCTTTTCGCCATTGTTGGGCTTGTCGCACGTTGGTTTGGGCATATTTTGAGGAAACCATATGATGTTTGTGGGTATCATCCCTGAAAACCCTCACGAGACGACACTCGTCCACTAGGGTAACCTAGGGGTTTAACGACTTATTGCACATGCTAAATGCAATCGTGTTCCCTACGAAAGTGGCAATTATATTTTGATGCATATATACGTTTTGTATTTCCTTCTGTGGACTAGTTTTGTTTGTTGCATCACTAGGGACTAACAATGTTTAAGTTAGGGGGTGTGATTCGTATCGAATATTGCATATTTTCGCCCATTATCTTTATGCATTCTATCACTTTTACGGTCCTAAATGCCTATAATTATGCTCATTAACCAGACAACCTTGGATTTGGATATATACATGCTTTGCAGGGGTTATTTGTGCTTTTGTAGGTATTGGAACGCTAAAAGTGAGGTTCGGTTGCATTTCGGAGAAGTTCCGTCGTCGAATGCTACTTCAAGGGCAATTTGGTCTTTTCAAACTCACTATTTTTTATGTAATGAAGTTACCAACATGTAGATCATCAAATTATCTTTCCATGGCCACTGACCGTGCGTCATTCTGACTCCGTATGTGGAAGTTATGCCCATTTCCGAAAGGTTTCGGTATTTTCTTCTACTTCAAGCGCATTTTGGTAATTTCATACTGCATAATTTGGAGGGTTTCAAAACATAATCATGTAGAGAATTGAATTAGCTTCGCGTCGGTTCCGACCACGCCTCATTTCGATTCCGTATGAGGGAGTTATGGCCGTTTCCGTGCAACGCGCCAAAATTGGTTCGGAGAGGAAAAGTGGGCTGCTTCCAGCCCAAGGCAAATTCCAAAAGTGCGGTCGACCGGTCCCAAAATAGAGGTCGACCGGTCCCATCAGATATGTACGAAAATTGACTTATTTTGGGTTTTTTGGCTTGGTTTTGTTTGGGGTTTATTTTGGGGTATAAATAGAGTGTTAGGGGCATTTCTTTGGAGATATATTTCATTTTAGGTTAGAGAACTTTGGGGATTTTTTGGAGCTTCCCTCTCCTCATTTCCATGGGTGTTTTGCCCACTTTGTAAGTTAATATTACTATTCATTATCTTCAAGCTTTGTACTTAGTTGTTTTAGCTTAATTTCTTTGTTGTTCTTTACTTTCTTGCCTAGATAAATTAGTTTAGTTTATTTATTTCTTGTTTTGTTTATTAATTAGTTATGTAATTAGATTAATCATGTGTAGTGAGTAGTTACATAGAGTTTGGGTCGTGTGTCCGCCATTGATGGGCGTTGAGCTCCGAAAATTAGGTTTTGTGTAAAATTGCATTTAATTGAAACCTCGCGTATTAAAGTCGGATTATTATGCGTTTAACTTTCTTTGTCATGCAACGTTAGTGTTTATAGCGGTAATCCGAATTTAAGATGCGTGTGACCATTTTCTATTAAATGTTTAATCTCGTAACTTTGGGTTAAATTCCTTATTGTGTGATGTTTATACTTAATTGAAAATGCTCGATTATATATTTTCGAACCGAAATTCTAATTATTAGTTGTTTAGCCCATGGTGGGGACACGATCCCGACTCTCGTTTTATTAATTCTAGTTTAGACTTAACTTCTTAATTTTTCCCTTTTCTTTATTTCCAACCTATCACCTTTTACACTTTTATTTTAGGAGTATTAAATCCTATAAATTCTAGCAACTCGTCTCTGTGGATTTTCGATACCCGACTTACCGCTATACTTGTATCGCAAGTGCAGTCGTAATTTAGGTTTTTGTATTAAGGCGGTGAACAGAAAACAACGACTAGCGTCTTTACATGCGCTACTTTTCGCACTTAATCACCCCACCTCCAAAGGTGGCCTCAAAGGGGTTTCCAAACGCTCCTCCAATAAGGTCCATTTGAACTCCAAGCAAGACCCACTTTATCTTCTCCAAGAAAAACTCCATCTTCCTTTCCAAAAACCCTAATAATACCCCCCAAATTTTTAGCTTTTCTATGTCCATGATGGCAATGGGTGCTTTGTGTTTGAATATGGTGGAATGTAACACAAATGGGGTGAAAATGGTGGTGGAGGTGGTGAAAGACCACCCACTTCTTCCATTCTCTCCCACTCTCTCACTCTTCTTCTCCTTCTTCTTCCTCTATTTTTTCCAACAAAATAAACCCAAAACCAACCAAAAACACCTTATAAAACACCTCTTAATACCCAAATACCTGTTTTTCCCCTTCCTGGAATGATTTGGGCTCGAAATAATGCACAAGGACAATCAGATCTAAAAACTCGACCAACATTGCTCGAACGACAAGCCTATATCGTTCAAATGACATCTCCCAATGCTCGATCCTTTTCTTCGCACGACATGCTACTGTAAGTCAGTAGCATTTAATGAGAAGCCCTGCATTTGGCAACACATCGAGCGACCCTGTTTCTCTTTCCTTTTTATTTGTCCATCTTTTCACCTCAAATTTCTCCATATTTATACTTAACCCTCTTCAGTTATTATCAAGATAAAATTTAATTAATTTACTGGTGTGGGGTATTAAAAACTTCCCTCTTTGGGGAATTTCATCCACGATATTCTCGTTTCATAAATCCCCAAACTCATAGGGTCCACCAACTTCCATCCTAAGTCCTATAAATCCTCCAAGATAAAATCATCGATGTCCTTAACACTATCATCACCAAATAGTTAGCATGCCACATGCCCTAATGATCACCATTTCGTCAAGTAGATATTACATACTCGACTCCTAGTCTCCACCCGCCTTGTGATTTGTTCCAAACCATTCCTAGTACTATCTATGGTAGTATTTGAGGCGTACCAGTGCCTTTACGTATGAACCATTTCTAGCGATCGATGCCCACCCGGATCAAATCATGATACACCCAAATGTGTTATACACTACAAAAATTTGATTTTTAGTTTAGGATCGTACATCCCGTGTCTCACAAATTTCTAGGTTATCCTAACTATATAACTCGCATGAATTCGCTGATAACCACACCATGTTACCTCTTGCTCCATGGAAGAATAATTCCATCAAATCATTATTGTACGTTCGGTTACACCTTCAGATGTGTCACTCTGATGAACCTAACATTACCCAGGCATCTCATCCTTGATTACTCATTAGGGTCTAATCTTGATCCAATCATCATGGTAAAACAACATCATGTGCTAAGTTTTTCCTTGATTTTCAACACCGTATGGTATCCTCAAATCATTAACCCGCTCTTCACAATTTGAGCCACTGACTGCAGTCACCTAAACGTGTCCCTTTGGCCATAAGGTTACCATCAATTCACCTTATCCATCCTATCCACACGAGATCTTCGTGATGACCACACCCTCCGTTATTAGTACCTAAGGGTAATTAATATCACACCGAGCTACATCTTCTAGCCCGTACCAACTTGGCAAGATGTGCCAATTTCTAATCCTTACATTGATAAGGCTATTCTAATATATACTATCAACGCATTGACAGAATAATCATGTTTCGATGCAGCCTCACCTTAATCGCCATTTGTAAGCCTCCACATGGCGTCATCACTCTAAGTATTGAATACATTTCCTAGTACATCGTGAAATCGAGTATTACTCCACCCCTAGCCATTTCATGACATCCAGGTATCACTTATGAAGGGATACACTACCTTTCTAACTTAGGGATTACACCACCCATCTGTGTCGATTGGAAAACCATACCCGATATATATACTATACGACTGTTAATATAGGATCATCACCTGACCCTCACTCAATCATTACTAAGAATTCTACGACGTCTTCTTACCGGACTTAATTGGTATTCTAAGAACACCAAACACATTTCATGAGAAAGCCCTAAATTTGGCGAGATTTCATCGTCTACATAGTTATTACCTTAGGCACACCCTTCCAACATTTCGATACCCACATCGATATTACTTGGTGCTCACAAGGACATTAGTCCACGAGCTTCTAACCATAATGAACCCTAATCCTCGAAACACCTCAAGACATCACAAAATGCGATATTCATCCTCAATGATGCCACACACAAATTCCTATTATGGACACCTCCATGCGCCTATGAACTATCCACACACTAGGATTTTCTCGCACATAGCCATTAACTCGATGGCTAAATGAGTTTCAACACTTAGATATAAATCTTACTGTGGTGACAATTATTATGCAACACAAATAGATAAGATAAGCGCAATCACCAAGTAAAAATAAGGAATGTAAAATGACAATCACACAACAAAGGATGTACGTGGTTCAGCAAAGATGCCTACATCTACGGTGGTGTAGTTAGTATTATTTTTGTGTTCTCCGAAGAGTGATTACAGAGAATACAATGTGTCCTTTGCCCCGGACCTAGGGTTAGTTAAATACATGTTCGTTCTAGTGAGTGGGGGTGTGGGACTCCTCCATGTTTCCCATCTCCTCTTAGAGTGACCCTTAATGGGAACGTGGGCAGAGACTAAATCATAATCAGTTTAAGGTGTAAGAGGCATGGACTTTGGGCCGCTATAATTGGGCTACTCGTTCAGGCCCATCATTCTAATTTCGGGTACCCACAATTGCCCCTAAGTTTGTTGGGGAAAAGTTTTGGGTTCAATAAACTTAAATAATTTGTCATAATGGCTGAGTCGTATATAGTGTAACTTTTCCCAAAATTTGAGGACTGATTCTGGTGGCACCCGCTTCGTGGTTTGTGCACTATGATTAATAACACTTCAAGGTTTTATTCAAAGCAGCCACTTTTTGACCGTCGTTTTAACCTTCAGCATTCTTCCATTTCCCGTGAGCTCTAGTGATTCACACTCTCTTCGTCCAGTCTTCATTTTCATCGATTTCGATCTTCTTCGTCGTTTGGGCTTGTGATTCTCCATTATTCAAGTCAAACTTTCATCTTATAAGTCTCCTATGCCCTCTCTTTATATTTTTTTGTTTGAATTTGTAGTTCCTTTAGGGTTTTCCGATGGCGAAGATTAGTAATAGGTCGATCTCTGAGTTTAGAAAGTTTTACAATATTCCTGAGTGGGTAGAGATTGAGTGCACCTCTCCCCCTAGAAACGTTAGAGAGATAGAGAATGCCCACTGGATCCATGTCTTGCTGCTTTCCCAAGGGGGACTTACTTTTCCTCCCAATAATCTATTCTTGCACTCCTTTGGTTATTTCAACATTGTTCCCGCACAGTGTTCGCCCAATGTGTGGAAGATAATCAATGGTGTTCATAGAATAAACCAGTTATATGGTACCAAGTTAGGGCTCGCCGAGGTCTGTTTCTGCTATTATTTTTCTCAGACCAGTTCTGGAGTTCTCTATCTCAAACCTAGGAGTCCTGATAGGGTATTGGTAGTAAACCTACCTGATTCCCATAAGGACTATTGGAAAGAGGGCTTCCTTGCTGGAAATTGGCAGTTTTCTCCCCAGTTTAAGGGGTCGAGGGCTGACAGGTTCTCTGTTCCTTTTTATGGGGAAGAATACATAGGTAGACTTTACTCTGTTCTTTTAATTTTTGTTGATTTGTGATCTTTCTGATTTTTCTCTATTTTTTCTTCAGCAAAGTCGAAGAACTTGGAACCTGCTCTTAGCAAGGTTCGCCTCTCTAAATTGGTCAAGGCTTGGAATATCAGGGAGCCCTTAGCTGATGACGAGCATCCCCAGTTCGCTGCTTTCTTGCTCGAATATAAGAACGTTGGTTCTAGTTTTATAGCGAGGCCGGTGGACAGTATCCCTGAGTTTGATACTTCTAAAGAGACATCTGCGGATCCTATTCAGTTGGGCGAGGAGGAGAGCAACTCTGAAAGAGATATCGCAGGTGGTGCTGGAGGCAATTGGGGTGAAGGGATCTCCAGTAGTAGTAGCTCCTATGATTTGGGGGAAGTTTCTGAAGTTCGAGAATCATCGAGCACATCTAACAGTTCAGACGAGGAGATGGTTCCTCCAAGGAAAAACCTAATTTGGGATGATGATGATAACGATCACGCGCTCCTCGCTCAGAGGTTAAAGAAGCAAAAGTCCAACACTGGGGCTATAGCTACTGGCTCTCGGTCTTCTACTCAGGAGCAAGAGAAAAAGAGGTGAGAAGAAGAGCAGGTGAGAGAGAGGGAGAGAAAAATAGAGGAGGAGAGGAAGAGAATGGATAAGGAAAAAGAGGAAGAGAGGAGAAAGATGTAGTCAAGGACAAAGGATGGGTAAGCCTTGGTCCCGGTGTCTGCTTTGCCCGAGGGGGCCTCAGTTGCCATTTCTCCTCAGCTGGCTCCTGCACTGCTCGAGCGGGCAGTTCTCCCTACAGATCGCCAGAGGGCGCTGGGGTCTGATCAATTGGCCCTATAAGCTAGCCAGAGGCTAGCCTTGGTAAGATCCTTTCCATTTTTCAATTCTTTAACAAGTTTTATATGTTTTTCCTTCTTGATCTCTTCTTTATTTCTAGCAGTTTATGACTGACTTCGCCGTGCTCTATCGCTCTCGCGATGAGCTGGTGAGAAGGAATGGCGAGCTGGAGCAGTAGAAGTCCACTCTGAAAGTCAGGGGTTCTCAGCTGGAGGCTGATTTGAAGACTGCAGACGCCACCCGATCTTCCTCTGATCTGACCCTCGTCAATTCTAATCGAGAGAGGAAGGCGGTGGTTAAGGAGCTGAACGAGCTGAGGTAGGCCTATGACTTGGTCTGCTCGAATAAGATGGCTATCGTGGAGGAGAACAAGGTTCTGACCGAGCAGTTAAAGGAGAAAGAGTCCCAGTAGCCACCATCAAGGAGGATTCATACAACTCCGGGTGGACAGATACTTACGAAGACGCCGAGGTTTAGATAAGCTATATCGACAGTCTGAACTTCAATAAGGGCTGGAACAAGGCCCTCTTAACTGCTGGTGTTGATGCTGAATCTCCTTTTTTCGATGAGAATGACCCGGGTCCGAAGCCAACTGTGGAAGAAAAAGCCCCTGCCTCGACCACTGAGGGTGTTGATCTTGCCTCTCAGATAATTCCTGTCGGTGCTTATCCTGCCCAGGCGACTGAGGGCATCCCTACAGAGGGGGATGCCTATGCGGTTGCTGACAAGGGGAAGCAGCCATCCACTTCTGGGCAGCCTGAGGTTGCTAGTTAATTTACTCTTAGGGCTATTTTTGTACTTCTGTTTGTAATTTTCCTAATTTCTTCTCGATGTACTTTGACTTTTATTAATGAAATGAAAAGGCTTCTTTTTCCAGTGCATTGATTGATTTTTCTCTCCATTGCCCTTTTATGTCTTGTAGTTGACTGATGTAAAAGAGTATATTCCTGCCACATCTCATTTGGGCAGGACTCTTGGTCCCAATGCCAGTCCTCAGGTTCGCCAAGCCTTTCTTAGGCTTTGCAAATCTCTTAGGTCAAGGAATTAAAAGTATAAGGATCAGTTTGAGCTTGTGGCCGAGTTGAAGGACAGGCTCCAGGAGATGGAAGAGGTTGGTGCTTCAGTGCAAGAGGAAGTGAATGCGTTGAGAACAAAGCTTCTCGATGCTTCTGAGATCAACCGGGTTGGTGAGATGATTTAGTAAGAAAATAAAGCTTTAAGGAAAGAGCTCTCGTGTCTTAGGGAGCACGCACTGAACACCGCTCCTGTAGTGTTGTGAGGCTCTTCATCGATGCGAGCTAGGGCTAGCTCGAGCGAAGTTCCCCCTGTGCTGCGAGGTTCTTCATCGACGAGAGCTAGGGCGAGCTCGAGCGATGTTCGCCCTGTGCTGCGATGTTCCACTGGTCCATTAGTTCCGCGAGCTGGCGGGAGCACCAGGCATTCAGATAGTGAAATGGAAGAGCTCCGCGGTGATGTCCAGCGAGCATATGTGATTGCTGATGGGCTTCAAAAGGATGTTACTTGGCTGCGGCATCTGTTTAAAAAAGGACCTGGACGAGTATGGGCCGATGGTTATGACCAGGGTTATCTGGATGCCCCGATGAGGCTGATAGAATTAGAGGAGCTCGCCTTCATCAGGGGGTGGTTAAGTGCTTTGAAGGAGATGCAGGTTCCAAAGAACTCTATGCTCTAGTATCACCACGAAATATCTCTTTCCACTCGGATGTCCAATCCCTTTCGGAGAGATGATCAGTGGATACCCATCGATGCTATCCCTCGGAAGCTATTGGAGTCAGATGCTAACAAAGCCGAGGAAGAGTTGGTTCCTGCTCCTGATGATGGTCGAAGGGCTCAAGTGGCTGATTGTCTCGTTCAGAGGCCTCATCCCCAATGAGATTTTGCCAGTAGTTACTCTATGTATTGTAGTGATGTTATGTCAATGTAGTGATGTTATGTCAATGTTTTGGGCGAGCTCACCGACTTAACATGTATTGTACTTGTTGTAAATATGGTGGATTAATATAAAATTTATGTTTTGGGCTATTTTAGCCGACTAAACAAGTGTATTATATTCTCCATATTCTCGCTCCTTTATGATCTCTAAATTTGTATTATCATGCTAGTGTCCTTCCAGTCCAGTACACTATCGAGGTACCATTATGCACCACTTTACCTTTTAGGTCGTGTCGTCACACTACCTTAGGCCTAAGTGTGACAATTGGTGAGGACACACCTGGTGTTGGATGCTCTATCCGATCAGGATTTTATTCAACCAAAGATGGTTTGGCGACCAGCTTTAATTTTTCCATATTGACTAAGGATCTCCTGTAGGGCTTCATATATTGCTAGGGGCAATGCAAAGAGGTCTTTCGTGTATCATAACGAAAACCTGATGGGGGTGATTTCCCTGCTATGGTGTAATGACCAATGTGCCTGTCATTTGGAAAATATGTGTGATAAAGCTTATATAACTGTTACTCATTAGAACGCAGCCGTTAAACAACTTTCATTAATGACAAGGAAAATGAACTAATAGCTCCACAACAAAAGCATAAAAGAAGAATCTGAAAATAGAATTTCTTGAGATTGGCTGCTTAAAAGCATAAAAGAAGAATCTAAAAATAAAATTTCTTGAGATTGGCTGTGTTCCATGCTCGGGGGATTTCTCTGCCTTTTATTATTTCTAAATGATAGGCTCCTTGCAGATTATCTCTTTTTATCTTGAATGGTCCTTTCCAGTTTGGCCCTAGCTTATCGTTTGATGATTTCACTGTGCTGCCCATAACTTTTCTTTGGACATAGTCCCCAACTCGGAATGTCCTTGGGTTGACCCTCTTGTTATAGTGCCTCGCGAGTTGTTGCTGATAGTTCGCTAGTTTTACCAGAGCTAGCTCTCGGCGCTCGTCGGCTAGGTCGAGCTCAACGAGCAATGTTGCATCATTATGGCCTTGGTCGACAAGGCTGGACCTCATTATTGGCAAGTCGTCTTCTAATGGGATAACTGCTTCCATCCCATATGTTAGCGAAAATGGGGTTTCTCCCGTTGCTCGTCATGGAGTGTATCTATAGGCCCATAGAATGTGTGGTAATTCATTTACCCATGCGCCTTTGGCTCGCTCCAATCACTTCCTTAATCCGTCGATCATTGTCTTATTGGAAGCCTCGGCTTGGCCATTGCTTTAAGGATATCCCACCGAGCTGAAATGGTGTCTGATTCCATGTTCGTTATAGAAACTCTGAAAAGAGCCGCTTTTGAACTGCGTTCCATTATCAGTGATGATGGTTCTGTGGATGCCAAAATGTGTGATTATATTTCTCCATATGAACCTTATCATATCTGCATCTCGGATGTTCGCTAGGGGTTCTGCCTCGATCCATTTGGTGAAGTAGTCAGTCGTGACCAACATATATTTGTGACTGCCGGTGGCGGCAGGAAGTGGTCCTACGATTTCCATCCCCCATTGGGTGAACGACCATGGGATGGTCAATGATTTTAGGTCGCTGGCAGGTTGGTGGGCCATAGGAGCATGAAGTTGGAACTTCAAGCACTTATGGACATACGCTGTAGAGTCCATTTGCATATATGGCCACCAATAACCCTCATTCATTGCTCGAAAAGCTAGGGATCTTCCTTTAATATGGCTTCCATAGATTCCTTCATGAATCTCATGTAAAACTTGCTCGACATCCATTGGATGAACACATTGAAGGTAGGGACCGGAAAATGATCTCTTGTATAGCCTGTCCTCAGGAGATAAGTGAAAGCGAGCAGCTTTGACTCTTATCTAGTGAGCAGTCTTCTTATCATCTGGGAGTGTTCCATCCTTCAAATAATACCTTAGTGGGTCCATCCAGCTGGGTGCTGACTCAATATAGAGCATCTGCTCCATGCTTGGTAACTCGCCGTCACGGTTAATGCTCGGATGAGGGAGGAAATCGATGGGGATTGTTCTTTTTAAGTCGGAATCGATTGCTGAGCTTAGGGCTGTTAGGGTGTCAGCATGGATGTTCTGTCCCCTGGGGAACTGCTGGACATTGACTTCCTCAAAGTCAGCCAATAGCCTTTTTACCAAGGCGAGGTAGGCTGCCATCCTTTCATCTTTTGCATTGTAGTCCCCGCTGATCTGATTGGAGACTAACTATGAGTCGCCAAACACCTGTAATTGCTTTGCTCCCAAAGCGTGTGGTTTCTTGAGGTCGGCTATCAGGGCCTCGTATTCTGCTTCATTGTTGGAGGCTTCAAGTCCAAGCCTAATTCCCTGCTCGAGGATCGTATTTTCTGTAGTGATAAGAATGATGCCTACGCCTGCCCCCTTTGAATTGGAGGCTCCATCAACAAATAATTTCCAGATGCCCTCCGTCGTGTGGCTCCCTTTTTATTTGGCTGGCTGTGGTTGGGTGCAAGGCTGCTCGCTTGTGAATTCGGCTATAAAATCAGCAAGGACCTTTCCCTTGATTGCGTTCCTTGGTTGAAATTGGATATCAAATCGTCCGAGCTCGACTGACCATTTAGACAGTCTGCCTGACAAATCTGCCTTCCTCAGGATTGCTTTAAGAGAGTACGATGTAAGGATGATTATAGTGTGGGCTTCGAAATAGTGCTTCAGCTTCCTCGAAGCCACTATTAGTGCAAATGCGAGCTTGTCTAGAGGTAGGTATCTCTGCTCGGCCTCAAGCAGTGTTTTGCTCGCATAGTAAACGGGGTGCTGGATTCCTGCAACTTCGCACATTAATGCAGAACTGACAGTGTGGTTGTAAACGGAGAGGTACAGGTACAAGGAATCTGTTTGCTGTGGTATGACGAGCAGTGGTGGAGATCTTAGGTAATATTTGAGCTCAACCAATGCCTGCGAGCAATCTGGGTTCCACTCTATCATTTTGTTCCCCTTTAGAAGCTGGAAGAAAGGCTTGCATTTCTCGGAGGATTTAGAGATAAAGCGATTTAAGGCAGCGAGCATAACAGTGAGCTTCTGTACGTCCCGGATCATTCGAGGAGGTTGTACCCTGTTAAATGCATCGATCTGGTCTGGGTTAGCCTCTATGCCTCTCTTACTGACCAAGTGCCCAAGAAATTTTCCTGACTGGACACCGAAAGAACACTTGCTCGCGTTAAGTTTCATTCGGTATTTCTTAAGGATTTTGAAGGTTTTTGATAGGTCTAAGAGGTGGTCCTCTCTCTTCTTTCTTTTAACGAGCATGTCATCGATGTAGACCTCCATGGTGTCTCCCATATGGTCTTTGAACATCTTGGTGACCGCCGCTGGTAGGTTGCCCCTGCGTTTTTGAGCCCAAAGGGCATGACCTTATAGCAGTATAACCCAAATATGGTGATGAATGTTGTTTTGTCTTGGTCTGGGGCATATAAAGGGATTTGATGATACCCTGAGTATGCATCCAAAAAAGTCATTCGCTCGTGAGCTGCAGTGGCGTCTACCAGTTGGTCAATTTTTGGGAGGGGGAAACTGTCTTTAGGGCACTCTCTGTTGAGGTCAGTGAAGTCGATGCAAACTCTCCACTTCTCGTTGCTTTTTGGAACTACTATTGGGTTGGATAACCACTCGGGGAATTGTACTTCCTGTATGGATCCTGCATCCAACAGTTTTTCTACTTCTTTTTCTACGGCTTTTGCCTTCTCGGGTGCAGTTCGTCGTGCCTTCTGCGTGATTGGTTTGAAGGTGGGATTGACGTGCAACTGATGACAAACCATACTAGGATCAATTCCAGGCAGCTCGTATGGTTCCCACGCAAAAACATCTATGTTGTGTCTCAGTAGAGTTGTCAACTCCTTCTAATCCTGGCCAGTGAGAGAAGCTCCAATCAAGAAAACTCTGCTACTGTCGCTATCATCAGCTGTAACCTCTACCAGGTCTTCGACGACCCTTTTAGAGGGGAGGAGCCTGGTCTCCTCTACTCCAGGTCTTCCGTACTTTAATTACTATTTAGAAGGCATCATACCTTCTTGTTCTCCAACTTTCTCGCTGGGATGATCGACCTTCTTCTTTGGCCTCGGTCGGATGGCTACTATGAAGCACCTTCTTGCCATCGCTTGATCACCGTGGATCTTCATTACTCCTCGCTCGATTACATACTTGAGTTTCTGATGGTAGGTCGAGGAGACTGCTTTCATCGCATGGAGCCATCCTCTGCCGAGGATGGCTTGGTATGGAGAGTCGATGTCAACCACCAAAAACTCAATCATTTTGGAGACATTTCCCGCGCGCACTGGTTATACAATTTTTCCCAGGGGCATAGTTATTTTTCCAGCGAAGTCAACTAAAGGGATAGTAGCTTCCTTTAGGTCGGCAACGCTTAATTTCAATTTCCTGAATAAGTTGAGATACATTACCTCGGATGAGCTTCCTTGGTCCACGAGCAACTTGTCGACGTCAAAGTTAGCTATCCTGAGGGTAATGATCAAAGCATCATGATGTAGGGTTCTCACTCCCACCAGATCTTTATCTGTGAAAATAATATGCTTATTATAGTTGACACCTCTGCTCGTCGACGCTTTCCTGACTGTGACTTTGCTGGATCGATCTGAAAAGCTTGCATCACCGCTGTAAGTTTCTTCATCTCCATTCGAGTTGAATTTCCCTGGATCTGTCTGGCATCAGAGGCCCTATGAATTACCTCAAACTCATGCCCAGCATCATCGTCAAGCACGTTGTCGGGTCTCGCCTCTCTATTGGCGGCCGCTTTCTCTGCCTTCTTCTCCACGAATTCGTTTTAATGTCCGGATTGGGCTAGCTCTTCGAGGTGGGACTTAAGAGCTTTGCAATGCTCAGTCTTATGTCCTCCCTCTTTGTGAAAGGCGCATCTCAGCGCATTTTTCCTCTTCAAGGGATCTCCTCCCATCTTCCTGGGCCACTTGATGAATGGCTCGTCTTTGATTTTTATGAGAATTTTGTAAATTAGTTCTTTAAAGACGGTGTTAACCGCCTGAAATGCCCCGCGTCATTGTTGCCTCCGTTTTTGGAGCCATTTTTGCCCCCATTCTTTACTCATTTCTTCTGGTTCTCAGTTTTGTCACTGCCCTTGGTAGTGAGTTTAGCTCGGCCGTTTTCCCCTGTACTGAGGCGGGTGACATCTTCCACCTTAGCGTACTTCTCGATGCGAGCCATTAGGTCGTCAATAGTCATAGCCTCTTTCTTTATCAGGGATTGGTATAGAAGGGAGGAGTTGGGTAGCCCAATTTTGAAAGAGGCCACTGCCACTTGCTCCGAGCAATCCTCGACCTCGTTGAATAACTCCCAGTACCTCTTCTCGTAGTCTCAGAAGGTCTCTTGAGGTGTTTTCTTCATTGTCAGCAAAGCCTCCATCCTTTTGGGATGGGAGCTACTAGTAATGAATCGGGACGTAAAGAGCTAGGCCAGGGATTTAAAACTCTAGATGGACCGATGGGGGAGCCTTTTGAACCATTTCTGTTCCACGTTATGCAGGCTCGAGGGGAAAATTCAGCACATTAGTGCGTCCCGATGGTTCCAGAGGGTCATGGCCTGTCGGTACTGCCTGACGTGATCAATGGGAACAGTCTTACCGTCATAAATTTTGAACCTTGGAATGGCAAATTTCTTAGGGGCTTCTTCGTCTTCAATTTCCCTCGAGAAAGGTGACTTCATTTGGGTTTTAAGAGCTCGCCTAGCGAGTTCCTGCGTTGATCTGGTACCGTGATGGGCAGGATGATGGTCCATCTCCCTATGGACCAGACTTCATATGTTCTTGTTGCTACAAGTAGGGCTTTGATAACGATGAGCTTTTCACAACTGCTCGCGTAGGTCGTCCTCTGACTCGTCTCCCTCAATCTTTTGGGATCCTCGTCTGGGGCTCCTTCCTCGGCTGCGAGACTTGCTCACCTGAGGGCTAGGAGTGCGATATGGACGTCTCCTGGTATCATGATGGAGCTCTTTCTCCAGTCTCTGTAATCTTCTTTTCAGGCGAGCATTCTCAGCCTCGTGTCTGCGAGAAGACTCCCTCGGGTCGTGGAGTCTTGCCTCATACGCATCAATCAGTCTAGATATCTACGTGGACCTTGCTGGTCCTTGGCTTTCTTCTGAGGCTGGTCTTTCCAAGCGAGCCCTCTGATCTGAACATCGAATTTAGATCTAATCCTGTGAGGAACAGGTGGTTCTTGAATATCCCTTGCCTGGGGAGCATTCCTGCTGTGACCGGACATTTTAAAAACCTTTTTTGGTGTGGGCTTTGTCAGGGAAGATAAACGTTCCCGCAGACGGTGCCAATTGTGGTGACAATTATTATGCAACACAAATAGATAAGAAAAGCGTAATCACCAAGTAAAAATAAGGAATGCAAAATGACAATCACACAACAAAGGATGTACGTAGTTCAGCAAAGATGCCTACGTCCACGGTGGTGTAGTTAGTATTATTGCTGTGTTCTCCGAAGAGTGATTACAGAGAATACAATGTTTCCTTTACCCCGGACCTAGGGTTAGTTATATACATGTTCGTTCTAGTGAGTGGGGGTGTAGGGATCCTCCATGTTTCCCATCTCCTCTTAGAGTGCCCCTTAATGGGAACGTGGGCAGAGACAAAATCATAATCGGTTTAAGGTGTAAGAGGCCTGGACTTTGGGCTACTACAATTGGGCTACTAGTCCAGGCCCATCATTCTAATTTCGGGTACCCACACTTACCTTATCCCAAATGGATGTGACTATAAGTCACGTATAAACTATAATTATTGCTACTACTAAATATAGTAGAACACAGGGCGTCACCTGTAGTCTATAAAACTCAAGGCCTTCCTTACCCAAATCCTCAATGACTTTTCAACTATGGAAATCGAATTGCCTTGCTATGTGAATATCAAACTATACGCCAATCCACAAGTTAACATACTATGCTAATCTTGGGTAGGATATGAAAGTCGGGTATGGCCTATAAACACCAAGGCCCTCACCACGAACTCTGCACGAGATCCTATTCCTTAATCCCACATTATAATCACCAAACTATAAATTACCACCATCTAGGGTCTTGGTAGGATAAGGGACGTCGAGTATTGCCCAAGAGGAGACCCACCCTAACAACGTCGCAAGAAGTCTTATTAGAAAAATTCATAACTTAATTACTTACTACCAAGTCACCACGATGATCTAGGTTCACTTTTAGGTTACCTCAATCATCAAGATTATCTAAACTCACATAACAGTTAAGGTACATAATTTGAGATACATTAACCCAAGTTCCCCAACGAATGAACCTAGTTCTTCCTCACCAGAACTAACACTCGTAGTTACATTTATCGACCAACAATCCACTAAGGTGTTCACCTATAAGGATATCATCCTATCCACTGAGACCAGCTTATCTTCTAGCGTTGGCCTACATCAATTTATAAACTCATTGACCTTATCATCAATCACGTTATTACTCCAAGTATTGAAATTGCCTAATTATCACATCGATATTGACCTCTCATATGCATCACATCCAAGGCTATATATAATTTAAGTCACCATTTCCTATTATATAATTATGACACTCTAACTATCAATCTCTACAATTGATTGTAAATAATTTGGTGCCACTTTCCCAATGGGCGTCATCTCATTATATCAACATCGCACATGATCCTAATCCATTAAATTGTTAACGAAAGCACCTCACACTAACAACTACGGTGTCACCACTATAGGCTTGCATGGACACCCGTAAATTACTACAATTCTAATCAGAAACGTGGAAGTGATTAATAGCCATCAATCTAATAATGTGCCACCGGTCATTATTATAACTTGTCGTGCTAACCTCTTAGACTTTACCGTAAATGACACGAACTAAATTGTAACAACCCGCGTAATTTTGGGCTATTTTAATTAATTTTTGGAAAATAGAGGAAAATAAAGTTTTTGACAAAATTATTTTTATTGCTCAAATATGTTGAATATTATTTTTAAAGGCGAGAATTTCAAACGGTTTCGAATCGGAGTTAAAACGGATTTTTAAAATGATTTTTAATATTTTTAACTCTTGGAATTCTAAGTCGGCGAACTATCAATTTTTGCGCATGATCGATCAATCGAAGCCTGGGAGTCAATCGATCGACCTCCCCAGATTTCGTGAACAAGTAATTTTCAAGAGTTGTTTTTACTTCCAACTCTTCATTTCTTTGCCTTATTTAAAGGAGTCTTTTGGATTCCAACTCTTCATTTCTTTGCATTATAAAAGGAAGTCGTGGGTAACCCTTTTAACCTACTTTTGGCACAAATTTTGGCAGCAAATATATTTTATATTCCTCTTCTTTTTATATACACATTGGCCCTTGAGATTTGTGAGTTCCAACCTTAGATTAGAGGTGTTCTTGGGGCTATTTTCTTGGAGGTTCTTGGAGGATATTTTGTAGATCTTTTGTGTTGATATTGAGGATGTGATCATTGGTTTCTCATCATGGTTTGAGGTATGGAGTTTTACACAATATGCTCCTTAAATCTCGCGAGTGTCATTCTCTTTGAATTCTTGTTAATTGAACTCATATTTGAATTGATAAATTCGTTGAAATCTGGAAAATAATTATTGAAATTATTTTGATTCATGTGTGAGAGTGCAGCTACAGCGGAAATATTGCGACTTCTCAAATAAAATCCGGTTTTTAATTAAATACCTTTTAACCCAAACAAACCCTAAACATGCAACTAGGTGTGATTGAAACAATATGAAATCATGCAAGAGTTATTCAAACACACAAAGTTAAGGAAAAATACCCCACAGGGGCAAAACCATTTGTATATTCACTATAATTTGTAAGAGAAGCGGCTTACAATCGTATTACAATGAAAATACAAGTTGACTAAGAATTACCCTCAGGTATCGGATTCTGTAGTCGCGGCTGGAATTATCCCTTTCCAGTAGGGCTGGCGGCTGGAACTATCCCTGTCCAGTAGGGCTGCAATGGAGAAGAAGAACGGTCTCCTCCACAAGGGTTGAACAGCAAAACTGCGTTCCTGGGTTACCAAAAGGATTCACAAATGTATGGAATTTGTGTGAATCAAAATACCTAGAGTATTGGTACTCAATAGGTGAAGACTTAGGGCTTTCTCTTCTCTGGAAATCGTGTATCGAAGTCTTAAAAAATAACTCTCCCGAAGTTGGTATAAATAAGAAAACCAAGGAAAGAGTTTTCAAACACTGGGACTGCTCGTAATTATCCCAGGCGGACCGGTCCGGTTGATGGGCGGATCGGTCCGGTATACCGGATCGGTTCTTTTAATTGCAGGCGGATCGGTCCGGTTGACATCGGATCGGTTCGGCTTTTTATCTTCATCGGTTCGCTATGGATCCGGGGTATACTGGCCTCACTTTAGCAGTCGAATCGGTCCGGTCTCTTTAGGCGGATCGGTCCGATCCTCAAGAACCAGATTCCTTTGAGGAATTCTCTCCATCTTCAAAGGGCCATATCTTCTTCACCGTAGCTCGGAATGAGATGCCGTTTCTTCCAGTATCTTTGTTGTGGCAAGCTCTTCAACTTTACAGTTGACCTATCCTTCGGACGGTGGATGTACAATTACCAAATTGCCCTTGAACTTCCATATCGTGACTTCTTTCATTGATTTGACTTCTCTTGCATACCACTAGCATATAGACCCTAAAAGCATGGTATGTGAAGTTGTTGAGGATGATGTGGGACACATGATGGAGATGTTGGATGCTTGATTCCCGAAATTTGGATAGAGGCCGTCATGTGAGATCGTGAGGTGACGTGCCAAATGTAGCGGCGTACGACATACATAAATGTAAAATGTTGGACATGAGAAAAATGTCCTTACAAATCTCCCCCTATGTCTATGCCGGTACATACATAAAAATCCGAATTATCAAATATGAAATTGCCTATACAAATCTACCCTTCCATGAACCCAAAACTGAAAGAGTACAAGTGAATAAGACTGCATCGTTTGATCTTCAAATCTTCGGGAATCTCAACGCTTTTCTCATCAGAGTGTGCAATTCAGTGATCATCAAAGTAGTACCTACACACATGAGATAAAGCAAAATACCAAGTGACATATCGAGTTTGAAATGAGATAAATGTAGATATAGATACCAATTTATGAGCAAACTCAAAACTCAAAACTCCCCCAAAATTCAAACTCCCCAAGAATAAGATAATTCATTCTCCCCCTTTTTATGATGTCCCCAAATAGACAAATAAGAAGAATGAATCAAACAAGCAAAATCGGGGTGTCACGGTATTTCAAAAGCAAAGCATCAATCAATATGGTAAACTTTCTCTAGCAAGGAGATGCCAAAAAAAAAACTTTCACAAACTATTTTTGATTTTTTAATTTTGTCGAACAAAAAAAATTGATACCATTTGAAAAAAAAATGATACAAAAATCACACCATGGATTTAGACTCAAACAACCAAGTCATGGAAATGGAATGAATGGGTGTGAACACAGTCGATAGGTAAATCAACTCAATCAATCATATGTGCACGATACATATGTGTACCCCTATCGAATGAACATCAAAGGTATCCTTAGGTGAAAAGATTTTGTTGAATTTAGATGACATCGTCTTATGCAAATCAACAAATCAAAGTCAAATGATTTTTACACCAATAACGTCCAAAACTATATAGCGCATTTTCAAGAATTTTAAGGAGGTGCAAACCCGTTTTAAATTCTCCAACCAAACTCCCTCATATATATTTTCCTTTAGAGGTAATCTAAATTCTCAAACTGTGGAGAATTGGAGCAAAAACCTAAATGGCCCATAATTGGCATGAATTTCTTTTTATTGCCTTTCAATTTTTTCGGGCTCTTTTAACCTCTTTGGACCTCGGATAATAAAATTTCTCAATTTTTTAGGTCCTTTTTAACGGTGGCTTTTGCGCAAAGGATAAATGATTACCATTCGCAGCCCCTCCCCGTTATCAAACAAGGCACACAAACTCACAAAGACGGTTTTTAAATGCACAATTTCCTTATCAAAATTTATCGCGCTTGGTTCGTTTTAAGGACAGGATTGAAGTGAAAACACCCAACCAACATGTGATAAGACAAGCACAATAATCAAACAAATCCGTGCATGTGTGCAATAAAGGAAACATGAGTCAAACATGTAGGAAGTAACACTTAATTACATCTTAAAGACTCCAAAGATTATAAAGCACATGGATGAATTGACCTATTGTCTCAAAACACTATCAAATAGTCACATGAAAGTGGAATGATGTTGTGACTTGGTTATCCTAAGTATTCATCCA
Organism: Sambucus nigra; assembly: GCA_949130495.1. NCBI lineage: Eukaryota > Viridiplantae > Streptophyta > Magnoliopsida > Dipsacales > Adoxaceae > Sambucus > Sambucus nigra. The sequence goes on along the minus strand of OX422209.1, from coordinate 640,991,409 downwards.
TAAACGGTGCGACCAAAAAAAATCTTTTTGAATTTTTGAATTTTTTTTTCAAAATAAAATCTTTTTGTATTTTTTTTTAAAAAAAATTCAAAAACAAAGATTTATACAAAAAGTACAAGTCATCACACTATCAAAAATATATCATGAAAACACAACTAGTGTATGACAAACATGCAAACACAATCAACCAAAAGATTTCACATGGGTTGAATCACGTGCAAGCAAACGAGAATCGTGGACAAATAAACCATAAGACTTTAAATCCGATTTTCTAACCCAAATAGATGTGTAACGGAGTGTGGGGGTTTTGGGAATCGAATTTATTCTTCTATTAACCTTCCTAGGTCCATTTAAAAGTTTGTAACAAAATCGCCTAAGATGACCTTGCCTACCGCAATGTGTGCAAGTGAAAACGGGCGGTGTGTGTTACCTAAAGGTGGCCCTCTCCTCAAATTCCTAGGTGGCGCTTTCTGAATTTGCTTAGGTGGATCTCTCCTAATGATCCTAGGAGGCACTCTCACGATGTTCCTAGGGGGCTCTTTCCTAACAACCTTAGGTGTCTCTTTCTTAACAATCCTAAGGGGCTCTCTCACACGTGTGGGAATGGGTGCAACATATTTTTCAAGCCCAATCCCACCCCTATCCGTTTTGATCTCGACTGTGCCTAAAATCTTATCAAGTTTTTCAGACCTAGACTCCAAATCAAATTTCACTTTGCTTGAATCTTTCAATTTCATCTCAAGTTCACCTATCCTAGATTCAAGTACTCGTCTAGAATCCTCACACTCTAAAAGCTGCTTTTTCATAGTCTCCATCAACCCTCTAAGACTATCTCTCTCACCCTCGACGTATTCAAGCTTATCTTTCAAAATTTTCCCATGAGCCCTAAGTTCTTCAACTAAAAAATCATTATTTTTTATGGCACACTCTTTCAACTGAGCTTTCAATTTCAAATTTTCTTTCTTTGTTTTCAAAGTTTCAGCATAAAGTTCATTGAAAGCAGTTTGCAAGTCATGCTCATCTACACTTTCCTCCTCACTTTCATCCACACTCCCATCACCTTCACTATCACTAATCACATGGATGGGAAACTCTCGCCTAGAAGCATAAAAAACTTCTTCTTCCGAATCACAATCACTAAGGGTAGAAACATGAGAAATCGGTTTATTCAATTTCTTCTTTAAATTTGTGGTACACTCATGTAACGTGTGACCAACACCCTCACAACAAGGACACCTCTCAGATTCGTTTTCAACAGAAGATTTAAAACAGGAGTTCGTGTGAATTTTCCAATTAAATTTTTCAAAAATTTGACATCGAAGATCATCAAAACCATCAAAAGCCATTTTTGTGCAAAATCAGGATCAAAACACAATAACTTAGTGCAACAGGCTCTGATACCAATTTGAAAACGAGAGTAGACAAATTGTATCACAAAGAAAATAAATCCTTGAAAAATCAGGATCACGCGATAAATTAGCGTAACCCGCTCTGATACCAATTTGAGAGTGCAGCTACACCAGAAATATTGCGACTTCTCAAATAAAATCCAGTTTTTAATTAAATACCTTTTAACCCAAACAAACCCTAAACATGCAACTAGGTGTGATTGAAACAATATGAAATCATGAAAGAGTTATTCAAACACACAAAGTTAAGGAAAAATCCCCCACAGGGGCAAAACCATTTGTATATTCACTATAATTTGTAAGAGAAGCGGCTTACAATCGGATTACAATGAAAATACAAGTTGACTAAGAATTACCCTCAGGTATCGGATTCTGTAGTCGCGGCTGGAATTATCCCTTTCCAGTAGGGCTGGCGGCTGGAACTATCCCTGTCCAGTAGGGCTGTAATGGAGAAGAAGAATGGTTTCCTCCACAAGCGTTGAACAGCAAAACTGCGTTCCTGGGTTACCAAAAGGATTCACAAATGTATGGAATTTGTGTGAATCAAAATACCTAGAGTATTGGTACTCAATAGGTGAAGACTTAGGGCTTTCTCTTCTCTGGAAATCGTGTATCGAAGTCTTAAAAAATAACTCTCCTGAAGTTGGTATAAATAAGAAAACCAAGGAAAGAGTTTTCAAACACTGGGACTGCTCGTAATTATCCCAGGCGGACCGGTCCGGTTGATGGGCGGATCGGTCCGGTATACCGGATCGGTTCTTTTAATTGCAGGCGGATCGGTCCGGTTGACATCGGATCGGTTCGGCTTTTTATCTTCATCGGTTCGCTATGGATCCGGGGTATACTGGCCTCACTTTAGCAGTCGGATCGGTCCGGTCTCTTTAGGCGGATCGGTCCGATCCTCAGGAACCAGATTCCTTCGAGGAATTCTCTCCATCTTCAAAGGGCCATATCTTCTTCACCGTAGCTCGGAATGAGATGCCGTTTCTTCCAGTATCTTTGTTGTGGCAAGCTCTTCAACTTTCCAATCCCTATCCTTCGGACGGTGGATGTACAATTACCAAATTGCCCTTGAACTTACATATCGTGACTTCTTTCATTGATTTGACTTCTCTTGCATACCACTAGCATATAGACCCTAAAAGCATGGTATGTGAAGTTGTTGAGGACGATGTGGGACACATGATGGAGATGTTGGATGCTTGATTCCCAGAATTCGGATAGAGTCCATCATGTGAGATCGTGAGGTGACGTGCCAAATGTAGCGGCGTACGACATACATAAATGTAAAATGTTGGACATGAGAAAAATGTCCTTACAATGTGGCATCATTATATTGTTATTGAGAACGTTGTCATGAGATTTTAATATGGCACGGATGTTGGGTACCCGCCGAAATTCCTGTTTCTCGGGCTATGGCTTGATAAAACATATACGGATGTGGTGAGGACTGGTGACCCGGTTAAAGTGTTGTTGAGAAATTATATTGATAAATGCTTTGAGATTTGCATTTTGATTTAAATATTCGTACTCGTGTTGTTACGTTTTATTCATTGCTAATATATATTTGTTAAGCATCTTTCCTGTCGTATTGTGTACTTCCCCATATTTTCTTTTAGTGGCATGTTAGCGCGGATTTTGCGGCGCTATGGAGATTGATTTTAGCGAGGATTGTTTGAGAAAGATTTGTATTATTTTGATGTATAGAGGTTTGGAGATTTGTATTTATTTTCGAGATAGTTATAATTTTAATTCGAGAGACTTGTTGTAATTGAGGAGATTGAGATTAGTGGACTTATATTATTGTGGGTTTATCTAGATGCTCTATACCTTGTCACTTGTGGATTTGGATTCATTTTATCACATTAGCGCTCCGTTCGCTCTCCCCGGGCGGGCGGGGTGTTACAAATGGTATCAGAACTTAGGTATACGACAACCCTCGGGGCTTGGGTTTTGGGTTCATTGCGTGGTTAGGAATTTTTGGAGATAGCAAATTTTAGGTGATATTCGTGATAGGCATCTAGATTAGACGTGAGAAATTTATTTTTGGGAGACGTGATTTATTTTTCGAGTTAGTGTAGTAGCCTTATTTTTGAGAGTTAGGCATTCGGCGAATTTCGAGGGTGAAATTCTATTGTTAGTGGGGAAGTGTAACAACCTGCGTAATTTTGGGCTATTTTAATTAATTTTTGGAAAATGGAGGAAAATAAAGTTTTTGATAAAATTATTTTTATTGCTCAAATATGTTGAATATTATTTTTAAAGGTGAGAATTTCAAACGGTTTCGAAATCGGAGTTAAAACGGATTTTTAAAATGATTTTTAATATTTTTAACTCTTGGAATTCTAAGTTGGCGAACTGTCAATTTTTGGGCACGATCGATCAATCGAAGCCTGAGAGTCAATCGATTGACCTCCCCAGATTCATGAACAAGTAATTTTCAAGATTTGTTTTGACTTCCAACTCTTCATTTCTTTGCCTTATTTAAAGGAGTCTTTTGGATTCCAACTCTTCATTTCTTTGCATTATAAAAGGAAGTCGTAGGCAACCCTTTTAACCTACTTTTGGCACAAATTTGGGCAGCAAATATATTTTATATTCCTCTTCTTTTTATATACACATTGGCCCTTGAGATTTGTGAGTTCCAACCTTAGATTAGAGGTGTTCTTGGGGCTATTTTTTTGGAGGTTCTTGGAGGAGATTTTGTAGATCTTTTGTGTTGATCTTGAGGATGTGATCATTGGTTTCTCATCATGGTTTGAGGTATGGGGTTTTACACAATGTGCTCCTTAAATCTCGCGAGTGTCATTCTCTTTGAATTCTTGTTAATTGAACTCATATTTAAATTGATAAATTCATTGAAATCTGGAAAATAGTTGTTGAAATTATTTTGATTCATGTGGCATAATTATATTGTTATTGAGAACGTTGTCATGAGATTTTAATATGGCATAGATGTTGGGCACCCGCCAAAATTCCTGTTTCCCGGGCTATGGCTTGATAAAGCATATACGGATGTGGTGAGGCCTGGTGACCCGGTTAAAGTGTTGTTGAGAAATTATATTGATAAATGTTTTGAGATTTGCATTTTGATTTGAATATTCGTACTCGCGTTGTTACGTTTTATTCATCGCTAATATATATTTGTTAAGCATCTTTCCAGTCGTATTGTGTACTTCCCCATATTTTCTTTTAGTGGCATGTTAGCGCGGATTTTGGGGTGCTATGGAGATTGATTTTAGCGAGGATTGTTTGAGAAAGATTTGTATTATTTTGATGTATAGAGCTTTGGAGATTTGTATTTATTTTCGAGATAGTTGTAATTTTAATTCGAGAGACTTGTTGTAATTGAAGAGATTGAGATTAGTGGATTTATATTATTGTGGGTTTATTTAGATGCTCTATACCTTGCCACTTGTGGATTTGGATTTATTTTATCGCATTAGCACTCCGTTCGCTCTCCCCGGGTGGGCGGGGTGTTACATAAACCATCATCAAACTAGCATGATCGACCCGAACCACACCGACGTCGAAAGATCCAATACCGACCTCACTATGTCACACCCGAAAGGAACCTTAAAACTAGAGCTCTGATACCATCTGTAATGCCCCAACCGAATTATAAGTTACCCCTGAGTCAACTCGGTCCGACCTAAGTATTAGGTGTGAAGTGCAATGGAACAACCTATATAATGTTGCTAATCCAATTTTATTTTAATTAAGTTTCACTTGTTAGCAAGCGATTCCTGTTTGAAGATAAACTACTCGAGGGACCCATAGAGAGCACACTGAAGTCCAAGTAAACAGAGCTACTAAAGTAAACATAAATAACATATACTTACCAGTAAAATCTCCTCAAATTACGAAACAACTCCCAACTTGCCTTAACAAAGTGGGGATGTGAGCCTATGCCTAGTGGGATTTATACGAGCAGTATAGAAATGAATGACAAAAAGGAATACCCACACGCTACAATCACATGCATGCGAATATATGTATATATCTACATACGTATACCTTTGGAAAATACACATGCTTAATCATTAACCGTTTTACTTTCAATACCGCATGCTTTCTCGGGCTCCACACCGACGACTATTTCACCATATGCTCTGGCCAGTGGTTTAGGGCTTTTCACCCAAGGGATCCGGACCCTTCTTGCTTTATCTCGGTGTCATCCGAGTAACTTTAATGTGTTTTAATATTTTACAAATGTCCACATTATTTCCTTTCCATTTTACTCGATCGAAGCCAAAACTAGGACTTTACCCCCTAATTTATGTTACACTTGAAAATCTACCATTTCATGTCCTTTACACTTTAACCTTGATTTTTATTCCAAAAATCATATTCTCTTAGGACCACTTTGTGTAACACCCCCTTTCAACATTTTATTTCATAAAATGTTCCACTTTAAGTAAAATTACCATTTTACCCATTTATTTCCCAAATCACCTTTTACTACATTTCTCAAGTGTTAATTTCACCCCAAAATGCTATTAAGTTATACACACCAACTTCTTAAGTGTTTTAACCCTTTAACACTTTTTTACACTTGGGGTAATCTTTTACTTGATTGGAAGCATGTTTTATACCTTTACTTCCTTTTATTTCCATAGATGTTAATATTTCACAACATTAGTAAGTTACAGTCACTGGCCATTTCATGTTAGTCCATTAACACTTAATTAATACTTTCTATCAACCTTAATATTTCTTTACTTCTTTATTCAAGAAATACATTGACACTTAAGACTACTTTTATAAGAAAATTGCCATTTCTTTTATTTAACATGTATTCTTATAACTTCATACCCACTATGTCTTTTAGTCCCAATTATACATACTATGAAGCCTTTTATTATTACTTGTTTAAACCCAATAAAAAATTCTTTAAACTTGTTTATACATTCTATGTCAAAATACTACAAGTTTATATGCATGAGAAGATGAATTTTAAACCTAAAAATCCCACTACAAGTTTTAAACATATTTTTCGCCAATTATTTGCCAAATAAATGTTTATTTCCAAACGTTTTTTTTCAATAAAATGTTTAACACCAATATCTCTAAAATGGTCATTTTCACAAAATATATCATCTTTCAATATTCTAAAACCTTGAAATATTTACTTATTCTTTATTTTTTAACAAAATATCATTTTTCAACAAAATCACATTATTTGACAACATTTTATTCCATAAAATGCTTTTCATCAAAATTACTAGAAAATACACCATTTTCATAAATCGTCAACTTTCATTATTTCAAAACCTTGAAATAATTATCCATTCTTTATTTGTAACAAAATCGCATTTTTCTCAATATTTTTATTCCATAAAAATATTTATTATTTTCTTACATAAAAATATACTATTAAACTATATACACCCTACTCAAATGGTCTAAAACAAGACTAAAATGTAAAAATGGCATTCTTACACTAAGAGTAAGGTTACCCACCTCTAATGGTTTTAATGGTGGTGTTCGTGTAGGAGGGATAACCCCCACCTTCAATGGGGCCTCAAAGGTGTTGTCAAAGCCTCCTCCAATAAGATCCATTTGAACTTCAAGCAAGACCCACTTCATCTTCTCTAAGAACCTCTCCAAAACCCCCAATAGTACCCCCATAATACGTAGCTCTTCTATGTCCATGGTGGAAATGGGTGTTTTATGTTTGAATATGGTGGAATGTCACATAAATGGGTGAAAATGGTGGTGGAAGACCACCCACTTCTTCCATTTCTCTCCCACTCTCTCATTCTTCTTTTTCTTCTTCTTCTTCTTCTTCTTCTTCTTCTTCTTCTTCTTCTTCTTCTTCTTCTTCTTCTTCTTCTTCTTCTTCTTCTCCTCCTAACAAAATTAACCCAAAACCAATAAAACACACCTTATAAAACACCCCTTAATAACCAAATAACCGTTTTGCCCTTCTTGGAACGATCTGGGCTCGAAAATACATAAAATCAATGTGCCAAAATGAGATAACACACAAGGGTAATCAGATCTAAAAACTCGACTAGCGTCGCTCGAGCGACAAGCCTATGTTACTCGAACGACATCTCCTATTGCTCGATCCTTTGCTTCACGCGACCTTTGTGTGACATGCTACTGTAAGTCAGTCGCATATCATGAGAAACCCTGCATCTCGCGACACATCGTACGACCTTCGAGCGACCCTATTTCTCTTTACTTTTTATTTTTCCATCTTTTTACCTCAAATTTACCCATATTTATACTTAACCCCTCTTCAGTTATTATCAAAATACAATTTAAATAATTTATTGGGGCGGGGTATTAAAACCCAATTAATTAATTAGACCAAATTATATATATTGTGAGTTTAATAAATATTGGAATTTTATTTAAAAGCCAACACATAAATGAACACTAGTATCTTAGTGGAAACCCTTGGAGAACAACCACTGTGCCCCAATCCAAAACTCCTATAGTATTAATAAGATTATCATAATTACAAAAGAACATACATGTTCTATAGTGCACCCATCAATTGAACCAAATTATATGTTATCGTGGAAAGTGATATTGATAAATTAGGTTGGTATGATTTTCTTACAAATTTGGTTTAAATTATAAATTTTTTTATTTTTATAATCTTGATCACATATGATGCAGTGTCTGCACTAACATTTGGAGTTAAGTGGGTAAGGTAAGATTTGTCAAATTCATATCTACTTGTTGGGGACTATGGCCTTCTAGGAATGAGGGGGTGTTCAAGGCAACATAAATTTTGGCTAACTCGATAATTAGAAAGATTGATAAATGGATTATCGAGTTAAGTTCTTTGTGCAAGTGAAATATGAATAACGTTGCCTATGATTTGTTTTCTATATATATTCTTTGTATTAAATCATACACTTTCCAAATTAAAAAGGGCATTGGTTATTGGTATGTGGTTTGACACGGTTCGTGCTATAACGTAGTGATTTCCTCATGTTGTGTATTTCAAGACTTTTAAAAGACGTGGCCTTCCAATAATTAGGACTATTAGAGGCACGAGAGATCCCCAAAGGTTTAACAATAGGCCTTAGCAAGATACTTTATGTGTGGGCTGAAGTAATGACATATGATTGATCTGTTATTTGAACTACTTATTTGTGATCGTTATGCGGACGGGACAATTGGAGCTAACATTACATCCTTAGGTAGGGTAACATTATATAAAACTAGATTTTGTAATGAGACAATATAATAGGTTTAGTAAGGATAACATATTGATAATGGGTTGGAATTTTTACCTAATTATATTATCATATAACGGCATATTTTTTTATTATATTTTTATGGATATTCTAATTAGGATAACACATGATGCCATTACTTTGGCCCGATTATCTTGCGTTGAAACATTTTAGGTTAGCGGCAACTGCAGTTCTAAGGCTGAGCTATTTACAACATCACTTCTAGTTCCGGTCTAGATATCCAATCATCATATATGTAGGTGTCAGAGTTTCATCTCCGCTTATTTACATTTGTGTCTTTACATTTTTTAGAGATTACGTATAGTCCATTTTAGCGCCACAATTGGTTTATTTACATTCAGTTGTCACTAACTATTATGGTGGATTTGAGACTTATTGTTATTGGTATGAGTTACCATAATTGATGGATGTGATTTATTTACTTAATGGATCTATCATTTATCTATTCATGTCATTATTTAATTATTTATTCTTAGAATGGTATATAGTTGTTAGATAATGCTTGTGGATTGTACACGAGACTGTTCATTATGTGTATGGAAAATAATAGGTGTCACATTCGATACCTTTGAAAAGAATGAGCTCATGAAACTTCTTATATAATTCATTGATATCTTCTCATGGCCATACATATACATGCTAAAGATAGATCTTGAAATCTATATGCAATATATTCTTTTGCACTCAGACTTTTAGTATGTCAAGCAAAAACTCCATAGGATCATGCTTGAATGGTCCTTACAAGTTAAGGGAGATATCTCCATGTAGCTCAGTGTAGGAATCACACATGTTATCGAACACCCCACTTGGATGGACAACGTTGTATCAATATTCAAAAGTAATAAAAAGGTTACAATGAGCATAAATTATTGACATCTCAATTGAGACTGCTCAAAAGAAAATTTTCCACTTATCAATTTTAACATGATAATAGAAAGCAAAACCAATCACTCTTTAAATTCCTTCGTATATAAAACTATAATCATATTAAGATGAATTTAGTTCATCAAGAGAAAATGAGCTTCGTAAATCCATGTGTAATATATCACTACACGATGTATGCTTTTGGGTCTCAAGAATGCTAGGTATGCCTATTAGAAGGCAACAATGATTGCACTTCATGGTCCCATATATGAATGAATTATGGAATATGTCATTGACATGATCATTTTGTCAAAAGACTGAGTTGGTCATGTTCGTGCAATATATAAACTCTTTTAGAGACTCCGATCATAGTAAATGAAGTTGAATCCCCATAAATGCATGTTTAGCATAATGTAGGAGAAAATACTTGGTTTTATGGTGGGAGAAAACATCATGACCTAAACAAAATCAAGTCCATCTCAATAGTGTCAATACTACACACATGTTCATATCAACATGTTTGGAGTGAGATATAAAATAATATCTGCATTTGAACCAATCTTTAATCTTCTCCACAAGGACTCTATAATGATTTGGAGTGAGATATTGTAAGAGTTATTTAACAAAATAAAGGAGTATCACATCCATCCTCCAATGCTCATGTCGGTACAACTTGGATTGCCCCTATTTTTATACCTCTCTCTGACTGATATCGCAATTAGGGTTGTGATTTCCCAACACATTAATAATTCCTTGAAACAAAAAGCAGTATACTATGTCTACCAAAAGTTATTTATTATAGAAATTAACTACAAACATTGGAAAATGGGTTTTATCTTGTATTTGTCGCTTGGAAGCTTCATCCTTACATAATTGGATTATCAATACAACTCTCTTAAATGTATCCCTCAATATATTTCTTTTAAAAACCAATATTATAAAATAGAATGGAAAAATGGTTATTCCTCCGAGCTGACTTGAACATTGTACAAGTCATTCAGAAGTTAATTAAAAATAAGTTCATGGGAGAATACCTCGTAGAATTTCCTCTTGACATTCCAAAATATAAAAAAAGTTCCTTCCTCGATGAATCATTACTGGGATTGAGTAAGAAAAATAGTGGCAAATATTCTTTTATAATTAGTCAAACAAAAAGGGAATTTGCATCGATGTCCTTCTTAACTCGCTAACCTCGATCTACAATCAAATAACTTTCATACTTGACTACCCCTACACAAATAATTTAATGGAGAAAGGAACCTACATCATGGGATTTATAACTACCCATCACCACGGGATCTAAAAACTCGAAGTATTCAAGGACTCCACCAGCACTATAGTTAGATCTTAGAACAATCAAAGGTGTGCGAGGACAAACTCCTCTCATTTAATGAAAAACTAGAAGAAATTATTGAATAGTTTAACGAACTTATATTTCATTACTTCCACAGGACAAGTATAGATTCACAAGCTATTTAAACATTTTAGCATTATTTATCAACATTCCCTTGGATACATCCCTTATCTCAATTACTATTTATTAACATTATAAGGCTTACACGTATAGATCTTTGATAGACCCTTCAGTATGGTATTAGGATATCTAAGACCTTATTAAATAAGGATAATATCACCCTAAGTATATTAAGAAAAATATGGTATCCATTAGAAAATTGGCAACCTAATTTATCATTTGTGAAGGATAATCATACAAACACAACTTTGATGAAACATAATTAGCTTTCATAACCCATAATAAAATATAGCATCATGGAGAAAGTACACAATGAGGAATGTGATACCCATTTGAGCAGTCACATGGTGGCTAAGAATATCATTTGACAAAGGTACTATTAAAGTGCAATGACCCGTGATTGCTGCCTACACATCAATAGATGTAAACATTTTAAGAATTTCTCCCATACGGCATCTACCTCTAAACGATTTGTATAACATGATGTCACCTTATACCTTTTCTTTATATCACATCAAAATTATTAGGAAATTCACTCCTAAAACATCCAATGACCATGAGTTCATACTAGTAGCCATCAACTATTTTACTAAATAGGTGGAGGCCGAGTCATATTTCGTGTTAAACATTAAGAGGTTGTCACAATTTATATGCAAGGACATAATTTATTAATAAGATGTGCCCCTCGAGTCAGTCTCCAATATGGATAACACTATGAATAAGAGGTAACATACATCATGGTTGAATACGGGATCATCTGTCATAAATTCTCTCCTCACAAGCCACTAACCAACAATGCTATCAAATAAACCATAAAAAAATCTAGACCACCCTCAATTATATGATAGAAAAATACTAAAAAATGGATACTCCCTCTTAGATACCGTACGTAGTTCATAACATCAATTGATTCTACACCTTGCTCTTTGGTAAATCAAACGAAAGTCATTCTTCCATTAAATCTAAAGTTTCCATAGTTGCATATCCTATTAGAAACCCAAATTTTGAGGTTGATTGGCTTTAGTCACATTATGAAAAACTTACAATGCTCGATGAGATCAAAATTAAAAGCAACATATAATTACCCGGGCTATCATTGTTGCATTAATCATGAATTTAACAAGTATATCAATGAGGAATCCAAATAGGAGAGATTGTGCTTAAAGAGAATCATCATCTTATACACAATCCCCGATGGAAGTTCAAACTAAACTAAAGTGGTCCCTGATAAAAATCATGCCATTGGAGCTTCCATTTTAATAAACCTTGAGGGTAGATCTATCTAAACCCATAAAAATGGGCCACCTCAAAATCTTCTACCATAAGCCGTTTCTCATGCCTTCACATATATCAAACCATTATTTTATTTTACTAAAAAATAAAAATAAAACAAAATTTCGAGTTCCTCGCTCCGTTTTCTCACAACACGTGAGAATTATGGCGACATGATTCTCCATGATTAGATTACTTATTTTATATAAAAGGCTATCTATGCATTTGAATCATGAAAATACATAGGAAAGATAATGACATACACTCAGATCCAGTCATACCAAACACAAATGACACTCCATTACCTTTTTCATCATTCTCTTTAAAGTGCGACTCTCTCTCTATAGATCTATTTCTCCCCATCTCTCTCGTGATCACATATAATTGACATAAACAATTCTGAATATTGAACGATAAATAAATATTACTTGTTGGAATACTTTTTGCATCACGTCATAGTCATCAACAACCCAATAATGATAGTGGATACCCATATAGAGGTAGTATCCTCTCACACCCACTACAAATATTTAAGCATCACATACACCACCTTCCCTGATAGTAGTAGAGTCATCGGTGCATGGTTTAAGACCTCACACCACTTGGTCCTATAATACACAAACATTCAATTGTTAACCATTATGTGTTAATCAAGACTATTTTGTGATCAAAATAAAGACATAAACCTATATGTTATATCAAGTTTATAAAACAGTTTTGTCATGAATCCAGAATGTTTTATCTTTATGCAATCATAGATTTTAATTATGCTATATAACCATGATCGAACAAAACCTTTGTCCCTTGCTAGTGTGAGGAAAATGACTTGAATGTTCCTTTAAATTGCTCTCTAAAACCTCTTGAAAATAGCCCAAAATTATGCTTGCATGCACGCAGAATTTTGAGAAAATACGAAAAAGTGAATTTTTGATTTTCTCTTCCATCTTAGACAATTGTGTTATGAGATGACCCTAGATGGCGCAAGGACACTCTATATATAAGGGTAAGAAGGATGAAAAGTCTAGTCAAAATAGACCTCTTTTCAAGGCTTCCATTAACCATCAAGTGGCTTAAAGATAGGAACAAACCCAATCCCTTAATTTTTGCATTTATCACATGCCTAATTAATTATCTGATATTTATCGAGACCACATAAATGAGGAATTCAAAATTTCAAAATTTAATGAAATTAAAAAATTAATTTCTAACTCAATCTCCCACTTGGTCTTAATAATCATATCCTTATAATTAGATTAGGTATCATTAGGTGCACAGTAAATGATAAATATAGTTTGCCAAATTAAATGATTCACAATTGTGAGTCATAGTGGTTCCATGCCATTCTAGAGCATAGTTCCTTCCATGTACTACTAAATCAATGTTTCATTCAACTAGGCCTTTAATATTGGGTGTCATAATGGCATCATAATGTCACTTTTAATAAAGGACTATTTCGATCAAACAACAAATTATAATTATATGCATGCATTCATAAGAGACAGAAATAATAGAAATAAAAAACACTTTTATTGAATTCAAGTACTAGCTAGTGTCAAACAAATAAGACAAATAGTAATCATAGTTTAACAAATCCAGACCCATATCTTTGACATGTTCCATAAAGGTCTTCGAAGATAGTCCCTTCGTAAGAGGATCTGCTATGTTATCACTCATCCTAATGTGATCACTTGACACTCTTTGTTTCTGAACTTCTTCTTTCACTGATAGGTACTTCATCTCGATATGCTTAGCCGCCTTAGTATACCTATCATTCTTCAAAATGAAGACCGATTCAACATTATCACAATATATCTTCAACGGCTTAGATATCGACCCCATAATTCTAAGTCCAGAAATAAAGTTTTACAGCCATAATCCATGATTTGTAGCTTCGAAGCAAGCTACGAAATTAGCCTCTATAGTATACAATGCAATGACACTCCACTTAGAACTTTTTCGTAAAATGGTTCCTCCAGCAAGAAGGAAAACATAACCAACCACCTCAAGGTGATCAGTCTTCCTATATGTGATCATGTAATCCTTGGTCTCTTGTAGCTACCTTAGCACTTTCTTTGCAACTTTCTAATGGTAATTCTCGAGATTGCTTGATATCTGCCTACTATCCCAATGGAAAAAATGATGTCCGACCTAGTGCTGACTTGTGCACACAACAAGGTCCCTACGAGGGAAGCATGAGGCACGCCTTTCATATGCTCCATTTTTAAATTACTTCGTGGTCATTGAATTAAGTTGAACTTATCCCCTTTATGAAGTGGAACATTAACGGGATTGCAACTTTGCACGTCGAATCTTTCTAAATCTTTACTAATGTAAGCTTTCTGAGATAATCTCAGTGTTTTGTGTGATCTATTCCGAGATATTTCTATCCAGATCAAGAAGGATGCCTCACCTAAATATTTCATTTAAAAATTTTCAAAACGGTATTTCTTGGTTTCACGTAATAAACCAAGATTACTGCTGGCAATAAGAAAGTTGTCAACATATGGCACTAAAAACACAAACTTACTTCCACTGATCTTCAGGTATACACATCGATCAATAATGTTTTCTTTAAACCCAAAGTATTGTGGTTGTGCCATGTAGACTTCTTCTTCTAAATTCCCATTCGAAAAAGCCATTTTCACATACATTTGGCGCAAGTCTAAATCAAAATGAGCCACTAATGTTAATATGATTCTTAATGAGTCCTTCTTTAAAACTGGAGAAAAGGTTTTATGACATTCAATATTTTCTCGTTGATTAAAACCTTTGTCAACAAGTCTAGTTCATGTTGTATGACATTGCCTTTCGAATCAAGTTTGGTCTTTGATATTCCCCAAGTGTGACCTCGGCCCAGAGACACCAACCTCGGCCGAGATAATGGCCGACTCTGGACAAGCCTTGGGCTTGCGATTCCATCCCTCGGCCATATCAAGGTCGGACCAGGCCGACACTACCACAAGCTCTCCAAAGGACATCAGATAACCTCAGCCAAATATGGGACGAGCTCGCAAGAAGCCGAAGTAACAACCCCATCATGACATCAGACGGTGCTCCAATCATAAACCTGTCCAGTCTCGGCCAGGGCCGACCCTATCCATTGTCTCGGCCAGGATCGAGCCGAGACTCCTACGGTTCATCCCATATCAAACGAATTAGATTTGTCAACCTCGGCCTCTCCCAGGCCGAGGTCATGCGCCAGTATGGCAGCCGAGCATCTGTTGACATGTGGATAAGGACACGTGGACACGAATCAGTTGTAACAAGATTTTTCCCCACACGCGAGGAGAATATTTCATCATCATTCTTTACATGTGACAGGTGGCTCTCCCACATTGGTGAGGCTAACACACACATGCAAACCTCGTGCATGGGGGTATACTACACCCCCTAGGAACTATATATAGAGGTCATCCCCTACCTTGTAAAGGATCCAATATCAGTAACCCTAGCTAAAACTCTATTCAAATACATAGTAGAGAGAGAAATATTGAGAGATTGTATCCATGGCCATTAGATCCCTCATACAGTGATACACATCATACACTTGCACAGTGGACGTAGGACTGATTGGCTGAACCACTTACATAACTGTGTTCATCCTCTTCTCCTCATCACAATCTCTCATATATATATATATATATATATATATATACAATATACCCTCATGTTGCCATTGTTAACATTGAACTAAGCTCATAAACACCTTGAAGGGCGGTGCTGTTCCAGGCATCATCATTTTGGCACCATCTGTGGGAACGAGAAACTATCTCTTCCTCTTCTTCACCTTAACCTCACCGGAGACTCTGGTGGTGAACCAGGCACCGCCCCTTGCGTGGAGCTATTTCACCATTGAATGAGGTTCCTTAAGGTATTAAGCTCACTTGCTACTCAAGCTCTTTATTGTTAACATATGGAACCAGAATTACCACCGCCTCTTCCGCCGCCCAGAGGAGGAGGGCCCAGTTCCATCCAGGCACCGCCTCAGTCCGAAATGGCGGAAGTGGCTGCAGCCTTAAAATCTTTGGCTGCAATGCAATAAGTAATGAAGGAGCAATTCGAACAGCTCAGCCAAACTATGATGAGGCCACCTGGAGTCTCACCGAATATGATCACTTTGGCGGCAGTTCAGCCTCATCCCAACGCCAAAGGACCACCCCAGGCACCGATGAAGGATCAGCCTGCACCCCAGCGGAGAAGGGACGTTGCTGACCCTAGGCGCTTGCACCTGGGGAGGCAAGGAAACCCTTGCCCAGAGGACAGGTATGACGATCTAGAGGCGGAGGAGGCGCCGAAAGACTGCTGGGAGCCGTATGAGGTGTCGAATAACACCGTACGACCCCTTCGGTAGAGTCAAGGATGTATCGGCCGAAGAGATGAAGAGGCTCAGAAGAGAGGGTCAGCTTTTGATCGGTTGAGCAGAGGATCGGCCTTTGAGAGGTTGGGTCCAGTGAATGACCTAAGACACAAGTTATCCAGGTCCAGGAATGCTGTCGGCTCACAAAGAGGAGACAGACCAGGTCGGCCTGACCAAGGCCGACCCTATGACAGAAGAGGCAGAGAATATGAAGAGGTCAATAGCCAACGCTGTGCTGCAGCAGGGGAACCCTCGGTCCATCCTATGGAAGTGACTGGGTATAACATCGGCCAGGTCGAGGGCGGAAGACAGTGTAATGACTCCATCCAACACCTCGAGGAGAAGATAGGAGACCTCATTAAAAGTAGAGATCCATTGCAGAGGGGTTACTCAGAACGCTCACCGTTTGTGGCTAGGATAGTGAGCTTCCCAACCCCAGCTAAGTTCAAACCTCCTGTGGTGTCTCCCAAGTATGATGGCAACACCAACCCAGTACACCACATAGAGATGTATCAGTCGGCAGCAGACATCTACTCGATACCCGATGAGATGAAGTGTAGAGCCTTCTCTAGGACCTTAACAGGGGCAGCACACAGTTGGTTTACCTCCCTTCCGAAGAACTCGATTGAGAACTTCAAAGGCCTGGCTGAATGGTTCATCCATAACTTTTTCTTTGGGGTGAGACCTCAAAAGAAGACCACTCACCTGCTGTATGTCAATCAGGGCAAGTATGAGAGCCTAAGGGATTACATAGCCAGGTTCAACAAAGAGAAGATGGAGGTCGAGGACTATAAAGAGAATATAACCATGACTGCCCTCATAGGGGGTCTACAGAAAGGGAAGCTGTTGTGGAAACTGGTGGAAGACCCTCCTAGGTCTATGGCGGAACTCCTGACAACCGCGGGGAAAATAATGAATGCGGAAGAGGCAATGGCCGCCAAGTATGAGGATGAAAACCGTGGTGGTAGTGGAAAGTCCCAAAAGAAGAAAGATGGGAAAAAGAGGTCGGGAGACGAAAAATTCTCCCACTATACTCCTCTGACTGTGAGCTGTGAACACATCCTCAATGAGATTAAGAATGACAGAACTTTGAGATGGCCAGAGAAGCTAAGAGCCCCACCACACAAGAGGAACAAAAACCTATGGTGCGAGTTCCACCAAGATCATGGTCATGTCACGGATAAATGCTTCGCTTTGAAAGATGAGATTGAAAAGATGTTAATATCTGGGAAGCTGAGGAAGTACGTGGATGGTAAGGCTCCTAAGGGTGGAAGAGATGACCCTAAGAAAAGGAGAAATGACAGATGCCGTAACAACGTCCCAGCGCGAAGAGACGATGACTCAGAAGCAGATGATGAAGACGATCCAGATCTTCCGTAGAAAGATGATAACACCCCGGTGAAGAGGGTTGGTATGATCTCGTTTGGTGTAGATACCATATGTGGAGGATTTGTAGGAGGTGGCTCTGAAATAGCTGATAGGAAGGCTCATGTGGCAGAGGCCAAGTCGGTTGCCAAACTTAAAGTTGTGAATCTAACGTCTTTCGATACGGCGCAGAAGAGGAAGAAGGTTGACATGGACACCCTTGTAGTTGGATTCTCCAGACTCGACTTCAAGGGTATCACAGCCCCCCAGGATGACCCTTTGGTCATAACGACGAGGGTGAATGGGTGCGAGGTGCAGAGGATCCTCGTAGATGGGGGGAGCTCAACAGATGTGATGTTCTGGCCTTGCTTCAAGAGCTTAGGCCTTAGTAGACTAAGACTGGTACCCTATCACCACCCCCTGATAGGCTTCAGTGGGGAAAAGGTTCACCCTTTGGGCATGTATACGTACGGATGGGTGACGAGTGGCTTAAGAGGTTGACCAGGAAGATCAATTTCTTCGTAATGGATGAGAGTGTCTTCTCGGCCTATAACCTCATTATAGGAAGAGTGTCCCTTAAGGAGTTCGAGGCTGTGCCATCGACGGTCCACCAGATGCTAAAATTCCCGACCCCCTATGGGGTAGGGGAAGTGCAAGGTGACAAGGTTATAGCTCGGCAATGTTACTTCAACTCGGCCGAAGAGAGGGAGGCCCAAAAGAAGGAAACCACCACTTACAGCATTGATACTCTGGATCCTAGAGATGAGACAAAATTGAAGAAGGGAGAGGCCACGGAAGAGGTATAATCCATCGTCCTCAATGAGGATGAGCCGAAAAAAACCATCCAGGTAGGCAAGGCCCTTAATTTGGAAATCAAGGAAGAGCTGATAAACTTCCTCAGGAGGAGGCAAAGTGTCTTCGCATGGAGTCACGCAGACATGCCCGGCATCGACCCTGAGGTGATGAGTCACAAGCTCAACGTAAACAAAGATGCCAAGCCTATTAAACAAAGACTAAGAGTCTACTCCAGGGAGAAATATGACGTCATCTGAGAAGAGGTTAAAAAATTAGAAGAGGCTGAGTTTATAAGAGAAGTCACATATCCGAAGTGGCTATCAAATGCGGTTATCGTACCCAAGGACAATGGGAAGTGGAGAATGTGTGTCGATTTCACTGACCTGAACAGATCTTGTCCAAAAGACAGCTATACCTTACCTCGGATAGATCAGATGGTGGATGCCACGGCAGGACATGAGCTCATGAGCTTCATGGACGCGTATTCAGGCTATAACCAAATCTTCATGGATGCTGAAGACTCAGAGAACTCAGCCTTCATTACCGACAAAGGGACGTACTGCTACAAGGTAATGCCCTTCGGTCTGAAAAATGTAGGGGCAACGTACCAACGTCTTATGAATAAGATGTTTGAAGAGAAAATAGGTAAGACCATGGAGGTGTATGTAGATGATATGCTAACAAAAAGTTTGAAAGCTTGCACCCATGTAGCAGACCTTAAGAAGACCTTCGATGTTATGGACTCATACAGAATGAAACTCAACCCGGCGAAATGTGTCTTCGGAGTAGGAGCTGGGAAATTCTTGGGATTCATCGTCAATCAGAGAGGAATTAAAGCAAACCCTGAGAAAATCAAGGCATTGCTTGACATGAAGACTCCTAGGAGTATCAAGGATGTCCAAAGACTCACGGGGAGAGTGGCTGCGCTTAACAGATTTATCTCTAGGGCAACGGATAAGTGTCTTCCATTCTTTAAAGTTCTAAGAAAGGCCTTCCAATGGGACTAAGAGTGTGAAAAAGCATTCAACCAACTCAAGTCTTACTTGGGGTCACCCTTATTGCTATCTTGGCCCGTCGTAGGAGAAAAGTTGTATGTGTATCTGGCAGTCTCTGAATCATCCATCAGCGCGGCCATAATACGGGAAGACGATGGGATACAAAGGCCTGTATATTTCAACAGTAAGGCCTTTCAAGGGGCTGAGCAAAATTACCCACGCATGGAAAAGTTGGCCTATGCTCTGATACACGCTTCAAGGAAAATGAAGCCTTACTTCCAAGCTCACTCCCTGGTAGTCCTCAGAGACTCCACACTAAGGCAGGTCCTGCATAAACCTGAGAAGTCCAGGAGACTGATGACCTGGGCTATCGAGTTAGGAGAGTATGATCTTACCTACCAGCCTAGGACAGCCATCAAAGGGCAGGCCCTCACGAACTTTGTTGCAGATTTCACCTGGGAAGAGGTCGAGACAGAGAAAGGCCTGGGGGAGGTCGAAGAGACAAACCGCGATGTCTTCCAAAATTCGAAAGAGACGACACCAAACGTCTTTCGAGATCTGGAAGAGGTCACCTAAGTCAAGGTCCGGGGTAGAGTGGAAGAAAACGAAGAAAATCGGTACCTCTTGAAGCAGGGAGTCATGAAGGAAGGGGTCTTTTCATCAGATACAGGCGTTTGGGGCCTCTTCATTAATGGATTTTCCTGCGATAATGGAAGCGGCGCGGGGCTAATACTCTCGGCTCCATATGGCGCCAACATTGAATATGCCTTGAGATTCAACTTCCAGGCCTCAAATAACGAGTCCGAGTATGAGGCCATGATAGCAGGTCTATTATTGGCAAAGACTCTTCGCGTAAAGCGACTCCTACTCCATAGCGACTCAAGGTTAGTTGTCAATCAAGTACTGGGAGTCTATGAGGCCAAGGATGGAAGGATGGAGAAGTACCTGAAGAGTGTGAGAAAGATGTTGGAATATTTTGAAGAGGCAAAACTGAAGAGAGTGCCTCGACAAAGTAATAGTCACGCGGATGCATTGGCAAGGCTGGCCTCGGCAACGAAGACAGATGTTAGAAAGACCATTCCAATCGAGGTCTTGGGAAAGGCAACCATCGAGGAAGAAGAGGTATGTAACCGTTGTCACAATTTGAACCTAGGAGACTCATGGATCGACCCACTCATCAGATACATTAGAGAGGGAGAGCTACCTGAGTCCAAATTAGAGAGGAGAAAATTAAGATATAGAGCTGCCAAATTCTCGATAATAGGAGACGTCTTGTACAAAAAGGGATTTCTATTGCCTCTCCTTAGGTGTGTGCATCCCACGAAAGTTCCCCGGGTCTTACAGGAGGTTCATGAGGGTTCTTGCTCTAGCCACATAGGGGGAAGACCCTTGGCCAAAAGAATCATCACACAGGGGTACTGGTGGCCAACCTTGTCCAAGGACGCTGCAGAATACGTGAGGAGGTGTGATAAATGTCAAAGATTCGCCACTATTCCCCATCAACCTCATCAGCCTATGACGTTAATCACCTCTCCATGGACATTTGCGGTATGGGGGATTGACTTAGTAGAACCCCTACCAAGTGCTGCTAACAATGATAGATTCTTGATAGTCGCCATCGATTATTTCACAAAGTGGGTGGAGGCAGAACCAATAGTAATAATCACAGAGCAGAAGACCTTCCAGTTTATTTAGAGGAACATCATATGCAGATACGGTCTCCCAAACACTCTCATCTCGGATAATGGAACCCAGTTCAAGAACTCCTCTTTAGAAAAGTACTGCCTAAGAGTTGGGATAAAGCAGTTCTTCTCATCTCCTGGACGACCTCAAGCAAACGGCGAGACCGAGGTCGTGAATAGAATAATTCTAGATGGAATCAAGAAGCGGTTAGAGGATGCGAAGGGAAGATGGACTGAAGAGGTCTACGCTGTGTTATGGGCCTACAGAACAACGATAAGGACACCTACAGGAGAAACCCCGTTCATGCTAGCACATGGTTCAGAGGCTGTCATACCAACAGAAGTAGGACTCCCAACTCATAGGGTTCAGACCTATGACCCTGATAAAAATGGGGAAGAGAGGAGGTTAAACCTGGATATGATTAAAGAAAGAAGAGAAGACGCGGAGATCAGACAAGCAGCCTACCAACAGAGGGCAAAAAAATTCTACAACCAGAGGGTGAAGTTAAGACCCATTGTAGTAGGAGACCTAGTGCTGAAAAAGACCTTACAGAAAGTAAATAAGCTTCACCCAAACTGGCATGGCCCCTACAGAGTGACAGAAGAGGTTGTGCCTGGCACCTACAAGCTAGAAAACCTAGAAGGAGAACCCTTTGCTAACCCATGGAATGCTGATCACCTAAAGAAATATTACATATGATGTTGCATAGAGTTTGTAAATGTATCATCTTGTTATGAAGAGGTTATTAATAAAAGATCAGTTCCTATGACAACTCTTGCTTCATTCTTATGTCAGAAATTATGAGTATAACATCCTTGGTGATGACCTCAGACCCTCATAACACCATTCAGTGGTGACGAGGTCTGAGCTCAGACACCATAACGGATGACCTCAGACCCTTAACATCATTAATTTGGTGAAATTAATTATGAGGATAACATCTTAGGCGATGACCTCAGACCCTCACATCACCATTCAGTGGTGACGAGGTACGAGCTCAGACACCATAATGGATGACCTCAGACCCTTAACATCATTAATTTGGTGAGATTAATTATGAGGATAACACCTTTGGTGATGACCTCAGACCCTCATAACACCACTCAGTGGTCACGAGGTCTGAGCTCAGACACAATAATGGATGACCTCAGACCCTTAACATCATTAATTTGGTGAGATTAATTATGAGGATAACATCTTAGGAAATGACCTCAGACCCTCATAACACCATTCAGTGGTGACGAGGTCTGAGCTCAGACACCATAACGGATGACCTCAGACCCTTAACATCATTAATTTGGTGAGATTAATTATGAGGATAACATCTTAGGCGATGACCTCAGACCCTCATAACACCATTCAGTGGTGACGAGGTCTGAGCTCAGACACCATAATGGATGACCTCAGACCCTTAACATCATTAATTTGGTGAGATTAATTATGAGGATAACATCTTAGGTGATGACCTCAGACCTTCATAACACCATTCAGTGGTGACGAGGTCTGAGATCAGACACCATAATGGATGACCTCAGACCCTTAACATCATTAAGTTGGTGAGGTTAATTGTGAGGACAACATCTTAGGTGATGACCTCAGACCTTCATAACACCATTCAGTGGTGACGAGGTCTGAGATCAGACACCATAATGGATGACCTCAGACCCTAAACATCATTAATTTTGTGAGATTAATTATGAGGATAACATCCTTGGTGATGACCTCAGACCCTCATAAGACCATTCAGTGGTGACGAGGTCTGAGCTTAGACACCATAACGGATGACCTCAGACCCTTAACATCATTAATTTGGTGAGATTAATTACGAGGATAACATCTTAGGCGATGACCTCAGACCCTCATAACACCATTCAGTGGTGACGAGGTCTGAGCTCAGACACCATAATGGATGACCTCAGACCCTTAACATCATTAATTTGGTGAGATTAATTATGAGGATAACATCTTTGGTGATGACCTCAGACCTTCATAACACCACTCAGTGGTGACGAGGTTTGAGCTCAGACACCATAATGGATAACCTCACACCCTTAACATCAATAATTTGGTGAGATTAATTATGAGGATAACATCTTAGGCGATGACCTCAAACCCTCATAACACCATTCAGTGGTGACGAGGTCTGAGCTTAGACACCATAACGGATGACCTCAGACCCTTAACATCATTAATTTGGTGAGATTAATTATGCGGATAACATCTTAGGCGATGACCTCAGACCCTCATAACACCATTCAGTGGTGACGAGGTCTGAGCTCAGACACCATAATGGATGACCTCAGACACTTAACATCATTAATTTGGTGAGATTAATTGTGAGGACAGCATCTTAGGTGATGACCTCAGACCTTCGTAACACCATTCAGTGGTGACGAGGTCTGAGATCAGACACCATAATGGATGACCTCAGACCCTTAACATAATTAATTTGGTGAGATTAATTATGAGGATAACATCTTAGGCGATGACCTCAGACCCTCATAACACCATTCAGTGGTGACGAGGTCTGAGCTTAGACACCATAATAGATGACCTTAGACCTTTAACATCATTAAGTTGGTGAGGTTAATTGTGAGGACAGCATCTTAGGTGATGACCTCAGACCTTCATAACACTATTCAATGGTGACGAGGTCTGAGATCAGACACCATAATGGATGACCTCAGACCCTTAACATCATTAATTTGTTGAGATTAATTACGGATAACATCTTCGGTGATGACCTCAGACCTTTATAACATCACTTAGTGGTGACGAGGTCTGAGGTCAGGACCATTATTTAAATTTAAAACGAGATATTATTGCAGCAAAGCAGAGAATGAAAAATATTACGTGACATTCAATAAAAGTGAAGGTAGTCCCCCTAAGAGGTTTATATATTCAGAGATAATAGATGTTCAGCGATTACAGACAATAGAAGTTACAAACAATGATAAAAAAAATCCTTAGGGTTTGAAGGGGGAATGTTAACGTCTTCGGCCTGATTGGCTTGATCCACATTGGTTACCTCGGCGGCATCATCATGATGGTCTGCCCCTCCAACCTCGGTCCCTTCCAACGTTATAGTCTCGACAGGAGCGGCAGCCTCTTCCTCAACCTCCTGAAGAACTTGGGCAAACTGAGGATCAGCAAAGCAGAGACCCATGAAATCAGAGGCCTTAAAAGTGCCGGCCTCTCTCTTCCTGACGTCAGCCCTTTTAATAGTGGCTTTGATACCACTCTCAAGGTACTCAAAGCCGAAGCCCATGAATTCATCGGAGGACTTATAATCAGTAATTATCTTCTCGGAAGTATCCTCAAGGGCAGCCCTGACAGCCGAGCTGACCTTCAGCTGCAGAACATCATCCTTAGCCTTTAGAGCTGCAGCGTGATCCTTGCCAAGCTGGGAGATGTCCTTATCCAACCCCTTCACTTTCTTCTCAGAGTCCTTCAGCTCAGACTTAAGACGGTCAATCTCTGCATTCAGAGTGCTCTGGACTTTCTCAGCCTCTTGCCCTTTTTGGATGAGGGGAAATTTCCTCAGAGTCCAGTTGGATACATGGTGAATAGCTGCCAGGCCCTGCATATTTTGTGATCATGAGTAAGCTAAAGAAAAATCAGATGATACACTTGAAGAATTTCTGAGGAAAGATCAAGTCATACCTGGACGGCTCTGTGAAGGCCGAACTCAACCAGCAATGCGGTGTTCAGTGACCTGAAGAAGCATTTGTCAGCCTCGGTCATTGCAGAGCTAATGGCATCAAGGGCCTGAAGACTGTGGTTGACTATGCTATTAGATAATTTCAACTGGTCCAAATGAGCCGACAGGGCGTCAACTGAGGAGATGGGGATGGCAGTGTCAGCAGTCTTCTTTTTCGGCCTCTGATCCTCAGGGGCATGACCTTCTAGAGCCCTCTTCTTCGTGGCCTGGTACTTTAATGTAGAGGGAGCTGGGGGAGGAGCGTTCAGACCAGCTTTCTTGGCAAGTCTTATTAAACTGGGTGCAACCATTTCCGACAGCTCGTCAGAGATGGCTTGTGATCTCTCTGCAAAAGTTAGAAGATCTGGGTTAGAAAATTAGATATGAATGAATTCAGAGGTTCAACTTAAAATAAAAATGCTTACCAAGATCGGCAAGGGGACTTCCACCTAGACCTGTCCCTGAGAGGTAATGGGGTGTCATCAAATGTTCAAACTTAACGAATAGACCATGCATCCCTTGGTCTTGCAGGGCTTTCACCTTCTGAAGATTTTGAAGTCTTAGACCAGGGTCGGCCCTGGAAGACATGGTGACCTTACCCCATCTGAGGGGTATCCTCGGCTCAAGAATGAATGAGGGAACACATGGGCCAAATTCCCATGGTCCAGAGGAGAAGAAATAGCGGGGCTTCCAGTTATGGTTGGAAGTCTGAGTCATCTGAAGCATCTTCTTCTCAGGCTTTCGAGCTACAAAGTGATAGTAACTCGGATGATTTTTGGCCGAGGAAGGGACACAACAACCAACAAAGACCTGAACTGGGAGGTCAGAGTGGCGGACTGCCCTTCACAAGACTATAACCCCTATTATGACCCTCCAGGCGTTGGGAGATAGTTGTGAGGGGGCCATATTGATATAGGAGAGAATGGACTTGATAATGGGATGGATGGGTAGACGAAACCGTAACTTGAACATCTCCTCATATAAGCAGATCTTGCCATCTCGACCGTCATAAGCCCTCTCTTCCCTCAGAGGTCTTCTAAGCTTTATGGAGGGACTAATGGAATATAGATATCTGAAGCAGAGAAGGTCTACCTCAGTAACTGTGCTCTCAATCTCGACCGCCTCAGAGACGTCGACATCACTCTCGACGTCATCATCATCATCTAGCTCAACGTCGGCCGGAGCAGACATTGATGGGTTGCTCGGGAACCCCTGAGCGAACTTCGCCCCGGTGACGGCCGATAGAGGAATGGCGTCAAGTTGGGTGGTATATCCACACTTGGCTCAATAATTTCAACCTCTGAGGAAGAGGCTGAGGTGCTCGAGCTATTATAAGATGAGGCTCGGCTGGAGACCTCAGCCTGATCAGGGGCCTGATCAGGCCGAGGTGTGAAGTCCATGGCCTCCTGAAAGGAATCCACAGACATGGGGTCTGAGGTAGAAGATTCAGACTCAGACATCGGTATGGGCTCGGCAGGGACCTCTGTCTGATAGAAAAACTCTGGGGGATCAAGATATATCACCTTAAGAGGTGGAGGAAAGATAGGTCTACTGGGAAATTCTTGTGACCTACGAGCCTCCTCCTGTGCTCTTTTTATTTGTCTAATATTTTCTAAAGTTTTCTCTCTAAGGGAGGGGAACTCCTCAAGAAGCTGGTATAAGGGTCTGAGCATCAGAGGATGACACTACACTTGGGGAATTTCCTAAACTACAAACAAGACTGGTTGATAAAATAAAGGAATCTAAAGATCAAGCTTAGAAGTTTAAAGCAAATACTGTTCGCCTGAAATTATATTGC
Organism: Sambucus nigra; assembly: GCA_949130495.1. Classification (NCBI taxonomy): domain Eukaryota; kingdom Viridiplantae; phylum Streptophyta; class Magnoliopsida; order Dipsacales; family Adoxaceae; genus Sambucus; species Sambucus nigra. The sequence goes on along the minus strand of OX422209.1, from coordinate 640,964,477 downwards.
TCGCCGAAAAATGATGAAACTCACCGAAAAATTCAAACCAGAAGGAAAAAGCAAAGAAAATAAAGGGGAGAAGATACCTGGAGATGAAACGACAAGGGGAAGTGAAGAAAATTCGAGAAAAGCCACCAACAAAGGCCTCTGCAGTAGAATCTTGTTCGAAATGCCTTTTAGAGACAGAGTTGCAGGAACAAAATTTTCCAGGAAAGAGAAGAAATGAAGAAGAAGGAGGGAAAGAGGGTTCAAAACCCTTAAATACATAGGCACGTTTCCCAAGGCCCATCATTGCCTTGGGAACCCCAAAGGGAGGCTAACAGCACACGCCTACCAAGCAAGCATACTTCAGCATTGGAGAAGTGTCAAACAAATATTGGCTCGTCATAGACAGGCCTCGTGGTGTGATAATCCCCTAGTCACCTGCTCTCACATATGACTAAGGGCTGGGGGGTGATTGATATGCACCAAGTGTGACCTCGGCCCAGAGACACCAACCTCGGTCGAGATAATGGTCGACTCTGTACAAGCCTTGGGCTTGCGATTCCAGCCCTCAGCCATATCAAGGTCGGCCCAGGCCGACACTACCACAAGTTCTCCAAAGGACATCGAATAACCTCGGCCGGATATGGGCCAAGCTCGTAAGAATCCCAAGTAACAACCCCATCATGACATCAGACGGTGCTCCAATCATAAACCTGTCCAGTCTCGACCAGGGCCAACCCTATCCGTTGTCTCGGCCAGGACCGAGCCGAGACTCCTATTGTTCATCCCATATCAAACGAATTAGATTTGTCAACCTCGGCCTCTCCCAGACCGATGTTATGCACCAGTATGGCAGCTGATTATCTATTGACATGTGGATAAGTGATATGCCCTAAGTGTGACCTCTCCCTAGAGACACCAACCTCGACCGAGATGATGGTCAAGATAATGGCCGACTCTGGATAAGCCATAGGCCCGCGATATCAGCCCTCAGCCTTAGTAAGGTCAGCCCAGGCCGACACTACCACCTACATCTTCAATGGACACTACGCGCATCACAGGCATCAACATCATTCTCGTATACCTGGGTATGGCAACCTCGGCCGAGTGCAGGCCGAGGTGATAAGAAGCCCTAGTAAAATCCATCATGGAATCAGCTCAACCTCGGCTGAGGCTGACCCCAGCATACTGTCTCGGCTGAGATCAGGCCGAGACTCCTATGGCACATCTCGGATTGAACGAATATCAAGCCTTTACAACTCGGCCTCTCCCAGGCCGAGGTCATGCACTAATATGGTAGCCGAGCATCTGTTGACATTTGGATCAGGACACGTGGGAAAAAATCAATTGTAACAAGATTATTCTCCACACGTGGGGAGAATATGTCGTCATCATTCCTTACATGTGGCAGTGACAGGTAGCTTCCCTCTATTGGTGAGGCTTACACACATGTGTATATCACTTGCATGGGGGTGCACTACTCCCCCTAAGTACTATATATGTAAAGGTCATCATCTACCTTGAGAGGGATCCAGAATTAGTAACCCTAGCTAAAACTCTGTTCAAATACACAATAGAGAGAGAAAGCTTGAGAGATTGTATCTATGGCCATTAGAGCCCTCATACAGTGATACACATCATACACTTGCACAGTGGATGTAGGCCAGATTGGATGAACCACTTACATCCTGGTGTTGATTCCTCTTCTCCTCACCTCCTTCTATTAAATGTGTATATACTCCTAGGATGCCATTGTTAACATTAAATTGAGCTCACAAACACCTTGAAGGGTGGTGCTATTTTCAGGCATCATCATTTTGGCGCCGTCTGTGGGAAACAAGAAGCTATCTCTTCCTCCTTCTTCAGCTTAACCTCACTGGAGACTCTGGTGGTGAACCAGGCATCACCCCTTGCGTGGAGCTGTTTCACCATTGAAAGAGGTCTTGTAAGGTACTAAGCTCACTTGTTACCCAAGATCTTTATTGTTGACACATGGCACCAGAATTACCACCGCCTCTTCCGCCACCCGGAGGGGGAGGGCCCAGTTCCAGCCAGGCACCGCCCCAGTCCGAAATGGCGGAAGTGGCTGCAGCCTTAAAATCTTTGGTTGCAACGCAGCAGGCAATGAAGGAGCAATTCGAACAGCTCAGCCAAACTATGATGAGGCCACCTGGAGTCTCACCGGATATGATCACTCCGGTGGCTGTTCAGCCTCAACCGAATGCCAGGGGACCACCCCAGGCACCAATGAAGGATCATCCTGTTCGGAGGCAAGGAAACCCTTGTTCGGAGGACAGGTATGACGATCTAGAGGCGGAAGAGTCCCCCGAAAATTATTGGGAGCCGTATGAGGTGTCGAATAATACAGTACGACCTCTTCAGCAGAGTCAAGGATGTATTGGCCGAAGAGATGAAGAGGCTCAAAAGAGAGGGTCAGCTTTCGATCGGTTGAGCAGAGGATCAACCTTCGAATGGTTGGGTCCAGTGAATGACTTAAGACACAGGTTATCCAGGTCCAGGAGTGATGTTGGCTCGCAAAGAGGGGACAAACCAGGTCGGCCTAGCCAAGGCCGACCCTGTGACAGAAGTGGCAGAGAGAAGGAAGAGGTCAATAGCTGACGCTGTGTTGCAGCGGGGGAACCCTCAATTCATCCCATCGAAGTGGCTGGGGACAACCTCGGCCAGGTCGAGGGCGGAAGACCATGGAACGACTCCATCCAGCGCCTCGAGGAGAAGATAGGAGACCTCATTAAAAGTAGGGATCCATTGCAAAGGGGTTACTCAGAGGGCTCACCATTTGTGGCTAGGATAGTGAGCTTCCCAACCCCAGCTAAGTTCGAGCCTCCAGTGGTGTCTCCCAAGTATGACGGCAACACCAACCCAGTACACCACATTGAGATGTATCAATCGGCAGCAGACATCTACTCCATTCCTGATGAGATGAAGTGCAGGGCCTTCTCTGGGACCCTGACAGGGGCAGCACACAACTGGTTTACCTCCCTTCCAAAAAAACTCCATTGAGAATTTCAAAGGATTGGCTGAACGATTCATCCATAACTTCTGCTTTGGGATGAGACCCCAAAAGAAGACCACTCACCTGCTGTATGTCAAGCAGGGCAAGGATGAGAGCTTAAGGGACTACATAGCCAGGTTCAACAAAGAGAAGTTGGAAGTTGAGGGAAGCTGCTATGGAAGCTGGCGGAAGACCCCCCAAGGTCCATGGCGGAACTCCTGGCAACTGCGGGGAAAATAATGAATGCGGAAGAGGCAATGGCCGCCAAATATGAGGATGAGAATCGCGGTAGCAACGGAAATTCCCAGAAGAAGAAAGATGGGAAGAATAGATCGGGTGATGACAAGTTCGCCCACTATACTCCTTTAACTGTGAGCTGTGAGCACATCCTCAATGAGATTAAGAATGACAGAACCCTGAGGTGGCCAGAAAAGCTGAAGGCCCCACCACACAAGAGGAACAAAAACCTGTGATGTGAGTTTCACCAAGATCATGGTCACATCACAGATAGATGCTTCGCTTTAAAAGATGAGATTGAAAAGATGCTAAAATCTGGAAAGCTGAGGAAATACGTGGATGGTAAGGCTCCTAGGGGTGGAAGAGATGACCCCAAGAAAAGGAGAAATGACAGATGCCGTGACATCCCAGCGCGAAGGGACGATGACTCAGAAGGCGATGATGAAGATGATCCGGATCTTCCACCAAAGGACGATAACACCCCAGTTAAGAGGGTTGGTATGATCTCGTTCGGCGTTGGCACAATATGCGGAGGATTGGCAGGTGGGGGATCTGAGGTAGCTGATAGGAAGGCCTATATAGCAGAAGCCAAATCAGTGGCTAAGCTTGAGGTTGTGAATCTAACGTCTTCAGACACAGTGCAGAAGAGGAAGAAGGTGGATATGAACACCCTCGTGGTTGGGTTCTCCAGACTCGACTTCAGAGATATTTTAGCCCCCAATGATGACCCCTTGGTCATAACGACAAGGGTGCATGGATGTGAGGTGCAGAGGATCCTCGTAGATGGGGGAAGTTCCGCAGATGTGATGTTTTGGCCATGCTTCAGGAGCTTGGGTCTTAGTAGAGCAAGACTGGTACCCTACCACCACCCCCTGATAGGCTTTAGTGGGGAAAAGGTTCACCCCTTGGGCATGTATGAGATGGATGTACGGATGGGTGATGAGTGGCCTAAGAGGTTAACCAAGAAGATTAATTTCTTCGTATTGGACGAGAGTGTCTTCTCGGCCTATAACCTCATCATAGGAAGGGTGGCCCTTAAGGAGTTCGAGACTGTGCCATCGACGGTCCACCAGATGCTAAAATTCCCGACCCCTTATGGGGTAGGGGAAGTGAGAGGTGACCAGACCACAGCTCGAGAATGTTACTTCAACTCGGCCGAAGAGAGAGAGGCCCATAAGAGGGCCACCACCACTTATAGCATTGATACTCTTGATCCGAGAGACGAAACGAAGTTGAAGAAGGGAGAGGCCGCGAAAGAGGTAGAATCCATAGTCCTCAACGAGGACGAACCGAAAAAAACCGTCTAGGTCAGCAAAGCCCTTAATTCGGAAGTCAAGGAAGAGCTGATAAACTTCCTCAGGAGGAGGAAGAGTGTCTTCGCATGGAGCCACGCAGACATGCCTGGCATCGACCCTGAGGTGATGAGTCACAAGCTCAACGTAAACAATGATGCCAGGCCCATTAAGCAGAGACGAAGAGTCTACTCCAGGGAGAAATATGACGTCATCCGGGAAGAGGTTAAAAAATTAGAAAAGGCTGAGTTCATAAGAGAAGTCACATATCCGGAGTGGCTATCAAATGCAGTCATCATGCCCAAGGCCAATGGGAATTCGAGAATGTGTGTCGATTTCACTGACCTGAACAGGTCTTGTCCAAAATACAGCTATCCCTTACCTCGGATAGATCAGATGGTGGATGACACAGTAGGACATGAGCTCATGAGCATCATGGATGCGTATTCAGGCTATAACCAAATCTTCATGGATGTTGGAGACTCGGAGAAGACAACCTTCATTACCGACAAAGGGACGTACTGCTACAAGGTAATGTCCTTCGGTCTGAAAAATATAGGGGCAACGTACCAACGTCTGGTAAATAAGATGTTTGAAGAGCAAATAGGTAAGACTATGGAGGTGTATGTAGATGATATGCTAATAAAAAGCTTGAAAGCTTGCACCCATGTAGCAGACCTTGAGAAGACCTTCGATGTAATGGTCTCATACAGAATGAAGCTCAATCCGATGAAATGTGTCTTCGGAGTAGGAGCTGGGAAGTTCCTAGGATTTATCATCAACCAAAGGGGGATTGAAGCAAACCCTGATAAAATCAAGGCATTGCTTGACGTGAAGACTCCTAGGAGTATCAAGGATGTCCAAAGACTCACAGGGAGAGTGGCTGCGCTTAACAGATTTGTCTTTAGGGCAACGAATAAGTGTCTTCCATTCTTTAAAGTTATAAGAAAGGCCTTCCAGTGGGACGAAGAGTGTGAGAAAGACTTCAACCAACTCAAGTCTTACTTGGGGTCACCCTTATTGCTATCTCGACCCATCGTAGGAGAAAAGCTGTATGTGTATCTGGCAGTCTCTGAGTCAGCCATCAGCGCGGCTATAATACGGGAAGACGATGGGATCCAAAGGCCTGTGTATTTCAACAGTAAGGCCCTTCAAGTGGTTGAGCAAATTTATCCACGCATGGAAAAGTTAGCCTATGCTCTGATACACGCCTCAAGGAAAATGAAGCCTTACTTCCAAGCTCACTCCATGGTAGTCCTCACCGACTCCCCACTAAGGCAGGTCTTGCATAAACCTGAGAAATCTGGGAGATTGATGACCTGGGCCATTGAGTTAGGGGAGTATGATCTTACCTACCAGCCTAGGGCAGCCATCAAAGGGCAGGCCCTCGCGGACTTTATTGCAGAATTCACATGGGAAGAGGCCGAGACAGAGAAAGGCCTGGGGGAAGACGAAGGGACAACCCACGGTGTCTTCCGAAGTTTGGAAGATATGACACCAAACGTCTTCCGAAATCAGGAAGAGGTCACCTCAGGTAAGATCCGGGGTAGAGTGGAAGAAAACGAAGAGGATCGATACCTCTTTAAGAAATGAGTCATGGCAGAAGGGGTCTTCTCATCAGATACAGACATCTGGAGCCTCTTCATTGATGGCTCTTCCTGGGACAGTGGAAGCGGTGCGGGGCTGATACTCTCGGCTCTAGATGGCACCAACATTGAATACGCCCTAAGATTCAACTTTCAGGCCTCAAACAACGAGTTCGAATATGAGTCCATGATGGCAGGACTCTTATTGGCGAAAACTCTTCGCGTAAAGCGACTCCTACTCCACAGCGACTCAAGGTTAGTTATCAATCAAGTATTGGGAGTCTATGAGGCCAAAGATGAAAGGATGGCGAAGTACCTGAAGAGAGTAAGAAAGATGTTGGAATATTTTGAAGAGGCAAAATTAAAGAGAGTGCCTCGACAGAGTAATGGTCACGCGGATGCATTGGCAAGGCTGGCCTCGGTAATAAAGACAGATATTAGAAGGACTGTTCCGATCGAGGTCTTGGGAAAGCCAACCATCGAAGAAGAAGAGGTGTGCAACCCCTGTCAAAATTTGAACCCTGGGGACTCATGGATTGACCCTCTCGTTAGGTATATTAGAGAGGGAGAGCTACCCGAGTCCAAGTTGGAAGGGAAAAAATTGAGATATAGGGCTGCCAAGTTCACAGTGATAGGAGACGTCTTGTACAAAAAGGGATTTCTATTGCCCCTTCTCAGATGTGTACATCCCGCGGAAGTTCCCCGGGTCTTAGAAGAGGTTCATGAGGGTTATTTCTCCAGCCACATAGGAGGAAGACCCTTGTCCAAAAGAATCATCACACAGGGGTACTGGTGGCCAACCTTGTCCAAGGACGCTGCAGCTTACGTAAAGAGATATGATAAATGTCAGAGATTCACAACTATTCCTCATCAACCTCATCAGCCTATGACGTCAATAACCTCTCTATGGCCATTTGTGGTATGGGGGATTGACTTAGTAGGCCCCCTACCAAGAGCTGCTAACAATTATAGATTCTTGATAGTTGCCATCGACTACTTCTCGAAATGGGTGGAGGCAGAACCGATGATAACGATCACAGAGCAGAAGACCTTCCAGTTCATCTGGAGGAACATCATATGCAGATATGACCTACCAAACACACTCATCTCAGACAATGGGACTCAGTTCAAGAACTCCTCTCTAGAGAAATACTGCCTAAGAGTTGGGATAAAACAGTTCTTCTCATCTCCTGGCCGCCCTCAGGCGAACGGTCAGACCGAGGTTACGAACAGAACAATCCTTGATGGTGTCAAGAAGAGGTTAAAAGATGCGAAGGGAAGATGGACTGAAGAGGTCTACGCTGTGCTATGGGCCTACAGAACAACGGCTAGGACACCTACAGGAGAAACCCCGTTCATGCTAGCATACGGTTCAGAGGCTGTCATACCTACTGAAGTAGGACTCCCAACTCATAGGGTACAGAACTATGACCCTGATAAAAATGGGGAAGAAAGGAGGCTAGACTTAGACCTGATTGAAGAGATAAGAGAAGACGCTGAGATCAGACAAGCAACCTACCAACAGAGGGTAGCAAAATTCTACAACCAGAGGGTGAAGCCAAGACCCATTGCAGTGGGAAACCTAGTGCTGAAAAAGACCCTACAGAAGGCAAACAAGCTTCACCCAAATTGGCATGCACCCTACAAAGTGACAGAAGAGGTTGTGCCTGGCACCTACAGGCTAGAAAACCTAGAAGGAGAACCCTTTGCTAACCCGTGGAATGCTGATCACCTAAAGAAATATTACCTATGATGTAGTATAGAGATTGTATATGTACCATCTTATTGGGAAGAGGTTATTAATAAAAGATCAGTTCCTATGACAGCTCTTACTTCATTCTTACATCAGAAATTATGAGGATAATATCTTAGGTGATGACCTCAGACCTCCATAACATCACTCGGTGGTGACGAGGTCTGAGCTCAGACACCTTAGTAGATGACCTCAGACCCTTAACATCATTAATTTGGTGAGATTAATTATGGGGATAACATCCTAGATAAGGACCTCAGACCTCCATAACATCACTCGGTGGTGGCGAGGTCTGAGCTCAGACACTTTAGTAGATGACCTCAGACCCTTAACATCATTAATTTGGTGAGATTAATTATGAGGATAACATCTTAGGTGATGACCTCAGACCACCATAACATCACTCGGTGGTGATGAGGTCTGAGCTCAGACACCTTAGTAGATGACCTCAGACCCTTAACATCATTAATTTGGTGAGATTAATTATGAGGATAACATCTTAGGTGATGAACTCAGACCTTCATAACATCACTCGGTGGTGACGAGGACTGAGCTCAGACACCTTAGTCGATAACCTCAGACCCTTAACATCATTAATTTGTTGAGATTAATTATGAGGATAACATCTTAGGTGATGACCTCAGACCTTCATAACATCACTCGGTGGTGACGAGGTCTGAGCTCAGACACCTTAGTAGATGACCTCAGACTCTTAACATCATTAATTTGGTGATATTAATTATGAGGATAACATCTTAGGTGATGACCTCAGACCTTCATAACATCACTCGGTGGTGACGAGGTCTGAGCTCAGACACCTTAGTAGATGACCTCAGACTCTTAACATCATTAATTTGGTGATATTAATTATGGGGATAACATCCTAGATAAGGACCTCAGACCCTAATGACAATCCAGTGGTGAAGAGGTCTGAGGTCAGGATTATTGATTGAGCATAAACAAGATATCATTGCAACAAAATAATAGAAGAGATCATATGGCATTCAGTAAAGTTAAGTGAAGACAGCCCTCCTCAGAGGTTGATGTATATAGAAACAACAAATATTCAGCAATTAGAAAAAGTTCTATGGTGTTACAAGTTATAAACATTGACTGAAAAATCCTAAAGGTTTGGGGGGGGGGGGAACATTAACATCCTCGGCCTGATTGGCTTGATCCGCATTAGTCACCTCGGCCGCATCATCAGGATGGTCTGCCCCTTCGACCTCGGTCCCTCCTAAAGTAGCAGTCTCAGCAGGAGCAGCAGCCTCGTCCTCCACCTCTTGAAGAGCCTGTGCAAACTGGGGGTCAGCAAAGACGAGACCCACAAAGTCAAAGGCCTTTAAAGTACCGACCTCCCTCTCCCTAACTTCAGCCCATTTGGTAGTGGACTTGATACCTCTTTCAAGATATTCAAAGCCAAAACCCATGAACTCGTCAGCGGCTTTGTAGTCAGAAATTATTTTCTCTGAGGCGTCTTCAAGGGCAGCCTTGACAGCCGAGTTAAACTTCTGCTGCAGAACGTCATCTTTGGTCTTCAGGGCTTTGGCATGATCTTTGGCGAGCTGAGAGATGTCTTTCTCCAACCCCTTCACCTTATTCTCAGAGTTTTGCAACTTTGATTTCAGACGATCGATCTCGTCATTTAGGGCGCTCTGAACCTTCTCGGCCTCTTGCCCCTTCTGGATGAGGGGCAATTTCCTCAGAGTCCAGTTTGATAAGTGGTGCATAGCAGCCACTCCTTGCACATTTTATGAGGAGGTTAAGCTAAAGAAAAATCAGATGTTATACTTAAAGAATTTCAGAGGAAAGATCAAGACATAACTGAACGGCTCTGTGAAGGCCGAACTCCACCAGCAACGGGGTCTCCAGAGACCTTAAAAAGCACTTGTCAGCCTCTGTCATTGCAGAGCCGATGGCGTCAAGGGCCTGCAAACTGTGGCCGACAATGCTATCAGATAACTTCAGCTGATCAAGGCGGGCCGACAGGGCATCGACCGAGGAGATTGGAATTGCAGCATCAATGTCCTTCTTCGGTCTCAAGGTCGGCCTATGATCCTCAGGGGCATGGCCTTATGGGGCCCTCTTCTTTGAGGCCTTGGATTTTGATGTAGAGGGAGCTGGGGGAGGAGCGTTCAGGCCGGCCTTTTTGGCAAGTCTCGCTAAACTAGGTGCAGCCATCTCCCACAGCTCGTCTGAGATGCCTTGTGGTCGCTCTACAAAAGTTAAAAGATATGGGTTAGAGATCAGATATGAATGAGTTCAGAGGTTTCACTTAAAATAAAAATTCTTACCAAAGTCAACAAGGGGACTTCCACCTAGGCCCGTCCCCGAGAGATAATGGGGGGTAAGCAAATGTTTGAACCTAACAAAAAGACCATGTGCCCCTTGGTCTTGCAGGGCTTTCACCTTCTTGTAATTCTGAAGACTTAGACCAGGGTCGGCCCTGGCAGACATCGAGACCTTACCCCATTTGAGGGGTATCCTTGGCTCAAGTGTGGACGAGGGAACGCATGGGCTAAATTCCCATGGTCCAGAGGCGAAGAAATAGCGGGGCTTCCAGTTATGGTTTGAGGTCTGAGTTATCTGGAGGATTTTCTTCTCAGGCCTCCAAGCTACAAAATGATAGTAGCTCGGATGGTTTTTGGCTGAGGTTGGGACATAACAACCAACGAAGACCTGAACTGGGAGGTCAGAGTGGTGGACTGCCCTCCATAAGGTAATGGCCCCTATGATGACTCTCCAGGCATTGGGGGACAGCTGTGAGGGGGACAAATTGATATAGGAGAGAATGGACTTGATAATGGGATGGATGGGTAGGCGAATCCCTAACTTAAACATCTGCTCATACAAGCAGATTTCTCCGTCTCGGCCGTGATAAGCCCTCTCATTCCTCAGAGGTCTCCTTAATTTTATGGAAGGACTAATGGAGTATAAATATATGAAGTAGAGAAGATCCACCTCAGTTACCGTGCTCTCGAACTCGGTCACCTCAGAGACATCGACATCGCTTTCAGCATCTTCATCATCATCAAGCTCAACGTCGGCTGGAGCAGATGTAGATGGGTTACTGGCAAATCTCTGAGCGAACTCTGCCTCTGTGACGGCCGACAAAGGGATGGCGTCAAGTATGGGTGGTACATCCACACTTGGCTCAACAATTTTAACCCCCGAAGAAGAGGCTGAGTTGCTTGAGCCATTATGAGATGAGGCTCGACTGGAGACCTAGGCCTGATCAGGGGCCTGACCAGGCCGAGGTGTGAAGTCCATGGCCTCCTGAAATGAGTCCACAGACATAGGGTCTGAAGTGGAAGATTCAGACTTAGACATCGGTATGGGTTCGGCAGGGACCTCTGTCTGATAGAAGAACTCTGGGGGATCAAGATATATCACCTTAAGAGGTGGGGGAAAGATAGGTCTAAGGGGAAATTCTTGCGACCTACAAGCCTCCTCTTGTGCCCTTTCTATTTGCCTAATCTTTTCTAGGGTCTTCTCTGTAAGAGAGGGGAAATCCTCAAGAAGCTGGTATAAAGGTCTGAGCATCAGAGGCCGATCCTAAACTTGGGAATAACTTCTAAAACTACAAACATGATTGGCTTGCAAAATAAAGAAATCTAAAGATCAAACTTATAAGGTTAAGGCGAATACTGTTCGCCTGAAACTATGGAGCTCGCCGAAAAATGATGAACTCGCCTGAAAATGCAAACCAAAAACGAAAAACAAAGGAAATGGAAGGGAGAAAGTACCTGGAAATGAAACGATGAGGGCAAATGAAGAAAATTCGTGAAAAAACCAACAAATGCCTCTGCAGTAGAGCCTTGATTAGAAGTGCTTTAGAGAGAGAAATGGTGAGAAGGAATCGTGCGCAGGAGAGAAGAAGTGAAGAAGAAGGAGGGAAAAGGGTTTTGAAACCCTTAAATACATGGGCCCGTTTCCCAAGGCCCATCATTACATTGGGAGCCCCAAAGGGCGGCTGACAGCACACGCCTACCAAGAGAGTATGCTCCAATAATGGACAAGTGTCAAGCAAGTACTGGTTCGTAAGAAGACAGGCCTCGGATGCATACTAATCCCCTAGTCACCTTCCCTTATACATGACTAAGGGCTGGGGGGTAATTGATATGCCCTAAGTGTGACCTCGGCCTAGAGACACCAATCTTGGCCGAGATGATGGCTGAGATAATAGCCGAATCTGGATAATCCATGGGCCCGCGATATCAGCCCTCGGCCTTAGTAAGGTCGGCCCAGGCCGACACTACCACCTACATCTTCAATGGACACTATGCGCATCACATGCATCAACAGCATTCTCGTATACCTGGGTATGGCAACCTCGGCAGAGTGTAGGCCGAGGTGACAAGAATCCCTAGTAAACTCCATCATGGAATCAGCTCAACCTCGGCTGAGGCCGACCCCAGCAGACTGTCTCGGCTGAGATCAGGCCGAGACTCCTATGGCACATCTCGGATTGAACGAATATCAAGCCTTTACAACTCGGCCTCTCCCAGGCCGAGGTCATGCACCAATATGGCAGCCGAGCATCTGTTGACATTTGGATAAGGACACGCGGGAACAAATCAGTTGTAACAAGATTATTCTCCACACGTGGGGAGAATATTTCGTCATCATTCCTTACATGTGGCAGTGGCAGTGGCAGGTGGCTTCCCCCTATTGGTGAGGCTTACACACATGTGTATATTACATGCATGGGGGTGCACTACTCCCCCTAAGTACTATATATATAAAGGTCATCCTCTACCTTGAGAGGGATCCAGAATTAGTAACCCTAGCTAAAACTCTGTTCAAATACACAGTAGAGAGAGAAAGCTTGAGAGATTGTATCTATGGCCATTAGAGCCCTCATACAGTGATACACATCATACACTTGCACAATGGATGTAGGCCAGATTGGCTGAACCACTTACATCCTGGTGTTGATTCCTCTTCTCCTCACCTCATTCTACTAAATGTGTATATACTCCTAGGCTGCCATTGTTAACATTAAATTTGGCTCACAAACACCTTGAAGGGTGGTGCTATTTTTAGGCATCATCAATAAGGACACGTGGACACGAATCAGTTGTAATAAGATTATTCCCCACACGTGAGGAGAATATTTCATCATCATTCTTTACATGTGACAGTGACAGGTGGCTCTCCCACATTGGTGAGGCTAACACACACATGCAAACCTCATGCATGGAGGGTATACTACACCCCCTAGGAACTATATATAGAGGTCACCCCTACTTTGTAAAGGATCCAATATCAGTAACCCTAGCTAAAACTCTGTTCAAATACACAGTAGAGAGAGAAAGCTTGAGAGATTGTATCTATGGCCATTAGAGCCCTCATACAGTGATACACATCATACACTTGCACAGTGGACGTAGGCCTGATTGGCTGAACCACTTACATAACTGTGTTCATCCTCTTCTCCTCATCACAATCTCTTATATATATATATATATATATATATATATATATATATATATATACATACAGTATACCCTCATGCTGCCATTGTTAACATTGAACTAAGATCATAAACACCTTAAAGGGTGGTGCTGTTCCAAGCATCATCATTTTGGCGCCGTCTGTGGGAACGAGAAACTATCTCTTCCTCTTCTTCAGCTTAACCTCACCGGAGACTCTGGTGGTGAACCAGGCACCGCCCCTTGCGTGGAGCTGTTTCACAATTGAAAGAGGTTCCTTAAGGTATTAAGCTCACTTGCTACTCAAGCTCTTTATTGTTAACATATGGCACCAGAATTACCACCGCCTCTTCCACCGCCCGGAGGAGGAGGGCCCAGTTCCAGCCAGGCACCGCCTCAGTCTGAAATGGCGGAAGTGGCTGCAACCTTAAAATCTTTGGCTGCAACGCAACAAGCAATGAAGGAGCAATTCGAACAGCTCAGCCAAACTATGATGAGGCCACCTGGAGTCTCACCGGATATGATCACTCCGGCGACAGTTCAGCCTCATCCCAACGCCAGAGGACCACCCCAGGCACCGATGAAGGATCAACCTGCACCCCAGCGGAGAAGGGATGTTGCTGACCCTAGGCGCTTGCGCCTGGGGAGGCAAGGAAACCCTTGCCCAGAGGACAGGTATGACGATCTAGAGGCGGAGGAGGCGCCGGAAGACTGCTGGGAGCCGTATGAGGTGTCGAATAACACCGTATGACCCCTTCGACAGAGTCAAGGATGTGTCGGCCGAAGAGATGAAGAGGCTCAGAAGAGAGGGTTAGATTTTGATCGGTTGAGCAGAGGATCGGCCTTTGAGAGGTTGGGTCTAGTGAATGACCTAAGACACAAGTTATCCAGGTCCAGGAGTGCTGTCGGCTCGTAAAGAGGAGACAGACCAGGTCGGCCTGACCAAGGCTGACCCTGTGACAGAAGAGGCAGAGAATAGAAAGAGGTCAATAGCTGACGTTGTGCTGCATCAGGGGAACCCTCGGTCCATCCTATGGAAGTGGCTGGGGATAACCTCGGCCAGGTCGAGGGCGGAAGACCATGGAATGACTCCATCTAATGCCTCGAGGAGAAGATAGGAGACCTCATTAAAAGTAGAGATCCATTGCATAGGGGTTACTCATAAGGCTCACCGTTTGTGGCTAGGATAGTGAGCTTCCCAACCCCAGCTAAGTTCAAACCTCCTGTGGTGTCTCCCAAGTATGATGGCAACACCAACCCAGTACACCACATAGTTATGTATCAGTCGGCAGCAGACATCTACTCGATACCTGATGAGATGAAGTGTAGAGCCTTCTCTGGGACCTTAACATGGGCAGCACACAGTTGGTTTACCTCCCTTCTGAAGAACTCGATTGAGAACTTCAAAGGCTTGGCTGAACGGTTCATCCATAACTTATGCTTTGGGGTGAGACCTCAAAAGAAGACCACTCACCTGCTGTATGTCAATCAGGGCAAGGATGAGAGCCTAAGGGATTATATATCCAGGTTCAACAAAGAGAAGTTAGAGGTCGAGGACTATGAAGAGAATATAGCCATGTCTGCCCTCATAGGGGGTCTACAGAAAGGGAAGCTGTTTTGGAAATTGGCGGAAGACCCTCCTAGGTCTATGGCAGAACTCCTGGCAACCGCGGGGAAAATAATGAATGCGGAAGAGGCAATGGCCCCCAAGTATGAGGATGAAAACCGTGGTGGTAGTGGAAAGTCCCAAAAGAAGAAAGATGGGAAAAAGAGGTCGGGAGATGATAAATTCTCCCACTATAATCCTCTGACTGTGAGTTATGAACACATCCTCAATGAGATTAAGAATGACAGAACTCTGAGATGGATAGAGAAGCGAAGAGCCCCACCACATAAGAGGAACAAAAACCTATGGTGCGAGTTCCACCAAGATCATGGTCATGTCACGGATAAATGCTTCGCTTTGAAAGATGAGATTGAAAAGATGTTAAAATATGGAGAGCTGAGGAAGTACGTGGATGGTAAGGCTCCTAAGGGTGGAAGAGATGACCCTAAGAAAAGGAGAAATGACAGATGCCGTAACAACGTCCCAGCGCGAAGAGACGATGACTCAGAAGCAGATGATGAAGACGATCCAGATCTTCCACCGAAAGATGATAACACCCCGGTGAAGAGGGTTGGTATGATCTCGTTTGGTGTAGATACCATATGTGGAGGATTTGTAGGAGGTGGCTCTGAAATAGCTGATAGGAAGGCTCATGCGGCAGAGGCCAAGTCGGTGGCCAAACTTGAAGTTGTGAATCTAACGTCTTCCGATACAGCACATAAGAGGAAGAAGGTTGACATGGACACCCTTGTAGTTGGATTCTCCAAACTCGACTTCAAGGGTATCACAGCCCCCCAGGATGACCCTTTGGTCATAACGACGAGGGTGCATGGGTACGAGGTGCAGAGGATCCTCGTAGATGGGGGAGCTCGGCAGATGTGATGTTCTGGCCTTGCTTCAAGAGCTTAGGCCTTAGTAGAGCAAGACTGGTACCCTATCACCACCCCCTGATAGGCTTCAGTGGGGAAACGGTTCACCCTTTGGGCATGTATGAGATGGACGTACGGATGGGTGACGAGTGGCCTAAGAGGTTGACCACGAAGATCAATTTCTTCATAATGGATGAGAGTGTCTTCTCGGCCTATAACCTCATTATAGGAAGAGTGGCCCTTAAGGAGTTCGAGGCTGTACCATCGACGGTCCATCAGATGCTAAAATTCCTGACCCCCTATGGGGTAGGGGAAGTGCAAGGTGACCAAGTTATAGCTTGCACCCATGTAGCAGACCTTGAGAAGACCTTCGATGTTATGGACTCATACAGAATGAAACTCAACCCGGTGAAATGTGTCTTCTGAGTAGGAGCCGGGAAATTCTTGGGATTCATCGTCAACCAGAGAGGAATTGAAGCAAACCCTGAGAAAATCAAGGCATTGCTTGACATGAAGACTCCTAGGAGTATCAAGGATGTCCAAAGACTCACGGGGAGAGTGGCTGCGCTTAACAGATTTATCTCTAGGGCAACGGATAAGTGTCTTCCATTCTTTAAAGTTCTAAGAAAGGCCTTCCAATGGGACTAAGAGTGTGAAAAAGCATTCAACCAACTCAAGTCTTACTTGGGGTCACCCTTATTGCTATCTTGGCCCATCGCAGGAGAAAAGTTGTATGTGTATCTGGAAGTCTCTGAATCATCCATCAGCGCGGCCATAATACGGGAAGACGATGGGATCCAAAGGCCTGTATATTTCAACAGTAACTCCCTTCAAGGGGCTGAGCAAATTACCCACGCATGGAAAAGTTGGCCTATGCTCTGATACACGCTTCAAGGAAAATGAAGCCTTACTTCCAAGCTCACTCCCTGGTAGTCCTCACTGACTCCCCACTAAGGTAGGTCCTGCATAAACTTGAGAAGTCCGGGAGACTGATGACCAGGGCCATCGAGTTAGGAGAGTATGATCTTACCTACCAACCTAGGACAGCCATCATAGGGCAGGCCCTCACGGACTTTATTGCAGAGTTAACCTGGGAAAAGGCCGAGACAGAGAAAGGCCTGGGGGAGGTCGAAGAGACAAATCGTGGTGTCTTTAAAAATTCGGAAGAGAC
Organism: Sambucus nigra; assembly: GCA_949130495.1. Taxonomy (NCBI): domain Eukaryota; kingdom Viridiplantae; phylum Streptophyta; class Magnoliopsida; order Dipsacales; family Adoxaceae; genus Sambucus; species Sambucus nigra. The sequence goes on along the minus strand of OX422209.1, from coordinate 640,947,539 downwards.
GACACCAAATGTCTTCCGAGATCTGGAAGAGGTCACCTCAGGCAAGGTCCGGGGCAGAGTGGAAGAAAACGAAGAAAATCGGTACCTCTTCAAGCAGGGAGCATGAAGGAAGGGGTCTTCTCATCAGATACAGACGTTTCCTGCGATAATGGAAGCGGTGCGGGGCTAATACTCTCGGCTCTAGATGGCGCCAACATTGAATATGCCTTGAGATTCAACTTCCAGGCCTCAAATAACGAGTCCAAGTATGAGGCCATGATAGCAGGTCTATTATTGGTAAAGACTCTTTACGTAAAGCGACTCCTACTCCACAGCGACTCAAGGTTAGTAGTCAATCAAGTACTGGGAGTCTATGAGGCCAAGGATGGAAGGATGGCGAAGTACCTGAAGAGTGTGAGAAAGATGTTGGAATATTTTGAAGAGGCAAAAATGAAGAGAGTGCCTCGACAAAGTAACAGTCACGCGGATGCATTGGCAAGGCTGGCCCCGACAACGAAGACAGATGTTAGAAGGACCATTCTAATCGAGGTCTTGGGAAAGGCAACCATCGAGGAAGAAGAGGTATGTAACCCTTGTCACAATTTGAACCTAGGAGACTCATGGATCGACCCACTCATCAGATACATTAGAGAGGGAGATCTACCTAAGTCCAAATTAGAGAGGAGAAAATTGAGATATAGAGCTGCCAAATTCTCTCGCCACATAGGGGGAAGACCATTGGCCAAAAGAATCATCACACAGGGGTACTGGTGGCCAACCTTGTCCAAGGACGCTGCAGAATACGTGAGGAGGTGTGATAAATGTCAAAGATTCGCCACTATTCCCCATCAACCTCATCAGCCTATGACGTTAATCACCTCTCCATGGACATTTGCGGTATGGGGTATTGACTTAGTAGAACCCCTACCAAGAGCTGCTAACAATGATAGATTCTTGATAGTCGCCATCGATTATTTCACAAAGTGGGTGGAGGCAGAACCAATAGTAACAATCACAGAGCAGAAGACCTTCCAGTTTATTTAGAGGAACATCATATGCAGATACGGTCTCCCAAACACTCTCATCTCGGATAATGGAACCCAGTTCAAGAACTCCTCTTTAGAAAAGTACTGCCTAAGAGTTTGGATAAAGCAGTTCTTCTCATCTCCTGGCCGACCTCAAGCAAACGGACAGACCGAGGTCACGAATAGAACAATTCTCGATGGAATCAAAAAGAGGTTAGAGGATGCGAAGGGAAGATGGACTGAAGAGGTCTACGCTGTGTTATGGGCCTACAGAACAACGACAAGGACACCTACAGGAGAAACCCCGTTCATGCTAGCACATGGCTCAGAGGCTTTCATACCAACAGAAGTAGGACTCCCAACTCATAGGGTTCAGACCTATGACCCCGATAAAAATGGGGAAAAGAGGAGGTTAGACCTGGATCTGATTGAAGAAAGAAGAGAATACGCGGAGATCAGACAAGCCGCCTACCAACAGAGGGCAGCGAAATTCTACAACCAGAGGGTGAAGTCAAGACCCATTGCAATAGGAGACCTAGTGCTAAAAAAGACCTTACAGAAAGCAAATAAGCTTCACCCAAACTGGCATGGCCCCAACAGAGTGACAGAAGAGGTTGTGCCTAGCACCTACAGGCTAGAAAACCTAGAAGGAGAACCCTTTGCTAACCCATGGAATGCTGATCACCTAAAGAAATATTACATATGATGTTGCATAGAGTTTGTAAATGTATCATCTTGTTATGAAGAGGTTATTGATAAAAGATCAGTTCTTATGACGACTCTTGCTTCATTCTTATGTCAGAAATTATGAGGATAACATCTTAGGCGATGACCTCAGACCCTCATAACACCATTCAGTTGTGACGAGGTCTGAGCTCAAACACCATAATGGATGACCTCAGACCCTTAACATAATTAATTTGGTGAGATTAATTATGAGGATAACATCTTAGGCGATGACCTCAGACCCTCATAACACCATTCAGTGGTGACGAGGTCTGAGCTCAGACACCATAATGGATGACCTCAGACCCTTAACATCATTAATTTGGTGAGATTAATTCTGAGGATAACATCTTTGGTGATGACCTCAGACCCTCATAACACCACTCAGTGGTAATGAGGTCTGAGCTCAGACACCATAATGGATGTCCTCAGACCCTAATAATACCATTCAGTGGTGACGAGGTCTGAGCTCAGACACCATAACGGATGACCTCAGACCCTTAACATCATTAATTTGGTGAGATTAATTATGAGGATAACATCTTAGGCGATGACCTCAGACCCTCATAACACCATTCAATGGTGACGAGGTCTGAGCTCAGACACCATAATGGATGACCTCAGACCCTTAACATCATTAATTTGGTGAGATTAATTATGAGGATAACATCTTAGGTGATGACCTCAGACCTTCATAACACCATTCAGTGGTGACGAGGTCTGAGATCAGACACCATAATAAATGACCTCAGACCCTTAACATCATTAAGTTGGTGAGGTTAATTGTGAGGACAAAATCTTAGGTGATGACCTAAGACCTTCATAACACCATTCAGTGGTGACGAGGTCTGAGATCAGACACCATAATGGATGACCTCAAACCCTTACCATCATTAATTTGGTGAGATTAATTATGAGAATAACATCCTTGGTGATGACCTCAGACCCTCATAACACCATTCAGTGGTGACGAGGTCTGAGCTCAGACACCATAACGGATGACCTCAGACCCTTAACATCATTAATTTGGTGAGATTAATTATGAGGATAACATCTTAGGCGATGACCTCAGACCCTCATAACACCATTCAGTGGTGACGAGGTCTGAGCTCAGACACCATAATGGATGACCTCAGACCCTTAACATCATTAATTTGGTGAGATTAATTATGAGGATAATATCTTTGGTGATGACCTCAGACCCTCATAACACCACTCAATGGTGACGAGGTATGAGCTTAGACACCATAATGGATGACCTCAGACCCTTAACATCATTAATTTGGTGAGATTAATTATGAGGATAACATCTTAGGCGATGACCTCAGACCCTCATAACACGATTCAGTGGTGACGAGGTCTGAGCTCAGACACCATAACGGATGACCTCAGACCCTTAACATCATTAATTTGGTGAGATTAATTATGAGGATAACATCGTAGGCGATGACCTCAGACCCTCATAACACCATTCAGTGGTGACGAGGTCTGAGCTCAGACACCATAATGGATGACCTCAGACCCTTAACATCATTAATTTGGTGAGATTAATTGTGAGGACAACATCATAGGTGATGACCTCAGACCTTCATAACACCATTCAGAGGTGACGAGGTCTGAGATTAGACACCATAATGGATGACCTCTGACCCTTAACATCATTAATTTGGTGAGATTAATTATGAGGATAACATCTTAGGCGATGACCTTAGAGCCTCATAACACCATTCGGTGGTGACGAGGTCTGAGCTCAGACACCATAATGGATGACCTCAGACCCTTAACATCATTAAGTTGGTGAGGTTAATTGTGAGGACAGCATATTAGGTGATGACCTCAGACCTTCATAACCCCATTCAGTGGTGATGAGGTCTGAGATCAGACACCATAATGGATGACCTCAGACCCTTAACATCATTAATTTGGTGAGATTAATTAAGGATAACATCTTCGGTGATGACCTCAGACCTTTATAACATCACTTAGTGGTGGCGAGGTCTGAGGTCAGGACCACTGATTAAATTTAAAATGAGATATCATTGCAGCAAAGCAGAGAATGAAAAATATTACGTGACATTCTATAAAAGTTATGGTAGTCCCCCTCAGAAGTTTATTTATTCAGAGATAATAGATGTTCAGCGATTACAGACAATAGAAGTTACAAACAATGATAAAAAAATCCTAAGGGTTTGAAGGGGGAATGTTAATGTCCTCGGCCTGATTGTCTTGATCCACATTGGTTACCTCGGTCGCATCATCATGATGGTCTGCCCCTCCAACCTCGGTCCCTTCCAACATAGCAGTCTCGGCAGGAGCGGTAGCCTCTTCCTCAACCTCCTGAAGAGCTTGGGCAACCTCCTGAAGAGCTTGGGCAAATCGAGGATCAGTAAAGCCGAGACCCATGACATCAGAGGCCTTTAAAGTGTCGGCCTCTCTCTCCCTGACGTCAGCCCAATTAATAGTGGCTTTGATACCTCTCTCAAGGTACTCAAAGCCGAAGCCCATGAATTCGTCGGAGTACTTATAGTCAACAATTATCTTCTCGAAAGAATCCTCAAGGGCAGCCCTGACAGCCGAGCTGACCTTCAGCTGCAGAACATCATCCTTAGCCTTCAGAGCTGCAGCGTGATCCTTGCTAAGCTGGGAAATGTCCTTCTCCAGCCCCTTAACTTTCTTCTCAGAGTCCTTCAGCTCAGAATTGAGACGGTCAATCTCTGCATTCAGAGTGCTCCGGACTTTCTCAGCCTCTTGCCCCTTTTGGATGAGGGGAAATTTCCTCAGAGTCCAGTTGGATAAATGGTGCATAGCTACAAGGCCCTGCATATTTTGTGATCATGAGTAAGCTGAAGAAAAATTAGATGATACACTTGAAGAGTTTATGAGGAAAGATCAAGTCATACCTGGATGGCTCTGTGAAGGCCGAACTCAACCAGCAATGGGGTGTCTAGTGACCTGAAGAAGCATTTGTCAGCCTCGATCATTGCAGAGCCGATGGCATCAAGGGCCTGAAGACTGTGGCCGACTATGCTATCAGATAATTTCAACTGGTCCAAACGAGCCGACAGGGCGTCAGCTGAGGAGATGGGGATGGCAGTGTTAGCAGTCTTCTTCTTCGGCCTCTGGTCCTCAGGGGCATGACCTTCTGTATCCCTCTTCTTCGTGGCCTGGCACTTTGATGTAGAGGGAGCTGGGGGAGGAGCGTTTAGACCTGCTTTCTTGGCAAGTCTCATTAAAATGGGTGCAGCCATTTCCCACAGCTCGTCAGAGATATCTTGTGGTCGCTCTGCAAAAGTTAGAAGATCTGGGTTAGAAAATCAGATATGAATGAATTTAGAGGTTCAACTTAAAATAAAAATGCTTACCAAGCTCGGCAAGGGGACTTCCACCTAGACCTGTCCCTGAGAGGTAAATGGGTGTCATCAAATGTTCAAACTTAACGAATAGACCATGTATCCCTTGGTCTTGCAGGGCTTTCACCTTCTAAAGATTTTGAAGACTTAGACTAGGGTTGGCCCTGGCAGACATGGTGACCTTACCCCATTTGAGGGGTATCCTCGGCTCAAGAATGGATGAGGGAACATATGGTCCAAATTCCCATGGTCCAGAGGCGAAGAAATAGCGGGGCTTCCAGTTATGGTTGGAAGTCTGAGTCATCTAAAGAATCTTCTTCTCAGGCTTCCGAGCTACAAAGTGATAGTAGCTCGGATGATTTTTGGCCGAGGAAGGGACATAACAACCAACAAAGACCTGAACTGGGAGGTCAGAGTGGTGGACTGCCCTTCACAAGACTATGGCCCCTATTATGACCCTCCAGGCGTTGGGAGATAGTTGTGAGGGGGCCAAATTGATATAGGAGAGAATGGACTTGATAATGGGATGGATGGGTAGACAAAACCCTAACTTGAACATCTGCTCATACAAGCAGATCTCGCCATCTCGGCCGTCATAAGCCCTCTCTTCCCTCAGAGGTCTTCTAAGCTTTATGGAGGGACTAATGGAATACAGATATCTGAAGCAGAGAAGGTCTACCTCAGTAAATGTGATCTCGATCTCGGCCGCCTCAGAGATGTTGACATCACTCTCGACGTCATCATCATCATCTAGATCAATGTCGGCCGGAGCAGACGTTGATGGGTTGCCCGGGAACCCCTGAGCGAAATCCACCCCGGTGACGGCCGATAGAGGAACGACGTTAAGTATGGGTGGTACATCCTCACTTGGCTCAATAATTTCAACCTCTGAGGAAGAGGCTGAGGTGCTCGAGCTATTATGAGATGAGGCTCGACTGGAGACCTCGGCCTGATCACGGGCCTGATCAGGCCGAGGTGTGAAGTCCATGGCCTCCTAAAAGGAATCCACAGACATGGGGTCTGAGGTAGAAGATTCAGACTCAGACATCGGTATGGGCTCGGCAGGGACCTCTATCTGATAGAAAAACTCTGGGGGATCAGGATATATCACCTTAAGAGGTGGAGGAAAGATAGGTCTAATGGGAAATTCTTGTGACCTACGAGCCTCCTCCTGTGCTCTTTCTATTTGTCTAATATTTTCTAAAGTTTTCTCTCTAAGGGAGGGGAAATCCTCAAGAAGTTGGTATAAGGGTCTGAGCATCAGAGGATGACACTACACTTGGGGAATTTCCTAAACTACAAACAAGACTGGCTGATAAAATAAAGTAATCTAAAGATCAAACTTAGAAGTTTAAAGCAAATACTGTTCGCCTGAAACTATGGTGCTCGCCGGAAAACGATGAAACTCATTGGAAAATTCAAACCAGAAGGAAAAAGCAAAGAAAATGAAGGGGAGAAGATACCTGGAGATGAAACGACAAGGGGAAGTGAAGAAAATTCGAGAAAAACCACCAACAAAGGCCTCTGCAGTAGAATCTTGTTCGAAATGCCTTTTAGAGACAGAGTTGCAGGAACAAAATTTTCCAGGAAAGAGAAGAAATGAAGAAGAAGGAGGGAAAGAGGGTTCAAAAGCCTTAAATACATAGGCACGTTTCCCAAGGCCCATCATTACCTTGGGAGCCCCAAAGGGCGGCTGACAGCACACGCCTACCAAGCAAGCATACTTCAGCATTGGACAAGTGTCAAACAAATATTGGCTCGTCATAGACAGACCTCGGTGGTGTGATAATCCCCTAGTCACCTGCTCTCACATATGACTAAGGGCTGGGGGGTGATTGATATGCCCCAAGTGTGACCTCGGCCCAGAGACACCAACCTCGACCGAGATAATGGCCGACTCTGGACAAGCCTTGGGCTTGTGATTCCAGCCCTCGGACATATCAAGGTCGGCCCAGGCCGACACTACCACAAGTTCTCCAAAGGACATCAGATAACCTTGACCGGATATGGGCTGAGCTCGTAAGAAGCCCAAGTAACAACCCCATCATGACATCAGACGGTGATCCAATCATAAACCTGTCCAGTCTCGGCCAGGGCCGACCCTATCCATTATCTCGGCCAGGACCGAGCCGAGACTCCTATGGTTCATCCCATATCAAGTGAATTAGATTTATCAATCTCGGCCTCTCCCAGGCCGAGGTCATGCACCAGTATGGTAGCCGAGCATCTGTTGACATGTGGATAAGGACACGTGGACACGAATCAGTTGTAACAAGATTATTCCCCACACGTGAGGAGAATATTTCATCATCATTCTTTACATGTGACAGTGACAGATGGCTCTCCCACATTGGTGAGGCTAACACACACATGCAAACCTCGTGCATGGGGGGTATACTACACCCCCTAGGAACTATATATAGAGGTCATCCCCTACCTTGTAAAGGATCCAATATCAGTAACCCTAGCTAAAACTCTGTTCAAATACATAGTAGATAGAGAAAGCTTAAGTGATTGTATCCATGGCCTTTAGATCCCTCATACAATGATACACATCATACACTTGCACAGTGGACGTAGGCCTGATTGGCTGAACCACTTACATAACTGTGTTCATCCTCTTCTCCTCATCACAATCTCTTATATATATATATATACATATACATACAGTATACCCTCATGCTGCCATTGTTAACATTGAACTAAGCTCATAAACACCTTGAAGGGTGGTGCTGTTCCAGGCATCATCAGTCTTAAAAATCCATTTGCACCTGACTCGTTTTTATACTTCTGGAAATTCAACCAACTTGCAAACTTTATGTCATTTGTAAATTTTATTTCTTCATTCATGGAAATAACCCATTTGTCAGAATCATCACTACTTACCAATTTTTTCATAAGGAATCGAATCATCAGTAGTTTATACATTAAATTCGGCCTCTTGAAGGTACACCACATAATCTTCCTAAATTGCCGATATCCTTTCCTTTTGAGATCTTCTTAATGGGACTTCCTGTGTAGCTTTAACATGTTCATTGGTTATAGTCTCATTATGTGGTTGTTCAGTTGGTTGATCATTCACTTGTTGTTCATTGTTATTGATTGGGTCAATGATCGGTTCAATGATAACGTTAGGAAATACAGGTACGTTATGAAATCGAGGTATAGGAATTTATACCCTGACTTCTTGAATGATTACCTACCTTACTTTTTCACTCCTACTAAATTCACCATCATCAATGAATTTAGTGTTTCCAGTATCTATTATTCTAGTTGTATGATTGGGACAGTAGAATTTATACCCCTTTGACTTTTCTGTAAACCTAATGAAATGACAAGATAATGTCCTAGGAAGCAATTTATTTTCTGGAGGGTTATAAATTCTAGCTTATCTGGGCAACCTGTGATACCCCGCCTAATTAAATACCGAGTGATCAGTCCTTTATCAAATTAAAATTAAAGTGTCCGGTTGGTTCATTCTTAGCATCACTGTCGAAAACAATTTTTTTTACTGTCCAGCTAATAATTAATTAAGCAAAGTGTCAAAACATTTTCCCAAATTAATTATACCCAATTAATATATTAATAAATTCCATGCTTTAATATATAAGACAATTCCATTCCACAAGAATAAATACTGAACATGAATTAAGTACTGAAATAATGAGATTGGATAAAACATTCCAGTTCAAAGTCTAAAACCAATAGAATCATAATACTCAATCCAACAGGAAAAGAAAAGCTAAAAGAAAATACAATCTCTGAAATAACTAAGATGGAAACGGGAGACAGATGCCCTAAGTGAAATGTCTGAACTAAGAACCGAACGAAAAGAGATAAGCGTTTTATATCAATAACCTACAGCTTCCACAACAACTGCAGCTCGTCAAATTATCCACGCGTCTAAGTCTGATGGTGAACCTGTGGCTAGACACCTGGTATAATATATATATAACAGAAGAGAAGAGAAATAGAAAAAAACGGGTTAGAGACCGATTTGTAAAAATAATTGTTCTAGCAAATATTTAAAACTGCATTAATGCAATTATTATATGCATATTAGTTCCGACCTCTTGCTTGAGATCCTCACCCCTCTACTAATGTGCACACCTAGATATGTTTATCCCAACCTAGTCATTTGTAATATTCCCAACTAGGTTATTGATATGAATTCCTAAATATATCTCAAGTGAGTAACCCGTATCGCCCATACAATAGGCTAATAATATTCTTTTATGCCAGTTACCTATTTTATATTCACCATTTTGATAGGAGGTCTTTTATTCACTGAAATTACTTTACTTATCCATGCTTATACATTTTCAAATTTCACACATTAGAATCATTCATTCTCCAGTATATTTATATATATACATATAGTCACATCATCCATATATATATATAACCTGTGCCCCTTGGTTAGGACCACTTGGCGCAATGCATACTCTGCTATCGTGTCTCGGTGCATCACTCACTGCATAAAGGAGAATTAGTTCGGTGTCTCTCACGAACCGTAAATATCATAACACAAATATTGGAGGCGAGCATACTCAACATCTAAATGGGTCACGCACATACTTACGCTCCCATTCAACCGTCGAAACAATCCTATGTAATAGATAACACGTATCCAAGTTCATATGCTATGGGTACAAGTCAAATATCCCCCCATCGGGTCACCCATGATAAGACTGTCCACTGTGCGAAACCCCCGCTCAATAGCAAGCAGCATAGGTATGCTATACACATAATAAATCAATACATAGGTATACACACAACCTATTATAATATTAAGGTATTCACACAACTAAGTATCATGTACTATACGTAGTAAGTTCATATGCTCTCGACGTGTTAATAATTATGATTATGATCCCTCTGATAATTTTCTAAGGGTCATTCATCCCACATATGCCTAAGTCTTAAATCACACTTGCCTTAATATATCATCACTTCAAATCTCAGTGTACTTCATTAAAGTTCTTGCATTTCAAGTACCGAAGGATGTCTTCGAGCTCCATAATTCAATTCTAGAAAATACAGCAGGCCGGTCCGAACCTATTAAGGAAAAGTGCTCCGGACCCTTTTTATGAAAAATGATCCAAAACTTTTAAAGAAAAAAAATGATCCGTACCTTTTAATGAAAAACGGTCCAGACCTATTAATAAAAAAGACGATGAGAATTTGGACCTATTAAAAAGCAGTCCGGACCTATACCTGTAAAAAGACATCCCTATCCAGATACGTTCTCTTCACCATTTCAACACCTACAACCTCTACGGATCATTCCCAATCACCGATCAACCATTCTAAATCAACTTCCTAACTTGTATGTATGATTTCCACTAATATAACATCAGTAAATCATCACCCATCGTCATTATAATTCAAAATCCCTAAATTTAGATCATAAGAACCCTAGTTTCCCAATTTTCAATTAAAGAACCTAACCAACCCAGATTTGTTCATCGATATAATTTTCCAATTTCGTGATTAATCCTTTACATACATGAAGGAATTAAACTACTAATCAAATCAGTCCATAATCATAAATTAAACCTCCAATTTTCACCCAATTTCATATATAATTCATGATCAAATTCACTTACACTAACATGAGGATGATTATTGCTAAATGAAAGCAACTAATAAAAAATTGCCTCAAATTTGAATGTCTGATCCACTGGTGTTGTTGGTATAGATGCATTCCTCACTTTCCGAACTACACGATGGTGGTGGCGGTTGTGCAATGTGGTGTTAATTGGCCTTCCTCCTCTGGGATTTGCTCTCCCTCACACTCTGTGGTTCTCTCTTGATTTTGGTGTAACTTAACCCTAATGGAACTCCCGTAACTGATATACTAATTATCTAATTTTCATCCATTTTAATTCCCCAAAAATCAAAATGACAAAACTACCCTTACGGGGTGTCAGTTAGGCCTAAAATTACCCCGGAGTCCAAATAAAATGTCCAGGTAGAGTTTTCTGACTATATCGACATTTTTGAACTCAATGGCGTAATCAAAATTACCGTACGAGTCGTACAAAACTAATTTATCTTTTTATCCCATACAATTAGTCCCGACACGGCTCACACGCCCGTCCTAACTTAAAATACCAAACTGTCGTATTTCGCACTCCGACAATTTATAAAAATTATATAATTCCATATTACATATACCCACACTAATAATCAATTATTTCCATCAATAAGTATTAACTCTTGGCACGCTAGTTGATAATTATTTTAAATTCGAATTAATTAACAATTAAATTTCCCGACCTTTTTAATTTAATTAATCCAATAAGAATAATTAATCCCATAATTATTTAATGTCATGAAAATAAGGGGTATTACATACTTCCCCCCTTAAAATGGAATTTAGTCCCGAAATTCAAAAAAAGTATACCAGGTACAAACAACGTTGTATATATATTGTGCATCACATCGTAGCGCTCCCAAGTAAACTACTCCATACCTCCCATATAGCACGCTATTGGATACCTTTAATAATTAACACTTCACATATGCTTGTTTTAAAATCCAGGTTACCCTGTCACATAGGTTCTTGCTCAAGTCTTATCGTTTAAGTTCCATTGGTAAGTAAATCATTCTTTAGATTCGATCTTGTCTCGTGACAACCGTACACAAGTATATTATTTGTGCCATATATATCTCGCACACATTATATACGATAAGTATTAACTCATCTCCAATCTCAGCAATAATACCTGGTCCCCTGCCTTTAACTAACAAGCAGGAGAACAACAAGGCTTATTGTGCCATACTTCACTTGCACCATGCCCCAAAGTGAACTTTTATGAGCGATTGTACACAAACTCCTCTAGTGTAAGGGACTGCTTGCATCCTCCCCAGAGATTTAAGGGTATCCATATAATTTATTCTCCAATATCTGATTAGTCTACTTATTCTGCCCATTCGTCTGTGGATGATAGGTCGTACTCAACCAGAACTCGGTATCCAAAGCCTCGTAAGCACTTTTCTGAAATCGAAAGGCAAAGATCTTATCCCAATCAAACTCGGTATCAAGGAGTACCCCATATAACCTCACTATCTCGATTATAAAGATCTGCACATACCATCTCGTAGTATGACCAGTCTTAACTGGCATAACGTGATCTACTTCGGTCAATCGATCCATTATTACCCATATAGGATCGTAACCCCCTTCGTGATAAATTCCTTGGGGATACTCTCCCATTACTACTTCAAGATCCCTAACGGATGAAACCTTTACTAGTTTCATGTGGTCCAACCTTTTTCCAACGGACAAGTGACCCATTGCGAAAATGAATTTAGTAATATTTTTCTTCATAAAATCCCATCACCACTGTTGTTTACAACATGGTACATCTTATATTCTCTCAATTGTACCTCTAACCATGATCCATGTGACCATGCCTCACCGCGTGTCACAGGGCCTTCCCTCGTTCTATAATCAGTTTCTCATGAAACGTGAGCCTCTAACAAATCTTACAGAATAAACTTTAACTCCTTAGGCTAAATGTTGTCGAATTCCCACAACAATCACGATCTACTGCCTAATACAATACCATTCTCGTGAGCGTACAATCAAGTCCTAATGTCTCCACTCTTATCTTCATTTACCTTATCCCATACGTTCCGAGCGGAAACAAAATCAAGATTTAATTACCTAGGGCGCCTATACACCCTATGCCTTGTGCATTTTTTCACAAATGAAATATATTCTCACATCATAGTGGAATTATCCACTCTTAATTATACTCTCATAAATGTGCAATTACTAAGGTACGAATCCCATGTACTATCATCCAAAGTTCTCTCCAACTCCTGACTTTCGTTAGTTTCATGCGTGGGATGTCTCGCAAAGAGAAATCCAAATAAGGAGCCCTCCTGATACACTACTACCTAACATTATCGATCGTCGAGGTCTGCAAGGTCCCTAATCCATAGCATGTACCTTCCCACAATTTCCGTATGTTGACATAAAAGTCTACTTATGTTCGTAAAAATATCATGAAACATGGCACTATCGCTATCCCAAGTTCCGACGCTATATATAACAAGTTATATCTCATTGCTTGATAAAGAGCACTATACACCCCGAGTCACATCAGTAATTAAATACCTACGCACCGGGGTCACATCTAACAAGACAACATACGCACGAACATCTACGACCACATGAAATTTTCACATATATATACGTATATATAGGCCCAACTCTGTTTTGGGGGCGTCTTACCAAATTAATATTACTCTCCCCAGAGTACCTAGTGCGATAGTCTATCACTTAATCTATTATCGTTCAAACATTCGGTAATTCTCATTACATATTACCATAGTAAGCTTTACTTCCATAACTCATTGCAGTAGTAAAATAAGATAATCTTTTAGTGACCATCTGGCTTACTCACGGGGGACATATCAAAAGTACTGTTACCCATGATCAATACATTTGTAACCAAACTATCCAAAACTAACGTACCCACCAAACTTGACTCGCATGCGGGTTTTAGTGTTAATAGTTCATATATATAAGATGTGACACACTCTTGTAATGTAATTAAATCTGTTACTCACAAAAATGAAACAACCACATCATTCTCTCCTACTCATATGTTCCTTACATGATCTTCTCGCTGTCAAACACCCATGGTTACTTGAACTAGTTATACATCTAGGATTTTATCCCGTAGTTTCCCCCTCCTTGGTATGGGAAAATTATTCTATCCTGCGGCTTAAACACCCATCCATGAAATGTTGGTCTAGCATCTCTAGGCCTCGTTTATGGCTTTACTCGCCACCCTATTTCTTCTTGTGCCCCAAATGACCCTAAGGATTAATATTCTATTGTTACTGAGGTCTCCACTGGTCCTGCCTAAATCCACTACTCTTGGGTTGTACTTCTCAAATCCATTCAACACTGGTGGTCCCATTCTCTACACATATAGGAACTTCCGGAGCCATTTCCCGTCACTGGTACCACTGACCATTTTGGAATGTCCTTCCCTCGAAATGGCAGTCTTAGCTCCCATTTATTCTCCCGTCATCTCCTTGGCTATGCGGGCCTTTTGAAACTATTATTGGCCTCAACAACCCTGTTTAACTTCATCGTCACTTTATGGAGAGTTAATTAATCAGAATTTTCTAAATGAGTACCCATTGGGTATACTCCCATGTGGTGTTTCTCTAACATCGTTAAGTTCAATTTTGCTCTTCGGCCAGGTTCTTTAACCTTCCTGGCTCACTTCTTTTGGAATGCATTGGATAATTTATGAATTATGGGAATCGAATAAATGGTAATCATTATCTACTTAAAGGTCTCCTCCCCTATATAATATAAATGGGTGGATGGTACTTCCTCCGAACAAGGTATCGCCACTTGAAACATCTCCCGACCCGGTATAGCAAAATAATACACCTACTAAAACTATCAATCATTTCCCTATACGCAGCAAGCCAATCAATACCAATAGTCACCTCGCACTCTGATATATCTAATGCATGCATGTTGGCAAGTAAAATAAGTCTACCATTCTCTATACCTATATCCCCGGCATAAAAGAAAGTCAATGACCTATTATACCGTGATGAGTCTACACATGTAATCATCTTATTGGCCATGTCAAAAAGAAAAATATCCCACGACCCGTGCAATTCTAGCGGCTATGAACGAATGTGAGGCCCCCTTATTAAACAAAATATATATCCCATAATCTCAGAAATGGAGAACATACCCTCAATGACGGGTGGTGGTTGCTGAACGGTTGTCTGTTGGACGTTATACACACGCCTATATAGTATCTTCCCTTGCTGCTGGGGTATTTTGCCCTTATCTAGGGAATCCTGCCTCCTATGACCCATCCTGCCACAGTTGAAGCATTCACCAGCAAACTATGCCATATTACGACTTTGTTGATTTCGTCCCTGTTGCTCAGTTCCACTTCTTCCTTAGCCCTGTTAGTCCTACTAAGAATCTTGATGAAAAATAATATCAGGTTGAGGAGATTCCTACCACTTGTGACCCTGTTATACACACTTATATCAGAGTCCTGAAAGTCCTTGCTCCCTTTGGCCTTGCTGTCCTTGTTGGTCGGGTTGGGGTTTCTCTCTCGCCTAATCCTAAAAAGTTTGATGTTTATGTCCATCTCTTCCGCATTTGAAACATCTTTTTGTGACATCACTCTGTCCCTGACTATGTTGGCCTTGATGCCTTTGGCTCTTCACGCAGGGTCTATTACCTTCATGGGCTTTACGACCTTGAGGAAATTATTGCTATGGTATTGGAGTCTTCCCATAATTTTTAACCCTAGTCATGTCAGGTATACTATCTTCTCTTGTTCTTTTACCTCTTTTAAGCTTCATATTGAGATCATGGTATTGTAAGACTGCAACGATAACTGCCTAGGCCACAATACCTACAATTTTGGAAATTGATACTCTCTTCGGGAATTCCTGAGGTATCGGTTGACCTTGATCATTGACTCCCCCAGCAATGTTAGCTTGCTCTTCCTGTCGTGCCATTTGAAAATTGAATTGGACCGTATGAGTTCAACATTCATATAATTAAATCGCAGAAGTACGAATTTACAAAGCGTAAGGATGAATACAACATTCCTAATATTAGGGCTCTAAATCAAATACCGCTAAGCAAAAATCATAATAAGACGTACAGATCCTAAGGACACTAGAACCTGATGCTCTGATACCACCTGTGATACTCCGCCTAATTAAATACCGGGTGATCAATCCTTTATTAAATTAAAATCAAAGTGTCCGGTTGGTTCATTCTTAGCATCACTGTTGAAAACAATTTTTTTTACTGGTCACCTAATAATTTATTAAGCTAAGTGTTAAAACATTTTCCCAAATTCATTATACCTAATTAATCCATTAATAAATACCATGCTTTAATATATAAGCCAATTCCATTCCACAAGAATAAATACTGAACAAGAATTAAATACTGAAATAATGAGACTGGATAAAACATTCCAGTTCAAAGTCTAAAACAAATAGAATCATAATACTCAATCCAACAGGAAAAGAAAAGCTAAAAGAAAATACAATCTCTGAAATAACTAAGCTGGAAACGGGCGACACATGCCTTAACTGAAATGTCTGAACTAAGAACCGAATGAAAAGAGAGAAGCGTCTAATATCAATAACCTACATCTGTCACAATAGCTACAGCTCGTCGAATGATCCACGCGTCTAAGTCTGATGGTGACCCTGTGGATGGACACTTGGTATATATATATATATATATATATATATAGCAAAAGAGAAGAGAAATAGGAAGAAGCGGGTCCGAGCCCGATTTGTAAAAATAATTATTTTAGCAAGTATTTAAAACTGCATTAATGCAATTATTATGTGCATATTAGTTCCGAACTCTCACCTGAAATCCTCACCCCTCTACTAATGTTCACACCAAGCGTATGTCTATCCCAACCTAGTCATCTATAATATTACCAACTAGGTTATTGACATGAATTCCTAAATATATCTTAAGGGAGTAACCCGTATCACCCATACAATACACTAATAATATTCTTTTACGCCAGTTACCTATTTTATATCACCATTTTGATAGGAAGTCTTTTATTCACTGAAATTACTTTACTTATCCATGCTTATACATTTTCAAATTTCACACATTAGAATCATCCATTCTTAAGTATATATATATATATATATATATACATACATACATATAGTCACATAATCCCTATATATATATAAAACCTACGCCCCTTGGTTAGGATAACCTGACGCAACGCATACTCTGCTATCGTGTCCCGGTGCATCACTCGCTGTATAAAGGACAATTGGTTCGACGTCTCTCACAAACCGTAAATCTCATAACACAAATAGTGAAGGCGAGCATACTCACCAGCTAAATGGGTCACGCACATACCTATGCTCCCATTCAACCGTCTAAACTATTCTATCTAACAGATAACACGTATCCAAGTTCATATGCTCTGGGTAAAAGTCCAATATTCCCCCATCGGGTCACCCAAGATAAGAAACCTCCGCTCGATAACAAGCAACGTAGGTATGCTATTCACATAATAAATCAATAAATAGGTATACACACGGCCAATTATAATCTCTAGGTATTCACACTACCAAGTATGATGTCCTATTCGTAGTAAGTTCATATGCTTTCGACATGTTAATAATTATGATTATGATCCCTCTCATAATTTTCTAAGTGCCATTCATCCCACATATGCCCAAGTCTTAAATCACACTTGTCTTAATATATCATCCCTTCAAATCTCAGTGTACTTCATTAAAGTTCTTGCATTTCAAGTACCGAAGAATGTCTTAGAGCTCCACAATTCAATTCTGGAAAATACAGTAGGCCGATTCGGACCTATTAAGGAAAAGCGATCCGAAACCTTTTTATGAAAAAAGATTCGGACCTTTTAAAGAAAAAATAATCCAGACCTTTTAATGAAAAATGGTCCAGACCTATTAATAAAACAGACGATGATGATCTTGACCTATTAAAAAGCGGTCCGGACCTATACCTGTAAAGAGACATCCCTACCCAGATACGTTCTCTTCACCATTTCAACACCTACAACCTCTACGGATCATTACCAATCACTGATCAACCATTCTAAATCAACTTCCTAACATGTATGTATGATTTCCACTAATATAACATCAGTAAATCGTCACCCATCATCATTATAATTCAAAATCCCTAAATTTAGATAATAAGAACCCTAGTTTCCCAATTTTCAATTAAATAACCTAACTAACCCAGATTTGTTCATCGATATAATTTTCCAATTTCATGATTAATCCTCTACATACATGAATGAATTAAACTACTAATCAAATCAGTCCATAATCATAAATTAAACCTCCAATTTCCACCCAATTTCATATGTAATTCATGATCAAATTCACCTACACTAACATGAGCATGATTATTGCTAAAGGAAAGCATGTAATAAACACTTGCCTTAAATTTGAATGTCTGATCCGCTGGTGTGTTGGTATAGATGCGTTCATCACTTTCCGATCTACAGGATGGTGGTCGTGGTTGTGCTAGGTGGTGTTAATTGGCCTTTCTCCTTTGGGATTTGCTCTCCCTCACCCTCCGTGGTTCTCTCTTGATTTTGGTGTAACTTAACACGAATGGAGCTCCCGTAAATGATATACAAATTATCTAATTTTCGTCCATTTTAATCCCCCAAAAATCCAAATGACAAAACTACCCATATGGGGTGTCGGTTAGGCCTAAAATTACTCCGGAGCCCAAATAAAATGCCCGGGTAGAGTTTTCTAACTATCTCGACCTTTTCAGACTCAATGGCGCACTCAAAATTATCATACGAGTTGTACAAAACTTATTTATCTTTTTATCTCATACAATTAGTCCCGACACGACTCACACGCGCGTCCTGATTTAAAATACCAAACTGTCGTATTTCACACTCCGACAATTTATAAAAATTATATAATTCCATATTCCATATACCCACAATAATAATCAATGATCTCCATCAATAAGTATCAACTCTTGGAATGCTAGTTAATAATTATTTTAAATTCGGATTAATCAACAATTAAATTTCCCGACCTTATTAATTTAATTAATTCAAAAATAATAATTAATCCCATAATTATTTAATATCATAAAAATACGGGGTATTACACAACCCCATACATGTAAATATCTTAAATTGGGTTTTCGTCCTTTACAAAGTTCAAAAGGGGTTTTTGAAACTGACTTACTAGGAACCCAATTTAAGATGTGCACATCGGTTATTAGAGCATGTGTCTACAAAAATATAGGCAATGGAGTCCTACTTATCATACTTCTAACCATCTCTATGAGGGAACGGTTATGTTTTTCAGCTACACCATTCTGCCAAGGTGATCCCGTCATTGTGTATTAGGAGTAAATACCTAATTTTTCAACGACTTTAACAAAAGGGCCAGAGTGTTGACCTGACTTATCATATCTACCATAAAATTCACCACCTCTATCAGACCTAATCATTTTCACCTTTTTGCCTAGTTGTCTCTCAACCTCATTTATGTATATTTCAACAACATTCACAAACTGAGATTTATCATGCAATAAGTACAACATTCAACAACGTGAAAAATCATTGATAAAAGTGATGAAATATTTTTTTTCCACTAATGTATGGAACATCCAAAAAGTTCTGCATATATCTGTATGTATTATTTCAAGTAGTCGGGCGCTTCTTATGGCTCTTTTCTTTATATGTTTAGTCTATTTTCCTTTAATACAATCCACACATAAATTATAATCGGCCCAATCTTGGTTATAAAGAATTCCATCTTTAATAAGTCTTTCAATTCTTGGCCTGGATATGTGCACCAATCGTTTATGACATAAATAAGAAGATTTTTCATTATTTTCATACCAACATTAGGATGCAGGGTTACAAGGGACTCACGAAAATTCTTTTCAAGATTTAATTGATATAAACCATCCAATAAAAATCCAGAACCAACATTATCATAATTTTTAATCAATCCAAAACCATTATTCTTAAAGTCAATTGCAAAATTGTCTAGAGTAAGTTTGGAAACTGAAATTAAATTCCTATAAAAAGAGGGAACATTAAAAGTTTCTTGTAAATCTAAAATAAAACCAGAACTTAAAATTAAGTGATAGACTCCAATAACTTATACTTTAGCCTTTGCTTTATTACCCATGTAGAGAAAATGATCATTTGGACTTATTTTGCGAATCATAAGGAAGACCTACATCAAATTAAAACATGACCCATAGAACCCGAACCAATCCACCAAGTGTTAGAAGGAACATCAATAACATTTGATTCGAAACAAACAAAAATAAAGGGCTTACCCTTTTTCTCGAACTAGGCCTTTTGTTTATCACAATCCTTATGGAAATGACCCTTCTTCTTACAGAAGTGACACTTATCGTTCATTTCCTTCTCTACAGAAGGTGAAGGTTCATCTTGATGAGACGGCCCAAGACCTTTCTTAATGCCCTTTATAGTTTTCTTCTTAAAACTAGCTCCTTTAGTCATCAGATTTGCCAACTGTCCTTTTGACACATGACCATTATGTTGCTTGAGTATACCTTCCTCCTGTATTAACATGCTTTACAAATCATTTACATTCCACTTGTCTTTAATAGTGTTGTAATTGATTTGAAAAGGGACATACTCAGGAGGTAGGGAGTTTAAGACAAATTGAATTAGAAAAGACTCGTCCACTTCCATGCCCAAAACTCAAAGTCTAGCAGCCAGATTGGTCATTTCTATAATGTTTTCATTCATGGTTCGAGTGCCATCGAACCTCATAGTGGTCAGGTCATCCATTAATTTCCTGGCAAGAGATTTATCAGTAGTGAGAAAGCGTTCCTTTATGTTGTTCAAATACTCTTTCGCTTTCACAATTTCATGTAGGGAGGTCTTTATGTTAGACGTCACACACATTCTTATAAACATAAGGGTCAGCCTGTTGGATGGAGACCATGCTTCATGGACAATAATTTCATCCTCGCTACTATTTTCAGTGATATTAGCGGGTTCATCACACATAATTTCCATGTACATGTCAAGAACCCCCAAGTGGAACTCAATTTGCTCATTCCATTAAGAGAAATTAGCTCCATCACATTTGGAATAGGACTGAGCATGCGAATACGGGTTTAGGAGAAATGAAATTAATAACAATGTTCACTTATTAAAAAAAAATACGCACAATAATAATTTACAAGGGTTGAATATTGAATTGCCGACTTAATATAATTTGGCAGATTTCTTAAATAGTCCAAATATTATGGAATCTGTATTAATCATCACATAATATTTAGTACACATATATACTAACCTTTAATTCATTTATCATGGCCCTATAATTTTGGCATCACTTTTTGTTGCCTAAATATTTTCATACCATGATAAATGGACTTAATGTCAACTACTCAATTTTCACAAAACATATCTAACGTTGTTTAATCCAAATATTAGCATGTGTTTTGCGCCAATCCAATTTTATGACGAACATTAGAATTAACTAAATGACTATAAGCTTAATATTCTCACATTTAGTCTCAGCTTGTGTTTAGCTTTTGACTTGACTTAAATGAATTTATACTTATAAGTCTTCACAAATATATTTAATATATATTAATGTTAATCATATACCGTGTTGCAACAACCATGATCATGTATGAACGTTAAATGACTATGACAACCCATATGATGAAAACAACTACTTAAAAATGCAAGAAATCATGAATTTTACCAAAAACGAAAAATATGAGTTTTCACCATAGAATCGAAGTAAATCATGCTAGAAACCCAAACTTTTTGTGGAACTTTAAAATCAACTTTATGTCAAAAGTTATAAGCCCAAAGATTATTATCCAAAACGATAAAAATGGGGTTTTGAGGGCCTTAATGACCTTGAACCACTGAGAAACAAGTTACATCACGATCGAAGGTCTTGAAATTTGATTGTTGGCACGTTTCCAGTTAACCCACCAAGTTTCAAGTCAATCGAACACTAAGATTTTGAAAAATACTATTCAGTATGGGAATTTTTTTTACCCCAAACTGTTTTGCCTTAATTTACTGTTTTCACTCAATTAGACATAAAAATAAAATTCTCATCAGATTATAATCATTATTAGTATTTTTCAGAATACTTTAAATACATGAACCATATAATAATACGTGGGACAGATTAGGGTTATAACACTTTAAGGGGCTATAATCAGGGGACTATTAACATAAGACAAGGACTGCTTACATACAATTTGCGTACTCAATTTCCCACGGGTATGAGGACTTAAATTTTGATCAACTAATAATATATATCAGTCCTAAAACCACTCAAATATATCTTTAAAATGATGTCATACATTATAAGGTTTAAAATCTGCAATTTTTCAAGTGTTCTATTATGTGATTCCAGAATTATAGATTTTGAGCATACTATTGATTTATAATATTATAAGTAAATTTCGTATATGGATAACATGAGATTATAAACCTTAAGATCTTATACTACATGTTACTGTTTTGTGATCAAAATAAAGACATAAATCTATATGTTATATCAAGTTTATAAAACAATTTTGTTATGAATTCAGGATGTTTCATCTTCATGCAATCACAAATTTTAATTATGCTATACAACCATGATCGGACACCAACGTGTGTCCATTACTAGTGTGAGGAATATGACTTGAATGCTCCTTTAAATTTCTCCTTAGAACCTGTTGAAAATAACCCAGAATTATGGCTTGTATGTGCCCAGAATTTTGAGAAAATATGGAAAAAGAAATTTCGGATTTTCTCTTCCACCTTAGATAATCGTGTGTTATGACATGAACCTAGATGGCGCAAGGCCACTCTATATATAAGAGGAAGAAGGCTGAAAATCCTAGTAACCTTTTTTCAAGGCTTCCATTAACCATCAAGTGTCTTAAAGATAGGAATAAACCCAATCCCTTAATTTTTGCATTTATCACATGCCTAATTAATTATCTAATATTTCTCAAGACCACATAAATGGGGAGTTCAAAATTTAATGAAATTAAAAAATTAATTTACAGCTCTAATTTTCAATTCCAACAGTCTCCCACTTGATCTTAATAATCATATCTTTATAATTAGATTAGGTATCATTAGGTACATAGTAAGTGACAAATATAATTTGCCAAATCAAATGATTCACGGATGTGAGTCATGGCAATTCCATGCCATTTTAGAGCATATTATGTTCATGCCTAAAAAGGTTCAATCCCTTAGCAAGCATTTGCTCTACGTAATACTGCCTCAATAACCTTATAAGGTAACAAAAGGACATCATAGGTGAGGCCAACAACTAAAAATTCTAATACGGTGGTTATGGAAGTATGGGAAACATCCTCTCCCACCAGGGAACGATTTAACGAATGGACATGATCCCTGCATCAACAAACCATTTGATATAGTTAGACACCATAGTACGCCCATGAGGTTCCAAAATATAATAAAAGAACCCTCACGACATGGCTAAAACATGTGATGAAGGAATTACTAGTTGAAAGGGCTCACAAAAACATATTTGCAACATTATGGGGCTACCCAACAAATAATTCTCTAGGTCCTGGCTCATCTTATCCAAACTATTTATACCTTTACCCAACACCATCATAGAAGTCGACATACCTTGGGCTATGCCCAATGCCGCATCAAATACATGGTAATTAAATATTAGAGAATCATGACAAAATACAAATTATCCAATTTATAATTCTAACCTTGAGAACTGAGCATTCTTAAACAAATTTAGCAACCTTGATATATTGCGTGAAGTGATAAGAACTAAAGATGATGGCCTCGTTATATTTCCCCATTAAGTAGTCAACCTTGTTTATCATCCCATGAATTTGGATAATTTCGATAAGAAATGTAGGTCTATTATAAGAAAATAACGATATATTAAACATATCAACAAGTTGTGATATGAAATTAAAATTGGGAGAATGCATAAAGATGATGAAAATGAAGATTTCAAGTTTAAAATTAAGACAAAATTCAAGGATAAATCATAACTACGAACTAAAATTGATAGATAGAAAATTGGAATGGAGAACATTACAAATTCAAATGAAAATAAATTTATAGAATTAGATGCTCATACAACTATTGTAAATGGGGATAAAATCAAAGGAATATCAAAATGTAGAATCAAGTTATTTGAAACAAAAAAAGACTGGAAAGCCAATGAAAAATATTGAAGTTACTAAAAATGACAAGAACTATATACCAAAATTGCTTTTTATCTCAGAAAAGAGCTTTAACAAATAATTGAAGACTTCCAAACATAGTTAGCCATGATATCAAGAGTCCACGAATATGATCAGAACATCTTGATCTAATAAGTTTAAAATACGAGCTATAAGGATTAAATATATGGATGATGAGATTCATAAGCACAAGAATAACATATATCTCATTAAAAAGGTTGAATAACTAAAAGTTCATCAGCTTCTTGTAAAAGGGGTTTAACAAATCAACTTCAACCATTCTTGACACCACACTTAATAAAATTTCCTTCATTGAAAATATTGAAATTCCAAAAAAGACTAGACCAAAATTGCTACATAAAATTTTTATAAGATAAAAATAACCATCACGAGGAAACAATTATATGCACCATCACATGTGGAACATATTTAAAAAAAGGGAAGAAAATAATCTGAATCTATAGAAAATAGAATTTAGGAAAAAACATTGAATCTAAAAATTATAAAAACACGAGTGAACTTATAAAATCAATAAAAAATGTAGTTTTTTTTATGTTTAATCCCATTTTTAATATTTTTTTAGACTCCCATCCAATGTATTTTTTAAATTGAATTAAGTCTCATAACCACTAAAAATTGTCCACAACCGCCTATCTTTCTTTCTGCAAAGAATGACACTTGTCCCATAGTTGTTAAAACATAGCCAATAACTAAAAAAAAAAATATTGGAGTAATTACAAATAAATCTTTAAAAGTGTGATTAAATACTTGTGATTCCTAAAAAAATCAATTATGAAAGAAGTTTAATAATTTAAGTCAACCTCAAAATTTGATTTTGACATGGAAAACATTGGATACATTTATGTATTCAACTTTGGGTTTCATAACTTATAATTTTAACATCATACAAACTTAAATTAATTCGTATTTTCAGGGAAATTATGTGGAGTGACCAAACATCACATACAAAAATTGGAGACATTGGCCAAATTATAACAAAAGGAGAGTCGTAGAGCAATATAAATTGACAAAACCTCACCCTTATAATTTATATATTCATGTTGTGAAATCTTTCGTGGGGAAACTCAATCATTGGTAAATTTATCGTTGACAGTCTTATAATAATTTATTAGTGATAAAATTTCCAACAATGAATTCCTAAGTGATAAATGTATCATTTAAAGCATTATTAATTATCAATTTTTTTTTATTGATAATTATGTCAACGGATACTATCCAAATTTGAAAGTGAGTGTATTATATAAAGAGTTATAAGATTGTTTTCGTAATTAAGGATGTGAATTGCATGTGGTAAACTGATATATCGAAGTCCTTTAATTGAAGGATGTTTCATGATTGCAAAATTCAACATAAGGTGACAGGGCCGGTCCCGAGATGTTAGGTGCCCGAGGCGAATTCTTGAAATGGGGCCCCATATATAATAAGATATTTATTTTTTAATTTATAAATAAAAAAAAATATTTACTACTCAAAACAAAACTACCTTTTTATTATTATCAAGCATAAAAGTCTACAAATCACTCTCTTATTTAATTCTTCTTCATTATCATCATCATTATTCGAACTTTTTTTCGCCAAAAACTTATAAAGGGATCCTTTTTGAGATTGAGAAATTTTTTCAATTTCTTATTTTTTCTTTCTTTTTGCGGCTCCAGACTCGTACTTTCTAGGAGGTATGACTATACACTAACAATTAACACCCAACTGATAATAGATAAAGTTGAACAATAAAACCTGATTGGCGAATTATACAATATTCCACGCACGAAATATCCAAATTAATCAGCTTCTCCTTCCAAAAAATTTATTTCATAATAAACCTGTGTCAAATAGTAAAATATCAATCAATTGAAATAAAAAAAATATAAATTCTAAAGGATAAAACAAAAGTAAAATGTATTTATAAAATTACTGAAAAAAAATTATTTCATAATTTTCTCACCTCAATTTGTTCCTTTAATCTCTACCCTGCCGCCCTATTTGAGTTATTTCTTCATCTGAGTTGGGCTGCTTATTGTGTTTCAGATATATGTAGGGCTGTGTTTTTTTTCCGAACTTTCCGATTTTTCCGATTTTCGATCCGATTTTTTCCGATCCGATCCGGCCGAAACACAACCCTAGATATATGATATATGTTATGTGGCTTATGGGTATATATAATATTAATAGCTTATATATGTTGCCTGTTGGATTTCTCTAGAATCTATCGCCCCTATGCTGTTTGTGTGGGATATTGTGGGTTTTAAAGAGGCTTTGACTTGTGTGGAATTTTAAGAGTTTGGTATCTTGGGAAATTGAAGTGTTGGTGGCAGTACAGTTGGTTGAATATTATGGGTTTCTCTACCGCCCCTATATATATATGTATATATATATATATAATTGGGGCCCCCTAAAATTCGTCAAAAATCGGGGGCCCGAGGCGGCCGCCTCCTCCGCCTCCCTTAAAAACCGGCTCTGTAAGGTGATAATGAGAAGGAGTTATCATACTTTGTGACAAGTTTATTCAATATCTTTCACTGAGTAACTTAAACATCAATTGCCACATTTGTTAATAGTTACTAAGTATTACGATAAGTCTGAATAATTATTGAGAATAGTTTTATATTTTAGCAACAAGAAACTCATTAATTCAAATTATTTGACAATGAGAAAATCCTTTAGAATGACAAACCGCTGTACATTGATTGTTCTCAACCTAGAATATGGTGTTTGGTATTTTCACAACTCTTTCAAAATGAAATGAGAAAAGGATCACTACATGGATGATGATGATGAAATGATATGAACAATAATAAACACAACTTAATAAAATATATTTTCACTGTAATGAAAATGCATTTATCTAACACAACATATAACTTCCAGTTTTAGTATTGTCGTACAAACATTTTGTTGAATAATTTTGAAATGGAAAGTGAAGAACAACAAAGAAATAAAGGAAATAAACCAGGCCTATAGCCAACCACATACGATTTTGTCATAAAACTTGAAAATATTACGGATAGCCACGATAGGGGCATGCAAATCTTGATTTTGTCTTTGTTGCATGCTACATCATGGAGCTCTTGGTCACAATATCTAAACTTTTGACAGAATAATTAAGAATTAAATAAATGCTTTCTTGTGAATATGATAAACAAATACTTAGATTATGCGCTAAAGACATGTAGCATAGATTACTAATGACTAAAAAACAACACATTAACTATAGGAAGAAACTGATAATCTAGATGGGGAACACATTACAAACACTAAAAATTGTTAATATAAACATGTAGTCATTTATTCAGATTATTGTATTTAAGTCTATCCATTTCTCTATTACTATAATTTTTTCCCTTGACCATATAAATTGTTATGGTATAATTCAACAAGGTAAAATTCAGTTTTCTTCAAGATTCACCATCTTTAAAACAACATATACTACAAATTTCACTAAATTGAATGATAATAAAATACTG
Source organism: Sambucus nigra (assembly GCA_949130495.1). Lineage (NCBI taxonomy): Eukaryota > Viridiplantae > Streptophyta > Magnoliopsida > Dipsacales > Adoxaceae > Sambucus > Sambucus nigra. The sequence continues at coordinate 640,920,193 of OX422209.1, read as the reverse complement.
TCACCCAACAATGTATGTCACATCATTATCTAATGAGAATAAAATAAGTTTATGTCATTCATTTAATTCTCTCATTGTAGTTTACATTATTTATAACTAAAATAATTTGAATATACATGTATACATATGGATAAATGTAATGCATCATCATAAATACGACATCAAATGTATTGACTGAAATAAGAAATATATCAATGGTAAATTTATCATTAATACATGACCCATTGATAAATTTATCACCAATACATGGTAGATAATTTCTTAAAAAATGACATATATTAAAAAAGATTAGGGCGAACTAAAACATTGCGATATCAATGAAACCGTTATGCGATGATTGTAATAAATAGTGAAGCCTAACCACCTCCATAAATAAACACACCATTAATACATAATGTTTCCAATAGACACCTCATTAACATCATTTTCACCCCGATTTAAGGAATGCGTTGTCACATAACCATTTCCATATGCTCTTGAGAATATGAGACTTTGTATTCCTTTTCATTTCAAACATAATCCATTATATCTCAAGGCTTTAACATGACAAAACTTCTTCACTTTCCATAGAATATTATCATTTAAATGTTCTCATTGTTATCTTATCTTGATATCATGAGACTACGACCAACATCCAAGGATATGAATTAATGTCTTGACAAATTGTACATGAGAGATATTCCCCGAATAGAATGGCAGGACATATAGACAATGAAAGAAGTTTAACGATCATGGCATGACAAATGGAAAAAAAAGGGTTTTGGTAGGCATCCATACTTTATTCATTAATATCTTTTTGGCCAAGTGATCAACAATAGAACACATTTTGGTCTTTGGCATGAGAAAAGGAAGTGATACCCTATTTTTTTAAATAAATAAATAATTGAGAAAATAATTAAAACAATTAATTTACTTTAAATTTTAAATTAGCAAATACCTATGTGATAAATGGTTTAATAAAACTTATAACATGATTAATAAATTAATTTAGTGTAACATAACGAATTCATTATAAAAGATCATTGTTAATTTTATCTTAATTGAACTTATGTGGTTCCAAATATGGTTAATAGTAATAGGATAATGCACCTATGGGTTGGGTTAACTGTTGGGTTGAGTTTAGGAAAGTTCTGAGTGGGTTTAGAGGTCTATAAACCCATGTATATTTTGGGTTTATTAAAATGACAAAAAATAGCTTGTGTTATTTTAAGTAACAAGTAACATTACGTTAATATTATTTTATCCTCTAACCTTAATCTAAACCCAAGGAGATAAGAGAGAATTAATAGGTAATATTAAAAGGGGACAAAGAAGGAGAATTATAAAAGAAAGGAAGAACGAATAAGAAAATAGTGGAATTCATCATATTCATATACAAATGTCAATTCTAATTATAAGAGGAATGAACTATGTCCTACTTGTCCCTTTGAATATATATTATAATAATAGGATTATGTTTAGATGATATTAATAGACAAATTGATCTAATTTATATAATTTATAAAATAATTCTAATTAAGCATTGTTACTTATTGGAATAATTGGTGAATTGATAATTGTAATTTATCATATAACAATTTTCTACTCTTCTCCTTATTAAAATTATGGAAATTAATTCTAATGGAAAAGAAACATTTTAGGCTAATTTAGAGAATTGATTAAATTAGGGTTTATGTGACACTAAAAATAATTATTATAGTTGAATTATTATGTCAACTAATAATACATTGCATATTAGATAGTTGTTATATGCTAGAAATCATGTTAGTAAAATTAATTCATCTCATAATACTTTAATTCATGTCTAGACCCATTAACTTAAGATACAATTGATTTGTAAAAAAATATGACTAATTATATAGTTAGCTTTAATAAAATTTTTGAACTCATGACTATTTTTGTTAGAATTATTTTTTGATGTCCATAAAACTTTATCATAACACTAGAATTTGTTATAGATTAATTAATATTAATTTGCATCAATTTTAGAGCTAAATTGATAATTTTAAAAAATATTTTAGTACTAGAGAGCCCGATTGTTCGGGTCTAGAGAAGGTCGATCGATCGGGTCTGTAATAGAGGCATAAGATGGGTTTTTGGATCGTTTGGTTCAAGGATTGTTTATTATGTTTGTAAACTTACTTTAATTCACTTTCAAGTTAGTGGGTTAGGTAAATTATAGGTTGGTAGAGTGTGACAACCTAAACTAATACGAATCCTAATTTACAAGTATTGAGAAATATGTCTTTAATTATAATAACGAATTAAAGCTCAAAATAATAATAATAACAATAACACTCCTAAAGTGAATTAGAAGTAGTAGGTGAAATTTTATTAGAGTATACATTATAATCCTTAGGTGGGATAGGGTATGCTCGTGATACTAGTGGATAATTATGAACTTCCATGTATTTTGTGGTACATATGTAGGTTGGTTTAATCCATGTGGTAGTTAATGTGTATAGACTATGTGTACTTAGTTAGAAACACTTTATTTGATTACCTTATGTACACGAACAAGCGCTGGTGGTTATGTATTCTCGTGGAAAATTATACTAGTGGGGTGTTGATACCAAAAATTATCCACCAACGTGGACAAATCAGAAATGGACACCTGTCTCCTTACGTGGAAATAGTCTTAGTCATCAATCACTTGATCGGCCATTAAAGTAGTTGCTCAGATAGAAGTCCGACCAACCTGAAGAATGCAGACCATCAAGGTAGATAAATACACATCACATGGGAAGGAGCCAAGGGTCATCCAACATACGCTCATGACTATCAACCATCATATTTATTATGTACGTGTGTAAATGCTGGAATATACAAAGGCATTCTAACCCTTGATATGTGGGTCACTATAAATACATTGTATTCCTTTCACAAAAGGAAAGATAAAACGGGTTCTAGGTTATTCTTCTTGTAGCAAGAGTACCTAGTTTTCTGTAACCACTAAAACCAATACAATAACAGTGGACATAGGCTTTTCTTCACAGCCGAACCACTCCAAAAACTCCGTCTCTTATATGTTTATATCATCACATATTATATTTTATCTGTATTAGAAAATTGGATCTAGTCCATTTTTTGACATCAACAGATTAGCATAGTCTGTGGGAACGTGTGTCTATTACTGTTCTCTATCTTGTACATCTTTGTTAAAGGGAAATGAATAACCCTAAGAGTAGTACCAGAAATGAAGGAAATACTACCGTACCATTTTCTCCACCTATAGCATCCGACTTAAATGGAGTTCTTGCCAGTACTGCCAGGGGTCAAGATGCCATCCAGAAAACCATGAGGCAATTGGCTCAATCATTACAAGCCAAGTCTTCATCTCTTTCCAGGCAAAATACGTCTCCACCCGTGAGGAGAGAAATGCCACCTTCGATTTCTAGGAATAACCGACATAGTTATTCCAGGTCTTCACGCGATAGGTCTTATCACCCAGGATTATGCTCATCACTCAGATCTATAGAATTCTATGATAGCCATTCTTTTTCTCTTGAAAGGCTAAGCATTTTGGACAGATTGAGCAGAGCCTCCCCTTTCAATCATTTAAGACCCTGAGAAAATAGGGATGATCACATAGAGTTATTCAGAACTAATGAACACCCCACTGAACATCGTGAAGGCTCAGTCAGATCCAGATCAAGAGTCCGAATAACTACGCATACCGAGTATAATTCTCATGAAGAGAGATCAGTACAAACACATGGTAGGGATAATCGAGTTACTTCAAACAGATCCAATGCAGACAATCCTTCTTGGAAAGGATCAATCCCACGATTAGAAGATTGTATGGGGGAAATGGCTAAGGCAAAACCCATTACATCAAAATTTGTCAAGGGGTCTCCCTTTATTCAGGGAATCATTGATTTCCCCACTCCATCCAAATTTAAAACACTAGTGGTTACCCCCAAATACCATGGTAAAACTGACCCGATTTTACACATTAAACAATATCAGGCTACAACTGATATATACTCTATTCCTGATGAAATAAGATGCAGTGCTTTTTCAAGCACCATTACTGGTTTATCCCAAATATGGTATAACAACTAACCCCGAGGACAAATTGCCAATTTTAATCAACTTGCCGAGCTGTTCATTAATAACTTCTATTTTGGGGCCAATCCAGTTAAGAGAGTAGCCTACCTCCTAAGTGTTAGACACCGAGCAGGAGAAACCACCAGAGAATACATCACTCATTTCAATAACGAGAAACTAGAAGTGGTTGATTATGAAGAAAAAACAACCATCATCACCTTAATGAGTGGACTACTTCTAGAGAAGCTATACTACGCTCTAGCAAAAGATCCTCCTAAAACCATGACAGACTCATGGCTAAGACAAGAAAAATCATGAATGCCGAGGAAGCAATGGATGCAAAGCAAAGTCTCGCCACTAAGCCTGAGAAGACGGAACAAAAACAAGAAATATGAGAAGCCCCAAAAGTACGAAGCATATACTTCGTTGAGGGTTAGTATTCACTATATCCTAGAGGAAATTAAGCACAACAAAGATTTGAATGGCCTTGAGAACCACCCAACAGGAGGGATAAATCTAAATATTGTGAATTACATAAGGATAATGGACACATAATCGATAATTGTATTTCTTTAAAGAACGAAGTTGAATCCCTCATTTGCCGAGGAAGGCTGAGAAAATTTATCGATCTGCATAAAAGCCAAGAAATAGGAGGAAGGCCAAGTTCTCCTTGTAAACCTAGAGATGATAGGAAGAGAATCCATTGAGATGGTTATGAAAATGATCCCGACTTGACAAAGAAGCCAAAGCAACCAAAAGTTGAGGTAGCTATGATAAGTTTTGATTCTTTTGATTGTCATGTCATTACATGTGGAGATGTAGGAGGGGGATATCAAACTGCAGAAGGAAAAGCCTTCCTACATAAAGCACAAGCGTGCTCCTATATACAACAAATCAATTTGAATGATGATGATCGGCCTAAGAAAGTAAACAAAGACAAACTGGTTATCATTTTTTCTAAAAATGATCTCTTCGGAGTACTGTATCCTCATGATGACCTATTGGTCATCAAGTTTAGAATCCAAGAAGCCATTATCACCAGGATTCTGATCGATAATGGAAGTTCAGCTGATATCATATTCTATCCCTTCTTTCAGAGTTTAGGACTGAAGCTTAGTCAATAGGAACCATACCATAGACCCTTGAAAGGTTTTTTAGGGGAAAAAGTTTATCCCCTAGGAACAGTCAAGTTGGAAGTGTTATTCGGCACTTGGCCAGCAAGCCCCACAAAAAAGATACGCTTCTTTGTATGGATAAAAATGTTCAATCAGCTTATAATGTGACCTTCAACAGGGTAGGACTAAAGAAATTTGAACCTGTACCATCCATAGTCCACCAATTTTTGAAGTTCCGTACTCACTTTGGGTTAGTGTCATGAAAGGTGATTAAAAGGTGGCCAGAGAATGTTATTATTCCTCAGTCGAGCAGGATGACTTGGTCGATGCGAAGAAAAAGACCACTACTTATCAATTTGACACTCTAGAACCTAATGGCGAATCAAAAGTTGATACATTAGATCACGAAGATAAGACATAGCTAGTTAAAGGGCAGATAATAGAAGCTATTGAAAGCATAATTCTGGATGATGAAAGATCGAAAAGGAGCACCAAAATTGGCTCCATGTTGGCCCCACACCTCAGAAAAAATGATTGCATTCCTAAGGTAGGGAAATAATGTATTTTCTTGGAGTCATGAAGATACCTGGGATTGATCCCAACTTCCTCTGTCATGAGCTCAATATTAACAAAGACGCCAAGACGATCAAACAAAGCCACATGGTGTTCAGTCCTGAGAAAAACCAAGCCATACAGGAAGAAGTAGAAAACTACAAAAATCCCAATTCATTGAGGATGTCAAATATCCATCATGGTTGGCAAATGTCTTGATGGTTAAAAAGAAAAATGATAAGTGGCGAATGTGTGTCGATTTTACTGATATTAATAAGGCTTCCCCAAAGGACCATTTTTCTTTGCCCAGAATTGATCAGTTGGTATATGCCACATCGGGACATGAGTTGTTGAGATTTATGGATGCTTATTCTGGGTATGACCAGATAAAAACGAAACCAGAGGACATATAAAGGACTTATTTTATTACCAATCGAGGTACTTATTGCTACAATGTAATGCCCTTCAGGCTTAAAAATATTGGAGCAACATACCAGAGGTTGGTCAATAAGGTATTTGAAGAACAAATTCAAAAAAATATGGAGGTATACATAGATGATATGTTGACTAAAAGCAAGAAAGATTCAGATCATATCAAGGAGCTCATTCAGACTTTCGACCAGCTAGAAAAATATCAAATGAAATTAAATCCGACCAAGTGCATGTTTGGTGTGCAAGAATGAGTGTCCCTCGGATTTATAGTAAACCAGAGAGGAATTGAAGCTAATACTGCCAAAATTATAGCTCTGATAGAGATGCAATCGCCGACCTGCAAAAAAGATCTTCAAAAACTTATGGGTAGAGTTATTGCCTTAAATCGATTTATTTTTCGAGCAACAGATAGGTGGTTACCATTCTTTAAGATTCTTAGAAAGAACTTTGAGTGGAATGAAGAGTTTGAAGAAGGATTTCAAGAGTTGAAGAAATATCTAGGATCTTCACCATTGTTGTCTCGACCAATCTTGGGAGAAAATTATACTTGTATTTAACTGTTTCTGAGTCTATAGTTATCTCAACTGGAGAATGGGATCCAAAAACCAGTCAACTATATTAACAAAGCATTCAGGGGAGCCGGAATCAGGTATCCACAATTAGAAAACTGGTCTTATCCCTTATTGAAGTCTTCAAGAAAATAAAGCCTTATTTTCAAGTGCACGCCATAGTAGTGTACATTGATCTACCTTTTTAGCAAGCACTTCACAAACCTGAAAAGTTAGGTAGGTTAATGTATTGGGAAGTAGAATTGGGAGAGTACAACATCATTTACGAGCCCAGATTATCATTAAAAGGGCAAGCGTCGGCGGATTTCATTGCGAAATTCACATATCCAGAGGTTACCGACCAATTAAAATTGCCTGCCGAGCAGACTTCTTTGGAAGAGAGCTCAGATTAAAAGTAAGACAAAGTCATAGCTGACCAACTATAATCGTGCAATGCTTAAGAGATGGCTCAAAAGTATGCAGAAGAAAATAAGAACATATTTCGCCACAGATTTCTGTCTGCAGAAAGCTTTAGTAGTGAAATTCCGTTATGGAACTTATATGTGGAAGTATCTTCATGCGCCACTGGTAGTGGAATAGGTATCATACTTAACACTCCTATAAATATTGATGTTGAATATGCCCCTAGGTTTCAGTACGAGGATTTGATCATTGGATTGGAGTTAGCCCAATCATTAGGTGCCAAGCAAGTAATAGCGCACAGTGATTCCCAGTTGGTCATCAACCAAGTACTTCATATATATGGAGTCAAGGGAGATTTGATGACTAGATACTTGACCAATGCAATGAAAGTCATTTCCAAATTTCCAGGCATACAAATGAACATGATTAAAAGGATAGCCAATGCCTAAGATGATGCACTTGCTCGACTAGCTTCAGCAATAAGAATAGAATTCAGGAGAAGCATCCCAATTGAGATTTTGACAACTAGGAGAATAAATGAGGATTCAATGATCAATTTTATTAGTGTAGATTTAGGACTTTCCTAGATGGATCCAATTAGAGCTTACATAGAAGAAGGACCCTACTAACTGATCCAAAAGAGGCAAAAAAGCTCCGGTACAAAGCAACCAAATATGTGTTGGAGAAAGGAGTCTTATAGAAAATGGGATTTACTATTTACTTATTATGATGTGTCCATCCATTGGAAGTTAATGATGTGATCAAGAAAGTGCATAAAGGTTTTTGTGGAGCTCACTCAGTTGGTTGGTCATTAGTCTATAAAATCAATACGCAGGGGTATTACTAGCCAACTATAAAGGCAGGTTGTAGAGCCTTCACAAGAAAATATGATAAGTGCCAAAGGTTTGCTACAATTCACAAATTACCCAGCGCTAATTTTGCATCGATTACTTCTCCTTGGCCATTCACTATTTGGGGAATTGACTTGGTCGGCCCATTGTCGACCATCAAAGATGGGTTCCAATACCTTGTGGTAACTGTCGATTATTTCACGAAGTGGGTGGAATCAGAGCCATTGATAGAGATACATTATGATAAGGTATACCAATTTATCTGGAAGAACATCATATGTGGGTATGGCATGCCTTATGCCTTGATTACTAACCATGGAACCCAATTCGATAATGACGAATTTGAAGCATACTGTGTTCAATATAAGATCTAAAAACTTCACTCTACCCTAGGGCATCCACAAAGTAACGGTCAAATAGAAGTGACAAATAGAACCTTGCTGAATGGACTAAAGAAGATACTTGATGCTTCCAAGGGTAACTGGATTAATGAATTGCACTCTGTTCTTTAGGCTTATAGAACAACATCGAGGATAACAACTGGAGAAACACCTTATATGCTTGCGTTTGGGATAGAAGCCATGGTACTAGCCAACATAGGCCTACCAATTTGATTCTCCTAAGAGTTATCTAATGAGAAGATTATAATTGGATATAGTTGAACAAGTTCAAGAAGATGCCGCCCTCAGAAATGTTGCATATTAATAAAGGACTTCTCGCTTTTATAATAAATGCGTTAAGCGGACTAGCTTAAAATAAGGCGATTACATCCTCAAGAAAGTCATCCATAAGGATAATTAGCTTGAAGCCAATTGGCATGACCCATATTGTATTTCAGCGATAATTCGACTGGGGACTTTTTGGCTAGAGACAGTTGATGGAGAAAAATTCAAGAACCCTTGGAATGCCGAGCATCTCCAAACATAATATCAATGAATAATGACATTTTGTATTTATTTTTTCTTTATGTTCAACAAAACTCTATTTCAAGTTCAATAAAATATCTTTATTTTAGTTTCCAATTTTTTCGATTTTTTTTCGGAGTACGACGATATACATCCCCAGAAACAATAAGGAAACAATGTCTCTTAGTCTTCAGCCCTTGTCGATTGATAGACGAAAACAACTAAATAACTTAAATACTTAATCGATTCGAACTTATCAAATTCGAGATGCACCAACAGCTTAGCACGCATTTCGAGATGCACCAACAACTTAACATGTAGTCGTGTCTCGCCCGACCATGTTATTACTTCATGTATGACTTCGTATTAACAAGTTATGAACAAGAAGTCTTACCCGACCAAGTTAAATGCAAGAATATACACATATATTCCTAACACACTTGGTCGCACTAGTAACTTACTTCATGTATGACTTCGTATTAACAAGTCAAGAATAAGAAGTCTTACCCGACCAAGTTAAATACATGAATATACACATATATTCGTAACACACTTGGTCGCTACTAGTAACTTACTTCATGTATGACTTCGTATTAACAAGTTACGAATAAGAAGTCTTACCCGACCAAGTTAAATACATGAATATACACATATATTCGTAACACACTTGGTCGCTACTAGTAACTTACTTCATGTATGACTTCGTCTTTGACAGGTCAATAATAAAAAGTCTGTAAAACTTCGTATACAACTCAAGAAGTCAAAAACAAGTTTTACCCCACTAGGTTAAATGTAGGAAAACATGTATACATTACTAAATATAATAATACACACATACATTCCTCATACATTTTCTCACCACTGATAGTTGATGCTACAACTTGGATCAACAAAACTATTTATAGTTTTATTTAAGTGCTTTGGTAGAATTTAAGGCCCTACAATCACAATTAAATAATTCATCATTAAACAATAGCTTAACCGACTAACTGATTAACTAATCATAAGTTCATAACACAAAAATAAATATTTTTTTAAATACTAAATGTATTACATTTAAGATCAGGAAAATACAAAAAATAGAAGAATTATCCAACTGGATGTTTACCTTGTGCTTTTGCCATTTCATAAGATGTATTTTGCACTTTTTCCATCCCAGCAGGAGGGTCATCTAGGGTATATGGGGAATTTATGTAATCAAAATCTCTTAGCATTTGCCTGTTGCTGCTGCTCAGCCTATTGATCAGATGAGGATGACGTATTATCTCGTGCACATCGTGAAGGCCGTAATCTCCCAGATAATTGGTGATTAAACACTAGGGAATGGTATCTAGAGGTATCCATGATATGTCTAACTTAAATGGAGGCTTATCAAAATCCAATAAACGTGGATAATTCCAATACCATAATTCGCTATTTTGATCATACTTCAGTAAGGTAATAAAGTTGGTCCATCCCCATTTCTAACCTTCAAAGTGACTTTGTGCAAGATGATCATCTACATGGCTTAGGGCCTCATTATAACCTTCCATCCAAATCTCCATGGATTGCTTATGAAATTGAAAGGTTAACCTTTCTATTTGATGTTGGAGTTTCTTCAGAACGTTATTCTTGATTTTTAACTGAGCAGCTTGGTCGACGATAGCCTTATACTTAGCTTCCAGTTGAACAAACAAGTTGGCAATGGCTTAATTCTTTACTTTTAACTGGCTAGCTTGGTCAGCTAGACTTTTCCTAGTTTTCTCCTCATTCGTAGTTGGTCGGGTAACCATCCTTTGTCTCGAAGTTTGTCAGGTCTGGTTTTCTGCAATGCTTTAAGTTCTTCCACTAACCTGGTATTCTCAGTTTCTAAGAAAGAAGCATCTTCATCAGTACCATGGGTGGATGATTTCTTCAGACCGTCTAACTTATTTCTGAGTCGATTATTTTCCTCTTCAAGTGATTTGCCTATCTCTCGAGCTTCATCAACCTTTCGGTTCAATAAGAATTCTTTTCGCCTATACATAGATGAATACTCTTCAAGTTTCTTCTTAAAGCCACATTCATCACTTAATACTTTTTATTTAGCTTCATAGACGGCATGTAGTAAAGATTTAGCCTAACTATGATCTTCCTGAACTTGCTCAATCTTTTCATAATAGGTAGCATTGTTAGCTATAACCCTCTCCATAAGTAATGAAGATGAAGGTATGATTCTTTGACTAAGTCAGGTTCATCTAGGCCGAGCAACCCAACCAAATCTTCTTCAGATATAGGAATATGAACAGCTTCCAGAAGGTTTTCACTCAGCCAGAGAGGTCGGATTTAACAGAAATTATAGCCTTTTTCCTAGCATCAAACTGAGAATCACAAGTGTAAGAATGTAAATATAGCACACCAAAAGTATAACAAAACATAATTAATCAAAAGAAGATCCTTTTATTAATGAAGAGGGTATTACATAAATGTTCTCCTATTACAAAATGGGGAGAAAGAACAAGAAATTTATTAATAAGAAAGACACATAATAAAGGAGTTAGACCTTCTCCTTATCCTGGACATAAACTTTAGAAGGCAGCTCGGCAGGAAGAGCGACTTCACCAACTGGCTCTTGGATAAACCTAATAGGTGGCAGAGAAGATTCACCTGATCCTCCTTCATCGTTAAATTCTTCCTCCAAATTTGGAAGAGTACCTATATCAAGCCTCTAGAACAACTCAGAGTCTTCTGTAATGACTACCTCTTTGAGAGCCTCCGACTAACTATCCTTGAAAGACTTTTTACTAACATATTCAATCTGTGTAGAGGCAGCCACAAGTGCTTTCTTCCAACCCTTATCAAAGGAGATTTCCATTATCTTCTTAGTTGTGTCCTTCTCAACTATTAAGTGGACAACCAACTTTATTGATTTTTCCCAGGCTGCTTTCAGAAGAGTCTAATTTTCCATCAATTTGTCCTCGGCCACCTTCGCCTTATCTTCTTTTGTCTTTAAATTGGCTTCAACAGTCTTTAGTTTATCTTCGGTAGCTGTGGCCATATTATTAGCTAGAGTTAAACAATTTTCTTAAGAGTTTTTCTTGGACTCCAACGCTTGTCTTGAAGTTTCTAAAGATTTCCTTAGACCTTCAAAGGCCTCTTTCACATATTTTCCCGAAGAACGCAGATGATCGTCCTTATCCCTCATCTGGTTAAAATCCACCAGAAACTACACAAAGGAAAAATATCAGAACATAACAAGCGAAATGAGTCAATAAAAGCAAGTAATAAGGGAAAAGGATTATCAAGGCCAAATTTTGGCAAGCTCTTTATGACAACCTTAATCGAGGCATGGGAGTAGCAGCTACCCTATCAGCAGGAAGGGTCCTAACCTTAATCAAACTTCTGTCCAAACCAAAATTGATAATAACAGAGGATGATCTATCAACCTCCAAATCGGATTGAGGTGCAACAATATCAATTTCCTCTTGTAGTGAGGTGTAACATCATCAATTTCCTCACTAGTGATGACCTGGGGTACTTTTTTAGTAATTTTAGATGTTTTCTCCGTGAGAATGGACTTTTGGGCATTAACAACCATAACAATTTTTTTTGTAGCCCTCTTGGAATTAGGAGACAAAGCTTCAGTCATCAAATCAGGGATTTTCCTCTTTCCCATACTTGCTACAGGTGAAGTAGGGTTAGTTGAAATGTCCAACAATTCAAAAAAAGAAAAAGTACCTAAATCATTCTCAGCTCTAGTAGACTCCTCAGTTGAAGAAGTGGGAAGTGGTTCCTCTTCTAAATTCATGGAAATTAAAGGCGCGGTTGGTCTAGAAATAAAAGAATTAATCGAGCTTCTGTATTGTAGAAAGTATGAGGCTACTCTAGGGTGATCCTCACCAATTATTTGGTGGATGCTCCATAGAAATTTTAGCTCTTGAAGATTGACGTCCCCTTCTTCAGGACATTTTTTCTTGCTCTCAACTATACAAAATAGGACAAGAAACATTCGTCAACATATCATCAAACAGTTGGCTATAAAGAAAGAAAAAATATAATATCAAAACCAGCAACCTATGCCATGTCCTTCCTGAGGACATATGGGCCCATCATACACTTTTACTCTTTGAAGAGGAGCATGCTTCCAGTTCTTTCCTATGACTCCATAGACAAAGTAGTCTTTATTGGAATCTGGTAAATTGACTACTAAGGCTCTATTGACAAACCTAGTTTTCAAGTAATAGGTGTTGTCACTAGTAACCCACTTGTAGTAAAATTTAAACTCAGGGATACCAATATGGGTTCTATATATCTGGTTAAGCCTATTAATCTACTTTACCATTCTCCATGTATTGGGGGCTACCCTAATAGGAATAACGTCCAAATATTGACAAAGTTTTAGGAAGAAACGATTAGGGGGAAAGGTAATACCACATTCAGCTATAAATAAGGAGGGAATCCAGTGACACTCTGGTAGTGATAAAACATCAACTGGTGGTATAGGCATTTCTAAGTCTACCCAATCATGGATATTTCTTTCCTGCCTAAATTCATTTAAAAAGTCCCCATGAAAAATATATACCATGATTACAACTAAGAAAGAAATCAATGAAAACGGAGGAAGAAAGTTTATAGATAAAGTAATGGCAGAAGCAAGAGTAAAAATAAACGTAAAAGAAATCTTGAAGATGAAAATCTTGAGAACAAGGGAAAGGGTTCAAAAGATAGCTTGAAAGTTGGAAATGTTGTGGTGTAGCAATCAACCAAAATCTCGCCTTTTATAGCTTGCATAGAAAACTGTGCAAGAAATGATTAACTGTATAGAAGATTTACATTCAGATGGATGCACAACTTTACAAGCGGGAAATTACTAATACGCCCTTTAGCGGGTCGCTAAAATTCAAATTATTTACGAAATTGCCATTACATGATCAAATGATGGAAAATTTTACAAGTCCTATAGGTTGGCCACCAGCCAAGACCACAGAAGAATGCCGAGCAACTCTGTCAGAATCATACTTCATCCTTTCAACAAAATATAAAGAATGACGCATTGGGGGCTTCTGTTGATACAAAAAATGATCCATCTATAAGGACAAATCAGAAATGGACACCTGTATCCTTACGTGGCAACAATCTTAGTCATTAATCAGTTGATCGTCCATCTAAGTAATTGCTTGGATACAAGTTCGTCCAACCTGAAGAATGATGACCATCAAGGTAGATAAATAGACATCGCATGGAAAGGAGACAAGGGTCATCCAATATACGCTCATGACTATCAACCATCACATTCATTATGTATGGGTGTAAATGCTTGAATATGCAAAGACATTCTAACCCTTGATCTCCGAATCACTATAAAAACATTAAATTCCTTTCACAAAAGGAAAGATATAAAGGATTCTAGGTTATTATTCTTTTAGCAAGAGTACTTAGTTTTCTGTAATCACTAAAATCAATACAATAACAGGGGACGTAGGCTTTTCTTCACAGCCAAACCACTCTAAAAAATCTTTGTCTCTTGTCTTTTGTCTCTTGTGTGTTTATTTCATCGCATATTATATTTTATCTGTGATTAGGAAATTGGATGTAGTCCATTTTTTGACATCAACATGGGGATTTGATAAGACACATATATTTAGGTTGTGGTTAAAACCCACAGGCTGATGACGCTGGTTGGGAATATATTATTTATATGTGGGATGTTCATAGTAGTCAGCCATAGATATTATCCTAATCCTATTTGTTGAGGATGTCATCTCACAAGTTAAAACCATGCCGTTAGATCATTTTGTGTAGATATTAGTATGTGGTTACATGTTTGGTATGGTTAGAGACTTTAGGAGCTGGACCTTCTAATAGTCATTAGTATATGCATGACATATCCATAAAGGTGTAGGGGGTAGGCCTCGTGAGATAATTTATATGGGGTATGTGATGACTACCTATGATTTTTATGGTGGGTTAATAGTGCCCAGGTGGTACTTGCATATGTTATGTGGTTTATATACTTGGGACAATTAGGGGATTGTGACAACTAGAGTTAGCACCATATCCTTAGGGTAACATCATAATGAAACTAAATACTGTAAAGAGATAATATAATGGTTCAGTAAGGATAACACAAAAATATTTGGTTTGGGAATCACTTAATTAATTCGCCGTAGGATGACATAATTACTATATATTATATGGATCCTTTGATTGGGATCATGTATGAATTTCTTATTGGGGCCTGATCTTCTTGCATTGAAACATTTCATGTCAACCGAATCAGTTCCAGTGTTGATTTACTCAAGGAATCAACTCATTTATTATTTCATGTATCCATCATTTATCACGTAGGTGTTTGGGAGTTTCATATCTTATTTAGTTTATTTATGTCTTTACATTCTAGAGATTATGTGTGGGTCATGTTAACGTCATTTTCAGTTATACTTTAGTTAGGATTTATTATCATTATTTGATATTGGACTTATGATTTTGGTATCAAAGATTATTAGTTGATGAATGAGATTTAATCATATGTTATTCGATTATTATTATTATTATTATTTTTTATATTGCTATTTATTATTTACGCTTAGAATGATATTTAATTGTTAGATAGTGCTTCTGGACTGTATAATGGAATAGACACCCTATGTTACATAATGTACCTCTTGGGAGAGTTTATGAATAATTTATCAGATGTGGGGATTATATTTCAATTGTCTCGATCAAGTATTCCACTACATAATGGTGTTATGGATGGAAGGAATAAGACTCTTTCAGATATGATAAGGTCCATAGTTAGTTATTCAAGACTGTGACATACTTATTGGGATTTTACATTAGAGACAACTATATAAATTCTGATTTTAATTCTATCTTAATCGATTTACTTAACTCCGATGGAATTGTGGAATCAGCACAAGCTCATTTAGGATATGTTTGGATCTGGGGGTGCCCGACACCTATGTTGTGAAAGGAGCTAGGGAAGTTGGAGTCAAGAGCAGAAGTATGTCTGTTTGTTGGTTATCCTAACGATACTAAAGGAGTTTTATGTCATGTTACTAAGGACAACAAGGTCATTGATGGTATCAATATCCGATTCTTAAAATAATATTATGTAATAAACCTTCTGCCTAGGATTAATCTAGTCTTATAAGAGAATAAGAAACATCTCATTATGGGTGTTGCTAGATAACTTGTACCAGAATAAATACAACTTGATTTCAATAATATCTAACACCTCGCCTATTTTAACCACGGGTGATCAGTCCTTTATCAAAATAAATAGGAATCTCATTTGGTTCATTCTTAACATCACTGTAAAACCTTTTTAAATTACAAACCACCTATGTTAAATTAAGCCGCGACCAACTTTTATCTTTCATTAATCATATAACAACAGGCGAAAAAAATAATATAAATCAACCATTCACACAATTAATAGAAGTCTGAATCATCACGAGATAAATTGTCACGGCCCCGTCCTAAAATAGTAGTGGGGAACGAGTGTCTTGACATGCCACCAAGGCAACAAATATTCTGACTTAAATTGTTTACTTAATTAAATGCAACAGAAATATAATTACATGGTTATGAATCGTAAAATACTGAAATTAAAGGAATTACGTCATCAGAGCTTTCTAAAAGGAAACTTCATTTATATTACAAGTAACAACGAGTTATAACTTAAAATGAAATTTAAAACTTATTACAAGAGAGCCAAACATGCTCTATATGATATAACAAACTTTTTACTTAAAATAACAAAAAGAGCTCTAAAAGTTGGATCTTCCATATAGTCCTTTTATGTTCCCTCCAAGACTACTTATTTCCTGAAAAAGGGTTAGTTATACAACATCAGCTAAAAGCCGAGTGAGGTTTAATCTCTAGACATTCCATGATTTTTCAGAAAATTGATACCTATTCAATTTACAACAGAAGGCATATACATATATGGATAGGAATTTGCAGTAAAATATTTATATGTGAATGACAGTATTTAGAAATTAATAGCTCAAAATGGAACGGATGCGATAAATTAAAGGAAATAACTTTTTCTTTAAATCATATCATTTTAATGGCCAAGTACACTCTAATACCGTATTCTTCTACCGTATTATTCCCCGATAGTTGAAGGTCAATCAAACTTCTTCGTCACAACGCCTTATTTAAGGCACACCAACAATAACCCAACTGGGAAGGTACCACCCAAATATTTCCACCCGGTAGTCAAGGCCAACATAGTAAGAGAGTTTTCATAAGTCGAATCAATAATTTCAAAATTCAAATAAGATGTTTATATCGAGAGATATACACATATAACAAACGACGGAATCATCGGTATCGGATGAATTTGAGAATAAAATCATTTCACAAAATATATGTAGTTTGCATAATATCATATAATCAAAATACTCAAGGAATTGTCATAGAGTACTCACCTAAAACAAAAGTTCGAAGTTATAGAAACAGAGTCTTGGATCGCTCGTTAATCTTGAGACGAAACTTCTTCTTAAACTTTCCCCGCACTTTCTCTCACTATTTCTTTGTAAGCTTTTGGTATAATTTCGTGTAATGGCTGATCCAAGGGCTTTATTTATAGTTTTTCAAAGGTATTTATTTAGGTGTTGACACTTGTCTCGGTGATAAGGCTTTCATTTTGGTGAGTCGGCGTTCACGTGTCGCACAACGGATCGGCATTGCAGTCTTAGTTTATCAAACGACGACACATATTTTGCCTTTTTCTAGAGGATTAACATGTGTTTTATCCTATCCTTTAAAGGCGACACGTGTGCGGTGGAGATGTCCAAAAGAGAGCATGAGGTGGAAAGTTATTATGGGTGTAAGGGCCATTTTACACATTAAGGGCATTTTGGTAATTTCACACTATATAATTTCAATATTTCTTAGAGTTCCTTAAAAATATTTTATTTACAAAAAGGCCCATTTTATTTTTCATTTTGGTCCCTAAAACTTTCTTTATTAAAATCAAGTCCCTAAAGTTTTATAAAATTATATTTTCTACCCCGAAACTTATCATTTAACTCAGGATAGGTCATAAGACTTTAATTTGATCCAATTTACAATTGATTCTTCATATTTAAAAATGGGATTTGTTATATTAAGAACCCAAAATACCACATATGTAATAATATAACAGTTATAAGATAATAAGTAACACATAATTGTAAAAATAAACTATTTGAGCATATAAAAGTTGGGTCATTACATAAATAGATAGAAATAATTATCGAATAAACCATCAGTTCCAAAGTAATATCCAAAACCTAAGTCTATGGGAATAAAACTGAATCCTAATACCTAGTTTGATAAATAAAACTAAAAGAGTGTATCAATTGAAGGGGCAACATGCCCAAATAAAAAGATTGAACCATAAATCCTAATCTAGGAATGAATAACTGAAGTGTCTAAGCAACTCCTGCAAGCCTCCACAAATACCGCAGCTACGCATCCTTAGCATGAGTCATCAAGCTTGGCGCCCTATGGCTGGACAACTAAAATATTTTGAAAAATAGATTTGACATGGGTCAGAGCCCAAAACCTTTGAAAAACATTTAACAAGTATTTAAATTACAGTTATAAAAGCAATTATTAGATACACATATTAGTCCAATGTACACTCCCTTGAGTTCCTCACCTCTCATTTATGGTGCACACCTAACGTCTCCTATTTTGCCCACCTAGCCATGCTACCTAACCTAACTAGGCCTAAGTATCTAACTAACCACACTAGGTTGAGCTTCCCCGTATCGCCCATATGATATGCTACCTTCAAGCCAATAATTCATTTTAATCGAATATTATAATCATATCATCTACTTAAGTTTCTCATATTTAAATTACTTTTAGATACACACTACTTGTCTTTTCTACCATTGCACATAAATAAAATAATCACACTTGTATATATATGCCACACTATAATATATACAACTACAGCATCTCCTGGAATGACCACCGCGATGAAGGCATACTCTACTATCAAGTCCATGTACCTCTTATACCAAATTAGGAACTATCGATTCAGAATGTCTCCTCGAACCATAAATCAAATAACACACAATGGAGCTGAACATAATTCTAAGCCTTTGGGTTACGCACGCACCTAACGTACCTTAATGACATGCCAGTCCCACTAATTCACCACACAGAATGAGCTGCCCTAAGTTTTATGTTTTGGGGCACACATCCAAACCTCGCTGGAATCACCAAGGTGGGATCGCCCTCTGCGTGGAATCTCCCGTGATAGCAAGCAGCATAGGTATGTTCACACACATAATAAATCACATAATAGGTATTCATACGACCTATCTATATATCATCAATATAGGTATAAACACAACCTATAATATATCCCATACATAGTATTTATATCTCTTGAATACTTAACATACTAACAATTCACACATATTATCATTCTCATATTTTTAGAGTATCACTCACTACCCAAAGGGTCCCAATTATCCCTTATATTATTTAAATAATTAACACATCACTATAATACATGTATTTGCCTTAGTTCATGGTCTACTCTTCCCGTCACCCAATTTGGAAATTCCCGATGCGCATCTCAATCGGTTGACTCCAAATCCCAAGATTACCCTCTTTAAGATTAATCGAGACTTAACTATATGTTTACTGACCTTATCTAAGTCTTTATCCAATTACTAGACTATCACTAAGGTTCCCTAAAATTAATTTCATAAGGTAGTATAACATAAAAGGCAAATCTTAACAAAATTGGGCAGCCAAATTGATTTGGTAAGGATATCGAATCGATTCACACCTGACTATATCGTCTTCATTTCCGTTACAAGTTTTCACCATTAAAACCTTATTAAAACTCCATGAAACTTTCCCAAACTCCCATCCAACATACCCAAATATTAGATATATATGTAGGGACAATTCTGAATGTAAATAACACATCAAGACTACACGAAATCTACCCAAGAATAGATCAAAACCCATAATTCATCAAAACCCTAGTTTATGTGTTCTTAATGTATATTAATCAATTTAACCAGATTTCTTTCATGTTAATCGTCCTACCCCAAATCATGAATCTCACCCCTACAAATCAGAAGAACATCATTTGAATCATGAAATTAAAACCCTGAATTATGTTGGTATTATAAAATGCTTAAAGTAATGCAAGACAAACACTTTTCTTGATAAAGTAGGTATGATTTATGTTCTGAGATGGCGAGAATGTTCTTTTGTTGTTCCGATCTCGAATCCCACAATGTTCGTGGTGTGAAACGGTGTGGAATGGTCTAGGTATCTTCTTATTTTCCTCTCCTATAGTCCCCTCGTTATCTCTAGTGTTATAACCCTAGCCCATAACTCAAAGGGGATGATATACAACTTTTATTTTTGTAGTTCCTACTACCCTAGACTCCTAAATGACCAAAATGTCCTTAAGTGGTGTGGGGTTGGTCCAAAATTACTCCGGGACCCAATCTGCACACCCGAGTACACTAGTCTGACTATTTTGACCCATTTGGAATCAATCGTGACCACAAAATTATCATCCAAGTCACTCTACATAAATTTCCTATCTCGACCTCATATAGTCTACACGCTACTCTCGATTGAGATATAACATAGTCAGGTCGGCATCACTCGCTACGACGTAAAGTAATTATTTACTACTCACTTAGTAATTTGATTCCGTAAATATTAATCATTATCTCTTCCGATTAATATTATAATAAACACACAATACTTAACTTAATTAAATTACGTCATATGATTAATTTAAAATAATCGAATTGGTTAAATTCTATATACTCAGAAATACGGGGTGTTATATAATACACCACCTGAACATTATTAGAAGGATTATTGATGATCATGTAACACTTGTCACTTATATTCCATCACAAGTGGAGCCACATTATGGGGGCATCAGGAGACATCATGACAATTTAGTGTTTGGGTGAACATTTTATTATGATCCATAGGGAACACGAATTGGATCCTGGGAACTAAATCAAGGCTTTCTACGATAGGAACTCTTATCTCTAACTTAAGACTATAAAGATCGAGATGGATTAAAGTTTAGGGTTTGTGAACTTGATGATGGTATAAAACCCATCAGATGCAAGTGGATCCACAATAAGTTAAAAGATACGTAAATGGGAAGTTGTAAATCTTTAAGGAAAGGCTTGTTGCAAAATAGTTTACTCAGAAAGAAAATAATTGACTAAGAGTAAACCTTCTCACTGGTAGCCATACTAAAGTCTATAAGGATTCTTCTAATGTCAAGGCTGCATTCTTGAATGATGGTCTTGACGAGTGAATCTATACAATTTAACAAAGAAGATTCATAATAAGAAGTGAGAAGAAAAGTTTGTAAGCTTAAGAAGTCCAGTTGTGGCCTTAAGATTATAAAAATATGCACTATACTCACGCGCCCCGATAGAACTAGATTGCCTGGTTCTGTTAACCAAATATATTTTAAGTCTTATTCTTGTGATCTTTCTAGTAAAGCATCATGCAAATCATTCAAACGGATATCCTAATCCTCCATGAGTATAGGAAGGTAAATAGACATTTAGACTCATGCATATTTGATCACACTAGTTCCTCTTTTATAAAATCTTTTGGGTGTGTGGTTGTGTGCTTGATATAGGTTCTTTGGACTTTATATGTAATGCAAATAAAACTCTTTTGAAAAATCTTATGTTTGCATTTTATATTTGTGTTGTGTGTCTGCACATAACCTTCACCACAACGAAAATTTCTTTCACTGCAGCGATGCCAACTCATTGGTCGCGCCATTATCTAGAGATTTCTACATAGTTTGCCTTGCATTATTGTTGTCAATTTATAAAATACCGCAAGTGCACAGGCTATTATAGAATAACGAGTGTAAGTACGGGTCGAACCCACAGAGATTTGTCAATTTCAACTTTTAAAAGAATTGCAACTATTCAACTAGATAAAATGGGGTAAAGAAGATATGTAATATTAAACTAAGAAAACACAAATAAAAGGTGTGACTACGAGAGATATAATCAAGTGGGCGTGAAAACTAGGACGTTGAATCCATTTATCACATTTAACTAATATTATGCAATAATTTAAACTCATCAATCCTAATTTTATAAATCAAATTAAATCGACTCTCGTCGTATTTAATTCGAAAAATAACATGGTTAAGTTTACAATAAAATTTAACATCTCTAAATTTAGATGGAAAAAATCCCTATTCCCTTCAAAAGTTCACTTTTAAATTTCAAAGTATAGTCTTTAAGCATGGACTATCAAAACAATCAAGTGCAAGCACAATCCATCAAAAAGTACTCACACTAAAAAATAAAAATATGATTTTTTTTCAAATAAAGCCGAAGGTTTAAAATACACTCTCGTGTCGTTTTAAATGAATACAGAATTTTTAAAACCTTTAGCACATATCGAAAAATAAAGACAAATTTAAATATTAATCAAACATAATAAACTTTACCTAGTATGAGTAAATAAATTAAGTTAGCATAATTGAAGACAAAATATAAATGCAAAAATGAATATTAATTCTCATTAATAAATCAACTTACAAAAATAATCATGTCTTTACAATTGATCT
The DNA here is from genome assembly GCA_949130495.1 of Sambucus nigra. Classification (NCBI taxonomy): domain Eukaryota; kingdom Viridiplantae; phylum Streptophyta; class Magnoliopsida; order Dipsacales; family Adoxaceae; genus Sambucus; species Sambucus nigra. The sequence continues at coordinate 640,897,750 of OX422209.1, read as the reverse complement.
TGACAAACTTCTCCCACAAAAGAATAATTCTTGGCGCTTGAATAAAATATACTCTAAAAATAAAGGAACAAAAAACTATCTCCGAAGCTCTCTCGAAAATTACCTACCAAAATAATGAGCCAAAGGATCTTATTTATACGCTTAGAATGAAGTGTTTGAGTTGGAATGAAACTTTCTTTGATTGGTCATATTTGACCTTATAATTATATCATGGAGTCTTGAGAATAATAGGAGATAATTGAGAAGTTTGTTTTTTAAATAATTATCCCCAATTTTGGCACTATTCATGTCACTATTCACAATACCAACTTTAATCGCATTTTTGACCTCCAAAACTTCAAAATCTCATTTTCTTCCGAACTTCAAAGTTGTGAGACTCGTCAAGACATTTCAGAAAAGCTATGGCACGGACTCAACGAACACTCGATTGATTTTATAAAAAAATATTTAGTACAGTTGTGTCAATCATGTCATGTCGTGTCCTAACAATTTTTGCATATCGACTCCTTTGTTGTCCAAATTTTTGGGGTACTTGTAAAAATGCAAAATAAAAATAATTAATTCAAATGTAGGGTCATAAATATTTAGAAAATCACATAATTACCCATCTTTGCATTTTTGTCCCCAAAATTCAGAACTTGTTTGGGAGAACTTTATTTTGCCTAGATAAACATTTAAAAATTAATTTGAAGCCCATAAAGTTTTGAAAATTATGATTTCACTCCCTGGAATACTAAAATTTCATTTTTAACTCAATTTTTTTCAAAGTTGTATTTTTCTTTTATTTTACGAAAATGACTCTAAAAGCTCATTATTTATGATACAATGGGCCTAACAAGACCTAGATTTGGGCATAATTTATACAAAATAATGCACTCATCAAATACTCCCAAACCTAAACTTTGCTAGTCCTCGAGCAAAAATAATTTTTTAAAAATCTAACTCACTTTCGTAGGAATCACGATTACACTTAGCATGTGCAACAAGACTTTAAATCCTTAGGTTACCCTAGTGGATGAGTTTTGTCTCGTGAGGGTTTGCACTGAATATACCCACAAAATTAAAAACCTGACTCAATACAAAAGACACAAAAGTAGTATAACCAAGTTTGAATGTAAAATTCATAAATATAGTAGAACTTTACTTTTCAATCTCGACTTATCGTGTGTGTGTGGATAGCCAATATAACCGTCCATTTTAAATGATTTGATTGTTACATTTCTTATCCGAAAGTTCGTTTTGATTTAAAAATCTCACAGAATGCACTCACAATCGAACACTCAGAAATAGATAATTTTCTATCATTATATGTGAATAAAAGAACAAATTTAAATGAACAAATTTCACATATACATGATGAAAAACAAACTTTTATAATGCATGAATATGATTTCATGAACAGAAAATCAATCACTTTTTTAAAATATTGAATCACACTATAGATCCTATTCATCTTCTCTCCACACTATAACTAACTTCACTTGAGATCGATTAGGACTTTCTTGGGTTGTATTGTAGGCTCGGGTTTTGGCTAGAAAGAATGGCATTTGAGTTCAAAATTTTTGAGAATATAGAGGTTTTGGTATTTTGATTTTTAAGAAATTTTATTCCAACCTCCATTTTCCTTTTCTTTTTTTTTCGTCGTTTTTTTTCCTTTTGCTTTTTTTTTCCATTTCTTTTCACACATTATTTTTGCAATTTTTTTTGGGCCTTTTTTCTACCTTAATTTTACCCTAGTATTCTTAGAAAATGGGGATGAATTCTTTTTATGGGCTTCAACTCCCAATTGGAGTTCGGTAGGATAATGAGTTTTCAACAAAGTCTTATTTTCTTTTGGAATCAATTGAGCTTGTAACTGAATAATGTAAAAATGGTGGAGTTATGCTTAATTTTGAGGTTTCAAACAATGGCCTAATCTCATTTCTCAAGTTTCGTTAAATTGATACGTATCTTAAGACGACTTAATAAGACTTCTAGTGCTTAAGATTCACATTTTGATTTTTTATTTTCAGTTTTCGAACAAAATAAAGAATTTGAGCTCATCAACGAATTTATCACTAAAGGAAAGTTTTGAGTTATTTTCACTCGGATTGATTTAATATCTCAAAAACGATGAATGGCACAAAAATCTAACCAGGCTAAAATTTCCACATTTATTCGTTAAGCATATTAATTTTCACCTTAATATCCATTTTCGATCATATTGTATAGCTAATGTAAATGTTTTCATAAGTTGAGAGATCCATGAATTAATTCTATTTTAAGAAATCATTTCAAAACTCAATTATATTGAAAATCTTTTTGAATTTTTTTTATTTGTTTTTCAAAAATACCATCCTTACTCCCAAACATAAATTTTACATTGTTCTCAATGTATGCTCAAACTAGAAATGTGGACAAGGAAAATAAATTACAAGCGTAAAAGGACGATATTACCCGCGAATATGCACTTGTGTTACCAACTTCCCACTAATCTCACATGCATCGCATCATAAATTAAAAGTCTGAACAATTGAGAGTCAACCCAATAGAAAGAGTATACACATGGAGGCACATAATGAATATGGTGACTGAAATTATCGAGATGTGAAATCACATTATAACCGAGATGGTAAGTCTCGCAGAGACTATGATAATGAGATTTCGAATGACACACTATGCCTAGGTTTCCCTCAAACTCGAGAATGAATAAACCATGCTCTAAATCGGACGATACTCTACTCATTTCGTTAATCTTATCAAAATACCCAAATGACATAGGTGGATGTGGTAGAACATGACAATGCGGTATGAAAAACATGCGTCACCAGGTGGAAACACTCGAATAATTTTTGCAATCTCATCAGTAATAGATAAAACCTCACGTGTAGGCATACTCTCAAAAGACTCGGGTTTTCGTTCACAGAGAAGGAGTTTATATATCCTATCATCCTAGTCTCTCTCGCCTAAATGACAAAAAGAATCCAATAAAGATTTGATTTCAACAGCAAGATCCTCATCAACCGGACCGAATTCTTTCTCAAAATATTTAAGACTCATATCTAGAGACAAGTCATGTGACCAAGCGCGTAGATTGGTTATGTCACTATCCCGTGGGGTAGTGATATCGTTCACTTTTTATATGTACTTGACTTCATTCTCTCCATCATCAAATGATAGCCTCTCTAAATTAAACACATTTAAACCCATGGTCATGTTTCCAAACGACAGGTTCAGTTTCCCACTACGACATTGAATGATAGCATCAAAAGAGGGTAAAAAGGGTCGATCGAGGATGATTGGGATTGTGAAGATGAGTTTAGTACGTGTTGAGTGTCTAAGACCAAAAAGTCTAACGAAAAGACAAACTCACCCACTTTAATCAATACATCCTCTACAACACCTCTAGGCACCTTAATGGATCAATCGACTAAGGACAAGGTCATTTTAGTGGGCTTTAACTCCCCCAAACCTAGTTTCTCATATACGGTGTATGGAAGAAGGTTCATGATTACTCCTAAGTCTAATAGAGATTTCTCGAAGTGATGCTTCCCTATCTTAATAGAGATCGTCGGCGACCCAGAATGCTTATACATGATAGGAGTTCTATAGGAAATGATCGAGCTTGCTTGCTCGGCGAGAAAAGCTTTGTTGGGCATGTTGGTGTTTCTATTGAAGTTACAAAGGCCCTTCAAAAATTTGGCATATGAGGGGACTTATTTTATAGCATAGAGAAGTGGGATATTGATTTGTACTTGCTTAAATACTTCCAACATTTTGTCAACTTGCGCCTTTTTCTTTTGGGCCACCAAATGTTGGGGAAACGGAGCTTTTGAGATATAAATATCTACAGATGGTTCAGAAGACAATGGCTGAGATGAAGTTGGATCCAAGGGAGGATCTTTATTTTCCTTACGTTTCTCATATTCACTCTCGGTGGGTGGTGAGACATTCTTTACGACTTCCTTACAAGGCCTAAGCGTGATGATGGATTTGACATCCTCTTAGGTTTGTGATGAACTGACGTTATATTGACATTTAGGTATGATACCTTTAGGATTGGGCTAAGGTTGACTCGGGAATGTTCCGTTATTTCTCTCACTCAACGCATTCGCTAATTGACGCACTTGAACCTTGAGTTTGGATATGGATTGAGTCTTCGCATGCAAGCTCTGTTGGGTGAATTGGAGGACACTTAGAGTTGACTATTGGAATTTGAGGGTATTTTGAGCGAGCAAATTCACCGTATCCTCTGAAACCTGGATCGTTTGGTATGAAGGATGCGCTGGTCCAGGGGCATTCTTTTGGAAACCCAGAGGTAGGTTACCAGAAGGTTGACCTCCACTTTCTTGGTATTGACCCTTGAACCATGAAAAAATGGGATGGTCTCGCCACCTCGGATTGTATGCATAGGAATATGGGTTATACTTTGAGCTATTTTGGTAGAGGGCATTCACTTGCTTGGTAAGCGTTTTGTGGGTGGGAAGGGCAGGACAATTATAGACTAAGTGATCGAATGTGTCGCAAAGTACACATATAGAGGAACCTACATGTTGCACGATCGCAGGTGCAGTTCGATTGCCCTCTTTGCTCGTATCTAAAGCTTCTAAATGTCGGGCCAATGTGACTAATTTGACATTTAAATCATAACTTTGTTCTACTTGGTGAGCGAAACCCTCACTGGATGTGGTGGACCTAGATTCTCTATTGGGTTCCCATCGCTGGGACTTGTTCGCTACGGCTTCTAGGAATAACCACTCATCGACCTCATTTTTTTCGATAAAATCACCGTTACATAGTGACTCGAGCATGATTCGAGTATTACAATTGAACCTCTCATACAAAATTTGGACTTGGAGTTCCATCTTAACCCCATGGTGTGGACTTTGCAGTAGCAAGTCCTTGAATCTCTCCAAATACATCCACAAGGCTTATCCCACCTTTGGACTAAATGTATTGATGTCATGACGTATCGACGCTGTCTTCTGATTGAGAAAGAATTTTAGCAGGAAGGCGACACTCATTTGGTTCCAAGTGGTCATGGATCCGGTTTTCAACGAGTTAAACCAACTCTTAGCTTTATCTTTTAAGGAGAATGGGAACAGTTTAAGTTTAACAATCTCTTTAGTGAGTTCTTGGTACTTAATGGTCCCACATATCTCCTAGAAATCCCAAACATGAAGGTATGGATCCTTTTTTTGGCACCTCGAAACACGGGTAGCATTTGGACTGTTGCCGAATAGAATAGGAAATTGTTGGCATTGTGATCGGGGAGAACTATGCATGAAGGCTGACTAGACTTGGTCGGATAAAGATAATATTTAAGGGCATGTGGTGCTAATTCATCTTCCATTTCACAGAATATCGAAAAACTACCTATATAAGTATAGGGAATGGTAGTCTCCACAATCGACAAACGACCGGTAAGATCTCGAAACAAACTTCGCTTACACTCAGTTCACTCGAATTTTTTTCTTTTTATATATATTTTTTATTTTTTATGTGAAGAAAATTTAAAAAATATATTTGACTCAAACCACTTAATTCCTAGCTAACACAAAGCAAATTGAATCATCTAATTTAGGTAAGGAGAATTTTAATTTTTAAATCTAGGTTTGTCGAGATTAATCGACGACGACAAGGGTCTCCGAATTATTCTCCCTAATTAGACAACTTCTACTCTTTGATAAGGGATAATTTAAAAGATGACCAACTACAGTTATCGTCTTAAATCCCGATTTTTTCTCTAGGTACGTGGTCGATACGAAGACACATTAAAAATCACCAATCCTAGACAAGGTGAAACGGAATCGATTTGACAAGTTCGCATTGGAGTAGCTTTTAATTCTAGCCTCGTTAAGAGGTTTCCTATGAGCTATGTGATATCCTAAGTCCAATGTCTACTTGATTTTAAATTAAATGTGATGGCCCGGGATATGCAAATGCTTGGTCCATTAGTGATTTTTAGGCTAAGGAAGAGTGATGAAATCCACACTTTATCTTTCACACGTTTTTTTCCCTTAAGTCAATTTATGTAACCTGCTAAATTAAGTGCGAAATTAAACCACGTGGGAGCACACAAAAATGTACCTCCGACGTGGACTTACAGTCACTTGTTTACGCTGGGCCAAAGTTTAATTTGACATCGATCGGAGGGAAAATTCGTCTATATTTTAGTCATCCCCGAGAGTTCCTTGTGCTTGTGGCAAGATTGCACAAGTTTTCTTCACGTTCCTGACCACTGCACACTTTTTTGATTTTTTCTTCACTTTTGCTCCCTTTTTTTGTTATCTTCTTTTTTCTTTTTTTGAATGCGCTTTTAAAAATCACACAAAAGAAACTACACCAAACGTAAAGTGCGATAAAAAAAAAGAAAAAAAAATTAACACGACACACGCACTAGTGGTGTATTAAACACAAAAACAAAAATAACCAAACACACTTATGATATTTTTTTTCTTTTATTTTGAAAATTAATATTGTAAAAAAATTATTTTTGGATTTTTTTTATTTTTTTAATTTTTTTACGGACTACCTACTAATTTTCTTAATGTATTTTTTTGATATGCTAGTGCTAAAACAAAAATATTAGTTGATGATTTTCTTTTTATTTTCAGATTTTTATTTTTACTTTTTTTATATTTTATGAAAAAATAATTTTACTTACAAAAATGTGAAAAGTAAAAAAAAAATTTGTCCGAAAGTCACAACTTCTTTTAAAAAAACCCGAACAAATCCTTGATAACGACCCCAAAATTTTTTTTGTCAATTTATATATTACCGCGAGTGCACGGGCTATTATAGAATAGCGAGTGTATGTACGGGCTGAATTCACAGAGATTTGTCAATTTTAACTTTTAAAAAAAATTGCAACTGTTCAACTAGATATAATGGGATAAATAAGATATGTAATATTAAATTAAGCAAACACAAATAAAGAGTGTGAATATGAGAGATACAATCAAGTGGGCGTGAAAACTAGGACGTTGAATCCATCTATCACATTTAGCTAATATTATGTAACATTTTAAACTCGTCTCTCCCGATTTTATAACCCAAATTAAACCGACTCTCATCGTATTTAATGCGGAAAATAACACGGTTAAGTTTACAATAAAATTTAACATCTCAAAATTTAGACGACAAGAATCCTTACTCCCTTAAAAAGTTCACTTTTAAATTTCAAAGTATAGTCTTTAAGCATGGACTATTAAAACAATCGAGTGCAAGCATAATCCATCAAAAAGTACTCGCACCAAAAAAAAAATATGATTTTTTTTCCAAACAAAGTCGAAGGTTTAAAACACACTCTCATGTCGTTTTAAATGAATATCGAATTTTTAAAATTTTTAGCACATATCGGGAAATAAAAAAGAATTTAAACTGCACACAATATTAATAAATTATAATAAACTTCACATACTCCTAGTAAATAAATTAAGCTAGCATAATTGAAAACAAAATATATATGCAAGAATGAATATTAATTCTCATTAATAAATCAACTTGCAAAAATAGTCGTGTCTTTACAATTGATCTTGATAAAACTTCTCCCACAAAAGAATAGTTCTTGGCGCTTGAATAAAATATACTCTAAAAATAAAGGAACAAAAAACTCTCTCTCAAGCTCTCTCCAAAATTACCCACCAAAATAATGAGCCAAAGGATCTTATTTATACGCTTAGAATGAAGTGTTTGAGTAGGAATAAAACTTTCTTTGATTGGCCGTAGTTGACCTTATAATTATGTCATGGAGTCTTGAGAATAATTGGAGATAATTGAGAAGTTTTATTTTTAAATAATTATCCCCAATTTTGGCACTATTCACATCACTATTTACAACACCATCTTTAATCGTATTTTTGACCTCCAAAACTTCAAATTCTCAGTTTCTTCCGAACTTCAAAGTTGTGAGCCTCGTCAAGATCTTTTCGAAAAGCTATGGCACAGACTCAACGAACACTCTAACGATTTTATAAAAAAGATTTAGTACAACTGCGTCAATCGTGTCGTGTCGTGTTGTGTCGTGTCGTGTCATGTCCTAACGATTTTTGCATATCAACTCTTTTGTTATCCAAATTTTTGTGGTACCTGTAAAAGTGCAAAATAAAAATAATTAATTCAAATTTAGGGTCATAAATATTTAGAAAATTACATAATTACCCATCTTTGCATTTTTGCCCCCGAAATTCAGAACTTGTTTCTTCTAATCTGGAATTCAACCAAATTTCAGGCTGAACTTTATTTTGCCTAGATAAACATTTAAAAATTAATTTCAGGCCCATAAAGTTTTAAAAATTATGATTTCACTCCCTGGAATACTAAAATTTCATTTTTAACTCAATTTTTTTTCAAACTTGTATTTTTCTTTTATTTTACGAAAATGATTCTAAAAGCTCATTATTTATGATACAATGGGCCTAACAAGACCTAGATTTGGGCGTAATTTATACAAATAATGCACTCATCAAATACCACCAAACCTAAACTTTGCTAGTTCTCGAGCAAAAATAATTTTTTAAAAATCTAACTCACATTCGTAAGAATCACGATTACACTTAGCATGTGCAACAAGACTTTAAATCCTTAGGTTACCCTAGTGGATGAGTTTTGTCTCGTGAGGGTTTGCACTGAATATACCCACAAAATTCAAAAACCTAACTCAATACAAAAGACACAAAAGTAGTATAACCAAGTTTGAATGTAAAATTCATATATATAGTAGAACTTTACTTTTCAATCTCAACTTATCGTGTGTGTGTGGATAGCCAATAAAACTGTCCATTTCAACAGATTTGATTATTACATTTCTTATCCAAAAGTTCGTTTTGATTTAAAAATCTCATAGAATGCACTCACAATCGAACACTCAGAAATAGATAATTTTCTATCGGTATATGTGAATAAAATAATAAATTTAAATGAACAAATTTCACATATACATGATGAAAAACAAACTTTTATAATGTATGAATATGATTTCATGAACAGAAAATCGATTACTTTTTTAAAATATCGAATCACACCATAGATCCTATTCATCTTCTCTCCACACTATAACTAACTTCACTTGAGATCGATTAGGACTTTCTTGGGTTGTATTGTAGGCTCGGGTTTTGGCTAGAAAGAATGGCATTGGAGTTCAAAATTTCTGAGAATATAGAGGTTTTGGTATTTAGATTTTTAAGAACTTTTTCTTCCAACCTCCATTTTTCTTTTTTTTTTCGTCGTTTTTTTTCCTTTTTCTTTTTTTTCCTTTTCTTTCACACATTATTCTTGAAACTTTTTTTGGCCTTTTTTCTACCGTAATTTTATCCTAGTATTCTCAGAAAATGGAGATGACTTCTTTTTATGGGCTTCAACTCCCAATTGTAGTTGGGTAGGATAAAGGAACTAAAAAGTATCTCTCAAGCTCTCTCCAAAATTACCTACCAAAATAATGAGTCAAAGGGTCTTATTTATACACTCAATATGAAGTGTTTGAGTTGGAGTGGAACTCTATTTGATTGGTTTTATTTGAGATTATAATTATTTCATGGAGTCTTGAGAAGAGTTGGAGATAATTGAGAAGTCTTTTTTTTTTAATAATTATCCCTAATTTTGGCACTATTCACAACACCATCTTTAATCGAATTTTTGACCTCCAAAACTTTAAAATCTCATTTTTGTCCGAACTTAACTTGTGAGCCTTGTCAAGACCTTTTCGAAAAGCTATCACACAGCCTCAACGGACAATCGAACGATTTTATAAAAAAATATTTAGTACAACTGTGTCAACCATGTCGTGTCGTGTCGCGTCCTGACGATTTTTGCTTATCGACTCATTTGTTGTCCAAGTTTTTGGGGTACCTGTAAAAATGCAAAATAAAAATAATTAATTCAAATTTAGGTTCATAAAAAAATTACAGAATTACCCCTCTTTGCATTTTAACCCCCGAAATTCATATCCGGAATTTAACCAAATTTCAGGGAGAACTTTATTTTGCCTAGATAAATATTTAAATAATTATTTTTCGGCCCATAAAGTTTTAAAAATTATGATTTCACCCCTGGAATACTAAAATTTCATTTTTAACTCAATTTTTTTTCAAACTTGCATTTTTCTTTTATTTTACGAAAATGACTCTAAAAGCTCCTTATTTATGATACAACGGCCCTAACAAGGCCTAGATTTGGGCATTAATTTATACAAAATATTGCACTCATCAAATACCCCCAAACCTAAACTTTGCTAGTCCTTGAGCAAAAATTAAATTTTTTAAAATCTAAATCACTTTTGTAGGAACCACAATTGCACTTAGCATGTGCAACAAGCCTTTAAACCCTAGGTTACCCTAGTAGACGTGTTTTGTCTCGTGAGGATTTGCAGTGAATATACTCATAAAATTCAAAAACTTGACTCAATACAAAAGGCATAAAAGTAGTATAACCAAGTTTGAATGTAAAATTCATATATATAATGGATGAATATGATCTTATGAACAGAAAAATCGATTACTTTTTTAAAACATTGAATCACACCATTGATCCTATTTATCTTCTCTCCACACTATAACTAACTTCACTTGAGATCGATTAGGACTTTCTTATGCTATATTGTAGGATCGGGTTTTGGCTTGAGAAAATGGAATTGGAGTTCAAAATTTCTGAGAATATAGGGGTTTCGGTATTTTGTCTTTTAGACACTTTTTCTTCCAACCTCCATTTTTCTTTTCTTCTTTTTTTGTCCTTTTTTCCTTTTCTTTTCACACATTATTTTTGCAACTTTTTTTGGCATTTTGTCTTCCGTAATTTTACCCTAGTATTATCAGAAAATGGGGATGACTTCTTTTTATGGGCTTCTACTCCCAATTGGAGTTGGGTAGGATAATGAGTTTTCAACAAAAGGCTTATTTTCTTTTTGGCTCAATTGGGCTTGAACAGAATAGTGTAAAAATGGTGGAGGGGTTTCAAACAATGGCCTAATCTCATTTCTCAAGTTTCGTTTAGTTGATATGTGTCTCAAGACGACTTACTAAGACTTCAAGTGATTAAGATTCACATTATGATTTTTTTATTTTCAGTAATCGACCAAAAAAAAGAATTTGAGATCATCTTTTAACCCAGATTGATTTAATCTCTTGAAAATGATGAATGGCATAAAAATCTCACCAGGCTAAAATCTCCACATTTATTCGTTAAGCATATTAACTTTCACTTCAATCCATTTTTGATCATATTGTATAGTTAATGTAAAAGTTTTCATAAGTTGAGAGATCCATGAATTAATTATATTTTAAGAAATCGTTTCAAAACTCAATTATATTGAAAATCTTTTTGAAATTTTTTCGATTTGTTTTTCAAAAATACCATCCTTACCCCCAAATCTAAATTTTACATTGTTCTCAATATATGCTCAAACTAGAAATATGGATAAAGTAAAAAAAGTACAAAAGTAAAAGGAAGATATTACCCGCGAATTTCCACTTGTGTTACCAACTTCCCACCGACCTCACATGCATTGCATCATAAATCAAAAGTCTGAATAATTGGGAGTCAACCCAATAGAAAGAGTATATACATGTAGGTACATAATGAATGTGGTCAGTGAAATTATCTAGATGCGCAATCACATTATAACAGAGATGGTGAGTCTCGTAGAGACTCTCATAATGAAATTTCGAATGACACATTATGCCTAGGTTTCCCTCAAACTCGAGAATGATTAAACTGGGCTCTAAATCGGACGATACTCTACTCTGTCCTCAATGTCATCAAAATACTCAAATAACACAGGTGGATGTGGTAGAACATGACAATGCGGGATGACAAAACATGCATCACCGAGTGGAAACACTCGAATGATTTTTTCAGTCTCATCACTAATGGATAAAACCTCACGTGTCAGCATACTCTCAAAAGGCTCGGGTTTTCATTCACAGAGAAGGAATTTATCTATCCTATCATCCTAGTCTCTCTCATCTAAATGACAAAAAGAATCCAATAAAGATTTGACTTCAGCAGTAAGATCCTCATCAACCGAAACGAATTCTTTGTCAAAATCTTCAAGACTCATATCTAGAGACATGTTAGGTGACCAAGCACGTAAATTGGTTGTGTCAATATCCCGTGGGTTAGTGACATCGTTCACTTTTTGAATGTACTTGACTTCATTACATCATCAGATGATGGCCTCTTTACATTAAACACATTCAAACCCATGGTCATGTTTCCAAACGACAAGTTCAGTTGCCCATTACGACATCGAATGACATCACCAGAAGTGGCCAAAAAGGGTCGATCGAGGATGATTGGGATTTGTGCAGATGATTTTAGTACGTTTTGCTTGTTTAAGACCATAAAGTCTACCTAAAAGATAAACTCACCCACTTTAATCAATACATCCTCTACAATACCTCTAGGCACCTTAATGGATCGATCGGCTAAGGACAATGTCATTTTAGTGGGCTTTAACTCTCCCAAACCTAGTTTCTCATACACCGTGTACAGAAGAAGGTTCACGATTGCTCCTATGTCTAATAGAGCTTTATCTAAGTGATGCTCCCCTATCTTAATAGAGATCGTCGGTGTCCCAGGATCCTTATACTTAACATGAGTTCTATAGGAAATTATTGAGCTTTCTGTTCGGCGAGAAAAGATTTCTTGCTCACGTTGGTGTTTCTCTTGAAGGTACGAAGGTCCTTCAAAAATATGGCGTAGGAGGGGACTTGTTGTATAGCGTCAAGGAGTGGGATATTGATTTGTACTTTCTTGATTACTTCCAACATTTTGTCAACTTGCGCCTTTTTCTTTTGGGGCACTAAACGTTGGGGAAATAGAGCTTTTAAGACATAAATCTCTACAGATGGTTTGAAAGACGCTAATAGAGATGAAGTTGGATCCAAGGGTGGATCTTGCTTTTCCTTACGTTTCTCAGATTCACTCTCGGTGGGTGGTGAGACCTTCCTTTTGACTTCTTTACTAGACCTAAGCATGATGATGTCTTTGACATCCTCTTAGGTTTGTGATGAACCAATGTTATCTTGCATAAAATATTGACCTTTAGGTATGTTACCTTTAGGATCGGGCTTAGGTTGACTCGGGAATGTTCTCTTATTTCTCTCACTCAACGCGTTTGATAATTGACTCACTTGAACCTCGAGTTCGTCTACGCATTGAGTGTTTGCATACAAGCTCTGGTGGGTGGATTGGAGGACACTTTGAGTTGATTGCTGGAATTGGAGGGTATTTTGAGCGAGCAAATTCACCGTATCCTCTGAAGCCTGGATCTTTTGGGATGAATCATGCGTTGGTTCGGGGGCATTCTTTTGGAAACTCGGAGGTGGGTTACCAGAAGGTTGACCTCTATTTTCTTGGTATTGACCATTGGACCATGCAAAATTGGGAAGGTCTCGCCACCTCGGATTGTACGCATTGGAATGTGGGTCATACTTTGGCCTATTTTCGGAGAGGGCATTCACTTTCTCGGTAAGCGCTTTGAGGTTCAGAAGGGCAGGACAATTCCCGACTAAGTGGTCGAATGTGTCGCAAAGTACACACATAGGGGAACCTACATGTTTCACGACCACAGGTGCAGTTCGATTGCCCTCTTTTCTCACCTCTAAAGCTTCTAAACGTCAAGCAATGTGGCCAATTTGACATTTAAATCATAACTTTGTTCGACTTGGTGAGCGAAACCCTCACTGGACATGGTGGACCTAGATTCTCTATTGGGTGCCCATAGGTGGGACTTGTTTGCTACGGTTTCTAGGAATAATCACGCGTCAACCTCAGTTTTCTTGGTAAAATCACCATTACATAGTGACTCGAGCATGATTTGAGTATTACAATTGAACCCCTCATACAAAATTTGGATTTGGCATCCCATCTAAACCCCATGGTGCGGACAATGTAGTAGCAAGTCCTTGAATCTTTCAAAATACATCCACAAGGCTTCTCCCACCTTTTGGCTAAATGTATTGATGGCGTGACGTATCGATGCCGTCTTTTGATTGGGAAAGAATTTTTACAGGAAGGCGACACTCATTTGGTTCCAAGTGGTCATGGATCCGGGGTTCAACGAGTTAAACCAACTCCTGGCTTTGTCTTTCAACCAGAATGGGAATAGTTTAAGTTTAACAATCTCGTCAGTGAGTTCTTGGTACTTAATGATCCCACATATCATCACGAATTCCTGAACATGAAGGTATGGATCCTATTTTTTGGTACCTCAAAACAAGGGGAGCATTTGGATTGTTCTCGAATGGAATAGGAAATTGTTGGCATTGTGATCGGGGAGAAGTATGCATGAAGGCTGACTAGACTTAGTCGGATAAAGGTAATCTTTAAGGGCACGTGGTACTAATTCATCTCCTATTTCACATAATATCAAAAATATACCTCCATAAGTATCGAAAATGCTAGACTCCACATTCGTCAAACGACCGGTAACATCTCGAAACCAACTTCGCATACACTCAGTTCACTTAAATTTTTTTCTTTATTTTTTTATATATTTTTTAAGTGAAGAAAATTTAAAAAATATATTTGACTCAAACCACGTAATTACCATCTAACACAAAGCAAATTGAATTATCTAATTTAGGTGAGGGTAATTTTAATTTCTAAATCTAGGTTTCTCGTGATTAATCGATGACAATAGGGGTCTCCGAATTAATCCTCATAATTAGACAGCTTTTACTCTTTGACAAGGGAAAATTTAAAAGATGACCAACTATGGTTATCGACTCAAATCTCGCTTTTTTCTCCAGGTACATGGTCGGTACAAAGACACATTAAAAACCACCAATCCTAGACAAGGTGAAACGGAATCGATTTGACAAGTTCACGTTGGATTAATTCTAGCCTCGTTGATAGGTTACCTATGAGCTATGTGATATCCTAAGGTCAACGTTTACTTGATTTTAAATAAATTAATTAGTGATTTTCGGGCCAAGAAAGGGTGATGAAATCCCCACCTTATCTTTCACAGGGGTTTTGCCCTTAAGTCAATTTATATAACTATCTAAATTAAGTGCGAAATTAAACCACGTGGGAGCACACAAAAACGTATCTCCGACGTGGAATTTTTACGATCACTTGTTTATACCAGGTCGAAGTTTAATTTGACGTCGATTGGGAAAAAAATTCGCCTACATTTCAGTCGTCCCCGAGAGTTCCTTGTGCTCATGGCAAGATTGCATAAGTTTTCTTCACGTTCCTCACCGTTGCACACTTTTTTGATTTTTTTCTTCAGTTTTGCTCCTTTTTTTTTGTTTTTTTGTTTTCTCTCTTTTTTTTGAATGTTCTTCTAAAAAAATAAGAAAGAAACTACGCCAAACGTAAAGTGCGATATAAAAAAAAAAAAAAAAAAATTAACACGACACACGCACTAGTGGTGTATATAACACAAATAAAAATAACCAAACACACTTATGAAATAATTTTTTTTCTTTTATTATGAAAATTACTACTGCAATTTTTTTTTTTGAATTTTTGGATTGTTTTATAATTTTTTTTACGGACTACCTACTAAAAAAACTATTCTGGAAATTTCCAGATTTTTTCTTCTTCATGTTTTTCAATGTTTTTTTTTATGTATTTTTGTGATAAGCTAGTGCTAAAACAGAAATATAGTTGATGATTTTCTTTTTATTTTCAGATTTTTTTGCATTTTGTGAAAAAAAATTAACTAACAAAAATGCGAAAATGCGAAAAGTAAAGAAAAAAAAACTAGTCCTAAAGTCACAACTTCTTTTGAAAAAAAAATCAAACAAATCATCAGTAACGGTGCCCAAAACTTGTTTGTCAATTTATAAAATACCCGTAAGTGCATGGACTATTATAGAATAGCGAGTGTAAGTACGGATATAACATATAGAGATTTATCAATTTTAACTTTTAAAAGAATCTCAACTGTCTAACTAGATAAAATGGGGTAAAGAAGATATGTAATATTAAACTAAGCAAACACAAATAAGAAGTGTGACTACAAGAGATATAATCAAGTGGGCGTGAAAACTTGGATGTTGGATCCATTTATCACATTTAACTAATATTATGCAATAATTTAAACTCATCATTCCTGATTTTATAACTCAAATTAAATCGACTCTCGTCGTATTTAATTCAAAAAATAATATGGTTAAGTTTACAATAAAATTTAACATCTCTAAATTTAGACGGCAAATATCCCTATTCCCTTAAAAAGTTCACTTTTAAATTTCAAAGTATAGTCTTTAAGCATGGACTATCAAAACAATCGAGTGCAAGCATAATCCTTCAAACAGTACTCACACTAAAAAATAAAAATATGATTTTTTTCAAACAAAGTTGAAGGTTTAAAACACACTCTCGTGTCGTTTTAAATGAATACCGAATTTTTAAAACCTTTAGCACATATAGAAAAGTAAAGACAAATTTACACTACACACAATATTAATCAAACATAATAAACTTCACCTTCCTAGCAAAGAAATTAAGTTAGCATAATTGGAGGCAAAATATAAATATAAGAATGAATATTAATTCTCATTATTAAATCAACTTACAAAAATAGTTGTGTCTTTACAATTGATCTTGACAAAACTTCTCCCACAAAAGAATAATTCTTGGCGCTTGAATAAAATATACTTTAGAAAAAAAAGAACTAAAAACTATCTCTCAAGTTCTCTCCAAAATTACCTACCAAAATAATGAGTTAAAGGGTTTATTTATACGCTCGGGAATGAAGTATTTGAGTTGGAGTGAAACTCTATTTGATTGGTTTTATTTGAGCTTATAATTATCTCATGGAGTCTTGGAAGAGATGGAAATAATTTAGAAGTCATTTTTTCTAAATAATTATCCTCAATTTTGGCACTATTCATAATACCATCTTTAATCGATTTTTTGACCTCCAAAACTTCAGAATCTCATTTTCGTCCAAACTTCAAATTTGTGAGCCTTGTCAAGACCTTTCCGAAATGCTATGGCACGGCCTCAACGGATACTCGAGTGATTGTATAAAAAATATTTAGTACATCTGTGTCGACCGTGTCGTGTCGCGTCCTAACAATTTTTACATATCGACTCATTTGTTGTCCAAATTTCCAGGGTACCTGTAAAAATGCAAAATTAAAATATGTAATTCAAATTTAGGGTCGTATATATTTAGAAAATTACAGAATTACCCCTCTTTATATTTTAGCCCCAGAAATTCATAACTTTTCTGTTCTAATCTGGAATTCAACCAAATTTCAGGGAGAACTTTATTTTTCCTGGGTAAATATTTAAAAATTAATTTCAGACCCATAAATTTTTGAAAGTTATGATTTGACCCCCTGAAATACTAAAATTGTATTTTTAACTCAAATTTTATTCGAACTTTCATTTTTCTTTTATTTTATAAAAATGACTCTAAAAACTCATTATTTATGATACAATAAGCCTAACAAGGCTTAGATTTGGGAATAATTTATAAAAAATAATGCACTCATCAATTATCACTGTTGGCTTGCCCCAATGAAGAAGATCCTAGTTGCAGTGATGCCCTAGTGAAATGTGCCAGTCTAGTGTACAAAAACTGCTTTTTCACAAAATATTGTGCACATCTTCCTTAGTATTAGTAAAACACTAAGATCTCACCATATCCTTTTACCCTTTGCACCTTATCACTTCATGTAAGTCTACAACTTACCTACTTGTCACCTAAACTTTTATTCCAAGCTTATGTGTATATGTAAGTGGGTTGAAACTTCATTTTTACAAGTGTAAAAGAAGTGTAAGTTTGTGATTTTTTGTGGACGAAATATTTTTAATAAATCTTTCTTTCCACATGAATCATTTTTAGGAGAGAAAAATCTTTCTAATATAACTTGTTTTGTGTTGTACACTTCCAAGTTTTAAACCTTATTTTTATCTTTAATATATTCTTGAGATATTTTAAATTTAAGTACTCATGAAATCTAAAAACATTTTGAAGTAAAATTATATGCTTTAAAATATTTTTATACCTTGAACAAATCTCCTTATAATTTGTTCTTGTGTTATTTTTTGGATTTCAGTTATTTCAAAAATATATTAAGCCATTACTTTTAATGCAGTGAAAAGTGGTACTACACTCATTGGAGGCTTCTCAACCTTGTTCCAAGATTTGAAACACAAGGTTTTATTCAAACTTTAAAAGAATATTTATTGGCAAATGATTTAGCGACATTGGTCGAGGACCAAAATCAGTGGCGGTTTTATAGTGTTCTTCAGTTGTTAGAGCTTTTCTAGGAGGATATAACGTGAAAGAGTTTCTAATAGATTATTTCATCGTGTGGTTATAAGTCTTTGTTTTCTAGTTGTAATACACTACCATAATACATTTGTCGTTATGCCTGCCCGTTTTTTTTCCTGTTGTGTTTTTTCTTCAACGCCGTGGTATTGTGCTACATTATTTACCTTTATGCACTCAGATTAAATTACCTAAGTGAAGTTAAAATTTGATGTAATATACTTGGTAAATAATTTGTCAAATATACCTTAGGTTTTGTATTCATTACCCTAACTTGATATCGAAAGAAAATCTTGCCACAAATTGACTAGAATTTTAAATGGGGTACCTTTCATCCATTTTGGTTTTGAGAACACCCACTCTCAACTGGTATCAGAGTTAGACCTCTCTTTTTTAGATTTTATGATCTAGATATAAATCAAGTGTGTGTGATTATGGATTTTTATGTGAATGGTTAAATGTGTGAAATAATGGGAATCAATGAAGGTCATACTTTACCCGAACTTATCACACCGCCCGACATTTTAAATCACTCTAACACAAACATTCCTAGTACTTGTTTTAGTGATTGTGAATGTAATGATCTTAGTTCGTCTCTTAATTTGCTTATTTCTTAAAACAAAAGCTTATCTAAAACCAATGCTAAACTTTTTACGAGACACTTAGAGAAAGAAATATACATCAATGGAAATGAAGACCATAAATCTTCTTGTTTAAATTTTAATAGGGATATATTGCCTGATAGAATCAAATCCCTTTAAAATGAGAAAATTAAACTTTTCAATGAGCTTACTTTTATTAAAGAAGAGAATGAATTTTTTAAATCTATTGATGCTCATACTCATTTCCTCCATCGTATAGTGAAAACTCTAGATTTAGAATTTAATGACTTCTTCGAATTTCTTGATGAACTTGTTAAAGATAAAAAGTTACCTTTGGTTGAGGAAGACTGTGTGTCCACATTGAAGAAAGAAAAAGATGATTTAACCATTCTTGTGGATACTTTGAAAGCCAAAATTCAAAATAGTCTTGATCTTAGTGCCAAAATATTGAAGAAAATTGAAGATCTATCTTTGGAACTAGACTCAAATTATTTATAAAACCCCTATTTTTTCCCATGTCCAGTCGATAAGGCCGGGCACAAAATAGAATGAGGGATAAACAATCTATATTATTCTCAGCATCAACTTAAATATAAAAATGTCATTAAATAAAAATCATTGATAATGGAAAACTTAATAAAGGATGATAATAAGAATAACTGAGCTGAGATAAAATTAAAAGTCCAACAAATGTGAATCCCCTATATAAATCTCTTTTATACAAATGTCTTAATTAAAAAGAAAGATACAACGGTAACCACATCTGAAACAAAATTCTTGGATACAAGTGACTAGTGAAATCAAACAACAAATCCTACTATAATAATGATGATTAAATATCCAACTACTGTTAGTATGATTGCTCAACCCTGTTATACCTGTATACAATGATAATAATACTTGGGGGAGATTTATAGATTTGAGTTAACGCCCTAAAGTTATAAGAAATAACTTACACTATCAAAATAGTAATCATGCGACTCATTTACAATAAACATGCCATACAATCAACACTCTTATTCAATGTATACATCACCTCTCATCTAAGTGAAATAGTATGACCATGTCCCAATCCAAGGCATAACTATACTAAAACTCTCTATCTGTAGACTAATAAGTACTATCATGTAACGAATAACTATAATGGAATAAAACTAACTACTCATGTATAATAAGCCCCAATACCCATGCATATATTGTCATTAATATACTCATGATATCATAAACATAAAACTATCCATGTCTTCACATCTTTCAATTAAATGCACTCGTCACTAAACTAAAACGTATATAAACAATACGATCCCAAACCAACCCCACTCTTCTCACCCGCATAATAAGATTTACACAATCTAATAACAAAACACATAAATGTGACATAGGGTTTTAAATCAAAATATCCATCAGTGGACTAATATCATATACACATATATAGGTCCCATAACAACTGCACAAAGGCATCTACGTTCATGCACCTTTTTTTGCTTCTATCGATAAATCTATAAGAGTCCCTCACCTAGCAGATTTGAAAACCTATACACAAAAAAAGAATGAAGGATCACTACGCAATCACACCATTAGGCAATACTGTGACACCCCGACTAATTAAATACCGGGTAGCTACTCCTTTATTAAATTAATACAAAATGCCAAGTTGGTCCAGTTAATAGCATCACTGTCCAAAACATTTTAATGATTACTAACCACCTAGTATTAAAAAGTGAGTTGCCAAATTTTAATTTAAATCTGGTTAACATGCAATAAGTGAAATATAAAAGAATAACATAACCATCCACAATAAAGTCGCAATAGAGTAACCAACAAATAATAATGAATTCGGAGGAAATACTCCTCACAGCAAACCCAATACTGAAATAATAAAACAAGTCTGTATCCTGAATTAATTACAATCAAAGTCTGAATAACTGAAATATAAAATGTCTCTAAAAGAAATGGGCGACATGCCCTACAAATGATGAATCTGAATATGGAGTCAAGACTAGAAAAGGAGTCGTCTACTGTCAAGGCCCTGTAACTTCCACAACAGCTACAGCTCGTCACCTGAATAGAAATCCTATGCATGGTGTCCTTGTGGCGGGGCACCTAAAAGGGTTTTTACAAAAAAAAATAGATTTGAAAGCAAACGGGTCAGAGCCCGAAAGTGGAGAATATTTTAAAAACAGCAAGTGCTTTAATAACATTAAAACAATGAATGCAAAATACATGTTAGGACGTGCTCTCGCATGAAATACTCACCTCTCGACTAATTGTGCACTCCTAACGTACCGTACCAATTCAAGTGATTCTCATATCTAACTAAACCGACATAAGTTCTAACCTTTCTACTCGATTCCCACTATACATTCCAACGTTATCAATTAAATAGAGAGCTTTACTTAAACTCGGATTCTCAATTATTAGCAAAACAATTTACTAGAGGTTATCCCACTTTTTATCTTCTCAATACGTTACTATAATTATTCTCACAATTCAAACATAACAATTCTTCATTTAACAATATGTTATACCCATTATAAATATACAATACTAGCACCCCGAGACTAAGCTGCGGTGCTCACATACTCTGCTATCCATCCCGGTACATCACGTACATAAGGATCATGCATTCCGAATCTCTCAGGAACCGTTCTCAGATAATAGCAAATCACAAACAATGGAGGCGAACACAGTCACATCACATGGGTCACGCACATACCTACGCTGCCATGATCAGCAGACTTATTAACTTCCCAATAAGTCCTTCTCTGACCTATGTCCTTGAGGCACCAATCTATATCCCCCCCGTAGGCACACAAAGATTAGATGGTCCTAAACGAACGCAAACCTCCCGTGATAGCAAGTATGATAGGTATGGCATACACATAAAATTCATATATATACCAAGCATGCACACATCTTAGTAGTTACCATAATTTATTAGTGGTATACTTCTCATTCTCATACCAACTTTAAGTGTTACACGATTCACATGTCCCCGGTTTATAGGTAATTAAGTCATTAATCATCCTCGTATCGTGATTAGTCACTCGCGTCCTAATCCACAAATGTCGTTTGGTTCAAACCACTCTTCTATAATTTTCTCCCCAATATATCCCAAATCTCTCAACTATACCAATTAGTTAACAAGGGAAAGTCATCTCATCGATTAAACAAGGTTACGAAACTCCAAAGATCAAATCAGGCCAGAAAGGCCATTCTGTCAACTTGTTAGAAGTCTCGTTCGAACGATGTCGTTCGAACGAAAGGGGCATCTAACGAGAGTTCGTTCGAATGAAAGGCATCGAACGAACATCCAACTCGTTAGAAGGCAAACTGTCACCTCGTTAGAAGCTCGTTCGAATGAGCTCGTTCGAACGACCTGGGCAGGTCTTCTAACGAGATGCCAGTTTCGAGCCCAAAATTTTCGTATCTCGTTTTTCTCAATTTTCTTCACCTCTAATCTCATCTAAAGATCATCCCAATAGTATTTCAACATTCGTCAACCTTACTAAACCTTCCTAGGTCGTATTTTAACATATATATAGGGGCCAATCTTCCTAAACCACATCTAATTATCATATCTCCCCAATTTTTCCCAATCCTTATGAATATGAACCCTAGAAATTTAAAGTCATAAATTTCCCTTAATGAATCCGTTTTTGTAACATAAAAAGATGTATTTCTATCAGTATAATCACCCAATAACAATTCTACATGCAATCTCTTTATCAAAAGATGAATTTCTAATTCCAATTCCATGGGTTTTTATAAATCTCCCAAAACAATATAATTATATAAATTTCTAAGCATGGAAGAAGCATTCGCTTGAATTAACATAATTAAACCACTTGCCTCGGATTGTTCTCTGAATTTGATGTTGGCTGTTGGATGTTGTTCTCTCTTCCTCTACAATTTCTCCCAAGGTTGAAGGTTGAAGATGGTGGTTATGGTTTTCTCTTTTGGGAACCTCTCCTAACTTCTCCTAAAACTCCCGTATCCCTATAATCAGTTAAGTGCTGGTAATGGCTTAGTGGGTTATTAAATATCTCATATTTAATTCCCAAAATTCGTTGGTCAAAATTCCCCAAATTTCAAAATTACTAAAATACCCTTATAAGTTGTCGGTATGGCCCAAAAATGCCCCGAGACCCAAACTTAACCCCCGGCTAGTGTTTTCTGACTATTTCGACCCTTCCGGACACGTTGACGCACTCAAAATGACCATTCAGCTGATAAAAATAAAATTTACTTTTTAATTTAAATAATTACATTCTTGACGAGACTGACACGCGCGTCCCAACCAAATTCCCCCAAATTGCCGTATTTCAGTCTCGCGACAATTTCAATATTTTCAATATTCATATATTACCATATATACACATGATAATCAAATACCAACTCACATCTCGTTAGTATTTTATCCGAATTAATTTCCAATTAATTCACATTTAATTTAATTAATCCCATAAATAAATATCAATAAAAGTACGGGGTATTACAAATACCATACCAAAACTGGTCTGATGGATCAGATCCTTTACATCTTTCACCATTAAGCATAAATAGACTAAATGCATGATCTAAATGTGTCAACATGCAGTAACATCATCTCTTAATTGGCCCAATGGATCGATCCATTAGCATCCCTTAACATGCGGTGGTGGCTTTCCTGAATGTGTGGTCACAATACATCGAACTCTACAAAAGTCTTGCATCATCTTCCACGCATGTGATACACTGTTACAACCACTTGAATCTATAACCCTGACTGATTGATTAACTAAGATTGACATGTATGCTCACCTAAATAAACAATTACTTAATATACATATATATGCATAATATATATAAACATACAATATTTCATACTCTCAAGCATACCCAAATCATCTCAATCCCGAATGCCAGACTGTCTAATAAATTCTTAAGTTTATTGTCTCCTAAAACCTTAACTACACTGAATTGTACAACACATCATACATATTATATAAAATGGGATAACATGTGCTCTTAAGTGTACCCAAAATATCCTAATCCCTGCCCCAGATTGTTTGAACCATTATAATGTTTATTCACTCAAAACCTACATCCAAAATCTCTTCTCGATATTCCTTATTTTAATTATCATCTTAAACTTCAACGCATGTGCATTATAATTACCCAAGAAGTAATTATACCACTAAAAACCAAATTCACGTTTACTACCCCAAACTGCTGCTGACAGAACAACTTGTTCGAACGAACTATAAATCTCGTTTGAATGAAACTTCTAAACTTATCCAAACGACATATATAACTCATTATAATGAACTCACTCATCTCGTTCGAACGAGACAACATTCTCATTCAAACGATATTTATATAAATTGTCTCATTCGTCACAAGAATGCAAAAACACAATAAATTCTCCATTAATGAACCTCAAGCGCTAATTCAACAAAACGAACATCATCATAACCAAATATAATCATGGGTCAATCAAGGGCTTTATTTTTTGAATCACCAATATATCTCTAGTTCTTCCTTTATATAACACATGATCAATTACACATATGCTTTTAGTACCAATCAACAAATTAATGTATGGACTCAACTTATAAATGAAATTAAATCCTAAACGCAAGTTCTAATCACAGAATCATATGCCAATACGAATTAATCTATGGTTACCAGTAAATCCCTAATTTAAGTCTGATTACATTCCAAAAAATGGTTTAATGTAGCAACTCGATTAAATCTAATATAAACATGATTAAGATGACAGACTAAATCTCTAGACATGCTTTTAAATTCCAAATCAAATACATGACAACAAAATCATAAACAAGTTATAGATTACATAGTGATAAAATAGTAGATTTCTTGCTTAAATGATACGAACAAGTGATTCCTCCTCTTGATCCCTTCTTCTTCCTCGCTAAAGCTCTTCCTAAGTTCTCCTAATCTTTAGAGCAACTAGTGTTTGTGTTTTGTTTACAATGTGTCCAACTAATGAGGATTAATACCCTTAAAAATAATTCCAAACCTATAAGTCACTAAAAGGACTAATTTTTATCCTCTAAATGAGCCAAAAATATTACCCAAAACCACTCCAAAACTTAGTCCATAGGTATACCTAACCTAGAAGCCAAATCCAAACTACTAAAAATACATATTCGGGCCTCCGTGACACTCCTGAGTCCGACCCAAATGGCAATACTTCACACACACAACAATATTTCACTATATAAAATATATACTTAAATATTATACGCGTAACACATATAAAAAATCAAATAATTAATATCACTCATTAATTATTTATAACACGTGATACAAAAATCACAACACATGCAAAATTTTATTATCATCCAAATTATGCATTTTATTATTATCAAATTACATAAGTAATAATTACTCCATCTGTTATTTTATTTCTCACTTAATAAATAATAAATAAAAGCCAAAAAATATGGGGTTTTACAGTCTTCCCCATTAATACATGAATTTCTTCGTTAGAATTCGATAAAGCATAACGTCGCAACATAAACCTTGCAGATACAATAGGCTTATGAACAACTAGCACATACACGTTTCACCACGAGATAAAGAAATAGGTCACACACATGCCTAGTATCGTATGTCACGACTGGGATGCCCATACACCCAATACCACATGTACACACCCCACAAGCATCACAAATGTATATCAAATACAAAAAAAAAATCAATAATATCCATAAGGTGTATAACCATAAAGTAAAGGCATGTCCTTATACCCTACTAATCGCGACTCGACACTTTCTGATATTTCCCCACCTATGATACCTGCGGTACTAACTTTCTTAGGTGCTCTCAACATTTCACTCCATGGTCCTACTTGCTTTAAACCTTCAAATATCCTGCAACTTGATGCGTTATCTCTCCACATAAGTAACGCCCAACAAAATAACTAAATTTCGGAGCATCCAACCGGCTCTTAACTCCTAATCCTTTCTAAGTTTCGTGTATTGGATGTCTTGCCAAAGAAATTCAAACAAGGAACCCTCCTCATACACTACTACCTAGATCAGTCGGCCATTGAGATGTGTTGGCCCAAACCCACGCATGCAATAATGCACTTTTCATACAAATCCATACTCATAATGAGGTAACTCCCAATATGGATATTCCCATAAATGCTCACCCCTTCCAAAAGTGATACCCAAACTCCGTAGTTTAATCAATCCAACACGCTTGAAAAACATCACAATTTTCCCAAACATCGGATAGAGCATCCTCTGCCCATACTCAATCCAGAAGTGTGTTTCAACCATTCATTTACATCCGACCATCTAACCAGTTAAATTATGGTCTAATATCACTAGTTACCCTAACATGTCACTACGTTCTCACCGCACGTGACCATACATTACTTCATGTAAGCGAGACCATCCCTAGCCACATAGTTCTCAATATAAACCAATAGTTCACGTTATAAATGTTTCTCCATTACGTATATCCTCATACACTAAAAGAAACCCATAATTGGCTAACTAAACCGCATATAAACCCTATAAATATGAAACCACTAACATATAACCCATCTGAGTATTCCAAACTCAAAATTCACATCCAATACGCACTCTCATGCTACAAATAAAAATATCATCGTCACATTTACTTCTTGAATCCACAATAAGGCATTGTCATCGCCCAAGAATAAATAAATAACGCACAAGGCATCTTCGAATTCCTTCAATCACTAGGGTTTCACTAACTCATAATTAAGTAATGCAACGTAGGGATGCTTACATGTCTATAACTATTTAAATATAAGGGGATCACATGAAAATCTGCTCATACCCAGCAAATCACATATTCACTTTCATATGGGATGGTATCACCCACTGACAAAGCCATATCCTAGTGAAAACTAAAACAATAACCACGGGATTTAGTTATATAAAGAAATATCTCTTGGCAAAACATTTATGCCCAAACAATATATATAATCATACAACATATATAGATATTTTGAATTGCAAAATTATACCCCTAATTAAAGAACTGCGTCAATAGCGAATCTAAAATCCCCACATGCCACAATTGATCACTCGACCCATCTATCCACATATAAACATCACCAAAATAGGCATTCCCTAAGACCATATATCTACACTATAGCTACACACATGTAGGTATGTACTCTAAAAACTACATATCATGCTTCAACTTGTGTAACGGTAGGTACACGCATCAATTCATTTTCACCGGGTTGTGGGTTGCATACTCTCCCACACCCTATCCAAAACTAAGCCATACCATTCCCACTTAGGTTAACTCCCAATTTAGGCGACACCAAATCCCAGTATCCTATAAGTGATAGATATAAAAAAATAGACAATGACTTTAATAAGTAAAATAAATCACATACACTTTAATCCCCACATCATTACACCCGCTCTCAATAATGTGTTATTTACCAAGTGACGTGAAACCTACGATTTTCACTCAAGTTCTGGTGGTAATGACAACACCTTAAAATCTATAAGCCCTAATCGAACCATCTTTGGTTCTAGTCTAGAATGCCTAGAATCCACATTCAGACACCGTCCAACTACATGTCCATACACTAAACGTCATAAAATGATAAACACAATTATCTTTAGGAGCTCAGCTCAACTTGTTATCTTGTAACACCCTCTTCCATTCCCCCCCCCCCCCCCCAAAAAAAAAATCTCTGATAGGGTAACTATTGGTCTTACATAATCACAACCATCAACCAAAACATGCTCTTCCCTTAAGCCCTTTGGATATTACTTGTTCCTTAATTTTTGCATAACTAATGCATCCACAATATACATGCCCATAACACGTAGTCAAATACATTCTCACCGTTTCTTCTTGTTGAGTCTTTTCAACATGAACAATAGAAACACTAATCCTTTCATTTCGAATTTCCACATACTCAAGTGTACTAATAGATCATTCTTTTATATATTCATCACATATTCCACCACCATGCGGTGACCCTGCACTTCATTTGAAAGTTCTCACATAACCATCACCTTTAATCTCAAATGGGTTAAACATATAAATCAACCTTGCTCGAATATGAGAAAAACACAATTACATCCTCTAATAGTAATTAACCACACATAAAGTCATCATCACAATCTTTATATTTTTCTAATATGCAACAATCAATTATCCTCTTTCTAAGGTGCACAAAATCTCATAAATGCGTTCTTTTAGACTCAATTGCCATCGCAATCCATATCATCATAAGTAGAACCCAAATATCTAATAGGATCCTTAAAACTCAGATTCTTTTATGTCTAAAAAATGAGATAAACGTGAAAATACTCACTGCTTACGTCTTCAAGAATATCTAAGTTGCATACTTTATCCTGAACATAATAACTCCCATAATTATCCTCATAGTTATGGCAAACACCCTTGTCCAATCACACATTATATCTTTCACCACGAGCTTACAATGATGTCCATTCTCATTCTCTATCATGCACAAACGACAACGAATGATGTTGACACACACGTCATCGCGACACCGAAGTATAAAACCATATAATAGGCCCTAACATATCAAAGAACAATCAATATAAAAAGAAATGGACACAATCACAGATGTTAAGGACACTAGTACTTAGAATCTTTGACACAAACTATAACACCCCCTATTTTTCCCCACACCCAGTTGATTAGATCGATTGAAAAATCTAGGGAGCACTAAACAATCTATATCATTATCAGCATCAACATAAATATAAAAAATGATAGTAAATAGAAACCATCCACAATGGAAAATCTATAAAAAAAAATGACAATAAGAATAACTGGACTGAGATAAAACTGAAACTCTAACAATCTGAATGCACTTTATAAATGCCTTTTATACAAATATCACAATTGAAAAGAAAGATAAAACCACAACAACATCTAAAACAAAACTCCTGGATACAACAACTCCTATTCTAAGGATGATGACTGAAGCTCCAACTACCGCAAGTCTGGCTACTCAGTCCTGCTATACATATAGATTACAATAATAATACCGGGGGTATTAATAGATTTGGTTTAGTACCCTAGAGTTGCAAGAAATAACTTATAGTATCAAACAAATAATAATCATGAGACTCATTTATGATAAACATGACATCACATCGACAATCATGTGTAATGAATACATCACCTCTCATCTAAGTGAAACACTATGAGCATGTTCCAACTCAATACATAACTATACTAAAAGTCTATATCTCTAGACTAATAAGTACTATCACATAACGAATAACTATCATAGAATGAAACTAAGTACTCACGTAGAATGCACCTCAATACCCACGCATATATTCTCATTAAGATACTCACGAATCATAAACATAACACTATAATTGTCTCTACATCTTTTAATTAAATGTGTTCACTACTGAACTACAACATATATGTGCAATATAATCCCGAATAAACCCCCACTCATGTCACCCATTAATAAGATGTACATTATGTCATAACAAAATACATGAATGGGACATAGGGATTTAAATAAAAATTTCCATCACTGGATTACTAACACGTATATAAGTATCATAACAACTGCATGAAGGCATCTACCTTCGGGGTACCTTCTCATGCTTCTATTGGTAAATTCCTCACCTAACGATTTTGGAAACATACACACACAAATAATAATGGAGGATCACTATCCAGTCACACCATCAGGTAGTCCCACACCAAAAATCGTTCAATGGATAGGATCATCCACCTTTCTCATCATAAAACATAAATCTACTGAACACATGATCTAGTCCTATACCAAAAATCATTAGATGGATAGGATCATCCGCCTTTCTCATCACAAAGCATAAATCGATTGAACACACGACCTAAACGCGTTACCCACATTAACAAAATCGGGCCCTCAACCATACTAAAATCATCCCAATCCCCGAATGACAGATTGTCCAATAAATTCTTAAGTTTATCATCCCCTAAAACCTTAACTACACCCAAATGTACAACACATCATGTATATACCATAAATAGAATAACACACAAGTGTACCCAAACCATCCCAATCCCCTATGCTGGTTTGTTCTAACCATAATAAGGTTTATTCACTTGAAATCTCCTCCAAAATTTCATCTCGATGTTCCCTAGATTAATTATCATCTTAAACTGTAACGTAAGTCAATAAGAATCATCCAATAACTAATTGTACCACTAAAACCCAGATCCACATTTTTCCCCCAAACCATCGCTGAAAGCGCAACTCATTTGAACGAATTACAAATCTTATTTGGACGAGACTGCACAACTCGTTTGAACAAGAAAATTTAGTTAATTTGTATATGTTTATATTGGCTATCTCAAGTGTCAAAACATTTGTGCTTATTAAGTCATATAGATTTAATCCATATGAGTGATGCATGATTTTGATGAACCTTGGATGACTTTGAAGATCTTTGAAGCAACTCATGAAAATTTATTTTCCATTGGATCCATATCAAACTCAAGTTGAAGACGTATGCTTTCTGTAGATATTTCGTGAATTATCTTTGGCTGCACACATGTACAAAAGTTATTTTTTCAAAAAATGTGTGTGAGTTTTAATCTTTGAGGTTCAAGATATTTTAAAATATTTTTAGAAGTTTTGGAGGAAAATATTTTTTGTGAAGTTTTTTTTATATTAAATATGTTTAAGTTGTTTTGTGTGTTATCAACCCTAACCGTTCACACAGTGGGTTTCTATGCCCATGTGCATGGAGGCATTCACATGACTGCACTTTGAGATTATGTGCATGACTTTGATTCTAATTTCACACTAGGAGTAATTGTTCGAATGTTCATACTTAACCGTGGTCACGATACAATTAAAATTTTGAAAAGTCCTATTTAAAGGTGTTGCTTCCTCCTGTTTAATGTGATATGATTTTTACACAAGTGAAACTTTCCTCTAAATGATTTTTGAGAGTTGAAAGCATTTGTTCTTCCATCTAAATTCCTTTTTCAGTTGTCCCTTACAATTGATCAAAAACCTAGATTTTTTTATGGATCTTCAAGTTTTGTGTGTGAATTTGTAGAGTTTGTTTCATATCATGACTAATATTTGATCATTTCATCTATTTACTTTGATCAACATGGTCAACCACTCCATCATCTAAAATCGAAGACATTTTGATATATTAGAGAGATTAAAGTGTGGCACAACTTCAAAGAGGATAATGGAGTTCTTCATTCGTTGAATTGATCTTGCAATAGATTTTTATTAGCTATGGGGGAGAGTTTAATGGTTCATAGGTAACTACAAAATAATGATTGTGTAAGAGGTACCTTCTTAACTTTTACAAAAATTCATTTCAAGTGTAAATGAGATTTGGAGTGCATCAAGATTTGTTACCCCTAGGTGGGATTTTTTCTTCTTAAAATCTATTTTATGTTCATTTGTGATTGTCACATATACTCACAAACACTTCTGAAAGTAAGTGATATACTTCTCAAAGGGTTACTGACTATTGATTTAGGGCTCAATAAGATATATAAAATATAAGATAGCTGGAAATAATCTAAGTTATAAGTATTCACACACAACAGTGGATCAAGACGAGGTAAACACTTATGAATGTTAGAACTCTTTGTTCTCTAGAAGTACTAAATCCATTAATCTCTTAGATTTCTTGAGATTAGTTGCCCTTAGCCCTTAATAATCATTCCTTTTATATGAAAACTGTCCGAGAGAGAATCGATGAACTGTCACAACATGGTTGTGGTGCCTCTGAACGTTGACAATGTCATAAAGGTGGTGGAGTGTTGGTTAAAGGATTAGAAAATGATGTATAGTTGTTGAAAGCATTAAATATAGATCGGAGCTTTCAATGCAAGTGGAGCAGAGTAGTGGCTATAGGTGGAATTGTGTTCTTCTTTCCACTTACATGCCAGACTGGTTGTAATAGCAGTGTTAAAGGCTTGAGAGCTCAGTAATTCTTCCATAGGATGAGCTTGAGGTATGATACACCTTAGTGTTGAGGGTTGGGTGACCTTGGATGGCCATTTTTTCTTCAAACTGAGGTCTATTCTGGGCATTAGACTTGGTAAAACCTTGGTGTTGTGGTCTTTGAGTTTGGGTGATCGTAGACTTCTTAACTAAGGTGACTCACTTCATGTAATTTTATATGGACTATACTTCATATCAGTATGCCAAGATCTTCCTTAGAGAGATTGTGAAGTTGCATGGTGTACCACTAAATATCGTTTTGGATAGGGAGAAGACACTTATGTCTCATTTTTTGAGGAGTTTCCAGCAGACATTAGGGGTGGAATTGAGGTTGAGTACCTTATATCATCCACAGATGGATGGTTAGACGGAAAGGGTGAATTAGATGTTGGAGGACATGTTACGTTGTGCATTTTGGAATTCAAGAGTAGTTAAGAGTAGTACTTACCATTGGTGGGATTTGTTTACAACAATAAATACCAGTTCACTATTGACGTAGCACCATTAAAGGCATTGTACGAAAGACCTTGTCATTCACCCTCTTATTGGTTAGAAGTGGGGAATAACAAGCTTCTCAAATCGGAGTTCATTTGGTACACATAGAGAAGGTGGAGATGATCAAGTCTAGGATTCAGATTGCCCAGGATAGACAGAAGACTAGTGTTGATACGGAGAGGAGACACTTATATTTTGATATTAGAGATCAGTTGCTGCTCAGGGTGTCTCCTATGAAGGGAGTGATGCAATTTGGGAAGAAAAGGAAGTTAGCTCCTCAGCATGTAGGACCATTTCCTATCATTGAGAGGATTGGACCAATAACTTATCAATTAGCAGTATCGGATCACTTATAGAGGATCCACGACATTTTCCTTGTCTAGACACTACGTAGGCTACTAAAGACAAAGTAGCTCACCAACATATAGATCTTGACGAGACATAGATCCAGCCCGACGTGACTTATATGGAGAAACATGTTGCCATTTTAGACTGTAGGGAGCGTAGGCTTCATTCAAAGGTAGTTCCTTTAGTATGCGTGCAATGGGAGCATCACAACGAGGACGAGTCAACGTGTTAGAGGGAGGATGACATTCGAAAAAAGTATCTAAAACTCTTCTAGTCAAATACTTACCGAATTTCCAGGATGAAATTCCATTATTAGGGGAAGAATGTAATACATTGTACTTTTACATCATTTAAATTAGTAAAATTATAATAATTAATTATTTGAATATTATCGTGTATTGTTATGTGACTAAATTATGTTGCACGTGTTGCATTGGTAGAATAATTTAATTGCATGTTACGTGAATTATTTATATTGCATGATTAGTGTAATAATTATATATGATTTAATGTGCCCCTATATAAATAGGTTCCAGAGTGATTTAAATGCTCTTTTAGGTGTTTTAAACATCCTAGTTAGGCCCGGGGGATAGGTATACCCTTAGGGGAGATATTAGACCATTCCGTGCAATATTTTGGCTTATTTGGGGGCCTGAAATTGGGCCTTATGGGGAGATACGGGATTAGAAAGTTTGTTCATAATATAAGTCACCTTAATTAGGTTATCCATCCATTTTTAATTAAACCTATCAACCACAAACTTTCTGGGAGAATTTAACAAGTTGGGAGAGGAGCAAAGGAGGAGAATCTCAAGGAAGAAGCCTTCATTCATCCTCTAAGACAAGAATTTTCTTGCAAAATCTTTAATAATATGTTTCTTAATTTATAAACATGTCTCTTATACAATTTTGAATCCACAAACATGTTAGGGGATTGGTTTATATATGGTTTTGAGTTTGGGACTAGTTAGAACTAATTGGGACTAATTATGTTTTGAAAATTAAGAATTTTGGTGACAAAACTCGAAATTAATATCGTATAATTAAAGAAAATACTATTAGAACCCATTTGATGGGAATAAATTCCATTTCTAAGTTAAACCAATAATTGTTTATAGTATTTGAATAATTTTGAATGAGAATTATGTACCTTTATTAGCTTGGACAAGTTATGGTTTTTATGATCTAATTACTTGAATTATAGGAGCTATCATATTAATATTGGCTATAGATCAATATAAATACATTCTCCTAATTGTTATGTATTTATAGTTGATGTAATTTAGTTCCATTTTTTTTATCGCATAATTGAGTTCCATAAAGCTTTGAATTCGTTAATGGAAATTGGTGAAGAAAAACCATTTTTAAAATAAGAAAAGTCTTGAGCCTACTTTTGGGCCCAAATCGATTTGGTATTAAGAGCGAATCGATTTGGTTAGGGCGAATTAATTGGGATAGTTGATTAGAATTGATTCGGCTCCTGTACATGGGTCATGCCAGACCGGGTTGAATGATTGTGAGTTTTTTTACAAGTTTATTCAGGTATATGGGAGGTTATCCAAGTGAGGGCTGGCAAGTTTAATTAAGGATTAACATTGTTAACCAATAGGTAATGATTTTAATAATTAACTAAGGAGTTTATATTCACGATAAGGAATTATATTTCAAGGATTATCGAATCAAGTTGAAGTAGATTGACGCATGGGCGATGAGATAGACTATGAGGGTTTTTATGTATGTATCGTGTCTTATATATATATATATATATATAAATGTGTGTGTGTGTGTGTGTGTGTGTGTATTGTTTACTTGTGACGACATACCCGTATTTATGGAGAATCTATCAGTTGGGGGTTAAGTTCGACATCGGGACCATGTGACACGCTCCAGCTAAGATGTGCTAGGACACAATGTAGGTCGTTATTTTATATCATACATTCATGTTCATCGCTATGTGATGAGAGAAGTAGGATGATCAGATCGATATACATAGTCGGGGTATGGGCGTTAGGTGGTGTTACTGCATAGTGATCGCCCTATTTATATGTATTTCATTTAAGTTCCTTATGTGAAGGACTCCTCCAAAATTGTCAAGAGAAGCATGAGGTGGACAATGAAGGTAGGTGCCTTTAAGTGTTATATATATATATATATATCACGTAGAGAACTTATGTAGTCTAAGAAGTAGACAATTGTTAATGGACCCAATATTACATAAAATACATTATGTGATGTGACTGTATTTTTATGGGGTTAGTCGTGGAGGTTAGTCCTTGTGAGTGATATCGTATACATGTAGGTAGTGACTTTCCAATTATATGATTGTTAGTTTTTATTAGTTATTATGGTACTGTAGAGACCTTTTATCATGTCGTGGCTTGAATTGGGAATGTGTATAGTATTGCTTTTAGAAGAGGGGTGAGATACTTATTGCATGTGAGAGCCGATGGGTGCCGTGTATTGCGAATAAATTGTCTTATTATCCATTGGTCTTGGAAGTTAATTCTTGAAACTTTATCGATTTGACCCAAATTATCAAAATTATCTTATAGGTTTTCCTAGACAGGATCAACAAGGCTGACAGAGGATCAAACTTATAGCTTCAGTTTCTTAACGAATTCAGCTCTTTGATTTTAGTATTGATTGCTACTCTATTTCCATTTAAGTCATTTACGTTTCAGAGATTGTATGGGCATAAACTTGAGACTTAAATAATTTCCAATCGATTAGTCAGATGTTTTATGTCAGTGAAAGTTGAAACTTATATATTTATTCAATTTATTACTTCATTTTCTTATTGTATGCTTGGAAGTTTTAATCTAAAACTTATATTTTATGGTTTGATGCTAAGAATGATATAAATCTTAGTGTCCTTAAGATTTGAGTTATGCTCATTACGTTATGCGCTGTGTCCTTTGATATATAGAACCACATATCTAAGAATCGTTGTACTCCTTATGATTGATCTGTTATTAATATGAACCTTGTTTTCTTTCAGATGGAAAATTCTTGACTAGATAGACCACGAAGCGCTACCAATGGGACTGAACATGATAAGGATCAATAGGATCCTCCATCACACCCATGACCACCACCAGTACCACCCGTAGCTACAGCAGTAGATATAGCTACAATAATTACTTAGGCAGTCTCTATAGCGATGGCTACCATGCTACAACACTTACAGTCACAACACCATCCACCACCACCACCGTGGTGCTACCTATTGAGCCGTAGGGCTCCATTTGGGAGAGAGCAAGGGAGGCATTTACTAAGGGCCACCCACCAAAGTTTACTGGGAGTATAGACATTTTAGTGGAAAGCCAATGGAAAAAAGATGTCTAGAGGCACTTGAGGATGGTAAAGTGCACAGAGGTGCACAAGAATATTTTAGCTTCACTTCGATTGGTAAGCGTATCCATACAGTGGTGGGATTCAGTCACCAATTTGGAGGAGAGGGATAGGATGACTACCGATGAGTTTTAGGTTGAGTATGATGGAAGTATTATCCACCCATAGTGAGGTTAGAGATGAGGATACGGTTCATGGAGATAAAGAAGGATAACCGCATTGTAGCAGAGTATGAGAAGGAGTTCATCCTCTTTTATTATTTTTTGCAGATGAGGTGAAAAATCCCTCTTGGGAGATTGTGAATGGATCTCTATTACATTGTCAGGATCATCGGTCATTCTATAAATGTAAGGGCGATAAACGTCCCACTCATATTCATCAAGATAGCAGGGCAAGATAGGTGGGAATAGTAATAAGGGACTCTAATAGTTTAAAGGATCCCAAACAGGAGATCAGGTTAAGAAGCATAGGGGTATCGATGATCGAAACAAACAGGGCCATCGGGGCCATAAACACTAGACGAGAGGTTATCAGGGCCAACATGTCCGTGCCACTATCCATTGATCTCTGTTTAGTTTGCTTTGTATTATCACTGAGGGTTCACCCAAGTGAATAAGATCCTCACTGCAGCGATTCTCCAATAAAACATGTTAATATGGGTAAAAAGCTACTTTTTACAAAAGATTATGCACATATTCCTCGACACTCGTGCAACACTATGATTTGGCCTTATCATTTTACCTTTTACACTGTTTCACTTTATGTAAGTCTACAACTTACTTACTTGTCCCCTAAGCTTCTCTTATAAGCTTGTTTGTGTATGTAAGTAGATTAAAACTTCATTCTTATAAGTGTGAGCTTGTGATCGCTTTGTGAAAAAAATATTTTTGATAAATCTTTCTTGACACAAGAATAATTTTGGGAGAGAAAAAATCTTTGTATGTAAAAACTTCTTTTATATTGAATCTTGTATTCTTCTAAGTTTTAAATCTTGTTTTTCTCTTCAATATATTCTTAAGATATTTTAAGTTTAAGTACTCGTGAAATCTCAAAATATTTTGAAGTAAACTCATTTGCTTTAAGATCTTGTTATAGCTTGAAAAATATCTTTATAATTTATTCTAGGTTTATTTATATATTTAATTTATCTGGAAAATATTTTTGTGAGTTAAGTCATTATTTACAATAGAGTTTTACTTTAGGTTCTTCACACATCTAGAAAGTGGTACTACATTCATTGGAGGCTTCTTGACGTTGTTCTAAAATTTGGAACTCAAAGTTTTCTTCAAACTTCAAAAGAAGATTTCTTGGCGTATGATATGAAGACATTGGCCGCAGATAAAAATCGTTGGAGGTTGTGCAGTGATGTTAAGCTTTAGGCGCTCTCCTCGGAGGATATAGTGTGAAAAAGTTTCTAGTCGATCATATCATTGTGTGGTTTTAAATCTTTATCTTGTAGTTGTAATACTCCACCCTAATACCTTTGTCATTCTATCGGCCCAATGTTTTTCCCCATTGTGCATTTTTCCTTGTACGCCTTATAGTTGTGCTACATTGTTTACCTTTTTGTACTTATATTAAATCAACTAAATATTAAAATTAAAATTTGGTGTAATATTCTCGGTAAATAATTTGTCACATAGACCTTAGTATTTATATCTGTTACCCTACCTTGAACTTGGAAGAAAACCTTGTCACAATTTGACAATAAATTTTAATTAGGTAACTTTCGTGCATCTCGATTTCAATCACACACACTCCCAAAGCTAACATCAATTTCTTGGAATATTTTATTTGTAGTATAAAATGTGGGTGACATTTTCCTAATCGGGATCTAGGTGGGTTTATAATCTTACATGAGAGCGTGATTATCCAGGTAGCTCGATACTAAGTACTTAGGATAAACGAGTCACATCCTTGGGATCAAGATTTTTCTAGATTGGATAAATAGGATATTGACCTTATTCCAAGCCACTTATATCGATGATATGTTCACAAGTTTTGCACGTGGTATTCCAAGAAAGGATTTGTTCCTTTAAGGAATAGAATCAATCTATCTAAGTAATAGCATCCTGAGACACCTAATAAGATTGAAGGGATGAGGAACATACCCTATGCTTTGGTAGTGGGCAATCTCATGTACGCTATGTTGTGCATAAGAACAAACATCTGATTTTCATTATCGTGTTGGCATATTTCATTCTAACCCAGCTGATTATAGTAAAGTGAATTCTCAAGTACCTGGTACAGATTAAAGAATATGTGTTGGTTTACTTAGGATATAGTCTCGTACCTTTTAAGGTAAAAGAATCGGTTTTTAATCAGATAAGGATTCCAAATTTTCTACCTCATGATATGTGTTTATATGGGATGTAGATCTGTAAGCTAGAGGAGTGTGAAGTAATCATGTAATGTTAACTTAACCATGAAAACCAAAGTTTGTTCCACTTCGAAGGCAACTAAAGAGGCTATATGGCTCGAGAACTTCTTATTGATGCACAAAAATACAAATAAACTTAGTTAAATGTGAATATCTATGAACTTATTAAAAGATTATGAACATAAACATCCAGATTTGCACGTGAATAGTAAAAATAGAGAGAAGAGAAGAGAAGCGAAAAGAGTTATGGGCATAAAAATTTAAGCTGTTCAATCATTTGGGCCTACATCCACTGTAAGTAAACTCGTTTACCACTAAACTCAATGTTTCATGAACATTTTTGGAATGTTGTATAAGCATACTTAAAGAATTTCTCTCTATATATTACAAACTTGTAGAGTAACAATGCGTTTTTCACTAGTAGGACTAACTTGGCATACAAGTGAGTAATTAATAGGTTTATATATGGGTCTTAAGGTGTAATGTGCACGCCAAGTCACATGGTGCATACTGCTTTTTAAGAGTCATTAAAGATCTTCCATCTGTCGTTTTAGACAGAATGAGGTAATGTCTAATAATTCCTTCATGTGCAATATTCATCTTTGGTCAAGCTAATGTAAGATAAAAATGTAAAAACTGCCATTTCTAGAGAAATCTATAATTTTCTAGATATTTGTCATGAAAGGATGACCTTGTTATGTCTGACCCTAAGAGACTCAGTGTTTATAGATGAAGGTCATTTTAACTCTATCTCTATATAAGTTTGTTTCCAGGATCATCAATTAACCCATAGACCAATCTTTTCAACAATTATAGTTATAATGGAAAATTATAGTCTATAAGTGAAATGTGAATTAGTCATGCATAAATAAGAGAAAGTCTTGAGGAACCTTTAAATATTGGAGCCAAAATTCCATAGGTTAAAGGAGTTGAGGCACCTTAAAATGTTAAAGTCAAAGGTCTTGAGGGACCTCCAAATATAGTATCCAAAAGTCAATAGGCTGAAGCAACCGAGGCACCTTAAAATGTGAAGGTATTGAGGGTCCTCTAAATGTAGAAGATGAGGGTCCATATACCAAAGGAGATGAGGCAACTTTAAAAGTTAAAGCTTAAGGTATTGAGGGAACTCCATATGTAGGAGTCGAGGGTACATAGATCGAAGGAGAGGAAGCATCTTAAAATATTAAAGACGAAGGTCTTGAGGGGAGTTCTAATATAGGAGCCTCAGGTCCATAAGACGAAGGAACTGAGTCACCTTTAAATATTGAAACCAAAGGTCTTGAGTGGCCTCCAAATGTAGGAGGTGAGGGTCCATAGGTAAAAGGATCTAAGGCACCTTAAAATTTTGATGTCAAAAGTCTTGAGGAACCTTTATTTGTAGGATTGAGTTTCCATAGGCCAAAATGGCTTATGTACCTTAAAATGTTTAAGCAAAAGGTCTTGAGGAAACTCTTAATGTAGGAGCTAAGGGTTCATAGGCCAAAGGAGTTGAGGCATCTTAAAATATTAAAGCCAAAGATCTTGAGGACAAAATAATTGGTACGAATGTCTTTTGACCTTAGGTCGAGGCTATGTTGTGCACGATCTCAAGATATTATCTATTTCTTTATGTTTAAGAAGGTCGCGTCACATCATATTTATCTGTTTACACTTCCCAGTGCTATGCTTCTCACATGAGTTCCAAACCTATTAAATTTATATATAATCATTTGCCCTTATTCATTACAAACCACCTTAAAAATGTCTAAAGTTGTCACACGTTCTCTTTCTCTCTCCCCCCTCCCTCTCTCTCTTTCAGATTATCTAAAGAACTTCAAGTTATTCTAATTGTTATTTATTTTCTCCATCATCTCTAGTAATAATCCCCCCTTTAGATATTTTTCTGGCATCATTTAGTTATATATACCAGTTTTTCTTCATTATTGAAATCATAGGTTGTGATTTTAGGATTATTTGCCTTAGTTATAGCATAAATTCATTCATTTTTGCTCATTTTAGTCTTTAATATTGTTGCATATAATCCACTTGTGGGTTTTTTAATGCCCAACTCTTTGAAGAATTCTTTAGTGAGTTTAGCAAGTACTTAACTAAGAAAGCTCATTGTGTTGAGAGAATGACTAAAGGGTATTATAGGACTACATCCTTATCGGTAGGCTATCCTCAGACCCCTCGTGGTGAGGGTTCAACTAGGCCTCGTAGTCCATCGACAAATGAATAAGGGTCTACACTTAAGCCTACTATCCCACATCATCCAAATAACATATTTGTTGGTATTAAAATAATGATTTTGTACGAGGACTCTTTTGTCACTATTATGGATAACTGCCAAATTAATAGACCAACCCTCATTGCTGAAGTAGATCCCATGATTCCATCTTTCGCTTGGACTTTGATTATGATTGATGACTTTGTCTCTTCTTCTTCATCTATATTTATATTCTGAATATAACCCCTTCGATAGATGATTCGATGCCCAAGAAATTATAGGTATCACGTATGGTGATGAATATAACGGGGAGTTGGAACATAGTTCCATTGTGTAATTAGCCATATGATTTTCCCCTTGAACTAAGACATTGTTATCACTTTAGTTGACAACGACAAAGCCTACTAGATAGATTTTTCTAGGACTAGCCTTTAAAAGAGTACCATTAACTAAATTAAGACCTCTTGAATTCAACAAAAGTGTGGCATTAAAACT
The DNA here is from genome assembly GCA_949130495.1 of Sambucus nigra. Classification (NCBI taxonomy): domain Eukaryota; kingdom Viridiplantae; phylum Streptophyta; class Magnoliopsida; order Dipsacales; family Adoxaceae; genus Sambucus; species Sambucus nigra. The sequence goes on along the minus strand of OX422209.1, from coordinate 640,856,681 downwards.
ACTATGACTATGAGATTGCCTAAGGCTGAGGAAATGGGTCGTCACTTCAAGAATGTTGGTGAGATATGTCTATATGAGGTAGTCTTTCGGCTAGGTATTAGAATTCCATTTTATACATGCATTAGGGATATATTTTTCAGGTTGTCCTTCAATTCTTAGAAGATTATCCTTATCTCAATTGTCACATGGAGGTTCATCCATTATGAGAACACTATGATGGATATCTTTCGGGATGTCTATATTATTATTTCCACCAAGAATAGGTGGTACTATTCGAGCCCTTGTAACTCCAAGTGTAAACTAATGATGGTCTCTCAGACTCTGAACCATTATTGGAAGAAGGGTTATTTCTTTGTCAATGGTGCTTAGGAATTTCTAGAGGGCGAGGAAAATGAAAGGGTTGTTAAAATCCCCTATGATTGGGGAAAACCTCCTCTTAATAATATTACTCTTTTACATCTAATGGTACAATAGACACCCAATTTTAATACCCCTCATGCACCTTCGTAAGTCCTAAACATATTTCCTTCAACCCTCGAACCCCGATCTTTCCACTCAGACCCTAAACTAGAGGATACCGGATGCTTCTAGGATCCGATTAACTTTCATCAACTCTCTAAATCAAGAGTAACCCAATGAACATTCATAGGGCTCTGAATACCCTTTTCAATGGTCCTTACCATGCGTGAATCTGCCTTACAGTTCATATTTACTTGCTTTTTTAACTTTAAAAGCCTAAATGAGAGGCCACCAGATGCTTTCGAGCTCTGTTTGACTTCAGTCAACTCTTTTAATTGAGATTAACCCAATGAAATTTCATAGGTCTTTGAATAATATTTACAAAGGTTCATACCATGAGTAAATTTTCCTTACGGTTCGCATTTACTTGCCTTTTTACTTCCAAATCCTAAATGAGAGGTCACTGTGTGATTTCGAGCTTCATTTGACTTAGGTCAACTCTTGGAATTAAATTAGATCAGTACATTTTCATAGGGCTCTGAATACCCTTTACAATGGTCCATACCATGTGCAAATCTTCCTTACGGTTCGCATTTACTTGACTTTTTACTCCAAAACCCTAAGCGAGAGGCGACCAGATGCTTTCGGGATCTGTTTCAACTTTCAAAATTGAGAGTAACCAAGTAAACTTTAATAGGGCTCTAAATACCCTCTCTAATGGTCCATACCTGCACGAATTTGCCTTAGCATTTGCATTTACTTGCCTTTTACTGCAAAACCCTAAACAAGAGGTCACCAAGCGCATTTGAGCTTTGTTTGACTTTGTTCAACTCCCATACCTGAGATTTTCTTAATTCACTGTTATAGAGCTTTGAATTATCTTCTCAATCGTCCCTCCTGACCATGCATGAATTAGACTTACGATTTGCATTTTATTACCCACTTTCCCAAAAAAGTTCATTCCAAACTACCTATAGGCACTCCCACCCTCTGCCTATAGGCATAGGGATACTCTACTTAGCCTTTAAGTCAGGGCATATACCAATTTACAGTCCTAGGCTTATGCCAATTAGCAAACCCCCGAGCCTAAAAAATTTCAATTTAAGGAAGCCATAGTTTCATTATCAATGACCTTCTTTTCCAAATCCTAGGATCCCCTCAGGTCAAAATCAGTGCATAGACTTTTACACATCCCTTTCAAACATTCCTCCAAGATTCCTCTAACATTCCATTACATCACCTCACCTTTCTTAGCCACTTTACCACCATTAAACCATCACCAAAATCAGCCTATATCACCATCAAAGTCAGAATTCAAGCTTCATATAAGGTCCAAATCCTATTAATTCAAATTCGCTACTTTAATGCTATTACTCACTTTTTAATTACTAGTATATTGTTCACATTTAGTTATCATTTTCTCCCCTTAATTACTTTTTACTATTTATATGTTCACTAAATTTATTTTTAAAATCTCAAAAAATAAAAAAGAGGATTTGATCATTAAATTAGAACTTTCATTCTATTTTTACTACACTTTCCTTACTTGCTCACATTTTTTAATAAGCTAAAATAAGGAACTTCCACTTTTGGATTCATGGGTTAAATTGCACCCTTATGTGTTTTCGAACTATGTGAACTTTGATGTAATTTCCAGCTACGTAGACATCTTGAGTTTTCCTCAGGATTAGAGTACTCTTTTCTTGGTTTTTTCACTTTATTCATTCTTACTTTTATTAATATGATATATGTAGACACCACTATCTAGGACACTCCTAAGAATCTCCCTAGGTCCTTATTCACCATAGAAACCTAGGTCATACCTCGAGTACCGATCAAGAGGCAACTGAGCGCTCTAGGGCCCCGTTTTAACCCCAATCAACTTCCTCGGCCTAGTGAAATCACAATGAATCTTTGAAGGGATCTAAATACCCTTTTCAATGATATTCCCCGTGCGTGAATTGGACTTATAATTCAGACGAACAATCCATTTTCCTTAAAAACTGATTCGGAGGCTATCGGGCGCTCCCAGACTCCGCTTAACTCCCAACTCTTTAGCTCGAACGAGACTAAATGAATCCTTAAAAGGCACTGAATACCCTTTCCAACCGTCCTCCCCATGCGTGAATCAGCCTTGCGGTACGGACAGATGACCTGTTTTAATACGAAGGATAACTAGGTGATTTCATCCCCCGTTTGAAAAAGGTCAACTTTTTTAACTGAACGAGACTGAATGAATCTTTGAAGGGCTCTAAATAACCTTTCCAATGATCCATTTCGTGCATGAATCGGCCTTATGCTTCGAACGAACGATCTATTTTCCTCCCAAAATTTCTCGTTTTAAAGATCGTTGAGCGCTTCTAAGCCCCGTTTGACCAAAGTCAACTCCTAAACTCGGGAGCTACCCAATGGATTCTTAAATGCTCTTAATACCATTTCTAACGGTATGCCTCGTGCATGATTCAAACTTACAAATTGCATTTTACGACCATTTTTTTGAGAAATCTGCATGAGGTTGCCGAATGAAAAACCCATTTCCCTGCTTATCAGCAATGCATCTGGGGATGCCAGCCAATAGGTAGGTCAAGGACAATGTTCATCGGTACCCCCTTGACCCTATATAAGGATAAGATGAGCTCACTTTTAAAGGACACCCTAGAAACATCCCTCTCGGTGATCTCAGCAATATGTTCTCAAAGTCAGTGTGGTTTATCTATTGAAATCCTTCCTCCATATTCCATTCCCATCCCTTTCACACCTAGTTTGGAAAAAATCCTTTCCCTCTCCCGCTACAAACTCCATCCACCTGCAAGGGTAGCCTTTTCAACAATCAAGATCAATCTTAAAATCTCCAAAGAAGGTCCAAACATTCTTCTCTCTTTTTTAATTTTCTTATTTTTGCATTAGTTATCTAATCTTTACTTTATCACTTCATCTTTGTTAGTCCATGCATATTAATAATTTTCACTTTTTAGTAGAAGTATTACACATAACATATTTTCATAAAAGACCCCAAAACAAGAAAAATAGGGTTTTACTCATAAATTCCAAACGGGATTTCTCACCATATTTTCCCAAATCAAAATATCCTTTTGCTACACATACATATCTAGATAAAATATCCGTTTGGATTTATGGGATAAACCCCACCCTCATATTGCATGCGAACTACATGGAGTTTGATGCCTTTTTAGGCTATGTAGGCGTCTTGGGTTAGAACTCGAGACTCAAGTCCTTTTTCAATATTTTTTATTCATATAATATATCTATTATTGTACTTGTTATTCTTATTCACGCTTTATCTATCTATATATATATTATCATTTCATTATAACGATCGATATCCCGAAAAGCGCACACATTATATTTTTAATTATTATTTTGGGATCACTCCTACGAATGATCTGACTCCGCCTTTCTCCATGACATGAGTTGAGAAATTCCATTCTCTATTTATATATATACGCACACACACTTCACGAAGTTATTAAGGAGATAATAACACATGCCCATGAGAGACCGAAAGGGTGGTATGGGTGCCTAACACCTTCCCATTCTCTCACTTAGCCCCCTAACCTTTGAACTAATTGGTTTCACAAGAATAAGTATGTATTTGATGTCACTATCTCAAGGCTCCAACATTTCTTTTGCTTGTTTTGTGTAAAATAGGCTGGCAACTCTATCTATTTACATCACCCTACATCGACGACGGCCGAAGCGTTCCTCCTAGATAGGGTGTGGGACCTTCTTCTTCTCTTCTCTCTAACTGCGCCCGCGAGCACAGAAGTTGTCAAGGAAGGAATAAGAGGAAACAGAGGGATGGACATAGTGTTGACTCCATTGGGGACATTTATCATAAGAGGGCTAGACTCTGTTTGTATAGGTGATGATGCTAGAAATAGTACCACCAGATGAGGTGTTGACAAGCTCAAGCAAGTGATAACAATGCCATCGCAAGAGAGTATATATATATATATTGTAGAAGGAGGTAAGGAGAAGAGGGTGAACACTAAAATTTAAGTGGTTCAGCCAATCCATCCTACGTCCACTATGAGTGTGTGAGTAATATCATTAGAAGAAGGCATTAATGGTCATGGATACAATCTCTCAGGCTTTCTCTCTCTACTGTGTAAAATGATAGAGTTTTTAGGTAGGGTTACAATTCTGGATCCCCTACAAGGTAAGAGAAGACAAGTATATATAGTGTTTGGGGGGTGTAGTGTACCCCCCAAGCACGCATTGAGCATGTGTATGATGATCTAGCCAATCTAGTGAAGCCATATATCATTATCACATGTAGAGGATGATGATGAAATATTCCCTCATGTGAGGGGGTTGATTCGGTTACAACTGATTTTATTCGCGCGTTCCCAACCTTTCATGTTCTTGTAAATGCTCGACCCTACATCCTTGACTGGTGAAACCTCGGCCTGGACAAGTACAAGGTTGGTGGAGTCAGTGTATTTGCATTGTGTCCATGAATACCTTCTCCAGGAGGGCTATCAGAGGTTGGGTATGAGATGTAACGTCAGCTGGGGCCGATGATGATGTTAGTAGATGATTGAGCCCATGAGATATGGTGATTTCGAATGGTTACCACAACATCGGTTGGGGACGATGGTACTATTGGTAGATTAAGGCCATGGGACCTTGCTGACCTCGTCTATTGACCAGCCGAGGTTGGTGTATGAGGTTGATGCAACGTCAACTAAGGCCAACCTTATAAGAGACGATATTATCGATGGTTGCCATTGGCTTCTGGTCACCTCGGCTGTAAGACTGACCGAGGTTGGTTGTTCTGAGTAAGAGGGTGCACTTTGGGCATATCAATTGATAATGCCATATATAGCACCCTGCCGCGATAGTACTCATCCGAAGCCGCGGATGTTCAGACCATACAGGCCGCGGCAGTTACCACAGTCAGGGCGCGGCCAGATCTCTCGTAGGGTGCGGCCCCCTACATCAGAGGCCGCGGCACCCCACCTTAGGGCGCTTCACTACTCGACGTTGCTTACTCTACGGGCTGCGCACCCTTATCCATAAGTGACTGCAGACTTGGTACATGCCACGTGCTGTGGGCACATGACTCAACTCACTTCCTTATAAATAGAGGACCATACCCGGAAAAGGGGGGGATCGATTCCACATACGCCCAAGGTAGGCTCTACAATACAGATCCTCACTACACAACCTCAAGACACAACTTGGAGGCCACGCAGCCACATCGCAGCCACCTATCCAGCACCCCAGAATCCTCAGTACTGCCATGTACTCTCCATTATTCTCATATTTGTATGCCACTTTAGGCACGATTATACTGTACCATGCAACACATATAATGAGAACGGAGCAACACAGTGGATGTAGGCCTATTTTAAAGGCTGAACCACTCTATATCTTGTCTTCTCTCTATTTACTTGCTTTAGTTGATTATTACACACTTCACACATTATCTGCTGATGCGAGAACGACAAATGGACGACTTCTCGTATCATCAGTTTGGCACCGTCTGTGGGAACCGAGATACCTCAATCTTGTTTCTCTATGTTTCGAGTTCTTGAACACCTTATTCTATTCACGGGGATCCTCTGGATCATCATCCCATGAGTAAATTTTGGTTACTGAGCTCTATTTGATACTTACACCCTTAAATGGGTATTTCATACCTTCAGATTCTGTTCTCGGGTCTCCATTTTATGACCTTAGATCTATTTTACATACCCCTGCGACATCACCCCACCTAGATAAAGCTGGAAGGCTTGATGGGCTTCAGCCCCATAAATGTGGGTGATTAGGGAAGAGTTATATTTACTCCCTTTTTGTTCTTGTCCTATGATCTAGGGTTTATCATTAAAATTGTGCCATTGTGTGTACCGAGAGGTTATTCTCTCATGGATAGACCCTAGTAGGTATGCTATCCACGGGTTTCGGGAGAAAAACTCAGTTTTTGGGTTTCAATCTTAGGATTTTCCCTGTCTAGGTAGGGATGCGGCGCGTAGTTCAACTACCTAACATGTCGCGGCCTCTACTGGGGTAGGTATGTTGCAGAAGCTTCAAAACATCAAGGAACATTCGGGTGGCCTTCAGCTCAACCTTGGTGATATCATTCAAAGGCTGCGGCAGTGCACTTGTGTGCCATACTTGCCGCGGCCTCCTCAGCATATCATGGGGCAGTTCATTCCCTTCCCCCCCCCCCCCAATACTCCTGTTATTACTCACTTCTGTTAGTTTTGTCTCAGATTCTATATACTCTATAAAGACTAACAAAAACAGAAATGGAGGGGGAATCCAGCCAGAGCATGGAAGTCAAGGATGAGATTGTGCAACTGTACAATCACCTTAATCACCTCTATGACAGCCATGCTTCACTTCAGACCCAGGTCAATTACCTCACTCAGAGGGTGCTGATGCTAGAGGCCGCATCCAATCAAAATACAAACGCAGGTCCGGGAAGAGCTTTACCTACCGCGGCAGTCAAAGAAGCCGCAGGACCAACTGGCAAAAGGCAGAAAAGGGAAGCAGAGAAATCAGAGAAAAAGTCGGGCGTCTATACGCCGTTGATTTTCCCAATTGAAGAGATCTTTGAGTGTATCAAAGAGGACAAGCTTTTGAGGTGGCCAGAAAAGCTGAGAGCTCCACCCCACAAGAGGAACAAAGCCGCCTGGTGCAAATTCCATCAGGACCATGGCCATGAGACAGAGCAATGCTATGCTCTGAAAGATGAAGTCGAAAGGCTAATTGGCCAGGGGATGCTGCAGCGATTCCTGAAGAATGCATAAAGGGCTCAGCCGGACCTGACAGAGGCTGCATGCCACACCTCATCCTTAGCCTTTTTCAATTCCGCTATTTCTGTCTATGCTTTATGTAGCTCATTAGAGCCCGAATACTTAAGATTTTATGTTTTATTAGCAAAGCCATTAGCTGAAACATACATATATAAATATAATGAATTAGCAAATTTTGCCATATCTTATTCCTCTCTTGTTTTCATAATTTGTCATCTCACAAAAAGACCTTTTGTCTTAAACAGAATCCAAGGGAAGAATAAAACATTATCTTGGAAGATTATTATTATTTTGGGATGCACCTATGGAGGGATTGCGGTCTTAATTAGCTCAAAAGTTCCCCTCACGACGTGCGATTGTATCTTATCATATGATGATTATAATCAGGAAAGCACCCGAGGATTCAGGGAGCTTTTATCAGCCACGGGGGCTTATAATGCCCGTTCTCAGCTCTCGGGACGCGTCATCAAGCCGGGAGGCTTATAATCTCTGGCCGTGGAGGGCTTTATGTATATCAGTAGCTGTGGGTGGCTTCATAACATAACCCAGCCTGGAGAGGCTTGATAGTGTCTCACATATTAGCTGTGGGTGGCTTAACAACGTAACCCAACTTGGAGAGGCTTGATAGTATCTCACATATTAGCTGTGGGTGGCTTAACAACGTAACCCAGCCTGGAGAGGCCTGATAGTGTCTCACATATTAGCTGTGGCTGGCTTAACAACGTAACCCAGCCTGGAGAGGCTTGATAGTGTCTCACATATTAGCTGTGGGTGGCTTAACAACGTAACCCAGCCTGGAGAGGCTTGATAGTGTCTCACATATTAGCTGTGGGTGGCTTAACAACGTAACCCAGCCTGGAGAGGTTTGATAGTGTCTCGCGTATTAGCCATGGGTGGCTTAATAATATAACCCAGCCTGAAGAGGCTTCATAGTGTCCCAAGATCGACTAAAGGTAAGCCATGGAGGACAATCGAATCAACTATTGGAAGCTCGGTCATCATGATCATGAGGCGTGTCAAACCCGCAGGAGAATGACCTCAGTTTCCCAGGGGCAAGGTTCTACAGCCCCATTATCTTGTCAACGGTCAAATAGATGCCGCGGCATCTTCATCCACCACAACCTTAGTGATGGATGGTAACCTGCCAGTTAAATGGAAAAAACGGCCGTTGCTCGTTCAAATCGCCGCGGCATGTACAGAAAAAGGACATTACTCCCGCGGCCTGGGGTGACAGCCTAAGGTAGTGTAAGGCAATAAAGGGCCAAGTTGACAAAGGAACCGCGGATGATATACAAGAAAGTGCATGGAATTATGCTATGCTGCCGCGGACTTGGTTACAAGTTCTACAAGTTCTTTCAATACAAAAAGCTGGTTACAAATATGAGAGGCAGTAACATACAACCATTCATTATAGATGGCAGAGTATAACACGCAATGTAAAAAAGGAGAAAACATTAAGCAGAGATAAGAATATGGCCGCAGCCTTTGTATTAATAAATTTGGATTACAAAAATAGGGCCCGCAGCCACAGCAAAGTTCGAAATTACAAAGTGCAACTTAAAATTCAAGAAGTCGCGTCGTCATCGTCATCGTCATCAGCTTCATCACCGCCCGCGGCGGTCTCTGTCTCCTCGGCCTCTGCCTCTGCTTGGGCTAGCAGCCTTGCCCTCTCTTCAGCCGCGGCCCTCAGCTCAGCAATGCACTCCTGATGTTCTGCATCACTTAATTTCCAAGCGAGGACCGTATCCTTGGCATCAGGGAAATTTCTAATGATTCTCTGCCGCAGTCCTGATAGCCGCGGAGGTAGGCCCTGTTATTTATAAGGAAGAAATCCTTGGAGCCTTTGAAGGACTCCACGGCATGATCTATAGCCAGCTGGAGGGCGTCGCTATGATCAACTTCCATCTTTTTGATAGCCGCGTCATGGGCTTCGTCCTTCTGAGCAGACTTGGCTTCAAGCTCTTGGTATTTTTGCTGGAGGAGGGCAAGCTTGGAAGTTGCGATCTCCGCAACACGGGCGGCTTCAGCTGTTTGAGCTTGCGACGACTTCAGAGATTCCGCGGCCTGATTGAAATTCTCTTCCGCTTCCTCTCTGGCTTTATTGGCCTTCTCCAGGTCCATGTGGGCTGCCTGGAGGGCCGCGGTAGATGATGCTTTCCCGGCCTCAAAAGAAGATGTCCAAGCCGACTGCAGGTCCGCAGCATGAGCACTCTTCTCGGCCTCTTTCAGTCGGTATAAAGCCTCGTACTTTCTTTTTTGGACTACAATCACGTCCGCGGCCTGTATATGGAATAAGAGACGTTAGCAAAAGAAAAAAATACGAGATACAAAGATTATGATGATTGGCACGTACCCTGAGAAGGCTGTGGAGGCCACAATCCTCCAGGTCTTCGTGATCCTCCCCAACAAGTCTGTCGAGGTCCGCGGCATCCAATGCACGCTTCATTCTCTGGGCAGCCTTGGCAGTAGTGTCCCAGGAGGAATTTGGGTCAGGCTGCCTTAGTTGAGGCCTTGGCCTACTGTCTGGCCCAGACTCTCCGCGGAATTGGGGAGGCGGCAAATTTGCGTTGACGGCCACAACATTTGGTGGGGGTGGAGAAGACGATGGTTGCCGGGGAACTTCCGCTGGCAGCAGTCCTGCCGCGGCCAGATTTTCCCCTATGTCATCATCAAAGTGTTCATGATGCACAGGGGCTTCATCGTGAACCACTTGATCCGCGGCAGGATCTGTGGGTTTATCAACAAAAGAAGTCGCGGCCTGTACCTTGGCCCTAGACCGCTTCCTTTTCCTGCTTCTCACGGTGTTATTTAGGACGACCGCGTCCTCATCCATCTCTGCCAACTGCGCGGCCAGCAGTTCCCTATCAATCTATTCACATGGAAAATAATGGCATGAGTTCAACAAATTCCAAGAGAATAAAACGACCGCGGAATGAGAGAAATGGTACAGTTAATTACCTTCTGCGCCCATCTGTTGAGGAATTGATTTGTTGGGGAAGAATTCCGCCCCAAATATAGTGGACGATGTTACAAGTATGCTGAACTTCTTGTGTTCAGCAGGAAATTCCACGGCCTCGGCAACTCTTTTTTCCTGCCGCGAGTTCAAGTGCAGATTGTCAAGAGCTGCAGAAAGAAGATACAGTTCCAAGTTAGTAGTTGCCAAGAGAAAATAAAAGACGCCTAGAATCTTATACCTAGTTTGGAGGGTGAACCCCATTGCCGCGGCATTTTGTATGATCTCTCTCTCTCGTTCTCCTCTGGGTGCATCTCCCAGCCTTCACCGGAGATGTAAAAATATTTCCCCTTCCAGTTTTTTACGCTGGTCGGTCTCCCAGTGTATAGGGTCTCGTCCCTGCCGCGGCTAGAAAAGTAATAGTAGCCCGCGAACTTTACTGAGTTCTCCTTTGGGCGGTAGAAGTGGAAGAACTTCGCGGGAGTAATGTCCTTTTTGAACAACTTCTGCCAAAGGACAACTGCAGCAAGAACAGCTCTCCAACCATTGGGGTCTAACTGAGCTGGAGCCAGTTTCATCGTCTGGAAAATGTGACGGATGGGAACGGGAACAGGCAACCGCAGCCCATAGATGAACGCGTGCAAAGGGAAGCAAATTCCATCGTCAGAAAGTGCCGTGCACGGTCTCTGGTTCGCGGCAGAGGCTGAACATGTCAAGTTTTCTGGAAACTCGAAAGCCTCAGCAACCTGCTCAACCCATTCTTGGGTCATCGAGCCGCGGATGTCGAGAGCGGCCAATGGTTTTGCAGCCCTACCTGATGTACTTCCAGGCTTATTTCTAGAAGCCGCGGCAATCTCTCCTTCTCCCATGGGATGAGTGCTTGAATTGGCTTCCTCCTCCATCGAACGAGATGGGGAACCCTTCCCAGATGCAGAATCCGTGGAGGTTGAGTCAATTACCACGCAGTTCAGGCAATCTTTCAGTTTGCAGGGCCCAACTGATCTTAGAGGCGGCGCGGAAGTATGTTCTGGGGGAGAGGTCCCAAAATGCTTTGCCCAAAAGCCTCTAAGGAACTCGTCCGGGTCAAAGCTCATATGGCTGCAGCAGTACCTGAAAAGCAGAATTCGCAGTTAGGCGCTGCAGCCAGTATGACTTGTAAGACTTCAAGAAGCCGCAGAAGGTTGTTTGTTTTAAGTCTTGAAGGCTGGAATTACGTCCCTAATACAGTTATTAATAAGCGAACTCTATTGCTTATGGGACCAAACGGCCCCAACTGTCCGTGGACAGTTCCATTTTATGGAACCTGAGCCGCCGCAGAAATGCATTAGAATTGCCTTAAGGCATCACCGACCGCGGCTATTCCTAATTTTTCAGATAGTCCTAAATGCTCTAGTAGCAACTACAGTTATTCTACATGGATGTCTTGGTCCCAAGGGGAATGTGTATGTAGATGCCGCGGATGTGGACTTAAGGGACCGCGGCCATTTGGCACGCGTAAAATTGCTAATCATATTGTGCCGCGACATTTATCCTAAATAGTTGATTAACAAGAAGTTACATATCCTAAGATCAAATTCACAAAAGGTGGAGTTTTCAGCTATGAATGTCAAGGACAGTGGTATGAATGCCATATGCAGCATACGTGGGAAAAAAGCAAAACAAACATGTAAAACCCTAGATTTCAGGCAAACGGACAAAGAAAGGCGTAAACAACAAAGAAAAGTGAGAGTAGTGGTTGAAAAGTCACCTGGAGGTGAAGAAAACCGCGAAGAACAGCCTCACACCACCTTGGAAACACCACACGCAGCTTCAAACCACCTCAGAAGGCTGTCGGAAAATGCAAGAAGGATTGTGCAGAATTTTGCTCTCGATTTGCTCTCACAAGTTTTGGAAACGTAATGAAGTCCACGGCCAGAAACAATTTATATAAGGGAGCGCGGAAGACGAATCGTCGCTTTGGAAGCACCGCGGTTACTAGGCTTATGAGCCGCAGTCCCAATATACTTCCCTTGGCACAACGGCTTGGGGGCTTATTGATAATGCCATATATAGCACCCTTCCGCGATAGTACTCATCCGAAGCCGCGGATGTTCAGACCATACAGGCCGCGGCAGTTACCACAGTCAAGGCGCGGCCAGATCTCTCATAGGGTGCGGCCCCCTACATCAGAGGCCGCGGCACCCCACCTTAGGGCGCTTCACTACTCGGCGTTGCTTACTCTACGGGCTGCGCACCCTTATCCACAAGTGACTGCAGACTTGGTACATGCCACGTGCTGTGGGCACGTGACTCAACTCACTTCCTTATAAATAGAGGACCATACCCGGAAAAGGGGGGGATCGATTCCACATACGCCCAAGGTAGGCTCTATAATACAGATCCTCACTACACAACCTCAAGACACAACTTGGAGGCCACGCATCCACATCGCAGCCACCTATCCAGCACCCCGGAATCCTCAGTACTGCCATGTACTCTCCATTATTCTCATATTTGTATGCCACTTTAGGCACGATTATACTGTACCATGCAACGCATATAATGAGAACGGAGCAACACAGTGGATGTAGGCCTATTTTAAAGGCTGAACCACTCTATATCTTGTCTTCTCTCTATTTACTTGCTTTAGTGATTATTACACACTTCACACATTATCTGCTGATGCGAGAACGACAAATGGACGATTTCTCGTATCATCAACCATCAACTGTCAGAAGTTTAACATCTTATTCATGAAAGCCTGTAAGTGGGATCGAGAGTCAAATAATTCAGTGGTACCCATTGATGAAATCAGTTTGGATGATGTAGTGTAGATTATGGCAGATATGTTCCAAAAGATCAGTGAAATCTATAGCATTTCTGATCTTCTCACTACTTTAAATCTTCAAGGGCGATTGGTCCCTTCTCTCCCGCACTTCCCCATTGAGTGGGAAGATATATATGAAGAAGTTATTTAGCTTATGGAATGAATTGACTTCTCTTGGTAGGAAGACATCATCGCCACCGGATAGGGGGACAAATTTGATAGTTCTGATGATGAACCGAGTCAGGAAAGGGTCAGTCCAGTAATCAGCATGTGTGGGATGGTATCTTTCGAGGACAAATTAGGGGAAATCAGTATAGTAGTCATACAACCAAAAATTAATGAAGAGATGGGGTTCTTGCTCTTCCCCACCTTTGTAAACAATATGCCCAAATTAAGGAGACTACCAAGATTCGAATCCTCAGACACTAAGAACATTCAAGGGAAAGGGAGTTGTCGAATAACTTCCCATGCGAGATGACCATCGAAGAAAGTATGATCCTAGACCAACTCAAGAAAACTCAAGCCAATACTACCTTGTGGGGACTTTTCATGTCTTACTAATTACATCGAAACACTCTGATAAAGTTGTTTACTGGGCCCACAGTCCGTCCTTCCACCACTACAGAAGAAATCGTGAGCCTGATTGGATCCTTTACCACCACTAGATTCCTATCCTTCTCCGAAGAAAATTTTTGAAGATCTTCCCAGATCATAACTATGCCCTTAACATATCCATTGAGGTAATGGTAAAAATAGTCCCTCTCTCAATTGTTAAAAATGGATCCGATCTTAATATTTACCTATTAAGAACCTTCAATTGCTTGGGGTTGAAAGTAAGTGACCTTATCCCTACTTTTGTTGCAGTACATGCCTATGATAACACCTGCTGAGAGGTGATAGGATCCATAACACTCACAATAGGCTGTCCTAATTAATCCCTTGCTGAGTTTTAAGTTATTGACATACATGCATGCTTTAAGTAGCTTCTTGGTCGACCGTAGCTTCATATCATTAGAGGGGTATCCTCCTCCCTTTATCAAAAGTTAAAATTCTTTGCCAAGGGGAAAGTCTTTACCATTTTGGGAGATGATGAAAGTACCAGAAATACCGGCCCCAGCAATCCGGTAGTAGAAATACAGCATGGGATGAATGACACGCATCTTTTTGGCTTCAAGGTTTATCCACTCCCCCTTCCGATAAGGGATATTTCAAAGACCGAGTCTATCTAGAGCATAGCCCTCACGGCAATGTCAACGTGATATAGATGTTTAAAAATATGCACTTAATGCCCGGACTGGAGCTGGAGCGAAGTCAATAAGGGTTATTAGAACCCATAATCCTAAAAAAGGACTTTCCCCCGTATATCATAGGTTATCAACCTTCACCAGAAGAACTCAAAATGCTTCACTGACCACGGTTGAAGAGAAGTTTAGAAGATACCAAGACTGTTTTGAGGGATTCTCTCAATGGGAGATTCATCAAAGAGGGTGAAGACTTCCCCTTTTGTGGTTTTCCTGAACCATGGTATGATCATATGGATAAGAAAATAAATCCGGGAACATAATTCTTCTTTTAAGATAACTAATCCTGGGCCAAAGACTGCCAGCATCAAGTTCAACCACTCACTCAGAAGTGATTTTGAAGACTCGTGCAATCTTCAGACACTAGGGATGTCACTCTGCATGATCCATTCAGGCATTGCATCGTCGGACCTGTCCACTCTGATGCGCCTCTCCTCAATTGGAATGCTATACCACTCCTATATACTAACATGCAATCCAACCTTGTTGTTTACCCTATCTCCTCATCTATTTTTGTTCCTCCTTTTTCTGATAACAATGTAATTGAGATCTCTTTTGATGAAGTTCTTAATGCTATTCTTCTCAAAAGTGAAATAAACGAGGATTTTAAGCATGTTATTGTGCCATACATTAATTTTCTTGATTCTAATCAAACTCTTGATGATGATGATTTTGTAAATGAATAATTCTTAACTGATCTTTTAAGGTTAATAACAAATAAAATAACCACTTTTAAATTAATGAGGATGAAACTATTGTAACCAATCTCGTTCTAATAGCTAAACAACGCGAGATTAGGATAGGGTCCCCCCTTAACGAGCATGAGTGTGCGCAATTTGATGAGATACAAAAAGAAATTATGGACGTCTTTGCATGGTCCTAAACGATATGCTAGGCATTGAACCCAAAATAACTCAGCACAAGATTCCAACTCTCCCAGAAAGTAAATTAACCAAATAGAAACTGTGAAAGCTCCGTACCGAATGGTCACTCAAAGTCAAGGAGGAGGTAATAAAGCAATTAAACGTAGGCTTCATCCGAGTCATCGAATATCCCATATGGCTAGCCAACATTATGCCCATACCAAAATCAGGAGGAAAAGTCAACACATGCATCGACTACCAGGATTTGAACAAAGCATCTCTGAAGGACGATTACCCATTACCCAACATCGACATGATTATGGACAACATGGACAGTCACGCTCTCAGGTCATTTATCGATGGTTTTGTCAGATATAATCAGATCAATATGGACCCTGACCATCAATTAAAAACCGCCTTCATCACCCCATGGGGGACCTTTTGCTACACTGTCATGCCATTCGGACTCAAGAATGCTGGGGCTACTTACCAGAGAGCTTCCACAACCATTCCTGCATGACTTTATTCATAAAGGAGTTGAAGTCTATGTAAACGACATGATTATCAAATCTAAGACCCGGGAATGTCACGTTCCCTCCCTCCGGAAGTTCTTTGAACAACTACGGCGATATCAGATGCGGTTAAACCCACATAAGTATATTTTTGTCATCACCAAACGAAAGATTTTAGGATTCATGGTTAGTGAGAAGGGAATCGAGGAAGACCCTGCCAAATTGAAAGCCATACTTGAAATGCCACCGCCCCAAACGGAGAAGGAAGTCCGTAGATTCTTGGGAAAATTGTAGTATATCAGTCAGTTCATCGGCCAACTGACTTATATTTGCGAACCCATCTTCAAACTCCTCCGAAAGGATTCTACCAAAATTTGGTATGAGGCCTGTCAAAAAGTGTCACACCCCAACCCCAATATCCATACTAATCATTTGTTATTAGAATAATTGGATCATAATCTTGAGCCCATTGGAAAATATACTTCATTTATCAATATTTTTCTTTATACTATGCATAATGAACATAATATTACTATTATACCATAATGAAATCAATATCAGAGTCATAATTAAGCGGACATACAATACTATGATTAACTACAATAAAATTTCACAATCATAAACTCAATCCATACTAACGCAATATATACAATGTGTGAGTATATTAAAATCTTCAGTGTCAAAATGATAAAAATCCCCATATTTAAGCCCCATCTCTTTCCTACGGTGCAACTCTCAATGTTACCGGTCATATGGTATCATAGCTGGCAGCTTACAAACCTGAAATTGTTAAAATATAAATCGTAAACATTAAGCTTAGTGAGGTACTCCTTCACTACAATGAAATAATATTTATATATCGAATATGTGGATATAAAATCTAAACAATCCTGCCCATTGATAATAACAAATACTGGATCATAAGATCCAAATAATTCTGCCCATCGGCAATAACAAATCCTGGAACATGAGTTCCAACAAATCCTTGTCATAAGACAAATCAAATCATTGGATCTTTGTCCAATTCCATTCCTGGATCATAAGACCCAAACAAATCCTGAATACCGAAGTATTCAAACCAATCCGGGATCATAAGACCTAAACAAATCCTTCTCTTAGAGCTATATTCATATATCTGCATATATGAGACAATCATAAGTACACTCACCTTGACAGTTTAACTAGCTTTTCCCTTGCCTTTATCCGGCTCTTGTTCAGTCGGTTCTTCTTATCTTCCTATCATTCTTACAATATTATCATCATCATAAGAATATGAACAATTCAAAGAACAACTTCAACATGACTCAATTCATAAGCATCATATGATTCAATTCAAATCATTCATCATAAATGAAGTCCCATCTAGACTCGGTAATGATATCTAACATATTCAAATTACATTCCAAACCAACTTTAATTCTTCTTATTAATACAATACTTATCATATTAGGTTTCCAACACAAAAGACGACACATCATTCTAAGTTTCCTAGAGTAAGATATGCCCATTTCTTTACCACATAGCAAATCCGCCCTATATGCTCCTCTATTGTTTAGTCATCTTCCAAGGATTTTCATACATTTTATACATCATAACTTTCTATGATATTTCACCCAATTTCATAAAACATATTAAATAATATAAGGTTAAAATTTCATATTTTTCATAGTTCATTTACTATGTCAAGCAAAACATCAAACACATGGTATGCATATTTACTCTTTTGGGGAAGATTTCATATCCGAACTTCAAACCATCACCCAAGATTCATTTCTTAGAATTTTTACTTGATTTTTGGATATGATATACATATATGAGTATGTTTTAATCTCCAATTGAAATCAATCAATTTCAATAAGTATACAAAAAGATATGATAGTTTGAATACACAAGGTTTCTAAACAAAGCAATTTCAATGGTTTACATATTCAAGTTTGCTTAAACATGCATGTATCCATGAGTACACATCAAGACATGGAATTTCAGTAAAAAAAAATGATTATTGCTATCATTTAAATAATCAATACAAAAATAATCAAACAAGATTTATGGATGGAATTACCTTAGGGGCTTTTATGTAATTGTTTATGATTTTTTTCTCCAATTTCTCCTCACACTTTCTTCCTAAACTTCAAAAATCTCTTTACTTAGGTTAAAACTCTTCCATGGATGAAATATACTTAGGGAAGAGCTTAATTCAAGGGTTATAATTCGGCATAAGGTCACCCCCATGGTCCAGTCAAAATATAACATGTGGCATTATATAAAACAAAATATCATTTAAGGCTAAATGACTACTTTACCCCCTGTTCAAAAAAAGACAAAATCTTCCTACTCGGATATCCGTTCGATGAACCGTTTATTGTGTTACAAACCTCACTCGTATATATACAAATGTCTATTTTTCACCTCAAGTCAATTGTCAGGTCATAAAGGTCAAAACTAGTCTTAAACATGAACATTCCTACCGAAAACTTCAAAATTTCACATTTGTAACTAATGCAATATTTCATGATTTATGATACTAGGATTAGACTAAATATAATGACTTAACATTATATATACTAATAACATATTATCCATATCACATAATCTAATCATGAATTAAACATAATTTATCATAATTATATTCGGGTTGTCACAATTCTCCCCTTGTTAGGAAATTTCGTCCCCGAAATTGACATACCTTGGTTGTATGAATCAAACAAATACGCATAACGCATCTTCATGCTATCCTCACTCTCCCATGTAGCTTCTTCCATCGAATGCCTTCTCCACATAACCTTCACAAGTGGGATCACTTTTGATCTCAATATTTGTTCTTTCCTATCGACGATTGCAAGTGGTTCTTCCACATAGCTCAAATCTTCTTTCAATGTAATAGGTTGTTCCACCAATACATGTAAAGGATCCGCTACATACTTTCTCAACATAAAAACATGGAAAACATCATGTAATCGAGCTAACTCCTGTGGTAACACTAGCTTGTAGGAAACCATCCCGACTTTCTCAACAATTTCATAAGGTCCAATGTAGCGTGGACTTAATTTACCTTTCTTTACAAACCTCATAACTCCTTTCCATGGTGATATCCGAAGAAACATGTAATCCCCCTTCTGAAATTCTAAATCTTTTCGTCGCTTATCCGCATAACTCTTATGTCTACTTTGATCTGTTCTCATTCTATCTTGAATAATCTTCACTTTTTCAGTGGTGACTTCAATCAACTCTGGACCCTCTATCTTCCTTTCACTAACTTCACCCCAGCATACGGGTGTACGACACCGTCTACCATAAACCGCTTCATATGGTGCCATACTAATAGTAGATTGAAAACTATTATTATATACAAATTCTATCAAAGGCAAATATTCATCCCAATTTCCTTTAACATCAAGCACACAAGCTCTAAGCATATCTTCCAAAATCTGTATTGTCCTTTCAGACTGCCCATCTGTCTGAGGATGAAAAGCCGTACTAAACTTCAAGTTAGTACCCATAGCATACTTCAAGCTATCCCAAAATATGGATGTAAAAGTAGGGTCTCTATCTGAAATAATAGATACCGGGGCTCCATGCAATCGAATAATTTCATTAACATACAATCTAACATACCTATCAACTGTATATGTAGTCTTGACTGCTAGAAAATGAGCAGACTTTGTCAATCTATCCACCACTACCCAAATAGAATCTGACCCCTTCTGAGATCGAGGAAGCCCAACCATAAAATCCACCGTTACATGATCCCATTTCCATTCCGGTATTGGCAATGGCTGAAGAAGACCAGTAGGTTTCTGATGCTCCAATTTCACTTGCTGACATATAAGGCACCTAGCAACAAAATCAGCTATTTCCTTCTTCATATTATTCCACGAATAATGCTCCTTTAAATCCCTTTACATTTTAGTACTACCAGGATGCATAGTATAAATGGAATTATAAGTCTCATCTAAAATTTTCTCTTTCAATCCACACATATTAGGCACACATAATCGCTGCTTATACAATAAAGTAGCATCATTCATAATAAAAAAAAATCTTCAGACTTACCATCTCGGACATCTTGTCGTTTCTTCTCAAGAAAAGGATCTTGACTTTGCAAATCACGAATACGGGTAGCTAACAAAGGTCACACGCTTACATGAGAAAAGAACCTGTCCCCATCGACTAACTTCAATTCTACTCCCATCAATCTCAACTCCATGATGTGGGAAACTCTAGCACACTGAATACAAGATAACCTGCCCGAAGCCTTTCTACTCAAAGCATTTGCAACTACATTTTCCTTCCCTGAGTGGTAGTGAATTGTACAATCATAGTCTTTAATTAACTCCATCCATCGCCTCTGCCTCAAATTCAACTCCTTTTGAGTAAATAAATACTTAAGGCTTTAATGGTCAGTAAAAATTTCACATACCTCACCATATAGATAATGATGCCAAAATTTCAAAGCAAACACAATAGCAGCAAGTTCCAAATCATGTGTAGGATAATTAGGTTCATGTGTACGCAATTGCCTAAAAGCATAAGCAATAACCTTACCATGCTGCATAAAAACACAACCCAACCCTTGGTGTGAAGCATCAGTATAAATAACAAAACCATCTCCACCATGCGAAATAATAAGAATATGTGTAGTTACCAACCTCTTTTTCAATTCATCAAAACTATTTTCGCAATCAGAATTCCATTCAAACTTAACATCTTTTCGGGTTAGTTTAGTCATCGACAAGGCAATCGAAGAAAATACCTTAATAAACCTTCTATAATACCCAGTTAAACCTAGAAAACTCCTTACTTGAGTCACAGTATTGGGCCTCTCCCATTTTATAATGGCTTCTACCTTTTTAGGATCAACACATATACCATCTCCAAAAATAACATGGCCTAAAAATACAACTTTTGATAGCCAAAATTCACACTTGCTAAACTTGGCATACAACTTCTTATCTTTCAGTAGATTCAAAATAGTTGTGAGATGCTTTTCATGTTCAACCATATCACGTGAATAAATCAGAATATCATCAATAAAAACTATCACAAATGAATCAACAAAAGGATGCATTACCCAGTTCATAAGATCCATAAAAACAGCTGGAGCATTAGTCACCCCAAAAGGCATCACCAAAAATTCAAAATGACCATACCGAGTACGAAAAGCAGTTTTAGAAATATCACTTTCCTTAACCCTCAACTGATGATAACCCAATCGCAAGTCTATTTTTGAAAACACTTTAGCACCCTGTAACTAATCAAACAAATCATCTATACGAGGTAAAGAGTATTTGTTCATAATTGTATCTTTATTCAGTTGCCTATAATCAATACACAAACGCATGGTACCATCTTTCTTCTTCACAAATAAAAATGGTGCACCCCATGGAGATACACTAGGTTGTATGAACCCCCTATCAAGTAAATCTTGCAACTGAATCTTGAGTTCCTTCAACTCAGCAGGTGCCATTCTATATGGTGCCATAAAAATAGGGGTTGTCCCCAATGCTAATTCAATACTAAATTCAACTTCTCTTTCTGGACGTAACCCTGGCAACTCACTAGGAAATACTTCAGGAAAATCCCGTACAATAGGAACATCGACTAATTGTAAAGCCCCCTTCCTAGTATCAAGAATATATGCAATAAAATCCTCACAACCCTTAATCAATAATTTCCTCGTCTGAATAGCAGAAATGATACAACTGGGAACAATTCTCCTTTCCCCCACAAATTTAAATTCAGGCTCACTAGGCATATTAAAAACAACTTCCTTACAGAAACAATCCATAGATGCGTGATATTTAGATAACCAATCCATTCCCAGAATTATATCAAAATCAGAAATATCCAATGGAAGTAGATCTATAATTGTACCCACAATCAAAACACAATCACGAAAAGTATATTCAGCTACAACCATATCCCCCATAGGCATATAAATACCCAACCCCACATTGAAACGAGTACATGATCTATTCACGTATACAGCAAAAGCATAGGACACAAAAGAATGTGTGGAACCAGGATCAATCAAAACATAAGAACTTCTATCAGTAACATAAAGTGTACATGTCATTACATCTGGAGTAATCTGAGCTTCTTTCATTGTAAAAACTCATCCACTTGGCCTGGAACTACTAGCTTGTCATCTGCCCATACTTTTCACTGCACTGCCCGGAGATAACATTCTTCTTGCTACTTCACTATGTGCTACTGGAGTCTCTGCCAACTGCGGAAAATTCTTCTTAATAGGCTCCACTTGATGAAAATGGTAGCATTCCAATTCCTTAAGCTTAGGACACTCAGATTTATAATTACCTTCCTCTTTACAAAAGAAACATGTAACACCTCCTATTGGGGCGTCACCTCTCTCTAACTTTCTGACTGAACCAAAAGATTCTCCACCCCGGGTATCTCTGCCAAATCTCCCCTGACCTCTACCACTATCTCCACCACCTCTCTGAAATTTATGAGGTTCCATCTTAACACTTCCACCCTCACCTCCCTTAGAGTGAGATGCGTCGAATCTACTCTTCTTAAAACTTTCTCTACTCGCCACCCCTTGGTTCATTTTCCTTTCTGCTATGGTGGCTTTGTTTACCAAGGAAGCATAATCTTCTAACTCATAAGTGGCCACTCTATTCTGAATAGGCCAAATCAATCCATCTTGAAAATTACTACATTTATCTTCTTCATTCTCCACATATTTAGTAGCAAATCTAGACAAAGCAGTAAATTTAGCCTCATACTCCCTCACAGACATTTTCACTTGGGTCAAATTTATAAATTCCCTCAGCTTCTCCCTCCTATAAACTTTAGGAAAATGCTTAACATACAAAGCTTTAATAAATTCAGCCCAAGTAATAACATCAGTACCTTCGATCCTGGGCACCAATTGGTTGCTGGCTTCCAACCAATACTTGCCCTCTCCTTTCAGCTTAAACACAACTAGATTCACTTTCTGGTTATCTGGAACCTTCATAACTGCAAAGATAGTTTCTAGATCCCTGACCTACATCTCAGCTTCTGTAGGTTCAACTGACCCTGAATATTCTGGAGGATTTAACTTCAAAAACTTCTCATGCATGGAATCTTTCATTTCCTTCCTTGCCTCTTTCTCAATCCTGGCCACAGTCTTTGATTCTAGATATCTAGCTTGTTGTTCTGCTATTTGCGCCATATTTCTTTCTTGTTTCTCTGCCATCCTGATCATTACCTGTGACATTATCTGAATCTCGTTAGGTTGTTCATTCTCTTTATCCCTTCCAGTAACACTCTGCTCTTCTTCGGTATTGTCTGTACGAGAAGCTACTCCCTCTTCTCTATGTTGTCCATTCCCAGGTTTCAACTCGAATTATCTGTAATACAACAAAGTTCTAACAACCAACATAAATAGTTTATAATACTAAACTATTGGTTAGTACATAAACAATTCATAAATATCAAATAAACTCAATAACTACCATTTAATTGTCACACGTGTCCAGAATTAACAACCACGCTCTGATACCACTAATTGTCACACCCCAAACCCAATATCCATACTAATCATTTGTTATTAGAATAATTGGATCATAATCTTAGGCCCATTGGAAAATATACTTAATTTATCAATATTTTTCTTCATACTGTTCATAATGAACATAATATTATTATACCATAATGAAATCAATATCAAAGTTATAATCAAGATGACATACAATACTATGATTAACTATGATAAAATTTCACAATCATAAACTCAATCCATACTAACGCAATATATACAATGTGTGAGTATATTAAAATCTTCAGTGTGAAAATGATAAAATCCCCATATTTAAGCCCCATCTCTCTCCTACGGTGCAACTCTCAATGTTACCGGTCATATGGTATCATAGCTGGCAGCTTACAAACCTGAAATTGTTAAAATATAAACCGTAAACATTAAGCTTAGTGAGGTACTCCTTCCCTACAATGAAATAACAATTATATATCGAATATGTGGATATAAAATCTAAACAATCCTGCCCATTGACAATAACAAATACTGGATCATAAGATCCAAATAATTCTGCCCATTGGCAATAACAAATCCTGGAACATGAGTTCCAACAAATCCTTGTCATAAGACAAATCAAATCATCGGATCTTTGTCCAATTCCATTCCTGGATCATAAGACCCAAACAAATCCTGGATATTTGAATATCCAAACAAATCCTGAATACCGAAGTATTCAAACCAATCCAGGATCATAAGACCTAAACAAATCCTTCTCTTAGAGCTATATTCATATATCTGCATATATGAGACAATCATAAGTACACTCACCTTGACAGTTTAACTAGCTTTTCCCTTGCCTTTATCCGGCTCTTGTTCAGTCGGTTCTTCTTATCTTCCTATCATTCTTACAATATTATCATCATCATAAGAATATTAACAATTCAAAGAACAACTTCAACATGACTCAATTCATAAGCATCATATGATTCAATTCAAATCATTCATCATAAATGAAGTCCCATCTAGACTCGGTAATGATATCTAATATATTCAAATTACAGTCCAAACCAACTTTCATTCTTCTTGTTAATCCAATACTTATCGTATTCGGTTTCCAACACAAAAGACGACACATCATTCTAAGTTTCCTAGAGCAAGATATGCCCATTTCTTTACCACATAGCAAATCCGCCCTATAGGCTCATCTATCGTTCAGTCATCTTCCAAGAATTTTCATACTTTTTATACATCATAACTTTCTATGATATTTCACCCAATTTCAAAAAACATATTGAATAATACAAGGTTAAAATTTCATAATTTTCAGAGTTCATTTGCTATGTCAAGCAAAACATCAAACATATGGCATGCCTATTTACTCTTTTGGGGAAGATTTCATATCCGAACTTCAAACCATCACCCAAGATTCATTTCTAGGAATTTTTAATTGATTTTTATATATGATCTACATATATGAGTCTATTTTAATATACAATTGTATTCCATCAATTTCAATAAGTATACAAAAATATATGATAGTTTGAATACACAAGGTTTCTAAACAAAGCAATTTCAAGGGTTCCATATTCAAGTTTGCTTAAACATGCATCTATCCATGAGTACACATCAAGACATGGAATTTCAGTAAATAAATGATTATTTCTATCATTTAAATCAACAATACAAAAAAATCAAAAAAGATTTATGGATGGAATTACCTTAGGGGCTTTTATGTAATTTTCTATGAATTTTTCTCCAATTTTTCTTCATACTTTCTTCCTAAACTTCAAAACTCTCTTTACCTAGGTTAAAACTATTCCATGGCTGAAATATGCTGAAGGAAGAGCTTAATTCAAGGGTTGTAAGTCGGCATAAGGTGACCCCCCTGGTCCAATCAAAATATAACATGTGGCATTATATAAAACAAAATATCATTTAAGGCTAAATGACTACTTTACCCCTGTTCATAAAAAGACAATATCTTCCTGCTCGGATGTCTATTCGATGAACCGTTTGTTGTGTTATAAACCTAACTCATAAATCTAAAAATATTTATTTTTCACCTCAAGTCAATTGTTAGGTCATAAAGGTCAAAACTAGTCTTAAACATGAACATTCCTACCGAAAACTTCAAAATTTCACATTTGTAACTAATTAAATATTTCATGCTTTATGATGATAGGATTAGAATAAATATAATGACTTAAAATTATGTATACTAATAACATATTATCCATATCACATAATCTAATCATGAATTAAACATAATTTATCATAATTATATTCAGGTTGTCACAGGAAGCCGTTGACATAATCAAGCTATACCTTACCTAACCTCTGGTACTTATGCAACCGCAAGTTTCCCGCTGCTCCTATACTTGACCATAACAGATACCACAATAGGGGCTTTACTAGCCCAATACATTGACAAAACCGGCAAAGAAAGTGCCATTTACCATGCCAGTCGAAAGTTGATCGGGTATAAAGTTAACTTCACTGCCTTGGAGAAAGCATGTGTTGTCCTGGTCTGGGTCACTCAAAAGTAACGACACTACATGATCACTTTTCCCTTCATACTTGTGTCCCAAATGGACCCCATCAAATACTTATTTTAGAAACTCGCTTGTCTAACCAAATGGCCCGATGGTTGATGCTACTATCTGAGTTCGATATGGCGTATGTTACGTAGAAAGTCATGAAAAAGAGAGACATCTTTAATTACCTTGCCGACTACCCCATGGAAGAGGTTGATGTTTGGGTCTCTTAATTACCGGTCAAAGATATTCTATGCACCGCCTAGGAGGACCTTCGATGGAAAATGTTCTTTAACGGCACTACCAATAAGATGGGATACGATATTAAGATACTCATAATTTCCCCTGATGACTCTCACACTCCCATTGCCATTAAGTTAGATTTTTTAGGCACCAAAAATATGAACGAGTAAGAGGCATGCACTGTAGGCCTAAAAGTTGCCCTCAAGAAAGGTATCAAACTCCTAAATGTCTACAGAGATTCTGCTCTCATCATCGGCCAAATCTTTAGAAGATGGAAAGTCAAAGACAAAAACCTCTCACCCTTCCACGCTCACCTAAAAAAGTCGGCCTCCCAGTTTTAAGATATCACCTTTCACTATAGGCCCCGCATAAAGAACAACTTAACATATGCCCTTACTACCCTGGCCCCTATATTCGACATGCCTGAGGGAATAATAATGGGCCCTTTCCTAGCCTAAAAATAAGTTATGCCAACCCATTGCCACCACATTGAGCTCGTCACAGAAAGAAGATTCTGATATGGCTGAGTGCTAGTACTACGATATTTGGTGCCTCCTCACGCATGGTAGGTATCCCCAAGATGCCAACAAGAAAGACTATGCGACCGTCCGCAAACTGGATTTTTTTTCATGAAGAGGGACGATACCCCCCACAAATTTTATTAAAATGATAAGAGAAAGAGCCTCTTTTATGGCATTTACATTTGATAATAAAGAAAAAGAACAAAATTTGGGGATTATAATTTATCCCCATTACAAAAGCTAAAGAAAACTTAAAACAAAATTTGGGGATTTATAAGAACCCCCATTACAATGGCAACTATCTACATTAATTACCTTTAAAATACCTTATTGATGGGAGTCCCCATTTATCCAATTTGACGAGGGCTTTGGTGATTCTTGGGAGGTCTTTAAAATTACTGAAGAATGAATTGGGTCTTGATTTTACCCCTTGGTTAGCTAGTAAGTCATCAACTTTGTTGGCCTCTGTATAGTAATGCATATAACTTTGACATCCATATCTTGAATTATGATTTTTATTTTTAAAATTATTTGAAGGATCTTCTATGGAGTTTTTTTATTGTGAGTTAAAATTTCCACTAATAGAATGGAATCTGTTTCAACATCTATGTTAGAAATATTATTGAGTTTGTACAATTTAAGACTAATTAATATAGCATTAGCTTTTGCAGAATTATTAGAGTCATTGCCTCCATAGTTAGAGAAAGCCCAAACTAAATCACCTTTATGATTTCTTAAGACTTCTCCAATACAATATTAGTCTAGATTGCCTTTAGATGATCCATCAGAGTTCAATTTAAATCTATTTATGGGTGGTTTTGTCCATTTCATAAATCTAAAATTGTGTAGAGATGATTTAACAGGATTAGTGGAAAGAATCTTCACTATATCAGTAAACTGATAACTACTGGATAAGAGATTAGCAGCAACAATATCTAATACTAAAAATTTAACTGCTTCAATTATGTTGAAGGCTGACATAGGAATATTTTCATAAATAGATATGTTTCTATTTTTCCAAATTTCCCACACAATGCATAAAGGAATAATCTTTAAAGAAAAATTAATGATATTGTTGGATCTACCTCTAATCCACCATTCCATAAACATACTTGGTAGAGAATTAAAATAGATTTTTATGCCTATTAGGTTTGTAAAGTAGGACCAGACTTCCCTAGCTAAAGGACCTATTATGAAAACATGATTAAGCTCTTCAGAATGATGGTAGCAACATCTACATATAGGAGTTATCTTAATGTCTATATCTTGAAGGTTATCTTAAGGGATTATATTTTGCGGGCATCTCCAGGAGAAAATTGAGATCTTCTTTGGTATGAATCTCTCCCATAGATTTTTATAGAACACAGATGAAATATTTGGAGGATGTATAACATTATAAGCATATTTAAAGCTGAACTTACCATCTAATGAAGGTTTCTATATTTTAGTGCCTTCAATCTCAGTAATATACTGCTCTAAATCATGAAGCTGAAATTTAAAGTTGTTAAAAGTGATAAATCTTTGGGTTTGGGGAGAATTTTTATATTTACATCTCAGGAACTATACCCATATGCTTGATCCTTCTATATAGTTCCAACATCTTTTCCATCTAGAAAGATTATCAGTATCTTTCATGCTTCTTATGCCTAAAACTCCTTCTTCCCGATTTAAATAAATTTTACTCCATTTGCACCAATGGTATTTGACACCAAATTCCTTGTGATCACCCCAAAAGAAATTAATAAACAATTTTTCAATTCTTTTTAAAATGGTTTTAGGATGATTTAGGGCAGCCATAGAATTTAAAGGGATAGAGCATAAAACTGCTTGAATCGAAACAATTCTCCTAGCTTGAGAGAGGAATTTTGATTTCCAATCTTCAATTTTTTATCTTATAGAAGCTAAGAGACCTTTAAAGTATATCACTTTCTTCCTACCTTTGAAAAGAGGAAATCCTAATTACTTTATATGATACCTTCCTTTTTTAAGACTAGTGACTTCCTGGATTATGTTAGCTCTAATATTTGAAACTTTTTCGTTAGTTATGAATTTACTTCAAGCTTTATTAATGAGTTGACCCGAGGCTTCTTCATAAAGTGAGAAATTTCATTAGGTTTTTAAGGCTACTTTTAAATCCCTGAGTGAATATTATGATATCATCAGCAAAGGCTAGATGACTTATAAGAGGACTTTTCCTTGGATGAGAAAATTGGCTTATTTTTCCTTTCTCCATTAGATTAGTAAGACCCCTACTAATAACTTCAGCACTTAGAACAAATAGACTTGGGGAGAGAGGGTCCCCATGTCTCAAACCTCTAAAAGATTTAATAAAAAACAGTAGGTTGACCATTAACTATTGCAGAGAACCAATTTGAAGAAACTATTCTCCAAACAATGTCTATAAACCCTTCACTAAAGCCAAAATTCCTAAGAGTCTTTATTAGAAACCACTAGGAGACTGTGTCATAAGACTTGTTCATGCATAATTTTATTACCACAATGTCTCCTATATTTTTCCTATTTGTAAGATGTATCATTTCTTGGCCAAGAAGAATATTGTCTAATATGTTTCTTCCTTTTATAAAACCTCATTGGAATGGGGAAATGAACTTAGGCAGGTGGATGCTTAATCTAGAGTTTACTATCTTAGATAGAATTTTATTACTGAAGTTACATAAACTTATAGGCCTAAAATCTTTGCATTTACTTGGGTTTTTAATTTTGCGTATTAGGAAAATGTTGGTTGATCCCCAGCTTTTAGGGATATCCCTTCCCAGGAAAAAAATCTTGAATAGCTTCAATTAGCTCTTTTTTAATAATTGTCCAGTAATTAGTATAAAAATGACCATTAAAACCATCAGGACCTACTACACTATCATTATTGAGAGACTTAATAGCTTCAAATATCTCTTCTTCCTCAGTAATTTAAGTAAGGTCATTGTTAATTTCCTAGAAAACTATTTTAGGAATATTGTTGATAACATTATTCTTGTCTATGGTTCCTTCTTCTATTAAAGCTTCTTGAAAATGTTTGACAAAAGTTTCATTTTAGTCCAACCCTGCTTCTACCCAATGATTGTCATAATTTTTTATTTTGTGAATCATTAAATTTCTTTTTGAATTGCTTGTTATAGCATGAAAATATTTGGTGTTGAGATCCCCATCTTTTATCCATTTGATTTTAGCGTTTTGACTCCAATATTGTTCTTCACATTTGATTGCCCAATTAAGTTAATATTTAGTAAATTCCATATCAGCTTTATTCTCCTCAGAAGGGTTTTGTTGGTATATATCTTCTTTTATTAAAAGGTCATCATCCCTATTTGCTATTTCTTGGAATATATTTTTAAATGTTTTCCTATTCCAATCTTTGAGGTCTGCTTTAAGAATTTAAAGTTTCATATAGAATTTATTTAGAGGACTACCCCCAATATCTTTATTCCGGGACATATGGACACATTCTTTGAAGGTTTTATGATTTGACCACATATTCTGAATTTAAATGGTTTTATTATGCGATCTTTCATCTCGCTGAATGAAACTAATAGAGGAGAATGATCTGAACAGTTTTTGTTTAGGATTTTCATTGTAGAAAAAGGAAAGTTAGCTAGAAATTTTTATTTTATTAATCCTCTATCAAGTCTTTCCCAAATTCCTTTATCACTATCTTTTTTGTTTTGCCAAGTAAAATTAGTATCTATATAGACCATATCTATTAGGGCATCCCTTTGAATACAATGATTGAAATCTTCCACCCCTAATATATCAATGCTTCTTCCTCCAGTTTTTTCAGCACTTTCAGCTACTGCATTAAAGTCACATATGGATATGTGATGGGAAGTCTGAACATAGGTTAGAGTTAGACTCTATATCATTCCAAAGATCTAGCCCTTCTAATCTAGTGCATTTACATAGACTAAGTTTATACAAATTTTAGTTGGAAGGTTGGGATCCTTGAGATCTATTTAAACATTTTGATCACTGTCAGATATGGTGTTACAAAGGACACCATGTCTCTAAAACCACCAAATTTTATTGTTCATATTGTACCCACAACCTTCAAAATTTAGTATTCTTCTAACATCCTTTATTTGGTACTTATCTATATTAGGTTCTAAAATAGTAATGAAAGGAAGGTAATGAGACTTACAGAGCAATTTGAGTCTTCTTTTTATTGATTTGTTACCTACTTCCCTTACATTCCAGATTATTGTGTAAATCATTTGAACTTTGGAAAAGAATCTCTGGAGATCTTCTTGACATTGGATCTTGTAATCCTCCTAAACATTAGACCTGTAACTTGATTTCTCTTCTTTAGGCCTTCTTTAAAATTACTGTTGGACTGATTTGATAAGGCCTATTTTTGAGCTTTCAATAAATCCTTTTTTTCTTTTTTGACTTTTCTAATCTTGCATCCAAGTTTTTAGAGAAAATTAGTAACTCTTCTAAGAAGGGAGTTTCTCTTAAAATTCTCTTTTCACTGTCTGAATGTGAAAGGCAAACATAATAAGATTTATTGCCTTTTATTGGAAGCTCTATTGCATCATGAGATAAATCTAAAAATTTTATAATTTTGGTTTCTTCAAAATCAGTCTCTACTGATTTTCTTTTGTCAATGCAAACTTGTAAAATTTCTCTTGAAATACCACAGTTAACCTTTGTGCTTTTATCGTTGTGACTCTGAATTGGATCTGTATTTAATAATTTTTCTATAGTGTTTGAAAAGTCAATTGGAGATCCTTTGTTTGCTATTCTTGATTTGACATCTTTTTAGAGATTTGAGGAGAATCTTGATTACTTAAACAAGTAGCATCTTCAACATTGACATGAACCTATGTGGTATTATCAACCTTACTAAGTTTTTTACTCTGCATAACTTGCCAGTTTAGGGGATTATTTTTTATTTTTTCACATTCCTTGTTTATTGCAGCATCTTGGGAGACTAGGCATTTTTCTACCTTGTGGCCAAGTTTAAAGCATTTGGTACAATATGAGGGGATTTGTTCATACTCCATAGATTTCCAGAACCCATAATCTTCACATCCAAGCCATACTCTATCTGGATTCTTTTTAAGTAAATCCAATTTCACACAAACTCTGGCCGCACGTGGCCTATTGATTAATATTGTGGATGCATCCATTTTAGAGGTTTGATAACTACCTGGGCTATATAGTAGAGAGATTCTTTGGCAAAAAAGTGAATGGGGATGTTTGGGAATGAAATTCAAACAGGTACTATAGAACTTTCTTTATCAAGTCGAAATTTTGGAAACCATTTAAAGGTTCTCATTAGAAATTTCGTAATAAACCATTGATCCTTCATCTATAAGCGAACAAAATCTTCTTCAAAGAAGAGTCTAATAAGAATATGCTTATGATCAAGAATCCCTATGTGATATGTTGCCTTTAATCCAAATTTTTCAAATTACTTCTTGATTATATTAATGCTAGGTCTACCATGTGAGAATTTACCAACTATGGAGAGTTTGAAAGGGTCTGCTAGTTTCTTGATATCATCTTTAGAGAATAGAATTGTTGGCTCTCCTCTAAACTTTGAAGGAATCTTGAGAGGAATTGAAGAAGCATTTAGTGAAGATGTTAATACACTTACGAATGATTTATACCAAATTGCAAGTTTAGGATCAGGGGGTTTTGGATTTGGTTCCATGGTGATTGTTTGTAGAATGTTCTTGCAACCCTAATGAGGATTAAGGTTTGCTAGACTGGGAATTCTTTATTTTTAGAGATAATTTCCTAGAGAGACAAAAATTGAGAGAGTTTTTACCTTTTCCCCTTTTTAATTCCGCAAACTGGATGCCAAGTACATCATCTACGATAAAGCACTATTCAAAAGAAACTTCGATGGAATCCATTTTCACTGCATCGCAGGGGATGACATTAAAGAAATAATGCAGAAGTTCCACAGTGGGGAATGAGAACCCCATATGAATGGTCATATTATTACCAAGAAGATTATCCATTAAGGGTATTATTGGACCACTATGGTTCAAGATTACACTGCCTACGTCTGAAGATGCCTCAAATGCCAGCAGTTTGGTAATCTACGGCACTTATCTCCTCGAGAATCATACAACATAACTTCTCCCTAGCCGTTCTCCACCTGGGGCATTGACATCATAAGGAAGCTCACACCTAAAGCTTCAAATGGGCATGAGTACATCCTAGTTTCCATTGATTACTTCACCAAGTGGGTCGAAGTTGAGTCATATGCAATATTGAATGCCAAAAAGGTAACCAAGCTTATCCAATAGAACACAATTACCGATACGGGGTCTCTCACGAGCTAGTATCAGATAACGGGTTACACTTAGATGTTGAGGTCACAGAACTAGTCGATGAGTATAAGATTCAGAGGCATATATCTTCTCCCTATCGACCCCAAACTAATAGTGCAGAAGAAGCTGCTAATAAAAACTGCAAAGGTACCATCTGTAAAATAATAAAAAGTTATCGATATTGGGCCGATCGAACCCCTTACGCCCTCTGGGGTAACCATAATTTAGTCAGGACATCTGCCTGGGCTAACCCTTACTCTTTAGTATACGGCATGGAAATAGTCCTACCCATTGAGCTAGAAATACCTTCACTCTTCTTTATGATCGAAAAAAGAGTTAGCGAGGAGTATTGGTATCAGATCCGCTTTAATGAATTATCACTCTTGGATGAAAAGAGACTAAAGGCTTTATACCACATACAAGGATACCATCTCTGAATAGCTCGATCATTCAACAGAAGACTCAAGGACCGCGGTGTTTGAAAAAGATACTTGGCCCTCAAGGAAATCATAGAACCCATCTGGGATACCAGAGGGAAGTTCAAGCCAAACTGGAGTGGCCCCTATATTATAAAGAAGATCATGTCAGGCGGCACCTCTATACTCACTGACCTTAATGGAAAAGAGATGGCGCGTCTGTCACCTTAGACCGTCTGAAGAAGTTATACCCTTAGTCCAAAATCTCGACGCGCTATGATTCCTCTCATCCCCCTTCCATTCTAAAAAAAATTCTTTATTTCCCTCTACCTAGAAATTTTGTTTGCTTTCAAAATGAAAATTTAATTTTTTTTAAAACCCCTAGAGGTACAAAGGCATCTCATACGCTTTACATGGGCACAATCCCCTTATTTGTCATAAAATGCTATTATTTTCTTACCCCCTAAAATGACAGTTCATTTTATCATTTACCTGAGCAAAAGGATTATGTATGACTTAGCGATTGGTATAGATAATTCAAATGTAAAACTATCAAGAGGCACAACAATATGATCAAAGTCTTTTTCACCTCAAATAGGGGGTTTAGTACAAATTAGACAAAGTATCAGCTAAGGGAGTCAAAACAACAACCCTTCGCTAATAAAACTGTCCCTAAAATAAGCTTAACCAAACTTCCTAAAAATTATTCCCAAATATCATAAAAGCAAAAACAAACCAAACACATCCCACTCATAAAAGATAAATAAGAAACAAACCCAAATTCGCAAAAAACCTACCCACAACTGCCAGAATACCCTGCCCCATCATCATCATCAGCCTTTGGAGGTCACCAAACTTCCCCAACCTAGTTGATATGCCGAATACACTCCATAGAGTGATATGCCCTGATCCTCATGAAAAAGTACACTACCCTTCCTTTCATGGTGTTAAAAAGAGCAAACCACATTTGGACGGTCTCTTCCGCCAAGATCTTTAATACGACCCGCTTCCACAGCTATTTCAGATAGTTTTGGACCCATGCAAGACCCTACCCGTAGATTGATATGGATAAATTAATGGCCAATAATTCTCCCACAAAGAACCTAACCTCATGCGCATGGATTCAGTTAAGTATTCCTCATAAAAGAAGTCTAGTGCTTGAGGAGGAACTATTTGATCCCATCCGACATGGCACAAAAGCCATCAGGGGAAATAGAATGAGGTCTGTCAAAGGCCAACTAACCGAACGTACCGGTCTCCCAAGTTCAGAATGGGTTATAGCTCTCCCTACTAAGGCACCGACCAGCGAAGGCATTCGACTCTGTGCTCCACGAGCTAATTAACCCAGTTCTCTACAGACAGGCCAAAACTGATAAAGTACCGAGTAAATAAATTCAGTACGACTACCAACAGATATTTAGGGGGAACCGCTAAACGAAATCTCTCAGCCAGCCACATGAACAACATAACCGGACTTCCTCTCAGAAAATCAGAACGACCTTCCCACGAATCATCTAGATTGTTCAGGGTCTCATCCAGTATCATCGCTGCAGGATTGCAATGATATGACATCCATGTTGTAATGGCAACTAATTGAGGGTCAACCATTAGGTCCCCTATCACCAGAATAGCCTCAAAATTAGGATCAGGGAAATAACTCCAGCATGGCCCACATTGTTAAAATCCCTTAGACGTATATAATGCATGACAACTAAAAGAGAGATCATCCCTTCAGTGACCAACGGTCGAGCCGCCAAAGGGGAAATATGGAGAAATCTTACTAACAATGATTGAGGAGATCGAGATAATTTGTGCATAGGCTCCGCTACGCTGGAATTAATTCCCCATATGGCTGAATAATCCTAGTAGGCCAGGGTATTAGAATTGCGCTGACACCGCCAACATGTTCCAATCAATAGCTCGGTTGCGCCACAAGGAGACTCGATGTAAATTAAAGGCTTTATAGTCTACGTTATAAAGACATATGGCTTCTAAACTCTCGAGGTATGAAGCAAATTCTACGCCCATCGGAAAAGCCATTTGGGAAATAATGAGGCAAAAAGAAGGAAATAAGAAATAAGATAAAACGTGAATGGATGAAAAATTACACCCCTTTACCCCCCCCCCCCCCTTATATACACAAATACCTTGTAAAGACATGAAACCTAAAGATCCCGAAATAAAAACTACATTACCAAGTACTTTGGGCTGCAAGAAACTGCAATCAAGGCCTTAGGGTGATTTGACTAGACCCATATCCCGATAGGCAGGACAAGGGGTATGCCGATCGGTAACCCCCTTATTTTAGAAAATTCAAACTCTCATTTTTTGTCAAAATCAAAAACAAAAAAAAAATCCTTATTTTCAAGGCCCTCAGATTATTTCCTCTAAACTTATCCATTTTTATCCATCATTTTTTATCATAAGTGTTTGTCTAGAATAATTTAATCTCTTTTCTAAATAAACATCATACCATTTTTACAGTCTCAACAGCAAATTAAAAAGTGCATGTAGAATAAGTCATTAAAGTATGAATGATAAAAAACTTCTCCATATATATTGCCATTTGCATAATTACATTCTTTTCAGGTAGAAAAAGAAATAATAAAATAGAAAGCAATGAGACTCATTCGGAACACAATCTCTATCCCTCTATACCCTCAATCCTTACGACATACGTGCTTCCCCTAACAACGAGCTGTAGAGCCTCCACTCCCTAATCCCGATCGCTCGTCTGGGGTAGCAAGAAAAACCAGACAAGAAGGAACAGGAACCGAGTCCTTGATATAGACAGTCTCAAAATCCACCCAGTCCCTGATGTCCTTCAACCAAGTATTCAGCACTCGAACATGCTGTGAGCAAAAGTGCACAATCAAAAGCCAAATCAGTCAGTAAAAAATAAAAGCAAGAATCAAAAGTTGACAAGAGGAGAAAAGATAAATATACCTTTGGCTTAAGGGCATCCTCTGTCAGCCTCATCAATCCGAACCCACTGCATTAGGGAGGTGTGGAAGGTCCAGTGATTCCCCTCTAGATAATCGAAAATTATATGAGGCAGAGCCTCCTCTTCCACTGCTGTCGCTGATGACGTGCCACCTGTGCTGTAAATAAATCCCACTAGCCTAATCGTACCCCTTATCAAAGATGTAGGAGGCAGAGGCATGTTCACCACATCATAAATACATGATGGCATCAACCAACTCGTAATGAAATCGAGAGAGTCGTAAGTTGTCTCCGTATCCTTATAGAGAGAATACGCCTCGCCGCCTTCCTAGTCTCATATGATATCTCCCGCACCCACCTCATGTACATCAGAGGCACCGCTGATGGGACCGCCACCTCATACTCCACTATCTACTACACAACCCTCTCTCCCAAGTGATGACGCAATAAATAACACCACCAGTATAAGGTGTTGATAAGCTCAAGCTAGTGGCTATAATGGCGGCACAAGAGTAATAAGCTAGTAGAAAGAGATAAGGAAAAGAGGAGAAACACTTGTATTTAAGTGGCTCAACCAATCTGGCCTACGTCCACTGTGAGTGTGTGAGTGAATTTCACTAAAACAAGGGCACTAATGGCCTGTAATACAATCTCTCAATTTCTCTCTCTACTGTTTATTTCTACAGAGCTCTCGTTAGGGTGACAATTATGGATCCCTTTTCTAAATAGAAGAATACATGTATATATAGTGCCTGGGGGTGTAGTGTACCCCCCAAGCATGCCATGGACATGTGCATGGTGATCGAACCAATCTCATGTGGACACCTGGTTGTTCCACATGCAGATAATGATGAGGAAAATAAGTTGGTTATAATGGTCTAGCCCATGTGTTCCAAATCACTCATGTGTTTGTGTATGCTCGGACCTATGATGCCCTCCCTTGTAACCTCAGTCGAGCCGAGTAAAATGTTAGTAAATTCGAGGGTATATTTGAGTCTGCTAATAATGAGTATGACCTCAGTAATGTAGATGAGCTGAGGTTATATATTGGGGCTTGGTTGCACTGTCGACTAGAGCAGAGTATGAGAGTGACCATGGCTGAGCCATAAGGTATTGCTGTCCTCGGCTTCCGATTAGCCGAGGTTGATTATTGATGACCGACCTTAAGAATGACAACCTTTTATGATGGTTGTTGTGAGCTTCCTGTTGACTCTGCTGTAATGTCAGCCGAGGTTGTTGGCTCTGAGTACGAGGGTACATATCAGGCATATCAATCACCCCTACCCTTAGTCTTATATGTGAGTAGGTGGCTGAGGGGTATATAAGTTAGGCTGATGAAGGGTCATTTTTGGTGTTTTGGGGTGTAGTTTGATTCCTTGGACACGTGTCACCCTTTGAAGTGGATTGTATCTGCCCCAAGATGATGATGACCTGACGTCGCCTTTTTAGGATTCTAAGGTGTAATGATGAGGGTCTTGATATTCGTGCCTCATCATTATAATGGTATTTAAACCATTTTTCCCCTTCATTTTCTCCTTTTTCCTTCTTCAGTTTCCCGCTTAGAACCCTTTATACAACCTTCTCCTAAATCTCCATAGCTTTGTTGCGATTCAAGGTTCCTTTCTTTTAATCTCTTCTTCTCTCAATCAACTTAGTCAGATATTTCTCTTGTGCTTTTCCTTTTTCATTTATGGGCATTAATTCACACTTTTCATTTTTCGGCGATCATTTACTTTTTCCGATGAGGTTTCCCGTCACTATTGAGTGGTTATAGGGTTAGTTTTATAGTGGTTACGTGGCCTTGGAGTTATACCAGGTCACTCCAAGTTTGTTTTAGCTAAAAACTCCCCCTCTTAGGACTTTCTATGGCCTTCCGGTCATCTTATCCGGTGACCCAACCTTAGAGTGTTCTTAGTGAAAACCCTTTATATTCCCAGTTTTGATATTTAGCTTAGGTGTGTAAGTTGTTTATCTATTTGCCTTTTTAGTTTGAACTCTCCAAGTGTATCATCGTCTATCGGATGCTACGACCCCTATATAAGCTTGCTAAAGAGTTACCAACTCTGTGCGAGGAGTGTTTCAATAAGATCTGACATATAGAGTTAGCCCAGGCCGAGGCTCATAGGGCTGAGACTTTTCCCCTCAGACCAATTTTTCCTCCACCACTAGCTGTAGTTCAACCTGAGCCCGTCGAGGTTCTTGTCCCTATGCAGAATCGACTTCTTCAGACCCAATGTCAACGTTTGAGCTGGTGAGTCTGTAGACTCCTTTCAAGAGGCTATGGATTACTCCCCTAGGCGAAGTGAGGTTTCAGAGGAAGCCGAGTGTAGAAACCCCATTATATTACCCCCTAAACTCTCCTTTGGTCCCTAGCACCTCCTTTCATCACTACAAACCCAGGTCATACCTCGAGTACTGACCTAGAAGCCATCGGGAACTCCCACGCTCCGTTTGACCAAAAGTTAAAGTCTTTAACTTGACTGAGACTGAATGAATATTCAAAGGGCACTAAAACCCCTTTCCAACGGTCCATCCCGTGCGCAATTCTGACTTACGGTACAGACAAACGATATGTTTTTCTCCGAAAGGTCACCAAATGCTTCAGGGTTCGGTTGACTGAAGTTAACTCCCCGAACTGAATCAAACTCTTTGGAATGTCGAAGTAAAAATCCTAACCTTTCCAATAATCCGCCCCATTCGCGATTCAGACTTACCATGCGAACGAACGATCCGTTTGCGTCCAACGATTCCCCATCCAATGGACCGATAAATGCTTTCGAGCCATATTTGACCCAAAGTCAAGTCCCTAACCCGAGAGCGATCCCAAGTGCTTTCGAAGGTCTCTGAATTACCTTTCCAATGGTCCACCCCGTGTGCGATTCTGATCAACGGTTTGCATTCTGCGACCGATTTTCCAAAAATCCCTGAAAGACACTCCCAAACGGCAGGTCCCAGACCCTGTCTATCGGCAGTGTGCCTAAACACACCTGCCGATAGGCAGGAACAGGGCTATGCCAAACGACAATGCCCTGGCCTATAAAAAGGAGTCCTGACCTCACTTGCAAGAAGAGCCCATATCTGATAGATATCACTCTCCGCAAATCCAAAAAACCTCTCTCGAAGTCAGTGCGATTTTCACATCCAAATCCCTTTCCAACCTTCACTTTTCATCATCCTTTTCATCAAACTTGGTGAATTCACTACCCTCCATCATCATCCAAGTCTAAGGGTTGCTCTCCAACATTCAAGATCAAGCTCAATATATTCAAGAAGGTTCAATTTTCTGAGCTCTCTCCTTAAATTCTCATAAATTCGCAATAACTTGTTTTATTACTTAACACTTTCATTATCTCATCTCACATACCCTAATAAACTTTTTATTTAGTATTATTGCACATCTCTTATTTTCATATAAATAAAAAACTCCAAAAAAATAAGAAAAAGAGGGTTTGCTCATAAATTCCAAACGGGAATTCTCACACTTTTCTTACACTTCTCTCACAACTAAAACACTTTTTCTACACACACACACACACACAAATAAGAGAACCCCTGGTTGGATTTATGGGGTAAACCCCACCCCTCGTTTTACATGCAAACTACATGGACTTTGATGCCTCTATAGGCTACGTAGGCGTCTCGGGGTAAAATTCGAGACTCGAGTCCTATTTTTACTTTTTCTCTCCTTTTCTATTTTTCTCTAAACTCTATTCCTTTATAGTTTATATATTTGTTCTTAGTGGCGTATTATTCCACATGCATTGTCGTTCCGTCGTAATGATCAAAGTAAGGATAACCGCGTAAATAATATTTTCTAATATTTTTATACCTACCTACGGATGACTCGCTTTACCTCTTCTATGGTACAAGGCGATAATTCCTACCTCCACTATATATACACATGCACACATATCACGGGAAAAATAAAGGAAAATAGCAAAAACCCATGAGAGACCGTAAGGGAGGAATGGGTGCCTAACACCTTCCCATTTTGTAACTTAACCTCTCGACCCTTTTCGAATAATTTTTTTGGTTTCATATGCATCAGGATGTATTTGGATGCTCTCCTTCGAGATGGCTCCCTTTCTTTTGTCTGTTTTGAGTAAAATAGACTGGCGACTCTATCTCTTTATATTTTTCACCTCACCCAAATGATGTCGGCCGAAGTGCTCCCAAGAGGGACGCGCGGGACCTAGGATCCTCCCTCACGCGCCCACTCGCCGTGAGGATCAGGGGTTGGCCACAGTGGCGACTCTGCTAGGGACTTTCTTTTGATGGCTAGATTCTATTTACATGGATGTTATACTTGTTCATATTTTCCCCTTTTCCATGTATCTCCCATACTTATGCTTCTATTCACACACTTGTAGAATATTATCCATGTACACTTTGCACCACGTGCACCTAGGATCATATATATCCACATGTTTCACGCATTATCCATCTATACTTCATGAACCATTGGTACTTATACTTTGCTCCCTGTTTGGCATAATCGGAAAAGACATTCTCATAAGATATTAATAAGAGAATAATGCATGATTCACACGACATCACCAAAGAGCATTGTTATTGACCAAATTTTTACCTAGTAACTGAGGGTCACATCCTGATGGGCACTGGTCCGGCAGGGTGCAGTTAGCCTAAGCGATATGACTCTCACCTTCCATTGGCTAAGTACCTTCGATGTATATCGAACGGTTCCCCCCGCATCGTATCACTTGACCGAAGTCATGACGGGAGGTATATCGCAGGGAACTCGTTCACGTACGCCGAGTATATTGAATTCTCTCTCACACGCACCGTCCCCACGAGGTATATGGTGAGGCAATTTACGTATACTCAGGTATATCAAATGGCTTGTCCACACGTACCGATTGCGCGCAAGAGCAAGACGTATATCGCGGAAGTCACGCCAAAGGGGGGAACCCTTCTCGATTCACCCAACCAACTGCATACCCGCATATAGGTGTCGAGCCTTGGACACACATGTTAGATTGTCGGTTTCTACCCGAAACTCTGCCGAAATTCCGGGTCGGCATGCCACCCGAATTTTTGCTCATTTTTAAAAAATGGGACCCTGCCCATGAGCCTGGTCACAAGTCAAGCTGTATCTTTGCATATATTACAAAGCCATTTTTTCTAGGCTCGGGTCCCGTCCGGTATTTCATTTTGCATTTAGGAGAATTAATACAAGTGAAAACATAATAATTATAATAATCATGCTGAGACCGTCTCCAAAAAGAAAATTCTTTTTTTTATCCAAAATCCAAAAACATTTTTTCCTTTCCTTATCAAAAATCCAAAAACATTTCTCCTCTCTTTATCAAAAATCCAAAAATATTTTGTCTTTCAATCTAAAAAAAACAAATGTTAAAAATATATTCATCCCTTTTTTTTCCTCAAAAATAAATCCCATTTTACGCCTTCTCAGGTCGATCGCAAGCCCTTGGAAAAGGCTCCTTATTGGCTTCGCTCTTCAGTCAAGTCACCCTGGAGTTCCGTCCGTTCCCCTATTACTCCTTTTGAGTTCGAAATCCATCCGCTTTCTATGGAGAACACAGATCAAGTACCCATTGTGCAATCGGATCTGACGACAGTCCTAGCTCAGCTCGTGTCCAAGATTGACAACCTCCAAAATGAGGTCCAAGAGATGCAACAAAACCAGGTTCCCATTCCTCAAGAACCCAAGGGCCTATTCCTTCATCCTATGGATCCACCCGAGCCCATTTAGGTTCCCGAAGGATATCATCACACTCCACGTGCCCCTCCTGCTAATGGGTCGCCGCCTGCCCAGCTTTCGATGCCGAATCTTGCCCATCACGGGGCTAACTTGCCTATGATCATTGATCCAAAGGAAGAAGAGCTGAACAAAGTCAAAAAGGACCTCAAAATGCTCATCAAGAAGTTCGACCAACTCAGAATCTCAAGAAATTACATGGACTACACCCACATGTCTCCTTATCCTAAAGCGAGGTTACCCGAGAAGTTCAAGATGTCGAATATCGAGAAATTCGAAGGAAGTGGACCCCCGATTGTTCATCTCTAAAGTTATCATTTTTCCATGACTCTACTAAGGGCTTATGATGAAATGATGTCCCAATTGCTTCAGCAAACTTTGAAAGATAGCGCCCTATGATGGTTTTTATCTCTCTAAGAGTCCAGAATTCGTAGCTAGGAGGATGTAGCTTGGAAATTCATGTCATGGTACAAATACAATGAAGAGCTTGAGGTCACCCACCGTGATTTAGAGCTTCTCAAACAGAACCCTGGAGAATCAGTCAGTAACTTCATCGCCCGATGGAGGGAAAAATAAGCAACCATGACCAATCGGTCTTTCGAGGAAGAACAAGTCAGCATAGTGAAGAATAACTTCTTACCCCATGTCCAAGCAATGATGGGAGGATAATACTATCCCCACTTCCGAGCTCTCAGAGAATCAGGAGCAGAAATCAAGGAAGGTCTTGACAAAATAAAAGTCGAACCAAAGAAGGTGTCCGGACAGTTCACCCTCAAAAAATACGACAAACCTTCCAGTGCTACAGTCTCAACCATCAACAACATCTCTTAACCAACCAGCTCATGGGCGCCAGAAAGCTGCCCTGTCCCAGTCCGAAAGGAATACATCGATCTCCATGCTCCCCTCTCCAAAGTTTATCAAGCCTTGTTAAGCCGAAACCTTATCAAACCTTTGGATCCCCGTCCATTGCCAAATTAACTCCAAAGAAACTTCAAGGAAGATGCCCATTGCGCCTTTCACCAAACAACTGGCCATACCACTGACCAATGCCTTCACCTCAGAAACATAATCCAAGGTCTAATTGACCGGGGTACCATCGCCCCACCAGCCAATTCTAAGCCAAACACTACTCACAACCCACTCCCAAAGCATGCCAATGCCATCTTCTTAGAAGAGAACCTAGAATTCGATCCCTCAACTCAAATCATACCCATATACTTTCCTAAACCTCTCCAAATTTCCCCATATTTCCTCCTACACCCTTCTATCCTTGCTGATCAGGCATTGTCACTCCTTACCAGAGCATGCATCGCTGTCCATACCCGTTTTGAAAATGGAAGCGTGGAATTGTTAGAAGTGTTAAACCAACTCCTAGAGTTCGGGTTGAAATTGCTCTCACAGATGGTCATTAATTTCCAGAGGTTC
The DNA here is from genome assembly GCA_949130495.1 of Sambucus nigra. Classification (NCBI taxonomy): domain Eukaryota; kingdom Viridiplantae; phylum Streptophyta; class Magnoliopsida; order Dipsacales; family Adoxaceae; genus Sambucus; species Sambucus nigra. Next base: position 640,813,401 of record OX422209.1, on the reverse strand, counting down.
AGTACGATATTCTTGAAAGCACAGAAATGGGCCCGAGAGTCGAATAGTTGGGTAGTACCAACCGATGAAGTCAGCCTGGATGATATGATCCAGATCATGGAAGAATTATTCAAGCAAACTAATAACATTTGCAGTATGACCGAGTTACTTGATACTCTGAATCTACAGGGGCGCCTGGTCCCTTCACCTTTACACATCCCCACAGAATGGGATGACCTGTATGAAGGAGCTGTTAAAGTTGTGGAATGCATCGACTTTACATGGAAAGACAGAATTATTGCCACCTGATGGGGGGAAGAATTCAGAGATTCGAATGAAGAATAAGCTTTCGAGAAAACTAGCCCGGTAGACGACATATGTGGAATGATATCATTTAAAGAACTCCTCGAAGAAATAAACAAGGTGGAAAAACAACCCGAGATCGACGAGGAAATGGGATTCATATTTTCCCCTTCTTTAATAAATCACATCATCAGATCAGGGAGGCATTACCAGATCCCAAACTCACTACCAGCCAATGACAAAGGGAAGGGAGTTAAAAACCTTCCTATGCCAGAAACGACCCTCGAGGAGAGAAATATCCTCGATCAACTGAAGAAAACTCAAGCTAACATCACTCTTAGGGGGCCTTTCATGTCTTCTCAGCTACAAAAAAATACTTTGATCAACTTGCTCACTGGACCCACAGTTCCTCCTTCTACCACACCAGAAGAAGTGATAAATTTGGTTGGATCCTTAACCTCTACCCGAATTCTATCTTTTTTCGAAGAAAAAATCCCCAAGATTGGGCTAAACCACAATCATGCACTCAACATCTCCGTCAAAGTTATGGGGAAGGTTGTGCCACTCTCTCTTGTCGATAATGGATCCGCCTTGAATGTCTTCCCACTGAGAACCTTTAAATGTTTAGGCCTGAAAGAAAGAGACCTCTCTCCAACCTCCGCTGATGTGCGTGCCTATGATAATACCCGTTGGAAGGTGATGGGATCCATAAAGCTTGTAATAGGGGCTGGCCCTATAAACCTTGTCGTTGAATTCCAAGTTATTGACATCCTAGGCTATTCAACCTATTTCTAGGACGATCTTGGCTCCATAGTATCAAGAGCGTGTCTTCCTCACTCTATCAAAATTTAAAGTTCTTCACCGACAGACGGGTCATTACCATCTTGGGCGACGACGATAATGCCGATAGTGCAAGTACCAACAGTCCAATCCTTGAGATACAACACGAGTCAAATGATATTCTCTTATCAGGATTCCGAGTTAAACCACTTTTACTCCTGATATGGGACAAATTCAAAGAAAGGGTTTGTCCAGAATACGACCCTCATGGCAACGTCAATGGGATTCAGATGTTCAGAAACATGCACTTCATGCCCGGACTGGGGCTAACGCAAAGATAGCAAGGGATACTTGAGCCCATTGAACTAAAGAAGGCTTTACCTCCTTGTGGTTTGGGGTATCAACCATCAGAACAAGAGCTCAGAATGATCCGCCAGTCCAGACCAAAGAGAAGACTAGACTGCGTCAAGACTATCCTAGGTGACTCCTTGAATGGACAATTAATCAAAAAAGGTGAGGAATTCCCCTTTTTCTACTTTTCGAAAACATGGTATGACTATACAGAAAAGAAAATGAAGCCTGGAATGGAGATCTTTTTCCAAGACAGCTACCTATGGGCCAATAATTCCTAACACCTAGTACAATCGCTCATCAAAGATACCGAACAGACTAAGGAAAGTGACTCTGAAGATTCCTTCAACTTACAGACACTGGGGTTGACACTCTGCGTGGTTTATTCAGGCACTACATCACTTGATCCATCCCACCTGATTAAAATTGCTGATACACCTCTCCTCAACTGGCATGCTGTGCCAGTTCTACCTGCTGAAATCTCCCTTAATCCTAATGTTTACCCTTTTCTTCTTATGTTGTCTATCCTTATTCAAATGTAATCGAGTCCTCTTTTGACGAGGTTCTCAATGTTATTTTTCCTATCAATAAAATAAACGAAGATTTTGAGTACCTTGTTGTGCCTTACATTAACTGTTTGGATTGTAATCAAATTTTTGATGATGATGATTTTGCAAATGAACAATTCTTAACTGATCTAAATAAGGTTAATAATAAACAACATAACCACGTTCAAGTTAATGAAGGGGAGACTGTTGTTATTAACCTCGGTTCTAGTAGCTAACTGCACGAGATTAGGATAGGGACTACCCTTAACGAGCATGAGCATGCACAACTCGAAGAATTGCTAAAGGAATTCGTGGATATTTTTGCATAATCCTATGACAATATGCCCGACATTAATCCTGAAATAGCTCAGCATGAGATTTCCACTCTCCCAGATTACAGCCGATTAAACAAAAGATGAGAAAGCTCTGCACCGAATGGTCACTCAAGGTGAAAGAAGAGATGGTCAAACAGTTGAACGTAGGCTTCATTCGTGTGATCGAATATCCCACGTGGCTAGCCAATATAGTGCCCATGCCGAAATTAGGAGGAAAAGTTCGGATGTGTGTAGACTATCGGGATTTGAATAAAGCCTCTCTAAAGGATGATTATCCTCTACCCAATATCGACATGATCGTGGAAAACACAGCTAGTCATTCTCTCAAGTCATTCATCGACGGGTTTTCCGGATACAACCAAATAAAAATGCACCCAGACCACCAAGAAAAAACTGCATTCATCACCCCATGGGGAACCTTTTACTACACTGTCATGCCATCTGGTGTCAAGAACGCTGGGGATACCTACCAGAGGGCTGCCATAACCATCCTGCATGATCTGATTCATAAAGAAGTTGAGGTCTATGTGGATGATATGATTATCAAATCCAAAACTAGAGAGGGTCATATTCCTGCTCTCCAAAAGTTCTTCGAATGACTGGGATAGTATCATATGAGACTCAATCCAAAGAAATGCGTCTTCGACATTACAAAGGGAAAACTCCTGGGATTCATGATCAGTGAGAAGGGGATAGAAGCAAATACCGCTAAGCTGAAAGCCATACTTGAGATGACACCTCCCCGAATAGAGAAATAAGTCTGAGGTTTCCTCGGGAAATTACAATACATCAGTCGGTTCATCAGCCAGTTAACCTCCATTTGCGATCTTATCTTCAAACTCCTCCGAAAGGATTCAACTAAAGTTTGGAATGAGGCATGCCAAGAAGCTTTCAATCAAATCAAACAATATCTGACCCAACCCCCGGTACTTATGCAACCACAACCTGGTCTCCCCTTTCTCCTATACCTAACCATAACTGATACTGCAGCTGGGGCTTTGCTAGCCCAATACCTTGAAGATTCCCACTTAGAAAGATCCATCTATTATGCCAGTCGTAAATTGGTCGGGTACGAGGTTAACTACACTGCTTTGGAAAAGGCATGTATCGCACTTGTCTGGGTCACCCAAAAGTTACGGCATTACATGCTCGCCTTCCCTATCAAACTTATATCCCGAATGGACCCCATCAAATACCTGCTTGAGAAACCCGCCTTGTCCAGCTGAATGGCTCGATGGTTGATGCTTCTAGTCGAGTTCAATATTGTGTACGTCACACATAAAGCCATAAAAGGAAGAGCCATCTCTGACTACCTCGTTGATTACCCCGTAGAAGAAGCTGATGTCTGGATCTCTGAATTCCCAGATGAAAACATCCTTTACACTGCTCAAGACAATATCCGATGGCAAATGTTCTTTGATGGTGCTGCCAACAAAAAGGGATATCGTATTGGGATACTACTGATCACCCCAGATGACTCCCATACTCCCATCGTCATCAAGTTGGATTTCCCTTACACCAACAACATGATTGAATACGAGGAATGCACAGTATGCCTCAAAGTTGCTCTCAAGAAAGGTATTCAATGCCTAGATGTCTACGGGGATTCCGCCCTCATCATCAGTCAAGTGCTCAAAAAGTGAAGGAGAGTCAAGGATGAGAAACTCCAACCCTTCCATTCCCACTTAGAAGAATTAGCCTCCCAATTCCAAGATATCACCTTCCATTACCTACCTCGAGCAAAGAATAACCTAGCCGATGCTCTCGCTACCTTGGCGTCCATGGTCGATAGGACCGAAGGAATAACTATGACCCCCTTCCTACTTTAAAAGCAAGACAAACCAACCCACTGCTACCACATTGAGCTCGTCACTACAGAAGATCCCGAGCTAGCTAATTGTTGGTATTATAATATCTCGCGCCTCCTCAAGCATGATAAGTATCCGAGGGTTCCAACAAAAGAGATAGATCAACCCTTCAAAGACTGGTTGCCTAGTACATCATTTGTCACAAAGTACTGCTCAAAAGGAACTTTTATGGAACCCATGTACACTGCATCGCATGGGCTGACATTGAAAAGATAATGCAGAAGATCCACAGCGGGGAATGCGAACCCCACATGAACGGTCATATGCTTACCAAGAAAATCATTCAACGGGGCTACTACTAGACCACCAGGACCCAAGATTGCACCGCCTATGTACGGAGATGCCTCAAATGCCAATAATTCTCCAACCTTCAGCATTTGCCTCCACGTGAATTATCCAACATGACCTCTCCCTAGCGTTCTCCACCTGGGGCATCGACATCATATGGAAGGTTACACCGAAGGCTTCCAATGGGCTTGAGTCCATCCTAGTTGCCATTAATTACTTCACCAAATGGGTCGAAGATGAGTTATACGCGGTGCTGAACGCCAAGAAAGTGGCTCAATTCATCAAGAAAAATATCATCTGCCGGTATGGGGTCCCGCACAAGCTAGTATCCGATAACATGTTACATTTTGAGGCAGAAGGCACAGAGGTGGTCAACGAGTATGGGATTCTAAGACACAAATCTTCTCCCTACCGACCTCAGACCAATGGTGCCGTTAAAGCCGTCAATAAGAACCTCAAAGCCATCATTAGCAAGATGATCGAAAGTTGTCGGGATTGGGCCGACCGAATCCCATAGGCCCTCTGGGGCTACCGAACCTCAATTCAAACATCAACTAGGGCTACCCATTACTCTTTAGTTTACGGTATGGAAGTAGTCCTACCCGTGGAGCTGGAAATACCCTTATTGCACATCACGCTTGAAAGCAAGGTCAGTGAAGAAGACTGGTGCCAAAGCCGTCTTGATGAGCTGACCCTCCTAGACGAAAGGAAATTAAAAGCACTATACCACATACAAGGGTACCATTGCCGAATAGTGCGTTCATTTAACAAGAGATTCAAGGACCGCTGTGTTCGAGAAGGGTGTCTAGCCCTTAAAGAAATCATAGAACCCATCTGGGCCCCCAGAGGGAAATTCAAGCCCAATTGGAGCGGCCCCTACATTGTCAAAAAGATCTTGTCCGGCGGTGCCGACATGCTTACCGACTTAGATGGAAAAGAAATGGATCGTCCAGTTAACCTGGACCGTCTCAAGAAGTTCTACCCCTAGTCCAAAATCTCAACGCGCTATGACTTTTCTCATATCCCTTCTATTCTAAAAAAACTCTTCATTTCCCATTGCCCAGAACTACGTGGGCCTGATCCTCTGCAAATAACCATTTTCAAACAAAGTATAAAATTTCAAAACCCCAGAGGTACGTAGACATCTCATACACCTTACATGAGCACGACCCTTTCTTTTTCACAAAATACTATTCTTTTCTTACCTTCGAGAATGACAGTTCATTCTAACATATATTTGAACAAAAGGATTATGTATGCCTTAGAGATCGGTATAGATAATTCAAAAAATATAAAATTCATCGAAACGCACAGCTGGATGATCAGAAACTTGTTTATTTCACTAATAAGAAATCATGGTATATATTACGTAAGAAAAGGAATTGATAACTCCCTTCCCCCTACCCTCCTAAAAAGCCAATTAAAATTCCCACAATTATCCCCCATTACACAATAAATTCTCCAGGAGTCCTATACATAGCTACTAGAGGAGCCTGCTCCATCATCATCATCTACAACCTGGGGTCCCCAAGTTTCCCCTGCTTGAACAGAGTGTCGCAGACACTCCATGGACCGATAATCTTGAACCAGCTTAAAAAAAACACAACACCTCATTCTATGGTATTAAAAGAGATAAGCCACTTTTGTCTAGTCGCCACTGCCAACATCTTGCTAACTACTCTCCTCCACAACCACTTCATATAATCCCCAGGGATATGCCAAACTCTCCAAATAGACTGAGAGGGATAGTCTGATGGACGCTGACTCTCCCATAAAGAGCTAAACCACAGGCGCAAATGCTTGGTCAAATCCTCTATCAGAAATAAATTTAGTGTCCGGGGTGGCACGACCTATGCCCAGCTAAATTGCCACAGAAGCCGCGAAGGGAAATAAAAAGAGGTTTAGCTGAGACCAACGAGACGCACATACGGGTATTCTCCTAGCTCAAGAATAGGTAGCAATTGTCCCCACTAAGGCACTGACCAGTACAGATTTTGATCCCCATAATCCACAAGCCAATTCTCCCAGCTCTTAATTTTATGGACAACACTGAAGAAGTGACGCGAAAAGAAGTTGGGTACATGCAACAAAAGATATTCTGGAAGAGTCACCAGGCAGAGTCTTTTAGACAACCACATGAACAGCATCACGGGGATACCCCGTAAGAAGTCAAAATGACCTTCTCGCCAGGCATCCAGACCGTTCAGGGTCTCCGCCAGTATCATCGCCACAGGATTGCGATGGTATGACATCTATGAAGTAATGGCTACAAGTTGAGGATCCACCAGTAGTTCCCAGTCACCAACAACAATTTTAAAACTAAGCCCAGAGCAACGACTCCAGCATATCCAGCATCACCTACTTCCCACAAATGCATGGATTACAACACTGTCGGGAGGGATATCATTCCTCCAGTAACCAGTGATCTAGTCGCCAAAGGTAAAATACAAAGAAGCCCGACCAAAAAATCCCTGGGAGAATGGGAAAATTTGGGTAAAGCCGCAGCAACACTGGGATTTAGCCCTAGCATGGCAGAAAATTCCTCGTAGGTAGGACAAACTTCATCCAACCCAAAGCGGAATACATGGTCTTTGGGGTACCAAAATTGTACTACCACCATCAGCATGTTCCACTCAATGGACCGATTGAGACACAAAGAGACTTGATGCATGTTGAAAGCATCGTAGTCGACATTATAAGAGCACATCGCTTCCAAGGCTTTGAGGTTGTTAGCAAACTCAATGCTACCAGGGAGAGCCATCTTGAAGGACTAAGAGATAGTAGGCAAGTAAGTAAGAATGTGAAGGTGTGATGAAAACACTCCACCCCTACCCCTTTTTGTACTTGATAACCCTCACAAAAGACATAACCCCTGCAAAAATCGAAGGGAATCCTACCCCACAAGGTACAAGAAGCTGAAGAGGGCACTAATCAAAAGCTTTGAATGGATGGGACTAGACTTGACTATCAATAGGCAGGGCAAGGGGCTTGCCAATCGACAACCTCCCATTTTTGGAAATTTTCCTTTCTCCTTTTGTATCAAAATCAGAAAAACCCAATAAAAATAAAATTGATATTCTCAACAGAGTTTCAAAAAAATCATCTTCCACCCCTATATAATTTCCAATTTTTAAAACTTTCCTTCAAAAAAATCCTAAAAATGTCTCTTTTTATGGTCTCAGCAGCAAAGTAAAAAGCGCATGTGCATGCATCCACTCACCATTAACAAAAGATAATAAAAAATCCAATTGCATATATATATATATATATTCTTCTGTGTTACATCAAATTTTGCAGGAAATAAAAGAAAAGAAAAAAACAAACAGGACTCAGCCTGAACCCACATTTTCTCTCTCTCACCTACCCTTCACCCTTCTCTCTAAGAGCTTCCACCCCTGTGATGCGCTCTCTTTCCCCTACGACGAGATGACGTAACACTGCTACCCGAGCCAGAGTCCTCCTCGGACGAAGCAGACGGCACCAAGTAAGAAAGAACCGGGATCACATCCTGAATATGGGCAGTTGCCGAAGATATCCAGTCTTTTATGTCTCTCAACCAAGTGGTCGACACACGGACTTGCTGCAAGAAGAAGGCAAAATCGGTATCAAATAGGGATCAAAACAGAAAAGGAATCAAAAAGAGGAAGAAGGTATACCGCAGGATGAAGAACTTACTCTGTCAAACCCAGCTCCTCCGGATCCATCGCATGAGGACGATGAAATATGGGGACCATCCCTCCATCATCCTGCCGGATGTTATACAAAGGGGTATGCAATCGAACAAAGGGAACCTCTGAAGTCGTCCCTACCGTAGACGCCGACGGACCACCGCCACTGTGGGAAGACCCCACCCCCCGACTCGAAACTGCAGGAGGGAAGGGCAAGGCATCATATATGCTGGGCGCCATCAACTATCTCGTCATAAAGCCCATATTGTCACACGGCGCAGCCGTATCAGTGTACAATAGGTAGGACTTACCGATCATTGCCGCGATCCTCGTATCCTCTGGCATCAGTCACTCCCGCCTCATAGACATAGGAGGCTGTGCAGGTGGAACCACCACCTCCTCCTCCTCCTCAATCCGACAAACCACTCACTCCAAGAGATACCAAGAATGGCCAAACTCATACGCCAATAAATGCCTCATTTGCGCATTCACCCCAGTCGCCTCCGTATCCTGCATACCTGTCCCCCAAGGGTAAAAAGTCACCTGAAAATCCCCAGCAGGCATAAGTAAATACATAATCAGAATGTGCAAAAATCAAGACTGAGAAGAAAGAGTATTACCCTAACACTGGTCAGGCCATTCAAGACCTGACGCATCTCCTCCAAAGAAAGAGATCCCTTCGACTGCCGATTGGCCTTGTACCGTTGATACAATCGGTAGAAGTCCCCAACAGTCTCGTCCTTCAAGGAAATCAACTGAGTATTGCACACAATCACCTCATAAAACCTTGTCTGCCAAAGATAAGAATTCACAATTAAAAAGAGACGCATAAGGAAAATGCGAATGCATGAAAGGAAATGCGCAAAATTTAAGGATACCTCGAGGAGATATGTGGCTCTAGTAAAAGTTTGCCGGCAGCACCGGCTGAATGCATCCAAAGAAAAAAAGAGGGTCACCAAAGTCATACTCCCCCAATCATAGAGAGGGATGTTCAAAAACAACCTCAAATACGGCAAGAATCACAAATGGATGACGTCGTCGCTCAATGCCAACATGAAACCTCCCAGCACCAACAATATGAACAACCAGGCCATCTGCCTCACCTGCAGCCCGTCCTCCACATCAACCACCCTACTCAGCAAGACATCCTTCAGCAAGGACAACTGGATGGAATCCCCAGACACTATCCTCCCCACATCGCCGAGCGCTGCCCTCACTGCCTACGGCCTCACCCGTAGAGAACAATTTGCCTCTATCTGTTCCCCATCGCAATCCAGCCCCAGCAGCTACTGCACATCTATGGGAGTCACAGTCATCTCCCTAAAGCCAAAATGGAAGGTGTGGGTAGTATCCCACCATATCTCCCCCAAAGCGCATAAGATCACTATCAACCGAGGCATCTCATTCAGCGCAGACGCCAACCTCCTAAAACCCGCTGATGATACAACCCAACGCACCACGGGAGGAAGATGCTCCCAGACGTCCTTAAGACCCATCGTCCCACGGGCATGCATGTTCTTCAAAGAGATATCGGACTGTCAAAAAAAGAAACCTTATCAAAAATTCAAGAAGGAAGAAAAAAATCATCAAAAAGAGAAGAATGCAAAAAGTCTTTACTTACATAACCGCCAGGGTTCACCACCCTTGAGGAGCGATGACGTGACGTCTCTCGCAACAAGGTCCGCTCATCTGTAGCCGTCTCGAATGAGTAAAAGGAGTTCTCACTCCCCAAAGCAAGAGGCACCCTATCCCTCCACTCCCCATTCACCCAGTCATCAATAGTTAACTATTCCCTATGCGCTGCAATGCTTACAAAGGTGGCCATTTCTTGGAGATCGGAATGCTAGGTTGATTTGCAGAGGAAAATAATAGAAAGAGAGAAAGAAAGAAGCAGTGAAAAATGAGGGGAATTAGCCCCCTTTATATAGGATGCCAAGGGTCATGTTGATCGGCATTGACCCCCTATCCATCGATCGACATTGACCCCTTACCTTCCCGAGCCAGTACAAAAGTCCGTGCCACTACCGAATGGCACCCTCTAAACCATGCCGACTGGCACCCCCTTTAAATTTCGTACAAAATTTCCAGAAAATACCAAACAGCCCTGAAAAATTCTCAGAAAATTCCTAAAAATCCCAGGAAGGATTTAGAACATTTTCACCAAGAAAATTTGGCACCCCCTCAAGCAGAACCCCTATTTCCCTAGCGAAACTCTCAAAAACCAAGTAAAACTCCTCCCGGTAACATCCCCGGAGGATCTCTAAAGATCACCCCCTATGCCCCAAAGACCTCAATTTTCCCCAAGCAATACATCCAAACCTAAATCTCCCCAGTGGAATTTTGGTTATTCCTTCAGAGGATGCAAAATATTTCCCCAGCAATCGGCTCCCCAGCCCAAGACAAAACCATAAGATAAATCTCCCAGGCAGAGTTCCCCAAGAACATCTCTACATAATCCCGCAGAATTGGCTTCGACCCGCAGAATTGGTTATCTCCACATAAGCCCGCAGAATTGGTCATCTCTACATAAGCCCGCAAAATTGTCTTCGACCCACAGAATTGGTCATCTCTACATAAGCCCATAGAATTGGCTTCGACCCACAGAATTGGTCATCTCATACTTAAGCCCGTAAAATTGGCTCGACCCGCAGAATTGGTCATCTCTACTTAAGCCCGTCGAATTGGCTTCGACCCGCAGAATTGGCCATCTCAACCTAAACCCGCAGAATTAGCTTCGACCCATAGAATTGGTCATCTCTACATAAGACCGCAGAATTGGCTTCGACCCACAGAATTGGTCATCTCAACTTAATCCCGCGAAATTGGCTTCGACCCACAGAATTGGTCATCTCTACTTAAGCCCGTAGAATTGTCTTCGACCCGCAGAATTGATCATCTCAACTTAAGCCCGCAAAATTGGCTTCAACTCGCAGAATTGGTCATCTCAACTTAAGCCCGCAGAATTGGTCATCTCTACTTAAGGTCGTAGAATTGGCATCGACCCGTAGAATTGGTCATCTCAACTTAAGCCCGCAAAATTGGCTTTGACCCGCAGAATTGGTCATCTCATACTTAAGCCCACATAATTGGCTTCAACCCGCAGAATTGGTCATCTCTACATAAGCCCTCAGAATTGGCTTCGACCCACGGAATTGGTTATCTCATACTTAAGCCCATAGAATTGGCTCGACCCGCAGAATTGGTCATCTCTACTTAAGCCCGCATAATTGGCTTTAACCCACAGAATTGGTCATCTCAACTTAAGCCCGCAGAATTGGCTTCGACCCGCAGAATTGGTCATCTCTACTTGAGCCCGTAAAATTGGATTCGACCCGCAGAATTGGTCATCTCAACTTAAGCCCACAGAATTGGCTTCTACCCACCGAATTGGTTATCCCCAACACACTCCGTAGGTCCTCAGAATCGGCCTCAACCCTCTGAATTGGTCATCCTCGCTCCCTTAGGTTCTCAGAATCAGCCTCGACCCTCTGAATTGGTCATCCTCCCTCAAAAGCATCATGCGATGTCTATTCGATGGCTATCATTTGTTCTAAACTCACCCATCGGGGGCTCTATAGACACCCCATTCTGTTACCCCCTAAACTCTCCTTAGGTCCCTAGCACCTCCCTTCATCACTACAAACCCAGGTCATACCCCGAGAACTGACCTAGAAGCCATCTGGCTCTCCCAGGCTCCGTTTGACTAAAAGTAAAAGTCTTCAACTCGATTGAGACTGAATGAATCTTCTAAGGTCACTGAAAGCCCCTTTTCAACGGCCCATCCCATGCGCAATTCAAACTTACGGTACGGACGAACGATCCGTTTTACTCTAAAAGGTCACCGAATTCTTTCAGGGCTCAGTTGATCGAAGTCAACTCCTCGAACCAAATCAAACTCTTTGGAATGCCAAATTAAATCTCCTAACCTTTCCAATGATCGGCCCCATGCGCTATTCAAACTTACCATGCGGACGAATGATCCGTTTGCGCCCGACGATTCCCCGTTCAATGGACCGACTAATGCTTCCGAGCCATATTTGACCCAAAGTCAACTCCTGAACCCGGGAGAAATCCAAAGGACTTTCGAAGGTCTCTAAATTACCTTTCTAATGGTTTTCCCCATGTTCGATTCTGATCAACGATTTACGTTCTGCGGCCAATTTTCCAAAAAGGCTTGAAAGACACTGCCAAACTGCAGGTCCCAGACCCTGCCTATCGGCAGTGTGCCTAAACGCACCTGTTGATAGGTAAGAACATGGCTATATCGATCAGCAATGCCATGGGCCTATAAAAAGGAGGCCTGACTTCACTTGCAAGAGGAGCCCAGATCTAATAGATATCACTCTCAGTAAATCCAGAAAACCTCTCTCGAAGTCAGCGCGATTTCTACGTCCAAATCCCTTTCCAACCTTCACTTTTCATCATCCTTTTCATCAAACTTGGTGAATTTAGTACCCTCCATCATCATCCAAGTCTAAGGTCTACTCTCCAAAATTCAAGATTAAGCTCGAGATCTTCAAGAAGGTATAATTTTCTCAACTCTTTCCTTAAATTGTCATAAATTCGCAATAACTTGTTTTATTACTTAGCACTTTCATTATCTCATCTCACACATCCTAATATACTTTTTATTTAGTATTATTGCACATCTCTTATTTTCATATAAATAAAAAACCCAAAAAAAATAAGAAAAAGAGGGTTTGCTCATAAATTCCAAACGGGAATTCTCACACTTTTCTTACACTTCTCTCACAACTAAAATACTTTTTCTACACACACACACACACATAAATAAGAGAAGTCCCCGGTTGAATTTATGGTAAACCCCACCCCTCATTTTACATGCGAACTACGTGGACTTTGATGCCTCTATAGGCTACGTAGGCCTCTCGGGGTAAAATCTGAGACTCGAGTCCTATTTTTACTTTTTCTCTCCTTTTCTATTTTTCTCTAAACTCCATTCCTTTATATTCTATATATTTGTTCTTAGTGGCGTATTATTCCACATGCGTTGTCGTTCCGTCGTAATGATCAATGTAAGGATAATCGCGTAAATCCTATTTTCTAATATTTTTATACCTTCCTACGGATGACTCGCTTTACCTCTTCCATGGTACAAGTCGATAATTCTTACATCCACTATATATACACATGCACACATATCACGAGAAAAATAAAGGAAAATAGTAAAAACCCATGAGAGACCGTAAGGGCGGAATGGGTGCCTAACACCTTCCCATTTCGTAACTTAGCCTCCGAACCCTTTTCGAATCATTTTTTTGGTTTCGTATGCATCAGTATGTCTTTGGATGTTGTCCTTCGGGATGGCTCCCTTTCTTTTGTTTGTTTTGAGTAAAATAGACTGTAGACTCTATCTCTCTACATTTTTCACCTCACCCAAATGACGTCGGCTGAAGCGCTCCCTAGAGGGACGCACGGGACCTAGGATCCTCCTTCATGGACCCACCCGCCGTGAGGATCGGGAGATGGCTACACCGAGGTTTTCATTCATGCCTCGTCTCACCAAGGTGCTAGGACTTCCTGTCGGTGTCCATCCATAGAAATCTTAGAGCCTAGTGTGGCGATTCCTCCTCCCATTGATGTCATTCCTCTATTGGCCACCACAGGTGTTGAGTTTGCGAAGAGATTTCCCGATAATGCCCCTACGACTACCTATGCCGAAATTGCTGGGATGGTGATGATAAAGCGAGTGAACTTGATACCTCTGTAGCTGCAGAGTATGAGAGTACTATGAATGAGTACGACTTTCTTTCCTTAAGTCACCTTTATTCCATAGATTCCTGAATCATTCTTAGGAAACCTCTGAAGGACGACAGGGCCTTCGATGGCCGAGATGGTGAGATCTGCGTCTATGAGTAGATGTTAGTTGGGTTTTTGTCTTCCCATCCACCCAACTATTAGAGTTATAATCTCATACATCAACCTTTCCCCTTACCAATTATCCCCAAATGCGTGGAGGGTTGTGATTGGGGATATTGTTCTTTGGAAGGTTGGTCACCATTCAAACCTTCCAGTTAGAGTTTTCACTCGTTGCTACGTTCCCTCGTCCGCCAAAAATCACCTCGGATACTACCACTTCTTAACCAGGAAATCTAATAAGAATATGCTCTTGGTTACCCACACTTCCAACCATAATTGGAAACCTCGGTATTTCTTTATCTCTAGGGCCTAGGAGTTTAGCTTGGACCAGGCTTGTGGAACGTCGGTTCCAAGGACCCCTCTGAGATGGGAGAAAGTCTCCTATACGGCTAAAGTCGACCCTGGCCTTAGCCAAGATAATTACAAGAATGGTGAGGACCTTCGTAACCATGGCGAGAAGGGTCGTCTTGTTAAGAATGAACATCTGATGACCCCCTATTACCTTTCTCAGACTGGTTTGGGGGTGGTCCTTTGGAAGAACTTCGTAAGTTTCCAAATTTTTCTTCCCAAGTGGTGTCTCGTACTTTTTATCTATCTGACTTAATAACCTAGAGACTTATCTTTCTACAGAGCGACCCGCGGGTATTTTGAACGATTTTTAAGAGATGTCGGCCCCCAGCCTTGTAACACTCATGCAAAAATGAGGTGGTAAGAATGTACCCTCTCCTGCCCAAATAAAAAAAAATATCGTCACCTCTAAGGCCGACGCTACCAAGAAGAGGAAGGCTCCCACTGACCCGACATATGTGAGGCTGAGCAAAAGTCATATTAAGGTTCGTTCTATCCCTATTTCCACTGACGATGCATTGGTTGATCGTCTATCATAGCTTAATATTAGAGATAGTGTTATCATTTATAGTCTAAAAGCTGCCGATGCTTTTGGCACCATCATGACTGAGGAGGATAAGAGTTTTCTTCGTGCCCTAGATGTCCCTTTGTTATCTCGGCCAACAAAGGGACATCTAGGGCACGAAGAAAACTCTTATCCTCCTCAATCACTTTCTTCTATCTTGGCCGGGGTAGCATCACTGTCTCGGCCGAGTTTACACCATCATGGCACCATCATGTATCAATTTTTAGCAATTTTTCTTTCAAGTGTTATCTCATGTCTTTAGAAATTATCACGCATATGTCTGATCTTCTTCTACAGAGTGTGGTGTCTCTTTACCGACTTGTTAAATGGACTTTAAATAAGTTGTCCCTTATACAAAAGGGTAAGGATACTAAAAAAGTTGAGACTGACCTGAAGAATGAGGTAGAAAGGTTGAAAGGGGATCTGAAAGATAAGGATAAGCAGATCACTCAGTTGAAGTCACACCACGACAAAACCCTGAAGGCAAAAGATGATGTCCTTCAATCAAAGGTTAATACTGCTATCAAGGATGCATTAGCAGATGATGCAGAGAAAACCATTGAGGACTACAAAGTCTCTGACGAGTTTGTTAGATTCGACTTTGATTATTTAGAGCGGGTCATGAAGGTGACCAGTCGATGGGAGGCTATGAAGCAAGGTGAATCTGGGAGCTTGACTGTCGAGGATTTTATCGGTCTCAACTTTGGAGATGCTCGATTCGCCCAAGAATTAAAGGAAATAGAAGAAAGTGATGCTACCCCGGCCGAGACAGCTCCTCTTGAGGTCACGAAGACTGACGATGGTGCTCAGCATGATGATGAGGTTGAAGTTACAAATAACGGCCTTGACCAGACGATTACAGTTGATGGTGGGTCGGCTCCTGCCGAGGCATAGACTCAACTCTGAGGGCCTCTCTTGCTCATTATTAACCTTTTCCTGTGAAACTTTTTGTGATCCTTATTTTGATGAACTTTGGCTATAGCTTTTGATATTTTGAATGTAACTCTGCAACCTCTTCGTGTTATGAATATAAGTAGGTTCGTTTTTTTATTCTACTACTTCTTCTATGATGTTTTATTGTTCTATAATTGTGATGTTCCACATACTCACCATAAATTATGGTGTTGAAGGTCACAAGGTTAGGATGTTTACCCTCATATTTTCACCAAATTAATGGTGTTTAAGGTACATATACTAGTACAAATATGCTAACAGAACACATGCTTCTCATTGATATTTTACTTCATAATTTGATGCTTGAATTACAAGAAAATAAGACAACTACAACATCATAGGTAATACTTATTCAAATGGTCGGCATTCCAAGGGTTTGAGAAAGGCTCCCCTTATAGATTTTCTAGTCGATAGGTACCAAGTAAAAACTCATCAATTACCCTGTAAAAACCCTGCCAATTGGAATGGAGCTTATTAGGTTTTTACCACGTCTTCTTCAGGACCAGGTCTCCCACGGCTATCGACCTTGATTTGACCCTCTGATTGTAGAACCTCGCAGTTCTTTACTGATAGGCTGCTTGTCTTATCTCATTATCTTCTCTTCTTTCCTAAATTAAATCAAGATCAAGTCTTCTCTCTTCCCCATTCCTCTAAGGGCCATAGTCTGAATTCTATGAGTAGGAAGCCCTATCTCTGTTGGGATGACAACCTCTGAGCCATAGGCTAACATGAATGGAGTATCCCTTGTGGGTGTTCTCACTATCGTCCTGTAAGCCCAAAGAATAGCATATACCTCTTCTATCCATCTTCCTTTGTCCTCTTCCAACTTCTTTTTTATCCCATCAAGGATTATTCGATTAGTGACCTCAGTCTGACCATTTACACGGGGGCAGCCGGGGGAAGAGAAGAATTTCTTGATTCTTACTCTTTCACAATATTTTTCTAAGGAAACTGACACACCCCTACCCAGTAACTTATAATTAAGTTTGAAAGTCAAAGTGAGTCAAATCATAATTACATTAACCAAACCATAATCATGATTATCCTTTTTTAATTATTACCATGAATCAATAAAACTAAAACCTTAGACAACTTTAAGGTAATTAGGCTTATTCAAACTTACTAAAAAGATAAGTGGGCTTAAATTACCCCATTTATGTTTGACCAAAATCCTAGTTTTATGCATCCCTTGCTAACCCCATCGACCTCCAAGATTTGGCAGTGATATCACAATACCTGAAAAACATAAACATAGGAACCATGAGCAAAATAGCTCAGCAAATGCATCACTACTACACTATTGCATAAAATTAACTTCAATAAATTACATCCCCGTGATGATATATGTATACTTATCCGGCCCATTCATAAGAATTACCAATTATATACTTACCCGTTTCATTCCTAAATAATTACCAATTATATACTTATCAGGCTTATTCATACAGAATGACCAATTATATACTTATCTGGCTCATTTATAAAGAATGACCAACTTATCTGAATCATGATTCACATATCCTGTCTGCAATAGACATTATCCCCCATTCCTTATATGAGGAGTAACCCCTTGTCTTTAATAAAAAAATCTCCCCCATTCTGGGTTGGGGAGTAACCTCCCATTTTGGTCAAATCAAAATGAATAAATTCATATTTAATATTATTCCGATCATATCTGTAACCATGTGTAATACATCTTACCAATAAATTGATATTCAAATCATATCCATAACCATGTATTATACATCTTACCAGTGAGTGATATTCAGATCGTATCTATAACCATATGTAATACATCTTACCTATGAGTGATATTCATATCATATCCATAACCATGTGTAATACATCTTACCCGTGAATGATATTCAAATCATCTCCATAACTATGTATAATACATCTTTTTTCCAGTGAGTACACTCACCTTGGCCACTTCATGTGTGTTTCCTGTGCCTTTGTCTGGAACTTGTTCAACCGGTTCTTCTTCCCTTTCACATATAAATTCTTAAAATATTAGTATCATCATAAGGATATTAAAAATCCAAAGAATAACTTAAACTTAACCCACTTCATAAGCATCATATAATCACATTCAAATCATATATCGTAAATGAGGTCCAATCTAACTTCATGGTAAGATATTTACCATACCCAAATCATAGACCAAATATATTTTAATTTCTTCTTAATAGTTTCATCCTTAACATATTTGGTTACCAATCCAAAATACGACATGTCATTTCAAGTTCCCTAAAGCAAGATATGCCCTTTCTTTTCTACATAGCAAATCTGCCCTATAGGCTCCTTTATCCTTCAGTCAACTACCAAGAATTTTCATAACTTTTATGTATCATAGCTTTCTATGATATTTCACCCAACATCAATAAACGTATTTAAAAATACAAAGTTAAAGTTTCATATTTTTTAAGGTTCATTTGCTATGTCAAGCAAAACATCGAACACATGGTGTGCATACTTACTGTTTTGGGGCAAATTTTATACCCGAACTTCAAACTATCACCAAAGATTCATTTCTTGGTAGTTTCACATAATATTTGGATATGTTATTACATATATGAGTATATTTTCACTCCAACTGGAATTATTCAATTTCAATAAATATACAAAAAGTTATAGAAGTTTGAATACACAAGGTTTCCAATCGAAGCCAAATAAATGATTTACATGTTCAACTTTGCTTAAACTTGCATCTATCCGTACATATACACAAAGGCATGAAATTTCAATAAACAATCAATTATTTCTATCATTTTTATCAATAATACCAAAATAATAACAAGATTTATGCGTAGAATTACCATAGGCACTTTTTCATAATTTCTTACGAATTTTTCTCCTCACTTTTTACTTCTCGAGCTTCCCGATTCTCTCTCCTCAAGCCAAACTCTCTCATGCATGATTTTGGCTGAAGGAGGAGGTAATTTCAAGGTTTTAAAGTCGGCATAAATCACCTCCCCTTGGTCCAATCAAAATATGACATGTGTCGCCATATAAGACAAACTATCCATTAAAGCTAAATGACTACTTTACCCCCTATTCGTAATTTCAGCATAACTCCTTCCTCGAACTTTTGTTTTACACACTGTTTATTGTGTTACAAACTTAACTCATATATCTACAATATCTAGTTTTCACCTCAATTAAATTATCATATTATCGTGGTCAAAACTAGTCCCGAACTTGAACATTCCTACCGAAGACTTCACAAATTTGTGTTTGTGACTAATTCAATA
This sequence comes from Sambucus nigra, assembly GCA_949130495.1. Taxonomy (NCBI): domain Eukaryota; kingdom Viridiplantae; phylum Streptophyta; class Magnoliopsida; order Dipsacales; family Adoxaceae; genus Sambucus; species Sambucus nigra. The sequence goes on along the minus strand of OX422209.1, from coordinate 640,794,283 downwards.
TTTCATAAGTTATTAAGGTATGATTAGATCAAACACAATAACTTAACTTTATATATATATATATATATATATATATATATATATATATATATATATATATATTCTAATAACACATTATCCCCATCCCATACGGTAATCACGATTTAAACATGATTTATCATAATCATATTCGGGTCGTCACAGAAATATTATTGAATTGGGTTCCATTATCTGAGATGATGGTGTTTGGAAGGCCATACCTGCAGATGATGTTCTTACAAATTAATTGGAAGGTCTTATGATCAGTGATTATGTTCATTGGCTCAGCTTCTATCCATTTAGATAACTAATCAATCACCACAATTAAGTACCGATAGTTATTTACAGCTCTTGGCAAGGGTCCTACCAAATCAATGCCCCATACTGCAAATGGACAAGGGGAGATGATAAAAGTCAGGGGTTGATGAGGCTGATGGGGAATAGTGGAGTACCTCTGGCACTTATCACATCTCTTCACATACACAGCTGCATCTTTAGCCAAAGTCGGCCACTAGTACCCCTGAGTAATTATTCTCTTAGCCAATGACCTTCCACCAATTTGGCTCAAACAAGATCCCTCATATACATCTTACAAAATGTGTGGAACCTATGAAGGATGAACACATCTGAGAAGAGGGAGTAAGAATCCCTTTTTGTAGAGGACATCTCCCACAATAGAGAATTTAGTATCTCTGAACCTTTTCTTTATCCTCTCTAACTTTAACTCTGTCAACTCTCCTTCTCTGATGTATCCAATAAGAGGGTCCATTTATGAGGCCCCTATTCAAATTTAGGCGAAGTTTAGCAACCTCTTCCTCTTTGATGGTCGGCTTGAGTAGAATCTCGACTGGTACTATTCTCCTTATGTCGGTTATTATTGCTGAAGCCAACCTCGCAAGTGCATCAGCTAGAATGTTGTACACCCGAGCTATCCTCTTAATCTTTAACTCTTTTAAGCCTTCTAGCATTGATCTTACCCTCTTCAGATATCTGGCCATACTTTCATCTTTGGCTTCATACAACCCCAAGATCTGGTTCACAACCAATCTCGAGTCACTATGGACTATGAGCTGGCAGACACTTAGGGATCTTACCCAAGACAAACTTGATATCAATACCTCACACTCTAACTCATTGTTGGAGGCTTTAAAACTGAATCTCAATGCATACTCAATATCTGTACCATCTGGTGCCGACACTATCAGTCCTACTCCACTCCCGTTTTCACAGGATGACCCATCCACAAAGAGGTTCTAGATGGTTTCATTTGAAGAGAAGTTTCCCTATATCGGGGTCCCTTATTTGAAGAGGTATCTCTCTTCTTTATTCTCAACTTACTTTTTCCTGACTGATCTTATCTCAGCCTCGTCTGTTGCTCGACCGACGTTCCTTTCCACTTGCTCATCTGCAGCTCCTAGACTATTCTCAACCTCGACTTTGTCCCAGGTAAAATTGCCCACAAAATCTATGAGTGCTTGTCCTTTGATGGAAAACGTGGGTTGATAAATAATATCATACTCTCCCAACTCAATTGCCCAAGTCATTAGCCTTCCTGACTTCTCAGGTTTATGGAGGACCTGTTTGAGTGGGGAATCCGTGAGGATGACCATGGAATGAGCCTGGAAGTATGGCTTCATTTTCCTAGAAGCATGTATCAAGGCTTAGGCCAACTTTTCCATTCTAGGAAACTTCTCTCTGACCCTTGGAGTGCCTTGATATTAAAATACACTGGTCTCTGTACTCCATCCTCTTCTCTCACTATTGCAACACTAATGGCTGACTCTGAGACAGCTAAATATACATAGATCTTCTCACCCTGAATTGGCCGTGATAGAAGTAGAGGGGATCCAAGGTAGGACTTGATCTCTTTGAAAGATTTATCACATTCTCCACTCCATTCAAAGGATTTTCTAAGAACTTTGAAAAATGGAAGACATTCATCTGTAACTCTAGAGACGAACCTGTTAAGTGAAGCTACTCATTCGATAAGCCTCTGAATCTCTTTGATGGTTCTAGGTGTCTTCATTTCCAAAAAAGCCTTTATCTTCTTTGGGTTAGCATCTATTACCCTCTAGTTTATAATGAAACCCCAAAACTTTCCAGCTCTGACCCCAAAAAACACACTTGGCCTGGTTGAGCTTCATTTTGTATTTATCGATGGTATCAAAAGCTCTTTTGAGATTGGCCACATGAGTGTCAGCCTTTAGACTCTTCGTCAGCATGTCATCCATATAAAACTCCATGGACTTGCCTATCTGATCCTCAAATATCTTATTTACAAGATGCTTGTATGTATCCCTTGCATTCTTTAGGCCGAAGGGCATGACCTTGTAGCAATAGGTTTCCTTGTCCGTAATGAAGGTTATCTTCTCTGAGTCAGACGGGTCCCTGAAGATTTGATTGTACCCGGAATATGCATCCATGAAGCTCATGAGCTCATGACCTGGTGTGGCACTCACCATCTGATCTATACGAGGAAGAGGGAAGCAATCTTTAGGACAAGACTTGTTTAAGTTAGTAAAATCTACACACATTCTTCACTTCCCATTTATTTTCATCACTATGACAACATTGGACAACCACTCTGGGTATATGACCTCTCTAATAAACTCGACCTCTTCAAGATTTTGAACCTCGTCTCTGATGACTTCGTACTTTTCTCTTGAGTAGATACTTCTTCTCTACTTAATGGGCTTGGCATCATCTATAATATTAAGTTTATGACACATGATCTCAGGGTCAATACCTAGCATATCTACATGACTCCAGGTAAAGTTACTCTCTCTCTTCCTTAGCATCTTAATTAGCTCCTCCTTGATCTCAGGTTTTAGGGTTTTACCGGCTTGGATGGTTTTTTCAGGCTCGTCCTCATTGAGGGCGTTGTATTCTACCTTACTCATCAGGATCTCCCTTTTTTAGCTTTATTTCATCTCTAGGACCAAGGGTGTCAATGTTGTAAGTGGTGGTTGCCTTCTTATGAGCCTCCCTCTCTTCTACAGAGTAGAAGTAGCATTCACGTGTCACCGTTTGGTCACCCTGAACTTCCCATACTCCATAAGGAGTCGGGAATTTATCATCTGGTGGACTGTTGAAGGCACGACCTCAAATTCTTTGAGGGACACTCGTCATATTATGAGGTTGTAGGTTGAGAAGAAATTTTCATCCATAAAAAAGAAGTTGATTTTTCTGGTCAACCTCTTAGGCCATTCTCACTTCCATTTCATATATTCCCAATGGATGGACTCTCTTTTCGCTGAAGCTGATCAAGGGGTGATGACAAGGGACAAGCCTTGCTCGGTTGAGACCCAAGCTCTTAAAATAGTCTAGAACATAATGTCTGCCGAACTCCCCCCATCAATAAGAATCCTCTGAACTTCACATCCATGCACCCTTGTGGTGACGACTAGAGGGTCATCATAGGGAGCTAAGATACCCTTAAAATCAAGTCGCGAGACGCCGACTACGAGTGTGTCCATGTTTACTTTCTTTCTTTTCTTAGGTTTAACCTCTGCTGAAGCCAAGTTCACAACCTCGGATTTGGTTACTACTTTTGCCTCTGCCAAATGAGCCTTGCGGTCAGCTACCTCTGAGCCACCTCCTGATAGTCCTCCACAGATAGTGCTCACACCAAAATAGACGATGTTGACTCTCTTTATTGGGGCATTATCATCCTTTGGTGGGTGATCAGGGTCATTATCGTCATCATCTGAGGCATCATCTTTCCCGGTGGGGGGATCTTCCCGACATTTATCATTTCTTTTCCTTCTAGGGTTGGCTTGGACATTTTTTGAAGCTCTTGAATCCACATAATTTCTCAGCATTCTAGACTTCAGCATTTTTTCAATCTCGTCCTTCAGAGCAAAGCATTTGTCAGTTAGATGGTCGTGATCTTGATGGAACTCGCACCATAAATTCTTATTTCTCTTATATGGAGAAGCCTTCAGCTTCTTTGGCCATCTTAGAGATCTATCATTCTTTATCTCGTTGAGGATGTGCTTACAGCTCACAGTTAAAGGAGTATAGTCTGCAAACTTGTCGTCAGCAATCCTCTTTTTTCCATCATTTTTCCTCTGAAACTTCCCACTGCTGCTTACATTCTCATCCTCATGTTTTACAGTCATTGCTTCATCTGCGTTCATTACCTTTCCAGTTGTTGCCAACAGATCGGTCATAGACTTAGGAGGGTCTTCAGCAAACTTCCAGAGTAGCTTTCCCTTATGAATTCCTCCAATGAGGGTTGTCATGGCTATACTCTCTTCATAGTCTTCTACCTTCAACTTTTCCTTATTGAACCTCGCGATATAGTCTCTGAGTCTTTCATTCTTACCTTGCTTTACATAAAGCAAATGGGTCATCTTCTTCTGAGGTCTTACCCCGAAACATAAATTATAAAGGAATCGCTTGGCCAACTGTCTAAAGTTTTCTATGTAATTCATAGGAAGAGAGGTAAACCACACATGAATCAAAGTGCTCGATAAAGCTCGACACCTCATCTCATCAAGTATGGAGTAGATGTCCGCTGCAGACTGGTACATCTCAATATGGTGGGTTGGGTTGGTACTTCCATCGTACGTGGGTGACACCACTGGAGGTTTGAATTTGGCCGTAGTTGGAAAGCTGACAATAATTGCCACAAAGGGAGAACCCTCTGAGTACCCCTTCTGTAAGGGGTCTGGATTTTTTATGAGGTCTCCAATCTTATTTTTCAGCCTTTGGATAGAGTCGTTCCAAGGTTAGCAACATCGGCCTGGCCAAGGTTGTCATCGCCATCTCCAAAGGGTGAACTGAAGGTTCCCTAACTGCAGCACAACATCGGTTGTTGACCTTCCCCTGACCACCGTATCGGCTATGTGGGGGTCAGCCATAAGGTAGCCGATGGTCGCCTCCCTCTCTTCTGGAACCATCAAGACTTCTTGACCTGGATATCCTTTCCCCTCAAGTCATTAACTGGGCCGATACTTTCGAAGGCCGACCCTCTACTTAACCTATCAAAAGCCGAAGCTCTTTATCGTGCATCACAATCTTGTCTTTCACCCTGACCTCGGCTCTGTTGAATAGGTCGCACAGTGTTGTTTGAGATCTCATACCGCTCCCAACAGTTTGCTGGAGCATCTTCGGCCTCTATATCGTCATATATATCCTATGGGCAAGGGTTTCCTTGCTTTCCCAGGCATAAACGCCTAGGTTCAGCAACATCCCTCCTCCGTCAAGGAGGAGATAGGTCTTTCCGTGGTGCCTAGGGTGGTCCCCTGGTCCCATGTTGTCCTTGTGCAGCTGCTAGAGTGATCATCTCCGGTGAGACCCCAGGTGGTCTCATTATCATATTCTGACTTAGCTAGGTGAATTGCTCCTACATTGTTGTTGAGTAGCAGCTAAGAATTTTAAGGTTGTCGCTACCTCAACCATCTCAGACTGGGGTGGCGCTTGGATGGAACTGGGCCCTCCAACACCAGATGGTGGAGGTGGTAACTCTGGTGCCATATAAAAAATGCTAGAGAAGCTTGAGACCTTAAAGGACCTATTTCAATGGTGAAACTGCTCCACGCAATGGGGAGGGCCTGTTCACCACCAGAGTCTCCGGTGAAGTCAATCAACAAAGGAGAGTTAGTTGAATCCTCTCGTTCCCATATATGGTGCCGAAATGATGATGCGGTAAACAACAACACTAGTATAAGGTGTTGATAAGCTCAAGCTAGTAGCTACAATGGCGGCACAGGAGTAATAAGATAGTAGAAGGAGAAGAGGAGAAACACTTGTATTTAAGTGGTTCAGACAATCTGGCGTACGTCCACTGTGAGTGTGTGAGTGAATTTCACTAGAACAAGGGTACTGATGGCCTCTGATACAATCTCTCACTTTCTCTCTCTACTATGTATTTCTGCAAAGCTCCCGCTAGGGTGACAATTTTGGATCCCTTTTCTAGGTAGAATAAGACATGTATATATAGTGCTTGGGTGGTGTAGTGTACCCCCCAAGAATTCCATGGGCATGTGCGTGGTGATCGAACCAATCTCACGTGGGCACCTGGATGTGCCACATGTAGATAATGATGACCAAATACTCCCTCACGTGAGGGGAATAAGTTGGTTATAACGGTCCAACCCACGTGTTCCAAATCACTCATGTGTTTGTGTATGCTCGGACCTGTGATGCCCTCCTTTGAAACCTTGAACGAGTTTAGAATATGCAACGTCATTGCTTTTTTAAGTGTGTTTTTTTTTTGGGGGGGGGGGGGAATTAAGAAGATGCAATGTTTCTTTTATTTTTGGACCAATATAATGTACTAAGTTTGGTATGCTATGATTTGGATTGATGGAAATAGAATTGGTGGCAATTATGTTTGTATTTTTTTGTCATTTTAACCTGAGTATTATTTACTTCTTCATTGCAGTTTGAATCTCACTTTACACTATATATTTTTTTCTTTTAATTTTCTATGATGTGGTAGTATTAGAATGAAATTCATTTTTGTAAATTACAGTTGCATCTCACATCCATCTTAATATAACTAGAAAAATATTAATTTTCTACAGTAGCACTTTTCCATGTAAAGTCCTAAATTTATTAGTCATTTTTTTATTGGTGTATCTTTAATTATTTGATTATAAGTTTATGGTAGTATTCTTATCTCTTTTCAACCCCCATGGCTTCCTCATGGGGTCACCGGTGTTAAGAAATGTCTTACCAATCTTGGGGGGGGGGTGGAATGATTTAAAGAGTATCCCCTTTGAGCCTTAACGAAAGGGAAAAACAAGTTAAACTAAGAATAATTGAAAATAAATTTTATAATTGCAGAATCCCAAATGGTAAGATATCTGGTAAGTAGAAACTCAAATAAAATGCAAATAAAAAATATATTAACTCCATTTCCATTCCTTACAGATCACAAAAACACATTAATTTCCCCCCATTCCATACATAGCCAGACTAGATCGATTTGAAAAATAGACATACAAAATTTAAAATAAGTCTAATACCCAAAGCTCATTGATAGATCCGTTTTAAAAATAGACAGCAAAACCTATAGCTCATTGATAGATCAATTTGTATACTTACAAAATCTACATAATTTGTGTAGACGCCCCATTATGTTACCCCCTAACTCTCCTTAGGTCCCTAGTACCTCCCTTCATCACTACAAACCTAGGTCATACCCCGAGTACTGACCTAGAAACCATCGGGCACTCCCAGGCTCCATTTGACCAAAAATTCAAATTCTTCAGCTCGACCAAGGATGAATGAATCTTCGAAGGGCACTGAAACCCCTTTCCAATGGTCCGCTACGTGCGCGATTCTGACTTACTATGCGGACGAACGATCCGTTTGTGTCCGAAACTTAATCCAAAGGCCAACGGGCGCTCCCGGGCTCTGTTTGACCTAAGTCAACTCTTCAGCTCAACCGAGGTTGAATGAATCTTCGAAGGGCACTGAAACCCCTTTCAAATGGTCCGCTTCGTATGTGATTTCGACTTACCATGTGGACGAATGATCCGTTTGACTCCAAGAGGTCACTGAATGCTTCCAGGGCCCGATTGACCAACGTCAACTCCCCAAACCGGATCAAACTCTTTGGAATGTCGAAGTACATCTCTTAATCTTTCCAACGGTCTGTCTCGTGCGTGATTCGAACTTACCATGCGGATGAACGATTCGTTTGCATCCAAATGATTCCCCGTCCAATGGACCGATAAACGCTTCAGAGCCATATTTGACCCAAAGTCCACTCCTGAACCCGGGAGCGGTCCCAGGGACTTTCAAAGGCCTCTGAATTACCTTTCCAATGGTCTTACCCGTGTGTGATTATGACCAACGGTTTTCCCTCGACAGCTAACTTTCTGAAAAGGCCTGAAACACCCTGCCAAATGGTAGGTGCCAATAGGCAGGACCAAGTCTATACAGATCGGCACTGACCTGGGCCAATAAAATCAGGCCTTCACCTCATTTGCAAAGGGAGCCCAGATCTGATAAAAATCGCTCTCAGCGAATCCCAAAAACCTCTCTCGAAGACAGCGCGATTTCAACATCCAAATCCCTTTCTAACTTCCACTTTTCATTACCCTTTTCATCAAACTTGGTGAATTATCCACTCTCCATCATCATCCAAGTGTAAAGGCTGCTCTCCAACATTCAAGATCAAGCTCAAGATCTTCAAGAAGGTCCAACTTTCTCAACTTTCTCTTTAAAATCCTTGAAATTCGCAATAACTTGTTTTATTACCTAGGACTTTTATTATCTCATCTCACACATCGTAATATACTAGTTATTCAGTATTATTGCACATCTCTTATTTTGGTATAAATAAAACCGAAAAAACAAGAAAAATAGGGTTTGCTCATAAATTCCAAATAGGGATTCTCATATTTTTCTCACACTTTCCTCATAACTAAAACACTTTTTCCACACACACTCACAAATAAGAGATCCCCCATTTGGATTTATGGAATAAACCCCACCCCTCATTTTGTATGCGAACTACATGGACTTTGATGCCTTTATAGGCTACGTAGGCATCTCGGGGTAAAACCCGAGACTCAAGTCCTATTCTCACTTTCTCTCTCATTTTCTATCTTCTCTAAATCCAATTTTCTTATATTTTGTATACTTGTTCTTAGTGATGTATCACTCCATATGCGTTATTGTTCCATTATAACGATCAACGTAAGAGTAATCGCGTAAATCTTATTTTCTAATATTATTTTTATACCTTCCTACGGATGACTCGCATTAGATTTATAGTTCCCTCATCAATACTTATAGGCAAATATTCTGAGATAAAATTGTTGCCTAATATAAAATCTCCATGCATTTCTGGAAAGCATAAGATTTTTACAAGTCGAGGATTCCTATCTCCACTATATATATACACATATGCACACATATCATGGGGAAAATAAAAAAGGAAAATAGCAAATATCCATGAGAGACCGAAAGGGCGGAATGAGTGCCTAACACCTTCCAATTTCGTAACTTAGCCTTCAAACCCTTCTCGAATTATTTTGGTTTCGTATGTACGAGTATATCTTTGGATGCCGTCCTTCAGGATGGCTTCCCCGTTTTCTTTTGTCTGTTCTGAGTAAAATAAACTGGCGACGCTAAATCTCTCTACATTTTTACACCTAATCTCAAACGACGCCGGCCAAAGTGATCCCAAGAGGGATGCGCGGGACCCGAGGATCCTCCTTCACGCGCCCACCCGCGGCGAGGATTGGGGATGGCCATAGTGGCGACTCCGCTAGGTACATGTATATTTTGAGGGTTTGACTCTATTTACATGGATGTTATGTTTGTTTATATTTCCCCTATATCTGCAGGTTCCCCTTTTCTATGTGTATCCCATGCTTATACTTCTGTTCACACACTTGTAGAAAATTCTCCATGTACACTTCACACCACGTGCACCTAGGATCACATTTATTCACATGTTTCACGCATCACCCATCCATACTTGGTGTACCTTTGGTACTTGTACTTTGCTCCCTGTTTGGCATAATCAAGAAAAATATTCTCACCATAAGATACTAATAAGAGAATCATGCATAATTCACACGACATCACCAAAAAACATTTCTATTGACCAAATTTCACCCAGTAACTGGAGGATCACTTCGTGGTGGGCGATGGTCCGGCAGGGCGCAGTTAGCCTAAGCGATATGACTCTCACCTTCCATTGACCAAGTACCTTCGATGTATATCGAACGGTTCCCTCGCATCGTACCGCTTGACCGAAGTCATGACGGGAGGTATATCGCAGGGAATTCTTTCACGTACACCGAGTATATCAAATTCGCTCTCACACGTACCGTCCCCACGAGGTATATAGTGAGGCAATTCACATACACTTAGGTATATCAAATGGCTTATCCACACGTACCAATTTCCCGCAAGAGCAAGACGTATATCGTGGAAGTCACGCCAAAGGGGGGAACCCATTCCGATTCACCCAACCAACTGCATACCCGCATATAGGTGTTAAACCTAGGACACACACTTTAGATTGTCAATTTTAACCCGAAACTCTGCCGAAATTCCAGGTCGGCCTACCGCCCAAATTTTTGTGCATTTATAAAATGGGACCCTATCCGTGAGCCTGGTTACAAGTCCATCCGTAGCTTCACATATATTAAAAACCCCACTTTTTCAGGCTCGTGTCCCATCCAGCATTGCATTTAGGAGAATTAAATACAAGAGACAACATAATAATACTAATAATCATGCTGAGTTTCATCTCCAAAAACATTTCTCCCTTCTTTATCAAAAATCCAAAAATAGTTTCTTCCCTTTTTCGCAAAAATAAATCTCATTCTACGCCTTCTCAGGTCAATCGTAAGCCCTTGGACTGGCTCCCTATTGGCTTCGGTCTTCAGTCAAATCACCCTAGAGTTTCGCCCGTTCCTCTACTACTTCTTCCAAGTCTGGAATCCATCCACTTTCCATGGAGAATACAGATCAAGTACCAGTCATACAGCCGAATCTGACAGTAGTCCTAGCTCAGCTCGTGTCCAAGATTGACAACCTCCAAACTAAGGTTCGAGAGATGCAACGAAACCAGGTTCCTATTCCTCAAGAGCCCGAAGCCTTATTCCCTCATGCTATAGGTCCAACTGAGCCTATCTGGGTTCCTGAAGAATATCAATACACTCCATATGCCCCTCCCATCGATGGGTCGGTGCCTGCCCAGCTTTCGATGCCAAATATTGCCCAGCCTATGGCTAACCTACCTATGATCGTTGATCCAAAAGAGGAGGAGTTGAATAAAGTCAAAGAGGATCTCAAGATGCTCACCAAGAAGTTCGATCAAGTCAGAATCTCAGGTAATTACATAAACTACACCCACATGTCTCCTTATCCTAAAGCGAGGTTACTCGAGAATTTTAAGATGCCAAATATCGAGAAGTTCAGAGGGAGTGGACCCCTGATTGTTCATCTTCGCAGTTATCATCATTCCATGACTCTACTAGGGATTTCTGAAGAACTGATGGCCCAATTATTTCAACAAACTTTGAAGGATAGTGCCCTCTGATTATTTTTGTCTCTCGAGGAATCCAGAATTCATAGCTAGGAGGATGTAGTCCGAGAATTCATGTCGCAATACAAATACAACAAAGAGCTTGAGGTTACCCGTCGTGATTTAGATTTTCTCAAATAGAAACATGGGGAATCATTCAGTAACTTTATAACCCGATGGAGGGAGCAGCCAGCTACCATGACCAATCGGCCATTTGAGGAAGAACAGGTCAACATAGTAAAGAAGAACGTCTTTCCCCATGCCCGAGCGATGATGGGAGGATAATACTATCCCCACTTTCGAGCTCTCAGATAAGAGAGAGTATAAATCGAGGAAAGCCTTGTTAAAATAGAGGTTAAATCGAAGAAGGTGTCCGGACAGTTCACCCCTAGAAAGTATGACAAGCCTGCCAATGCTACAGTCTCAACCATCAACAACATCTCTTAACCAACCACATCATGGGCACCAGAAATCCGCCCTGCCCCCATCTAAAGGGAATACACTGTGCTCCATGATCCCCTCTCCAAAGTTTACCAAGCCCTGTTAAGTCGAAGCCTCATCAAACCCTTGGATCCCCGTCCATTGCTAAATCCACTCCCAAGAAACTTTAAGGCCGATGCTCATTGCGCCTTTCACCAAACTGCTGGCCATACCACCGAACAATGCTTTCACCTCCGAAATATAATCCAAGATCTCATTGAACGGGGTGCCATCGCCCCACCAGCCAATCCTAAGCCAAACACTACTCACAATCCCCTCCCAAATCATGCCAATGCCATCTTCTTAGAAGAAAACCCAGATTTTGATCCCTCAACTCAAATCACACCCATATACTCTCCTAAACCTCTTCAAATTTGCCCATATTTCCTCTTACACCCTACTAGCCTCGCTGATCAGGCACTGCCACTCCTTACCAGATCATGCATCGCTTTTCGTACCCATTTTGAAAATGGAAGTATGGAATTGCCAGAGGTGTTAAACCAACTCCTAGAGTTCGGGATGAAATTGCCCTCACAGATGGTCATCGATTGCCAAAGGTTCAGTATACTGTTCTTGGAAGCACGGAAATGGGCCCGAGATTTAGATAAGTGGGTGGTACCAACTGATGAAGTCAGCCTAGATGATGTTGTCCCGATTATGGCAGAATTATTCGGGAAAACCAACCGATGAAGTCAGTCTACAAGGGCACTTGGTCCTTTCAACCATACATATCCCCACAAAATGAAAGACCTGTATGAAGAAGCCGTTGAAGTTGTGGAATGCATTGACTTTACATGGAAAGACAAAATTGTTAGCACCGAATGGGGGGAAGAATTAGAAGATTCGAGTGAAGAATAAGCTTCAGGAAGAACTGACCCAGTAGCCGACATATGTGGGATGATATCATTTGAAGAACTCCTCAGAGAAATAAACACGGTGACAGAACAACCTAATATTGATGAGGAAACGGGATTCATGTTCTTCCCTTCTTTAGTAAATCACATGACCAGATCAGGGAGACATTACCAGGTTCCAAGCTCACTACCAACAAATGATAAAGGGAAGGGCGTTGAAAACCTTCCTATGCCAGAGATGACCATCGAGGAGAGCAAGATCCTCGATCAACTAAAGAAAACTCAAGCTAACATCACTCTATGGGGGCTTTTCATGTCTTCCCAGCTGCACAGAAATGCTTTAATCAAGCTACTCACTGGACCCACAGTTCCTCCTTCTACCACACCAGAAGAAGCGGTAAATCTGGTCGAATCCTTGACCTCTACCCGAATGCTATCATTTTCTGAAGAAGAAATCCCCATAATTGGACCAAATCACTCATGCACTCAACATCTCTGTCGAAGTTATGGGGAAGGTCGTGTCAATCTCTCTTGTCGATAACGGATCCGCTTTGAATGTGTGCCCACTGAGAACCTTCAAATGTTTAGGCCTGAAAGAAAGTGACCTCACTCCAACCTCCGCCGCTGTACGTGCCTACGATAATACCCGCCGGGAGGTGATGGGATCCATAAAACTTGTAATAGGGGTTGGCCCTATAAACCCTGTCATTGAATTCCAAGTCATAGACAGCCCATCTTGTTTCAACCTGTTGCTTGGACGACCCTGGCTCCATAGTATCAAGAGTGTGTCTTCCTCACTCCATCAGAAATTTAAGTTCTTCATCGACAGGCGAGTCATCACCATTTTGGGCGATGACGAAAATGTCGAGGGTGCACGCACTAGCAGTCCAATCCTTGAGATACAATACGGGACAAAAGATATTCTATTATCAGGATTCCGAGTTGATCCACTTCTACTCCCGACAGGGGACGATTTCAAAGAATGGGTTTGTCCAGAATATGACCCTCATGGCAATGTCAATGTGATTCAGATGTTCAGAAACATACACTTCATATCCGGATTGGGGCTAGGGCAAAGGCAGCAAGGGATACTTGAGCCCATCAAACTGAAGAAAGCTTTCCCTCCTTATGGCTTGGGGTATCAACCATCATAACAAGAGCTCAAAATGATCCACCAGTCTGGACTAAAGAGAAGATTAGACTTCATCCAAACTATCCTAAAAGACTCCTTGAATGGACGATTCATCAAAGAAGGCGAACACTTCCCCTTTTGCGGTTTTCCAAAACCATGGTATGACCACACAGACAAGAAGATGAAGCCTGGAATGGAGATCTTTTTCCAAGATAGCTACCCATGGGCCGAAAGTTTCCTACACCGAGTACAACTGCTCATCAAAGATACCGAAGAGATTAAGGAAAGTGATTTCGAAGATTCCTTCAACTTACAGACACTGGGGATGGCACTCTGCATGGTTCATTCAGGCACTATATCAATAGATCCATTCCATCTGATTAAAGTTGCGGATACACCCCTCCTTAACTGGCATGCTGCGCCAGTTCTACCTCTTGAAATTTCCCCTAACCCCAATGTTTACCCTATTTCTTCTTATGTTGTCTATCCTTGTTCAAATGTAATCGAGACATCTTTTGATAAGGTTCTCAATGTTATTTTTCCTATCAATGAAATAAACGAAGATTTTGAGTATCTTGTTGTGCCTTACATTAACTCTTTGGATTCTAATCACACTTTTGATGATGATGATTTTGCAAATGAACAATTCATAACTGATCTAAATAAGGTTAATAATAAACAACATAACTACGTTCAAGTTAATGAAGAAGAGACTGTTGTTATTAATCTCAGGTGTAGTAGCCAACTGCACGAGATTAGGATAGGGGCCACCCTTAACGAGCATGAGCGCGCACAACTCGAAGAATTGCTAAAGGAATTTGTGGATGTCTTCGCATGGTCCTATGATGATATGCCTAGCATTGATCCTGAAATAGCTCAGCACGAGATCCCAACTCCCCCAGATTATAAGTCGATTAAACAAAAATTGAGAAAGCTACGCATCGAATGGTCGGTCAAGGTCAAAGAAAAGGTGGTCAAGCAGTTGAATGTGGGCTTTATTCATGTGATCGAATATCCCACATGGCTAGCTAATATAGTACCAGTAGCGAAATCAGGAGGGAAGGTTCAAATGTATGTTGACTACCGAGATTTAAACAAAGCTTCTCCAAAGGATGATTATTTGCTACCCAATATTGACATGATCGTGGACAACATAGACAGTCGTGCTCTCAAGTCATTCATTGACGGGTTTGTCGGATACAACCAAATCAAAATGCACCCAGACCACCAAGAAAAACCGCATTCATCACCCTATGGGGAACCTTTTACTACACCGTTATGCCATTTGGTCTCAAGAATGCTGGGGCTACCTACCAAAGGGCTGCCACAACCATCCTGCACGATCTGATTCATAAAAAAGTCAAGGTTTATGTGGATGATATGATTATTAAGTCCAAAACTAGAGAAGGTCATGTTCCCGCTCTCCGAAAGTTCTTCGAACGACTGCGATTGTATCAAATGAGACCCAATTCAAATAAATGTGTCTTCGGCATTACAAAGGGAAAACTCTTGGGATTCATGGTTAGTGAGAAGGGGATAGAAGCAGATCCTGCAAAGCTGAAGGCTATACTTGAGATGCCAACGCCCCGAAAAGAGAAAGAAGTCCGAGGTTTTCCTAGGAAATTATAATATATCACCTGGTTCATCAGCCAGCTAACCTCCATCTATGAACCGATCTTCAAGCTCCTCCGAAAGGATTCAACTAAGGTTAGGAACGAGGCATGTTAAGAAGCTTTTGACCGAATCAAACAATATCTGACCCAACATCCAGTGGTCATGCCACCATAGCCTGGTCTCCCTTTGCTCCTATACCTAACCATAACCGACACTGCAACTCGGGCTTTGCTAGCCCAATACCTTGAAGTCTCCCGTAAAGAAAGATACATCTATTACGCCAGTCGCAAATGAGCCGAGTACGAGGTCAACTACATTTCTTTGGAAAAGGCGTGTGCCGCACTTATTTGGGTCACCCAAAAGTTGCGACACTGCATGCTCACCTTCCCCATCAAACTTGTATCTCGAATGGATCCCATCAAATACCTGCTTGAGAAGACCGCCTTATCCAGTCGAATGGCCCGATGGTTGATGCTCCTAACTGAGTTCGATATCGTGTACATCACGCAGAAAGCCAATAAAGGAAGAGCCATCTTTGACTACCTCGTTGATTACCCCATAGAAGAAGATGTTTGGATCTCTGAATTCCCGGATGAAAATATCCTCTGCACCACTCAAGACAACCTTTGATGGCAAATATTCTTTGACGGCGCTGCCAATAAAAAGATATATGGCATTGGGATACTTCTGATTGCCCCAGATGACTCCCACACTCCCATATCCATCAAATTGGATTTCCCTTGGACTAACAACATGACGGAATACGAGGCATGCACAGTAGGCCTCAATGTTGCTCTCAAGAAAGGTATTCAATACCTTGATATCTACGGGGATTCTGCCCTCATCATCGGTCAAGTGCTCAGAAAGTGTAAAGTCAAGGACGAAAAGTTCCAACCCTTCCATGCCCACTTAGAAGAGTTAGCCTTCCGATTCTGAGATATCACCTTCCATTACCTTCCTCGAGCAAAGAATAACCTAGTCGATGCTCTCGCTACCTTGGCCTCTATGGTCGACATGCCCGAAGGAATAACAATGAACCCCTTCCTAGTTCAAAAGTAAGATAATCCAACCCACTGCTACCATATTAAGCTTGTCTCCACTGAAGATCCCGAACTAGCCGACTGCTGGTACTATGATATCTGGTGCCTCCTTAAACATGGTAGGTATCCCAAGGGTTCCAACAAGAAAGACCGAACGACCCTCCAAAGACTGGTCGCCCAGTACATCATATGTCACAAAGCTCTACTCAAGAGGAACTTCGATGGAGCTCATCTACACTGTATCGCAGGGGATGAGATTGAGAAGATAATGCAGAAGATCCATAGTGGGGAATGCGGTCCCTACATGAACGATCACATGCTTGCCAAGAAGATCATCCGACAGGGCTACTACTCGACCACTATGGCCCAAGATTGCACCGCCTATGTCCGAAGATGCCTCAAATGCCAACAGTTATCCAATCTTCATCACCTGCCTCCGCGAGAATTATACAACATGACCTCTCCCTGGTCGTTCTCCACCTGGGGTATCGACATCATAGGGAGGGTTACACCAAAGGCTTCAAATGGACATGAATTCATCCTAGTTGCCATTGATTACTTCACTAAATGGGTCGAAGCTGAGTTATACACATTATTGAATGCCAAGAAAGTGGCCAAATTACTTGAGAAAAATATCATTTATAGATATGGGGGTCCCGCACGAGTTAGTGTCAGATAACGGGTTGCACTTCTAAGCAAAAGCCATAGAAGTAGTCAACGAGTATGGGATTCAGAGACACAAATCTTCTCCCTATCGACCTCAGACCAAAGGTTCAGTTGAAGCCGCCAATAAGAACGTCAAAGCCATCATGAGCAAGATGACCGGAAGCTGTAGAGATTGGGCCGACCAGATCCCATACGCCCTCTGGGGCTATTGAACCTCAATGCGAATCTCTACTAGGGCTACCCCTTACTATCTGGTCTACGACATGGAAGCAATCCTACCTGTGGAGTTGGAAATACACTCGCTACGCGTCATGCTCGAAAGTAAGGTTAGCAAAGAAGACTGGTGCCAAAGCCGTCTCAACGAGCTGACCCTCCTAGATGAAAGGAGATTGAAAGCTCTTTACCACATATAGGGGTACCATCATCGAATAGCGTAATCATTCAACAAGAGAGTCAAAGACCGCGATGTTCGGGAAGGGGATTTAGCCCTCAAGGATATAATAGAACCCATCTGGGACCCCAGAGTGAAATTCAAGCCCAATTGGAGTGCCCCTACATTATGAAGAAAATCTTATCCGACGGTGCCGCCATGCTCACAGACCTAGATGGGGAGGAGATGGCTCATCCAGTCAACTTGGACCGTCTCAAGAAATTCTACCCCTAGTCTGGAATCTCGGCGCGCTATGACTCTTCTCATCTCCCTTCTATTCTTACAAAAAAAAAACTCTCTTCGTTTCCCTCTACCCAGAACTACGTGGGCCTGATCCTCTACAAAAAAATAGTTTTCAAGAAAAATAAAAAAAAATTAAAATCCTCAGAGGTACGTAGGCAGCTCATACATCTTACAGGAGCACGACCTTTTTTTCTCACAAAATACTATTCTTTTCTTATCTCCGAGAATGGCAGTTCATTCTAATAAATACTTGAACAAAAGGATTATGTTTGTCTTAGCGATCGGTATAGATAATTCAAAATTACAAAATTCATCGAAAGGCATAGCTGGATGATCCGAAACTTTCTTATTTCATTAATAAGAAATTACAGCACGAATTACATAAGAAAAGGAACGGATAACTCCCTTCCCCCTACTGCCATAAAAAGATAAATAAAATCCCCACATCTATTCCCTATTACACAAATAAACTCTCAAAGAGTCCTACCCACAGCTACCAGAGGATCCAGCACCCTCATCATCTACATCCCGGGGTCCCCAAATTTCCCCTGACTGAACAGAGTGCCGTAAACACTCCATGGACCGATAAGCCTGAACTAGCTTCGAAAAAACCACAACACCCCCTTCCATGGTGTTAAATAAAGCAAAACACCTTTGTCCAGTCTCCACTGCCAACATCTTGCTGACTACTCTCCTCCACAACCACTTCATATAATCCTCAGGGACATGCCAAACTCTCCCAATATACTGAGAGGGACGGGTCGACGGACGTCGATTTTCCCACAAGGAGCCAAGCCGTATGCGCAGACGCTCAGTCAAATATTCCACCGAAAAAAATTTGCGGTCCAAGGTGGCATGACCTGTGCCCAGCCAAATTGGCATAGAAGCCGCCAAGGGAAATAAAAAGAGGTCTGTCTGAGACCATCCAGCCGCACATATGAGTAGTCTCCTAGCTCCAGAACAGGCAGCAACTGCCCCCACTAAGGCACTAACCAATATAGATTACAAGCCCCATTCTCCACAAACCAGCTCTCTAGCTCTCAATATCCAAGTCAATGCTGCTGAAGTAATGCGAAAAGAAGTTGGGTACAACTGAGAAAGAATACTCTGGAAGGGCCACCAAGCGGAGTCTTTCAGACAACCACATGAATAGCATCACGGGGCTACCCCTCAAAAAGTCAGAACGACCTTTTCTCCAGGCATCAAGGCCATTCAGGGTCTCCACCAGTATCACCGTCGCAGGATTGTGACGATATGACATCTACGAAGTAATGGCTACAAGTTGCGGGTCCACCAGCAGTTCCCTAGTCACCAGCAACAATTTTGAAACCAGGCCTAGAGCAACGGCTCCAGCATAGCCAGCATCACTAACTTGCCGCAAATGCACGGACTCCAGCACCACCGGGAGGGAGATCATTCCTCCAATAACCAGTGATCTGGATGCCGAAAGAAAAATATGAAGAAGCCCGGCCAACAAATCCTAGAGAGAACGGGAAAATTTGGGCAAAGCCGCAACAACACTGGGATTTATACCCAGTATGGCAGAAAATTCCTCATAGGTAGGACAAACTTCATCCAACCCAAAGCGAAATACATGGTCTTACCGCCGCCATCAGCATGTTCCACTCAATAAGACGATTCCACAAAGAGACTTCACGCATGTTGAAAGCATCATAGTCAACATTATAAGAGCACATTGCTTCCAAGGCTTCGAGGTAGTTAGCAAACTCAATGCTACCAGGGAGAGCCATCTTGAAAGGCTAAGAAATAGTGGGCAAGTAAGTAAGAATGCGAAGGTGTGATGAAAACACTCCACCCTTACCCCTTTTTATACTTGAGAACCCTCACAAGAGATATAATCCCTGCAGAAATAGAAGGGAATCCTACCCCACAAAATACAAAAGGCTGAAGAAGGTACCAATCAAAGCTTTTGAATTGATGGGGCTGGACTGAACTGTCGATAGGTAGGACAGGGTGCTTGCCGATCGACAACCCCCCATTTTTAGAAATTTCCTTTTTTTCCTCTTTTGTTAAATCAGAAAACTCAATAAAAATAAATTGATATTCTCAACAAAATTTCAAAATCTCTTTTCCTCCTTATATAATTTCCCCTTTTAATTAAAAACTTTCCTTCAAAAATTCCAAAAATACTCCTTTTTACGGTCTCAGCAGCAAAGTAAAAAGCGCATGTGCATGCATTCATTCATCATTAATAAAAGATAATAAAAAAACTCCATTGCATTGCATCTATTTGTTTCATGTGTTACATCACTTTTGCAGGAAATAAAAAGAAAACACAAAAATAATGGGACTCAGCCCGAACCCATATTCTCTCTCTCTCTCACCTGCCTTTCTCTCTAAGAGCTTCCACCCCTGCGACGTGCTCTCTTTCCCCTACGGCGAGACGATGCACCACTAGTACCCGAGATAGAGTCTTCTCCGGATGAAGAAGATGGCACCATGTAAGAAGGAACATGAATTGCATCCCGAATATGGGTAGTCGTCGAAGATATCCAGTCTCTGATGTCTCTTAGCCAAGTGGTCGACACTTGGACTTGCTGCAAGAAAAAGGCAAAATCAGTATCAAAGCAGAGATAACCAAAACAGAAAAGAAATAAAGAGAAGAACATAAAGGTAAACTGCAGGACGGAGGACCTCCTCTATCAAACCTAACTCCTCTGGATCCATCGCTTGAGGATGATACAACATAGGCAATATCCCTCCATCAGCCCACCGAATATTGTATGAAGGAGTGTGCAATCGCATGAAAGGAACCTCCGAGGTCATCGCCGCCGCAGATGCTGTCGGACCGCCGCCACTGTGGGAAGATCCCACCGCCCGAATCGAACCTACAGGAAGGAAAGGCAAGGCATCATATATGCTGGGCACCATCAACCAGCTCGTCACAAAGTCCATATAGTCATAAGGCGCAGCCGTATGAGTGTACAACAAGTAGGACTCACCGATAATCGCCGCGATCCTCGCATCCTCCGACAGTAGTCGCTCCCGCCTCATAGACGTAGGAGGCTGCGCAGGTGGCACCATCACCTCCTCCTCAGCAATCTGGTGAACCACCCTCTCCATGAGATACTAGGAATGGTCAAACTCATGTGCCAGCAAACGCCTCATCTGTGCGTTCACCCCGTTCATCCCGGCATCCTGAATGGCTGTCCCCCAGGGATAAAAGGTCACCTGAAAAACTCCAAGCAGGCATAAATCAATACAAGATCAGAAGTCACAAAAGCCAAGATTAAAAATCGAAAGAGTCTTACCCTACCACTGGTCAGGTCATTCAAGACCTGACGCACCTCCTCCAGAGAGAGAAATCCCTTCGACTGCCGATTGGCCTTACGCCATCGATACAATCGGCAGGAGTCCCCAACAGTGTCGTCCTTCAGAGCGATCAATAGGGTATTATACCCAATCACCTCATAAAACCGTGTCTGTCAAAGATAAGAATTCACAAACAAAAAGAGACGCATAAGGAAAATGCGAATGCATGAAAGGAAAATGCGAATACATGAAAAGAAATGCGCAAACTGAAGAATACCTCAAGAAGGTACATGGCTCCAATAAAGGTCTATCGGTATCACCGGCTAAATGCATCCAGATAAGAGTAAAGGGTCACTAAAGTCAGACTCCCCCAATCATAGAAAAGGATGTTCAAAAACATCCTCAAGTACGGCAAGAACCACAAATGGACGATGTCGCCGCTCGACGCCACCATGAAACCTCCCAACACCAGCAAAATAAATAATCGGGCCATCTGCCTCACTTGAAGCCCGTACTCCACATCAATCACCCTGCCCAACAGGACATCCTTCGGCAGGGACAACCGGATAGAATCCCCATAAACTATCCTCCCTACATCAGCAAGTGTCGCACGCACTGCCTCCGATCTCACCAGTAAAGAGCGATCCACCTCTATCTGCTCTCCTTAACAATCCATCCCCAACAGTTGCTGCACATCTATGGGAGTCACAATCATCTCCCCGAAGCCAAAATGGAAGGTGTGAGTAGTATCCCACCACCTCTACCCCAAAGCGCACAGGACCGCTGTCGAATGAGGCGTCTCATCCAGCGCAGATGCCAACCTCCCAAAACCAGTTGATGATATCACCCAACGCACCATAGGTGGGAGATGCTCCCAGACATCCCTGATCCCCGTCGTCCCGTGGGCGTGAATTTTTTTAAAAGAAATATCAGACTGGCAAAAAGGAAAAATCTCATCAGAAGTCAAGAAAAAAAGAAAAATCACCAAAAAGAGAGGAATGCTAAAGATCGGGTTACTTACACAACCGTCAGGATTCACTCTCGAAGAGCGATGCCGCGAAGGATCCAGCGGCAAAGTCCGCTCATCCGCAATAGGCTCAAATGCATCAAATGAGTTCTCACTCCCCAAAGCAAGAGGCGCCCTGGCCCTCCACTCCACATTCGCCCAGTCATCAACGGTCAACCACTCCCTGTGGACTGCAGTGCTCACAAAAGCGGCCATTTCTTGAAGATCGGAATGCTAGAACGATTTGCAGAGAAATCACATAAAAAGAGAAAGCAAAGAAGCTGTGAAAAAATGAAGGGATTCGCCCCCTTTATATAGGATGTCAAATGCCATGACGATCGGCACTGATCCCAACCATACCGATCGGCACTGACTCTTTACCTTCCCGAGGCAGTCCAAAAGTCTATGCCACTGCCGAATGACACCCCTCATACCATGCCGATCGGCACCCCCCCCCCCCCCTTAAATTTTGTACAAAAATTCCCCAAAAATACTAGAAAGCCTCGAAAAATCCTCGAAAATTTCTTAAAAATCCCAAGAAGGATTTAGAACATTTTCACCAGGAAAATTTCGCATTCCCTCAAGCGAAGCCCCTCTTTCCCAGCGGAATCCTAAAAAACCAAGTGAATCTCCTCCCTGCAAAGCCCCAGAGGATCTCTAAGGATCGCCTAATCACTTTCCCAGCGGAGTTTTTTTACAGCACCAAAATTGATTGTTCCCCCCTGCGAGGCCTCCTAAAGAAACAAATGCTTCCCTAGCTATCAGCTCCCCAGCTCAAATCAAAATCACAAGGCACTTTCTCCAGCAGAATCAAAATCCAATCTTTACCCACTCTTAGGTCAGAATTGACCTCGGTCTTGGATCGTCACCTGTGTTAGGTCAGAAATGGCCTTGGTCCTCGGTCGTCACCACTCTTAGGTCAGAATTGACCTCGATCCTCGGTCGTCACCACTCTTAGGTTAGAATTGACCTAGGTATTTGATCGTCACCTGAGTTAGGTCAGAAATGGCCTCGGTCCTCGGTCGTCACCACTCTTAGGTCATAATTGACCTCGATCTTGGATCGTCACCTGAGTTAGGCTAGAAGTGACCTCGGTCCTCACTCGTCACCACTCTTAGGTCGGAATTGACCTCGATCTTGTATCGTCACCTGAGTTAGGTTAGAAATGGCCTCGGTCCTCAGTTGTCACCACTCTTAGGTCAGAATTGACCTCGATCTTGGATCGTCACCTGAGTTAGGCAGAATTGACCTCGGTCCTCGGTCGTCACCACTCTTAGGTCAGAATTGACCTCGATCTTGGATTGTCACCTGAGTTAGGATAGAAATGGCCTCAGTCCTCGGTCGTCACCACTCTTAGGTCATAATTGACCTCGGTTATTAGGTATTTACCCTAAGCCAGCAGAATTGGCTTTGACCCGCAGAATCAGTCACCCTCATCACTTAAGCCTGCAAATTTGGCTTTAACCCATAAAATTGGTCATCCCCCAGCATCACTTCAGGTCCTCAGAATAGACCTAAACCTTTGATCGTCATTCAAACCATCTCCAGCACACCCCTCAGGTCCTCAGAATCGGCCTCAACCCTCTGAATCGGTCGTACTCCCTCAAAAGCATTATATGGTGCCTATTCGACGATTATCCTTTGTTCCAAACTCACCCATCGAGGGACTCTGTAGACACCCCATTCTGTTAACCCCTAACTCTCCTTAGGTCCCTAGTACCACCCTTTATCACTACAAACCCATGTCATATCCCAAGTACTGACCTAGAAGCCATCGGGCACTCCCAGAATTCATTTGACCAAAAAGTTAAACTTTTCAGCTCGACCAAGGCTGAATGAATCTTCAAAGGGCACTGAAATCCCTTTCCAATGGTCCACTCCGTGCGTGATTCTGACTTACTATGCGGACGAACAATCCGTTTGTGTCCGAAACTTAATCCAAAGGCCACCAGGCGCTCCCGGGCTCTGCTTGACCTAAGTTAACTCTTCAGCTAAATCGAGGCTGAATGAATCTTCGAAGGGTATTGAAACCCCTTTCCAATGGTCTGCTCTATGAATAATTTCGACTTACCATGTGGACGAATGATTCGTTTGACTCCAAGAGGTCACCGAATACTTCCAGGGCCCGGTTGACCAAAGTTAACTCCCCAAACCGGATCAAACTCTTTGGAATGTCAAATTACATCCCCTAACCTTTCCAACGGTCCGCTCTGTGTGGGATTCGGACTTACCATGCGAGCGAACGATCCGTTTGCGTCCAAACGATTCCCCGTCCAATGGACCGACAAACTCTTCTGAGCCATATTTGACCCAAAGTCAACTCCCGAACCTGGGAGTGGTCCAAGGAACTTTCATAGGTCTCTAAATTACCATTACAACGGTCTGCCCCGTGCATGATTCTGACCAACAGTTTGCCCTCGGTAGCCAATTTTCCGAAAAGGCCTGAAATATACTACCAAATGGAAGGTTCCAAACCCTGCCTATCGGCAGGTGCCGATAGGCAGGACTAGGTCTATGCCGATCGTCAATGACCTGGGCCTATAAAAGGAGGCCTTCACCTCATTTGCAAAGGGAGCCCAGATCTGATAAAAATCGCTCTCAGCGAATCCCAAAAACCACTCTCGAAGATAACGTGATTTCAACATCCAAATCCCTTTCTAACTTCCACTTTTCATCATCCTTTTCATCAAAATTGGTGAATTATCCACTCTCCATCATCATCCAAGTGCAAGGGCTGCTCTCCAACATTCAAGATCAAGCTCAAGATCTTCAAGAAGGTCCAACTTTCTCTTCAAATTCTCTTAAATTCGCAATAATTTGTTTTATTACCTAGCACTTTTATTATCTCATCTCACACATCCTAATATACTTTTTATTTAGTATTATTGCACATCTCTTATTTTCATATAAATAAAACCCAAAAAATAAGAAAAATAGGGTTTGCTCATAAATTCCAAATAGGGATTCTCATATTTTTCTCACACTTTCCTCACAACTAAAACACTTTTTCTACACATACATACACGCACAAATAAGATATCCCCCATTTGGATTTATGAAATAAAACCCCAACCCTCGTTTTGTATGCGAACTACGTGAACTTTGATGCCTTTATAGGCTACGTAGGCGTCTCGAGGTAAAACCCGAGACTCGAGTCCTATTCTCACTTTCTCTCTCATTTTCTATCTTCTATAAATCCAATTTTCTTATATTCTGTATACTTGTTCTTAGTGACGTATCACTCCATATGCGTTATTGATAATACGCAAATATCGCGTATTTCATCCTCCGAACCTACGCATTTTAGCCCCCTCGGGTGCCTTAATCTCTATATTTAAGCCCGTTAACCAGATAACCTCGGTTTATACTGTTAACATGCTATATGAGGTATAATTGGGCTTTTGTAGGTATTTAGGTACTAAGTATGAAGTTCGGACGCATTCCGGTGAAGTTCCGTACGCAACCGCACGTTCAAGGGCATTTTAGTCATTTTATAGATTGGGCACCTGGTCCAACATATTCATGGAATTTGTAGCCCTCCTCGCTAGCTTCGCGTGGCCGTGAACGGTGCGCGATTCCGATTCATAACGAAGAAGTTACGGCGATTTCAGCGGAGGAAAAACAAGGAAAGCAAAAGAGGAGAAGAGAAGGAGAAGAAAAGATGCAGAAGCTGCTGCTGCATTCTGCCCTGCTTGATCGATCGATCGACCCCTTTGGTCGATCGATCGACCATTCGAATTTGCCGAATTTTTGCCTAGGTCGATCGATCGACCAAAAGGGTCGATCGATCGATGCTCTGTTTTCTGCAGATATTTTGCCTTCTTTTCTTTCTTCTTTTCTTTTATTCCCACTTACTATATAAAGGTTTTTTGTTGTAATAAATATAGAGAGCAGTATATACACGATTTCAGGTTAGTTTTAGTTAGGGTTTGGGGATTTGTGAGCTTCTTCTTCCTCCTCTCTTGGTTTGACACCCTTTAGGGGTTGTAATTGGTACTTTCATCTTCCCTCTCCATTAATATAGATTGCTTTCCATTTATTCTTGCTTTCTAGATAATTTACAAGCTTTCTAATTTAGGTTTTCTTGCTTTATTTACATGCTTTGATTTACACGCTTTCTAGTATAGATTTACCGCGTTTATTTACCGCTTTCCATTTATCGCGTTTTTAACATGCTTTCTAGCTAATTTAAATTAGGTTGTGTTTGAATTGAACTCACTCGAGTTGACGCGTTGCTTTGCTTTGGTGATGGAGTTTACGGGTCTATTTCGGGTGCGTTGTCCTAGTTATTACGCCTAGGAGATTTGACGGGTCATATCATGTATGTCCCGTGCTTACGACCTTTCGCGCGTAATTTCTGGGATATTTGTTGACGCCAAAATCTTATTAGGCTTTTATGACGATTTAGGGCGTAACAACCCTTGATTTAATTAACTGTCGAAACGATATGCATTTGTAATAACTCGTCGACCCATGTGACCATTTTATACTAATTAACTCGGGTGAGGGATATTCGACGCAACCTATAGTTTTTACTCGCTTTCATAATCTAGTTTCAACACATTGCCTAGATTAACTTTTCCTTTTAGTTTGTAATCATCTTTTACACTTTTATTTTAGGAGTATTAAATCACTTAAATTCTAACATCTCGTCTCTGTGGATTTTCGATACCCGACTTACTGTTGTGCTTACCTCGCAAGTGTAGTAGTAACTTAGGTTTTTGTATTGAGTTGGCGAAACGAAAACAACGACTGTGCACTTTACACGCGCACACTTTTCGCACTCGATCAAAATGGCGCCGTTGCCGGGGACTAGTTTGTTTTAGACTTTATTTGATTTAATACTTCATAGTATTTTCTTTCTATTTGTATTATTTGCTAATATTTTGCAGGACTTCCACATTTGAGCACTTAGAAACGCTCGAATTTTTCCCGCGCGCACCTACTTTGTGGAATTCGCCACTTGAGCCATTTTTGGGGTAAGCATGTCTTATTACAATTCTTTCGGTAATCCTTGTTATAATTCTCAAAATTCTCGCAAACCTATGACTTTCGGTGAATACTTAGAATCCCAAAGTATAACAAATTCAAATATGACTTTGGGCGAGTATAACGAAAGTCAAAACTTAGGTTATTGGAATTTTGATGATGATGATAATGATTTTGGGCCTTTACCTCCTTATAATAGGAATTTTGAAACGAATTCGAATAGTTTTCAAAATTCCTATAATAATGAGTTTTCGTTTAAGTCCGATGGTAATTTTCAAAGTTCCCATTCTAATGCATCCGCACCTCGACCTATGACATTCGGTGAGGGCTTGCGTATGTATGAAAATGAGAAAATTGAAAACCGCTATCGGGAAGAAAATCGTTCGTGGGAACATGAGTTGGATTTATTATTTGAGTCCGACGATGATTTTGCTTTCGAGACTTTAGAGGTCGATGAATGTTTTGAACCAAATGAGGTACTTGTACCTACTTTGGAACAATCCATTCTAGACTTTGCCCATCTCGTAATAGATATTGAAAGCGAGGATGATAATGACGTAATATCTATTTGCAATGAAATGATTTCTTCTTTGTCCCCCAAAGAAGAACATTTCATTGAAAATGATATTATTTCCTTTGAAATTCCAACTTCATACGATGATGATTCATCTCATGAGTTTGAATTTCTTTCATCCCCATTTTCATTCTCTATTATCCTACCGGAACAAGTACCCGATGATTCGGTTTCGAACTTTAATGTTTTAAACCCTATCGCCGATGAGGAGTACTTGCTCGAGTCACCCTCCACGATCGCATCGTTGCCTTTGTGTGCGCCGCCTCCCATTCCAACTTCAAAATCCTTGGGAGGATATTCGTCTTTTCTCGGTCCCCATTTGTTTTTGTCACCCGTGCAATCCAAACCCCCCATCGTCCCTCCAAAACTTTTAATTGGCGATGGTTCATTTCTTCCGCCTTACACATGCCTTCTGTTATTAAAACGGAATCCATATTTTTCGGAGGGCATGCTTGTATGTGAGGGTACACCGGTTATCCTCCAAAGTCAAATCATTTTCACAGTGGACCCTCAGCTATTTAGACTTCTAGTGTACAGTTAGTGTGAAGTCTAAATAGTAGGTTGTATATAGTTAGCTTTTTATTTTTTCTTTTTATTTTTTTCGTTCCTTTTTAATTTAGTCTAATCTAATTAGTTAACTTTTTATTATTTGTTTTTGCTATGCTCGGTACTAACTTGTTTTGTAGATTATTTGGACTTGTTCTTATGGGGATCGCTCCAATTTTGGGTAATATCACTCTTTTCCTCTCTTTGACTTGGTTCTTAATTTACATTGAGGACAATGTCAAGTTTTAAGTTAGGGGGTGTGGGATATTCTATCCATTTCTTTATTTAGTCCATGTTTTTGCTCACATGTTAGTTACTTAGTATGCTTTTCTTAGAAAAATTAAAAATTTCAAAAAGATTTTCTTTATTTTTTCTCCTTTTTTGGGCATTTTGCCTTTGTTTCCGATGATAAATTTCAATAATTGCCCGATCCAATAGACAACCCAATGATGCATGTTCTCGATTTTAGAAGTTATTAGACTTTAGTCTCAATTATTGATATTATGAATAACTTCATGAATTAAACTTTAATCCCATGAGCACATGCACTTTTATGATTATATTGATTTGGTTTAAGATTTTTATAACTCGGTAATCTTTTGTTGCATTGTATATACTTACATCGAGTAAGCTTTGTACCTTTCGTCGTTTGTGAGTGTATACACTATTCTTTTCTCATTGAAAACGTTGAATTCGTCGGTGATCTCACTATTCTTTCATTTGACCGTTCATTAATTGAGTTCATACTTGAAATGTGTTACTTGAGCATGATTTTCATATATTATTTTGATTCGAGAATTGCGTAAACTTTGTGAAATGATCATAGGCATTCTTTATTATATCACCCATATTAGCCTTGACCTCACCCTTATATGTTTACCCTCGTTAACCCCGTTGAGCCTAAATATAGCCTTTCGTTTCATAACCCCCTTCCCATAACCAACTCTAAATTGGAGTTATATACCATACATACACTTTCCATACCTTTGTTTGGAATGTTACTTGGGATTGAATGTTGTTGTTATGATGTCGGTTGCAATTTAGGCATATGAGAGTTTGATAAGTAAAGAAAAGTGATGTGAAAAAAGTGAAGAAAAAGAGAAAGCAAAAAGCAAAAGAAAACAAAAAAAAAGAAAAAGTGAGAAAAAGGAAGAAAAGAAAAAGAAAGAGAAAGTTTGTTTATGTTGTGTATAGTGTTCAATAAGCTTTGATTACTCTCCCCGATGATATATCTAATGTCGTTTTGGAACTCGTTTTCCAATTTTGATATTGCCCGCATTATCCCATTATCCCGAGTTTTCATTCCGAACACTTTGAATTCGTACATATATTCCTTCGTTTCGTACCTTAGCCATACCTACATTATAACCTTATTCAAGTCCTATGTGATCTTAAGTTGATGTAATTCAAAAGTTTAAATAGTTTTGATAATCTGTGAAAATGCATTTCGCCTCTTTTAGTGTGCGGTATCTTTCATTGAGATTACAGTTTTTCAGTTTTTATATAGCGTTCTTCATCTGTGACATGTGTGCGGCCTAGTTTCCATTTACATTTACTCTTTATGCCCGCATGTCCCGTGTGTTACCTCCCTG
This sequence comes from Sambucus nigra, assembly GCA_949130495.1. Classification (NCBI taxonomy): domain Eukaryota; kingdom Viridiplantae; phylum Streptophyta; class Magnoliopsida; order Dipsacales; family Adoxaceae; genus Sambucus; species Sambucus nigra. The sequence continues at coordinate 640,764,821 of OX422209.1, read as the reverse complement.
TTTCGAGTGAAGTCACTTGATGAGCGTAATGCCCGTGAGGATTGAATATATGCTTGCTTTATTTAGTATCCGGTTTATATAAGTTTTTCGCCAAATCACACTTTGCATGTGCTCGCTCCCCTCCCACATTTTAAGGTTTCAATTCTATGAGGTGCATTCTATAATGTTAACGATTCAGACTTTTGTGTGAATTCATTCACTTTGCTAATAATGCATATGAAATCCTTTTCGCCATTGTTGGGCTTGCCGCATGTTGGGTTGGGCATATTTTGAGGAAACCATGTGATGTTTGTGGGTACCATCTCTGAAAACCCTCACGAGACGACACTCGTCCACTAGGGTAACCTAGGGGTTTAACGGCTTATTGCATACGCTAAATGCAATCGAATCGCCCGCGAAAGTGGCCTTTTGCTTTTATACCATACTTTTGTACTATCTCCTGCTTTTGGTTTACTTGTTCTTCTTGTTGCATCCTATTTCATTGCTAGGGACTAGCAACGTGTAAGTTAGGGGGTGTGATAATATGCAAATATCGCGTATTTCATCCTCCGAACCTACGCATTTTAGCCCCCTCGGGTGCCTTAATCTCTATATTTAAGCCCGTTAACCAGATAACCTCGGTTTATACTGTTAACATGCTATATGAGGTATAATTGGGCTTTTGTAGGTATTTAGGTACTAAGTATGAAGTTCGGACGCATTTCGGTGAAGTTCCGTACGCAACCGCACGTTCAAGGGCATTTTAGTCATTTTATAGATTGGGCACCTGGTCCAACATATTCATGGAAGTTGTATCCCTCCTCGCTAGCTTCGCGTGGCCGTGAACGGTGCGCGATTCCGATTCATAACGAAGAAGTTACGGCGATTTCAGCGGAGGAAAAACAAGGAAAGCAAAAGAGGAGAAGAGAAGGAGAAGAAAAGATGCAGAAGCTGCTGCTGCATTCTGCCCTGCTTGATCGATCGATCGACCCCTTTGGTCGATCGATCGACCATTCGAATTTGCCGAATTTTTGCCTAGGTCGATCGATCGACCAAAAGGGTCGATCGATCGACCAAAAGGGTCGATCGATCGATGCTTTGTTTTCTGCAGATATTTTGCCTTCTTTTCCTTCTTCTTTTCTTTTATTCCCACTTACTATATAAAGGTTTTTTGTTGTAATAAATATAGAGAGCAGTATATACACGATTTTAGGTTAGTTTTAGTTAGGGTTTGGGGATTTGTGAGCTTCTTCTTCCTCCTCTCTTGGTTTGACACCCTTTAGGGGTTGTAATTGGTACTTTCATCTTCCCTCTCCATTAATATAGATTGCTTTCCATTTATTCTTGCTTTCTAGATAATTTACAAGCTTTCTAATTTAGGTTTTCTTGCTTTATTTACATGCTTTGATTTACACGCTTTCTAGTATAGATTTACCGCGTTTATTTACCGCTTTCCATTTATCGCGTTTTTAACATGCTTTCTAGCTAATTTAAATTAGGTTGTGTTTGAATTGAACTCACTCGAGTTGACGCGTTGCTTTGCTTTGGTGATGGAGTTTACGGGTCTATTTCGGGTGCGTTGTCCTAGTTATTACGCCTAGGAGATTTGACGGGTCATATCATGTATGTCCCGTGCTTACGACCTTTCGCGCGTAATTTCCGGGATATTTGTTGACGCCAAAATCTTATTAGGCTTTTATGACGATTTAGGGCGTAACAACCCTTGATTTAATTAACTGTCGAAACGATATGCATTTGTAATAACTCGTCGACCCATGTGACCATTTTATACTAATTAACTCGGGTGAGGGATATTCGACGCAACCTATAGTTTTTACTCGCTTTCATAATCTAGTTTCAACACATTGCCTAGATTAACTTTTCCTTTTAGTTTGTAATCATCTTTTACACTTTTATTTTAGGAGTATTAAATCACTTAAATTCTAACATCTCGTCTCTGTGGATTTTCGATACCCGACTTACTGCTGTGCTTACCTCGCAAGTGTAGTAGTAACTTAGGTTTTTGTATTGAGTTGGCGAAACGAAAACAACGACTGTGCACTTTACACGCGCACACTTTTCGCACTCGATCAGTTATCGTTCCATTATCACGATCAACGTAAGAGTAATCGCGTAAATCTTATTTCTAATATTATTTTTATACCTTCCTACGGATGACTCTCTTTATCTCTCCCATGATACAAGTCGAGGATTCCTATCTCCACTAAATATATACACATGCACACATATCACGGGAAAAATAAAAAAGGAAAATAGCAAACATCCGTGAGAGACCGAAAGGGCGGAATGGGTGCCTAACACCTTCCCATTTCGTAACTTAGCCTCCGAACCATTCTCGAATCATTTTGGTTTCGTATGCACCAGTATGTCTTTGGATGCCGTCATTTGGGATGGCTTCCCCGTTTTCTTTTTTCTGTTTTGAGTAAAATAGACTGGCGACTCTAAATCTCTCTACATTTTTACACCTCATCTCAAACGACGCCGATCGAAGCGCTCCCGATAGGGATGCGCGGGATGCGAGTATCCTCCTTCACGCGCCCACCCGTCGCGAGGATCGGGGATGGCCATAATTTTTACCCCTAAAAAACAGGTCAAATATCTAATTTCAATGAAATCTATGTATCAGTAATAGATCAATTTGAAAAAAATAATAAACTTTTCAATTAAAAACCCTAGAAAAATAAGACAATAGCTAAATAAAAAATGGTGAAAAAGAGGAGTAGAGGGGGATTGTACAATAAGAAAAAAGAAATAGGGAGAAGTGGCCGACCGTTGTAAACGGATGGAGTTGGGTTGAAACCAACTTTATAAACAAAGGAGAGAGAAAGGGAACGTTTTGCTTGAGTTAGGTACGTTTTATTTTAGGTTTATATAGGGACCCATTTTTAGTAAGTGACCTGGCCCATTAAGGTTATAAGCCAACTCTTATAATGAGGTATGTTGCTCAGTATGTTTAGTTGGGTATGTTGGAGAGCCTATCTATGTGTGTGTGTGTGTGTGTGTGTGTGTGTGTGTGTGCGTGTGTGTGTGCGTGTGCGTGTGCGCGCGCGCGCGTGTGTGCGCGTGTAATTAACCTTTCAGTCAACACATGTTAAAAAACTTAGGTCAAAATATATTTTTCTACCTATTTTTAAAAAAATCACAAAATTTTGTTGGTCGAGACCCTTATAAATAAGGTATTTTCAGTAATTTTTTGTTGGATTTGTAAAAAAAATAGTTAGAAATTGTATTTTGACCTAATTTTTGAACATGTATTTATTCAAAGGTTAAATTCATGGGTAAAATAAGAAAAATAAAAAAAAAAGTTTTTTAGGGCCTAGAACTAGGTGTGATGTATGGATGATATAAGAAATATGATGTATAAGAGTGTTGCTCTCTCTCTCTCATATATATATATATATATATATATATATATATATATAAACAAAAAGTATAAACTTTATGAAAAACAAACCAAAACTATATCAAAATGCACTCACATGTTTTCAAATCACAACATCCATATATAATCTCATCCATACTAAATTGTCTTAAGATTTCCCTCTCAATGTAGATCAGAAGAGAATTTATAAGATATTCATTCTCCATTTTATGCCAAAGGTCATATTTGATGTAATTCACAGCCAAAAATGAATGTTTTATAGTTGCAGTAGAAACTGGAAGAGTTAGAACACGCTTGATCAATCTATCGATTAGTGGGTATATTGTTGATTTTCTTATTTTCACCAACACTTACATAGATTTGAAATAGTTGACTATTCTTACAATTATGGATGTTAGATGACATCAAACTTATAATGGTGTAATTGTACACTAAATTGTCTCTCTCATGCTCTGTGAAGCCTTTTGGGTGAAATACATCAACAAGCTTGCATATATCATTAATACTAAAAGATGTATTCCTATTTTAAGGATCTAATGTAGAACTAAGAACCAATAGCTCCATCGCATGGTCACTATATCTGATATTTAGCTCTTCCAACTGAGAGCCTACAGTAGCAATAAAATATTTATACGATAGTGCTCAATAATGGTAAACTAATTTTGTTGGTGTCGTGCTTGGCCTCATTTTTTAATATACAAACAATTCATATTTGTGACATCAATTGTATGAATTTGAAACAAAGATTTCACCTTCATAATAAAAGTGTTAAATCCATCATCCCATAACTTCTGGATAAGTTTTTTGGTGGTCTTTCCAAATGTTTAGCATTCAAAATGTCTTGAGATTTTCGTTGCAAAGCTTGAGAAATCATATTAGTGATTTCCAAAATTTCTTTCATAAGATGCAAGATAAACACAAACTCAAAAGAAATCATATAATTATAAGTTGTATTTGCATTTCCACTTTGCTCCCAATTTTCATTTTTGATGAGATTTAATAAAACTTGACAAGTCGCACTAAAAAGATTTATCAAGCTAGATACAGATCTCAGGTGAGAACTCCATCGTGTATCTTCAGCCTTTTGCAAAGTACCAATTTGATTCATTCCTGTACCAGTCTCAAGTTATTCAATAGAAACTAAATAAGCAATATCCGATGCATGAGCACTTTTCAGCTCATCATTACGTTAAAAAGAAGAGATCACAATATTTATGAGGAAACTTAATTTGAAAAAAAATGATGAACGGGGATAACTCCTTATGTTAGGAAAATTTCTTAAGTTAGTTTGTTTGTAATTGATCTCTAGTTTCCTTTAAAAAAAATACGGAAATAACTCATCTAGATGTTGTAACTAGGGCTAACTGTAAGGGATGGGCAAAACAATGGATATAATAAGCATACTAACATTAATTAGAAACTAAAGTTTGTAATCCATTCCATTTGCCACTCATATTACTTTCCATGTCATATCCTTGACCTCGAATGTTCTGAATGTCAAGATCGTGATGAAAAAGAGTGGGAAAATATCATCCTTTAGAGTTAATGCCCTCATGTCTAGAACATGTTCAATACTGGAAAAAAAAATCTCTCGAATGAAACTATTTTTATCAACAAATCCCAAAACCATAACTATTAGCACCACTAGTTTCCACTCGAATCACCTTTCTAATTTTCATGCCATAAAGAAGTAAAATCTCTTTTTGGACTTGGGGTGATATATATTAGACATTCTGATGAGCCTTACCCAACACAACATTAGCAATATCCTTATTATAATCTCCCAAAATATTTAGCATTTCAAGAAAATTACCACGATTAATATATTCATTTCTTTCATCACCTTATCATTCGAAGCTTTAATACACAACCAATTGCTTGCAATTTGTTCAAAAAAATTTCTTTAAAAAACATTCCCAATATGTTGTGATTGATTCATTGGGTCCTTACATAATTTTTCAGCAATCTTATGTGATGAATTCGGATCTTTTCCCACATGATTTAAAAATGCACAGCTCTTACCATTCCTTACTTTCTTCCACGTTTTAAATCTGTCCTTAGAAAAGGCATTTTCTTAATGTTACCCACCTTCATCGTTAAAAACATAACAAGGTTGACAGAATGCGACATCTTTTGAATGAGAATACTCCAATCAAGATGGAAATATAGTAAACCAAGATGCTTGAAATCGATGTGATACATTGATATGGATCGTAATTAATGTAAGCTAGTTGAACCTCACCTTGTACATTTGAGTGATATCTCCATATTTTAGGACGTTTTTAGGATCACGTTCCAAATTAATAATATCAAACTTCATAGCTTCAATTCTTTGTGATTTTGTTGTACGTTGTTCAACAACTTCGGTTACCGAAGTTTGAACATTAGGCTTGGAAGAAAGCGGCGTGTTGGCCTCCTCATTTTTGACATGCTTCCTCTTAAAAAATGAATCGATCGTACATGACTTTCCCATATGATTCTTAAACACAAATTAAAAACAAATTAAATACCAACTGAAAAAGATTCAATGAAATTTTTTATATTTTTTAATTGATTGATTTTGACAATATAATTAAACATATTACTATAAATAGTTAAACAATAATCAATCAATATAATTGGATAATTAAGTAAACTATAAATAAAATTGGCAACTACAACTAATTAGCAATCAATATTTGTATTAAATTATAATATACAAGTAAGTATGATATTAAGCTCGTAATTAGGTAGTCAGAATTAAATTTATAGTTCATTCATTTGATTCAATTAAAAACATTAATTTTAAGAATACAATTTTTATTTTTATAACTTCACATACAATTATTAAAAAAATTGTAGAGTGTATTAATTAAATAAAGTCACCTGTGTGTGAGGGAGGAAGAAAAAACTTACAAATTGTAGGTTAATGGTTTTCTTGACAGTAGCTAGTTGTTGTTCTTTTTATGCAATTGACGTTTCTTTTTAGATAAAGAAGAAGAAGAAAATAAAAATTTTAAATAAATAAGATATAAGAGAAACCGTTGAGGAAAAAAAGGTTAAGTGGTGTAAAACTTTATGTCACATGTTATAGGTCGGAGAGACTCATTTACAAAGTGGAGCCGTGTTATAATCATAGAATGAAAGATTAGATAAATAATGGCTCCATATTTTTAGGCTTGGGAGGACCAGTTGTCCAACTAAGGCAGTAGCTAAAATATGCATCTGAACCTGAAGTTTTATACACCTGAATAGACCTACACGAAAAGTAACAAAAAAGTCCACAGCTTTGGGAGGGGCCATAGCCCCCTTAGGCCCCATGTGGCTTCTTCACTGCTATAGTGTCGTCTGAAGGATATCGGGGCGTTAGGCGCGATTATTCAAAATGAACCTTTTGGTATTCATTTTTGTATTTTTTTATAGACATTTGAGTATTTATAATACTAAAACAACACAATATGTTATATAATTTTCACACAATTATACAAAAGAAATACAATATTATAGAACAATAAAACCTGATAAGAATATATATTTGAGTTGAAGATGAACTTCTCTTCAATTACAGTTTAATTCCAAATATAACCGGTCAATATACAATTGAGTAAATAAGTTATTTAGTAAGTATATGAATATACAACTTTTAATTATAAGTAATTAAAAAAATAGAAAATTAAATTAATGAAAAATAATATATAATATATTAATTATAAATATACTTTATGGAGACCTCTTGAAGATTGAATAAAAAATGATAGAATATAGAATACAATAGAGGTTGAATGATTGCCTAGAGAGAGAGAGAAAGAAAAAAATGGTGAGAGGGAGAGAGAGAAAGAATGTAATGTGGGTGGATGGGGTAGTGGTGTAAGATTAATAATATATATAATATAATTGGGTAAATGGGATGAGAAATCAAGTAAAAAAACTTAATGTTATATATTCTTTATATTTCAAAGAGTTAGAATAGGTCCAACCTATTTATGAGCGGTGGTTTTAGGAACTCCAAAATATATTAATTGATTGTTGTTGTATCTTAATTTTTTTATCAACTCAATAAACATATGCACCGGCATGGGAAAAAGTGAATGTATATATATATATATATATATTTGTGGGGTCCCTAAAATTTTGTGGCTCTAGGCTTGTGCCTACGCTGCCTTATGCTAGAGCCTGCATTGCCTATAACGGTTGCACCTTTTTACAAGAGCTTTAACGTTAATATTTGACTAGTTTGTAACATTTATATCTAGCTATCTACTTTTCCTCTTTTTATGTACATATTTCCGTTTATTCTAGCATGTATGCGTGTTTTATTTTATGTAATATAAAATGTAATTAATTTTTTTTCACTCATAGAAGTGATGGACAATTAAAAAATGTATATACAATTAATTATCTCCTTTATATTTTTTTTATTCTATATATTCTTGGCAAACAATCAAATTCTCAAAAAAAACATACAATTAAACCATTAAAGATAAGTAAACCAAAAAAAAGAGTATAACAGCACATGAACCATTGTCTGATTGAAGGAAGAAGAATACAAAAATACTATAGTTGTTTTGTGTTAAGAAAGGATACGTATTTCTATTATTTTGATAAAAAAAAAATTTGGATCAACTATGATACTATGATAAATTCGGATGTATATATATACCAGATACGTTGATGTTTCAAACTCTGCTAGAGTCCTATGTCACAAAAGTAAGGGCACTATTAGACTCATGTTTATATTAAGATTCAGTATTTAGACTTCAAATGTATCTCTATCTCTTAACTATTAAGAGAAAAATTATATTTAAAGTAATTAATATTTTGAAAAAATAAAGAACTTTTAAATGTCTCAAATCTAACCGACTTTAAATTTAGACTTGAAATGTTCAAACAAACATCACCATAGATTCTTGTGAGGTTAAAACACCTTTAGTGATCCATTTATAGGTTTATTTCATTGTGTGTTGCCGGCGGAGGAGGATGATTAATAACTTATCTAAGAGCATTCACAATGGAGATGATAGAGTCCAAGAAAAATTGTAAGTTTATAAATCTTTAGGGCTGCACTGGTGGGTTGAAAATGACAAATTCTGTAGATGGATTTGCAAGGGTTCTCCAAATTTGCGGAACGATTACAGAATTTGTAAAGGTTCCTACGAATTTTATTTGGTCGTAGGAATTCTTACGGATAAATGAAGTTCGTAACAAATATAAATAATATTTTTTTGTCAGATATCTAGGTTCCTACTAACAACATTAGTTCGTATCATTTCCTACGAACAAATGTTGTTCGTAAGAAGAATGCCTTGTATTTCCTACGAACATGTGATGTTCGTTGAAACATTATATACAAATTTTATTGTATCACCACTGTGGTAGAGTCCCATGTACCAAAGATAAATCTGTTTTTCCATTTGTAAAACTATCTTTCTCTTCTTTATGCCACTACAGATGCTCTAAGATGGGCAGAAATACCTTTGACGCACGTCTAAGGGTTAAGTCTCGTGAGTATTTTCATGACCTTAGGCACTTTGGCTAAGGTCTGAGGTCATCCCAGGTACTTGGTGAACCATGGTATCATCAGATTGTATGTGGAAAATGAAAAATGAGCTCCCACATTGGATGCATTTCCCTACCGCCACTATAAGTAAACTTGTGAGACAATCGCCAAATGAATTGCTGCAAAATATTTTTTCTCCGTTTTCATTTTTCTTTTTGATGCGGGAATTATGTTACAGTACTTCCAAGTGCCGATACACTGAAGATACCCACTGAAAAAAGAAAAAAAAAACTTCACCATTGTCCATTAGCATTATATCAAATGCAGACCCTAGGTGCCAATATATTTTCGCACCGTTGGTGGTTTAAAAATCGGCTTAATTTATTTAATTTTGTTCATTTTTTATTCGCCACTACTTGAGGACCTATTGAGACTCGAGCATCAAATTAATGAAATTGAAGCATTAACAATATTGATTTAACTCTTATACATATTGATACAACTTAAAAGGCACATTTGGGGAGATTCATACAACCAAAAATACGAGGCTTCTGCTCTGGGCGACATGATGATGATGAAGACGACGACCATAGCTCGACTCTTCTCCCAGTTTTCCTTACGGTTTTTATGACCAACTTGCGATCTATATAACCCAAAACTGTGATCTTATGCAATATAGCATCTATTTCCACGCAGGTTACCCCTGTTTCCATATTATTAACCACAAAAAATCACTATAATCATTATTAAACTCTCTCATTTATATCTTGTAATATGTAGAATGTTCAAGGTCAAAATATAATCTTATTATAATAAATAACTACAGAAATGAAATATTATAGAATTTCTAGTGTTAATTTCATCATTTTAAAAAGATAAAAGTGGAGAAAGTTAGAATTAAAATGAAAAATTAGAGTGTGTAAAACTCGAGAGGAAAATTTTGGAGAAAGAGAGCAAATTTACAAAATAGATATGAGGCGTGCTCATGCACTCTTTGCAAAATCAAAAGCATTTTATAGTTAGTTATGTCATATGCATAGGCGGAGCCAGGGGGTGGCTTGGGGGGGTCCTAGCCCACCCCCCAAAAAAATAAAAATATAGTAGTGTTAATTTATAACAAGAAAAAAAAACAGTGTTAAAATATAAATTCAGCGCACCACTAATAGGACTTTTGGTGATTTTTCTTAAAATAATTTAAATAATCTAAAAAAAAATGGCTCGGGGGTTCCCGAACCCCCGGATATCACCCTCAAGGCAACCCATCCTGATACAAATTCCCGACTCCGCCACTGGTCATATATGTAGCAACTAGGGCTGCAACTGAATTGAGTTGTTCATGAACAACTCCACTCATTTAAACATATTTGTTAAGGAAATGAATAGAGCTTGATCACCATTTTGAGCACGTTTAAAAAAATTTGAGATCGTTGTGCTCTACTCGAGCTTGTCTTAAGGCACAAACGAGCCAGGCTAGAGATTTAAAGGTATTACTATTTTTATGTGTCATTGGGGTTCGAAGTACAAAAACGATTAAACTTGAGGGTAAAGTGAAAAAAATAGTAATACCTTTAATCTTGCACAAGACTTTTCTAACATTCTTCTCACAACTCTTGCAATGCAGACGTACCTTCAACTCAACAACCTATCATATATTCATCATTAAAACTTCTAAGTGAAATGAAAACCGTGAAAAGATTTATTAAGTTGAGAAACATAAACCTCCATTGCATGAGATGATCAGAACCGTAGTGCAGGTATCATTTCGGCAAATTGGGTTAGATGGAGTGTGTGTATAAAATAAATACCTTGAGAAGCAGCTATAGAAATAGAGATGTAGCAGGTGATAATGAAGAGTGAAATGATATTTGGGTTGGTTTCATTATCATCATGGGTGATCATGCAGTGTGCATGCGTATGAGTTGTGAGCAGGAGCAGTGATGGACACCCTAAGGCGTAAAGTTTACATTTTTCACAAGTTGTAATCAAGCATATATTTTAGCTTGTAGGTCCATCTGCCATTCATTTCTCTGGTGCGTGGAAAGGTGGCCCTGTTGGACAATTCATAATTAAGCCTGAAACTGAAAAACGGTGGGTCTTGGCCCCGTTTAGTTCGAATGGACAATGGTTTAAGACGAGGCATCTCCCTTCTCCCATCCCATGTTCCTCATAGCCATAAGATGATGGAATTTTCCTTTTTGCTTCAACAGGCAATGCATATTGGGTGAAAACCTGACACTTCAACAAGTTCCCCCAGACTTCCATAGATAATATTTTTTTTACAATAGAAAAGAATAGAAAAAGTATATTCACGCGGCAGAGAACCCATCTTGACGGGAGCAACGCAAGGAGGAGGATGACATGACATTCATCCTCACCCACACAAACAATGAAGAATGAATTGTTTTAGGACAATTTACAATTAAAATATATTTTAAATATTTAAAGGAATTTTGACAAATTTTAAGCACTTAATAAGTAGATCTAATTGCAAATTGTTCTTTAAGTATTTAAAATTTGTTTGTGAGAGACTTAAGAGTACTTTCCTCATTGTTTTATGCTTTTTTAGGGTCATCATCTTGAGATTTATAAAAATCAGTTAAAATGTGCACATCAATTTCTCATAAAAGTTTTTCTATAATCTGTCACTTATGTTGAGGCAAGTTAGAATATGTGATGTGAATTGATATGATGAGAATAAAGAGGTGCAACGGGTGTAACGATACTTTTTATTCTGTATATCTTTTATATGTTTTTACGGTTTAGGTTTTTTATTAGAAATTTTGGACTTTTTAATCGGGTCAAACAAATTTTAAACGATTAGGTTCATATAAATATATTTTTCACTCATTTCATTCATTTTGTTATTATTGACCTAATCAGCGATTGACAGCTTTTCCAATAAGCTAGGATCTTCTCCTTCTCCTTTCCACTTCTGTCAAACAGCTTCGTTCTCTCTGATAACTTTAGATTTTTTTTTTCTTTTCACTTCTATTCAACCAGTTTTGTTCTCTCCAAGAAAGAAGGTATCAATTCGTTCAAAGAAATTAATTCTTTCCACTTCTGTTTAACCTAGATTTACCTTTGCATTAATTCGATCATTTGTAAGTTTATACCTACTATCAAGAAATATTTTGCATGTCGATCAATTAAAATAGGTGGATGTATTTGTTATCGATTAATCAAATCATTTTAATTGTGTAATTCATATGCTGAATTAACTCGAATATTGAATGAATGATTTGACTGTGTATTTTTATAATTTTATTTTAATTTTATATGAATATATTTTGACTTTGTGTTCTGATTTTGTAAGAGGATGTATATGTATATGTTTTGATTGTGTATTTATGTGTGTGTCTTCATGTGTGTTGATGTGTGTGTATACTTTATGTATATACAAGTTGTTTTTGTAAATACCTCACAGAAAAATTGCAGTAAAGTACACGCAAATTGATATAGATTACACGTGAATTTCTAATGATTAATTTTGATTTTCTGTTATGACATTAATTTGGCAGAACGTTAATGTGCATTTACTCTGTTACTTTTAACTAATTACTTAATAAACTTTTCATGTGTTAGTTGGGCAGTCTTTGTGGGTCCGCGCCAGAGGTATTGATGAATCTTGAAGTTTTACAACAGTAAAGTCATTTGTATATAGCTCACAAGAAAATTATAATAAAGTACACGCAATTTGATATAAAGTACACATGATTTTCTAAAGATTAATTTTCGTTTATTTTTTTACATTAGTTTGACATAATGTTAATGTGCACTTACTTTCTTATTGTTGACTCATGCTTAATAGAGTAGTTATGTCTTAGTTAGTCATGTGTTTGTGGGTCCGTGCCAGCGGCATTAGTTAATCTTGAGCTTTAACAAAAGTATTTTTTATGTTTTAATTTAATGCAGGTTATCATGGAAAGTTGTAGGATTGCCCGGTATTGTTATTTGAATAATGTGACTTGTATTGAAATATTTGAAGACAACTCATTTGATTTCATATGCAATGAGTTATGTAGCAGGTTTTTGAATTTGAAAGTTGGATCTTTTTCATTGAAGTACGACTTTGGTGATGAAAGTCGATTCATGTTGGTTTACGATAAAAAAAAGTTCGTTGTATGTTGCGGTTTCAAGTGATTCTCAAAATTAATTTTATTTAGATATATGTATGTGATTCAACTGCTTTGGCCACTAGTACAATTCACGAACGTGTTGAATGCACGTTGTTGATACCAAATTCGACATGCTGACGTGGATTAATCAAAAGAAGACATGTGTCAGTTTACGTGGCACCTACAGATATTTCTGCAATCACTTTGGCAACGAGGAACTCTGCTTCCCCGATCAACTCAAATGCTCCGAGTAACAGGTGTCCTCCGAGGAACTCCACTACTCTGAGGAACTTCAATACACCGAGCAACTTATGAGTGTCGGGCAACTTAGGCGGTCCGAGCTGCACCTCGAACAGAGCATTAATTGCAAGATAACCAACAGATCGACTATTCATTGAATGCTTATCATTATCATACAGATGTATACGCTTAAGGGGCATTAATGACTTACCCTTTCACATGTACAACCTAAGGGCTATAAATACATTGTATCATCCTCATTGTAGGGGGACCGGAATTTCTTGACTATTCCTGTAATCGAGAATTCCCAAAACAAGTCAACAATAACAGAAACAGTGCACGTAGGCCATTCTTATAAGGCTGAACCACTTTAAAATTTCTTTGTCTCATTTAACTTTATCTGTGATTAAATAGTTAGATACGATCTAGTTTTTTACATCAACAGATTGGCGTCGTCTGTGGGAAACGACTGTTAATATCGTTTTTCACTAAAAAATTCATCACCAATGGCTGATAATCCTGAATCCAGCAATCGAAACGCTGGAAACCCTCCAAATTCATCTGTTCCTTCAAACATTCCAGATCTGGATGGAATAATGACAAATCTGGCCCAGGGCCAGACCGCCATGCAAGAAACTATGCGACAACTCATTCAAACTCTTCATAGCGGTGCACCAGCCTATTCAGGACAACGCAGTGATCAAAGAAACACTCGTTTGTTCCCTTCGCGTACAGGGCATACAGCTTCATATCGCAATGAGGAATCTGATGATTTCTCTTATCAACCTGGGCGAACTTCATCAGTACGGGCCACAGATACCGAACAACGTATCACTCTCTCTCCAGAGAGGACCAGTGCGCTGGAAAGATTAAGCAGGGTGTCTCCTTTCAGTCGATTAGGCCCTAGGAGGAATAAAAGTCCTCCCAATGCTACATCGAGGAGTTTTCGACGACCATCAGATTTAAGAGAAGGATCTGCCCAATCGCGACCAGCTGCTCGTCAAGATAGATCCCAGGAAGCCACATCAACTCGATCAATTACTCGAACCAACAGGCCCGGGGAAGGAAATGACGCGTGGAAAGGTTCTATTCAGAGGTTGGAGGATAGATTAGCTGAAATGGCTAAGGACAAGAACCCCCTACAACGAACTTTTGTTCAAGGTATGCCTTTTGTCCAAACTATTGTGGATTTTCCCACACCATCAAAGTTCAAAGCACCTCTTGTGACCCCCAAATACGATGGAAAGACCGATCCTGTTCTTCATATAGAACAATATCAAGTTGCCGCCGACATCTATGTTGTCCCAGACGAGATGAGATGCAGAGCATTCTCCGGAACCCTTACCGGATCTGCTCAAATATGGTACAATAATCTTCCTCGGGGTAAGATCTCAACTTTCTTTCAACTGGCCGAGTTATTCATTGGAAATTTTTATTTTGGGGCAAAGCCAGTCAAACAAGTAGCACATTTGTTAAGTGTTAGACAAAAAGCTGGAGAGAGTACTAGAGATTATATAACTCGTTTTAATAACGAGAAGCTCGAAGTTATAGACTACGAAGAAAAGACAGCGATCACCACCTTGATGAGTGGGTTGTTGCCCAACAAGTTGTATTACACTTTGGTTAAAGATCCACCCACAACCATGTCAGAATTGATGGCAAAAGCGGCCAAAATCATGAATGCCGAGGAGGCTATGGCTGCGAAGAAGAATATGGATAAAGAAACCAAGGTGGAAGTGACAAAGCTAAGAAGAAAGAGCATGAGAGCAATGGTGGTGACAAACAATCCAAAAATAAGTCGCCATGGGAAGTGTTGAAAAAATTTGATAATTATACTCCTTTGAAGATGGGTATCAACCACGTCCTGGAAGAAATTAAGAATAATGAGGAGTTAAACTGGCCAAAGAAGATGAAGGCAGACCCTGACAGGAGGGATAGGGAAAAATATTACGAGTTTCACAAAGATCATGGCCATATGACTAAAAATTGCATAGCTCTTCAGAATGAGATCGAAACACTCATTAGACGAGGAAAACTGACAAAGTATGTTGATCGTTGAAATGAAAGAAGAAACGACGACCGAACAAGAGAGAGGTCTAGATCTCCTCTCCGAGAAGAGGAGAACAGGAAAAGAGACCATAAAGATGACCCAGAAGATGATCCCGATCTTCCCAAAAGACCAAGGCAGCCAGAACGCGAGGTATTTTCAATACGTTTTGGGTCATTTGATTGTAATGTCATTATAGGTGGAGATGCAGGAGGAGGAGATCTTACTGCAGAAAGAAAGGCTTACCTCTGTGAGGCTCAAGCTTGCTCATATATTCAACGAATAAATTTAGCCGAGGAAGATCGCCCGAGAAAGGTAAAAAAAGAGAAGTTGGTTATTATTTTTTCGAAGAACGACCTCGCAGGTGTCTTATATCCTCATGATAACCCGCTGGTGATCAAAATGAGGATGAAAGAAGTGATGATTTCAAGAGTTCTGGTAGATAATGGTAGCTCGGCAGACATCATGTTCTACTCGTGCTTCGACAGTTTAAACTCAAAGTTATCTCAACTGGAGCCTTATCACAGACCTCTCCTCGGTTTTGCTGGCGAGAAAGTTTTTCCACTTGGGACGATCAAGTTAGACATATTCATTGGCACATGGCCTGCTTATCGAACAGAAAGAATACGTTTCTTTGTGATGGATAAGAATGTTCAGTCAGCCGACAATATCATCATGGTAAGGGTCAGATTGAAGAAGTTTGAAGTAGTACCATCTACAATACATCAGTGCTTAAAATTTCCAACAAATTTTGGAGTAGGAGTTGTGAAAGGTGATCAAAAAGTAGCTCGGGAATGCTATTATTCATCTGCCGAGCAAGAGGAGCTGGAAGAATCGAGGAAAAAGACTACTACCTATCAAGTGGATGAAGGGACAGAAATTGAAACATTGGATCCTAGAGATGAATCTCAACTTGTAAAAGGTCAGGTGGTGGAAGCTACAGAAAATGTCATTCTGGACGACGAGCACCCTAAACGAACAACGCAAATAGGTTCGTCGTTGGATGCCTCACTAAAATAGGAGTTGATAACTTTCCTAAGAAGCAGAAAGAAAAATTTCGCATGGAGTCATGAAGATATGCCTGGAATAGACCCAAATTTCTTATGTCACGAGCTCAACGTGAATAAGGAGATCAAGCCAGTAAAGCAGAGAAGAAGAGTATTTAGTCCCGAGAAGAATCAAGCTATACAAGAGGAGGTCGGGAAGCTCCAGAAAGCTTGCTTCATCAAAGATGTTAAGTATCCAGACTGGTTAGCCAATGTGGTGATGGTAAAGAAGAAAAACAACAAATGGAGGATGTGTGTAGATTTCACCGACCTCAACAAAGCATGTCCAAAGGATCACTTTCCGTTGCCCCGAATTGATTAACTAGTTAATGCCACCTCGGGACACGAGCTGCTGAGCTTCATGGATGCTTATTCTGGTTACAACCAGATTAAAATGAAACCTGAAGACAAGGAGAGTACTTCTTTCATTACCCCTAGGGGGAACTTATTGTTATAATGTTATGCCTTTTGGTTTGAAAAATGCAAGTGCGACATATCAGCGGCTGATGAACAAGGTCTTTGCCGAACAAATCAGTAGTAATATGGAAGTTTATGTTGATGATATGCTGACAAAGAGTAAAAAAGCTGCCGATCATCTAGTTGACTTAGGTCAGACCTTTGATCAACTGGATAAATATCAAATGAAGCTGAACCCGACGAAGTGCATATTTGGAGTACGAGAAGGCATGTTTCTCGGGTACATCGTTAATCAACGACGCATTGAAGCAGATCTAGAAAAGATCAAAGCTCTATTAGGGCTGCGATCTCCAACGACGAAGAAAGAAGTGCAAAGTCTTACAGGACGAGTAGCAGCACTCAATAGATTTGTATCGCGAGCAACTGATAGATGTCTCCCATTCTTCAAAATGCTCCGAAAGACTTTTGAGTGGAATGATGAATGTGAGAAGGCCTTTCAAGACTTGAAGAAACATTTGGGAACACCTCCACTATTGTCCAGACCGGTGATGGGAGAAAAATTATATTTGTATCTGGCGGTATCGAAGAATGCAGTTAGCTCGGCGTTGATTAGAGTGGAGAATATAGTACAAAAACTAATTTATTACATGAGTAAGGCCTTCCGAGGTGCAGAGATCAGATATCCAAAGATGGAAAAATTGGCACTGGCGCTGATTGAAGCGAGTAGGAGAATGAGGCCATACTTCCAGGCTCATACCATAGTCGTATATACTGACATGCCGTTGAGACAAGCCCTTCATAAACCAGAAAAATCAGGAAGATTGATGTACTAGGCAATAAAACTCGGTGAATATGATATAATTTATGAACCCAGATCATCGCTTAGAGGGCAAGCAGTAGCTGATTTCATAGCAGAGTTCACCTATCCTGATATCCTCGAGGAGCAAAAGCAGCTCACCGATCAACCTGTGGATGTTACAGGATCGACAAACACTATCCCAGACCAACTCGGGTTGGTAAAAGGGCAAGTGGATGTTACAAGATCATCAAATTCAAGCTCAGACCAACTTAGGTTAGTAAAAGGGCGAGAAAAGATGATCAACGAAGACCAAGAAGTATCAGGAGATGATGAAAGAAAGCAACAAATATTCCACCGAGGAACTCTGTCAAATTAGAAATTAGAAGACGAGTTGCCTATATGGAGGCTATATGTAGATGGCTCATCTTGCACTATAGGCTGTGGGGTAGGGATCATTTTGAATAGCTTGGACGAGGTCGACATGGAATATGCCCTACGCTTCCAATTCAAAGCTTCCAATAATGAGGCTGAGTATGAGGCCATGATTGCAAGTCTTAATTTGGAAAAAACTATGGAGGCACAACAGGTTATTGTCTTCAGTGATTCTCAATTGATAGTAAACCAAATGTTGGGAACATATGCAGCCAAAGGAGAATTAATGATCAAGTATCAGGCAAAGGTGATGGAGTTGGTATCAGAATTTGTCGTTGTTCAACTGGTAAAAATACCAAGAATGGAGAATACGAGAGAAGACGCACAAGCCCGATTAGCCTCAGCTACTCGCATCGAGCTACGAAGAGCAATCCCAATTGAAGTATTGACAAGTCGGAGCATAGATGAAGATCTAAAGATGAATTTTATTACCCTTGATTTCGGACCATCTTGGATGGATCCCATCAGGGCCTATATTGAGGAGGGAAAATTACCAATTGACAAGCTCGCAGCCAAGAAATTGAAGTTTAAAGCTGCTCGGTATGTATTGACTAACGGTGTTCTATATAGACGAGGAATTATGGCAGGTTTACAAAGATGTGTACATCCCTCTGAGGTGAAAGAATCGATTGAAGAGATCCATGAAGGGTCCTGTGGAGCCCATGTAGCAGGTCGAACGCTTTTACAAAGGGTGATGACGGAGGGATACTACTGGCTAACGATGAGGGCTGATTGTATAGCTTATGGCAAGAAATGTGACAAGTGCCAGCTCTTTTCCTCCATCCGAAGAACTCCACAAGCATTGTTGACACCTATCACTTCCCCTTGGCCATTCGCCATGTGGGGAATAGATTTGGTCGGGCCACTGCCAACGGCCAGAGGAAGGTTTAAATATCTCGTCGTCGCAGTGGATTATTTTACTAAGTGGGTAGAAGCTGAGCCTCTTATCGACATGACTTACGAGAAGGTATATCAATTTGTCTAGAAAAATATCATTTGTAGATATGGTCTTCCCCATGCATTCATCATCGACCATGGAACACAATTTGATAATGAGGAATTCGCTGCCTACTGCCATGAGTCCAATATTTTGAAGCTCCATTCAGCACCAGGTCATCCCCAAAGCAATGGACAGGATGAAGTAACGAACAGGACACTGCTAAATGGATTGAAGAAAAGATTAAGTGAGGGAAAAGCAAACTGGATCAACGAGTTACAGTCAGTACTGTGGGCTTATCGTACTACTCCCCGAGCAGCAACTGGAGAATCCCCATATATGCTAGCGTTTGGAAGTGAAGCTGTCATACCTGCCGAGTTGGGTCTCCCAACACACAGAATACTGAATTTCAACTCCCCAGTCAGCAACTTGATGAGAATATTGTATTTGGACATGCTCGAAGAAGTTAGAGAAGAAGCAGCCATCAGGAATGCTGCTTACCAATAACGAACAGCTTTGTTCTACAATAAGAGGGTGAAGAAGTGCGACCTGAAAGAAGGAGACTATGTGCTAAAGAAAGTCATTCAAAAGCACAACAAACTAGAGGCAAACTGGCATGGACCATACCGAGTTACAGATGTTGTTCGACCAGGAACTTACCGAATAGCAACTTTAGAGGGAGAGGAGTTTAAGAATGCATGGAATGCAGAACACCTACGCAAGTACTATCAGTGATGTAAACTCTCATGTAAAGCAAGTTCCATCAGTATGAATAAAATGACGATATTCTTCCAGCCTCTCTCCTTTTATTGAAAATTTTTTGGGGAATACTAGTGCTACACACTACACTGCTCAGCAGCAACAACAAAATATTCCTAAAAATGCCAACTCCGATTGGCTAGGAAACAAAATATCCCTAAAAATGCCAACTCGGTTTGGTTAGGGAACGACATCCCTAAAAATGCCAACTCGGTTTGGTTAGGGAATGATATTCCTAAAAAAGGCAACTCGGTTGGTTAGGAAACAAAATATCCCTAAAAATGCCAACTCGGTTTGGTTAGGGAATGATATCCCTAAAAATGCCAACTCGGTTTGGTTAGGGAACGATATTCCTAAAAATGCCAACTCGATTTGGTTAGGAAACAAAATATCCCTAAAAATGCCAACTCGGTTTGGTTAGGGAACGACATCCCTAAAAATGCCAACTCGGTTTGGTTAGGGAACAATATTCCTAAAAATGCCAACTTCGGTTGGTTAGGAAATAAAATATCCCTAAAAATGCCAACTCGGTTTGGTTAGGGAACAATATTCCTAAAAATGCCAACTTCGGTTGGTTAGGAAACAAAATATTCCTAAAAATTCCAACTTCGGTTGGTTAGGAAACAACATATTCCTAAAAATGCCAACTAGGTTGGTTAGGAAACAAAATATCCCTAAAAATGCCTAATCGGTTTGGTTAAGGAACGACATCCCTAAAAATGCCAACTCGATTTGGTTAGGGAACAATATTCCTAAAAATGCCAACTTCGATTGGTTAGGAAACAACATATTCCTAAAAATGCCAACTTCGGTTGGTTAGGAAACAAAATATTCCTAAAAATGCCAACTTCGATTGGTTAGGAAGAAAAAAATATTTTCCAAAAGTAACAAAGTTGGTCGGGAGAGAAAAATTCACCAATTTATATTGGTCGAAAATCAGAAGGTGTTGACTACTGTTAGTCGAAAACATTTGAAAGAGATCAAGTTAAATTTTTTGTTACTTGTGATTTTTTAAAAATTCCTGCCAAATTGGTCGAGAAGCGAAACATCATTAATTTTGGTCAGTCAAATGATTACCACAAATTCAAGCTAGTCGACAATGAGTCTTAATCAATTGGTCGACAAGATACATAATATTGCTATCTTTTTAACAGATATACATACACAAATATAAAGTGTTTTACAACTACAAGACAATGGCAATCAACATTTGCAAACAAAATAAGTCTTTCATTAAGTCCAAAAAACAAAATACATTGAGAATGAAATGTATACTAACTACTACATTGAGATTCCTACTCTATTGGTTTCTTCCCCTCTGCTTTTGAAACAGGTTCCTCGCCAGCAGGAGGATCATCCAAAGCATAAGGGGAATTTATAAAGTTGTGGTCTTTGAGCATCCTAATGTTCATAACAGAAGGGCGATCTAGACACCCTTCTTCAGCAAAAAAATCATGGGCGTCGAGACACCCTTCTTCAGCAAAAATCATGGGCGTCGAGACACCCTTCTTCAGCAAAAATCATGGGCGTCGAGACACCCTTCTTCAGCAAAAAATCATGGGATCATGGGCGTCGAGACACCCTTCTTCAGTAAATATCATGGGCGTCGAGACACCCTTCTTCAGTAAAAAATCATGGGCGTCGAGACACCCGATGTCGAGATACCCCCTGTCAATGTCACAAGTTCGTGAAAGGTTGAGGAATCCTGTCAGCGCCACAGCTCCAAGGTGCGAGGAACCCAAAAAAAAAATACAGATATTAGGGGCGAGACCCCCTGTCAATGCCACAAGTTCGCGAAAGGTTGAGGAACCCTGTCAGCGCCAAGGTGCGAGGAACCCAACACACAAAAAAAATAATACAAATATTAGGGTCGAGAACCCCCTCCAACACACAAAGCTCTACCAGGCGAGACACCCTCGGGCACGAGGAACCCGAGGTACTATAAGTGGTCAAAGAACTCAAAATTATCGTAATTATTTGGGATGAGGAACCCACCTCGGCTGGCGACGATCGTAAAAAAAACTTCGACGCTCGAGGAACCCCTTATGGGGGCATTAGGAGATGAGGCTAAGAGTGTGGAGGAGATAGCTATGGTGGACAAAAAAACCCAAGCGAGGGGCGCGCAACAGTTACACCCCTCAACGAGGAACCCATACCAGATAATGTTCCAAAACCAAAGGTTTCACCAACACTGGCCCAGAAAAGATTTGGGGAACAAAATCTGTTCCTCTAGACGTGGTACCCCCGGTCGAGGAACCCATAAAAAAATGAAGTCCCAAATTGTGGTGAAATCAGAATGGCGTCAACAGCGGCCTCCGCCGAGGGGCCCTCGTTCCTTATGTCTCACCAACAGTGGCTCCTAAAGATTTGGGATCAAACCTCATCTTTCTAGATTAGATACCATGGTTGAGGAACCCAAAAGTAATAAAGTCCCAAAATTAGAGGAATGCTTGTTTGAAATTTTTTTATTCCTCACATGAGGAACCCACGGGCACAATCTCCAGGTGATGAAACCCCATAGGCAGCACCTCGCATGAGGAACTACCAGTAGCTCTATGTTCCAACGAGGAACCCAGTGAAGAAGGGACTTGGGGACTCCAAGAGAAGAACCCTCATCACTAAATAACCCCCTCCTTCGCAGTGACAAGCGAGGAACCCAGAAGCAAGGAGCCCTCCTCAATAACCTGTGGATGCGAGGAATCCACAATAAATTCAGTTCCAAGAAGGGGACTTTCACGCAAGGAACCCCCACCATTACAGGTAGTGGCGAGGGACCTATAGAGGCCCTCGCCCCAAAATTTAACCCGTCGTCAACAGACATCTTCACCACTACAACTGAGAAGGTACTATGCCTAACTCCTTCCCAGTTTCATTCTCTTAAAAAAAATTTGAATAGCCTGCTCTAGTTTTATGAGTACACTTCTTTTAAGAAATATAAACTCTCATTGCAATGAAGAAAAGTAATACCCATTATTTTTGGCACTAGAAATTTTGTGCGTGACTCATTTACCTACATTGTCTTGTGGGTAGACCAGATTTATGCGTTCTTTTCTTAAAAGAAGGGCAGAACCTCTGCTAGATTAGAAGAGGGACCATGGTATAAGGAGCTTTCCTCATCATACTTGGGGGGATATCCAACCCAAAAGTAAAAAGTATAGTCAGTAAAGTCCCTAAGACCCGACAGGACCAGTAGGAGGTTATCCTCCTAGTAATAATAATAAAAAAAAAATTCACTACGTTTTTTTATTATTATTCAATATAGATTTATAGCCTAGAGAACAAGCCTTAACCTCTGTTCTCAAGAAAAATTTACTTGACCAGTTTTCAGAAAATAGGGAGAAGCGGGTCTACCCCCCTCTCTAAACTTGTTATTTTTATAAGACAAAAAGGTTCCTAAGAAAAGTTTGGAACAAGAACCCTTGCAGACGAAGGGAAATTTCCAGTATAAAGAAATAATTATTTCTTTACTTAGGATATATGCGAAATTTTATTCAAAGTTTGGGGGAAGGATAAGGACTAACCCCATCTCCTAGCTACTCCCTAAGAAATGAATGTGCATAACAAAATACCCCATAATCACACGGAGGTGTGCTAAAAAGTACCCCATATGCACATGGGACTGCGCTAAAATTTTTAACTACCTTAGCTCATATGCAAGTACCCCGCAGTTAGAGGGGCAGCATCCAAATTTTAACTTGCTCAGTTATATGCAAGTACCCCGCAGTTAGAGGGGCAGCTTCAAAATTCTAACTCGCTCATCTCATATGCAAACACCCCACAATTAGAAGCAGGAAGTTCAATCTTGAGGTTCTCTCATAAAAAAAAGCAACTCAAAGTATTGAGCAAGTGCAATTATACATATAAGGTACAACAGTTTAGTACCTAAGGCTCCAAGGGCATAGGAGCGCTCACAGTCTTGAGCAACTGCCAAGTATAAATATAAGGTGCGACAGTTTAACACCTAAGTCTCCAAGGGCACCGAAGCGCTCACAGTCTTGAGAAACTGCCAAGTATAAATATAAGGTACAACAGTTTAGTACCTAAGGCTCCAAGGGCACCGGAGAGCTCACAATATTGAGCAACTGCCAAGTATAAATGTAAGGTGCGCCAGTTTAGCACCTAAGGCTCCAAGGGCACCGGAGCGCTCACAGTTTTGAGCAACTTCCAAGTATAAATATAAGGTATAATTGCTTAGTACCAAAGGCTCCAAGGGCACCGGAGCGCTCACAGTCTTGAGCAAGTGCCAAGTATAAATATAAGGTGCGCCAGTTGAGCACCTAAGGCTCCAAGGTCATCGGAGCGCTCACAATATTGAGCAAATGCCAAGTATAAACGTAAGGCTCCAAGGGCACCGGAGCGCTCACAGTCTTGAGCAAGTGCCAAGTATAAATATAAGGTGTGCCAGTTGAGCACCTAAGGCTCCAAGGGTATCAGAGTGCTCACAGTCTTGAGCAAATGCCACGTACAAACGTAAGGTGCTCCAGATGAGCACCTAAGGCTCTAAGGGCACCGGAGCACTCACAGTCTTGAGCAAATGACAAGTATAAATATAAGGTGCGCCAGTTGAGCACCTAAGGCTCTAAGGTCACCGGAGCGCTCACAGTCTTGAGCAAGTGCCAAGTATAAACATAAGGCGCTCCAGATGAGCACCAAATGCTCCAAGGGCATAGGAGCGCTCACAATATTGAGCAAATGCCAAGTATAAACGTAAGGCTCTAATGGCATCGGAGCACTCACAGTCTTGATCAAGTGCCAAGTATAAACATAAGGTGCGACAGTTTAGCACCTAAGACTCCAAGGGCACCGTAGTGCTCACAGTCTTGAGCAACTGCCAAGTATAAATAAAAGGTGCAACAATTTCGTGCACAAGTCTCTCGACATTACAAGACACTTTTGCACGAGGGGGCTAATATTGAGAAGTCCTCAAGAAAGTGAACAAATAGTAAAATATCTTGGAGTGTGGGGATCCACTTATAGTGGATCCACCTGCCCAAGATTGCAAGTTTGACAGAAAATAGCTTAGGGCGAGGGGATCCACCTTGAGTGCCCTCTCTTCCCACACTTGATGCTACAGAAAAGAACTCAGGGCAAGGGGCTCACCGCGAGTAACCCCTCCGCCCAAGATAAAAGGCCACAGAAGAAGGCCAAGGGCAAGGGGCTCACCACGAGGAACCCCTCCGCCCAAGATAGAAGGCCACAGAAGAAGGCCAAGGGCGAGGGGATCACCGCGAGTAACCCTGCCGCCCAAGATGAAAGGCCGCAGAATAAGGCCAAGGGCGAGGAGTTCACCGCGAGTAACCCTTTCGCCCAAGATAGAAGGCCAAAGAAGAAGGCCAAAGGCGAGGGGCTCACCGTGAGTAACCTCTCCGCCCATGATAAAAGGCTACGGAAGAAGGCCAAGGGCGAGGGGCTCACCGCGAGTAACCACTTTGCCCAAGATAGAAGGCAACAGAAGAAGGCCAAAGGCGAGGGGCTCACCGCGAGTAACCCCTCCGCCCAAGATAGAAGGCCACAGAAGAAGGCTAAGGGCGAGGGGCTCACCGCGAGTAACCCCTCCGCCCAAGATGAAAGGCCACAGAAGAAGGCTAAGGGCAAGGGGCTCACCGCGAGTAACCCCTCCGCCCAAGATGAAAGGCCACAGAAGAAGGCCAAGGGCGAGGGGTTCATCGAGAGTAACCCCTCCGCCCAAGATGAAGGGCCACAGAAGAAGGCCGAGGTGGAGGGACTCACCGCGAGTAACCCCTCCACCCAAGACATAACGCCACAGAGGAAGGCCAAGGGTGAGGGGGCCATCGCGAGTAACCCCTCCACCCAAGACAGAAGGCCACAGAAGAAGGCCAAGGGCGAGGGGCTCACCGCGAGTAACCCCTTTGCCCAAGATAGAAGGCTACATAAGAAGGCCAAGGGTTAGGGGCTCACCGCGGGTAACCCCTCCGCCCAATATAAAAAGCTACAAAAGAAGGCCAAGGGAGAGGGGCTCACCGCGAGTAACCCCGCCGCCCAAGATGAAAGGTCATAGAAGAAGGCCAAGGGTGAGGGGCCCACCGTAAATAACCCCTCCGCCCAAGATAGAAGGCCACAAAAGAAGGCAAGGGCGAGGGGCTCACCGCGAGTAACCCCTCCACCCAAGATAGAAGGCCATAGAAGAAGGCCAAGGGTGAGGGGCTCACCGCGAGTAACCCCTCCGCCCAAGATAGAAGGCCACAGAGGAAGGCCAAGGGCGAGGGGCTCACCGTGAGTAACCCCTCCGCCCAAGATATAAGGCCACATAAGAAGGCCAAGGGCGAGGGGCTCACCGCGAGTAACCCCTCTGCCCAAGACAGAAGGCCACAGAAGAAGGCCAATGGCGAGGGGCTCACCGTGAGTAACCCCTCCGCCCAAGATAGAAGGCCACAGAAGAAGGCCAAGGGCGAGAGGCTCATCGCGATTAACCCCTCCGCCCAAGATAGAAGGCCACAGAAGAAGCCAAGGGCGAGGGGCTCACCGTGAGTAACCCCTCCGCCTAAGATAGAAGGCAACAGAAGAAGTCCAAGGGCGAGGGGCTCACCTCGGTTAACCCCTCCGCCCTAGTTTATACCCAGATAAGGAGGTCCACTATAAGTGGCCTCATTTACAAAACTTGGGATGAAGTGGCATAACATTTAATGACCCTAAGGGGAATGATGAAAAAATCCTAGGGTCCCTGAAAATAAATGAATTTACGACGTACAAAGCCTTTTGGTCTACCCAACACAAAAGACTTTGCACAAGGGGCTAATGTAGAAGGGTGTCTACCTACAAATAAAAAAATAAATAAAAATATTTTTTATCGAATAAATTGTGAAGGAACCCACCCAGGGTCCCGGCATAAACTCATATTGAGCAGGAACCACCCCAGGGTCCCGACAGAAACTCATATTCAGCAGGAACCCCCGGCGCCACTCCAAGTGTCAGCGCCGCAGCAAGTGTCAGCGTCGTTGCAAGTGTAAACGCCGCTGCAAGTGTCAGCACCGCTGGAAGTGTCAGCGCGCCGCTGCAATTGTCAGCGCCGTTGCAAGTGTCAGCGTCGTTGCGCCGCTGCAAGTGTCAGTGCCGCTGCAAGTGTCAGCGTCGCTGCAAGTGTCAACACCGTTGCAAGTGTCAACGCCGCTGCAAGTGTCGGCGCCGCTGCAAGTGTCGGCGCCGATGCAACGGTCAGCGCCGATGCAAGTGTCCACGCCGCTGCAAGGGTCGGTACCGCTGCAAGTGTCCGCGCCCTGCAAGTGTCGGCACCGCTGCAAGGGTCAGCGCCACTGCAAGGATCACTGCATAAATGTTATGTGAGAAGTGCCACTGCAAGGGTTCCGGAAGAAACTCATATTGAGAAGGAACCCACCCAGGGTGGCCAGGATGAGGGAGTGGCTACCATGAGCAACTCTTCATCATGAAACGTTATTATTTAAAAGAACAACAGTATTAACACTTTGCTTTCTTGTACAGGTTGCCTAGTTGAGCAAGCAGGGCTCAAGCAGGCTAGTTGGGACCTCCCGGGAGTTTTGGCTTGGCGGCTGAGGGACAAGGTATGTTGAGCAAGATCAACCACTTAGCACTATAGGATTGAGAGAATACTAGTAGGAGACTCTAGGGTCACCCAGTCCTCACACACCTCACACTTAGTCACAAGTAAAGTGAGCAGCCAAAGGGCTGGATGCTCACAAGAAATGAACTGTTTATAAAATGATTTTAAAGGAGAGGGTCCTCTAAACCCCTCTCAAGAAAATTGATTTTAGAAGGGGGTCCTCAAGAACCCCCTCAAGCTTGCAAATATTTTAGAGGAGGTGGTCCTCGAGACCCCCCCCCCTCAAGTTTACAAAGTTTGTATCAAAGTTACTGTTTCAAAAGATATTTAGCAAATCAGATATTTTGTCTCCATTAGAAGACATATTTGCTTTTGAACTTTGGTCGGCGCCAGGGGGCATCTGCCAGAGGGGACAGGCAGACCTGCCTGCAGGTAGGGACAAGTAGTACACTGCAGACTTTGTCCCTCACCAACCCTCTAAGTTTTGGCGCCAAAAGTGCCAACCCAGCCTTAGTGCCCAAGTATAAATAGGACCCCTGGGCAAGGTCATAGAGGGAGACAATAGAAATTTCACTGTTACTCTGTTAAAATATCACCAGACCTACCTAAGTATTCTCTCCTTGCTCATTCTCATAGTGCTGAGTGCCTTGTTCCTTCACTCCCCACTGACAGCCATCATTCTCAGGTGTTTCCCTTGAGAAAATTGCTATTTTTGCTGTGAAAGTTCATCTTCTTGCAGGGAGCGAGTTGAATCTTGGGTTCCATTGTTACCAGAAGGAGAAGTTTTCTTCAGAAGTTGCACCAGGAGACCTTGCAGGCAGCGCCCATTGGAGTGGGTCACGCCTCACCCTTTCCAGTTATTCATAGACCCCAGTCTCACTACCCTCCTACAACATCCCTAAAAATGCCAACTCGGTTTGGTTAGGGAACAATATTCCTAAAAATGCCAACTTCGGTTGGTTAGGAAACAACATATTCCTAAAAATGCCAACTTTGGTTGGTTAGGAAACAAAATATTCCTAAAAATGCCAACTTCGATTGGTTAGGAAGAAAAAAATATTTTCCAAAAGTAACAAAGTTTGTCGGGAGAGAAAAATTCACCAATTTATATTGGTCAAAAATCAGAAGGTGTTGACTACTGTTAGTCGAAAACATTTGAAAGAGATCAAGTTAAATTTTTTGTTACTTGTGATTTTTTAAAAATTCCTGCCAAATTGGTCGAGAAGCGAAACATCATTAATTTTGGTCAGTCAAATGATTACCACAAATTCAAGCTAGTCGACAATGAGTCTTAATCAATTGGTCGACAAGATACATAATATTGCTATCTTTTTAACAGATATACATACACAAATATAAAGTGTTTTACAACTACAAGACAATGGCAATCAACATTTGCAAACAAAATAAGTCTTTCATTAAGTCCAAAAAACAAAATACATTGAGAATGAAATGTATACTAACTACTACATTGAGATTCCTACTCTATTGGTTTCTTCCCCTCTGCTTTTGAAACAGGTTCCTCTCCAGCAGGAGGATCATCCAAAGCATAAGGGGAATTTATAAAGTTGTGGTCTTTGAGCATCCTAATGTTCATAACAGAAGGGCGATCTAGCAGGTGCTCGGGGCGAGATATCTCGGCATTAGAATGGAGATTGTAATCACCGAGGTATTTAGAAATCAAGCACCGAGGAATGGCCCGAGCAGGGATCCAGCTCATATCAAGCTTGAATGGTGGTATTGGTAGGTCAAGCAGCCTAAGATTATGGTAATCCCATAGGTAATGACCTTGTTCCAGCTGCAGTACGCCCAAAGCATTCAACCACCCCTGTTTGTAACCTTCATTATTGGCATTTTCAATACGAGCATCCAAATGGTAAAGAGCTTCATTGTAGCCTGCCATCCAGAATTCTCGGGGCTGCTTATGAAATTGATAAGTTAATCTTTCCAATTGCTCGTGAAGGCTTTTGGTAAAAATTTCCGTATTCTCCAAAGCAGATTTCTGCGCAGCAAGTTGCTCGTCCAAATTCTGGATTTTCTTAGACATTTCGGCCAATACTTGATTTTTTGCCACTAACTGGAACGCTTGATTCTCTAATGCTAACTGAGTTTGAGCTTCTTCAATAGTAGGCCGAAGAACTCTTGGTCGTCCCCGAGAAGCTCTTGCTCATCCCCGAGCAGGAGTAAAAGGACCAGCTCTCCTCAAAGTCTCCAACTCATCTCGCAGTTTAGCATTTTTAACTTCCAGGAAGGAGAATCTCTCATCGTTCACAGGGACCAAGGCATTTGAGGAAGAGGCAACAGACTTCAATTGAGCTATTTCCTTTTACAGGTTATTATTTTCTTGCTCCAACAGCTCAGCTATTTGCCTGTGCTCCTCGACCTCAGTTTTTAGAGTTCTCTCTCTCACTTCGTAAGCAGCGAACATCTTGTCATAGCCCTTATCAGCACTGAGTTGTTGATATTTCTTTTCATATCCCTCATGCAAAAGAGCTGAAGACTCCTTGTATTGCTGTTGAAGTTCATCAAGAGTGCCTTATAAATCTTCAATCATTTCATAATAAGCCACATTATTGGCTATGGCACGATCAAGCAGACACTTCAAATATTGGTAAGCTTCAATTTCCTGCTCTGAAGCATCTTGGCCGAGGATGTCAACGATTTGTGATTCACTCAGATCTGTGTGACCAGCCTTAAAGTACTAGTTACATTGCCTCAACAGCTTTGTATCATGAGCAGACAATAACTCCATTCTGGCCACAAACTAGTAAAAGAGGAGAAGATAAGAATTAATAAGAATGTAAACAGAGCATGAAAAGAAGAGTCAACAATATGCACAATCGAAGGTTCAAATTTTATTGCATCATAGAAGAGGAGTACAAAGTCAGAGTTACATGTGCCAAAGGAAAATAAAACAAAGAGAAAAAACGAACAACTTTACACCTTTTCCTTATCTCCCAAAATTATCTCGGGAGCCTGGGACGAGGAGCTAGGTTGCTCGGGGGGAATAGATAGTTGTTCGGGGAGTGTAGGAGGTTGCTCGGATGAGGCAGGTAGAAGTTGAAGTTGCTCGCTGGTTAACTGGATAACAGGGGGAATAGGGACTTGATCCCCCACCATCATGGAAGACTCCTCAGAGGCAGCTTCGGCCTCTTCTTCTTCCTCGGGAGTTGGAGGAGGACCTGGGATATGTCGCTGGAACAAGTCAGAGCCTTCATCAACTTTCATTTCTTATAGAGCAGCAACCCAGCCATCTCTAAAGTATTTGAGACTGCCATATTCTACTTGCGACATTATTGGATCCACACCTTTATTCTATCACTTATCCTAGCCAACGCTGAAAGACTTCTTCACAGACAACTTTCTTTTTGCTTTCTCCGAGGAGAGCTTCTCGGACATAAGTTCCTCGGCAGCCTTTAATTTATTCTCAGCTTCCTCCTTTTGTCCATTTACTTCGCGAAGCTGGATTAACTCTGCTTCAGCAACCTTGAGTTTATTCTCAAGATCTCCGGCATTCTTGAGCTTCTCTTCGAGCTCTTTGTTCTTCTCTTCCAGATCCCTTACTGTATTCTCCAACCCCATGGAAACTTCAACAACATGAGCTTTCTCTTCCTCGATCGAAGTGAGTTTCTTCTCCCAGGCAGCTTTGTCCTCATCATATTTCTGACGAGAATCTTTTAGAGATTGGGTCAAGCCCACTAAAGCTTCCTCTACGCTAGACGAGGAGCTTAAAGCTTTGATAGCTTCGTCTTTCTTCAAAATGGTGTTGAAACAGGTCACCAATTAGAAAAAGAAAATAGTGACAAGTCAGTGCAGAGATAGATATAACAAGGGAAATATGAAAAGTTCAAAATAATGAGACTTACAGAAGCATTATGGCGAGCAGCCAACGAGGTGACCATGTCCCGAGGAAGGTTTTCTTCAATACTTTGGATCTCGGGAATGATCCAAGTCTTCACCGAGCTCATGGCAGAGCTCGGGGGAACAAAGGTAGGAACCCCAGTTCCAGTAGTTGGGGGCTGAGAGATGGTTTCAGCCAAATTGATCGAGGATCTCTTCTTCAGCCTCCTCCGGAGAACAGGAACAGTTTTGACCAAGGAGGAACTCTTGGTCGGTGATATGACAATCACCTCTGTTGGAGCATCAGTCTTACTCGGAGCCACTGGGGGCTTCTCAGCAGCCTTCTTGGTTGCAGCAGAAGGAGGAGCATCAATTTTCTTCGTCCCTTCTGGGACATCATGTTTGCTTCTTTTTGCCTCCCAACACCAGAGGTAGATTTCTCAAAGATAGACGGAACCCTTCTTTTACCCATCCTTTCACTAAGGGGAATATGTGATTCAGAAGAAGAATATTCAGGAACTGGCACCGATTCAATATCGTTGATCACCGGACGAGCAGTAAAAGAAGATGTGTAGCTCTTATACTACAGCAAGTATGAGGCAGACCTAATATGCTCGTCGACAACAATCTGATGCAAGCTCCAGATAAGTTTTAAGTGCTTTATGTTAACTTCTGTCTCTTTTGGAGACTTTCTTTTACTATCAACTGCAAATAAATAAACATTGAAATATTAGTCACGCATTTTATCAAACACAATGAAAACATAATTTCAAAAATAAAGTAACTATTCTCCATGTATTGGGGGATATTCTTGCCGGAACAACGTCAAAATATTGACAGAATTCCAGACATAAAGGATTTGGCGGAAAGGAAAATCCACACTCAGCAACAAAAAGACTGGGGAACCAATGTCCCTCAGCCAAATGGAAATAATCTGAAGGTTCAGAAAGTTCCTCCAGAACAACCCATGAAGGGATAGCAAAATCCGAGCGAAATTTATCAAGAGATTCAACAAGGTAAACCATGATGAATAAAGGAAATGAATAAGAAGGAAGAAGATCTTACAGAAAAAGAGTGAATCTGTTGACAACGAACGATGGAAAGGATGAACGCACAAGAGAGAAGGACAATGGAAAACTCAAAGATAGAAATTTGAAAAAGTAGAAGACGATGGAATTGTCTACGATGCTTAAATACCTTACCTTGGGAAACGATAAAGATAATGATTACAAAAAGAAACGATTACGCTACCGGCAGCTAAAAGGACAAAAAGTGCGCGGAGATCGAGGCGATTATAAAAATTCAAAAAGTTTGATTCTGCGAATTTGGAAAGAAAAATAAATACAAAGGAAACACTCCTAAAAATCAGGAAGATCATTTAAAACCGCCATATTCCGAGAAAGAATGTTCCATACTCCTCAAATTTTGAACTATGAAACATTGGGGGCTTCTGTTGATACCAAATTCGACATGCTGACGTGGATTAATCACAAGAAGACATGTGTCAGTTTACGTGGCACCTACAGATATTTCTGCAATCACTTTGGCAACGAGGAACTCTGCTTCCCCGATCAACTCAGACGCTCTGAGTAACAGGTGTCCTCCGAGGAACTCCACTACTTCGAGGAACTTCAATACACCGAGCAACTTATGAGTGCCGGGCAACTTAGGCGGTCCGAGCTGCACCTCGAACAGAGCATTTATTGCAAGATAACCAACAGATCGACTATTCATTGAATGCTTATTATTATCATACAGATGTATACGCTTAAGGGGCATTAATGACTTATCCTTTCACATGTACAGCCTAAGGCCTATAAATACATTGTATCATCCTCATTGTAGGGGGACCGGAATTTCTTGACTATTCTTGTAATCGAGAATTCCCAAAATAAGTCAACAATAACAGAAACAGTGCACGTAGGCCATTCTTATAAGGCTGAACCAATTTAAAATTTCTTTGTCTCATTTAACTTTCTCTGTGATTAAATAATTAGATACGATCCAGATTTTTACATCAACACACGTATAAAATTCATGAATGGGTTGATCATAGTTATACAAGTTGCGAGAGGATTGAATGCAGTAGTACAAGTAGAAAAATGGTAGACTATATACCATCAACCACTGCGATTGATATTGGTAGTTGAGTTAAAAATGATGTTTATTTTGGAGGTGTAGAGCCGAGTACGTCAAAAGTTTATCTATCGAATGATTGAAGGACATATATTAGTCATGAAGAGAAGTGTTTTGAAGGAGATGTGGTTGAGTTTCATGATAAGTTGCGAAAGTATGCTATTAAGGCTGGTTTCAAGTATATATATTTGAAGAATGATAGAACTTGGGTGACAGAAGAGTGTTCTAAAATGATAGTGAGAATTGCATTTGGCGAGTTCATGCTTCATTATCAACAGTAAATGGTTAATTTTATATAAGAAGTGTGAACAATGAGCATACATATAGGGGTGTATATCGTAGTCCGTCAAGCAAAATAATGGACTCCAAATTGGTTTCAACATTACTTGCTGATGAGATAAGGGACAGACCATTGTTCAGACCAATTGATGAAGTTAGAGATATGAAGAAAAACTACGGTCTTGATATAGGTTATCATCATGCATGACGTGGGAAAGATATGGCTACTGCTAAGTTGCATGGTGATGAGAAAGTTTTCTATGCATTAATCAATTATTATAGGGAACTTCTATTGCGGTATAATCTAGGATTACATTGCATTCTTGACGTGGAACAGATGAGAAAATTATTTTTAAAAAAAATTGTAATGTTTGTAGGATTCATTGATGGATTTCAGTACTGAGGGCCTGTTTTGTTTCTTGATGTTACCTTTTTGAAGAGCCGCTACCGTGAAACGATTTTTTTGGCAACTGGAAGGAATGGTAACAATGGTAAATATAAAGCATTGAAGTTTATTGTACAATATTATGCCTTTACTTTGGCATTTTTTTTATGTTTTTTCGACAGAATATAAAGTACACGCAAGACATTATAAGGTACATGTGAATATATGCGTGTACTTTGTAGTGATACGCAAATACTTTGAGGTCTATTTTTATTATTTGCATAGAATCCCAAAGTGCATGCATAAGATTAAAAAGTACACGTGAATTTCTCCTTTGTGCTATATGTACTTTGTAATGTCATGCATGTACTTTAGGATTCCTTATTTGTTCTGGGCAAATTTTTTAAGGTACACGCACATAATTACAAAGTACATGTGAACTTATGACTACAGTTTACGTGTACTTTATAATGTTTTGTGTGTACTTTGGGATTCTTTCTTTGTTATGGTCAAATTTAATAACGCACGTCCATATATATTAAAGTACGGGCATAATATGTTTATACTTTACATTTGTAAAGCCTATCACTACAAATATATTTATTCTTTTGTATGTCCTATATGCTTAATGGTCCGTGCCAACAGCACTATTTTTTAAGTTCATCATACTGCAAGGACACAAATTTCTAATTGAGTCCTTTGTAGTTTTGGCTCAATTCCAGACAAAAATGTTTGAGCCATAGGATAGAGTTATTGATCATCCTATAAGCCTATGACATACTAAAGTTGAAGACGTAGCGACCAAGTTCATAAAGCCTCATCAAATGTCGTGTTTGTAGTGCCTCGTTTCTACGTCAACAACAATGTTCCGTTTACTCCTAAGGTATGAATGCATTGTAAATATATATAGGAGCTTGGAACATGTTTCTTTGGGTAAACGGGTTATTTAAAACTGTTGTTTATTTTCAGAAAGATTTTATTAAAACTTTAAAACAAAGTATATAAAGTTTCTGGGCTAAAATAGAAATTTTTAAACTTTCTGGAAATTTGTTCGAATTGTCGTTCGAACTAGTTTGTCGTTCAAATGAGAATGTCGTTCGAACGAAGCTGCCAACGAGTTCCCCAATAGGCCACTGGAATGTCGTTCAAAATATCGTTCGAACGAGAATGATGGTTCGAACGAGATATCCAACGAGATTTCTAATGAGTTCTCTCTGTAAACTCGTTATAACGCTCGTTCGAACTAGTTTTGGCGGGAACATATTTTTGATAGTTTTTAGCAGTTTTTGACCCACTTTCCCACTTCTTTTCCCACTATCTTTTTATAGAACTTCTTAAGTGCGGAAATAAACTTTTTCTAATTAACTTTTTGACTATCCTACATCTTTTAGAGAGAGTTTTGAGAATTCATCTTTCCTAAGAAAAAGTTCAAGTTTAAGTGTTCATTTTTCAAAGAAAAATCCTTTAAACACTTTGTTTCACCCATATTGTTTATTCCAAGTCTTCTTTATATATATATATATATATATTGCTTGGAGTTTGGCACCGATTTATCTCTACAATATTGAAGAAGAGATTGCTTGGGTTTGCTTCTAAATCCCACAAAGAAGAAGTTTGTGTTGATTTACCCACTTGGAGAAAGGCTCCTTGTTTGGGTGGCGGTGTCCATATAAAGTCCGATCGATGGATTCTGATACCGCGGTGGAGCTCTGGGGCTATTCGCTAGGCGGATGTGTATACAAGAAGGAGCATCGGGGCTTGAGAGGGATCGAGTCAAGTGTTGTAAGTCTACTGTCTTGTATTTATAAAAACCATACATAGTGGATTTTAGGCTAGGGTTGTCCGAGGTTTTTTCCCACTGTAGGTTTTTCCTCGTACATCGCGACGTAGTGATTTATTGTTTATTTTATCTTTTGCATAATTCACCTAGAACGCATGCTTAGGTAAAAAGATAAAATTTGGTTATATCACTGCTTGTTTAATTTGGTGCAACTTAATTTTTGGGTAATGTTTAAGTTAGTTAATTCAAGTCATTAATTAAATTTGGTTTGGCCTAATTTGGAAATATTAAAAATATGACTTAGGCAAATTTCTAGGACTTGGGTTAAATTAATTGGGTTTAAGTGAAATTAAATTTTGTTCGAACTTAATCTTATTTCACTTTGTTTAATTTTAATTTGATAAGAAATTTGTTAATTTGTTTTTTAATTGAACCATCATCTTCGCTTACGCATCTAAAAAGGAAATAATTTTTAATAAGATTTTTAAATCGGGGGCCTATCGCTTTCAAAGTTCAAAATCGGGGGCCTTTTGTTCCAACAAGTGGTATCAGAGCCAAAAATGATAAATTACTTCGTTAAGATCCTTTAAAATAATTTTTGACTAAAATGGAATTTTCCCCATTCTCAAAATTTCCTATTTTCGATGGTTCTAATTACGCGTACTGGAAAGTGCATATAAAATCGGCACTTAAATCTATCGACGAGAGGGTTTGGTTATCAGTAGTTAATGGGTGGCCTCCACCAACTCATTTAGTAGATAATGAACGTGTTCCCAAACCGGCTGATAGATGGAGTGAATGAATTTAAACTTTCAAATTTTATTTCTCGTGGTTTAAATTCCTTGTTTAGCGCGGTCACACCGAATGAATTCCGTCGCATTATGACGTGTGAAACCGCTAAAGAAGTGTGGGGTATTTTGCAACTCACTCATGAAGGTACAAGTGTCGTAAAAGCTTCGAAACTCCAAAACCTCACAACTCAATTTGAAACCATCAAAATGAACGAAAAAGAAACTTTTGATGAATTTGATGCTAGACTTTTCGATATTGTTAATTCATCTTTTAACTTTGGAGAGAAAATACCCGATAACCGAGTAGTAAAGAAAATTTTAAGGTCCCTTCTCGATAGATTTATTCCAAAAGTGACCGTTTTAAATTCTTTACCAACTTTAGCGTCTACGAAATTAGAAAAACTTGTAGGTGATTTACAAACCTATGAACTAGACATGTTTCCCTCTAAAACTGAAAAGAAAATTGAAAAGGGCATTCCTTTAAAAGCCTGAAAAGAGGAAAAACAAGTAGTGGAGAGCGAGAGTGATAGTGACTCGGAAGATATGGCCTTGTTTGCTAGGAAATTTCGAAAGTTTCTTAAAATTAACAAAGATAAATTTAAAAATGACTTTAAGAAATTTGAAACTTCTAAGCATGACAAAGCCGAGAGGATCCCTAAAACTTCTAAAGAAAATTTAAATAGGGACGATTCAAATAGGTGTTTTGGTTGTGAAGGGTATGGCCATAGGGCTTCTGAGTGCCCCACTAAACTAAGGATAGTGATATGGAAGAGGGACTCGATTCCCCCACTAAACCCAACTTTGTGGCTTTTATGTTTAGTCATGTGAGTGATAGTGAGAACTCGTCTATTGATGAAACCTTAACACATGACACTTCCAAGGTCATAGTTTATGAATCCCTTATTTTGAAAATAAAGAAGAGGTTAATGTGAGTGAACTTCAAAATTCTTTTCAAGAACTTTATGAAGAATCAATTAAATTAAAAAGAGCTAATTTGAAATTATAAGCGAGTTTAAGAGAGCGTGTCAAGATCGTTGATGATAGTGCGTTAGTGGAAGACCTTAGGACACGAGAGAGAACTCTTCGAGAGAAGCTTGAATATGTAGAA
This sequence comes from Sambucus nigra, assembly GCA_949130495.1. Lineage (NCBI taxonomy): Eukaryota > Viridiplantae > Streptophyta > Magnoliopsida > Dipsacales > Adoxaceae > Sambucus > Sambucus nigra. Next base: position 640,727,315 of record OX422209.1, on the reverse strand, counting down.
GGCGAGAGAGATAGCCTCGGAGGTTTAATGGAATACTTGAAAAAGGAGCTTCTTGAGTTTGAAGAGAGAAATGTTTTATTAGAGTCTAATATTTCAGAATTAAAAAAATAAATTAAAAGACTCTAGAAAAGTCAAATTTGATTTGGATGAAAAACGTCGCTAATGTCGTTTAATACAAGATTAAACTGTATAAGCAACTCCGAGATGTTTGTTGAAGAAACCCTTTTCTTTTGAAAATAAAAATGATAAACAACAAGATGTGTTTACAAAAACTTATGTACGAGAGTAATCAAGACTTTGTAATCCGTTTTTTAAAACTAAGATAGTTTCAAAAATTCAGCACACTATAGAATGAGATGAGGAGATGAAGATAATCAGAACACCCAGTTTTTAACGTGGTAAAACCTCTCCCAATAGAGGAAACATCCACGGTGACTTCTAAGTCACAAAAGTAAAAATCCACTAACAACAAATAGCAGTTACAAACAATACAACATACATGCACACAAATCAACCTATTCTAAGTTTAGGAATATACCCCACTTGGTGTCCTTCTAACTTCTCATAGATCTGATTGTTGATGATGTTCTTCCAGTTTGATAACTTCCTTTTGCTTTAGCTTCCTTGCGTCGACTCAATAATCTTTGATCTTATTCACAACACTTCCAGTGCAGTAGTGTGTTAAGTGTTTGTGATGTGAATCCTATCAACATGCATGAACTCACACACACTTAGTTTTACAGACAATCCTAGAAAATTACATATAAAGACTATATGCTGTGATTTTCTTTTCTTTCTTTCTCACAGAACTTGAAACCTTTTTTACCTTTAAATATATCCCAGATTCCACGGATATCTTGATTCTAAATCGGTCAAGATCTTAATCAATCTCTGTTTTAAAAATATTTTTGAGATTGAAAATCTCCAAGTGTGAATCCAACTAGGTCAAGGTTAAGTTTCATAAGAATAGAAATTATAAAACATTTTCAAAACTAAATCAGTAAGGATTTTCTTAAATCAAGAAAGAAACATGCAGATCTAGTGAAATGTAACATGCAGAGTGTAGATCTACAATTTCTATGAAGAAGAAATACAGATCTTCACACGAATGTTTAAGTTGGTAATAAGATCACTGATTAAGAGGTTACAACTTCAATATGAACAAACCACTCTCTCTCAAACACTCAAGGTTGTGTTTGGGGTTTTGTGTATACGAAGGTTTGAATCAGAAATGAAGTGTTTAGGATTAGGGTTTGGGTTTGGCTAACACAGTTTTCCTTTTCTCTCTCTTCTCTCTTCTCTTTTCTCTCTTCTCTCTCACTTCTCTCTTCTCTCTATTTTTCTCTCTCAGAAATGACGACTGCCAAAAGTCTTGAAATGTTGAGAAATATAGGGCTTTTATAGGAGTGGAGGAAGGTTCTGGATATTCGAAGGAAATCAAGGGCTGAGATCAAGTCTTCCTAATATTGACTAGATCTAAGGGTTATAAGAAGGCGGTGGTTAAGTCGAATGTGATTGGTTCACAGGATAGCACAAGGATAGGTTTAAAACACATGCAGACCATTGATAAGGAATGATCTAACGATCAACAAACCACCAGAGAATCATCTCACATAACAAACATAAATTGATGCATCAGGCAAGTGACAAGTGTTGGCATATAAGAGGCTTACAAACGCGCGTCAAAATAATTACAGGCAGCACCCTGAAGTCTTTAGCGCATTTATATTCTACCCAATCAAACATTCTAATGAAAAATGAATTTTTCAAAATAGCAAATTAACCCCATAAATTTTATAATCACACTTTTATTAATGAAAACATTAATTTAAAAATGTTTAAAAAATGTTTAAAAATTCCCAAAAAATTATTAAAACAACATTTTAAGGGTAATTAATCACACAATCAATTTTAAGCAATATATACACATGTATGCACTTCTAATTGTGTGTAGTGTGATTCAATTTATACCTTCTTGGATTATTGAAGAGGATTAGAGAGATTAATTCTGAGGCTCTTTGGATTCTAGATTAGACAACCAATTTTGTCACTATTTCCAAATTAGTTGAACACTTATACAGTATAGACTTAAGTAAGTCAAAGGTATAAGGTGCTTCAATCTCCCCCTTTGGAAATATGAGACAAAATCTCCTTTGAGTTAGCTTAAACTCTTAGGGAACCAAAAAAATTAAAACCTAGTCCTATACAAAAGATACTATCTACCCATTTCCTAGAAAGTCAAAAATTACATAACTCAACTATTTACAAAATTTGTACACTAGAAATGGTAGACAATCAGTAGAAGAGATTCCTGCAAATATGCACACTAAGATCAAGCAGTTTAGATGAAATGTGAACAAAACATTGAACCCGTAAGACTCAAATTTCTCCCCCATTTTGTCTCAAATGGACAAAGGGTAAACATTAAGGTCTTCAGAGTTTAATCAGCACATACCATACCTATAGAATTACGCAAATACAGAAATCTGTTATAGTCTAAAGGTTTAGTGAACATGTCTGCAAGTTGCAGATCAGTAGGCAGGTAATGGATTTCTAACTCCTTAGTTTCAACAAGTTCGCGTATAAAATGATGTCTTATTTTAATATGCTTAGTTCGCGAGTGTTGAACCGGGTTTTTAGATATGTTAATGGCGCTTTGATTGTCACAATATAATTGTAACTGATCTTCTTTAATCCCATAGTCGCTTAACATCTATTTGATCCATAACAATTGAGCACAGCAACTTCCTGCTGCTATATATTCGAACTCAGTCGTAGATAAAGATGTGCAATTCTGTTTTTTGCTACTCCAACCAACTAAATTATTGCCGATATAATAACAGGCACCTGATGTACTTTTACTGTCATCAGTACATCCGGCCCAATCAGCATCAGTATACCCTATAATGGTACTGCAGGTATCATTAGTGTACCTAAGTCCAAGATTAAGAGTGCCCTTTATGTACTTTATTATACGTTTTACACACGATAAATGGCTCTCTTTAGGGTTATTCTGGTAACGAGCACACAGACATACAGCATACATTATATCTGGTCGTGAGGCAGTTAGATAGAGTAGGCTACCAATCATACTACGATAAAGTGTGGAATCAACTGACTTTCCATTTTCGTCTTTACATAATTTAACAGTAGTACTCATAGGCGTTTTGGCAACTTTAGCATTGTCTAAACCAAATTTCTTAACAAGATCTAAGGCATACTTAGTTTGAGAGATAAATAGTCCATCAGAATTCTGTTTCACTTGAAATCCTAAGAAAAGTTGTAGCTCCCCCATAAGGGACATGTGAAACTCCTTATGCATAATAGCAGAAAAAGATTTAACTTCAGATGTTGAAGTAGACCCAAAAATGATGTCATCTACATAGACTTGGGCTATAATAATGTTTTTGTCAAAATGTTTGACAAAGAGGGTCTGGTCATTTCCTCCTCTCTTAAAACCCTTATCCAACAAAAAGTTGGAAAGGCGTTCATACCAAGCTCGAGGAGCTTGTTTTAAGCCATACAAAGCCTTTTTCAGACGAAAGACATGGTCAGGATATTTAGGGTCAATGAACCCTTTGGGTTGTTCTACATACGTTTCTTCGGACAGAATTCCATTGAGGAAGGCAGATTTGACATCCATTTGATAAAGAGTAAATTTTAAGTGACACGCTATGGCAAAAAGAAGTCGAACAGATTCAAGACGAGTGACAGGGGCAAATGTTTTGCTAAAATCTATTCCTTCTATTTGTGAGTAACCTTGAGCAACTAGTCTAGCTTTGTTTCTAAGGATTACCCCATTTTCATCAGATTTGTTCTTAAAGATCCAACGTGTGCCAATAACATTTTTGTTTTGAGGCCGCGGTATAAGATACCAGACATCGTGAATGATAAATTGTAAAAGTTCTTCCTGTATTACAGAAATCCAGTGTGTGTCATTCAATGCTTCATTAACATTTTTTGGTTCCACAAGGGAGACGAAACATGCATAATTAGCATAATTTCTTAACTAGGATCTAGTACGAACTAGCTCATTAGGATTACCGACCACGTTGTCAATGGGATGATCTTTAGAGACCCAGCCAGGTACTTCGGGACTCTCAATAGGTAATGAGTCATCTATCTCTGGTGAATCAGTTTTGAAATTATTTTCAGATTCAACCACAATAGGTGATTCAGATATCTTATTTTCGATAATAGTGTCGCTTACAATTACATTTATCGATTCCATAAGGGCCTTAGTACACAGATTGTATATACGATAAGCACGACTGTTTGGAGAGTATCCTAAGAAGATGGCTTTATCACCACGTGACTCGAATTTAGACAAATGTTCTCTGTCTTTACAGACATAACACTGACTTTCCAAAGTTCTTAGATATTTCAGATTAGGCTTCTTACCGTACCACAACTCATAAGGGGTTTGTTTAGAGTTTTTCCTAAGGTAAACCCTATTAATGATATGACATGCAGTCCTAATAGATTCTACCCAGAAGTATTTAGGTAGAGATTTGGCATGCAACATGACACGTGCCATCTCTTGAAGAGTTCGGTTTTTCCTTTCAGTAATACCATTCTGCTGAGGAGTTTTAGGGGCACTGAATTCGTGTTTGTAACCGTTGTAGTCACAATATTCAAATATTCCTGTGTCTATAAACTCTCCCCCTCTATCGCTACGAATGCGATTGACTTGTGTGTCCTTCTCATTTTCAATTCTTAGTAAAATTTTCAAAAAATTCTGAAACGTGTCAGATTTTTGTTTCAAGAAGGCAACCCAAGTGAATCGTGTGAAATCATCAACCATGACAAGGATATAACTGTGTCCACAAAGACTAACAGTTATAGAGGGACCAATAAGGTCCATATGGATGAGATCTAAAGGTCTAGAGGTGAGAATGTCTTTAACCTTTTTATGCGAAGTCTTAACTATTTTTCCTTCCTGGCAATGACCACAGATAACACTGGAAATAGGTTTAATTTTAGGAATTCCTCTAACAATCTCTTGACTAGACAATCTACCAAGGATATCATAACTTAGGTGACCCATACGATTATGCCAGATTTCATTGTCATCCATTCTGACAATGTTACAGGTTTCAGAACCAGTCTTGACAGTATAACAATTGCCAGGTGTTCTAAATCCGGTAATAATGCATTTACCTTTATCATTTAGAATTTTACAATTGTTCTTTGAAAAGGTAACTGTATGGTCATAGTCACAAAATTGTGATATACTTAGGAGGTTGGCTTTAAGGCCTTTAACTAAAAGTACATTTTCGAGAGTAGGCATTCCTTCTTCTTTTAAGGTTCCTTTACCTATGATCTGGGATGAAACTCCGTCACCAAAAACTACTTTGCCTCCAGCAAATCTGGTTTTGTTTAAGAGTTTGGTTTCATCTCCTGTCATATGTTTGGAGCATCCTGAATCTAAGTACCAACCAGATGAAGTGTGTTCAGCTTTTAAGGCAGTGATAACAATGTTACACTTCATTTGGGGTAAAAGATCATCTTTTCTAACCCAAATAGCTCTAGTTTTAATTTTGCGCAAGTTTTCCCTCATTTGATAAAATTTTTGAGAAACAGCTTTTTGTCGAAAAACATTTGGAGCAACAAACTGATTATTGTTGAAAATTTGAGCTTTTGGTTTGGGAAAGTTTCTGGGAGCCTTTCTCTTAAATGAACTCTTAGTTTTGGTCTTTCTATTCCTGTAGTTAGAGTTCTTATCAGGTTGTCTTGGAAGGACATAATGGTTACGATTTTGCCTAGAATAGTTAAAGTTCTTATAGACAGAAGTGTTGTACACAGGGTTATTTAGACGCCTAGCATAACAACCTTCAAAGGAATGACCATAAATGTCACAGTAGGAGCAATATTGATTGCTTGAGGGATGAACTTCCTTAGGAAAACTTCTAAAGATGGGTTTAACAGCATTCTGTTCAGAAGTCCTATTCCTAGGAGGGATGGTTTTAAAGGTAGAATCAGCCTTTCTGATCAAAGGACAGACGTATTTAGTCTTAGGAGTAGTGTCAGCCTTAGAATTACTAGACTCTCCAATGTCTTTCTGTTGTTGCTTTTGATCAAATTCGTCTTTAATAAAATGAAAGTCTGGACATGTTTCGATTGGTCTTTTACCCCCAGACACAAACTTAATAGGTTCAAGATTTGTAGTTTGTGATTTGTTCTTAGGGCGAAATCCAATACCGGTTCTATCATCAGAATTGGTCTTGGAGTCAACAACAAAGTCAGTAAAACAGTTTGAATTGTTTTCAAACTTAGAATTTTTTTTGAAAACAGTAGCTGTCTTTGTTTTTGCTTCCTCCAGTTCTAATAATGTTCCCTTATATTTCATTTCCAGGGTTTCATTAGTTTTAGTCAACTCTTTTAATTTTTGATCAAAAGTTTCAATTTCGGATTAATGAGACAGACACTGGTTAGTGTACTCTTCGGCATTCAGCTTCACAATAAGACTTAGATCATCTAATTTCTTAGTCAGGTCTCTAACAGTCTTCTCCAGTCTAGTGCCTTTTTTGAGAGTTTTAGCATACAAAGTATGAATATCTGGGAGGTCATCTGTGTCTGAGTCGCTAAGTGAAGTGTGTGTAGTGACCCCTAACGATTCAGTTTTAGTACTCACGCACCCATTTACATTGTCGTTATCGAGATCACTTTGACTCACACACACAGAACTAGAGCTAGCAACATTTTCAGATAATAAAGCATCTAGGCCAGTCAAAGTAGTATTCACACAAGCAGGAGTAGGAGCATCATTATCACATATAGGCATATCATCATTGTAAATGATCTTAGCATAAAAGGACATGCAAAGGTCAAGTACATTTGATGACTCAAGTTCCTCTTCATCAGAGTCACTTGAATCATTCCAAGTTTTACAGACATTGGCTCTATTGTGTGTGTTGGTTTTATTCAGATTAACTCTTCAATCGTGAGAAATGTGACCTAGTTTCCCACATCTAAAACATTCAATCTTTTTAAGGTCTCTGCTGGGTCTGGAGTTGTTGTCCTTAGGATGTTTGTCAAGTCCTCTCTCATGAGGCTTGGGATTAGACAGAGTAGGATAATTAGGCTTGCCTTGTTTAGTTGCCTGTTTGTTTCTAAATTTAACAATTTTCTTAAAATGTTTAGACATTAAGGCAATCTGATTATCTAGTTTGTCTATATCACACTCCTCATCAGAATCAGAGTTGATCAAATTAGTCTCAAGTTTAGATATCTTAGAAATAAAACTCAAGTTAGAGTTGGGCTATTTTCTTTGTGAATGATTTAATTGTTTCTTAAAGTCTAATTCCATTTCCACAGTCCTAAGTTTGCTACTGAGTAACTCAGGGGTAAGGTTTTGATCACTCATTTCCTCAATAGCATACCTCTTGCTGTCAAACTTTTGTGGTAATGATCTTAGAATTTTAGAAACAATCTCATTCCTATCATATGTTATACCATTAGCATGCAACTTAGTAACTATATCAGTTAAGTTCATGTAAAAGTCATCAAAAGACTCAGAGTCAGACATAATCAAAGAGTTGTACTGTTGGGTAAGCATTTGAGTTTTAGCAGCTTTAACTCTTGAGTCTCCTTCATGGGCAATGATTAATGTGTCCCAAGCTTCCTTAGAAGTGGCACAAGATGAGATTCTCTTGAACTCATACTCATTAATAGACATAAAAATGGCATTCTTGCCTTTATTGTTATTTCGAGAAATAGTTTTCTCTTCTTGGGTAAACTCACTTAAGATTTTCTTTATCCTCTCATCACTTCCTTCAGTGGCTGGTTTAGTAGGATAAGTGTATCCATTTTCAATAATGTCCCAGACATCATCTCCTAAAGTCCTTTGGATGAAGGCAACCATTCTTACTTTCCAGTAAGCAAAGTTGTTTCCATCAAAGAGTGGAGGTCTGGACAGATTACCAAACCTTTCATTCTTCTCGTCCATAGTTAGGTTTTTCAGAAAACGATTTCAGAAACACAAGATCTTTTTGAAATAAAAGTTTACAGGGCTCTGATACCAAATGAAAAACGTCGCTAATGCCGTTTAATACAAGATTAAACTGTATAAGCAACTCCGAGATGTTTGTTGAAGAAACCCTTTTCTTTTGAAAATAAAAATGATAAACAACAAGAAGTGTTTGCAAAAACTTATGTACAAGAGTAATCAAGACTTTGTAATCTGTTTTTTAAAACTAAGATAGTTTCAAAAATTCAGCACACTATAAAATGAGATGAGGAGATGAAGATAATCAGAACACCCAGTTTTTAACGTGGTAAAACCTCTCCCAATAGAGGAAACATCCACGGTGACTTCTAAGTCACAAAAGTAAAAATCCACTAACAACAAATAGCAGTTACAAACAATACAACATACATGCACACAAATCAACCTATTCTAAGTTTAGGAATATACCCCACTTGGTGTCCTTCTAACTTCTCATAGATCTGATTGTTGATGATGTTCTTCCAGTTTGATAACTTCCTTTTGCTTTAGCTTCCTTGCGTCGACTCAATAATCTTTGATCTTATTCACAACACTTCCAGTGCAGTAGTGTGTTAAGTGTTTGTGATGTGAATCCTATCAACATGCATGAACTCACACACACTTAGTTTTACAGACAGTCCTAGAAAATTACATATAAAGACTATATGCTGTGATTTTCTTTTCTTTCTTTCTCACAGAACTTGAAACCTTTTTGACCTTTAAATATATTCCAGATTCCACGGATATCTTGATTCTAAATCGGTCAAGATCTTAATCAATCTTTGTTTTAAAAATATTTTTGAGATTGAAAATCTCCAAGTGTGAATCCAACTAGGTCAAGGTTAAGTTTCGTAAGAATAGAAATTATAAAACATTTTCAAAACTAAATCCGTAAGGATTTTCTTAAATCAAGAAAGAAACATGCAGATCTAGTGAAATGTAACATGCAGAGTGTAGATCTACAATTTCTATGAAGAAGAAATACGGATCTTCACACGAATGTTTAAGTTGATAATAAGATCACTGATTAAGAGGTTACAACTTCAATATGATCAAACCACTCTCTCTCAAACACTCAAGGTTGTGTTTGGGGTTTTGTGTATACGAAGGTTTGAATCAGAAATGAAGTGTTTAGGGTTAGGGTTGGGGTTTGGCTAACACAGTTTTCCTTTTCTCTCCCTTATCTCTTTTCTTTTCTCTCTCCTCTCTCACTTCTCTCTTCTCTTTATTTTTTTCTCTCAGAAATGACGACTGCCAAAAGTCTTGAAATGTTGAGAAATAGAGGGCTTTTATAGGAGTGGAGGAAGGTTCTGGATATTCGAAGGAAATCAAGGGCTGAGATCAAGTCTTCCTAATATTGACTAGATCTAAGGGTTATAAGAAGGCGGTGGTTAAGTCGAATGTGATTGGTTCACAGGATAGCACAAGGATAGGTTTAAAACACATGCAGACCATTGATAAGGAATGATCTAACGATCAGCAAACCACCAGGCAATCCTCTCACATAACAAACACAAATTGATGCATCAGGCAAGTGACAAGTGTTGGCATATAAGAGGCTTACAAACGCGCGTCAAAATAATTACAGGCAGCACCCTGAAGTCTCTAGTGCATTTACATTTGACCCAATCAAACATTCTAATGAAAAATGAATTTTTCAAAATAGCAAATTAACCCCACAAATTTTATAATCACACTTTTATTAATGAAAACATTAATTTAAAAATGTTTAAAAAATGTTTAAAAATTCCCAAAAAATTATTAAAACAACATTTTAAGGGGAATTAATCACACAATCAATTTTAAGCAATATATACACATGTATGCACTTCTAATTGTGTGTAGTGTGATTCAATTTATACCTTCTTGGATTATTGAAGAGGATTAGAGATATTAATTCTGAGGCTCTTTGGATTCTAGATTAGACAACCAATTTTGTCACTATTTCCAAATTAGTTGAACACTTATACAGTATAGACTTAAGTAAGTTAAAGGTATAAGGTGCTTCATTGGAGTGTACGTCCGAAAAACTAAATAAAATCTTAGGCACGGTCCAAATAAAAAATGACACTTGTGGTTTAGGCTTCGATACTTGTAAAGAATCTACTCATAAAGTCAAAACCAATGTTTTAAGAGAATCACCTAGGAAAGCCTTTAGAGATCCCTTCTTAGGTCCCAATTTTAGACGTGTTTTTACTTGTGCACATTGTGGTCGAAATGGTCATCTTAGGAAATTTTGTTTTGATCTTAAATGAGGTCCTAGAAAAACCCACCGTAAGGAAACCAAGGTACTCAAGATTCCTACACCCCTAGATAGTCATTCGTCATTAGTTTGTGTTAGGAGATCTGGCTTGGTAGCTTTACAAGGTAGGATTTTTTATTCTCATTTACTATCACATGATTCCTCACTTGCTAAATCTAAAGGTTGAATGTATTAGTTTTCTTTGCATACTCTAGATTTTTTTTGCTTCATATTATATTTCATTGCTAGGTGTATGCATGTTTAGTCATTTTCTAGCCATTGATTTATTTCTTATCTCATGCTTGAAACCATGATTTGTTTATCTTTTGTATTATATTTCTTTTGTTTGCATTAAATAAAAAATACAAAAAGATTTTTGTTTATCATTTGGGTTTTTATCTCTTGGTAATTTAAGCTTAATGAAAAATTCAAATGATTTTTGTTTGTCTTTTGAGCATATATTTTTATTTTTGGTTAAAAATTTCAAAAAATTCAAAAAGATTTTTTTTGAGTGTATTTTAGTTTGACACACTTTATGTGGCATATGCTTGTGTTTGAATTCCATCTTTTTCGCTCCCATGTGGCTAGAACTTTTGGTTTAGATTATCAATCCTTATTATATTCTTTACCTTACTTACACGGAGTAGTTGGATTTTGCATTGATTAAATGGATTCTATTTTTTATATGCCTCTATTTACACATACACGAGCTCATTTGAAATATTAACTTCATATGTATATTTGATCTTTGTGAGGTTTTCTCCTACCAATCTTGTCATCAACATATTTGTGACCTAGGAGGACTAGTGCATGTCAAAATCCGTTACACGTGAGATTTGTGAGAGATAAAAATGATAAATATAAATGTTCACGGGGAAGGGATCCGAAAGGAAGAATTATCCTTTTGCGAATACTAAGCCACCATTTGTTTGGCCCTAAAAGAAATACGTGGTCCAAAGGCCAAAACTTGGAAAAATAGCATTAAACAGAAAAATAATTGCCAAGGCCTACGTTTGTTTGATATATTCATTCAAAATTAATATATGCTTATTGAGGGAGATTGGATGGTATATCAACGGTTTGCACAATGTCCGTTTATCCTAGTTGCGTTTTCAATGTCATGACTCTATTGGTTTGTAGAATCATCAACATGCTAGGCTTGTATGCATTGTGTATGTTTGTTCATTAAGTTCAATTTATATTGTCACATGAGGTTATATTCAAATGTGATGAAGTTTGCAATCAATTGAGAAGTCCGTGAACATGTTTTAAGTGATTGGGTCTACATTTAATCGCTACTAGTTCACACCCCAACACTCCCATTTCCATATGACACATTTTTGCCATACGAGTGTGAAAAGCTTATCTTATTTTGTGTCATTTGTGCGTTTATATCTATATGTGTACTTGAGTCTATTAGGTATATATTATGTATACATATATTTGATATTTTTGTTTAGTCTTTGCCTTGTTTTCTAGTTCATATATGCTTTAATTCATAATTGGTATCCATCATGGTGAATTCTTTGTTGATATCACATGCTTAATACTTATGTATCATATTGGTATTTGTTTCTTGCATCTTAGTTGGTATCCATTATTATTTGTTGGATTAGCTATGATTTTGTTGCCCATATTCTCATCACTATATGCATAATTGCATGTTTTTTAGCTTGTTATCCCATTCTATTTATCCCTTGCTTAGTTTAGAGGGTGTATATGCTCTAATTGGGGAAGATAAGTTAATTCTTAATTCTTTAGTATTTGTCTATTTCTGAACAAAAAGGGGGAGAATGATAGGGGGAGAAATGGTATCTAATCCTATTGTAATCGTATCTTAGTTTGGGGGAGATTTAACTTAGGGGGAGTCGCTATCTTCTTAGGTTGATCATAGTTGATAAAGGGGAGAATTAATTTAGGGAAGTAATTATTTAATTGCATTTAATATTTTGATATTCCCTATGCGTTGAATGTGTTTGCTTAAGTGTGCAGGAATTATAGTCTAAGTGGAAACTTTCATCGGGAAAAGATATTGATCCTTGGATTGTTGTGTCAAGCATTGTATTTTTATTTTGGGTGGGACATTTTTGTCAGTCTAGTAGAGCTTGACGGCCCTTTAGCATTTTTGTTTTGTTTTTGTCCTGAAATAGACAAAGGGGGAGATTTGTAAGGACACAAATTTCTAATTGAGTCCTTTATAGTTTTGGCTCAATTCCGGACAAAAACGTTTGAGTTATAGGATAGAGTTATTGATCATCCTTCAAGCCTATGACATACTAAAGTTGAAGACGTAGCGACTAAGTTCACAAAGCTTCATCAAATGTCGTGTTTGTAGTGCCTCGTTTCTACGTCAACAATAATGTGCCGTTTACTCCTAAGCTATAAATGCATTGTAAATATATATAGGAGCTTGGAACATGTTTCTTTGGGTGAACGGGTTATTAAAACTGTTGTTTATTTTCAGAAAGATTTTATTAAAACTTTATGACAAAGTATATAAAGTTTATGGGATAAAAATATAAATTTTCAAACTTTCTAGAAGTTCGTTCGAATTGTCGTTCCAGCGAGTTTGTTGTTTGAACGAGAATGTCGTTCGAACGAAGCTGCCAACGAGTTCCCCAATAGGCCACTGGAATATCATTCGAAGGAGAATGATGGTTTGAATGAGATATCCAACAAGATTTCTAACGAGTTCTCTCTAGAACCTCGTTAGAAGGCTTGTTCGAACGAGACTTCGTTAGAACGAACATCTCGTTCGAACGAGTTTTGGCGGGAACAGGCTTTTGGGAGTTTTTGACTTCTTTTCCCACTATCTTTTTATAGAACTTCTTAAGTGTGAAAATGAAATTTTTTTTAATTAACGTTTTCATTATCCTACATCTTCTAGAGAGAGTTTTGAGAGTTCATCTTTCCTAAGAAAAAGTTCAAGTTTAAGTGTTCATTTTTCAAAGAAAAATCCTTTAACACTTTGTTTCACCCATATTGTTTATTCCAAGTCTTCTTTATATATATATATATATATATATATATATATATATATATATATATATATATATATATATATATATATATATATATATATATATACATTGCTTGCACAGGTTTATCTCTACAATATTGAAGAAGAGATTGTTTGGTTTTGCTTCTAAATCCCACAAAGAAGAAGAAGTTTGCGTTGATTTACCCACTTGGAGAAAGGCTCCTTGTTCGGGTGGCGGTGTCCATATAAAGTCCGATCGGTTGATTTCGAGACCGTTGTAGAGCTCCGGAGTTATTCACTAGGCGGAGGTGTATACAAGAAGGAGCGTCGGGGCTTGAGAGGAATCGAGTCGAGTGTTGTAAGTCTACTGTCTTGTATTTGTAAAAACCATACTCAGTGGATTTGAGGCTAGGGTCGTCCGAGGTTTTTTCTCGTTGTGGGTTTTTCCTCGTACATCACGGCGTAGTGATTTATTATTTATTTTATCTTTTGCATAATTCACCTAGAATGCATGCTTAGGTAGAAAGATAAAATTTGGTTATATCACTACTTGTTTAATTTGGTGCAAATTAATTTTTGGGTAATGTTTAAGTTAGTTAATTCAAGTCATTAATTAAATTTGGTTTAGCCTAATTTGGAAATATTGAAAATATGACTTAGGCAAATTTCTAGGACTTGGGTTAAATTAATTGGGTTTAAGTGAAAATAAATTTTTGTTGGAGTTAATCGTATTTCACTTTGTTTAATTTTAATTTGATAAGAAATTTGTTAATTTGTTTTTTAATTGAACCATCATCTTCGCTTCCGCATCTAAAAAGGAAATATTTTTTTATAAGATTTTTAAATCCGGGGCCTATCGCTTTCAAAGCTTAAAATCGGGGGCCTTTTGTTCCAACACATACAATGGGCATGTACTGATATATTTCATTATATTTTCAAGCCTTTATCCTCTTGGATATGCAGTTGTTGATTCAGAGATGGAGGATAACTAGATGTGATTTCTCATTAATTTGCATAATGCACTAGCTCATCAAGATCGAAGCATCACATTCATATCCGATAGGAACAATGGTATTATTGAATGTGTTTATAGGGTATTTTCAATGTCTGCTCATTCCTAGTTTATATATCATTTACAAGGAAATATAAAAAAGAAAATATGGGTGCATTTGCGGAATCATTCAACTTTTGGATCCTAGAGGAAAGGCATTTACCTATAATAAATATGTTGAACAAAATGAGGATCAAGATTATGAATTTCAACGCAAAAAAACTTGTTAAATCTAAAACATGGTCAAAGGAGTTGTGTTCTCATTTTGATAAATTACTGACTGAAAATTGGAATAAAAGTAGACATTGGAATATTAGTCGCTCAAGTAAACATGTATTCAAAGTTCATTCAGATGTGCGGGTCACGGTTGACTTAGAATAAGGAATTTTCTCTTGTAAGAGTTGACAGTTATGAAGTTTTCCATGTTCTCATGTTGTTTCTGTCATACAGAAGATAGGTGGAAGTATTTGTGATCATATTGAGGATTATTATAAGGTTTTTTATTACAAAAAATCATACTCATCACCTACAGTTCCTCTTCCTGATTTGATGTCCCTAAATATTTTATTACCTGAAAATCCAGCAATCCTTCCTCCATTAACAAAGATACCGACAGGGAGGCCAAGAAATAAGAGAATAAAATCTGTTGGTGAGGTCATAATACGAAAAGTTACTTATTCTAGGTGGAGTAAAACAGGTCATTACAAGTCTACGTGTAAAGAACCAATTCAATTCATTTATTGTAACAATAGTTTTTAATAAAATCCATGAACATTTTCATTTACATTTTAATAAGTTAATGTAATTTTATTGTTGAGTGTTCATTTCTATTTTTTTGATTTGTGATGGGATCAATGTAAGGTACACATATGTTTTTATAAAGTACACGCAGATTATACTGACTAAAATCAATTACAATGTACGTGTACTTTATGTATTCTACGCATACTTCATAAAGTACATGTAGAATACATAAAGTACACACCATTGTACTAACCAAAATAACTTTCTATTTGCGTGTACTTTGTTTTTGTACACGTAGAATACATAAAGTAAATCAATTGTTTTTTATTTATTTTTTATATGGCAGTTCACCAAAGTACCCGTATTTTTTATAAAGTACACGTGATCATTTTTCCTAAAGTTCACCTGTACTTTATTAAATTTGTGTGTATTTTACATTTTCTTATTCTGTAAAATTGTGGAATTCATTCATTGTAACCATTTGATTGAATGAAATTATTTAAAAACCCGTTTAATTCAATAAATAAATGTATATTTATTGTTTAGTTCTATTTTTTTAGGATCAAACACCAAAAAGTTCTTCAAATGTTTTTTTAATTCAAAAAGTATGTTTTGCATTTAAAATAAGGGCAACAAATGTACAAGTTAGATTCATATTGTATTTTTTTCATA
Organism: Sambucus nigra; assembly: GCA_949130495.1. Taxonomy (NCBI): domain Eukaryota; kingdom Viridiplantae; phylum Streptophyta; class Magnoliopsida; order Dipsacales; family Adoxaceae; genus Sambucus; species Sambucus nigra. The sequence goes on along the minus strand of OX422209.1, from coordinate 640,711,639 downwards.
TCATCAACAAACAAAAAGTGTTTCATCAGTCTATGTATAATGTCTATAAATTTATACATATGAGAACACCCATTTAGTCTAAGTCTTTTACTTTGTTCCAAAAAGTCCCTCAAACACCTATTTAACTAATATTTTCTTATTTTTAAAAGTCCGCGCTAGCGGCATTCAACCCCCACCTCCCCCCCCCCCCCCCCCCATCCCCCAATCCCCGCCCTAACCGGAGTTCATTTTTTGAATGTTTTTATATGGTGAGATACTTTTTGAAATAAACTAAAAGGGTTGGATTAAATGTGTATTATAAATATTTGAGGGACTTTTTGATAAATGCCCAATTTTTTTATTTGTTTTTTGCATGGCAGTTCAACAAAGTACACGTATTTTGTAGAAAGTACTCGTGATCATTTTGTTTAAAGCTCACGTGTATTTTACATTTTTGCACTCTAAGTATGATTGTTGAATTCATTCCTTATAACCATTTGATTGAATAAAGTATTTAATAACCCATTTGTTTGAATAAATGAATGTAATTTTGTTGTTTAGTATTTAGTTCTATTTTTTTATTTATTTTTTGTATGGCAGTTTAACCAAGTAGACGTACTTTTAATAAAGTACACTTGATCATTCATTGTAATCATTTGATTAAATAGAATTATTTAAGAACATATTTTAATGAATAAATGAATGTAATTTTATTGTTTGGTGTTTATTTCTATTTTGTTAGTATCAAATACCAAAAAGGCCTTCAAACATTTTTTAATACACATGTAGTCCAAGTCTTTTACTTTGTTCCAAAAAGCCCTTCAAAAATCCATTTAACAAAAATTTTCTTATTTTTAAAAGTCCGCGCTAGCGGCATTCCTCCCCCCCCCCCCCCCCCCCCCCCAACCTGAGTTCCTTTTTTTGAATATTTTTATTTGGTGAGGGACTTTTATTGGAATAGAGTAAAAGGGTTGGACTAAATGTGTATTAAAAAATATTTGATGGACTTTTTGGCCTAAGACCCATTTTTTATTTGTTTTTTATATGGCAGTCCAGCAAAGTACACGTATTTTTTATAAAGTACACATGATCATTTTTTTTCTAAAGTTTACATGTACTTTATTAAATTTTCGTGTATTTTACATTTTTGCACTCTATGTATGATTGTCTAAGTCTTTCATTGTAACCATTTGATTGAATAAAATTATTTAATAATTTATTATATTGAATAAATGAATGTAATTTTATTATTTAGTGTTTAATTGTATTTTCTATTTATTTTTTGTATGGCAGTTCAGTAAAGTACACGTATTTTTTTTATAAAGTACACGTGATCATTTTTCCTAAAGTTCACGATGTTGCAGCAGTGCCTGCTGCTTCTGTGCACATTATTCTATTTGCTAAAATATTTTTTTAATTTTAGCCTATATTGATGCTTCGTCATGGTTTTACATTTAATTTCTTTTTATTTGACTAAATCATTTGTTGTTTGTTCTATCTCAGTTAGTATAGCATTCCATCTCTCTATTATAACACTGTATATTCTGACAACAGTTATCTCTCTTTCTGTTTGGGGTATTTTGACAACCTGGAGATGTTTAGGCATTTCTGATGCATATGTAATTAACGTAAGATTAACCATGAACATATAAATTTCATATAAGACTTAAAAGTCTCTAAAATAATACTCATAGAGTATTATCTTTGATGTTTAGACAGTTCTCTCTGTCTCTTTCTGGTGCATTTTTTATACTTAATAGGTTATAGGATATGGTTTAGGAACCATATATCTGATTTGGTCTTCATTATGGTCTAGGAACCATATCTGATTTAGTCTTTTCTATGAGTATCATTGGACAGTGATCGGAGTTGGTTCGGTGAAGATGTTCCACTGAAGGCGCATCCATATCTGTATAGAACGCTTCGTTGTTAAGTTTCCTTCCTAGTGCCTCTTTTTTCTTTTTGTTTCTGCCACACAGCATCTTGAACTACACGTAGATCAGAAAATACGCAGTTTTAAGGGTGTTTTTGATTGGTTACTGACATTTGGGATTATATGGATGTCTGTCGCTCAATGTATTTTTATAATTTATGTCATCTTTAGATTGTCTTGTGAGCTGTTATAAGGATAAGAATGGATACTAGAGCTGGTCCACTTGTTGTATCTTTCTCTTCTCTCAGTTTTATATGTATACTAGTGTTGCCATAACCACTTGCAAATTGATCATAATTTCCAAATAAAAAGCACTTGCAAATCCTTCAAAAATGTTGCCATAACCACAACATGCAGTATAAAAGTATCCATATAACATTACATCTAATGAACAAAATCTTCAAACGAATAAAACGCAAAGTATCTAAATGAACAAAAAAAACCATCAAATTCAAACAAACACATTATATTCCCAAAGTGTTCACATCAAATTCAAACAATTATAATTTAAGTAAATGATGGGTTCTGCATATCTCTTCCAAGCTTTGATGATTATTGATCCCCTCAACTATAATGACCTGATATGGACCGAGTTGCGCACATTTATAATTCTGGAATGCTGCCCTAGTGCTCAAACAATGGTTTATCATGCAATTTTGAGTCATGTCCGGCCTTGCTTCTCATTACATGGAAATTAGAAAAATGAAATTTGATGTCTGAAACATCAAATTGATGTCTGCTTTCTCTATCTTCACTATGGACAACTTATGGCCTGCTGTTGCTCTATCTTCTATCTTCACTATGGAGAGGCAGTGGGCTTTCAACGACTGCAATGTTGCCCGCAGTGCTCTCTGGGCCAGAGGCGAGTATGCCCTCCTGTCATGAACGTCTCTTGATGTCGACTTGAGAGGCATCCTCAGTGTTAAACGGCCTATAGTGTTTGGCTCTAATTTCCCATCGATGTGGCAAGTACCGAATAATTTCCATCTTTGAGATCCTGGACTCCCCAAGCAACACAATGTCTGATAACTACAACAATAACATTGTATAGTAACCGAGAAAGTTTAGTTTTCATCCTTATTTAGAAGCATCGTTAACAAATTTCAATAGTTTTAGATGATTATATCTGATTAAAAAGATGACCATCTAAATAGTAAATATTACCTGACAAAGCCCCTGTTTTTTGTATCCTTTTTCTCCAGCTCTTGTTGAAATACTACTATTGAAATCTAATGGTCAAATCAGGTACCATTAAAGTTAATATGGTTAACAGAACAAATATTCCTGTTTGTGCTAATTTTTTAACAGATTCCTGAAATTTAGATGATTTAGGTTTCTTCTAAAAACACCTGATTTCAACAGAACAAAGACTTGGGTTCAACAAATTTTCAAAGATAATGAATAAGATAATGCCCAAGGTTAGATATATTGATAGAACTTAGATAGGGCCAGTTCTTAGTTACTGGTCTAAGTTCTTGGTATATAATAAACCACTTCTGGGATATTGCATACAAATCAGTCCCAATTAAACAACTGTTACCCAAAATGACAAATGTTTCCTCTAAATAAGGTAGTATCACGATCAATTACACCATTATTAATGACTTTCAAGACTGAATTAACTATGTTGGTTCAATAAAATAGATGACCTTGTGATCTTTTCTAACCTTAAAGTGAGAAGTATGCAACTCCTTAACAGGCCTACAATGCAAATAGCTCAATTTTAGTTGATGGAGTGGATGAAAAATGTGTAAAATAGATCACCTTCATGTTGGGTTTCAATGCTGCCAACAACTTCAAGTACTTGGGTATTCCATTGATATCATCCAAATTGACCAAAAGTTGTTGTTTACATCGAGTGAAAAGCATTGCAGTAACAAAGACACATAGAGAAAACTAAATGCAGTAACAAGGAAACTACATAAGTGCATATTTAGCACTGTAATCCAACTTAAAGATCTGAGTTATTCGCAATGATTCATCCCCATTTACCCACACATTTATACTCAATCAAAACAAATAAAATAATTAATATTATCAAAACATTGAAAATTTAAGAAGCAAAAGCAAATCAAAGAATTAATTCAGTTTGATGTCAATATGATGTCAATTAATTCAGATTTAAAAAGAACAAATAAAGATCAGTGGAAAAAGCAGGACAAATAAAGAGAGGGATTTGACTGAGAGCGGGAGAAAAAGAGCACCTCAAGTGAACGACCGGAGGCCTTGGTGGCAGTGAAGAGCATCGAAAGAAGAGGATATTGATCAATGCAGCTGCAACGGGCCCTTAAGTGTACAGTTATAAGTGTTCAGATTGCATACGTGAACTTAGTGTATACATGGTAGAATTAACTTAGTGGATTAATTCTTAGGTGTTCGAGCGACTTCAACAGGTGTTCTGAAACTGATTTCTTTTTTTGTTCATCCTCAGTTGGCTCGGTAAATGCACAATTTTTAGCTGCATTTTCAGTAGCAACTAAAGTAGATAATGTGCATTTTCTGCAGCAATGTGCTTTTTCATTTTCAACAGCAATTGCATTTTCAGCAGCAATTGCATAGCAGTGTTTCAACTGGTGAGGGAGATAGTGCGTCTTCTATAAATGGCACACAATGGTTTAGAAACTAGTTTCTTATCATAATTGAGAATAAAATTGTTGATTATCTTCAGTATAAATTTTTGCCATGTATATATACAGGGGGCTGCAACTATTATTACTACTACATTTCCACATAAAACACACCGAATGTACCTCATCATTTAATCAACAGTTTATTTGGATGATATTTTCTATGAAATTGTGTAGTTTAATTTATTCTTTTCATGAATCCTAATTTCAAAATGTTAAATATCAATGATTTCGTGTCTTATTACACCTATTATGTACATATGCAGATCCATGACAACGACGCGTCGACGTCGATTGAATATGTGTGATCTCATAGGTGAGGAAAGACAACCACTCACAACCCAAGTGGAAGATGATTTAAAGAGGTATAATCAATAACCCAATTACAAATTCATGTTTGTTTCATGTAGAATTATCGAGATTGGTCCCTCTCTCAATTTTATTATTGCGTAATTCAATTGATTATGTATGTTATATGTACGTATACAGATACATGGTAGTAAATTGTCGGCGTCATATGAATATGTGCGATATCATTGCCGAGGAAAGATCACTTGAGAAACAACCATTCACAACACCAGTGGAAGACGATTTAGAGGCGCATATATTGATATCCCACTCGAGTGAGGTGTTGCGCCCCCAACAAACTACCCTAGTGGCACCCCAATCAGACACGTCACATCGCAACTCAAGGGTTCATGTTTCTTTATTTCAGAGCCCTACATGCCAACAAACCCAATATATCGAGCAAATTAATGATCTACGAGAAAATGTTGATCCTTCATACAATGACTCGACTTTAGATGTTGATGAGCCCGCAGGTATATCATATGTTAGCAATGAACTTTTTTATCACACTCGTTTGATATTATATATCACATAATAATAGTTTATCGAATATTTGTTTAGGTACAGAGAGTACCCCGACTAATGCGAAAAAAGTTTAGAAAAGCTTCCAGGCCTTGGATTGAATGGAATAATAAGAAAACGAAGATACTAGAATGGAATGAGCTTTGTCAGCCAGTTTGTAGGCTTGAATGCAAATTGATGTCGCAATTAGGCTATTATGCTAGGAGTGGAAATTTGTTTCCATTGACAATGTTATATTGGACCGAGGCGAAAAATGACACTCTTGAGGGTATTTGGAATGAAGTGAAGGTAGTTCATTAATTCAATTTGATTTATTTGTTTCGTTATATATGAGTTTGTTAAATTTCTAACCAATTTATTAATTCAATATTTATTTGTTTCATTTTAAATTTTAAGGAAAACACAAATGCACCAGAAGGCTTTAAACCAATTTGCTTTGCAAGGATGGGAGCTTCTTGGAGGCAATGGAGGTACTGATTGAAGATAGATCACTATGAAAAGTTTCAAACCAATGAAGAGCGATTGAAAAATACGCCCCCTCGAGTCGACAAAGTTCAATGGCATACTTTAGTGAAGTATTGGGGTCTAAAGAAGATAATTGTACGGCAACTCATTAAGTTTAAGATGAGTTTATTTACATTTACTTCATTATTAACATCAAATTTATTAATTTCTCTTAACTTTTTTTATAGGATATAGCGAAGTAAAACTCGAAGAACCGTGAAGGTGAATGTGCTTACTCAAGGACTGGGCTAAAGCCACATGCAAAAATTACCACGGAGGTTAGAATTCTGGTATTATTAACACCTATAATTTTTAGTTTCATAAATATTAATATATACATTATTTTTATTAGAGGGTAGAGGCAAGAATGCCCGTTGACGAAATCAGCATGTGGCAAGCCACTCGGGCTCCGAATCATAAACCTTTCAATGTGGAAGATGGGTCATCAGATAGAGCGGTATGTATATATGCTAACTAAAGCCATTCATTAATTTCTAATATATGTTTAAATTAAATTCATTAGTTTTTAATATATGTTTAATTGGTAGACAATGCTCCAGAGACGACTAAATGACCTACCAGTAGATAAGCGAAATGATCCGGAAGCGAGGAATGAGATTTTTAAGGATGTTGTAGGACAAGGAGGCCATGGTTATACTTTACTAAAGGGAGTAGGCATTAGGCCAACATCTACACGAACAAGTTCCTCTCTTGCATTATTGGAGGATATTAATCAACTTAAGAAAGACGCAGAAGATCGAGAAGGTAGAGCTAGACAAGTCGCTGAAGATTGAGAGGCTAGACATCGACATGAGCTCGAAGAATTAGAATTTCGCCACCAACAAGCACTCTTATAGATGAAAACCGACATGAGAAGTGAAATGCAGATTTTGTTTCAGAGTATTATCCCTAATCATGCTTCCATTACCTCAATGACCCATACCGACTAGGTAATGACACATCTTTATTTTATTTTTATATATGTATGTGATGAAGTGTTAGGCAGCAGGATATATGTTGTGGATATTTCAGTCTTAGTTTTTTACAATGTTGTGGCTGTTTCTATAGTTGTTTTGAGTTAATTTATATGTTTAAACAGGTTGGTTTTCATGAATAAACAAAGGAGACTCTGCCAAATTTTTAACAAAATATTTAGAGTTTAAAAGTAAATAAAATGAAGATATACAAATTTGAGAAGTTTTTTAAAGATTGTCATCAATAGGAATTATTAAAAAAGATTACTTCTTTGTTTATGGTAACTTACACCGAATAAATTTTATTGCAGGTCAAAATCTTTTGTGAACAAGGCAAGACACATTTTGATGGAGATCGTTTGCTTCAAGATTGTGAGTACATTTTCTAATGAGACAAGTTAAATCTTGTAGAGATATTTAGTTTGGTGGAGTATTAGGTAGGATATATGTTAGTGGCTATTTCACTCTTAGTTGTTTATAATGTTGTGGTTGTTTCTAAAGATGTTTTTGAGTTAATTTTTATGTTTAAACAGGTTGGTTTTCATGAATAAACAGAGGAGAGTCTGGCGAATTTTTTTAAAAACATTTAGTGTTTAAAAGTAAATAAAATGAAGGTATACAAATTTGATAAGGTTTTTAAAGATTATCATTAATAGGAATTATTAAAAAAGATTACTTCTTTGTTTACGATAACTGACACTGAATAAATTTTATTGCAGACCGAAATCTATTGTGGACAAGTCAAGACACGTTTTGATGGTGATCGTTTGCTTCAAGATTGCAAGTTTACTTGCATTAGTTTATGTTAGGAATACATTGGTTTTTATGTATTTGTTCTAATGAGACAAGTGAAATTTTGTATAGATATTTAGTGTGATGGTCACAATGTTGAAATTGTCTATTTTATCTTTATATGGACTATAATTTAAGTTGAATGGAAGATTATGTGTTATATTTGTTGAAATGGGATGTCAAATATGTTATATATTATTTTTAAGTGTTTTTGCTTAAAAGTATATTGAGCATATTATGGAATGGATCAAATTTTAATTTTGGTGCAAAAATTATTAAAGACGGCTTCTTTGCCGTCTCAAAAAGATTCCATAAATGAGGACTTTTTGGGACGGCTAAGTTATCGTCTCAAAAACTCTTTTGGGACGTTTATTAGTGCCTCTAAAAATAACTTTAAAATACGGATTTTTCTCCGTCTCAAAAGGGTTCTATAAGCAGTGACCTTTTGAGACGGCGTATTTCCCGTCTCAAAAAAAAATTTTGAGACGGCTTCTGCCGTCTCAAAAAGCTTTTAAAACGGGGGTCTAATACTATGCCCATTTTCCGTCTCAAAAGGCGTCACAAAAGGCTTTTCAGACGGCCAGAGGACTTTTTGAGACGGCTGGAGCACCGTAGTAAAAAGCAATTTTTTTGTAGTGGTGGTGGTGGTGGTAGTAGTAGTAGTAGTAGTAGTAGTAGTAGTAGTAGTAGTAGTAGTAGTAGTAGTAGTAGTAGTAGTAGCAGCAGTAGTAGCAGCAGTAGTAGCAGTAGTAGTAGTAGCAGTAGTAACAGTAGTAGCAGTAGTAGCAGTAGCAGTAGTAGTAGTAGTAGTAGTAGTAGTAGTAGTAGTAGTAGTAGTAGTAGTAGTAGTAGTAGTAGTAGTAGTAGTAGTAGTAGTAGTAGTAGTAGTGGTGGTAGTAGTAGTGGTAGTAGTAGTAGTGGTAGTAGTAGTAGTAGTAGTAGTAGTCCGCATATTTTGTTATTAAAGTTTATTAGGCCCCAATACCAGTAGGCTGGAGCACCGTAGTAAAAAGCAATTTTTTTGTAGTGGTGGTGGTGGTAGTAGTAGTAGTAGTAGTAGTAGTAGTAGTAGTAGTAGTAGTAGTAGTAGTAGTAGTAGTAGTAGTAGTAGTAGTCCGCATATTTTGTTATTACAGTTTATTAGGCCCCAATACCAGAATATGTAGGTCATTAAAATTAAAGTACCATTCTTGGCATGTGACAGAAATATGAGACATTTAAAAAAAATTCACGAGATATAAATTGAGATAATTAACAATAATAAAACTATTTAGCACAGTAAGATCCATCACCATGCTAAAACTTCAATAACTTATGTCTTAACTCCAATAATAATAAACTCAACTACATAAATCTCTCCAACTAAACTCATAAAATAGTTGTAGATTATATTGGCCCACTAAATCTAATACAATCGTCTCATAAATGAGGAAAATAGAAAGGAAAATGAACTAATGCAATAAATAAATCTCAAGTTGTAGTCCATCAATCTCCAAAACATGCAGCAACTTAGTAACCTATCTTAAAAGTTTAGTCAACAGTAATGAGTTAGGTCCCACCATAAGAATACCAGTTACTCTTCCCAAATAAAATCCAGGAATCCAGTCATAAGCATCATAAGAGATAAATATAACAAAAAAATATTTTAATTCATGAAAGAATATAATAATGATGCGAGTAAAGTAAATTATAACAACTCCCCACATAAAATAAGCCAACTTATTACCCAAGTCCAATTATGTTTATTTCAACATTAATTAAATCTCTTTTCATTATCTTACTCAATTTCAATTGTCTTTCTCAATATTAATCAAATTATCCATGCAATACTATTATAGCCAATTTACCATTCCATTGGCCCTTCACATACTCATGGTACGCCTAACGTATTATCACATCAAAATCAAAAACATCATTATAGCCCATCGGCCCAAATTATTAGCCCTCACATACTGTGATGTTCACCACACGGTATGTGTGGTGCGGGATCCCTGCTCAAGGAGAAGAAAATCAGTCTTCTTTTGGTCTTAAACTAGTTTCGAGAAATACTTGGCATCAAATCGTTTCACAAACTCCTTATATGCAAACCTCTATCGGTCCTGCACAAATGTCACACTCTCCCACCACTGGAGAGTGTCCTTCACCAATCGAAAATTTACTTCTACACCTTTGTGTAGTCCAACAGCCTCAAGTGTCTCTTGATGTCCTCGTGCCACTCCTACACCACTATATGATTGGTAGAGCCCACAAATGTATGTGGGTTGTTCTTCATTAAGGCTTAACGGTCCTTCTCTCATCCCATAGTGACTGGTGCTGGGGACAGAGGTACTACATATTGTATCTCCAACCTAACTGGCACCGAGACGGCCTGGACTGCCTAGCTGATAAACTCTGATAATCGTTGTTCCTCAAAATGGTATTGCCCATGGTCATTAGGTGTGGTAATACGAGACATAACTGGTGCCTGACGTGCGGGAGGTGTGGTCTCAACCTGCCCCATGGGCATTCTCGCCTAACAAACTCTCCATCTTGGCAATAAATGAAATTCAAGATAGAAATCCTATCAGTAATGAAATATATAAAAGAATACAAAGAAAGGAACGTATCAAAGAATGCTACATAGAATTGTAAGAGAACATTTAACCCTTAAGGCCTAAAAATATGTTATGATACCAACTGTGACACCTTGTATATGTAATACTCAGGTTGATCAAGTATAGTTAATAAATCATACAAGTTGTTAACAAATTAAATACCATTTTCATCATGAAAGAAAACAAACGAAACGTATGACAAATATAAGAATGAGATATGAAAGTCCACCAATATAAATCTTAATAAGATGTAGCAAAAATATTATAGAGTGAGTGAGAAAACTTTGCAACTCAATACAATCCCCAAAATATACATCCCAGATGCTAAATCTCTAATCATACATACCAAGTCTTGTTGTCCCTAAAACTGCAAGTCTAAACATAACTCATGCAACTAAAAGTATAATGATAGTCTATCAAAAATAAAGACCTACATTGGTCTCTGCAGTTGAAATCCCTAGGAGAGAGATCGATAGATAATGTAATGTGTGCTAGCTGGAAGGAGGAAAACTAAGTGAGAGGCCTATCTCTAACACCTGAAATTCAACACACAAAAAAGGCAGGTCAAAACCCTTGCAAGTCACTAAGATACGCGACTCAAAGTAGTTATATATGTAAATGGTGAATACATATTTTATATATAATCCATAAAAAAATATATCCCATCGTATAACACGTAACCTCACAATGCTTTAAAATTCAACTCACTTTAATTGATCAATTAGTTATTCTCTTAATTAATTAACACTTAACTGTCATACGCCCCTTCATTCTGACCATCTCAAGGACATGAGGTATGACCATATTAAATCGTCGTATAACTTGTAGCGTCCTGATTCACAGTGTAGGAAAACTCGTAGCCACCCAGTTACGTAGTGCCAGAACTCCAAAATACTGTGTGATGTAATAATAGTATATATCAAATTGTGCTCATCAAGTATCTTAACATAAGGGTGTTCCTTCTCGGCACTCGCCCAATAATCCACTTTTTATATGTTCAGTTATCAATGACATTATCAATTTCATTCATATTTTTCCATTCCTCGTTATATCATCATTACCGCATTACCCCACCCATCGGGTAATTTTAGAATAAAACATTTAGACAAGTGTTAATCCAGTACAGTAGGGGATAAAGGGATAATAAGTATAAATGGAGATACTAGTAAATCAAGGCATTAAAGTAAAGGTGTATTAATTTTAAGTAAGGTTCATATGGAATTAATCCTACCCTTATCTACTAAACAAGGACCCCCCCCCCCCCTCCCCACATACATTTCAGTTTAGACATGATAGTCGTTAAGATAAATATTTAGTTAAGGGTTTATTAAGAGAAATTAAATTAGAGAATAAGAATAAAATATCCAACTTCCATATCCATTTCTTCTTATTCAACACAATCCATAACAACCAAAAATTCACCAAGTCAACACAAGTTTATCACGTACTCCTTTTATCTCATCTATGTGATTATAAATAACATACTACTATTACTATAGTCTCATATTGGATTTTCATAAAAGGGGGTCATGTATATTAAATTCCAAGGGTTAGATTTAATGTAAGGCTTTCATTAATAATTCAAGAGTTCCAATATAATATAATTACAATAAAATGACCCCCAAAGTTTCCAAGCTATAAATAAAATCCTCGTACTAAAAACCTCATTATGTGGGTTACTATTACCAAAAGTAATACTATTAATGCGAAAGGTACAATTCTACCAGGCATATACATTTTAGAATTTTTATCAAGTCTAAATCAATTCCATATTAGTCATCATTTAGTCATAATTAATCAACTCTTAAGTTGGGGCTACAAACCCTAAAAGTCAATTTACAATTAAGGTTCAATATTCAATATCTTTCATTAAACAGGGCTAAATCTTAATATAAATCATGTCAGAATAATGAATTTCACCTAATTACAATAATATATTAGGAAGTCTCAATTTTCTAAGGGTCTCTAATTTATTTTAATCCCACAATTAAATTTAGGTGAAATTTAACATAAACGCGTATAAAAGGAAAAAGGTAGAAAGAAACGTGGCATAAAATACGGTTCAAACCTGAATTACTTGAGTTTGAAGAAAACCCTTGAAATTTAGTCTTGAAAAGTCCTGTGAATTTCTTTAAATACTTTGAAACTCTCTTTTAAATCTTGACTTGAAAGGCGGAATTAATAAACCGTGGTTTGGATTTGTAATTAGAGCTTAATTTTGGTGAGGGAGTAAAATAGTAGTTGGTTTTTAGAGGAATGCAGTGGGGCTTGAGGCTAAGAAGAAAAAAGATAAGTGAATTGGCATGAGGAAAAAATAGGGGTTAAGCCCTTTAGCCCTCATAACCTAATACAGCCGCCTACAGGTCCCACTATAGAGGCTTTCAACCCGCTATAAGGACCCAAGCCCACTTACAACTCCGCTTTATTATTTTGTTTTCCCTTCACTTATAAAACCCTAAAATAAATCCTAAACGTATATCTCATGTAATGCTTCAAAGACCACTATGCCCTAGACCGAAACTGAATTCTCACATGTAACCAACTCACTGAATAACTTATAGTAATTACCGTATTAGCCCTAAACTTTTATATTATTCAACTATTATCCCGAAGACTTTATTAATTAATAGAATGAACTCCAAGATTCTAAACAAACTTATTTTAACTTTACCAATTCATCAAGTTAACTCATTTTAACTTATTGACGCATAAATAAATTCAATTTCTCATAATTAAATCCAATTTACTTCATAAATAATTAAATTACGCATAATTAATTGATTCCTTAAAATATGGGGTATTACATCATAATTATACAAGTTCGATTTGATACGCAATAAACAAATTATATCAAGTGATAGACTAGGTCTATAAAATATCCTAACAAGTTTTCCACATTCAATATTTTAATACGTGTGATAACTAATCAAATTAAATTATAAATCAGTTCAAACATGTATATACACAGTTTTCAACAACACATTAACTTATTCTACATCACAATAATCATTTACATGATTTCATAAATCAAAACATATTATCGAATTACAAACTTCACTCATAGTTTGATTCGTCCTAACACCCAACAATAACAAAGTCTAATAACCTATGTATGCAGCATTTCAAGTATTAAAACTGTAACACCCCAGAATTCTGAGCATTAAATATTTAATTTATTCGGGTAAACTTACAATTTGTGTCATAATTTAATCTAATTAATTATTATGCACGTATTTAAATATTAATCGAGAGAGAAAATAATTTAATATCAATGGAATATAATTACTAAGTGAATGGTAACTGTTATTTGACGTCATAGTTAGTGATAGTGACGTGGCATTTTTATCTCAACCGAGAGTCGTATGTCTACTAATTGTGTCGAGATAGGAAAATTTTATAGATTAACTCGGATGACGATTTTGAGGTCGCGGTTGGGTCCAGAGAGGCCGAAATAGTAAAAATAGTGTCCTTGGGGATACTAATTGGGTCACGGGGCCTTTTTAGACATAAGCGGGCCTATACGGGGGTATTTAAGTCTTTTGAATTTGGCCCATAGGCTTAATTTTGGGATTTGAGATAATTAACCTAGGTTTAAGAAAGTTGGGCAGAAGTTACTCATCCCAAATCACCAAAGTTTGAGAGAGGAGAGAAATGAGAAAGAAGAATAAGAAGAAGAAGAAGAAGAAGAAGAAGAAGAAGAAGAAGAAGAAGAAGAAGGGAAAGAGCATTCCGGGCCAAATTTCTGAGAAGAGATCATCGGAATTATTCCAAAGAGGCAAGTATTTTATTCCTTTATGTGAGTTGTAGTTATTAGTGTTGATATTCGAATTTGTGGTAACAAATTCGTAAATTAGAAGATTATAAATCTTGCTAAATTGATGCTGAAGAAAACTAATCTAAACCCATGTGTATAGGATGAACATTGAAAATTTAACACATTAGAGAGTCGTAAATTTATGGGTTTTAGAGGTGAAAGATGATGAAGAAACCCATTAATGGTGAAATTAATGATTGTTGAGAAATTGGGTTAAAATGTTGAATTAATTCTTTAAGTGTGTAGATTAATTTTAATTAAAAAGAAACTATGAAACTTTGATAATGTATGATGTTAGAATCATAGAGAATGAGTTGGGTTGTGATTGGAATTGAGTGGAGAAGAAATTTTAATTTTGGCAAAAACGCAAAACGATGTCGTCCTAGGCAGATCTGGTAGGACCGGTCGACTGGGGTCCCAGAGCCAGTCGATCGGTGGTCACTATATTTGCCTACAAGAGAAACAATAGGATTATAAAGGGAGGGGCAGTCGATCGGGGGTCCAGGGCCGGTCGACCGGTACCCTGTTTTGGGGCGTAGTTCGGCTCTTTAAGGGGGAAAACTTTGAATGTGAATATCTATCTCATACAGACTCAGATTGGCGTATCGTTTGCGCCCATGCATAGCTAACTGAGAGTAGTAAGTTGTCCTAGAAATTTTATTACTTAGACTTAAAATGTGAAAGGTCTAAAATACCCTTGAAGTTGTAATGAGGGATGAAACTTCCCCGATTGGAAACCAAACTTGGTAGGGACCCCTGTGAGATTAATAGGAACCTAACCGAGCATATAGGAGGATAAATATATAATCCTATAGTTAATAATAAATGGAAGAGTGTAGCTATTTTGTTTGGAAAATATGAATTACAAATGGACTCGTTAATACTTGGGATATATATATGTGTGAATTATACATATATGTATGCATGAGAGTTGAATGCAAATTGTGTTTATTTAAATGTTACTTGATGATTCTAACCAGGAGGTTGCACGTAGTGGGCGATCCCACCCTAACGATTACAGCGGGATTTGGATTGTGCTCCAGGATATAGTGCTCGGGTAACTACTGTGATGAGAGGGGGACGTCACGTAAGTCTTCATGGAAGGTGTATTTAAATCTTAAGGCCTATGTATTTATAACCGCCTCCATTATTTGTTTACGATTTGGGTTCGGTGGTGAGATTCCGACCCGATGACCAGAGGTGACATGATATGTGACTGGCACCAGATAGCTTGTACGAGAGATGCATCTAATAGGACCAAGCTATTATGATGCTATGTATATATATGCGTCGTGAGATATATGTGTATATATCTATAGATTATGTGTGATTATCTATTAACAGTTATCAATGTGCTATTTAGTATATTCATACAGTTGAGGGGCATATATCTTATACTAATCGTAATAGCGTGCTTAACTTATGACGGTGTGATTAGCGGGTTAGCTTAGATAGCTATTGTGGTCTAGTTAAGTCGGGTAATAACTAGATGAATAAATGAATGCGTTAGGTGTGCATTGTAGAAGAGAGGTCAGGTTGTCATCAAGAGAGTGCGACCGTGAAATCAATTATGAACAATATATACTACGCATTTCATTTATTGCAATAAAATGCTTGCTAAACATTTTTAAATAATTGGGCTCTGGCCCTTTTGCAAAATATTTTTTTCTTAAAAACCTTTTAGGTGTCCAGACACAAGGACGCCAGGCTTAAAGATCTGTTCCAGGGATGTGATGCTGCAGCATGTGTGGATGCATGCAAGAATTGGAGTAGATGCCTCAGTTGATTCATTCTAATTTAGGATTTCATTATTCTAGTATTTTATCTTTGGGCATGTTTCCCCACAGTAGTTATTCAGTTTATTATTTTGAAATTGTGTAGCGTTTTATTTATTTAGCTGTTGGCAAGGTTCTAAAAAATGCGGGGCGTGATTGAGGCGTGGAGGCCAAGTCTTAAGCCTTAGAAGCCTAGGCGGGCCTAGGCGTAAAAAGGTGTGAAAAGGCGTTTAGGCCTTTTTAATATATTTTAATATTTTTTAACCATAACAGGGTTATTAAAATACAAAAATTGCACATATCATAAAAACATGTCTGAATATATGCAAATAAAAATACTATTTGATTATTTTGGATGAGATAATGGTCCGGTTTGTAAACAAATTCTTTAAAAGGCAACATCGTTTCACTAAAGCATTCTTGTTTTTAGAAAAAAGTGCGCCTCAAGGGTTTTACCAATAATAAGGCGTGAAAAGCGTAAGGCGAGGCATTTCTCCCAAGCCTTAAGCCTAGACGTGCCTAGGCGGAGCCTAGGCGGGTTTTTTTAGAACAGAGGCTGTTGGATTTAGTATTTGGATTTGGATTTTTGAGCCGAGAGTTTATTCGGCAAGACATTTATTTATTTCATTCATATCTTGTGATGGTTTGAACTATATTAATGAGTGAATGGTTTAATGAAGTTTTTCTTATGATGTTAATTGTTAAATGAAAATATAAAATTTTAATACCGGCTTAATTAACCGATAGGTGATTAGTAATTAAAGATTTTCGATAGTGATGCTAAGAATGAACCAAAAGGAAATTATGTTTAATTTAATAAATGACTGATCACCAGTATTTAATTGGGCGGGGTGGCACAGATGGTTTCAGAGCATTAGGTTCTAGTATCTGTAGGATTTTTATGGCTTACTACGATTTCGGCGTAGCATTCTTTTGACATAGAGACCTATTGTTAGGATTGTCGTTTTTATCTTTGATTGTTTAAGATATCGTACTTCTGCTATTAAATTTTGTATTGATTGTGAACTCATACAACTCATTTTGAATTTCAGATGCCGCCTAAGAGAGGTACACCGGCTAGAGTAGAGGCCATAGATGAGGTTAAAGAGGTTCAGTCTGAGCAAGAGATGCCTCGGGCATAACCACCAATGGGGATGGTGCCAACTGCATAGGTGGTCGAGATAGTGGCCCAAGAGGTCAATGCAGCCATGACCGTCCATTTTCCACAGACCCAACCATAGCCACTAGTGGTACCAGTGATTCAGGCCCAAGCGGGGCTATTGTCTTGGTAGAAAGTTAGGGAGGTTTTTAGAAAGTCCACCCACCGGAGTTTTTGGGGAGCTTGGATGTGATAGTAGCATGTCAGTGGATGAAGAACCTACAGTGTCACCTACGTATGATTAAGTGCAGCGGCACTCAGAAATAGATTCTTACCACGTTCAGACTTGTGGGAGTCACATTGCAGTGGTGGGAGTCTATTACCACCTCGGGGGAGAGGGATACTATGACGATAGCAGAGTTCTGGGAGCGATTCGATCGCAAGTATTTTCCATCAGCTGTTCAGACAGAGATGAGGAGGAAATTTAATGATGTTACATAGGGGGACCGATCAGTAGCTGATTACGAAGAAGAGTTCACTCGTTTGGCTAACTTTGTGCCAGATGATTGAACACTGAAGAAAAGAAGAAGGGCGGGTTCATGGATTGGCTAGTTTGGAGGATCAGACAACATTTACTTTGCAACCCAACATTACAGACGTATACAGAGGTCATTAATATCGTTCTTTTGCACTGCCAAGAATACGGCTTCCACTTAAAGGGAAGCAAGAAAGTAGGTAAGACAATCCAGTCAGGCCGGATAGGAGGGGTAGTATCGGGGCACCTTAGCAGTAGGTGGCAAGACAGTAGGGCAGGATTCTTGGTAGGGGGATCAGGCCAAGATATTCAAGACAGGAGGTTATCAATCGGAGGGTCAAGGTTTTAGACAGGTCCAGTAGGGTCCTAACCAGCAGCAACATATTCTTTAGGGCCAAGGGAACAGTGGAGGAGGTTATCAGGGTCGAGGTCACTAGGGGCAGAGGGAGTTTCCAGACCGGTGTTTTACTTATCGACAGAAGGGTCACAGGAGGAGAGATTTCCCACAGTAGTAGGGTGCCCAGCAGGGTCAGCAGGTGCAGACGCATCTGGAAGCACCAGTTCCACCAACCCCACAACCGTAGGGGCAAATGGATTATAGGCATGTGTATCAACATGGCAGTCCCCGATAGAGATGGTTTGCTGGTTGTGGTAGGTAATGATTGTGAAGTTTTAGAGGCGATCTAACCCCTTCTGGTTTGTTTTTCATGATCATCATTGATTTGGTTTTGTTTTATTTTCGAGATGATTTGGAATCTAATATTGGATTGAAGAATTTTGGATCGATGGCAGGGCGATCTATTTCCTTTTTCTGGAATTGGGTTTGTAACCTGATGATTGGATTTTCAGTTGTTTCAACCAATCTGAGTTGGATTCAAGATTCACTAGGTCCATTTGATCTGAGTCGAATCAAATTGTTGGTGCTGTGAAGATAAATTGGTTCGACCATCCCTGTCTTCACAAAACTTCAAACCATTGCTAAAAAATTTATTGGGATGGATCCTTCTAGTCTAAAAATCATTTTTAGGTCTTGGTGTAGTAATTTAAACACGGCCGACAAGTCATATTCGTTTGATTACCACTAGGGCTGTAAATCGGGCTGGGTGAGCCGGGCTTGGCGCTGCTCAGGCTCGCCCTGAACTCACTTACCCATGCTCAAGACCGAGCTCGGCCCGAATTATTTTTTCTCACCTAGGCCCGAATTCGGCTCATAAATATTACGGGCTTCGGGCCTGATTTTGGGCAGGCCCGATTTCAATTTTTTTATTAAAAAAGTTTGAATTAATTTTTTTTCTTGTATTTCCATCATGGACAAAATTATACATTAAAATCTAATTGATAGTTCATGAAATAAAATATATAATTATGAAATGTATTAAATTAAAACAAGGTAAATAAGAGTGAAAAGCTACAAATGCCTATTAAATTTAAGACATTTAGCATAATTTGATCACTTACAAAGACCTATTGTGACTTGATCAATTATTAAATCAAATACCCATAATGAGATTAACAATAAAATCACAAAATTGAAAATCACATGTAATCTAATGTATTATGATAAATGATTTTTTTTAAAATAATAAATGAAATAAACAGATGAAACCTAATTAAACAATATTAACATAAATATGTTATATTATATAAATTATTTATTTCTTTATTTATTAATATGAAGTTCGGGCTTCGGGACCAATTCGGGCTTGGCGAAGTTTGGCTCAAGCTCGGCCCGAAATTCATTCGGGCTTGGAATTTTGGCTCAGGCTCGGCTCGGCTCAAACTCAAATAAAGCTCGGCCCGAAAATAGCGGGCCGAGCGGGCGGGCCTCGGGCGCTCAATTTACAGGCCTACCTGCTCTCATCATATTCATTGGGAATAAAAAATTACATTCTTCTCTTTTAATCACCACTCAGTGATGACGATAACTCTAGTAATTTAAAGCATTCTTTGATGGCTTGAACCGTTTGTATGTGAACTACGACAATCAATTTGTGGATTCTTAACAAGTGTCAATGGGCGGTGGATTATTAGAGTGAGTGAGAAAGACATTGAAACCTTCACTTATGGAGGATTCATTTCCACTCCGGTCTTTTTAAAATCTGGTTGCAATGAACAAAGGTGTGTGATCATAATATTCATTGACTCTAAATTTTTCGATGTTTTAACTCCATATGAGCACCGAGATGATCGGGCATGAAGTCTCCCAAAAGCAAGTGTGAATCCCTAAAATTGGGAAATATTCATTCATGACCACATAATTCGAGTTTGAGAAAATAAAAAAAGAAAAAAAGAAAATTAAACGGAGTTTAGATATTATTTTCATAGATTCGATGGTTATAGGGTTAATGTGCATCATGTTATTTATTAAAAAATGGTCTCGAGCAGATTCTTGGCCCCATTTGTTTTTATTTCAACCAGACTTCATGAAACTGGGAAAGACTAAAAATAAACTGGTGATAATTTTGTCATGGAAATTTTAAATCTCAAAGAGAAGAGACTCTCCTTCTTGCCTTCCAGTTGATAAAAATTTCCTTTTTTTTATTAAAAGCATAGATTTATCAGATGTATACTAGGGATTATAAACCCTCTTCCTTAACTAATTTGATTTTAAGATAACACGCTCATAAATGACTCTTAACATAGAAGAAAAATGCATTTCTCAATAAACATGGATAATTGTTTTAAGAGTCATTCCAAATCCAATCAAACAAAAATAGGCAAAATCTTTCAAAAGATAGGTTGTCCCACTAATCATAATAACTCTTATTTGCATAAATGAACATATATGTAAATAAAGCAATCATAAAATAAAGAGAAAATATTTAGCTTTGTAGGTGATTAGCAGGGTAGATAATACGATGATTTTAAGAGATCCTTGATCCCTTGATTTCTGTAAAAATAGGGCCAGTTCGGCCACAACAAAACTCAAAAAGTCATCATAAAATCAATCATTGAAGTTATGAATTATAATCTCGTCTCCTACTTTTGGTAGGAATAGAATCATCACGTTTACCACAAACGATGTCAAGTTGTAGTGGATATGAAATCACCCAAGGGGGGGTCCCCCAAGACAGTGGTGATAACATAAAAATAAATATGAGAGACAAGATTTACGTGGGTCGGGCAAGTCAACATATGTCCACAACTGAAGTGAGGTTCTTTTCATTAATATGAGAGAGAATTTACATGAGAGTGTTCTCAATAATTGCTCGGTTTTTTTTAATTTGGTTTATCCCATTACACCCCACTACACCTTCATGACAACTTTCAAGTATATTCTAAGAGATAAAGTTGGTGATATTTGGAATATTGGAGATCGTTCATCACAACATCATTCTAGAAGTGTTATGAAGTGATTTGATAAAGCCTTAAACTTTCAAGGATCATTTTTAAAAAGAGTTTTTCAAGGATTGTTTCTAAAAAGAGTTTGCATTTAACAGATTTCGAAATATTTTTAAAATAATTTTTAAGAATTTTTTGCAAAACTCGCTAACTCATTAGAACGAGTTTGATATGTCGGTCGAATAAGTTAGGTAGTGTCATTAGAATGAGATTCCTTCTTTTGAAGGAAGTCCAATACTCACCTTCTCTGGAATGTCGTTCGAAGTTTCATTTAAAACCGTTAGAACAAGATCTAAAGCTCGTAAGCTCTGGAATGTCGTTTGAAATTACGTTGAAAATTATTCGAACGAGATAGGGTACGTCGTTCAAATGAGGTGTCAGTTCGTTCGAATGAGTACGCGTGTTTTTGTTTAGTAAACAAATCTTTTCCAAGCATTTAGTCCCTATCTCTTTGCAACAACTTTCCCTATGAATAGATATGTGAGATTAGATTTTTTAAGAAGCCCTTTTAGAGTTCTTTTTGTGATCAAACTCTATCAATTTTTCAACCAAACCCCCTGTATATTTCAAGATCACTTTACTAAATCAATAAGAACACATTCAAAGTTCTCAACCCTTATAGAGATTTTCTCTACTGCTGATTTGTGGAGTTGAGGCTATACAGCTGAAGAAGAAGAAGAAGAAGAAGAAGAAGAAGAAGAAGAAGAAGAAGAAGAAGAAGAAGAAGAAGAAGAAGAAGAAGAAAGGAATTGCGATTCTTGAGGCTAATCGGTGGATACCGACATAAGAGTTGCTTGTTATGGGCGATGCTGGATGACATCGTTTTCTGTTAAAGATTTGAAGACATTTTCGCATTATACTTAGTGGATCTCTAAGCAGTTTGCAAGGCATATAGTGTATGTTTAATCTTGAACAGTGTTGAAATTAAAGGTTTTGCTCGAAAAGGATTTTTTTCTATATTCTTCTTTTTCCCATTTTGGTTTTGTAATTTGGGTTGAATTTATTTTTACATAATCTGGCATGTTCACTTTAAATTATGAAAAAAAAACGGTAAAAAGTGAACCTTTGCGTGTTTGGCCTAAGATACAAGTGAACCCATATATCTAGCTTTCTCAAATTAGTATGAGAGCAGGTTACACAAAATTGTTGTGTGATCCTTATTTTTTTTACGGATTCTTTTTAGGATACAAATTTCTTAAATTCGTATCAGAGCGAGTTTTTACATTTTGCGTAGATGAATTCGGGAAGATATACAGATAACTCGTACATTAGGACTGCAGTTTTTCATGGAACCAATTATGCTTATTGGAACTGAAATCGATTGACAAGCGTGTTTGTATTGTGAGTGAAAGATGGTGAACCCCACCCACTGTTACTAATAATGATGTTGTAAGTCTTAAGCATGTCACAGTCTGGACAGAGGATGATTGTAAATGGAGTAATTCCAACTCTTGCGGCTTATGTGCCATTTGTGGAACTGTTACCCCTGACGAGTTCCATCGCATTATGACGTTCACCATGTGTAAGAAAGCATGGGATATCCTCCAACTCACTCATGAAAGTACCAATAATGTGAAAGCTTTTAAGCTACAAAATCTCGCCATTCAGTTTGAGACCATACGTATAAATGAGTCTGGAACTTCTGATGAATTCTACGCACGTTTATTTGATATGGTTAATTAATGTTTTAATATGGGTGAGATAATTAATGAGATGAGAGTTGTGAAAAAGATTTTAAGATCACTCCTATCCCAATTTAATACTAAGGTTACCGTCCTTAACTCCTTGGGAATTTTAGATACTCTTAGGTTAGAAGAACTCGTAGGAGACCTTCAAACTTATGAATCAGATATGTTCCCCAAAACTAAAAAGAAAAACAAGGAGTAGCTTTAAAAGCTAAAATAATGAAGAAGGAAAAGGTTTTAGATTCTGACTCCGAGATTTATTTTGATCTTGATTATCTTGATCTTTTTGCAAAAGAAATTAAAAAAATTCTCAATTTCAACAAAGAAAACTCCTCCAACGAAAAATAAGGGTTTTGAGAAAAACAAAATGGAAAATGAGGGTAATAACGTTTTAAAGAAATATCAAGTAAATTTTTTTGAATGTGAGGAGAAAAGGAAAAAGGCACATGAGTGTCCCATTAGGCTAAAGAGACAGGGCAAAGTCAAAGTTGCATACAAAGCCACTCTTAGCGATAATGACGTCGAGTCGGTGCATCTGGTCGATAAATCACCATATTAACCTTGTCTTGCATTTATGGCCAGTTATGTTAGTACTTCTAGTTCGTTACACACCGATGAGGACATTTCTAAATGTGATACCCTCGATAATTTGTCGAATCATTTGGGAGATAGAAAGAGTAATGAGGAGAATTTGAGCGAATGAGAAGGTGGACTTCAACGCACCTACACTGAATTTTACAAAGAGTCTCTAAGAACCAAAATAAAAGTAAGAGTTTGACTCTTAGGGTTTGTATAAAGAGGTGAAAGTTTTGAGAGAGTGTGAGGCATCGATGAGTCAACTTGAAAAGTTGAAAGTTTCTTTGTGTGAACAATTGATTGTGGTTGGTAGGGAGAAGATCGATTTGAACGACACTATGGCTAGTCTTACGAGAGATGTTTAAGCTTCATTAGAGACTCGTGAAAAACTTGAAGCTCGTGTATCCTAACTCAGAAAGATTTCAAACGTGTCCGATAGGTCAAGATCACTTTGGAGGACATATAAAAGATGGTTGGAAAGATTCTCCTCACTCTCACTTTAGGTTTTAATGAAAGGCAAGGAATGGGTTATGACGGTGCATCCATTTTCCAAGCCGCACTAGAATCAGTTCTCGAGTTTGTTTTGGATCCTTATGGGCCTCGACCTAAACCACCAAGGAGAGATTGTCGTAGACATTTTAACCAAGGTAAACCCAATCATGTTTATGTTTGTTCCCATTGCAAACAAAGAGGTCAACTTACGGAGTTTTATTATAATCTAGGGAGAGTTTCACACACGCGTGTTCCCCGATGTGTTCTTATATGAATTCACACACATATTCTCGCATGCACTCCCACACATGCTCCTGCACATCACCATAGATATTTTTATCATTTTTTAGAGGAAGTGGAATTTTTAATCAAAACTTCTCAAAGTTTCATCGAGGAATTTCAAAGTATGTCTACTCCTTTTGAGAACTCCTCTCGAAGTTATGATTGAGGTTATGACTTGTTTCTAGTATAGGGTGTTTATCGTGTTTCTATTATTTATCCTTATTGCTAGATTGTATTTATATTGTATTATAAATGTTTATGCTTTTTGATATATTTTGAAAATTCCAAAGAGATTTTTAGTTTCCAAGAAAAGTTTAAAAAATGAAAAAATATTTTATTTTTGAGAGAATTTTTGGAAAAGACAAAAAGATTTTTGTATTCCATTTTCATCATATATGAATATGAATTTAAGATGTTCGGATCACCCTAACAATCCATCCATTCATGTATCTTTCTCATGGTGTTTTGATACATGACTTTGTTTCATTAATGTGCTTAATAATGCATGGCTACCATTTCGTTGTTCTTTGATGATTACTTTCTTCATGCTAGACTCTTTATCACCTTTATTGCACACATTCAAAGACTTTTTGAATATTGCGCTTGCTTGTTACGTGTCAAATACGGTGTTCTCATCTCAATCGTGCTTAATAATGAACCAAATGTACTTGAGATAAGTTGTGCTTGTAAAAACCATTACCCGAATTTCGTTTCTCAAAGTATTTGTTATATGTTAAGAAATGGCAATGGGCTACAAAAGAGAATATTCTCTTTACATTAAAAGCCACCATTTTCAAAAAGAGCCTAAAAGATTAACTGCACACAAAAATTGTAGTTCCAAAGCCAATTTAATTTTCATTGATGATTCGCTACATATGAGCATTATGATATCTACAAAAATTTGAGAGTGAAATCTTAAATATGTGAGATTTTAAGGGTGTTATAAAGTACAAGATCAATAGTTTTGCATAATAAACTCTCTTAAAAATTGTTAAATTGTTTGGTGTTACTGATTTGAGAAGTATTTAAATTGATGACATGTTCCATAATTTGAGTCAATTGCATTTAAGTTCACAATTCTTACACCTAAGGTTGAAATTGAGTTATTTATTTAGAAGTGTCTCATTGACTTTCGTGTGCCTATGTTATGAATACTTATGTTGATTTACCAATGAAGAATGTTCACATAATTACATTCCTCTTTTATGATTCACTTATTTTATGTTATTCCATGGTGTAATGTTTTTTTGTACCTATATGTACCTTTTATACCTTTTTTCACTTTGAAAAAATTGAAAAATTAAAAATTTCCAAAAGGCTATCATCTTCAGGTTCCATTCTACTGCATTCTGTGTTTGGAAATTCATCGCATGTGCTTAATTGTTTATCTTTGTGATGATGTTTCTTTTTAATTCATGTGATGATAACGTTTCATATTTAGTTTCTTACCCTTTTATCTGTTACGAACAAAACGGGGGAGAACAAATTGAGGGGGAGTTTTTTTATTTTCTTTAAACTCTCGTATGCATCACGATATTTCCTTTGCCTCATGTGTGTAGGTCATTCCTCCCTAATGATGATTTCATGGACCACACAAGTTGAAGACTTATGCTTTTATGCATTTTTGTTACTTGGTTTGAGAGGGCATTAGTAGTATTAGTCACAGGGGGGTTTGTATTTTGTACCGGAATAGACAAAGGGGGCTATTTGTAACAGAGAGCTTTATAATTGTTCCGTTTATTTTTATTTGGCTTATCCTATTACACCCCACTACACCTTCATGACCATTTTCAAGTATTTGAAGAGAAGAAGTTGGTGACATTTGGAAGATGTCATAACATCATTTTAGAAATGTTATGAAGTGATTTAGTAGCCAAAAAGTTTCAAGCATCGTTTTAAAAAAGTGTTTTTCAAGGACCGTTTTTAAAAAGAGTTTGTATTTAAAGTCACATTGGAAGTTGTTCAAGTGAGATGGGGTACGTCATTCGAATGAGGTGTCAGGTCCTTCGAATGAGTACGCTATTTTTATTTTTCAAACAAATCTTTATTAAATCTTTAATCCCTATCTCTTTGCCACAAATTTCCCTATTAAAAGAGATGCGGGACTACACTTTTTAAGAAACCCCTTCAGAGTTTTTTTTGTAATCAAACTCTATCAACTTTTTCATCCAAATCCCTTGGATATTTCAAGATAACTTTATCAAATCAAGAAGAACACATTCAAAGTTCTAAACACTTGTATAGATTTTCTCTACTGTTGATTTATGGAGCTGGGGATCTACGACTAAAGAAGAAGAAAGGAATTGCGGTTCCTTAGGCTGGTCGGTGGATACCAAGGCAAGAACTGCTTATTATGGACGGTGCTGGACGGCATCGTTTTCTGTTAAAGATTTAAAAAGATATTCGTGTAATACTTAGTGGATCTCTAAATAGTCTATAAATCGTATAGTGTTTGTCTAATCTTGCGCAGTGCTGAAATTAAAGGTTTTACCCAAAAGGGATTTTTTTTCTCTATATTCTTCTTCTTCCCATTTTGGTTTGGTGATTTGGGTTGAATTTATTTTTACAAAATCTGGCATGTTCACTTTAAATTAAATCAAGATAAAATTTGGTAAAAAGTCATTTTTTATGTGTTTCGCCTAAGATACAAGTGAATTCATATGCCCAGCTTTCTCACACTAAGCCCCCTTACACAATGAGGAGTCTCCCCTTTATATGGAGTTCGGGATTACAATTGGATAAGAACTCTATTATTAGAGTTTGCATCATAATAAAACATTGTTAATGTGACACAATCGATGTTCTATCTTCACTTGGACTCTTGTCGGCATTATCTTGTCAAACTAGTCATGTAGTGTCATAAGCACCGTAGTCAGACAAGATTGTCTTAGTCGGTCATGTGTTGGTAACTAGGCAGGCGATCTACTGACCTTCCTTAAGAACTATCCCGGATCCCCTTGCCACGTATCGCATTTTCATTAGAGATATATTTCATCCCCCACTATATATATATATGTGTGTGTGTGTGTGTGTGTGTGTGTGTGTGTGTGTGTGTGTGTGAGGCACATAATCATATATTTGAGTTCTTTTACCACCTCAAAAGTGGAACAAAAAATTATATTTATTCCACATATAGGAATATTGTTAGAGAGTATTACCAGTTTGGGGTTTGCTGTGATTTTTAAATTGTATTCAAGATTGCTCGTGAAGGATTCGAGATTTAAGTTCAAAGATTTACTCATAATTAAGGTATTCATATATGATATTCTTGTATAAAAGTTTTTGTGTGTTGTAAACTTGTAATATTAGTGGCATATATCTGGCCAAAAGATTATGAAAATAATTTTTTTGTTTTCAACAACATAATCATGTGAGGGAGATGACATTATGACTCAACAGGAATTTTACGACATGATAATGAGTTGATCCACTATAATGGAAGGGGTAGATAGTTTTTTGTTGATAGAGACTTGAAGAGAATTAAGGTATAAAGGGAATGGAGTGTCACCTCAAATGCCGATGTAAAAGATATTTTAAATTCTATTTTTAATATCCCGCTACTACGGAACTTTTTGTGAAGGTATCTTCTGCGGGGCTCCAAACGTCATGAGAATAATGGTAATCAATAAGGATCTAAATGTGAGGATTCTCTAAGTAGGGAATTTCGTAATTTTTATGGATATGTATTTGAATAGTAAGCATTACTAAGACCATCTCTAAGGTAGTGAAGCACTTTTTCACACCCAAAATCTCGTATGGCATTTTGCCCCATCCAAAATGCAATAAACTCCAAGGCAATGTGCATAGCTCACCTTACCACGACAATTAAAATGCCGTGACAAAAAACTTTGTGCGACAATTTTAATATCGCGAGAAGTCATAGCCCCAAAATGAAGTTGGGCATCAATTTAACAATAGCCTAAACTTCTCTCTATCATATTTCCCTCATTTTATCACTCAAAATTATTATTATTATTATTATTATTATTATGATTATTATTGTTGTTGTTGATACCAACATTAATATGCTGACGTGGATGAATCACAAGAAGACACGTGTCAATCTACGTGGCACATTTCTACAGTTACTTTAGCAACGAGGAACATTACTCCCCGATAAAGTCTGACACTCCGAGCAACAGGTGTACTCCGAGGAACTCCATCGCTCCGTGGAACTCCACTGCTCCGAGAAACTCCTGAACAATGAGAAACTAAGGCGGTCCGAGCTGCATCTCGGCCATAGCATTGATTGTCAGATAATCAACGGTTCAACTATTCATTGAATGCTCATCATACAGACATATACTCTTAAAGGGCATTAATTGTTTACCCTTTCACATGTACAACCTAAAGTCTATAAATACATTGTATCATCCTCATTCAAGGGGATCGGAATTTCTTGATGGAACTACATATCGAGAATTCCAAAACATTTGGCAATAGCATAAACAGTGGACGTAGGCCATTCTTATAAGGATGAACCACTTTAAAATTCTTTGTCTTATTTAAATTTATCTGTGATTAAATAATTAGAAGCAATCTAATTTTTTACATCAATAGATTGGCGCCGTCTGTAGGAAACGTCTGTTGTTATCGTTTTTCACCAAAAATCATCCATCATCAATGGCTGACATTCCGGAATCCAGCAATCGAAACACTGGAAACGCTGGAAATCCTCCAAATCCCTCTGCACCATCAGTTGTTCCAGATCTGGCTGGAATAATGACAAATCTGGCCCAAGATCAGACCGCCATGCAAGAAACCATGCGGCAACTCATACAAACCCTTCATGGCGGTGCACCTGCTCATTCAGGACAGAAAAGTGGTCAGAGGCAAACCCATTTACTTTCTTCACGATCCAGGCGTACTGATTCATATCGTAATGAGGAATCTGATGATTTCTCTTATCAACCTAGGCGAACTTCATCAATACGGGCCACAGATACTGAGCAACGTATTAATCTCTCTCCAGAGAGGACTAGTGCCCTGGAAAGATTGAGCAGGGTGTCTCCTTTCAATCGATTAGGCCCCAGGAAGAATAGGAGTCCACCTAAAGCCATGTCGAGGAGTTTTCGACAACCATCAGATCTAAGAGAAGGATCAGCACAATCACGACCAGCTGCTCGTCAGGATAGATCTCAGGAGGCCACATCAGCTCAATCAATTGCTCGAACCAATAGGCCCGAGGAAGGAAACGACGCATGGAAAGGATCTATTCAGAGATTGGAGGATAGATTGGGAGAAATGGCTAAGGCAAAAAATCCCCTACAACGAACCTTTGTTCAAAGGACACCTTTTGTCGAGGCCATTGTGGATTTTCCTACACCGTAAAAATTTAAAGCACCTATGGTGACCCCCAAATATGATGGAAAGACAGATCATGTTCTTCACATAGAGCAATATCAAGCTGCCGCCGACATCTATGATGTCCCCGACGAGATGAGATGTAGAGCATTCTCGGGAACTCTTACTGGATCTGCCCAGATATGGTACAACAATCTTCCTCGGGGTAAGATTTCAACTTTCTTTCAATTGGCTGAGTTGTTCATTGGCAATTTTTGTTTTGGGGCAAAGCCAGTAAAACGAGTAGCGCATGTGTTAAGCGTTAGACGAAAAGCTGGTGAGAGTACTAGAGACTACATAACTCGTTTCAATAACGAGAAGCTAGAAGTTATATATTATGAAGAGAAGACAGCGATCACCGCCTTGATGAGTGGATTGTTGCCCAATATGTTGTATTATACTTTGGCTAAAGATCCACCTACAACCATGTCAGAGTTGATGGCAAAAGCAGCCAAAATCATGAATGCCGAGGAGGCTATGCCTGCGAAGAAGAATATGGATAAAGAAACCAAGGTGGAAGTCGACAAAGCTAAGAAGAAAGAGCATAAGGGCAATGGTGGTGATAAACAATCTACGAATAAGTCGTCATGGGAAGTCCTGAAGAAATTTGATAATTATACTCCTTTGAAGATGGGTATTAACCATATCTTGGAAGAAATCAAGAACAAAGAGGAGTTAAAATGGCCAAAGAAAATGAAGGCAGACCCTGACAGAAGGAATAGAGATAAATATTGCGAATTTCACAAAGATCATGGTCATATGACTAAAAATTGCATAGCCCTCCAGAATGAGATTGAAACACTCATTAGACGAGGAAAATTGTCAAAGTATGTTGATCGTAGAAATGAAAGAGGAAATGAGGACCAACCAAGAGAGAGATCCAGATCTCCTCATCGGGCAGAAGAGAACAGGAAAAGAGATCATGAAGATGATACATAGGATGACCCCGATCTTCCCAAAAGGCCAAGGAAACCAGAACGTGAGGTATTTTCAATACGTTTTGGGTCATTTGATTATAATGTTATTACAGGTGGAGATGCAGGTGGAGGAGATCTTACTGCAGAAAGAAAATCTTACCTCTGTGAGGCTCAATCTTGCTCATATATTCAACGGATAAATTTGGCCGATGAGGATCGTCCGAGAAAGGTAAACAAAGAGAAGTTGGTCATTGGTTTTTCAAAAAATGACCTCGCAGGTGTTCTATACCCTCAAGATGATCCTTTGGTGATCAAAATGAGGATGAAAGAAGTAATGATTTCAAGAGTTCTGGTAGACAATGGTAGCTTGACAGACATCATGTCCTACTCGTGCTTTGACAGTTTAAACTTAAAGTTATCTCAACTGGAGCCTTATCACAGACCTCTCCTGGGTTTTGCTGGCGAGAAAGTTTTTCCACTTGGAATGATCAAGTTGGATATATTCATTGGAACATGGCCTGCTTGTTGAACAGAAAGAATACGATTCTTTGTGATGGATACGAATGTTCAGTCAGCTTACAATATTATCATGGGAAGGGTTGGTTTGAAGAATTTCTAAGCGGTTCCATCTACAGTACATTAGTGTTTAAAATTCCTAACAAACTTTGGAGTAGGAGTTGTGAAAGGTGATCAAAAAGTAGCTCGGGAATGTTATTATTCATCTGCCGAGCAAGAGGAGCTTGCGGAATCAAGGAAAAAGACTACTACCTATCAAGTGGATGAAGGTACAGAAATTGAAACACTGGATCCTAGAGATGAATCTCAACTTGTAAAAGGACAAGTGGTGGAAGCTACAGGAAATGTCATTCTGGACGATGAACACCCCGAACGAACAACTCAAATAGGTTTGTCGTTGGATGCCTCAACAAAACAGGAGTTGATAATTTTCCTGAGAAGTCGAAAGAAAACTTTTGCATGGAGTCATAAAGACATGCCAGGGATAGATCCAAACTTCTTATGTCATGAGCTTAATGTGAATAAGTATATCAAGCCTGTAAAGCAGAGAAGAAGAGTATTTAGTCCAGAGAAGAATCAAGCTATATAAGAGGAGGTCGAGAAACTCCAGAAAGCGCGATTCATTGAAGATGTTAAATATCCAGACTGGTTAGCAAATGTGGTGATGGTAAAGAAGAAAAATAATAAATGGCGAATGTGTGTTGATTTCACCGATCTCAACAAGGCATGCCCAAAGGATCACTTTCCATTCCCCCGAATTGATCAATTGGTGGATGCTACCTCGGGGCACGAGCTACCCATCTTCATGGATGCTTACTCTGGTTACAACCAGATCAAGATGAAACCTGAAGACAGGGAAAGTACTTCTTTCATTACCCCTAGGGGAACTTATTGTTATAATGTTATGCCTTTTGGTTTGAAAAATGCAGGTGCGACATACCAGCGGCTGATGAACAAGGTCTTTGCCGAACAAATCAGTGGCAACATGGAAGACTATGTCGATGATATGCTGACAAAAAGCAAGAGAGCTGCCGATCATCTAGTTGACTTAGGTCAGACCTTTGATCAACTAGATAAATATCAAATGAAGCTGAACCCGACGAAGTGCATATTTGGAGTACGAGAAGGAATGTTCCTGGGGTACATCGTCAATCAGCGAGGCATTGAAGAAAATCCAGAAAAGATCAAAGTTCTTTTAGGGCTGCGATCTCCAACGACGAAGAAAGAAGTGCAAAACCTTACAGGACGAGTTGCAGCGCTCAACAGATTTGTATCTCGAGCAACTGATAGATGCCTCCCATTCTTCAAAACTCTCCGAAAAACTTTCGAGTGGAATGATGAATGCGAGAAGGCCTTTCAAGACTTGAAGAAGTATTTGGGAGAACCTCCACTGTTATCCAGGCCAGTAATGGGAGAGAAATTGTACTTGTATCTGGCAGTATCAGAGAATGCAGTTAGCTCGACATTGATCAGAATGGAGAATGGAATCCAGAAGCCAAATTATTACACAAGTAAGGCTTTCCGAGGTGTAGAGATCAGGTATCCAAAGCTAGAAAAATTGGCATTGGCATTAATTAAGGCAAGTAGAAGAATGAGGCCATATTTCCAGGCCCATACCATAGTCGTATACACCGACATCCCATTGAGACAAGCCCTTCATATGCCAGAAAAATCAGGGAGATTGATGTATTTGGCAATAGAGCTCGGTGAATATGACATAATTTATGAACCCAGGTCATCGCTTTAAGGACAAGCAATAGCAGATTTCGTAGCAGACTTCACCTATCCTGATACCCTCAAGGAGCAAAAGCAGCTCATTGATCAACCTGTGGATGTTACAGGATCAACAAACACTGGCTCAGACCAACTTAGCTTGGTAAAAGGGCAAGTGGATGTTACAAGATCAACAGACACTGGCTCAGACCAACTTAGTTTGGTAAAAGGGCAAGTGGATGTGACAGGATCATCAAATTCGAGCTCAGACCAACTCAGGTTGGTAAAAGGGCAAGAAAATATGGTCGACAAATAAATATCAGGGGATACTGAAAAGAAGCAACAAATATTTCACCGAGGAACTCTGTCAGCTCAAAAATTAGAGGACGAGTTGACTATATGGAAGTTGTATGTAGATGGCTCATCTTGCACTATAGGCTGTGGAGCAGGGATCGTTTTGAACAGCCCAGACGAAGTCAACATGGAATATGCACTGCGATTTCAATTCAAAGCCTTCAATAATGAGGCCATGATAGCAGGTCTTAATTTGGCAAAAACTATGGAAGCGCAACAAGTGATGGTCTTTAGTGATTCTCAATTAATTATGAATCAGATGTTGGGAACATATAAAGTTAAAGGAGAATTAATGGTCAAGTATCATGCAAAGGTGATGGAGTTGGTAGCAGAATTTATTTCCATTCAATTAATCAGAATACCAAGAATGGAGAATGCAAGAGCAGACGTTTTGGCCCGACTAGCATCAGCTACTCGTACCGAGCTGCGAAGAACGATACCAATTAAAGTGTTAAAAAGTCGGAGCATAGATGAAGACCTGATGATGAATTTTATCACCCTTGACTTAGGACCATCTTGGATGGATCCCATCAGAGCATATATTGAGGAGGGAGAATTACCGGTGGATAAGCTCGCTGCCAAGAAATTGAAGTTCAAAGCTGCTAGGTATGTACTAATTAATGGTGTTTTGTACAGACGAGGAATCATGGCAGGATTACAAAGATGTGTACATCCATCCGAGGTGAAAGAATTGATTGAAGAGATCCATGAAGGGTCCTGTGGAGCTCATGTAGCAGGTCGTACTCTTTTACAAAGGGTAATGACACAGGGATACTACTGGCCAACGATGAGGGCTGATTGTATAGCCTATGCTAAGATATGTGACAAGTGCCAGCGTTTTTCCTCCATCCGACGAACTCCACAAGCATTGTTGACGCCTATAACTTCCCCTTGGCCATTTGCCATGTGGGGGATAGATTTAGTGGGACCATTGCCAACGACCAGGGGAAGGTTTAAATACTCATCGTCGCAGTGGATTATTTTACTAAGTGGGTAGAAGCTGAGCCTCTGGTCGACATGACTTACGAGAAGGTATATCAATTTGTCTGGAAAAACATCATTTGCAGGTATGGTCTTCCTCATGCATTCATCACCGACCATGGAACGCAATTTGATAATGAAGAATTTGCTGATTACTTCCATCAGTCCTACATTTTAAAGCTCCATTCAGCACCAGGTCATCCCCAAAGTAATGGACAGACTGAAGTGATGAACAGGACATTGCTAAATGGATTGAAGAAAAGGCTAAGTGAGGCTAAAGCAAATTGGATTAACGAGCTACAGTCAGTACTATGGGCCTATCGTACTACTCCTCGAGCAGCAACTGGAGAATCACCATATATGCTGACATTTGGAAGTGAGGCTGTAATACCTGCCAAGTTAGGTCTCCCAACACACAGAGTGATGAATTTCAATTCCCCAATCAGCGACTTAATGAGAAGATTGGATTTGGACATGCTCGAGGAGGTTAGAGAAGAGGCAGCCATTAGGAATGCTGCTTACCAACAACGAACAGCTATGTTCTACAATAAGAGGGTGAAGAAATGCGACCTAAAAGAAGGAGATTACGTGCTAAAAAAGGTCATTCAGAAGCACAATCAGTTGGAAGCAAACTGACATGGACCATACCGAGTTACAGAAGTTGTTCGACCAGGAACTTACCGAATAGCAACTTTAGAAGGAGAAGAGTTTAAGAATGCATGGAATGTTGAACACCTACGCAAGTACTATCAGTGATGTAAAATGTAAAGCAGTTCCATAAATATGAATAAAATTATGATATTTTGCCATCCTCTCTCCTTTTATTGAAAGTTTTTCGGGGAATACTAGTGCTACACACTACGCTGCTCAGCAGTAAAAACAACATTCCTAAAAATGCCAACCTCGGTTGGTTAGGAAACTGTGACACTAGCTCGGACCAATTTAGTTTGGTAAGAGGGAAAGTGGACATGACAGAATCATCAAATTCGAGCTCAGACCAACTTAGGTTGGTAAAAGGGCAAGAATGACATTCCTAAAAATGCCAGCTCCGGTTGGTTAGGAAACCATACTCCTTTGGTTAGGAGGCAAAAACATCCCTAAAAATGCCAACTTGTTTTGGTTAGGGAAAGACATTCCTAAAAATGCCATCTCCGGTTGGTTAGGAAACCATACTCCTTTGGTTAGGAGGCAGACACTAGCTCAGACCAATTTAGTTTGGTAAAAGGGCAAGTGGACATGACAGAATCATCAAATTCGAGCTCAGACCAACTTAGGCTGGTAAAAGGGCAAGAAAGGATGTCAACGAAGAATAAGAAAAATTCCAAAGTTGGTCAGGAAAGAAAATTCACCAAGTTATATTGGTAGAAGATGCCAACCCTTGTTGGTCGGGAATATTTTACAAATATTACCAAGTTAAAAATTTTGTTACTTGTGACTTTTAATTAGTCGAGAAGCAAAACATCATTATTTTGGGTCAGCCATATGATTATTACAAATATAAGCTAGTCGACAACAGGTTTGAATCAACTACAATTGGTCGACAAAATACAAAATGTTATCTTTTTAACAGATATACAATCAAGCTAGACGACAATCAGTTGGTCGGCAAAACACAAAATGTTGTTATCTTTTTAACAGAGATACATACACAAATGAAAAGTATTTTACAACTGTAAAATAATAACAATCAACATTTGCAAACAAAATTATATTTATTTCATTGAATGAAGTATAAAAATAAATACATCGATTTGAAATGTATAAACAACTATTACATTAAGAACCCTATTCTATTGGTCTCTTTCCTTGTGCTTTTGAAACAGGCTCCTCGCCAGCAGGAGGATCTTCCAAGCAAAGGGGAGAGTTAATGAAGTTAGGGTCTTGAAGCATTCTGAAGTTCATTATAGAAGGTGTATCTAGTAGATGCTCGGGATGAGATAATTCTGCCTGTGAATGAAGGTTATAGTCACCAAGGTACTTTGAGATCAAGCACCGAGGAATGGCCCGAGCAGGGATCCAACTCATGTCAAGTTTGAAAGGCGGAACTGGTAGATCGAGCAGTCCAGGGGCATGGTAATTCCATAAATAATGACATTGCTCTAGTTTCAGTACACCCAGAGCATTCAACCATCCCTGTTTATAGCCTTCATTGTTAGCATTCTCAATACGAGCATCCAAGTGACAGAGGGCTTCGTTGTAGCCTGCCATCCAGAATTCACGAGGTTGTTTATGGAATTGGAAAGTTAATCTCTCTAATTGCTCGTGAAGGTTTCTGGAAAAAATATCCTTATGCTCCAAGGCAGACTTCTGTGTAGCAAGTTCCCCCTCCAGACTTTGGATTTTCTTGGACATTTCAGACAAGGCTTGATTTTTTGCCACCAATTGGAAAGTCGGGTTTTCCAACGCTACTTGAGTACGAGCTTCTTCAATGGTAGGATGAAGAACTCTTGGTCATCCCCGAGCAGGTTGAGTACCTTGTTCCTCGACAGCAACTCTTCCTCGTCCCCGAGAACCTCTTCCTCGTCCCCGAACAGCAGTAGAAGGGCCAGCTCTTCTCAAAGCCTCCAATTCTTCTCCCAACTTGGCGTTCTCAACTTCCAAAAAGGAGAATCCTTCGTCGGTGATAGGTACCAAGGCAGTTGAAGATGAAGCAGCAGACCACAACTGAGCTAATTCCTTTTGCAGATTGTTATTCTCCAGCTCCAGTAGCTCAGTGATTTTCCTGTGCTCTTCAACCTCTGTCTTCAACGTTCTCTCTCTCAATTCATAGCCAGCAAGCATCTTGTTATATCCTTTCTCAGAACTAAGTTGTTTGATTTTCTTTTCATACCCTTCATGCAAAAGAGCTGAGGATTCTTTGTACTGCTGCTGAAGTTCATCGAGAGTACTTTGCAAGTCTTCAATCATTTCGTAATAAGCCACGTTATTGGCTACAGTACGATCAAGAAGACATTTCAAGTACTGATAGGCCTCAACTGCCTGTTCTGAAACATCTCGGCCAAGGATGTCTATAATCTGGGATTTGTCCAAGTCAGTATGACCAGCTTTAAAATATTCATTGCATTGCCTGAGCAGAGTTGTATCATGAGCAGACAGCAATTCCATTCTGGCCATAAACTAATAAAGAGGAGAAGGCAAGAGTTAATAAGAGTGCAGACAAAGTGTCAACAACATAGATGAACAAAAAGGCAAATTTTATTACATCATAAGAAGAAGAGTACAATGTTCAGAGTACAGATGACAAAAGAAAATAAAACAAATACCGAACAACTTCACACCTTTTCCTTGTCTCCCAAGACTTTCTCAGGAGGCTGGGATGAGGAGCTCGGTTGCTCGGTGGGAACAATAAGTTGGTCGGCTGGAGCTGGAAGTTGTTCAGATGGAGCAGGCAGAGATGAAAGCTCCTCGTTGACTGGCTGAATAGGTTGTGGGGCAAGGATTTGATCACCCACTACCATTAAGGACTCCTCGGAGGCAGCTTCGTCCTCTTCTTCATCTTCAATATTTGGAGGGGGACCAGGAAGATGCTGTTGAAACAGTTCAGAGCCCTCATCAACCTTCAACTCTTTCAAGGTAGCGACCCAACCATCTCGGAAGTACTTAAGACTCCCATACTCCACCTGGGACATCATTGCTGCTACCCCCTTGTTCCATCCTTTGTCCCAGCCAGTGCTGAAGGACTTCTTCACTGCCATTTTTCTTTTCATTTTCTCCGAGGAGAGCTTCTCGGATAGAAGATCCTCGATGGCTTTCAATTTAATTTCCACCTCCTCCTTCTGGCGATTTACTTCTCGCAGAAGGGTTAGTTCTTCCTCAGCCAGTTTAAGTTTATTTTCAAGCTCCCCAAAGTTCTTGAGATTCTCGTCATACTTTTTGTTCTCTCCCTCTAAATCCTTCACTTTACTCTCCAAACCCTTGGAGACCTCAGCAAGCTGCACCTTCTCTGCCTCAACCGAAGCCAATTTCTTCTCCCAATCAGCTTTATCCTCATCATAGTTTTGACGGGAATCCTTCAAAGATTGGGTCAACCCCAGTAAAGCATCCTCAACACCGGACGAGGAGCTGGAAGCCTTGATTGCTTCATCTTTATTTACAATGGTATTAAAGCAGCTCACCAACTGGAAAAAGGAAATAACGACAAGTCAGTGCAGAGATATAAGTAATAATAGAAATAAAGAAAGTTCAGAATAAGAAAAACTTACTGAAGCAATGTGACGAGTAGCCAGGGATGTAAGCATATCCCGAGAAATATTCTCCTCTATTCCATGGATCTCGGGAATGATCCAAGTTACCGAGCTCATCGCAGAGCTCGGGGGAATAATGGTTGGAACACCAGCACCACTAACTGGGAGTTGGGGGATGGTTTCAGCCAAATTGTCCAATGAGCTTTTCTTCAGCCTCCTCGGCGGCACTGCAACAGCTTCAACCAAGGAAGAACTCTTGGTCGGAGATATGGTGATTACTTCCTTGAGAGCATCACTTTTGCTTGAAGCCACTGGGGGCTTCTCGGCAGCCTTCTGAGATGCAACAGAAGGAGCAACATCTACTTTCTTTGTCCCCTTTGGGACATCAGGCTTGTTTCTTTTTACCTCACCAGCAGAGGCAGTCTCCTCGAAGATAGCAGGAACTCTTCTTTTACCCATCTTCTAACTCAATGGAATGTGAGATTCTGCAGAAGAGTCCTCAGGAATTGGCACTGGTTCACTAGTGCTGATCACAGGGCGAGCAGTGAAAGAGGGTGTGTAGCTCTTGTATTGCAACAAGTATGAAGCAGACCTAATGTGCTCGTCTGCAACTTTCTGATGCAAGCCCCAGATAAGTTTCAAATGCTTTAAATTAACTTCTGATTCTTTTGGAGTTTTTCTCTTGCTGTCAACTGCAAATAAATACATAGTGAAATATCAGTCACTCATTTTATCAAACATAATGAAAGCATAATTTTAGAAATAAAATAAATGAAAATAACCTATCCCATTGCGATATGGAGGGCATCTGGGACCCTGGTATACTTCGTCTCCAACCAAAGGGGCATGTTGCTTGTTTTTAATAACTACCCCATGTTCAAAATAATCCATATTGGCATCAGGGAGGTTAACTACTAAAGCCCTATTCAAAAATCTGGTTTTTAAATAAAAAATATTATCCAGAACGGCCCATCTATAACAAAACATAATCTCAGGAATTCCTATACGAGTTCCATGAGTTTGATTTAACCTATTCACCCCATTAACTATTCTCCATGTTTTGGGGGCTACAACATCGAAATACTGACAGAATTCTAAGCACAAGGGGTTTGGTGGAAAAGAAAATCCACACTCATCAATAAAGAGGCTGGGGAACCAATGTCCCTTAGCCAAGCGAAAATAATCTGAAGGCTCAGAAAGATCCTCCAGAGTTAGAACGGAATTTCTCAAGAGATTCAATAACATAAACCATGATGAATAAAATAAATGAAGAAGAAGGAAGAAGATCTTACAGAAAAAAGGGAGATTTGGTGACAACGAACGGAGGAAAGGATGAACGCACAAAGAGAGAGAGAGACGATGGAAAACTCGAAAGCAGAAATTGGAAAAGGTAGAAGATGATGGGATTATCTATGAAGTTTAAATACTTTGCCTCGGGAAACGGTGAAGGAAATGATTACAAAAAGAAAATATTATGCTACCGGCGACTAAAAGGACAAAAATGCGCGAAATTCGAAGCGCTTATAAAAATTCAAAAAGGCGGATTCTGCGAATTTGGAAGGAAAAATAAATACAAAGGAAACGTTCCTAAAAATCAGGAGTGTCATTTAATATTGCTATATTCCGAGAAAGAATGTTTCATACTCCTCAAATTTTGAACTATGAAACATTGGGGGCTTCTGTTGATACCAAAATTAATATGCTGACGTGGATGAATCACAAGAAGACACGTGTCAATCTACGTGGCACATTTCTACAGTTACTTTAGCAACGAGGAACTTTACTCCCCGATCAAGTCAGACACTCCGAGCAACAGGTGTACTCTGAGGAACTCCATCGCTCCGAGGAACTCCACTGCTCCGAGAAACTCCTGAACGACGAGCAACTAAGGCGGTCCGAGCTGCATCTCGTCCATAGCATTGATTGCCAGATAATAAACAGTTCAACTATTCATTGAATGCTCATCATACAGACGTATACTCTTAAAGGGCATTAATTGTTTACCCTTTCACGTGTACAGCCTAAAGGCTATAAATACATTGTATCATCCTCATTCAAGGGGACCGGAATTTCTTGATGGAACCACATATCGAGAATTCCAAAACATTTGGCAATAACAGAAACAGTGGACGTAGGCCATTCTTATAAGGCTGAACCACTTTAAAATTCTTTGTCTTATTTAAATTTATCTGTGATTAAATAATTAGAAGCAATCTAATTTTTTACATCAACAATTATTATTATTATTATTATTATTATTATTATTATTGTTGTTGTTGTTGTTGTTGTTGTTGTTGTAGTACACTACAAAAAAAAATAACCGTCTTAAAAAATGTCTTTTTTAAGACAGCTTTTATTCCCTGTCTCATAAAGTAGTAGCTAAAAAGACAGCAAATTAGTAGTCGTCTCAAAAAATATACTTTTTGAGACAGCCACAAAATATTTGGGTTCCCCTTCTCACATTTTAGGTTCCCCCTTCTTACATTTTAGGTTCCCGCCTCTTTTATTCCCAAGTAAAAAGAAAGTAAAAATACACTTAAAAAAATAAAGATACTAAGCAAGAAAGACCCTAAAAAAAACACGCCATATTATTTTCTCTCCTTCACCCGACGCACACGTCGGCCCTAGGTAAGTCCTCATCCCATCGGCTGCGCACCTCCATCTTAGCATAGCCGCTCGCCCTAGCCTCAGGGTCCTATCACCATCACCCTAGGTAAGACGCTAGTTTGTTTCTACTCGATGTTACATATGATTTTTTTCATCAGTCTATGTGTATTTTTGGTCTGTATATGGATTTATATGTGTTGTTTTACTACTCGAGTTACATATAGATCTGTGTTGGATGCAAATTTTGATTATTTTTGTTGATTTGTAGTGGTGATAGGAGGTTGAGGGTGAGCCAATTGAAAACCCGGATTGTCAATTGGTTGTTGTAGTATATTTTTAGGACTAATTTATGAAAATATATGTGTGCATGTTTGTGTAAATTTTAATTGGAATTATTGATATGTTTGTTTGTGTTAATTAATTCATGGCATTTGCAAGTAGTTCATGCTATTAATTTGATTTACTATTTGATTATGATTTTATTTGAGGATACATGTGATGGACACAAATTAATTCAAAATGCACCACCGTTGAAAAAATCACCAATGTTATCCAATACCATATATTTTTTTTAGGTATTTTAGCATTGGTCTTGTTAAAAATTACTAAGGTTGTGTTTGATTACAAAGTTGGAAAATGGTTGAGGTATAGTTCATTTTTAATACAGGCAAGAATATGTGTGGAAAAGATAAGAGGGATTTGGTCTTACTTTGGAAGTTTTCCATGGAAATCAGTTCTTTGGGTAGTGGGTGAGAATTGTTTTTCGTGAAATTGATAAAAACATGGAACACTTTTTATATTTATAAGTAGTATTAGAATGCATATGAAATCAAGCACCTCAAAAGTAAAAAAATGAGTATTTCCATGGAAAATAATTCAACGTCAATCAAACGGACCCTAAGTATGGGGACACAAGCTCCAACATATGAGGTGGTACTCGAAAGTAAGCATTAGTTAAAATTATAGTTTACAAAAGAATTTGTACACACAAAAAAGTAATATCACAATCTTTAAAGAACCTAAAAAGAAAACTAGATTTTTCATTCTCTCTCTGCCTCATTTATTATCTAATTACATATCTTTTATCAGAAAATGTTTACAACATTGAAGGAGTACGAGAGGAAGAGGTTGAAGAAAATAGAAGAGAATAGAAAAAAATTGATAGAATTGGGAGTCCATAAATTGTATTCGGCAATGCGGGATCGCGCTAAAAGTAAGAAAAGTAAATCAAAGAGTAATCAAAAATTGGTTGACGATGAAGTGTACGTGCCATACAAAGGAGAAGATGAACGTAGTGATTTGAGCGGGGATGAAAATGGGTATGTTGGTCGATTTTTTTATGTATAAATGTTTAGTGATGTAGATGCTAAAATGTTGATTGTGTGACTCTTTAATTGCATTAGATGCTGCCATTTCTTAAGATTGTGTGAATTTTTAATTGCGTAACATCCTTTCCTTTCTTGACTTTTTATATTGATTGTGTGACTTTTTAATGATGTAGATATTAAAATTGATGCGTTGAATTGTTGGGTTATATTATTATTATTATTATTATTATTATTATTATTATTATTTAAATTAGTTTGCTATTGAATTTTTTGAATTTATGTATCAAATTGTTGGGAATCATTTGTTTGTTCATTTTTAGGTATCATGGATAAGAGTTGGATTAATTTGCGTAGTCGGTGTTCAAAAGAATACATTAACGGGATTGAAGGATTTCTTAACTATGCATACAAAAACGAGAACATTGGGACCACAGAAATCTATTGCCCGTGTAAGAGATGCGCAAATTGAGTATACCACCCCCGACAAATGGTGAGAAATCACCTTAATATGTATGGTTTTGACAAGACTTATAAGGTTTGGGTTTTCCTTGGAGAAACTTTTGGTGGTGTAGGAAGCAATATGAATTCTTTACGGGATGATATGTTAGTTGATGATATACCCGTTGAATTGAATGCTCGAGATGCCATGGTTACAATGGTTCAAGAGGGAAGGGGTATTCCTCACACATATGACAATATGAGTAATGATGAGGAATGTAGAACCGAAGAAGTCTTCGAATCGGATGAAAATGTTCTAGAGTATTCTAGACTCTTGAAAGAGGCGCAGTGCGATTTGTATGAAAATTGTCTAGAGGGGGTTACGGAATTGTCATTTGTTGTTGAACTCTTGCACATGAAGCAACTTAATGGATGGACAAATTATTCTTTCACTAAGTTGTTGGGTTTTTTGGGGAGGTTATTTTCGAGTGCTAGAATTCCGAAGTCTTACTACCAATCCAACAAGCTAACGAAGGACTTGGGATTCAAGTACGAGACGTGGGATGCCTGCCCAAAC
Organism: Sambucus nigra; assembly: GCA_949130495.1. Taxonomy (NCBI): domain Eukaryota; kingdom Viridiplantae; phylum Streptophyta; class Magnoliopsida; order Dipsacales; family Adoxaceae; genus Sambucus; species Sambucus nigra. The sequence continues at coordinate 640,668,808 of OX422209.1, read as the reverse complement.
AACTGTATGTTGTTTTGAAATCAAGATGAGAATCATGAAAAGTGTGACATATGCGGATCTTCTCGATATAAAGATGATGATTCAAGTGTGGGTGTCCAAGGCCCAAAGGTAGCCTTAAATAAAGTAAGGTATTTCCCTTTAAAACCTAGATTGCATAAACTATTTTGGTCATCCCATTCAGCTCCTCTAATGAAATGGCATACTGAGGAACGAAGTGACGATGGTGTCTTGAGGCATCCAACAGACTCTCGTGCTTGGAAAAAATTTGATGAGCAAAACCCATCTTTTGCGGGAGACAGTCGCAATGTTAGACTTGGGTTAGCTTCTGATGGATTTAATCCGTTTGGTAATATGAGCATTAAGCACAGTACTTGGCCTGTTATCCTCATTATTTATAATTTAGCTCTGTGGTTGTGCATAAAGCAACCTAATGTGATTTTGTCTATACTTATAGATGGACCAAATGGACCAGGAGATAAGATCGATGTCTTTTTACAGCCATTGATTGATGAGTTGATTGAGCTATGGAATGATGGTGTACGCACTTACGATGCATCTAGTAAGGAGTTCTTTCAGTTGCATGCATCTTTAATGTGGACTATTAATGATTTCCCCGCATATGCCATGGTATCAGGATGGAGCACAAAAGGTACATTTGCTTGTCCTTATTGTAATTAAGACCATCAGGCAATGCGATTAATATATGGTAAGAAGTTTTGTTATTGGGGTCATCGTCGATTTTTAGACCCCCGCCATAGGTTTCGTCGGCAGAAGACACCATTTAATGGGAGGGTAGAATTACGATCGGCCCCATTAAAACTTTCGGGCTTGCAAGTGTTGCAATAGTTAAATGTTCTTGACATTGAAACTGAATATAAGAAGGAATATGTTTTTAGAAGGAGGGCAAGAGAGGCGCTAAAAAAGAAAACAAAGAAAGTGTTGAAACCTAGAATGGGTTGGAAGAACAAAAGTATTTTTTTTATTTGTCGTACTGGAAGGATAATCTTTTCGCCACAATCTCGATGTCATGCATATTGAGAAGAACGTGTGTGATAATGTCCTATTCACACTGTTGGGTACTAAAAGTAAGACAAAGGACAATTTAAAGTCTCGAAAAGACCTCAAAAAATTGAATATTAGATCTGAGTTACATCCTCAACCACGGGGGTCAAATTTAGAGTACATTCCCCCAACAGAGTTCACAATGAGTAACAAGGAGAAGGCCATTTTTTTGAAAGTGTTGCGGGATATTAAAACTCCCGATGGTTACTCATCGAACATTTCACGATGCGTGAACATGAAAGAAAGGAAAATTTCAGGATTAAAAAGCCATGATAATCACATTTCATTGCAAAAATTACTTCCTATAGCAGCGCGAAGAGTATTGCCAAAGCATATTGTCAAAGCCTTAATTCAATTAAGCAATTGCTTCGTGATATTGTGCTCAAGTGCAATTACCCCAGCTGATTTGGAAAAGTTTGAAGATCGGATGGCTCTTACACTTTGTAGCCTTGAGAAGATATTCTCGTCGAGTTTTTTTGATGTGATGGAACACTTGCCTATACATTTGCCCAATGAACTCCTAATTGTTGGTTGTGTCCTTTATCTTTGGATGTATCCAATTAAAAGGTATCTCCACACGTTAAAACTATACGTTCGTAATCGAGCTCATCCAGAGGCCTCGATCGCTAACTCTATTATTTTGGAGGAATGCATGACTTTTTGCTCGCGGTACATTGGTGTGGAAACCAAGTCTAACCGACCGTCTAGAAATGACGATAAGGGGGATATGAATGGTCATGCACTTGGGAAAAAGTTCCATTTGAAATTGATCAAGTAATGTATACGCAAGCTCATCAGTACGTTCTTACCAACACAAAGTCAGTGACACCATTCATTCAGTAAGTTTCATTATACCTAGTTGGATTTTGTAAAAACTTTTCTTATAGTTTTGTATGAAATAGATATATGACTACGCTTGTATTTTGTAGAAAACATCTCGTAGAGCTTTCATCAATTTACCCTCAACATTCACAAAAGCATCATGTTAATCGTCTTCACAACGAAGAGTTCCTCATATGGTTTAAGGATCATGTAAGTAAAAACATCATAACAAATACTTGAATTATAAATAACGATTATATTTGTTTATTGACATTTATTTTAAAATACTATAGGTGAGTAGAATGGTAGCCGATGGCGTTGAACTATCCAATGAAATCAAATTCTTGTCTTTAGGGCCCCTCAAAGATGCAGTTAGATTCAAATCTTATATTATTGGCGGTTTTCGATTTCGAACGAAAAAAGTTGACGTGCGAAAAAAAACTCAAAATAGAGGCGTTGTTATAAAAGCAGAACAAATGAGTTATTATGCATGTTGTCCATTTATTTATATTTTGAAACTTGATGTTATCTTGTGCATATATTTTCAGTATGTATGTGTCCCACATTAAATCCCCTCTGATCCATCTAGAAATACCAACTACATTACTGAATTGCGATGTTACAGCAGTGCCTGCTTCTTCTGTATTTGCTAAAATCTATTTGCTATTTGCTAAAATCTATTTGCGATGTTGCAGTAGTGCCTGATGCTTCTGTATTTACGATGTTGCGATATTGCAGCAGTGCCTGCTACTTCTGTGCACATTATTCTATTTGCTAAAATATTTTTTTAATTTTAGCCTATATTGATGCTTCATCATGGTTTTACATTTAATTTCTTTTTATTTGACTAAATCATTTGTTGTTTGTTCTATCTCAGTTAGTATAGCATTCCATCTCTCTATTATAACACTGTATATTCTGACAACAGTTATCTCTCTTTCTGTTTGGGGTATTTTGACAACCTGGAGATGTTTAGACATTTCTGATGCATATGTAATCAACGTAAGATTAACCATGAACATATAAATTTCATATAAGACTTAAAAGTCTCTAAAATAATACTCATAGAGTATTATCTTTGATGTTTAGACAGTTCTCTCTGTCTCTTTCTGGTGCATTTTTTATACTTAATAGGTTATAGGATATGGTTTAGGAACCATATATCTGATTTGGTCTTCGTTATGGTCTAGGAACCATATCTGATTTAGTCTTTGCTATGAGTATCATTGGACAGTGATCGGAGTTGGTTCGGTGAAGATGTTCCACTGAAGGCGCATCCATATCTGTATAGAACGCTTCGTTGTTAAATTTCCTTCCTAGTGCCTCTTTTTTCTTTTTGTTTCTGCCACACAGCATCTTGCACTGCACGTAGATCAGAAAATACGCAGTTTTAAGGGTGTTTTTGATTGGTTACTGACATTTGGGATTATATGGATGTCTGTCGCTCAATGTATTTTTATAATTTATGTCATCTTTAGATTGTCTTGTGAGCTGTTATAAGGATAAGAATGGATACTAGAGCTGGTCCACTTGTTGTATCCTTCTCTTCTCTCAGTTTTATATGTATACTAGTGTTGCCAAAACCACTTGCAAATTGATCATAATTTCCAAATAAAAAGCACTTGAAAATCCTTCAAAAGTGTTGCCATAACCACAGCATGCAGTCTAAAAGTATCCATATAACATTACATCTAATGAACAAAATCTTCAAACGAATAAAATGCAAAGTATATAAATGAACAAAAAACCCCATCAAATTCAAACAAACACATTATATTCCCAAAGTGTTCACATCAAATTCAAACAATTATAATTTAAGTAAATGATGGGTTCTGCATATCTCTTCCAAGCTTTGATGATTATTGATCCCCTCAACTATAATGACCTGATATGGACCGAGTTGGGCACATTTATAATTCTGGAATGCTGCCCTAGTGCTCAAACAATGGTTTATCATGCAATTTTGAGTCATGTCCGGCCTTGCTTCTCATTACATGGAAATTAGAAAAATGAAATTTGATGTCTGAAACATCAAATTAATGTCTGCTTGCTCTATCTTCACTATGGCCAACTTATGGCCTGTTGTTGCTCTATCTTCTATCTTCACTATATGGAGAGGCGGCGGGCTTTCAACGACTGCAATGTTGCCCGCAGTACTCTCTGGGCCAGAGGCGAGATTGCCCTCCTGTCATGAACGTCTCTTGATGTCGACTTGAGAGGCATCCTCAGTGTTAAACGGCCTATAGTGTTTGGCTCTAATTTCCCATCGATGTGGCAAGTACCGAATAATTTCCATCTTTGAGATCCTGGACTCCCCAAGCAACACAATGTCCGATAACTGCAACAATAACATTGTATAGTAACCGAGAAAGTTTAGTTTTCATCCTTATTTAGAAGCATCGTTAACAAATTTCAATAGTTTTAGATGATTATATCTGATTAAAAAGAAGACCATCTAAATAGTAAATATTACCTGACAAAGCCCCTGTTTGTTGTATCCTTTTTCTCCAGCTCTTGTTGAAATACTACTATTAAAATGTAATGGTCCAATCAGGTACCATTAAAGTTAATATGGTCAACAGATCAAATATTCCTGTTTGTGCTAAATTTTTAAGAGATTCCTGAAATTTAGATGATTTAGGTTTCTTCTAAATATACCTGATTTCAACAGAACAAAGACTTGGGTTCAACAAATTTTCAAAGATAATGAATAAGATAATGCCCAAGGTTAGATATCTTGATAGAACTTACATAGGGCCAGTTCTAAGTTACTGGTCTAAGTTCTTGGTATATAATAAACCACTTCTGGGATATTACATACAAATCAGTCCCAATTAAACAACTGTTACCCAAAATGAAAAATGTTTCCTCTAAATAAGGTAGTAGCACGATCAATTACACCATTATTAATGACTTTCAAGACTGAATTAACTATGTTGGTTCAATAAAATAGATGACCTTGTGATCTTTTCTAACCTTGAAGTGAGAAGTATGCAACTCCTTAACAGGCCTACAATGCAATTAGCTCAATTTTAGTTGATGGAGTGGATGCAAAATGTGTAAAATAGATCACCTTCATGTTAGGTTTCAATGCTGCCAACAACTTCAAGTACTTGGGTATTCCATTGATATCATCCAAATTGACCAAAAGTTGTTGTTTACATCGAGTGGAAAGCATTGCAGTAACAAAGACAGATAGAGAAAACCAAATGCAGTAACAAGGAAACTACATAAGTGCATATTTAGCACTGTAATCCAACTTAAAGATCTGAGTTATTCGCAATGATTCATCCCCATTTACCCACACATTTATACTCAATCAAAACAAATCAAAGAATTAATATTATCAAAACATTGAAAATTTAAGAAGCAAAAGCAAATCAAAGAATTAATTCAGTTTGATGTCAATATGATGTCAATTAATTCAGATTTAAAAAGAACAAATAAAGATCAGTGGAAAAAGTAGGACAAATAAAGAGAGGGATTTGACTAAGAGCGGGACAAAAAGAGCACCTCAAGTGAATGATCGGAGGCCGTGGTGGCAGTGAAGAGCATCGAAAGCAGAGGATATTGATCAACGCAACTGCAACGGGCCCTTAAGTGTACTGTTATAAGTGTGCAGATTGCATACGTGAACTTAGTGTATACATGGTAGAACTAACTTAGTGGATTAATTCTTAGGTGTTCGAGCGACTTCAACAGGTGTTCTGAAACTGATTTCGTTTTTTGTTCATCCTCAGTTGGCTCGGTAAATGCACAATTTTTAGCTGCATTTTCAGTAGCAACTAAAGTAGATAATGTGCATTTTCTGCAGCAATGTGCTTTTTCATTTTCAACAGCAATTGCATTTTCAGCAGCAATTGCATAGCAGTGTTTCAACTGGTGCGGGAGCTAGTGCGTCTTCTATAAATGGCACACAATGGTTTGGAAACCAAGTTCTTATCATAATTGAGAATAAAATTGTTGATTATCTTCAGTATTAATTTTTGCCATGTATATATACAGGGGCTGCAACTATTATTACTACTACATTTCCACATAAAACACACCGAATGTGCCTCGTCATTTAATCAACAGTTTATTTGGATGATCTTTTCTATGAAATTGTGTAGTTTAATTTATTCTTTTCATGAATCCTAATTTCAAAATGCTAAATATCAATGATTTCGTGTCATATTACACCTATTATGTACATATGCAGATCCATGACAACGAAGCGTCGACGTCGATTGAATATGTGTGATCTCATAGGTGAGGAAAGACAACCATTCACAACCCAAATGGAAGATGATTTAAAGAGGTATAGATCAATAACCCAATTACAAATTCATGTTTGTTTCATGTAGAATTATCGAGATTGCCCCCTCTCTCAATTTTATTATTCCGTAATTCAATTGATTATGTATGTTATATGTACGTATACAGATACATGGTAGGAAATCGTCGGCGTCATATGAATATGTGCGATATCATTGCCGAGGAAAGATCACTTGAGAAACAACCATTCACAACACCAGTGGAAGACGATTTAGAGGCGCATATATTGATATCCCACCCGAGTGAGGTGTTGCACCCCCAACAAACTACCCTAGTGGCACCCCAATCAGACACATCACATCGCAACTCAAGGGTTCATGTTTCTTTATTTCAGAGCCCTACATGCCAATAAACCCAATATATCGAGCAAATTATTGATCTACGAGAAAATGTTGATCCTTCATACAATGACTCGACTTTAGATGTTGATAAGCCCGCAGGTATATCATATGTTAGCAATGCACTTTTTTATCACACTCGTTTGATATTATATATCACATAATAATAGTTTATCGAATATTTATTTAGGTACAAAGAGTACCCCGACTAATGCGAAAAATGTTAGAAAAGCTTCCAGGCCTTGGATTGAAGGGAATAATAAGAAAAAGAAGATACTAGAATGGAATGAGCTTTGTCAGCCAGTTTGTAGGCTTGAATGCAAATTGATGTCGCAATTAGGCTACTATGCTAGGAGTGGAAAATTGTTTCCATTGACAATGTTATATTGGACCGAGGCGAAAAATGACACTCTTGAGGGTATTTGGAATGAAGTGAAGGTAGTTCATTAATTCAATTTGATTTATTTGTTTCGTTATATATGAGTTTGTTAAATTTCTAACCAATTTATTAATTCAATATTTATTTGTTTCATTTTAAATTTTAAGGAAAACACAAATGCACCAGAAGGCTTTAAACCAATTTGCTTTGCAAGGATGAGAGCTGCTTGGAGGCAATGGAGGTACCGATTGAAGATAGATCACTATGAAAAGTTTCAAACCGATGAAGAGCGATTGAAAAATACGCCCCCTTGAGTCGACAAAGTTCAATGGCATACTTTAGTAAAGTATTAGGGTCTAAAGAAGATAATTGTACGGCAACTCATTAAGTTTAAGATGAGTTTATTTACATTTACTTCATTATTAACATCAAATTTATTAATTTCTCTTAACTTTTTTTTATAGGATATAGCGAAGTAAAACTCGAAGAACCGTGAAGGTGAATGTGCTTACTCAAGGACTGGGCTAAAGCCACATGCAAAAATTACCAAGGAGGTTAGAATTCTGGTATTATTAACACTTATAATTTTTAGTTTAATAAATATTAATATATACATTATTTTTATTAGAGGGTAGAGGCAAGAATGCCCGTTGACGAAATCAGCATGTGGCAAGCCACTCGGGCTCCGAATAATAAACCTTTCAATGTGGAAGATGGGTCATCAGATAGAGCGGTATGTATATATGCTAACTAAAGCCATTCATTAATTTCTAATATATGTTTAAATTAAATTCATTAGTTTTTAATATATGTTTAATTGGTAGACAATGCTCGAGAGACGACTAAATGACCTACCAGAAGAGAAGCGAAATGATCCGGAAGCGAGGAATGAGATTTTTAAGGATGTTGTAGGACAAGGAGGCCATGGTTATACTTTACTAAAGGGAGTAGGCATTAGGCCAACATCTACACGAACAAGTTCCTCTCTTGCATTATTGGAGGATATTAATCAACTTAAGAAAGACGCAGAAGATCGAGAAGGTAGAGCTAGACAAGTCGCTGAAGATTAAGAGGCTAGACATCGACACGATATCGAAGAATTAGAATTTCACCACCAACAAGCACTCCTACAGATGAAAACTGACATGAGAAGTGAAATGCAGAGTTTGTTTCAGAGTATTATCCCTAATCATGCTTCCATTACCTCAACGACCCATACCGACTAGGTAATGACACATCTTTATTTTATTTTTATATATGTATGTGATGAAGTGTTAGGCAGCAGGATATATGTTGTGGATATTTCGATCTTAGTTGTTTACAATGTTGTGGTTGTTTCTATAGTTATTTTTTAGTTAATTTATATGTTTAAACAGGTTGGTTTTCATGAATAAACAAAGGAGACTCTGCCGAATTTTTTAAAAAAATATTTAGTGTTTAAAAGTAAATAAAATGAAGATATACAAATTTGAGAAGTTTTTTAAAGATTGTCATCAATAGGAATTATTAAAAAAGATTACTTCTTTGTTTATGGTAACTTACACCGAATAAATTTTATTGCATGTCGAAATCTTTTGTGAACAAGGCAAGACACATTTTGATGGAGATCGTTTGCTTCAAGATTGTGAGTACGTTTTCTAATGAGACAAGTTAAATCTTGTAGAGATATTAACTTTGGTGCAGTATTAGGTAGGATATATGTTAGTGGCTATTTCACTCTTAGTTGTTTATAATGTTGTGGTTGTTTCTAAAGATGTTTTTGAGTTAATTTTTATGTTTAAACAGGTTGGTTTTCATGAATAAACAGAGGAGAGTCTGGCGAATTTTTTTAAAAACATTTAGTGTTTAAAAGTAAATAAAATGAAGGTATACAAATTTGATAAGGTTTTTAAAGATTATCATTAATAGGAATTATTAAAAAAGATTACTTCTTTGTTTACGATAACTGACACTGAATAAATTTTATTGCAGACCAAAATCTATTGTGGACAAGGCAAGACACGTTTTGATGGAGATCGTTTGCTTCAAGATTGCAAGTTTACTTGCATTAGCATATTATGGAATGGATGAAATTTTAATTTTGGCGCAAAAATTATTAAAGACGGCTTCTTTGCCATCTCAAAAGGATTCCATAAATGAGGACTTTTTGAGACGGCTAAGTTATCGTCTCAAAAACTCTTTTGGGACGTTTATTGGTGCCTCTAAAAATAACTTTAAAATACGGCTTTTTCGTCGTCTCAAAAGGGTTCTATAAGCAGTGACCTTTTGAGACGGCGTATTTCCCGTCTCAAAAAGCTTTTGAAACGGGGGTCTAATACTACGCCCATTTGCCGTCTCAAAAGGCGTCACAAAAGGCTTTTCAGACGGCCATAGGACTTTTTGAGACGGCTGGAGCACCGTAGTAAAAAGTAGTTTTTTTTGTAGTGGTAGTAGTAGTAGTAGTAGTAGTAGTAGTAGTAGTAGTAGTAGTAGTAGTAGTAGTAGTAGTAGTAGTAGTAGTAGTAGTATTAGTAGTAGTAGTAGCAGCAGTAGTAGCAGCAGTAGTAGTAGCAGCAGTAGTAGTAGTAGCAGCAGCAGCAGCAGTAGCAGCAGTAGCAGTAGAAGTAGTAGCAGTAGTAGCAGTAGTAGCAGTAGTAGCAGTAGTAGTAGTAGTAGTAGTAGTAGTAGTAGTAGTAGTAGTCCGCATATTTTGTTATTAAAGTTTATTAGGCCCCAATACCAGTAGGCTGGAGCACCGTAGTAAAAAGCAATTTTTTTTGTAGTGGTGGTGGTGGTGGTGGTAGTAGTAGTAGTAGTAGTAGTAGTAGTAGTAGTAGTAGTAGTAGTAGTAGTAGTAGTAGCAGTCGCCCTTTTAGAGACAACCGGTACTCGCCTTATGTGTGTAGAGTCACCGTTGGGTAGTGGATCACTGATACACTCAGAATGTAGATGGTTGGACATCGTTATTGGGAGTTTGAGCTTAGAACCATACCTTCTTATGTTAGATATGGAGGAGTATGATGTCATTCTGGGCATGCATTGGTTGGCGGGTTACAGAACGACGATAGACTGTTACGAGAGGACCATAGTGTTGTCCATTATCGTTCATAAGATGTTCTTAGTGGTGATGCCTCTTCCTAAGGGAGGGTCGCGAACACACTTATACTACATTGAGGAGGAGACCTCACAGGAGGTAAATATGCCATTAAACTTGATTCCGATTGTGAGAGAATTTGAGGATGTATTTCAAGAGATACCGAGGTTACCACCAGGTAGGGAAATTAATTTTATTATCGACCCAGCACCGGGTATAAGACCGATTGCCTAAGCATCATATCGCATGGCTCCTTAAGATATATAGGAGTTGAGGGAGCAGATCCAGCAACTCTTAGGGAAGGATTTTATTCGGTGGAGTACCTTGTCGTGGGGTGCATCGGTGTTATACGTGAACAAGAGGGATAATTCACTTGTGTGTAGACTATAGGGAGTTGAACAAGGTCACAATACGGAATAAGTATCCATTGCCAAGATCGATGACCAGTTTGACCTGTTGAGAGGGGTGACATACTTTTCCAAGATTGATTTCAGGTCTGGATATCACCAGTTGTGCATTCGAGAGGAGGATGTTCCGAAAACTTCTTTTCTATCACGGTACGGGTCATACGAGTTCAGGGTGATGCCGTTTGGGCTCACCAATGCGCTAGAAGTGTTCATGAACCTCGTGAATAGGGTATTCAGGGAGTTTTTGGACCAGTTTGTGATCGTGTTTATAGACGACATTCTATTTTACTCTTCCAGTGAGGAGGAGCATGCAGAGCATCTGCATAGAGTTCTACAGACACTTCAGGACCACCAATATGCCAAATTCGAGAAGTGTGGGTTTTGGCTACGAAAGGTGCAATTTTCAGGCCATATAGTGTCCGACAAGGGAATTTCTATTGATCCGACTAAAGTATCGGTGGTGACACCGACAGAGATTCGTAACTTTTTGGGGTTGGCCGATTATTATCGTCGATTCATTAAGGGGTTCTCGAAGATTGTGGGTCCATTAACGAATTTGACTCATAAGGGGGTACCGTTTGTATGGAGTGATCACCGTGAGTTAGCCTTTGATGAGCTGAAGGACAAATTGACATCAACACTTGTATTCGCATTGCTTAGGAGTGGGGTGGAGTACGAGTTTACACGGATGCATCATTGCATGTACTTGGGGGTGTATTACATTAGGGGTGTATTACAGTAGGAGGAGAGGGATATAGCTTATGTAACTCATAAGCTTAAGCCTCATGAGAAGAATTACCCCACACACGACCTTGAGTTGGCAGCAATTATGTTTTCTTTGAGGATATGGAGGCACTATCTTGTGGGGGAGAAGTTTACGTTATTCACGGACCACAAATCACTTTAGTATCTCTTCACCCTAAAGGATCTGATCTCTTCACCCTAAAGGATCTGAGTATGAGACAGAGGAGGTGACTTGAGTTCATGAAGGACTAATAGTTTGATATTCAGTATCATCTTGATAAGGCTAATGTGGTGGCAGGCGCGTTGAGCCGACAATCGATGGGGGAGTTAACGGAGGTGTGGAAGGTAAAGTGGAGTGAGCTTCTACACGACGATCTGATCACCAGAGCATGTATAGTAGTCTTAGATATCACTCCCGAGATTATTATGTAGGTAATTAAAGCACATGCAGAGGATCAGTTCTGGCAGGATAGGGTACGTTAGTTATTAATGAGGGTGCAGAGTCCTACTCGATCAGCTCAGAGGGAAACCTATGTTTTAATGGGAGACTTATTCTACCAGAAGATGAGGACTTGAGGCATGTGGTTATGATAGAGTCCCACGAGTCGAGATTTACGGTACATCCCGGTGGGGATACAATGTATCAGGACATGAGAAGATAGCCTTAGTGGGCAGGGATGAAGAGGGACATAACAGAGTTCGTCTCGAAGTGTGTTATATGTCAGTTAGTTAAGGTAGACCACCAGAGGCCTTCAAGGATGCTACAGCCACTGGAGATTCTCGTGTGAAAGTGGGAGAGTATTTCAATGGACTTTATTGTAGGGTTGCCGACATCATAGAGGGGTCACGACTTCATTTGGGTGATAGTCGATCGGCTGGTCAAGGTAGCCCATTTCTTACTAGTTTGCACTAATTTTAAGAGGATGCAGTATGTGCATCTATTCATTTTGGAGATAGTTAAGCTTCACGGTGTGCCGGTTAATATTGTGTCCGATAGAGATAAGATATTTGTCTCTCATTTCTGGCAGAGCTTTCAGGAGGCCATGGGCATAGATTTACGAGTGAGTACTGCATACCATCCGCAAACAGAGGGACGGACTGAGAGGGTTAATTAGATGTTCGAGGACATGTTGAGGATGTGTATACTTAATTTCGGGAGAGGATGGGAGAGATACCTTCCATTGGTAGAGTTTGCGTATAATAACTCTTACCAATTCACCATCGATATGGCACCGTTTGAGGCACTATATGGGAGATCTTATCATTCTCCCGCTTGCTGGTTAGAGGTGGGGGAAAGCAAGTTGTTTGGGACAGAGATGATACATGAGACTACTGCCAATATGGAGATGATTCGGGGGCATATTCGAATAGCTCGGGATAAACAATAGAGTTATGCCAATATAAATCGAAGACGTGTGGAGTTAGAGGTTAGTGATCAGGTGTTGGAAAGGGTGTCTCCCGTGAAGGGGGGTCATGAGGTTCGGCAAGAAGGGGAAACTTGCACCACGGTATGTGGGACCCTTCCCTATTATTGAGAGAGTGGGACCGGTAGCATATAAACTGGGTTTACCAGAGCATTTATAGCGGATACACGACGTGTTCCGCGTAGCTTCACTAAAGTAATATCGGAGGAACAAGAGAGATTTTTGGCATGTTCCACTCGAGGAGATTGATTTATAACCAAACGTGTCATACGAGGAGATACCCATGGCTATTCTAGATCGAAGTGAGCGTAAGCTGTTGTCTAAGGTTGTGCAATTAGTTAGAGTTCAGTGGGGACACCACAGTATTGACGAGTTGACATGGGAGCGAGAGGATGACATGCGAGAGGAATATCCAGAGTTATTCGCCGCAGGTATGACCTAATTTTAGGGACGGAATTCCTTTGTAAGGGGGAAGTATGTAACACCCCATAATTCTGAGCATTAGATATTTAATTTATCGAGAACACTTAAATTACAATGTGTGTCGTAATTTAATTTAATTAATTATTGTGCGCCTATTTAAATATTAATGGAGAGATAAAATGATTAATACCAATGGAATACAATTACTAAGTGAATGGTAATAATTATTTGACATCATAGCTAGTGATAGTGACGTAGCATTTTTATCTCAACCGAGAGTTGTGTGTACTAATTGGATTAAGATAGGAAAATTTATAAATCAACTCGGATGACGATTTTTAGGTCACGGTTGGGTCCGAAGCACCCGCAATAGTCAAAATAGTGTACCCGGAGGTAGTAATTGGGTCTCGGGGCCTTTTTAGACATAATCGGGCCTATACTGGGGTATTTAGGTCTTTTGAATTTGGCCCATAGGCTTAATATCGGAATTTGGGATAATTAACCTAGCTTTAAGAAAGTTGGGCAACAATTACTCATCCCAAATCATCAAAGTATGAGAGAGGAGAAAAAGGAGAAAGAAGAAGAAGGAAAGAGGAAAAAATGAGCATTCTGGGCCAAATTTTCGAGAAGAGATCACCGAATTTATTACAAAGAGGCAAGTTTTTTCTTATTTTATGTGAGTTGTAGTTAGTAGTGTTGATATTTGAATTTGTGGTAATAAATCTGGAAATTGGAAGATCGTTGGGTATAAATCTTACTGTATTGATGTTGAAGAAAACTAATCTAAACCCTTGTGAATAAGATGAAACTTGAGAATTTAACACATTAGAGAGTTGTAAATTTCTGGGTTCTAGAGGTTGAAGATGATGAAGAAACCCATTAATGGTGAAATTAATGATTGTTGAGAAATTGGGTTAAAATGTTGAATTAATTCTTTAAATGTGTAGATTAACTTTAATTAAGAAGAAACTTTGATAATGTTTGATGTTAGAATCATAGAGAATGACTTGGGTTGTGAATGGAATTAAATGGAGAAGAAATTTTAATTTAGGAAAAAACACAAAACGAAGACGTCTTGGGCAGATATGGTAGGCCCGGTTGACCAGTGGTCGCTATTTTTTCCTACGAGAGAAATAGTAGGGTTGTAAAGGGAGGGGTGATCGATTGGGGGTCCAGGGTCGGTCGACCCGTACCCTGTTTTTGGGCGTTGTTCGGATCTTTAAGGGGAAAAACTTTGAATGTGAATATCTTTCTCATACGGACTCGGATTGATGTGTCATTTACGGACACCCGTAGCTAACTAAGAGTAGTACGTGGTCCTACAAATTTTATTACTTAGGCATAAAATATGAAATGTCTGAAATACCCTAGAAGTTGTAATGAGCGACGAAACTTTCGCAATTGGAAACCAAACTTGGTAAGGACCCTTGTGAGACTAATAGGAACCTAACCGAGTATATAGGAGATAAAATATATAATCTTATAACTAATAATAAATGGTGGAGTGTAGCTATTTAGTGTGGAACATTGGAATCACGAACGGACTCGTTAATACTTGGGACATATATAAATGTGTGAATTATATATATGTATGCACGTGAGTTAAATGCAAATTGTGTTTATTTAAATGTTACTTAAGGATGATATCCAGGAGGTTATGCGTAGTGGGCAGTCCCACCCTGGCAATTCCAGCGGGGTTTGGATTGTGCTCCAAGTTATAGTGCTCGATTATCTCATACCGTGATGAGAGGGGGACGTAACGCAGGTCTTCAAGGAAGGTGTATTAAAATTCTAAGGTCTGTGTATTTATAACCGCCTCCATTATTTGTTTATGATTTGGGTTCGATGGTGAGATTTCGATCGGTGACCAGAGGTGATACGAGATGTGGCTCGCACCCGATAACATGTACGAGAGATGCATCTAATATGACTAAGTTATGATGATGCTATGTATATATATGCGTAGTGAGAGATTTATAGACAATGTGTGACTATCTATTAATAGTTATCAACGTGCTATTTAGTATATTCATAAAGATGAGGGGCATATATCTTATACTAATCATAATAGTGTGCTTAACTTACGATAGGGTGATTAGAGAGTTAGCTTAGATAGTTATTGTGGTCTAGTTAGACCAGGTAATAACTAGATGAATAAATGAATGCGATAGGTGTGCACTGTAGAAGAGGGGTGGGGTTGTCTTTAAGAGAATGCAACCGTGAAATCAATTATGAACACTATATACTAAGCATTCCATTTATTGAAATAAAATGCTTGCTAAACATTTTTAAATAATTGGGCTCTAACCCGTTTGCAAAATATTTTTTTCTTAAAAACCTTTTAGGTGTCGAGCCATAGGGACATTAGGCTTAAAGATTTGTTCTAGGGATGTGATGCTTCAGCATGTGTGGATGCATGTCGGAATTGGAGTGGATTCCTTAATTGATTTATTCTAGTTTAGGATTGCATTATTCCAATATTTTATCTTTGGGCATGTTGCCCCACAATTAGGGGTGTTCGCGGTCCGGTCCGGGGTGATTCTTAGGATTTTTATGGATCGGATCGATTAAACCGGTCTGGACCGATTGTGCGGTTCACAATCGGTCTGATTTTTTATAGGGTTGGTCCGATCTAACTTGTCGGTCCTAATCGTATTAAATTAAACATTTTGAAAATAAAAATTACCTTTAAAAATATCTAAACTTAGATTTTAGGTCCTAAAAAAACTCTCCAAAATTCTCCATATTCTGGTATAAAAACATGTATATACAACTAGTCAATGAAAACATGTAGAGATCCTATCAGATTTGAAATCAGTGCAAAAAACAGTGTAAAAAGCAAAATCAATCCAAAAACCAAAATCAGTGCAAAAAACAACGGATTAGAAATCTCACTCGGCTAAAGCTAGTTTCATTTGTGACAAAAAAAAACAATCGATGTTACAGAATTAATTAAGGCAGAAGATGGTCATGTTCATGTGATTGAGGCAGAATATATATTCTCTCTCTCTCTCTCTCTCTCTCTCTCTCTCTCTCTCTCTCTCTCTCTCTCTCCATATATATATACACACACAATATATACAGAACACAAAATATAACATATATGTTCAACAGAACAAAATTTATTCTTAAGAACCATACAAATAAATAAATAGTCATCTTTACAGGGGGTTACTTCTCCTGGTGTCATTGGTTGAAGAGAAACAGGACAACAACGGCATTCAAAAAGAGAACCAGCGACACTGCGGTGTAGTAAAAGAGAAATGACAACAACGTACAAATCCAACGGCGATGAGCTGAAACGGCAGCAGATAGAGGAGAGGAGATGGCAACGACACAAGCAGAAGCAATGGGGAGAAAATGGAGTAGATAGATAGATAGATAGATAGATAGATAGATAGATAGATAGATAGATAGATAGATAGATAGATAGATAGATAGATAGATAGATAGATAGATAGATAGATAGATAGATAGATAGATAGATAGATAGATAGATAGATAGATAGATAGATAGATAGATAGATAGATAGATAGGAAAAACAACAGAAAAATCCAAGGAGTGAAAAACAAAATGAAGAGGCATTAAGTCCTCTAGTAGGGCAAATGGCATTAGTTTTTTTAAATGACAATCGTACCCCTGCCTTCTTTATTTAAGTTATTTTATATAAAAAATATAATTTAAATATATATTAATATGAACAACTGGTCTGGTTCGATCCAAATAGGTTATTTAATGCGGTGGACCGAGGATCGAACCAAATAGGCCAGTCTGTAAAAACCCAGACCGGACCGATCATAAAAAAATGGTAAAAATTGGGCGATTCGGTTTGGTTTGGTCCGGTTCGGTCCGCCAACCCAATCAATTTTTTGAACATCCTACCCACAGTACTTGTTCAGTTTTTTATTTCGGACTTGTGTAGAATTTTATTTATTTAGCTGTTGGATTTATTATTTGGATTTTGATTTTTGTGCCGATATTTTATTCGGCAAGACATTTACATATTTCATTCATATCCTGTGATGGTTTGAACTATATTAATGCGTGAATGGTTTCATTAAGATTTTCTTATAATGTTAATTGTTAAATGAAAATATAAAATTTTGACACCGGCATAATTAACCGATAGGTGATTAGTGATTAATGGTTTTCAACAGTGATGCTAAGAATGAACCAAATGGAAATCTTGTTTAATTTAATAAAGGACTGATCACCCGGTATTTAATTGGGCGGGGTGTCACAAAAAACAATTTGAGAAGCTTATAAAGATAGATTTATAATAAGGTTATCACTTTCTCGAATTAGATTGCTTATTGTCTTTAAAAAAACATGCATATTTAATGTTTAGGCAACATTTAAATCAAATCATAATAAAATCAAATATGTTTTAAAAAATCAAATAATATTTAGAAAACGTGTATATAAAAGTAAGACATTATTTGTCTTTTTCCTAAAATCCCTTAGTTACCCTTATACTCATATGCAAAGGATCATGATGATGACTTTATTTACACACCATCTCATCATACATTCATGATAACCAAAAAGAGGAGAGGGGGAAAGAGAGAGAGTGACGACTGTGGTTAGATAGATAGATAGATAGATAGATAGATAGATAGATAGATAGATAGATAGATAGATAGATAGATAGATAGATAGATAGATAGATAGATAGATAGATAGATAGATAGATAGATAGATAGATAGGAGATCATGGGAAGAGAAGGAGAGAATAAAAAGGAGATCTTTCTCTCAAGTTCTTAAAGATGTAAATCTTATTGAGGTGTCTATACGCTTTTCTTTCTTTATAGGATCATATACTAGAAGATATATGATGATTCAACAACCTCTTCATCAAATCTACTCTCATTTATCCGATCATCTACTAAATCCATAGAGGCATTATCCATTTCTCTTGGGTAATAAGTTTTTAAAACCCTAATATGTATAAATCTAATGTCCATATCGATTCGATCTTTCGTTGCAATTCAAAACACCTTTGAAACATTTCCCTAACAGCTGGTATCAAATCATGGTTAGGATTAAATCATATTTGGGTTCCATGTCCAAAATCAACCTTTTAACCTAATTTTGCATGAATTATAATAGGATATAACATGGTTTTTCATGAGTTATAATCCCTTCATTATGCTCATATATATGTTTTATTATGTTTATATAGATCCTACGATAGTGTATTCATAGTTATTTTTCTTAAATTAAGTTTGGTTGTAATTACTAGGGTTTTCATTATTTCCATAATTAATGTATTTAGTGGAGTATATGAGGGTGTAATGATGGTTATTAGTAGTGTTTGATGGAAAACATGTCACTCATGGTTGACCATAATAGTTTGAGGAAGATCCAGATTGAGTCGGCTAATGTTTTAAAATATAAAAAATCTATAAATTATTCCCTTCTCTGTACGCACATTATCAGATTGGCCACGTTTGCACGACTTTCATTAAGAGAAATGAATTCCATACACCTTCGGGTGCACAATGTTCATTAGAGCAGACACACATCCTCATATTCAATCCGTGTGCACGATCCAAATCGAAAAAATCCTAGAAATGGGATGGAATCTTTCTAGGGAGAAAATTTTGCAAATTTTGAAGTCACCTTATGGAATCAGACGTAAGGTGTTTTAATTGGAGTGGGATGCATTAGAGTGCCCTAATGGAACTCCAACTCATCTCGGTAAGGCCATAATGGATGATAATTCTATTTGCATTATAATTATTATTAATTCATGTTTGTGAATGTCCTTATCAGTTTGCATATTTGTAGTTTTGTTGTTTCATTATTGTTTAATTAATTAATTTGTTTAATTAGTGGTCATAATTGTTATGGACGACATATTATAAATTGACCTTAGCACACTAGTTTTTTTTTAAATGGAAAATTTGAAGTTTTCTAAATTAATTAAATGAATGTATTTATTTAAATTGTTAGATTAAATTTTGAAAAATATTTAATTTAAATAACTTGGATTATTGTGGAAAATTAAATATGGCAATTTGGAAAATTATTTTCAAATTAATTATCATTTAATTTGACAATTCAAAATTGGATAAATATTTTTCAAAACATACCCTCAAGTTCAAAATACTAAGTTGGAGAGGGGTTTCAAAATAATACCCCTCGTCTCCATGAGTATTTTAAAAGGTAATGTGACTATTACTTCTGTTACCTTGACTTTCGTCCCCAAATTAGGGAATTAATCACAAAATTTTAAAATTCTTAAGTGATAGTTCTTTGTAATTAAATGTGAATGTGTGCAATCCCCCCAATGGGGAAATTCTATATAGGCAAATTTAGTTTTAAGGAACGAACCGATGGTATACACTTAAGTCTAGGGTTATATGGGTTTTAACCCCTAATAATTATAAGTTATTGAGTCAAATTCTCATAATTTTTATTTCTTAAGGTTTGACCCCCATTTTGATGGATTCCTTCAGTTGACCATTAACTAGATCATTTTTAGGCCTAAATTATTCAATATACCCGTAATTTATCACCTACCAACCACATTTCACCATGAAATCCTTCCTTTAAACCCTTTACCACAGAGAGACATTATTATAAGGGCATATATTCACTTAAATATGTATACGTGATATTAACACTAATATATTCAAAATACACCTAATTTTTTATTTTTGAACTTCCAATCTTTAAATATGTGTCTAATATATATATATATATATATATATATAGATAGAGAGAGAGAGAGAGAGAGAGAGATTACCAACTATAGAAAGAGTTTTTTATTTTACAAAAAATGTATTATGAAAGTAAAAAAAAAATTGAAAGAGTTATTTATCATCAAAAAAAGGTTTTAACTAAATTTATAAAATAATTTTTTAAAATAAATAAAAAATATATTTCATAGAAAATAAAAAAATATTTATAAAGTAGAATTTTTAAATTCAAAAGTTGAAATAGGTGTAGTTTTTTCTAAAATATTTTTTTTAAGTACCATGATGTGTTTTATTTATAATAAATGTTACAAAATTATTTTTATAAATAACGTACTATTTTTTGAATAAAACTTAGTGAACTTTTAAATAGTGCACATTTTTTAGTTAAAATATTTTAAAATTAAATAGCACAAATTAAGACATAAATTTAAAAAAAAACATGGTTTTTTATTTTAAAAATAGTTGAATAACGAAACCTTTTTATATAAAAAAATATAAAAAAATAACATAAGGAATTTTTTTGTCAATTTGTATTTTTAAAATAGTTTAGTACTAAAAGTAGTTTTTTAAAACAAAAAAAGTAGGTTTTTGTAATAAAGGAGTTAAAAACTAACATACATTTATAATTAAAATGACTTTTTTTCTAAGAAAAATATAGCTAAAATAGTATTTAAATAGTGTACAATTTATAGCATAAAGGTTATAAAAAAAATGTTTTTACATAAAAAAATAGTCAAATAATGTACATATTTTTATATTAAAAAATTAGTTTCTATAGAAAGATAATTATGTTTTATATTTTAAAATTATTTTTTCTAAATTTTTTTTTAAATATTCAAAGTAGTTTTTTATTTATAATTTTTTTATAAAACGTTTTTCTAAACTATTAAATTTTTTTCTATAAATAGTGGTTGTTTAATAATTAAAATATTTGACACTTTTGGCTTGAAAATGACTTAGTTACGGTTAACTAGTTGTATTCATCAAAATCGGGACCAAACCCCAAGAAGTAGAAACTCTAGGGTGTGACACCTCGCCTAATTAAATACCAGGTAATCAGTCCTTTATTAATTAAATCAAAATATCCAGTTAGTTCAGATTATGCATCACAGTCAAAAATTTTATTATTTAAAAACTAACCACCTAATGTTTAAAAAGGTTGATGTCAAAATTTTATCTTTTTTATTAATATGAAACACTTTAAAGAAAATAACTAAATCATTCACCATTCAATCCAATCTCACAAGAAATGAAATAACTGACATAATAAAAGGGACTGGAGTAAACACTTCCAACCTAAAGTCAAATACAATAGTCCAACTAAATAAATCCAACATCTAAAGAGTAAATAACTAAGTCCATAATCTCTGAACATCCGAATAGAAAAGGGACCAGATGTCCAATTGATGCAAATAACTCAAAAGTAAGGAATGATAGACTGAGAGGCGTCTACTACCAAAGTCCTGTAGCCTCCACAGGAGCTACAGCTCGCCGAATGAATGGAACTCCTAAGCCTGGTGTCCCTGTGGCTGAGCACCTATAATAATTTGACAAGAAAAGAGATTTACAAAAAACGGGTCAATGCCCGGCTTGAAAATAGTTTAAATCAGCAAGTGCTTAAAATGAATTATTAGCACATATATTTTTCATGTTAAGTCATCGAACTCACTTGAGATGATCATCTCTCAACAAATGTGCATGCCTTGCGAATATTCAATTCCCACTAGTTCTAATCCCATAGTAACTAGTCCTTCCTGTCTCATAACTAATCAAAATCTGACCTCTTTCCCATAGATTTCCCTCGTGATATAATACATATAACCAATTCCTCTTTAGAATAAATAGACACTTCCAATTTAATATAATTAAGTGTTCGCTACTTAATTCATTTTAAATTTCATTAACAATTCCACCTACTTAATTCACACAGTATACATCATTTCAAGTATATACATATACACTCTATCTTATATATATACACAATATTGCACCCCGAGACACAACTGTGGTACCTGCATACTATGTTATCATGTCATGTTGCATCGCTCATTGCATAAAGGACTAAAGGTTCAGTCTCTCACGAACCATCAAAACAAAACACATATATTGGAGAGGAACATAGTCACAACCGATGGGCTACACACATACCTACGCACCCATACGATCGTCATCACAATCATACTCATAGATAGCCCGTACCTAGGTTCTACGCTCTAGTGGTACAAACTAATATCCCACCCGAAGGCTCCTCAAGGCATGATTGCACACAATAGGCAACCTCCGCTCGATAGCAAGCAACGTAGATATGTTATACATTTAATAGTTCAATCTATAAGTATACACACAAATTATTATGTTCATTAGGTATTTACGCAACCTAAGTTCCTGAAATTATATGTAGTATACTCCTCCCTACTACCCACAACACTTTGACGGCACGATCTACCTCTCTATCGTATATACTCTTAAAGGATCTCTCATTTACGCCCATTCTCTTAGTAGTTACACAATTTCTCTCACTTTTAAATTATGAAAAGAAGCTACTATAGGATAGCGTAGATCCTATTTTCCACTTAAAGGAACCTAGAAGGGTTCTTAACTCATTTGGGTAAGAACTGGGGTTTCTGAAATATCGTTAGAACCTGGGGATTCTCGTGCAAATGAGTTTCTTAATTTGAACGAACTCTAAAATTTCGTTCGTAATCTTATTAGAATTTTCGTTCGAAGTCTCGTTCAAACGAAATCATTCGAACGACCTGGGCAGGTCTCCGAGCGAGAATTCGGGGTTCGTCCCTGTTATCCAAAAGTTTCATTTTTCCAATTTATTCAACACAAAATTACTTCAAAACTTATCCTAATTCACATTTAACAACTCTAAGAGATATCCCCTAGTATTAGAACACCTTTCCATTTGTTTTCAACATCAAATCCTTAATATTTTAACATGGAATTCAATACTTTACCCAAATCTTCAATGAGCCCTAGTTTAACATAAACTCCATTAACAACAACATAAATGATGATACGGATACACATGTCACTTATACAAAACTAAAAGTGGAACCACGAATTAGTGGGCGAGTCAGGCATCAGCCTGATAAGTTAGTGTATTTGGATGAACACTTTGGTGAGATCCCAAGAACTACAACAAGGCACTCCAAAATAGGGGCTTTAATATTTGTCGTAAGGATATGAATAAAAAATGTATTCGATATATTCGAATGTGGTTTGGTAACTTGTAGACTTGTCAAATGGGATAAAACCCATTGGTTACAAGTGGATCAATAAGGAGAAAATAGAGGTAGAATGGAAGGTGGAACCTTCAAGGTAAGTCTTTTTACGAAAAGGTTCACTCTAAAAAGGAGATTGACCACGAGGAAACCTTCACATCGATATGCATGTTAATGTTTATTTGAAGTCTCTATCCATTGTGGCTAATCTCAATTGGTAGATTTGGCAAATGGATGTCAAGACTTCATTCTTAAATGATAGTATTGAGGAGTGCATCCAGATGATGGAACTCGGGGGATTCATAGCATGTAGATAGGAAAGAGAGGTGTGAAAGCTTAAGAGGTTCATTTATATACTTAAGCAAGAGATGAGGTTTTAAAACATCCGATTTGATCAAAAGATCAAATATTTAGTTTTTTATCAATTCCCGAATCTAATTTGTGTGTATAAAAAGCATAACATAAATGTGGTGGTATTTATGGTAATTTATATGGATGATATTCTCCTAATCATGAATAATGTAAGTGTATTTTCTATCATAAGACTATGGTTGTCCAACCAGATTGATGTGATGGAATTAGGAGAGGCCAATCACATTCTTAGGACTAAGATTTTTTGTGATCAGTAAAATAGGATGCAGGGTTTATCCCAAGCCACTTATAGTATTGATGTACTCACAAGATTTAGCATAAAGGATTTCACAAAATTATTTCTTCCTTTTAGATATGGAATCATATATCTAAGTATCAACGTCCAAAGATACCTGATTAGATAGAGAAGATTAAGAATATACCCCATGCTTTGGCATTGGGAAGCTCCATGCATGCTATATTATGTACAAAATCGGATATCTACTTTGTCCTTAGCATGGATAGAAAATTTATGTCTAACCGGGGTGAGGATCATTATACTGCAGTAAAGCACCTTCTCGAGTACCTAAAAAGGACTTAAAGATCATGTGTTGATTTACTTAATAGATAGTTTTATACCTTTAGGGTACATATACTCAAATTTACAATCCGATAAGAATTCTAGGAAATTGACCTTAGGCTATATGTTTACTTTAGAAGGTGGTGCATAAATTACAGGAGTATAAAATAATCATGTCTTACCGATTTGGACATGAAAGCCAAATATGTTTCCACTTTGGCGCCCACAGATGAGATTATTTAGATATGGAATTTTTGAAGTGCTTTGGATGCGGTTCCTTCATATCAATCATCTATTGCACTTTGTTGTGATAATAGAAAAGTGATTGCTAACGTAAAATAAATCAGTAGCCATAAGAGTGATAAGCACATTGAACGCAAGTATCACCTAATATGGGAGATCATGCAAATAGGCAATGTCATTGTAACCAAGATTGCATCTCAAAAAACCTCATTGATCATTTCACGATGAGCTTACCCGTTAAGTCTTTTGATAGTTATGTAGAAATAATTAGTGTTAGATAGATAGGCACATAGGTTTAAGACCAAGTGGGAGATAACTGGGATTTTATTCTTAAAACCATGTTTATGACATTTATTATTTATTAATAAAGAATTGTCCAAGCTTATTTTGATATATGAATCATGTTTATGGAAATGCCTTATTTTTTCTATATAAATATATTATATATGTCGATCGATTGTTATCATTAGGAATTAAGGTGACTTGCTTTCGGATCGATCACAAATAATGAGAATTCCAGTTCTGGTACGATTGAATTGTTCACAGTTTAGATAAAGAGTTAAGTTCCTATTGATAAATTTACGTGTACAATCTTAGTAGTTCACCTTGACTACGAGAACATGTTTGATGGTTTAATAACTTGTGAGATAGTTTAAATAAGATTATAACAGTACATTAGGAATGTATTGAACATGACCAATGGTGATATTTGAGTATAAGGTTGACTATACTATGCACGAACAATCTCACAGTTTGCAAAGGGTATACATATTTTTAATCACGAGGATTATTAGGATTTCAATATTTACCCAACTATTACTTTGATTTAGGGATGGCAACGGGTCGGTTCGGAGTGGGGTTTTAACTCCCCATCACCTTTAGAAAAATCATTCCCCATCCTCGCCCCGTTCCCCATTATAACGGGTTCGGGGATCCCCGTCCCCATTTAAAACGGGTATCGATTTTCCCATGGGGAAGCCGTTTCTTTCTTTTAATATAAAAAAAATTATTATTACATTATCTGTTAAATCTTTAAAAAAAAGTAGTACTAAAAGAGAAAAAAATATGGAAACATAAACAAATCTCAAAGATTTTGACTTGAACAAAGCTTAAACTTGGGTTTACATTTACAGAGAATAAAAAAAAGATATTGACATAAAAATAAATCAAATTTACAGAGCATAAACAAATTTACAGAGCTTAAACAAATCAGGGTGGAGAGAGAGATTTACAGGACAGTGGTCGTCGCAGGTGGTCGCAGTGGAGGGAGGAAGGGAGATTTTGAGACGCGGCGGAAGGAGGGAGGGAGGGCAATGGTCGTCGATGCACGGTTTTTCGTGGGAGATTAAATGCTCAAATTTGGTCGTGGGAGATGAGGGAGGGGTGCACAGGTCGTAGGAGAGCTAAGGAGAGTTAGGGTTAAAATAAATGAGATGTTATGTCCCTTCCCCTTTCTCATTTATTCTTATACACTTATATATTTATTATAATATTAATATATACATATATATTTTATAATATATTATTAATTCGGGTATCCCCGTGGAGACCCGAGGCTATACCCGAAATCGACCACAAATTTTTTGGGGATTTTTTTAACTCCTCGACCCTGCCCTGATCCCCGAATTTTTGGGTATCGCGGGGACCTAAATTTTTGGGGATTTTTTCCAGTATTCGCGGGGACCCGAATTTTCGAAGAAAATTGCCATCCCTACTATGATTTTCTATGGGGGGAGATTTAATTTATTGCATCAATAATCTATGTAGATTGGGAAATCATTATGTGAATATGTTAGAGATCAAATTTGTACACATCCACCTCCAGGAGATATTCTCTCAATTGTGATACCTCGTTGATAAACTTACAAGTTTTAAGTCTACCAGTATACTTGACCAGTGGATTATTATCCAATATAGTATCAAATAAATTAATTTAGAGATCAATGAATAAATAATATGTTGGAGAAAATCAATTCTGAAAAAAATATATTTCATTTAAATTTGAAGCCTTATTATTCTTATTAAATCCAATCAACGTTGTTAAATTCATTTAAGTTTTACCATTTGTATTTTGGGTTATTAGAGTGCATGCATTTCTTGTATCTGTTGATAAAATAATGGGCATGCCAGCACTGATATATGCACTTAAGTTCTAATATAGGGTGGATTCATAGGCATATCATTACGGACGAGGTTCACAATAACCTTATCATGATCTTTGGACAGATTAAGTTTGAGGAAAACTACTGGACTAGGGTAGCAATCATAGTTTGGGAGCCAACATTAAGATATGTCTGATGAGATGTAGTCTTAGATCCTTACATGGCATATGATTGTTTTATCTTTTAGGGATGCTATCTATAGGTTATCGTCGATCAATTTAAGCGACAACACATCGGGTTTCAAGTAGTCCCATACCCTCCACCGAGTGACACAACAATACGATGGTTGTCAAGGAGGTTGTTATAGGTATTATGGTAGATATATACCAAACATCATTAGTAATGTTTTATAAATTTGATTGAGTATTTTTTTTAATTATTTTGATATTTATTATTTTATGTCATTAATGTCGTACATATAGGATCGAGTCACTGGTCAACCATAGTTAGATAGAGACATCATACAAGCACGTGTAAGATCAATACCACCATCTCCGGTATACGCAACGAACTTTGCGTCAAACTATAGAGGATTTTTATGCTTTGTGTTTTGATCGTGATTGGACTCAGATGGAGTGTGATGCCTTAAAATAGACGTATGAGACATATAACAACATCCATGGTCATTTAGAGACATCAAATCATTGGATAATACATAAATTGGGGCCGAGTAATCAGAGACGTGCATAATAGTTTTCCTTTTATTTGTTTGTATACCAATGAGTCTTGAGCATATGTTTTATATGCTTGTTCATAGTATAATAATTTTAAATTCATATTAATATAGTTTCTATTAATATTATGATTTTGTTGCACCTTTGAACTTATAAAAATTGAATTTAATTGACGACAATTACTTTTAACCAAAAAATTAAAATTGAATAATTTTTTTAAAACTAAAACTCATTATTGGTCCAACGTGATTCCACCTAGGACAGTATGGTTGTTCCTGAATTCAAGTTTTAGGAAGAAGTATCATTTTGGTCCATGCTTTTTTTTGTACCATTAGTGTCCGGGTTACCTTGCGCACACCTTGACTGATCCCAAGGGCTATACGTACCGGCTCCTTAACACGTATAAAAATTATTTATTGTGATTAAATATCACACCAGAGGGTTTTATGGAGAACTAGAATAATAAAAAAATAATATTTTAGTCTACTATTAAAATGAAATTGTTACCTCATATGATTATCGCATATATGAACCGCATGGTATTGAATCCTGCACAATAAAAATAAATAATATTAATTCAATTGTTTTTAAAAATCTGTAGTAGAGGATTATTGGGTTGAGTCGCGGGCTAGTCACTCTCTTTAATACGTTTCACGGCTCTACCCTCCCAGTGCAGGTAGTGTACAATCACATTATTCCCATGATAAAACAAGCTCAAAATTAACTTTGTCTTATATAACTATGCAATGTAGTTATATGGCATACTAAAACCCGTTTTAGATTAATTGTTTAATATCATATTATTACAATTGGGGGCGAAGTATTTTCTTTGTGAAACATCTGTAAAGATCAAGTGAGAGAGAGAGGCATATTTTTTTAAGTCTCGTGTATCTCTCTCTACTAATTAAAACCAAAATCGAGCTCCCTTGTATTTTATTGGAAGAGGGAGTAATACTTAGGTGAACAAAGTGGGTGAAAGTGCACTAGTGAGTGGAGGTAGTGGATTGTTAAAAAGGAGAAAAGGGAAAGTCGAAGGTGCATTTGGAATCAAAAGTCTTTAAAGACAAAACACATGGGATTATTCTGAAATGCTTTTGTCCCCTCACTATTTCAAAGTTCGATGCTTTTCTTACTCACTTATTTCAAGATATTACACAAAGTTCCCACAATCTCCCACTTGTAAAGTTTGAAAAAAAAAATTATCGTGCAATAATTCATATAATTGTGCATGAGTAAATGTGTCTTTTGACTTGAACCATTACATGAAAAAGATGATTCTGAATTTACTAGAGTTACCATAGTTTTGAACTTTATCTCTGATAACATTCCATGCATAACCCTACTTGGGTTAAGTCCTCAAGCCAACACATTACAACCACGTACTTTTATCCCAGTATAGTGAACGCTCTAGGGAATTTGCACAAAATTACCATAGGAAGTTGCCACACTTCCATATTCACATAGGTGTGTCTATTAAGGATACTCTTGTAGCTAGGTACCCCACTCAAAATAGAGCTATAGATCTTCATATAGAGTTATAAGTAACTCGACCTTAACTCGCTTTAGGATATCATGCTTCATAGGGATGAACTCGAAGTAAAACCCCGTATACAATAATTAATATGATTCCAACCATAAAACTTGTTATTACCCTTTGACTCATTTATTGGCATTTCCAATCTATAGGTAGGGTTACCACCACAAGTGATTTAACCATCAGGGAAATTAAGTCATATCCCTTTATAGGTGTTTCACAGCTTCTCCCCCACTACTCCTCTCGTTAAAGGATCAAATAGGTTGTGTTCTCATCAGTCCGAACACAATTCACTGTTACAACCCATTATTTATAAAATCTCAAATTGTGTTGTGCTTACGACATATTTGTCATTCTTGCCATTATAATAACGGTTCTAAAATTTTACAATATCCATGGTTCTATTGATGTAGATAAAATGAGTGATACCAATATGTACTATAAATGGGTATCTTATTATAGATCTTTCGACCTTTTATTTCCTCCCTAGCCATATCTAATTGTATCACCATTAATTCCATTATTAATTGTGTCAATAATCAATCTTTCTTGGAGTTCCACAAGACTGCATCATAATACGTGTCAGATACATATCCGTTAATTGATTCTAAATCAATTATAGGTCCATTGTTCTTATCAAAATGCATAACCTTTCTCGATAGCATAAAAATGAACTTTTCAATTATAAACCTTCATAGTACTCCCACAAAATAAATAGTTCCAAGCTAACTATATTTATTAGTTCAATCGAGACTACTTAAGATGTTCGTATATTCATCTTTCTTAACACTATATATAGTGTTCTTGAACAATTCATACTTGGGTCATGTGGAGTACAATATGGTTCACAATAATCACATATCTAATATATAGATATTCTTGTATTTCAAAGTACTTGGATTTATTAATGATTTATCTTTGGCCTTGTAATATTAATAAGTATTATTCTTGTTTCATCGAAACTCATTATGTCAACACTATGACTTAGCACAAGTTTGGTTTTATTGGCAACAAAATATCATAACCAAATATTAGATAATCATTCTTGCATAAACAAATAATAGTGCATTCATATTTTAATATACTTAGTGATAAACACGAGTTATATCATTATCAATTCAATCTCGTTTGATGATTTGAAATTAACAAAATCTCATGCCATTTATTGGTGCCTTATATATTAATAAATCATCCAACTTTATGTTGGTCAAAATAAGTTGTCTTACCTATGTCACCGTTCGAAAAACGATATTATATACTCTTAATACTAAAATTTACCACCCTATGTGGACTAATTACAAGTCATCACATGTCATTCAATGTGGCACAAGTCCAAGTCAGCTTGATACAAAACCCCAACCAACAGGGAAGCCTGACCAATAATGAAGCCCGACCAGCTGGGAAGCCCGACTAACAATGAAGCTCGAGCAACTGGGAAGACCAACCAACTGCCGAAAATCCTTCCTGTCCAGCTAGCGAAGTTACAACAATCATACAACCTGTGTAAACAGTGAAGCGACATAAATAGTGCATTTAATTCTCATTATGTATTGATGTAAATGCCTAACAAATAAAGGCATTCCATCCTTTTACACGACAACTAGCAGTACCCCTCGTGGGCTATTAATACATTATATATCCCCATTGCAAGGGATCGAAAAACAAATCAAGGCAGTCAATACATAACAGTGGACGTAGGCTTTTCCTTAGGAGTCGAACCACTTTAAAAATTCTCTTTGTCTTATTTATTTCTAATTATTTATCTGTGATCAATCAATTACGCTTAGTCTAGTTTTTTGCAGTAACATATTGGCGCCGTTTTTGGGAACGTATTTCTAAATATTTTCACTCATTCATCATCCATGGCTTGAATTCCTGAATAAAGCACCAGAAATGAGGGAATTACGCCTACTCCCTCTATCCCTCCAAATAATAATGATTTAATAGGAATTTTGGCTAGCTTGGTCAAGGGTCAAGAGGCCACGCAGGATATTATATGACAATTGGCCCAAACTTTACAAACTGGAGTCTCTACACAATTTAATCAAAGGAATATGCCATCGTCGCCAACAAGGAGTGTTGGGTATAGTCATTCCAGAACTTTAAGGGATCCTTCATACCTTGATGGAGAAACTTCCTCTATCAGGATTACTAATTCCACTAATGGACAGTCCCTCATCCCAGGAAGCCTAAGTAGGGCCTCTCCTTTCGATCATTTGGGACCCCGAGGAAATGCCCTACTGGTTGCGTCGAGAAATACTCGATGACCAAGCGATTTAAGGGAAGGTTCAGCCCAATCCAGATTAAACACCCGACGAACTGATCGGTCTAATCAGAGAGAAGGTTCGCAAGAAGAAAGCTCAGCGCGATCAATTAATTGGCCTAAAAAAGCCAACACCCATAGATCTGGTGCTAGCAGTGATGCTTGAAAAGGTTTCATTCAGCGTTTGGAAGATAGGTTGGGAGAAATGACCAAGGCCAAAAACCCTCTCCAGATAAGTTTTATTAAGGTATCCCCCTTTGTGCAAACCATCGTAGATTTCCCTACGCCGACCAAGTTTAAAGCTCCAGTGGTCACTCTTAAGTATGATGGGAAGACTGACCCAGTTCTTCATATCGAATAATACCAAGCAACGGCTAATATCTATGTTATTCCTGATGAGATGATGTGCATGGGATTTTAAGGAACAATTACTGTCTCTGCTCAAATATGGTATAATAGTCTTCCTCGAGGGCAAATTTCTTGCTTCCAATAACTTACCGAGCTATTTATTGGTAATTTTTGCTTTGGAGCAAAATCAATGAAGCGAGTAGCTCATTTGCTTAGTTGAGACAGAAGGTAGGGGAAATTACCAAGGATTATATCACTCGTTTCAATAACGAGAAACTAGAAGTCTTTGATTACGAAGAAAAGACTGTAATCACTGCCCTCATGAGCAGTTTGCTCCCCGATAAACTATATTATACTCTGGCAAAAGATCCCCCGAAGACAATGACAAAATTCATCACCAAAGCAGCGAAGATTATGAACACTGAGGAAGCTATGGCTTCTAAAAAGAATTCAGATGCAAAGATAGAAGGAAAGTCAGATAAGAAGGAGCACAAGAATCACAATGAACGCAAGAATTCAAAAGTTAAAGAAAGCCAGATCGGCTCATAAAATTTACCAATTACACCCCCTTAACGGTGGATATACATCATGTTTTGGAGGAAATTAATCACAACAATGATTTGAGTTGGCCTAAAAAGCTAAGGTCACCTACTGATAAAAGGGATAAGTTCAAGTATTGCGAGTTTCACAAAGATCATGGTCATACGACCAACCGGTGCATTGCTCTCCAGAATGAGATAGAAGCACTCATCCGAAGAGGAAAATTGGATAGATTTTTTTATCGACAGACTGGTGGAAGAAATGGAGGTAGAAGTCGATAGAGATCTAAATCACCTATTAATCCTAGAGAAGATCAGAAGTGGAATCATGACGATGATCCAAAAAACGATCTTGATCTCCCTAAGAAACCTAGACAGCCTGAACACGAGGTATTCACACTCAGTTTTGGATCCTTTGATTGACATATGATTACATGTGGAGATATAGGAGGAGGAAATCATACAGCTGAAAGGAAAGCGTACCTCAATGAGGCTCAAACTTATTCCTACATCCAGCGAATCAACCTCATCGAGGAAAATTGACCAAGGAAAGTTAACAAGGATAATCTAGTAATTGGCTTTTCCAAGAACGATCTATCCGGAGTGTTGTATCCTTACGATGATCCTTTAGTGATCAGAGTCAAGATGAAAAAGTACTAGTAGCAAGAATATTAGTGGATAATGGCAGTTCGGTAGACATCATGTTCTATCCCTATTTTGACAGTCTGGGCTTATAACTCAGCCAACTGGAGCCTTACCACAAGCCACTCATTGGATTATCTATAGAGAAAGTATTTCCATTGGGTATAATCAAACTATACGTGTTGATAGCGACATGGTCGACGAGCATGATAGAGAAAGTGAGATTATTTGTAATGGACAAAAATGTTCATTCTGCCTATAATATGATCATGGGAAGAGTTGGTCCGAATAAATTCGAAGATGTACCCTCTATTGTTCATCAATGTCTGAAGTTCCTAACCAACTTTGGAGTTGGAGTAGTAAAAGGAGATCAAAAAGTAACTCAAGAATGCTACTATTCCTCTGCCGAGGAGGAAGATATGTTAGAAACAAAGAGGAAAATAACCACTTATCAAGTGGATATATCTGAGTCGAACAGCGAATCTAAGGTTGAAACCTTAGATCCACGAGACGAATCTGAGCTTGTAAAAGGCCAAGTGATGGAGGTAGCAGAAAGCATTGTTCTGGACGATGATAAACTAGAACGAACAACTCAAATTGGATCATCATTGGAATCGGGTCTCAAACAAGAGTTGGTGGCTTTTTTTAGACAAAGAAAATAGGTGTTCGCATAGAGCCATGAAGATATGCCAGGTATAGACCCAAATTTCCTATTCCATGAGCTTAATGTTAATAAGAAGATTAAACCTGTCAAGCAGCGAAGAAGAGTTTTTAGCCAGAAGAAGAACCAGGATATACAAGAAGAATTGGAGAAGCTTAAAAAATATTTCTTTATTGAAGACGTGAAGTACCTGAACTGGTTGGCCAACGTAGTTATGGTCAAGAAAAAATAATAAATGGAGGATGTGTGTGGATTTTACTTACTTGAAAAAAGCATGTCCAAAGGATCACTTTCCTTTGCCACGAATTGATCAAATGGTGGATGCTACTTTGGGGCGTGAGCTATTAAGATTTATGGATGCATATTCTGGTTATAACCAGATCAAAATGAAGCTAGAAGATAGAGAAATTACTTACTTTATCACTCCCTAAGGAACTTATTACTATAATGTTATACCGTTTGGTCTAAAAAATATAGGTGCTACTTATCAGAAACTGGTGAACAAAGTATTTGAGGAGCAGATAGGCAAGAACATGGAGGTGTATGTTAATGATATGCTCACTAAGAGCAAAAAATCTGTTGATTATAATGCCGACCTCATCCAGACATTTGATCAATTGGAAAAGCACCAGATGAAGTTAAACCCCACCAAATGCGTCGCCATAGTTCAGAAGGGAATGTTCCTCGGGTATATAGTAAATCAAAGGGGCATTGAAGCTAATCCAGATAAGATCAATGCTTTGATAGAAATGTGATACATGACTTGTAAAAAGGATGTCCAAAGGCTAACAAGGCGTGTAGCAGCACTCAATAGGTTTGTGTCGTGATCAACAGACATATGTTTGTCATTATTTAAGGTAATCAGAAAAACCTTTGAATGGAACTATGAATGTGAAAAAACCTTCCTAGAGTAGAAGAGGTACCTGGGAGCACCACCACTACTCTTTCGGCCAGTGTTGGGAGAAAATTTATATCTATAGTTGGCAGTTTCTGAGTCAGTTGTTAGATTTGCCTTAATTAGGGAGGAGAATGGAGTCCAAAAGCCAGTTTATTACAATAGCAAAGCTTTTCGAGGAGCATAAGCTAGATGTTCCAGACTGGAGAAATTAGCACTGGCCTTAATTGAGGCTAGTAGACGAATGAAGCCATATTTTCAAGCTCACACCATAGTGGTATACACTGACATGCCATTGAGGC
Source organism: Sambucus nigra (assembly GCA_949130495.1). Classification (NCBI taxonomy): domain Eukaryota; kingdom Viridiplantae; phylum Streptophyta; class Magnoliopsida; order Dipsacales; family Adoxaceae; genus Sambucus; species Sambucus nigra. The sequence goes on along the minus strand of OX422209.1, from coordinate 640,634,690 downwards.
AAGCTTTGCATAAGCCGTTGAAATTCGGGAGATTGATGTATTGGGCTGTGGAGTTGGCGGAATATAACCTTGTATACGAACCAAGAACTGCTTTAAAAGGCCAAGTTATGGTTGATTTTATTGCAAAATTCACTTACCCAGAAACACCCAAATAATAAAGGATTCTGCCCGAGCAACTCTCAGAAGTCAGCAAATCTACGGAAGATACGCCCGACCAACTCCAAGTGAGGGAAACTATCAGAAAAGTTATCAATGATAACCCAGAACCATTCAGCGGAGTATAGGAGATGGAGAAGAAATATAAGGAGGTGAAAGATAAAATCTTCCATCAAGGGATTCTGACAAACCAAGCATTTGACAGCGATATCCCCATATAGAGTTTGTATGCTGATGGGTCATCCTATGCAACTGGATGTGGAGATGAAATCATTCCCAATACTCCAGACGAGCTAGATATAAAGTACGCTCTGCAATTCCAATTTCAAGCCTCCAATAATGAGGCAGAGTATGAAGTTGTGATTGTTGGTTTAAATCTAGCTAAATCATTGAATGATGAGCAAGTTGTGGTATACAGTGATTCATAATTAGTGGTAAATCAGGTGTTAAAGATATATATAGCTAAAGGGGAACTGATGTCCATATACTTATCTAAAGCTTTAGAGATAATTTCCACTCTGCTAGCTGTCCAGATGATCAGGATTCCAAGATTAAAAAATTCTCGAGCAGACGCACTTGCTCAGTAAGCTTCAGCAACCAGAACTGAGTTGTGAAGAACTATTCCAATTGAGTTATTTGCTAATAGGAGCATTGATGACGATCTGATGGTTAATTTTATTGCAGTTATTATGGGGACATCTTAGATGGATCCCGTAAAAGCTTATATTGGAGAAGGAATTTTTCCAGCCGACTTACTTGAAGCTAAGAAACTGAAGTACAAAGTTGCGAGATATGTGTTGGAGAATGGTGTGTTGTATAGAAGAAGATTAACTGCTGGTCTACAATGATGTATGCATTTAGCTGAAGTAAAGGATTTAATTGAGGATATCCATTAAGGGTCATGTGGAGCCCATGTAGCAGGGAGAACTTTGTTACGAAGAACAAACACATAGGGGTACTACTGGCTAACTATGCGAGAAGATTGTGCAAATTTTGCCAAGAAGTGTGATAACTGCCAGAGGTTTTCCAGTATACGCAAGGCTCCACAATCTCTCCTAACACTAATCACTTCACCTTGGCCCTTTGCTATGTGGGTAATATACTTGGTCGGGCATCTGCTGACCACCTGAGGAAGGTTCAAGTACCTAGTTGTAGCTGTTAATTATTTTATTAAGTGGGTGGAAGCTGAACTGTTGATCAATATGTCTAATGAAAAGGTTTATCAATTTATTTGGAAGAATATCATATGCAGGTATGGCTTTCCCTACACCTTTATCACTGATCATGGCACACAGCTCGACAACGACGAATTTGCTTCTTATTGTGCCCAATCCAATGTTTAAAAAATCCATTATTCTCCTGTCCATCCTTAAAGCAACGTCCAAACAGAGGTAACTAATAGAACTTTGATGAATGGATTAAAGAAAAGGCTGGAAAATGCTAAAGGGAATTGGCTCAATGAACTGCAGTATGTCTTGTGGGCTTATCGAACGACTCCTAGAACAGCTACTGGAGAAACTTCCTACATATTAGCGTTTGGTACTGAAGCAGTAATTCCTACCGAGCTAGGTTTACCTACGCTTGGATTTCTTAACTTCAATACCCCAGTCAGTGATTTGATGAGAAGGTTGGATTTAAACATACTGGAAGAAGTTCATGAATATGCAGCCTATCAACAGCGGACTGCATGTTTCTACAACAAAAGGGAAAAGTTAAGAAACTTAAAAGAAGTTGATTATGTTTTGAAGAAAGTGATTCAAATGAACAATAAATTGGAAGCCAATTAGCATGGGCCTTATCGTATCACTGCAGTCATCCGACCAGGCACATATCGAATTGAGACTTTGGAGGGTGAAGAATTCAAGAACCCATGGAATGCAGAACACTTGAGGAAATACTATCTGTAATGTAATCATGTTGTATTAAGTTCATTTCAATATTAATGAAAATGCAATTTCCCCAAAATTATTATTTTTTTCGGAGTACTAGTGATATGCACTACATTATGCAGGCACCAACAATGTTGGTCGGCAGCAACAAAGGCACCAACAAAGTTGGTTATCAACACAAAAATACCAACAAAGTTGGTCGGTATCAATAAAAGTCACCAACAAAGTTGGTCAGTATCAATAAATGCCAGCAACAAAGTTGGTCGGTATCAATAAAGGCACCAACAAAGTTGGTTGTCAAACATATAAACAACCACGCAAGGAAAAATTGTAAGTCCCAAATGCTTGGTTAACGAAGACTCGGATGAATAATTTTCACCTAAACTGGGCTAAAAGATGGACAAATGTTCCACTCACTCTTGGCAACCGAGGTAAGTAATGAAATTACCGAAAAACTTGGCGTACATTAGTAGAACCATGGTGAGGCATGGTAATTGATATAATACCTAGGATCAGCCTAAGGATATCAATAAAATCGGTGAAAAACTAAAGATTAACTAAAAGTTTATCCATTCATAAAATAAACTTGTCATTAAATCAAATGATTACATATTGTTACTTAAACTTGCAGAAACAAAATACAAAGCCTTATTCTGCAGGACATTTTCCTTTAGCCTTAGAAACAGGATCCATGCCAGCTGGAGGATCATCCAAAGTAAAATGGGAGTTAATGACGTTAAAGTTCTGAAGCATCCTGGTGTTTCTGCTACTAGGAGGATCAAGTAGATGAGGAGGTTGGACAATCTCTAGTTCATCACGTTGCTCGTAATATCCTAAGTATTTTGAAATCAAGCATTAAGGAATACGATGAACAGGAATCCAGTTAACATTTAATTTGAATGGAGGATTGTCAAGATCCAGCAAACATGAATTATACCAATCCCATAAAGAGTTGTTCCGATCCACCTTCATCACAGTTAAAGCATTCATCCAACCCCATTTATAGGATTCATTCTTGGCCTGTTAAAGTCTATCATCAAAATGTCCCAAAGCTTCATTGTACTCATCCATCTAAACTTCTCTTGGTTGCTTGTGGAATTGAAAGGTTAATTTATCAACTTGAGATTGCAGTTTCTTCAATACTCCATCCTTAACCTCTAATTTGGAAAATTGTGTGGATAATTGTTCAGACAAGGTCAACAGCTTTTGGGATATCTCAGCAATAGCTCGGTCTTTTGCATTTAACTGCGCAGCTTGATTGGCAAGGGCTTGTTGAGTTCTAACCTCTTATGTGGTTACTCGACCAGGTTTATTTCTTGCTCGGGAGAAAGATGAAGGCTTTATCTTTTTTAAGGCCTCCAACTCATCTCTCAATGTGGAATTTTTTACCTCTAAAAAGGAGTAACCTTCATCAGTAGTAGAAACAACTGATCCAGAGGCAGACTTCAAAATATTCACTTCATCCCTCAAATTATTATTCTCCTCTTCCAAGAGTTTGGCAACAGTTCTGGTGACGGGACAACAAATGTGCCTAAAGTGCGTGCTTTATAGGCTCAAGTGCAAGCCTATCGCCTTAGTAATAATCCGATAAGTCGGGATTGTATCCACAGGGAGCAAGGCTGATAATTCTTAACGACCTAGGAATAGTTAATTTAAACCCTCAATTGATTCTTAAAAAAAAGAAAAGAAGAGATGATGGTTGGTGATTTTTGAATTCCTTATGACTAAATTACGATAAAATTGAATTTTACAATGAACTATGCTGACAGAAGAACTAAAGAAATGGCAAGAGTATTATGAATATAATAGAAACAAAGTTAAAATAAAATCTCCCAATCCCTAGTAATTTACTTGATAGAATACTAGAATTATAACTTAGAAGTTTGAATGAGTCCAGTCCTTATAGATCCTAAGCATTACATATATGAGGATATTAGCACGCATCATATGAAATCAAAGGTAAATATAAAGTGGTGCTAAATGTTTACACGTGCATCGTATTCTTAAACATCCCAAGTACCTAGGGCAAGAGAGATTAAAATATCTACGATGGTTGTGAAATTATTCCACACGATTCTTTCAAATTTTTAATTTAAATTATATTTTCTACATTAGTAATTTACATCGGGATGGGTTCATGTATCCTAACTCTTAAAAACTTAGCCAGACATGATTTTAATAGATTACAACACCATTATAACTATGTATTAAATCATTAATCTACGAACTTGTGACACCCCGCCTAATTAAACCCCGGGTGATCAATCCTAAATTAAATTAGAACAGGTTTCTCAGTTGGTTCATTCTTAGCACTGTCAAAACTTTTTAATTACTAACCACCTAAGTGAAATTAGACTAGTGCCAAGTTTTATCTTTCATTAATTCAAAGAAATATTCATGCGGAGATAAATCATTAACAATCACAAGTTAACTGAATCCAACCATCACATATAAATAAGAAACTGGTCGAATAAACCATCGGCTAAAATCCAACACAAATGTAAAGAAATATAATAATGGATCTCAAGTATCTGAAATAAATAATAATTAAAACCGTGAGAAACATGCTCGAATATCTGATAGAAAATCCCTATACTAGGAATAGAAGGAATAGAGGCGCCTATCCAAATCCTACAACATCCACATATGCTGCAGCAGCGAACCCCTGGAATGAATCAAGCCTGGCGTCCCTCTGGCTGGACACCTAAAAGGTTTTAAAAATATTTTATAGCAAGTGTTAGAACCCAAAACATTTTGAAAACATTTATTAAATGATTAACTTGCAATAATAAAATATGCATGAATGCACTTCTTATTTTTATTAGTGTCGCACTCCCTTGAGGACAAACTCGCCCCTCAACTAATGTGCACACCTAACGCCTTCTTTATATCCCACCTAATCCTCGACCCCGAAACTAAATACTTGATATAACTCTTGTCAACCGCCCTACTCAACCCCGAGTATTTTTAATGCATGATTTATAAGCTATTTATCGCCTTAACTTAGTTAATCATCTTTCCTTGAAAGTCGTATAACATTCACTAGTTATATAAATAATAAACTTTTCTCCATGTATTTAAATTTTCCGTATATAATTATTCACCCCATTATGTACGTACAGTTATCTTACAACAATCACACATGTTGAATGTGAGTATAACCCATAAATAATAATACAATTCACTTCCTATATTTAATGACCCGTATATAACTACTTATCCCATTATATACGTAGAACCATATTACAACACTCACACATATGTTGAATATAAATATAACCCATCCTCCCGAGTAATAACTCACCGGGTGTATTCTCTAAAGTGCTATCACACTAGGTGTACTCGCATAACCTAGTTATCCCAAGTCAGAATCGCTCATGAACTTGTCCAAAAATATGAACATAATGGAAACGGTCATATTCCTTACCTGAAAGTGAGATAAGCCCATCACTCATATAACGGACGCTATGACCTGGGGATATACTCGCCTTACTCCTCAATCTAGGGGATTCACCCACATCGCGCAACCTCCTCCGATAGAACTCGAGTATATATATTAATAATATCTAATCACTGATATTTATATACACACATCATATATATATATATATATATATATATATATATATATATATATATATATATATATATATACTATCGCACACCATATATATATAAATATAAAATATCCCGGATTTACCGTGTACTGAGTCAGTAACACTAGCCTATACTTAGTATCTTGAGTTTATCGTCCAACTCTGATTATTAATTAATTTTCACATTAATTAATTAATTTATTATTGGTGTCACCCAACCAATATACTCGGGCTCGCTCTCGTGGCCCGAAATTAATATAACACCCGATTCTAATCCCCGAATCCAAATTAATTAGTTTTTCATCCATAATTAATTTAAGTGAGTAGTGTCGCCCTACTACTATACCCGAAATGATTCACTTAGTCTGTTATATTACTTTTCATAATTTATTCTCCAAAATTACCTTCGTGTGTCGCACTAAATCCCCCCCTCCCCCCAATTATTATTCCCAAATAATTGTGGGGATATAAATTTTCCTAACTAATTTTCTCCCTTAATTAGACTTTGTGGAAATTAAACTAAAAAGGAAATTCCACCTAAAACTCCCAAGGCCGAACTGCCAAAAATTCCCAGCCATCGATCGATCGATCCCCAACCATCGATCGATCGATCGAGCAGGTCCTCATCTTCTCCGACCTCCTGTTTCTGCCATTAATGAAAAATATCCATTCAATAAGCTTATCTTTGGTTCGTCTCAAGCACACACAACATTATAACTATATGGCAACGTGAGCAGGACCTCCCCTATAACCTTAAGCACAAATTAAATTTCACAAATCTCTACTTTTCCGAATTTGGGGAATTTCCGGGTCTTTACTCGTTGAGTCCCAATTTCATCTGTTTATCCCAAATTCGTTCATAAATTTCTACTTGGTTTTCACATCTAAATAAATTCTCACAGAACTATGTAACACAATGAATTCCCACATTAATTTCCCATTAATTTCATTCAAGTGTTCTATATACAAAAAACCCTTTTTGTACCCTTTTACACCCAAAATGAATTTTGATTTACACATCACAAAAATATGAATTGGATATCATAAATAAACATCACAGCAAGTTAACAACTTTCCTTTTGGGGTTCGTTGGGTCTGATCCGTTGGTGTAGAGGCAAGCTTGATGATGAGCACCCAATCCGTTCCTTACTTTATCTCCAAAAGATCCCCAAATTGGCTCTAACTGCTCCCTCTCACTTTCTCCCCAAATTCTTAGATTTAGGTTTATGTTTCTCTCCCATTTCCCCACTCTTAGAATTAGGTCTTAAAACACAAATCTCTTTTTTAGCCTAATGGGCCAAGCCCAAGTGACCCAAATAGCCCCGTGTGAACCCGGTTATGCCTAAAAATGCCCCATGACCCGTTCACTACCCCCGGGTACACTTTTTCGACTATCTCGGTCCATCCGAACTCAATCGTGCACTCAAAATCGACATTCGAATTAATTTATAAAAATCCTTATATCACACCCAAATTAGTCTATACCGACTTCGGGATGAGATACATAAATGCCACGTCACTAATACACGTTATGACCTAAATAAGTTATTACTATTTACTTAGTAATTAAATTTCCCTAAATATTAACCATTCACTCTCCGATTAATATTTAAATAAATATTACCATAATTAATTTAATTAAATTACGACACACAAGTAATTTAAAATTTCCCGAATTAATTAAATCTTACAAGCACAGAAATACAGGGTGTTACATACTCCCCCCTTACAAAGGAATTTCGTCCCCGAAATTTGGTCATTACTGCGGCGAATAACTCTGGATACTGCTCTCACATATCCTTCTCCTGGTCCCATGTATACTCATCAATACTGTGATGACCCCACTCCACTACACTCTAACTGGTGGTACTATCTTAGACTGCAGCTTGCGCTCACATAGCTACCGCTCACATAGCTACCAGTCTCCCCTCATATGAGGTGTCTTATTGCAAGTCATTATCCTCGAATGGAACATGTCCAAAAACTCAATCGCTCCTCCTGTATCCCTCCAACTATGCCACGTGAAACACATCCAGTATCCGCTGAAGATGTTCTAGAAAAACCAAGTTAATAGGCTACCAGTCCCACCCTCTAAAAGATATGGAAAGGACCCACATACCTCAATGCTCGCTCCCCTTTCTTGCCGAACTTCATCACTCATTTCATAGGAGACACCCGGACCAATACCTAGTCACAAATTTTTAACACGATGGCCCCTGATAACATAGTACCCCAAAAGGTGAGCCTATACTCTGCCGGATCCACTATCTATCAGTTAGGAAATTCCCCTCCTATATGGGTGTCATTTTCTTGTTGCCAAAACGTGTGACTATCTTCCGGGTAATTACCCTCATCATCCCTGATTAATCATGTCAGACTTGAACCTTTAACTCACGGTGACGTACACCTCCTTACGTCCCTGAACTATATGAAAGGATACAACTTACTTAATTCCCGCTGATGGACCATAACTCCTCTCAGGTCCTTGAAGCTTATTATTTCCCCACCTCTTATCTACCAAAGGTGGATAATGAAACTTTTCCCATAAGTCTCCTAAGGTGTCACGCAGACCAAATCATTATGAGTCATCACACGTAACTCTACCTGTTGTAAATACTACTCCCGAATTACTCAAAAATCTAAAATGCACAATCCTCACTTCCCGTCTACCCATCGTCTTATGGGCGATACGTTCAACCCAATATGTAACTCTGTGTCGATCACCTCCTAAGAGTTTACCAAACTGAGCATTAATCCATTCATTGGAACCATAGAATAAATAAAAATTTCTAGTTGATACCCTCCAATCGACCTTTTTCCATCCTTAAATGGTCTACCCGATGACAAATTCACTATGTCCCATTCAACACCGATTCCCATGCTCAAGAACTCTATTCCTTGTGCAATTTTTGTTAGGCAGGAATCTATATCTTATCTATGCGTAAAACCACTCTAGGTACATGACTAAGTGATACTCTTTTCTATCTTCCCAAAAATGTGGGTTTCTCCCTTGCCTAGGGATATATTATTACATAGGTCTCCTCCACCTTCCCACTCCCTACGGTGGAGGTAGTTCTCCTTGATATACATATAGTAAGACCATTTCCTTTCTCAAACGGATTTCATTTTTCTACACTTTTCCACTTATTATCTGACTGCCCCGCAGGCATACATTCAATATGTTTATTTACACATCCTTTTTATTTAATACGACTCTGAAATCACACTAACCAGGGTGCCCATACACCCTATATCCCATGCTTAACCGCACAAAAATTGCCTTAATTAACCAGGGAGCCCATACACCCTGTCCCCGTGCTCAACCGCACGAATGTTACCCGGCTATGCTAGCCGTAACCCATAGTATAACTTCCAACCCGTAGTATTATCACATATATGAATAATAACCGGGGTACCCAACCTATGTATTAACGACCAAACATCTGCCCACTTCCACCGTTGCGCTAAGTTTCATGCGTGGGACGTGTCGCAAAGCGAAATCCAAAAAAGGACCCCCCCCCCCCCCCGATACATTACTACCTAACATTGTCGGTCGTTGAGATCTGTTAAACCCTCAGTCCATAGCACGTACCTCCAAATACTTGTCTCTTGACACAAAAGCATACACACCTACTCTTACGCTACAAAAGACAACATAAAATATCGCGCTCTTACTATCACTAGTTCTTGCACAAAAATAAATCCCGAGCTATCTCTCTCCGCTTGAAAATAATTTTAACTTCCCTGAATTGCTTTAGTATACATCCTTTCTTATTGGGAAAAATATAATAATACAAGACATTCTTATATGTTTATCGTACCTCACAATACAAGCTATATACACATATATATAGGCTAGGCTCCCTCTCAGGTGACACCTAGTAGGATTCATTCATAACCTGGTGTCACGAACACCAAAACTTTCTATCACTATCCGTAATAGTTCACACCCGTTGCTAACCAATCCATACCCCGGAAAAATCATGATTTAATAACACTCCTCAAAATGAGTAAATCTCATAAAATATACCCTCTTAATTTTCACACCTGCTTCCCTGCAGATAAAATAAAAGAGAGCCCTGTTACCCCGTGGTAAGCATATACTTAACAGTAACACTACTATACGCCCACTAAACTCTTCGTCCATGAGAATATAGTGTTAACAAGAATACTGTGACCACTCGAGTCACAAAATTCACCCCATCTATTCGAGGGTAAAACTCATACTTCCACTCGCATATTCACCGGTAACCCAAATGGTTCCTGAACATAATAGTCTCATCCGACCAAACCAAAATTTTGCAATTGTTGTCCCTACTGGTCATCCCACTTCTATCCCCTGACTCACTGTGGACATAATCAATTGCTGTGGTTCCACTTACACACATAAGACACCTCTCTATGTCAATCCTCTTCCTCTGGCCCAAAGGGCCATTTTGGGGTTGTCCTTCTTGCGTACTTGGTAGTCTTGACCCTAAGTGTACCCTCGTTGTCCCTTTATCTTCCCTATCCATATGGGACTCATTATTGGCCTCGACGACCCGAATCAAATCCACCGTCAATAGGTAGAAATTTACTTAATTTAAAACATCAAAATGGGTCCCTTACTAGGTATGCCCTTCCGTCGTGCTTCACTAGCACCATTAAATCTTATTTCGTCCTTAGGTTAAACTCTCTAACCTTATTGGCTCCTGCATCTTTGAAGCATTAATGTAAGCTGGCAAATAAAAGATATTGACGACCTCAACACTTGTCATCCTAGTTGGATTTCCCATCCGTTATTGTGTATTCTCACATGATTCATTATCCATTTGCGGGTTCCTCTATCGTTCTCCGTATCCCATTCGTCGGTTATGAAGTTTGCTTATACAATTTATCGTCTCTCTCATAATCAGTTACAATCTTACCCATTTCACAAACTCTGAAATTTCACTCGCACCCCTATTTGAATAGCGGATGGACGATCTTATGGTCACACCGTACCCCAAAATTTCTCGTTTGACTCCATATATTCTCCTTCATATGTGGTGACCGACTCTCGAAAATAATCCTCCCTGACTCTCTCTCATTGCCAACATGCTGAGTGAGTCCAAAATTGTATCACCGTTCTTTATGACAATGCTTGGGGAAATTTACTTCCCCCGAGTGATTATCCCTTCCATGAATACTCTACATTTCTGCCTCCCCTCTCGTCTTGCAGTATTTCTAACGGCCCTCGGTGGTCGTCCGAAGTTGTTCTAGGTACAATGCCCAATCGAACTCGTATATGAATCACATCAACTATACTTGATAGCAGGAGAACGTAATTCGCATACGTATAGGAATACAACAATCCTATCATAAGGCTCTACATCAAAGAACGCTAAGTTGAAGCGTGAAAAGTTTCACAAATCCTAAGGACACTAGAACCTAATGCTTTGATACCATCTGTGACATACCGCCTAATTATACCCCGGGTGATCAGTCCTAAATTAAATTAGAACAGGTTTCTCAGTTGGTTCATTCTTAGCATCACTGTCGAAACTTTTTAATTACTAACCACCTAAGAGAAATTAGACTGGTGCCAAGTCTTATCTTTCATTAATTCAAATAAATACTCATGCGAAAATAAATCATTACCAATCACAAGTTAACTGAATCCAACCATCACATGTAAATAAGAAACTCGTCGAGTAAACCATCGGCTAAAATCCAACACAAATGTAAAGACAGATAATAATGGATCTCAAGTATCTGAAATAAATACTAAATAAAACCCTGAGCAACATGCTCGAACATCTGATAGAAAATCCCTATACTAGGAATAGAAGGAATACAGGAGCCTATCCAAATCCTCCAACATCCACATATGCTGCAGCAGCGAACCCCTGGAATGAATCAAGCCTGGCGTCCCTGTGGCTGGACACCTAAAAGGTTTTGAAAATATTTTATAGCAAGGGTTAGAACCCAAAACATTTTGAAAATATTTAGCAAATGATTAACTTGCAGTAATAAAATATGCTTGAATGCTCTCGTGGCCCGAAATTAATATATCACCCGATTATAATCCCCGAATACAAATTAATTAGTTTTTCATCCATAATTAATTTAAGTGAGTAGACTACTATAACCGAACTTATTCACTTAGTCTGTTATATAACTTTTCATAATTTATTCTCCAAAATTACATTCGTGTGTCGCACTAAATCCCCCCCCCCCCCCCTCCCCAATATTTATTCCCTAATAATTATGGGGATATAAATTTTCCTAACTAATTTTCTCCCTTAATTAGACTTTGTGTAAATTAAACTAAAAAGTAAATTCCACCTAAAACTCCCAAGGCCGAACTGCCAAAAATTCTCAGCCATCGATCGATCGAGCAGGTCCTCTTCTTCTCCGACCTCCTGTTTCTACCATTAACGAAAAATCTCCATTCAATAAGCTTGTCTTTTGTTCATCTCAAGCACACACAGCATTATAACTATATGGGAACGTTAGCAGGACCTCCCCTAGAACCTTAAGCAGAAATTAAATTTCACAAATCTCTACTTTTTCGAATTTGGGGAATTTTCGGGTCTTTACTCATTCAGTCCCAATTTCATCTGTTTATCCTAAATTCGTTCATAAATTTCTACTTGGTTTTCACATCTGAATAAATTATCACAGAACTATGTAACACAATGAATTCCCACATTAATTTCCCATTAATTTCATTCAAGTGTTCTATATACAAAAACCCCTTTTTGTACCCTTTTACACCCAAAACGAATTTTAATTTACACATCACAAAATATATGGATTGGATATCATAAATAAACATCACAACAAGTTAACCACTTTCCTTTTGGGGTTCGCTGGGTCTAATCCGTTGGTGTAGAGGCAAGCTTGATGATGAGCACCCAATTCGTTCCTTATCTCCAAAAGATCCCCAAATTGGCTCTAATTGCTCCCTCTCACTTTCTCCCCAAATTCTTAGATTTAGGTTTATGTTTCTCTCCCGTTTCCCCACTCTTAGATTTAGGTCTTAAAACACAAATCCCGTTTTTAGCCTAATGGGTCAAGCCCAAGTGATCCAAATAGCCCCGTGTGAGCCCGGTTATGCCTAAAAACGCCATGTGACCCGTTTACTACCCCCGGGTACACTTTTTCGACTATCTCGGTTCATCAGGACTCATCCGTGCACTCACAATCGACATCCAAATTAATTTATAAAAATTTTATATCACACCCAAATTAGTCTATACCGACTCCCGACCGAGATAAATAAATGTCACATCACTAATACACGTTATGACGTAAATAAGTTATTACTATTCACTTAGTAATTAAATTTTCCTAAATATTAACCATTCACTCTCCGATTAATATTTAAATAAATATTACCATAATTAATTCAATCAAATTACGCCACACAAGTAATTTAAAATTTCCCGAATTAATTAAATCTTACAAGCACAGAAATACGGGGTGTTGCAGAACTATTTGTTTAAGAATGCAGAGTTGTTGAACAATTTAAGATCTAATGAAAAAAAATTAAACAGTCACAAAGAGAAATTGAAATGATACTTGTAATGAATCAGCAAATCTGAAATTGACACTTGAATCTTGACTGGAACTTTGAACTCTTGAATAATTCTGTGCCAAAATTACAAACTACAGTTTCTAGCCAATAACACTTGATGAATAGACTAATCACTAACTAACTACTTTTTTTTAGGTCTTACCCTCTATATATACACGAAACATGATTCCTCTTATGCCTCTAGACGAATCTTCAGTTCCAGAAATAAATTCCAGAATTTCAGCAGGCGGACCGGTACGGATATCATCGGATCGGTTCGGTTCCAAACCTGGATCAGTTCATTTTTATCAGACGGATTCGTCTGGTACTAGACTAGTTCTTTTTTCATCGGTTTTGTATCAATTCGAAGTCTACTGGAATGTGCACGTTCAAATCGGTCCGTCCTCCATCGAATCGGTTCGATATTCTTCAAGTTTGACTTATGTTTCTCAACTTTGACTTGCCATATCTTTTGATCCAAAGCTCCATTTTGACTGGCGTTTCTTCCTACAGTCTTATAGTTGGATTATCTTCAACTTTCATTCAGGCTTCGAATCTGAACTCCGGGTGTAAAGTTACGCTTTTTCCCTTTGACTTTTCTTCTTTTGTTTTCTTCCTTTCTTCCGGTTTCTTTCTCTCTTTTCTTGCACTAAACACCTGTAAAAATAATAAGAAATATACGAAACTTGGGGTACTTGTTAGAAGAAGTCAATCGCAATGATATGGGATAAAACATGTCAATTAAGTTATTCGAGGTGCTAAAAACCACTAAATTAAGAGGATAAATTCAGAAGAATTTATGCTTAGTCAAATCCCCTTAAATTAGAACTTTGCGCGTCCCGGGCAATGTAAAAGAAATTAGTTAACTTTTGAAAATTACTTTATTAAAATAATTCCACTTTCACAGGCAAGCGATTGCATTGAGCATATGCAACAAGTCTTTAAACCCCTGGGTTATCCTAGTAGGACGAGTTTTGTCTCGTGAGGGTTTGCAGTGAATATACCCACAAAATTCTTTAATGACTCAAATAAATATCAAAATACTTAAAAATTGTACAATTTAAACTTTTCGAAAAAAAAATCATCATAAATTCATATTTAGGTGTCCTAAATCATAGTGTGTGTGTGTGCGAAGCCAGAAATTAAACCTCCAATTTCCACCAATTAAGCATTATGTTACTTTCCGAAAATTCATTTTGATTCAAATTCTTACATATGCACTCACAAACGAATCACTCGGATTATGGCTATTTTCTCTCGGTATGCATGATATAAAGAGTAAATATAATGGACACAAATTCACGCATACAAAATTGAAAAGAAGGAAACATATGGTGAAAAGATCTCATCATCGGAATATAGTTATTGTGAAACGGGAAACATCATCTCTTAGTCACACAATTTTAATCTCTTTTATTATCTTTTCGTGTCTTAGCTCTCCATGCAGTAATTAATTTCGCCATTTCGACTTGGTTAGGACTTTATCGGGTTATAAGGTGTAAAGGGTAAAAATGGTTCAAGTTTATGTACACATCAGACAGGTCTGGGTCCAAGTACCGGATCGGTCCGATCCCTAATTTTTTACAATTTAAAATGCCCGGACCAGTTCCTTTTTGAATAACCGTACTGATCCGATATAAAAAAAAAATTATTTCCCCTGCTCTGAATATGGGTACACTCCTCTCAAGCGTGACTTTCCCAACATGCCTTCCTTTGTAAACGAACTTCAAAACTCCCAATACTTCCAGCCAAACCCAAAATACTCGCGCGACGTGTGCGTGACTCTCCTCTATGCTTGTGATGCACTACTATGGATTCCTAATTATCTTAAGGTCCTACCCCTACTATATATAAGAACCCACCCCATACATGTCGGGGGTGCGATCGCCTTTTCGAATTATCTCATTCAATCCCTATAAATAGGGTCCTACAACCAGATTGGGTCAGCTTCCACAACATACGCTTCTAGATAAGGCTTGAGGCGTTGTCCGTTAACCTTCAAGGTGTTTCCCCCTTTTTGATCCTCCAATTCGACAGCTCCATGGGGGAATACTTCCTTCACAATGAATGGACTAGTCCATCTTGACCGCAATTTTTCTGGAAAAAAGTGTAACCTCGAGTTGTAAAGAAGCACTTTCTGTCATGAATGAAAATCTTTAAGTCGGATTATTTTGTCATGGGCTAGTTTCATTCGTTCTTTTAAAATTTTAGCAATTTCATACGCATCATTACGTATTTCTTCCAATTCATTCAACTGAATCTTGTGTGCTTCACCGATTTTGTCCATGTTAAAGTTCACCCTCTTAATGGCCCAATATGCCTTGTGTTCAATTTTGACAGGAAGATGGCGAGGTTCGCCATACACAAAGCGAAATGGGGATATCCCAAGAGGATTATTGAATTCGGTTCTATAAGCCCATAGCGCATCATTCAATCGAAGTGAGCAATCTTTCCAGTTAGGTTCGACCATCTTTTCCAATATGTTCTTAATTTCCCGATTCGCGAGCTCAGCTTGGTCACTCGATTGAGGGTGATAAGTCGTCCCAACCTTGTGGACAACCCCATACTTTCTCAATAACTTTTCAAATGGCCTATTACAGAAATGAGTGACGTTATCACTTATGATCGCTTTCGGAACACCGAAGCGAGAAAGTATGTGTTCTTGTATGAACCTTATCACGACCTTGTTGTCATTCGTCCTTATAGCTATTGCCTCTAACCATTTTGAGACGTAGTCTACTACGATGAGGATGTACAGAAAGCCAAAAGAGGGTGGAAACGATCCCATGAAGTCAATACCCCAGTAATCAAATAACTCGATGACTAGTATGGGGGTTAATGGCATCATGTCACGATGAGTAATAGCTCCCATCCTTTGACATCTATCACAATATTTGCAATAAGTATTCACATCTCGAAAAATTATGGGCCAACAGAGACCGCTTTGCAGGATTTTATTAGCCGTCTTATTTTTAGAAAAATGACCTACACGAGCCTCCGTATGATAAAATCGGATCACCCCTTGAATGTCTTCATCGGGTACACACTTTCGGATGATTTGATCAGCGCAATACTTAAATAGATATGGATCATCGTACAAGAACATGCGTTACCAAGAAATGAATTTATTTCTCTCTTGCGGTGTCCACTCGGAGGGAATGGCCCCCGTGATAAGGTAATTCACTATATCCGCAAACCAGGGAAGAGAAGAAGTGGAAAATAATTGCTCATCCAGAAAATACTCGTCTATGGGTATCGGATCATTAGGCACATCGGACGAAAGCCGTGACAATGGTTGGAAATAACATTTTCTACTCCTTTCTTATCTTGTATCGAGAGATTAAACTCTTATAGGAGTATGATCCACCTGATGAGGCACGATTTTGCATCTTTCTTGGTTAAAAGACACTTAAGTGTCGCATGATCTGTAAAGCAAATGATGGGCGACCCAACGATGTATGAGCTGAATTTTTCTAGGGCAAAAACGACTGCTACTAACTCTTTCTCCGTAGTGGAGTAGTTAAGTTATGTCCCAGATAAGGTCCTACTAGCATATTAAATAACATGAGCATTATTGTCTTTCCTATGTCCCAAAAACAGTCCTAATCGCGTAATCACTTGCATCACATATAAGCTCGAATGGGAGAGACCAATCCGGAGCTTGCATGATAGGAGAAAAAATCAACATGCTTTTCAATTTATCAAAAGTTTTTTGACATGCATCATTCCACTCAAAAGGAGTATCCTTCATAAGAAGATTATGACGCGACTAAGAATGTGTCTCAGAAGTGCGTACTCTCTAGGCTCAAGTGCAAGCATGTCACTTAAGTAACAATCCGATAAGTTGGGTATCGATCCTCAGGGAAATAGGGCAATGGAATTGTAACGACGTTGGATAGACGAAGAAATCCTAACTCTGACTCTAAAAAGAAAGGAAAATATGATTTGTTTTGAGAATTGGCTACAACTAAATGCAATTTTAAAATTATGAAAGAAATGAAACTATTCTAAATTACCTAAAATACTAACGATGAATGATTTAAAACTCGAACTATATGAAGAAGAAAACAGGACGGGAATACAATCCCTCAACCCTAGTGTATTGATGGTACAAAACTAATCGTAAATTTAATTGATTAATTAGACCCAGAATTTATACACCCAAGCATTACGTATATGAGGTTCAAGCCCGCACCATACTTAATCAGAGGACGAGTAAATCGATATTGCGATAGTTACACTCGAATTGCATTCTGAAGCATCTCGGTTACCCTGAAGAAAACGAGATCCAAAGATCTACACTTGTCCCGTTTCTACGCAATACGGTCGTACTAAACCATTAAATTTAGAGGACTAATTTTATCCACATGCAACTACCACATCAGGTTGAGTTCATGCATCCCGGTCTTTTAAAATCTAGCCTAACATGATGAAATTAATGAAAACGATTGTTGAATTGCAGGAAATCATGATTAAACTAAGGGAGAATTGAAGAATGATGTAGAAGGAAGATTTGACAGAAGAAAGGAATCAACTAACTTACCAAAGCACTAAAAGCATCAACTAAAATTACTTGTAATCACAGAAATCTGAACAAACTTCAATCTTGGAATTCAAATTGCAATAAATCTTCAAACTAGGGTTTTGTAGCAACTTTCTCTCTCTAACTACTTCTAAAAGTTTAAGCTGAAAAGGGAAAAATTAGACGAATTTTTCTGCCACTTAAAATGATAATAAACCGGGTTTAAATACCCTACAAGACTCCAAGAGTTTTATCTTAACCAGGACTCTCCATTGGAGGAAGAGTAAGAAAACAAAACTTCGACAGTCGGATCGATTCGGTCCTCCTTCAGTTCGGTTCGGCTTGGATCCGGATCGGTTCCGTTAATTTCTGACCGGATCGGTTCTATCCGGATCGATTATTTTTATTTTCATCAACTTCGATCCGTCTTCGGTCCGGAGGTCACTGGAACTTTGCATTTCGGATCGATCCTATCCGGATCGATCCGATTTTTCTTTAACTTTTTCTTCTATCTTTGACTGCTTATAAATTTCACACCGGGACTCCGATTGAGATACCGTTTCTTCTTATGTACTTGTAAACTTGATATCTTCAACTTTTCTTTAAATGCCTCATCCTAATTTCGGGTAAAAATTACAACTTTGCCCTTTTGACTTTCCTTCTTTTCTTTCTTTATTCTTCCGGTTTCTTTCTTTTTTTAGTGACATCAAATACCTGTAAAATTAGTACGAAATACTAGAAACTCGAGGTACTTGTTAGAATAAGTTAGTAGCAAGATTATGAGATAAAATTAAATTGATTACGTTGTTCAAGATGCTAAAAGTAACTAAATTAAAGGGATAAATTTGGAATAATTTATGCCTAATCAAATCCCCCTAAGTTAGAACTTTGCGCGTCCCAAGCAATGTAAAAGAATCCTAGCTAGGCTCAACTCTTTGAAAATCATTTTATTGGGGTAGAATACCTTTTTTGCGGGAAAGCGATTGCATTTAGCGTATGCAACAAGACTTTTAAACCCCTAGGTTACCCTAGTAGGACGAGTTATGTCTCGTGAGGGTTTGCAGAGAATGTACCCACAAAATTCGACTCAAAGAAACTTCAAAATACGCAAAAATTGTATAATTCAAACTTTTCCAGAAAATAATCATCATCAAATCATGTTAAGAGTCTGAAATCATAGTGTGTGTGCGAAGTCGGAAAATTTAACCGCAGATTTCCACCAATTGACCATTACGTTACTTATCCGAAAATTCGCTTTGATTTCAAAATCTCACTTGATGCTCCCACAAATGAATTACTCGGAATGTGGATATTTTCTCTCGATATGCATGATTTATAAGAGTAAATGTAGTGGAACCAAGTTCACGCACATAAGTAGAAAGACGGATATTTTATAGTGATTGGATCTCATCAACGGAATACGGTTTGAAACACGGGAACATTGCCTCTTATACATACCATTTAATCTCTTATATTATCTTTTGTGTTTTAACTCTCTACGCGGTAACTAATTTCGTAATTTGGACTCGGTTAGGACTTTTTCGGGTTATAAGTATATTGGGTAAAATGAAAATGATAGGGAAGGTTGGAATTGGAAAATTCATTTATGATGTCCATTTGTGCTTTTTTCGGGCTATTGCTTATTTTTTCTTCTTTTGCTATTTTTTTACGATATTCTTTCCTTGCTATTTTTGTTGAGCATATCTATTTTTTTTTCCTTCTCTTGCCCCTTTTTGTTGCACTTTTCAGACTTAAATTCTGAATTTTTCCATTTTTCACAATTTCGGGCTATTTGGGTTTTTCGGGTTATCAAACGAAAAGGAAAAAAAATTATTAGGCTCAAATTGGGTTGCAAATGGATGAATTTTTCACGACTTTTTCTAGCCAATGTTTTTCGGTAACAAACGATGGCCTACTTCATTGTCCAAAATACTAATTGCATTACCATATGCGTTTCGAGATGAATTTAATTTAGAGATTTCTTTGGCACGTTTTTTAAGGAGATATCACACACGTTTCTCAAAATCGATCAAAGTGAAAGACATGAGGTCCTCGACAACTTTTTAGATGCTGAAAATGACTTTGAGGTAACAATTAACTCGGATTGATTTATAATTTTCACAAAGACGAAAGGCTCGAATCTCACCGGGGTTGTTAATCTCCACATTTATTCGTTAAGTCGTCTATGCTCGCTCAATTTCCATCTTTGGTCAATTTCGGCTTTGTGTATTTTGAATTATATAACTTGAGACTTTAAACCGACTTATAATGATATTTTCGAAAAATTTGAATTCCAATTTTTAATTATTTTGAACAAAAAATATTTTTGGGTTTTTCAAAGTTGTATGATTTTTTTGAAATTTTTGGGCATTTTTGAAAATTTGTGAAGTTTTAGAAATACGCACTTCTCACCCCCCTAAATTAGACTTTTGCATTGTCCCCAATCAAAAGGACAAAAAGCATAACAAGGCAAAATAAGAAGTGCGATAAATAAAATAAACAAATGGAGAAAATGTGAACTTTAATATAGAAGGATTGTGGTACAATAAAAGGAAAGAGCATACAACCATGTGGACAAGTCAAACAACTAACAACTGACACATAAAACAACAAAGCTTCACTGGGGCGGTGGGTGGGAAGAGTTGGGAGCGTCGGGGCCATAAGGGTCATAAAAGTGAAATGGCAATGGCTCGTTTGGATCCCCCTAGCGTTTGTACTAGTTCGCTTGGAAAGGAAACAGCGTACTACTATTGCGTCGATATTCGTTCATAAAATCACTGAATTTCTTCTCGAGGGCCGAGATTCTATTAGTGAGCTCTCCACGCGCCCATTCGAAATCTAGTTCATCTTCTTCTTCAGTCGACTCTTCATCAACACCCACTTCTCCCATCTCCACATCGGCACCTGCCTCTTACTCTTCCTCACTCGAGGCATCATCGACCTCGTCATCACTTCCATGCCTTGCCCGAAGTATGGCCAGCTGTTTGGTGCTCCGAGTGTGGGTTCCTTGTCCAAAGGGACCGGGGAGGCGGGTACGGTCTAGCGGAGCAACAATGCCAGCGTCTTTGAGAATGGAGATAATCAGGCGTGCATATGGAAGTGGTGTTGCACCTCTCTCATCCAGGGCTGCAACGATAATGTCATTGTATATGGTGCGAGCCAGGCGAATTGAAGTGTTGGGATCGAAGAGGTGGTATCTCAATGTGGCTTGATTGCATTGCGGAATCGTTGGAAGTTTACAAAATGTTAGCACACACAATTTAGAATGTGAGGCGTGTTATCTCGTTAAGTCAGCCAACAGGGACAGTCTCCCCCCTCTAAGTAATGTCGAGGGCAATTCGCTCCATAATCAGGTCCTTGGCTACCGGGGGGTCATTCCTTGGGTATGTGTAGTCTTGAAGATCTCGAACGTCATATTCCCCAAACTTAGCAGTGAGAATGGCCAAAGAGAAGGGAATGACGGTACCATCGACATAGTCTTGAGACTCAAATTCGCCAGTTCGAACAAGGGATCCATAGAAAGAGCGTACCTCGGCAGCCCAAACCACTTCGTATGGTTCATTAAAGAAATGGCACCAACCCCTAGGCATGAAGAGGGCGGTGACGGAATTGGGCAGCGTTGTCCATTGGACTACTCGCTCCATATGGAGTTTGCGATACGGACTAAAGAAATAATTGCACCAACGCTCCTCTTAGCGGGAGCAAAAATCACCATGGCTAGAGGGTAAAATTTTAGTTGAGTTGTATTTTACGGGAGCAGCTCTTTGGGCCATTATGACAAGGGAGGATGCTGGAAAAATAGGTAGAGAGAAGTGATGCAGTTGAAGGTATGGAGAAAAAATGGAGGATTTGGGTGTGTATTTATTGGTAAGGAGTGTGGGAAGGGTTTGAAAATGGAGGGAAAGAGTTTGGAGGGAAAAAGGGATCGATTTGGGAGGGGAAGTGAAGGGGAGGAAGTGGTTGGAAGAATTTGGAGGGAAGGGAATGGATTGGGGGGAAGGGGGTGTACCTAGGGAAGGAGGAAAGTCTGTAGAAAACTGGACTGGTCTGGCTGTTAATGGACCGGACCGATCTGGTCCTTTTATTTTTGAGTTCTTTAATCACCGGACGGATCTGGCTATAAAACAAACGAACCGATCCAGGATGGACCGGTCCGGCTCAAAATTAAAAGAATCGATCCGGTTCTTGCATTCCTCCCCCAAACTTAAATACGATCGCTCTCTTCGAAATTTTTTTTGACACTCAACAATACTTACTATTAATTTTTGGACTCAACACCCTCTCGATACCTATGGTAAATCAAGTCAACTCATTCTCCCGAAACATGTGAACGCTCAAACCTTATTGTATTCTAATCCTAGGGACTCTCACTACTCATGCGACTCTCATCTACTATACACAAGAGTTCACCCCATACGCGTCGGGGGTGCGACGACCTCTCTTTTTCAGCTCATTCGACCCCGTAAATGGGGTTCGACAACCAAACGGTGTCGACTTCTTCCACACACGCCTCTAGATATGGCTTTAGGCGTTGTCCATTTACTTTGAATGTATTTCCCCCTTTCAAATCGTCTAACTCAACAGCTCCATGCGTGAATACATTCTTTACAACTAACGGGCCACACCATCATGACCGTAACTTACCTAGAAAAAGATGAAGTAGAGAGTTATAGAGAATCACTTTTTGTCCGGGAAGAAACTCTTTGTATCGAATGATGTTATCGTGAGCGAGTTTCATCCGTTCTTTGGAAATTTTTGCGTTCTCATACGCATCATTGCGTATCTCTTCTAACTCATTTAATTGAAGCTTGTGAGCTTCGTCGGCTTTATCCATGTCATAATTCAACTTCTTAATCACCCAATACACCTTGTGTTCTAATTCCACGGGAAGATGGCAAAGTTTTCCATACACAAGGCGGAATGGGGACATGCCGAGCGGATTTTTATATGCGGTACAATAGGCCCATAGTGAATCATTTAATCGAAGTGACTAATCTTTCCATATGGGATTGACGGTCTTCTCGAGAATGTTCTTGATCTCCCGATTCGCTAGTTCAGCCTGCCCATTCGTTTGTGGGTGATAGGTCGTTCCAACCTTGTGAACGACACCATACTTTATCATTAGCTTCTCGAATGGCATGTTGCAAAAGTGCGTGCCATTATCACTGATTATCACTTTCGGAGCACCGAAGTGGGAAAGTATGTGTTCCTGTAGGAACCTAGTCACCACTTTACTGTCATTGTTCTTAGTAGTTATGGCTTCTACCTATTTAGAAACGTAGTCTACCGCGACAAGGATGTATAGGAAACCAAAAGATGGGAGAAAAGGGCCCATGAAGTCAATACCCCAGCAGTCGAAGATCTCAATAATGAGTATCGGGGTTAATGGCATCATGCCTCGTCCAGTGATTGCCCCCATCCTTTGACACCTATCACAGGATTTGCAACAGTTATTTACAACCCGGAAGATTGTGGGCCAATAGAGGCCGCATTGAAGAATCGTAGCGATCGTCTTTTTTATCAAAAAGTGGCCTCCATAAGCTTCTGAATGACATAATTGGATGACTTTAGGGATCTCGTCATCCGGTACACAACGTCGAACGATTTGGTCAGCGCAATATTTAAACAGGAAAGGATCATCATAGAAAAACATGAGCTATCAAGTAATAAACCTCTTCTTATCTTGTGGTGTCCAATCAGGAGGGACGGCTCCCGTGATAAGATAGTTCACGATATCCATAAACCAGGGCAAATAAGAGGTAGCAAAGAGTTGCTCAGTCGGGAAGTATTCGTCTTTGGGTATTGGATCACTAGGCACGTCGGACAAAAGCAGTGATAAGTGGTCGGCAACGACGTTTTCTACTCATTTCTTATCTTTAATGGAGAGATTAAACTCTTGTAGGAGTAGGATCCACCTTATGAGGCGCAACTTTGTGTCTTTCTTCGCAAGTAGGTATTTTAATGTCGCGTGGTCGGTAAAGCAAGTGATGGGAGAACCGATAAGGTAGGACCGAAATTTGTCAAAAGCAAAGACTACAGCTAGCAACTCCTTATCTATGGTGGAGTAATTGAGTTGTGGTCCGGTAAGAGTCCGGCTAGTGTAGTAGATGACATGAGCCTTATTGTCTTTTCTTTGGCCCAAAACATCCCCTATCGCATAGTCGCTAGCATCACACATGAGTTCCAATGGTAAGGACCAATCCGGAACTTGCATGATGGAAGCGGACACAAGCATGGTTTTTAGTTTTTCAAAAGCGCTATGGCATGCTTCCGTCCACTCAAATGGGGTGCCCTTCATGAGGAGGTTGCTTAAGGGCCTAGCGATGGCGCTAAAATCCTTAATGAATCTGCCATAAAACCCCGTGTGGCCCAAGAAGGAGTGCACGTCTTTGAGCGATTTTGGTGGGGGTAGATCTACTATGACATCTATCTTATCTCTATCAACTTCTATCCCCTTGGATGAAACTATGTGGCCAATAACTATTCCCTTAGTGACTATAAAATGGCATTTCTCCCAATTTAGCACTAAGTTCTTTTCCACACACCAAGCAAGTACCTTTTTCCAGTTTTTCTAGACAAAGATCAAAGGAGGTGCCAAAAATGCTAAAATAGTCCATGAACACTTCAAGTCCTCTCTCGATCATGTTACTAAATAGGCTCAACATGCACCTTTGAAAGGTCGCGGGTGCATTGCACAAGCCAAATGGCATACATTTGTAGGTAAACCTACCAAAAGGGCAAGTGAAGGTCGTTTTCTCCTGGTCAAGTACATCTACCTCAATTTGGTTATATCCGGAATAACCATCAAGGAAGAAATAGTACGGGTGGCCCGCTACTCTCTCAAGCATATGATCAATAAATGGTAAAGGGAAATGGTCTTTCCTAGTTCCCGCATTGAGTTTTCGGTAGTCAATGCAAATGCGCCACCCGATGGTGGTACGTTGGGGAACTAGCTCTCCCTTAGCATTCTCAATAACTGTCATGCCGAACTTCTTCGGGATAACTTGAATAGGGCTCACCCACTTGCTATCCGAGATTGGGTAGATAATCCCGGCATCCAATACCTTAATGATTTCGGTCCTCACCACTTCTTTCATATTAGGGTTTAGCCTTCTTTGCATTTGTCTCGAGGGCTTGACATCCTCTTCGAGATGGATCTTGTGGGTACAAATCAAAGGACTTATCCCTTTCAAATCAGCAATGCACTAACCAAAAGCACTTTGGTGCTTCCTCGGAATATTTAACAGATTACCCTCTTATTCTTTGTCTAGGCTAGAGGAGACAACAACAGGAAATGTTTCGTCCTCTCCTAGGTATGAATACTTAATATATGAGGGTAGTTTCTTCAAGTCAAGGGTCAAAAATTTATCGTTGGAGGGAACCATGCGTGCCTCCCTCGGCGGTAACTCCTGGAATCGAGAACCCAACTTACATCTCTCGCGTCCTCGTCCAACGCTCTCTCATCAAGTAACTCTCACAACTCCTCAACCGCCCTCTCAAATTCAGTGTACGTCCCCTCCCTCTTGTGGCTCGACACTAGACAGGACCCTAGGGCATCTCCACAATAATTTTCCTCAAAATACTCCTCTACGATCTCGTCTATTAAGTTCACCACGTGAAGATAATCTTCTTCCCCCGTATGTTGGGCGATATGGAAGATGTTAGTCTCTAAAGTCATGTTCCCAAAAATGAGTTGCATTTGCCCATTTCAAATATTGATGATTGCGTTAGCCGTAGCTAAGAATGGGCGCCTAAGAATGATGGGAACATGATTGCTCGAAGAGAAGGAGGGCTCCGTGTCCCAAATGACAAAATCTATCTGGAAATAGAAAGTGTCAACTTGGACGATCAGGTACTCCACTACACCTCTTAGGACCTTCACGGTTCGATCTGCTAATTGGAGAGTGATATTTGTAGGCTTGAGGTCACCCAGATCAAGTTGCCTATAGATGGCGTAAGGGAGGATATTGACACTTGTTCCCAAGTCAAGTAAGGCTTTTTCAATTTTATTTTCTCCAATGATGCAGAAAAATGGTGGGTGCACCGGGATCTTTGAATTTTTGCGGGAGATCATTAAGTAGGATGGAGCTCACATTTTGTGATATAAATACATTTTTCTTTACCTTCATTTTCCTCTTCACTGTTAACAAGTCTTTGATGACTTTTTCATAAGCTGGATTTACTTAATGGCATCGAGGAAAGGTAAATTTAGCTTTACTTGCTTTAGCACGTCTAGCACTTCATCACGGGGATTTCTTTTGTGGGAAGAAATCAACCTTTGAGGAAACGGTGCCGAGGTGGGTGGTTTCACTACTACCTCGGGCTCACTAGTGCCTTCTTTATCACTCTCATTCAAGGGGACATCTTCGGCCTTTTGCGTGCCGGGAGAAATCTCCTTGTCTTTGGTTGCGTCATGTGGGGGAGGTGATAAATCAACGACTCTCCCACTATGAAGAGTGGTCACAACTTAACATTGCTCCTGATGTTCTGTCGAGGTGGAGTTAACACTAGTTTGCCCTTGGGGCGGTCTTTGGCCCTGGGCAGGAAACTTGCCTTTCTCTTGGATACTCAACGAAGATTGCAACTTTGAAATGTTCGCATTCATGTCGTTGATCATGCGCTCATGCCCAGCATTAGTTGCATTCTGGTTATTGATAAATTGGTTTATCGTATCCTCTAGATTTCTCCGCGGTGGAGTGATATATGCTCCTTGAGGTAGTGGTGCTTGCACAAGTCCTTGCATATGTGGAGCTTGTTGAAAGTGCGATGGTGGAGGAGGGGTAACATGTGAATTAGGATTCATCGCATCATGTTGTTGACCATAACTAAAACCAGGATGGTTTTTCCATGAAGGGTTGTAAGAATTCCGATGCGGTGCACCGAAATTACCCTTGAATCCTCCTATACCACTGACTTGCTCTTGAAGCATCACTTTGTAGGCGGGTATAGTCGGGTATTCCTCAGTTGAATGACCCACCTCACAAATCGAACACACCTTCTCGACGAGGTTTGGGATGGATCCAGTTGTTCCTCTTTCATATACCTCACGCAGGTCTCGCAGTCCTTGCTCAAGTACATCGAGTCGACTGTCCGTCATAGAATTCTTTTCTACGTGAAATAGGTCGAACGCTGATGGAGTGGTGGTCACTGGGCGATTTCGATTTTGAGCATTAGGGTCAAATGTATCCCAGGATTGGGTAGTCTCAGCGACATACCTCAGGTGGAGCTCAGCATCGTGGGCGTCTAATTCGATAAACGGACCACTACCCATGGTTTCAACGAGTTGCTTGAAACTAATATTCAGCCCATTGTGGATGAAGGAAATGATTTGCAGTTTATCAAATCCATGATGGGGGCATTAAGTAACTAACTCATTGAAATGCTCGTAGCATCGATCGAACAACTCATTTTCTAATTATTGGAAATTTTGAATTTGAGCCTTGATGGAGTTCGTTCGATGTGGAGGAAAGAATTTCTTAAGAAATTTAGATTGCAACTCATTCCAAGATGCAATCGAGCTTGGAGACAGATTCTCTTTAAGAAATTTAGGTGAGTAAAGGCCATAGCCAGGTCTTAGCTTTATCTTTTAGCGAGAATGGGAAGAGTTTGAGGCGGATTACCTCTTGTGTGCAAGTTTGATCATTGAGGGTTTCACATACATCCTCAAATTCCCTGATGTGGAGATATGGCTTTTCAGAATCCATCCCATAGTAGTGGGGGAGCATCTGGATCATCCCATTTTTAAAATGAAATTTCCCTACATTATACGGGAGTATGATGCATCCCAAAGTGACAGTGCACTTGGGATATAAGATTTCTCTAAAAGGGCGGTACGGGGCCTCTTCCTTACCGGCAGTTGCACTACCGTGTTGTGATGTGTCTCTCTCTCTTAACGACTCAGTATCCTCACTTGGTATGATTGGGGCATGCTCTGAAGTGTATCCTAGGAGGGAAAATGGAGTGTTATTTGAGATTGAGTGTGACGGTGTGGGAGGTGGAGCCCAGAATTATGGATCGTTAGCAGTGTGAGGGCTATCAGGGTTATACTCACCTATCGAGTTTTCATGAATGCGGATTGGAGTATTATGGGGAGTTGGAGTGAGTTCAGAATTTTGCATTAACGGGCTTATGAGATATGATGATGAATATTTTTGTGCTTTTTCAAATTTTTATATGTTTTTGGATTTTTGGAAATTTTTGGTCAAAGTTTGAGATTAACTTGATCTCATCCTAAGTCTACCTAGTTCCCCGGCAACGGCGCCAAAAACTTGACGCGACTAAGAATGTGTCTCAGAAGTGCATACTCTTTAGGCTCAAGTGCAAGCCTGTCGCTCAAGTAATAATCCTATAAGTCGGGTATCGATACTCAGGGAAATAGGATAATGGAATTGTAACGACGTTGGATAGACGAAGAAATCCTAACTCTGACTCTAAAAAGAAAGGAAAAGATGATTTGTTTTGAGAATTGGCTACAACTAAATGCAATTTTAAAATTATGAAAGAAATGCAACTATTCTAAATTACCTAAAATACAAACGATGAATGATTTAAAACTCGAACTATATGAAGAAGAAAACAGGACGGGAATACAATCCCTCAACCCTAGTGTATTGATGGTATAAAACTAATCGTAAATTTAATTGATTAATTAGACCCAGAATTTAGTATTCCCAAGCATTACGTATATGAGGTTCAAGCCCGCACTATACTTAATCAGAGGACGAGTAAATCGGTATTGCGATAGTTACACTCGAATTGCATGCTGAAGCATCCCGGTTACCCTGAAGCAAACGAGATCCTAAGATCTACACTTGTCACGTTTCTACACAATACGGTCATATTAAACCATTAAATTTAGAGGATTAATTTTATACACATGCAACTACCACATCAGGTTGAGTTCATGCATCCCGGCCTTTTAAAATCTAGCCTAACATGAAGAAATTAATGAAAATGATTGTTGAATTACAGGAAATCATGATTAAACTAAGGGAGAATTGAAAAATGATGTAGAAGGAAGATTTGACATAAGAAAGTAAACAACTAACTTACCAAAGCACTAAAAGCATCAACTAAAATTACTTGTAATCACAGAAATCTGAACAAACTTCAATCTTGGAATTCAAATTGCAATAAATCTTCAAAGTAGGGTTTTGTAGCAACTTTCTCTCTCTAACTACTTCTAAAAGTTTTAAATGAAAAGGGAAAAATTAGATGAATTTTTTCACCCCTTAAAATGATAATAAATCGGGTTTAAATACCCTACAAGACTCCAAGAGTTTTAGCTTAACCAGGACTCTCCATTGGAGGAAGAGTAAGAAAACAAAACTGCGACAGTCGGATCGATCCGATCCTCCTTCAGTTCGGTTCAGCTTGGATCAGGATCGTTTTTTTTAATTTTTGATCGGATCGATTATATTCGGATCGATTGTTTTTATTTTCATCAACTTCGATCTGTCTTCGGTCCGGAGTTCACTGGAACTTTGCATTTCGGATCGATCCTATCCGGATCAATCCGATTTTTCTTTGACTTTTTCTTCTATCTTTGACTGCTCATAAGTTTCACACCGGGACTCCGATTGAGATACCGTTTATTCCTATGTACTTGTAAACTTGGTATCTTCAACTTTTCTTTAGATGCCTCATTCTAATTCCGGGTAAAAATTATAACTTTGCCCTTTTGACTTTCCTTCTTTTCTTTATTTATTCTTTCGGTTTCTTTCTTTCTTTAGTGACATCAAATACCTGTAAAATTAGTATGAAATACCAGAAACTCGGGGTACTTATTAGAATAAGTCAGTATCAAGATTTTAAGATAAAATCAAATCGATTACGTTATTCGAGGTGCTAAAAGTAACTAAATTAAAGGGATAAATTTGGAAGAATTTATTGAAGCCCTTATACTTTTGACTCATTTGAGTCTAGACTGTATAAGAGCTCATCTAGTTTGGAAATTGTGACAAAATAGTGTCTATCCTAGAAACCAAAGAGCTTCAGAGATTGGGTTGCTTCTTCTTCTATCTATCATGTAATGATCCTAAGACTATAGCCATCACTCACACACTTAGAATTTGATTCTTGCATATCATATTGCACCCCTATGTGTTTTAAATGTTGTGAGTGTGTTTAAATCCCTCAATTTGATTTTTAATAATTTTTTGGGAATTTAAAACATATTTTAAACAAGGTTTTATTTAATTAAAATTTGATTTAAAAAGTCTTGGGGTTATTATATAAATATGGATTGTTGTGTTTATTGGCCTAAAGTTACTCTGGGTAGAAACCAAAAGCGCTAGAGACTCTAGGGTTGGCTTTGTAATTATTTTGGGACGCGCGTTTACATTCATTCTCAGGCCTACACCTGGTGTCCTCTGATTGGCCTGAACTGTGTTTCTTTACTGAGACAAACCATCACGTGCTTTCAGCCCTTAGATCAACCCTTATCGATGGCCTGCATGTCTTTTGAGTGAATCCCAGTGTAAACCCTTTAACCAATCACAGCCTGTTTAATCCACCGCCTGCTGTGAACCCTTAGATTGTAGTCAAAGGAGCTTGACTCAATCAGAGCCCTTGATTTTGAACGAAGCTCTGGAATCTTCTTCTCTTCCTATTTAAAGGCCTCTCATCTCAGCCTTCGAAAGCTTTTGCCATTTTGAAAAGTCTCAGAAAATAGAGAGAGGAGAGAGAAGAGAGAGAAGAGAGAAGTTAGAGAGAGAAACCAAACCCTAGTTAGAAACCCTAACTTCGTCCAAATACCTCTAAACCTAAACCACTTACCTCTCCATAAACACCATAACCAGATAAACACCATCCTTAGTGTTTCTTGAGTTATGAGAGTTCGAGTTGAGTGATTTCTGGGTTGCTGAAATCCTTGTGTTCATAAAATCTTATTTCCAACTTAGACATAGACTCAGATCTTGTTTCTCTTTCAATAGAAATCATAGATCTGAAGTTTTTCATGTCACAGCACACTTAGTTGCATTTATTTCTCATCTTGAGAATTTCGTTGTTGATTGTTTTCTGTTAAAATATTTTCTTACTTCAGAATCAACAAATAAGATGTTTTTCTATTTCTGTTTTTACAAAACCTAACCTGACCTAGTGGGATTCGCACTTGGAGGGTTCTCAATCCACATAATATTTTCAAAAGTGATTGAGAAAGGTCTTGACCGATTTCTTAAGCAAGATCTCCGTGGAATCTGGGTTATTTTGAAAGGTCGAAAAGGTTCTTGGTTTTGTAAGAAAGAAAAATAACAAATACACTGCATATAGACTTTATATGTGATTTGTTAGGATCGTCTGTAACTAATAAGTGTGTGTGTGTGCATGCATGTGTTTTAGAACACCATTCACAAACATCTTCACACTACAAACACTCAAAGTGTTGGCTATAAGATTTGGTGAACAATAAGTCGACGTAAAGTGCTGGAACAAAGAAGAGTTGACAAACTGAGACAACTACATCAACAAACAAGATCTGCAGAAAAGTTAAGGACGCCAGAGGGTACAATCCTGAACTTGTATAGATTTGTTTTGTGTGCATGTTAGTTAAATAGGTTGTAACTCATATATTTGTTTTAGTGATTGTTTTTGTTTTACTCCGTAGAGGGAGTCGTGGATGTTTCCTCAAGGTTGAGGTTTTACCACGTTAAAAATCCTGAGTATCAATATTTCTACATCTTCTCATCCCATTATGTTTGTGTGCTGAGTTTAAAACATTTTAAACTGTTTACTAAAACTTGTTATCAAATCTTGTCCTAATCTCGTACATACTTTTGTTAACACATCTTGTGTTCAAAATCGTTTTGATTTAAGTAAAGAGTTTCTTCAACAAACTTTCGGAGTTGCTTAAATAGTTTATTTTCATAAACGGCTTTGGCAACGCTATTTCATTTATGCCTAATCAGATTACTTAAGGGTCTAGCGATCGCGTTAAATTCCTTGTTAAACCGTCTATAGAATCCAGCATGGCCCCAAAAGGATCTCATATCTTTTAGTGATATTGGCGGGGGTAGCTTAGCTATCACTTCTATTTTTTCTCGATCAACCTTTATACCCTTGGATGAGACTACGTGGCCCAGAACTACACCCTCAGTGACCATAAAGTGACATTTTTTCCCAATTAAGGACTAAGTTCTTTTCCACATACCGAAATAAAACTTTTTCAAGATTAGCTAAACATTGGTCGAAAGAGGGTCCAAAAACGCTGAAATCGTCCATAAACACCTCAAGTCCTCTCTCTACTATGTCGCTAAAGAGACTTAACATACACCGTTGAAAAGTCGCAGGTGCATTACACAATCGTAATGGCATACGTTTGTAGGCAAACGTGCCATAGGGACAGGTGAAAGTTGTCTTTTCTTGATCAAGAATATCCACTTCAATTTGAATATATCCAGAATATCCATCCAGAAAATAATAGTAAGGATGTCCCACTACTCGTTCAATCACTTGGTCGATAAAAGGCAAGGGAAAATGGTCATTTCTTGTTCCGGCATTGAGTTTTCGGTAATCAATGCAAACACGCCACCCGGTGGTGGTGCATTGAGGTATTAAGTCTCCCTTAGCATTCTCGACCACTGTCATACCCGACTTCTTTGGGACGACCTGAATTGGGCTCAATTATTTTCTATCCGAGATGGGATAGATAATCCCAGCATCTAACAACTTGATGACCTCTGCTCTAACCACGTCTTTCATGGTTGGATGTAATCGCCTTTGCATTTCTCTTGAGGGCTTCACATCCTCCTCGAGGTAGATTTTGTGGGTACAAATCAAGGGACTTATACCTTTCAAATCTACTATGACCAACCAAAAGCACCTTTGTGCTTCCTCAAAACCGTCAAGAACTTACACTCTTGCTCTTCTTCTAGGCTAGAAGAAACAACAACAGGAAATGTCTTGTCCTCTCCTAGAAAAGCATATTTAACATTAGAGGGTAGTTTCTTTAACTCGAGACTAGGAAATGTCTCTTCAGAGGGTATCATACGTGACAAGTGTGGAGGTAACTCCTCAAATCTAGGAACCCAATCAACATCTCTCATCGCTTCTTTTTGTAATAATACTCTCAACTCCTCCACTTCACGCTCAAACTCGGTATAGGAATTCTTGCTCTCTACACTTTGTACTAAACAAACTTCTAGCACATCCCTACCTATGATTTGCTCAATTTGCTCATCCACAACCTCATCGATAAGGTCAACCGCGTGAATTTCATCCTCATTACCCATATGATTAGCAACATTGAATATATTGGTCTCGAGAGTCATATTCCCAAAAGTTAGTTACATTTTCCCATTCTGTGTGTTAATTAAAGCACTAGCTGTAGCTAAAAATGGGCGGCCTAAAATTATGGGAACATAATTGCTAGAATGAAGGGAGGGCTCCATGTCCCAAATGACAAAGTCTACAGGGAAATAGAATGTGTCTACTTGGACTATCACGTCCTCTACAATCCCTCGAGGTACCTTCACTGTGTGATTTGTTAACTGTAGAGTGATTCGTATTGGCGTAAGATCACCTAAATCAAGATGCTTATAAATGGAGTATGGAACTATATTCACACTCGCACCTAAATCTAGTAAAGTTTTTTCAACTCTATGCTCTCCAATCACACACGAGATTGTGGGTGCACCAGGATCTTCAAATTTGGGTGGAAGATCATTAAGAAGGATTGAACTCACATTTTGTGCTAAAAATACATTCTTCTTTACCATAAGCCATCATTTTATAGTTAAAGATTTTTGATGACTTTGTCATAGGCGGGAATTTTCTGGATGGAATCTAGGAATGGCAAGTTCAGCTTCATTTGCTTAAGAACATCTAGCACTTTAACAAGGGAGGCTCCCTTTTGGGGTGGTAACAAGCGTTGAGGGAATGGAGCAGCGGTGGACGGTTTGACTTCAACTTTAGGCTCACCGTTTTCATTCTTATCATCCACATATAATGAGTCTCATCATACTCTTTCTTGTCGACCGCAACCTCTTTAGCCTTTGGTTCTTTAGGTGAGGGAGGTGATAGATCAACTACCCGACCACTTCGCAGAGTGGTAACAGCTTGGCATTGCTCTTGCGATTCCGATGATGTAGAGCTAACAGTAGTCTGCCCTTGGTGAGGTCTTTGACCTTGAGCCAAAAATTTACCCTTCTCTTGGATATTCAATGCATCTTGCAACCTAGAGATGCTAGTATGAATTTCAGTGAACATTCGATCATACTTAACATTATTCTCCTTTTGAGATTAGATGGGTTGATTCAAGTTATCTTCAAGAGATCGCCTAGGTGGCGTAACATATGGACCAGGAGATGATGCTTGCATGTGGGGCTGCATATGTGGCACTTGCTGAAATTGAGGAGGGGTGGAGGTAAAGCAACATGTGAAGTAGGATTTATCACACCTTGTTGTTGCTCGTAGTTTAAGCCGGGATGATTCCTCCAAGATGGATTGTACGCATTCCCTTGAGGCGTATTAAAATTTCCTCTAAACCCTTCTATAGCTTCCACTTGCTCTGTGTACATTGCCTTGTATGCGGGTATTGCAGGACATCCTTTTGTGGAATGACCTGCCACACAAATGGCATAAACCTTCTCTTTTTCAGCTTGAATAGGTTTAGTAGCTTCTCTCAATCAAACCTCGAGTATGTCTCTTAAAGTTTTTTTCAACTGATCAAGTCGACGGTCTAACAAAGTGTCTTTGTCTAGTTGATAAATACCGGACTCAACAGGCATGTTGGACATTTATCGATGTCTATTTTGGCTATTGGGGTCGAAAACATCCCATGCTTGAGTAGTCTCGGCTACATATTTCAAATGGGTCTCAGCATCACTCGAGTCTAGCTCCCAAAATGGTCTTTCACACATTCTCTGCACGAGTTGTTTAGACACCACAGTAAGCCCTTGATGAAAAAATGAAATGAGATGATATTTTTCAAACCCATGGTGTGGGCAAGCGCTAGCTAGCTCCTGAAAACGGTCCCAACATTTATCAAAGATTTCATTCTCATTTTAGCAAAAATCTTGAATTGGAACCTTGAGAGAGTTGGTTTTGTGATGTGGAAAGAACTTAGAGAGAAACTTATTCTGCATATCTCTCCAGGATAGAACAAATTTCATGGATAAAGACCATAGCCTGGTCTTAGCTTTATCCTTTAAGGAAAAAGGGAAAAGCTTCAATCGGATAACATATTGCGGGCAGGCTTGATCACCAAATATTTCACACGCCTCTTCGAATTATCTAAGATGGAGATATGGATCTTCAGAATCCATTTTATGGAATGTAGGAAGAATTTGGATCATCCCATTACGAAAGTGGAGCTGTCCTGCAGTGTACGGAAGTAGAATGCATCCAGGAGTGACAGTTCATTCAATAAATAAGAGCTCTTTCATGGGAAGATAAGGCAATTCTCCCTCCCCGATGCCAGTACTACCTTGCACGGACATGTTGCTATCAAATGATTCTAAATCCCCACTCAGTGTTTAACTCAAATCATGAGTGAATTATGAGATGAAGAATGTGGAACCCAAAAGTGTGGAACGTTAGGGGTTTGGGAATTATCAGAGTTGACTTCAGCAATGGGATTTTAGTGAACTTGGGTTGGAGACGGCGGAAGAGTTTGCATGTACAACCCTTTTTTTATTTTTATTTTTATTTTATGAATGAATCAAATTGGGTTCAATTTCACTCGCCTAAATGTAACCTAAGCCTCCCCGGCAACGGCGCCAAAAACTTGACGCGACCACAAATGTGTCTAAAGTGCGTGCTCTATAGGCTCAAGTGCAAGCCTGTCCTGTTAGTAATAATCCAATAAGTCGAGATCGTGTCCACAGGGAGCAAGGCTGACAATTCTTAACGACGTAGGAATAGTGAATTTAAACCCTCAATTAATTCTTAAAAAAAGAAAAGAAGAGATGATGGTTGCTGATTTTTGAATTCCTTATAACTAAATTACGATGAAATTGAATTTTAGAATGAACTATGCTAACAGAAGAACTAAAGAAATAGCAAGAGTATTATGAATATAATAGAAACTAAGTCAGGATACAAACTCCCAATCCCGAGTAATTTACTTGATAGAATAGTAGAATTATAACTTAGAAGTTTGAATGAGTACAGTCTTTATAGATCCTAAGCATTACATATATGAGGATACCAGTCCGCATCATATGAAATCAAAGGTAAATATAAAGCGGTGCTAAATGATTACATGCGCATCGTATTCTCAAACATCCCAAGTACCTAGGGCAGGAGAGATTAAAAGATCTACAATGGTTATGAAATTATTCCACACGATTCTTTCAAATTTTTATTTTAAATTCTATTTTATACATTAGTAATTTACATCAGGATGGGTCTATGTATCCCAACTCTTAAAAACTTAGCCAGACATGATTTTATTAGATGACAACACCATTCTAACTATGTATGAAATCATTAATCTACGAACTATTTGTTTAAGAATGCAGAGTTGTAAAACAATTTAAGATCTAATGAAAAAAAATTAAACAATCATAAAGAGATATTAAAATGATACGTGTAATGAATCAGGAAATCTGAAATTGACACTTGAATCTTGACTGGAACTTTGAACTCTTGAATAATTATGTATCAAAATTACAAACTACAGTTTCTAGCCAACAACTCCTAATGAATAGACTAATGACTAACTAACTAATTTACTTTAGGGCTTACCCTCTCTATATACACAAAACATGACTCCCCTTATGCCTCTGGACGACTCTTTAGTTCCAGAAATAAATTCCAAAATTTTAGCAGGCGGACCGGTCCAGATATCATCGGATCGATTCGATTCCAAACCCGGATCGATTCATTTTTGTTAGACAGATCAGTGTGGTACTGGACTGGTTCTTTTTTCATCAGTTCTGTATCAATCTGGAGTCTACTAGAATGTGCACGTTCGGATCAGTTCATACTCCATAGGATCGGTTCGATATTCTTCAAGTTTAACTTATGTTTCTCAACTTTGACTTGCCATATCTTTTTATCCAAAGCTCCATTTTGACTGTCGTTTCTTCCTACACTCTTGTAGTTGGATTATCTTCAACTTTCATTTAGGCTTCGAATCTGAACTCCAGGTGTAAAGTTACGCTTTCGCCCTTTGACTTTTCTTCTTTTGTTTTCTTCCGGTTTCTTTCTCTCCTTTCTTGCAGTAAACACATGTAAAAACAATAAGAAATACACGAAACTCAGGGTACTTGTTAGAAGAAGCCAATGGTAATAATATGGGATAAAACAAGTCAATTACGTTATTTGAGGTGTTAAAAACTACTAGATTAAGAGGATAAATTTAGAAGAATTTATGCTTAGTCATCTGGTTTCTCCAACTTCAAGCTTAAACAAAGCTTCCTTTTTATTGTAAACGAAAACAAAATTAGAAAAACCCGACCTACACTTAAGCTTTGATATTTCTACTCATAGCTCTGGTGCAACAGCGTAGTGGATTCTTTATACTGTTCTTGAAGTTCTTCTATCATCTCATAGTAGGTAACATTAATTGTTACCGCCCGATCAAGTAAATACTTTAAATACTTATAGGCTTCTTTATCCTGCTCTGATACATCATTACCGAGCAACTGATTAATTTCTTCTTCAAAAAATTTCGTATTACCTCCTTTAAAAAAAGCATTGCACTTCCTCAGTAGCTCGGTATCATGGGAAGACAAGTATTCCATCTTCGCTATAAACTAACAGGAAGAAATGACCACCAATCAACAACAATAATGGAGAACAAGTATAATCAATAAGAGACAAAAAGGAACAAAAGGTTCTTTTATTAATAACATAGAGTTCAAGTACAATCAAAATAAAGAAAAAAGAAACAAAAAAGAAAAATAGCAAATGCCGAACAACTTTATACCTCCTCCCTATCATTCTTAACCTTCTTGTCCTGCTCAAAAGAGGGGGATATAGGTTGGAGTTGCTCAGTTTGCTCGACTTGAGGAAAAGAAGACTCGTAAATTTTAGGTTGGTCTGCAGTAGAAAACTCTCCAGAACCAGCTTCATCTTTAACCTCCTCCTCAATGGTTGGAGGAGGACCATGAATGTATTTCTGAAAAAGTTTAGAGCCTTCAGCTATGTTCAACTCCTGAAGGGCAGCAACCCAACCATCTCTGAAGCATTTTTGTTTTGCATACTCAATTTGAGCAGAGGCAGCATAAATGGATTGGTTCCAGCCTTTGTCCCAACCAGCACTAAAGGAGGCCTTCATAATAGATTTTTTCTTAGATCTAGCAGAGGATACAAGCTCTTCAACAGCCTTTGCCCTGTGCTCAGCTTCCTCTTCCTTACGCTCAGCTTCCTTAGCCTTACGCTCAGCTTCCTTTGCCCTGTGCTCCACTTTAAGGGCATTTTCATGAGACGTTTGACGAGCAATTTCAACTATCTTTAGTTTATCTCCCAAGCACTCTTCTCAGTCTCCGCGGCTTGCTGAGATTCGAGCAAATAATTCTTCAAGCTAGCCAAGACTTCCTCCACACCATTCGAAGAAGAAGAAGCCTTAATTGCATCATCTTTCTCCAGCATATTATTAAAGTGTACAAAGAACTGCAAGAGATAAAGACCAACATGAGTATATGAGAAACATCAAAGACATCCAAACCAAGAAAATAGATACTACTTACTCATTCAAGGCTCTGAGTAGCCAATTCAGAAACCCTCGTTCGAGAGGAGCATGGCATCCACCCTATGTGGTCTGGAAGAGTACCATATTTGATCAACTTCCTGGCCAAACCAGGAGTAATAGCTACTGGAGGAATAGCATCAGAAGAGGGTAATTCAACCATGGACAGTTGATTGGTCACCTTGTCGACTTGCTTCTCTGCAAGCCCTCTCCTAAGTCTCCTCAAAGGAACTTCAGAATCTTTAGAAGCTACATTTTTGGGAATTGGGACTTTGGGGGCTGGGTCCTTGGGAACTGGGGGCTTCATAACATCCCATGTTTTATTTTTAGCTCCTTCGACAGGTGCTTGGGATCCAGAAGTTCTACCACTGAGAATGTCAGGAAACTTACTCTTCTTCATGACTTCAGATAGTGGAGTGTTAGAATCAACAATAACCTCTTGATCAAGATCAATTACCAGAACAAGAGAAGCAGTAGGTCTGGCAATAAAAATAAGAAACAGTGTTTGAGTATTGAAGCAGATAGGAGGCGGACCTAACGTGCTTCTCAGCAACTACCTTGTGAAGCCCCCCGATAAACTTCAACTCTTTCAAGTTTACTTCACTTTCTTTGGGGGACTCTCTTTTCTGGTCAACTTCAATTCAATTTATAAAGCAACAGTGAGTATGACATTTTATCAAATATAAATAGGGCAAAACTACTTATACACAAAACAACCTATTTCGTTGCCAAAGAGATGACATCTAGGTCCTTGAAATTTAGCACCTCCAACTAAAGGAACGTGTTGCCAATTTTTTACAACTGCCCCATGATCAAAATAATCCCTATTAGAGTCAGGTAGGTTAACTAATAAAGCTTTACTAACTGCCCTAGTTTTCAAATGATAAGTAGTATCACTGGTTACCCATTTATAACAAAACATTATTTCTTGAATCCCTAGATGGGTTCCATAAATTTAATTTAACCTATATACTTCATTCACTACTCTCCATGTGTTAGGAGCCACTCTTGCAGGAACAATGTCAAAATATTGACAAAACTCCAAACACGGGGGAGAAATGTGAACCCACATTCAACAATAAATATGGAAGGGGACAAATGGCCTTTAGTAAGAGAGAAAAATTAAGAAGGAAAGGTGGGATCTTCCAGTACAACCCAAGATTGAATGTTAAAATCAACCCTGAATTTATCAAGTGACTCGATAGAATAAACCATGATGAAGAAAACAAAGAAGAAGAGAAGAAAAATTCTTACAAAAGTTTAAGGATTCAGCAAGAACTGAAGACAGAAAAGAAAATGATCGCACAAAAGTTTAAAGAACACGGCAGCAGAATCAGAAGTGAGAGGTAAGAGATGATCGAAGTTTTACCTCCCTTTTTATAAGTCACCTCGAAAACTGAGAAAAGTAATGATTAAAGCGAACGACGGTTGGGTTTACGGAGGCTAACAAAGGAAAAGACAAAAATCCATAAAAGTTCACCAAAATTTGAAATATTTACAATATTGCCATTCGCACCCAAAAATCATCAATCAAGTGGATAAATTTCACAAGTCAGGAAGTTCTGCAACTGACCAAACAGCCCGAACTACTTTTAAAGCATAATATTTCACACTTTCACATCAGCTCCAAGTATGAAACATTGGGGGCTTCTCTTGATACCAAAATTTACCACCCTACGTGGACCAATTACAAGTTAGCACATGTCATTCAATGTGGCACAAGTTCGAGTCAGCTTGATATAAAAGCCAGACCAACAATGCAGCTTGACCAGCTGGGAAGCCTGACCAATAACGAAGCCTGAGCAACTGGGAAGACTGACCAACTATCGAAAATCCAGCATGTCCAGCCAACGAAGTGAGAGTAATCATACAACCTATGTAAACAGTGAAGCAACAATAATAGTGCATTTAATTCTCATTATGTATTGATGTAAATGCCTAACAAATAAAGGCATTCCATCCTTTCACACGGCAACTATCAGTATCTCTATTGGGCTATAAATACATTGTATCAACCTCATTGCAAGGGATCGAAAAACAAATCAAGGCAGTCAATACATAACAGTAGACATAGGCTTTTTCTTAGGAGCCGAACCACTTTAAAAATTCTCTTTGTTTTATTTTTTTTTATTATTTATCTATGATCAATCAATTACGCTTAGTCTAGTTTTATCGCATCAACATATACATTTAATTTAAACTCAACATCTGTATTATACCTCTAATACAATAGTATTAGAGGTTAATGAGATCTAATAAATTTCCATTAGTCTTTCGGTATATAAATAATTCA
This sequence comes from Sambucus nigra, assembly GCA_949130495.1. Classification (NCBI taxonomy): domain Eukaryota; kingdom Viridiplantae; phylum Streptophyta; class Magnoliopsida; order Dipsacales; family Adoxaceae; genus Sambucus; species Sambucus nigra. The sequence goes on along the minus strand of OX422209.1, from coordinate 640,594,059 downwards.
CAAAAATCTCTTCAATTATCTACGTGACTATCGAACCTTCGTATTATTATTTCTAGGGAGAAAGGAAAGGCACAAAGAATTCAACACCAAACACCAACATAATCAAGAGACAAAGCAGAGCACTATATAAACATTCTGGAGCTGATCCAAACATCTACAGACCAGCAAACCAAGATGCTACCCAACCAAGATTGCATGGAAGAGGATCCCAGGCCAAAACTTTACCCCATCGCAATAAGCATAACAAAAAACCAAAGAAGCTCACATCCAGCAAAAATCAAAACTTAGATTCCTCTCAACCAAAATTTTAATCATCTAAAAACTCCTAACCCAAACCCGACCTAAACCAATATGAAAAAGTTGACACCTAGCATGAATCAACCCATCGATCATGTCAAACCTGTTTTAGGTAGTATCAATAATCACCGAAGCACAATGGTAGAATCGGCCGATACAGTCAAAGAATCGTCCTGCGCAAATCGACCTGATCTCCATGGGCTTGGGGATAAACTCACCCCAGAAAAATCTTACATCGTGTGGATTCAACTTTTTTGGTGCTACCGTGTAGTACCCAATATTCTCTCAACGTTAATTCCAGGCGTGTTTCCCTATCTGATAAAACCATTTGTACATAAATATTTGGGGAGATCATAAATCGAATCCTTTAATCCTAATTCTGGCATATGGTAGACATCAGAAATATTGTGCTCCATTTAAGGGAACTAAATCTTCCATGTCCAACAACCAGGTCAAATACTTGGTTGGTGTTAAGCATGCAAGGTTTTCTTTTGTCTGTGTGGAGTTTTTGGAAACGGTTTCTTTCGGAGATGAAAGTCGGTCGAGCCGTCGGTGTTCTCACTTTTTTTTAACCGGGGAGATTCTGAACCACTTTAGACGGACACGAAAATTAACAAAAGTAGTTGCTTCTCAAATTATAGATAGCCTCCATCTAAAATGATGTGTTGAAAGAACACATTTTATAGAGATGACAATTTTTGACACGACACGATAATTCGACACGAACTCGACACGAAGTTAACGGGTTAGGATTGACGATTTTTTGACACGAACCCGAATATGACACGACCCGCCAACACGAATAATAAATGGGTTGGGTTAGTGTCAAACACGTATAACTCGAAAATGACACGAATAGACCCGTTTAACTCGTATTTTATGGAGAATATATTAGATAATTTATACATGTTGATAGGCATTATATAAAATTCATGGAGAATCGGATGATAAATTATTTATGTGTTGCAAGAAGCTGAAATTAATTAAATTTAAGTTTTTGTAGAGTTATCATTGGTATGATTGGTTAAGAGAGAAGAAAAAAATTATTTTATATTTTACTTAATGGGTTATGCGGATCAAGCCGAACACGACACGATAATAAATAGGTCAGGTTAGTGTTTGCTCATCTGACACGATTAGTTAAATGGGTCGGATTATGATTGACTAATACTTAACACGAACCCGACATGACACGCCCCGAACACGACACGACGCACACGAATTGTCACCTCTAACATTTTATAGGGTCTGTAACCAAATAAAAATTATATATTTAGATAGATCTAAAAAAGAACAAATCGTATCTGAGTTGAGTCACATTCACTATATGTCTAGAAAAAACCCAATCATTTTCACAATTTAAAAAACTTAAATCTCATTTTGTAATAAAAAAGTTCTGTAAAAAACAATCATTTTCATAATTTAAACAACTCGAATCTCAGTTTGTAAAAAAAAATTTATAAAAAAACAATCATTTTCATAATTTAAACAACTTAAATCTCAGTTTGTAACAAAAAAAAGTTTTGTATAGTTCGAGCTTGAATCTCAAATTTGTATTTTTAAATTATTGGATAAATATTTTCCATTTTTCCCCCATATTTGATAATAATTTTTATCTACTAAAAAAACATTTTTTTTAAATTATAATTTTTAGAAATCATTTTTATTTTGCTAGAATTGTTTTTTTGCTGGAAATCTTTTATCAATATTATTTTTTATTTTTTTAGTCATGGTTATAATTTTTATTTATGGAAATTGTTCTTCTTTTTTACTATTTTTTAAATATTTTTCTATTTTTTTGTATATTCTAAATTTTCTGAATTTATTGATTTTTTTCTGGTTTTATTAGAAATTTGGTTTTTTATTAGATGTATATTTTGTTACTGGAAATTCATTTTTTGCAGTGTTTTTTTATTTTTTTAGAATATATATAGTTTGCAAATTTCTTTGAAAAATATTTTGTCAATTTATTGAATATTTTTTCTATTTTTTTTATGTATGTTCCATATTTTTATTTATGTTTTCTGTTTTTTATGCATTTTCCAAATTTTTAGTGATTATTAAATATTTTTATATTTTTTATTCGAAATTTATTTTTAATTGGAAAGTTACTTTGTTATTGGAAATAGTTTTTTTTGCATTATTTGTAAAACTCTTTCAAGTATTTACTCAGTTTTTTGTAGACTTTTAAAAAATATTATCCAGATTTTTATGAGATTTTTTAGTATTTTTCTAATTTTAATAGAAGTCTTTTTTAGTCAAAAATATATTTTTTTTTTGGAATTTTTTTTATCTATTAGAAATCTATTTTTTTATTTTTGATTGGAAATATTTTTTTTATTGGGAATTTTTTACATATTATTTTAATTTCTATAATTTTAAATACTTTTAAAATAATTATTATGCAATGTTCATTTATTTAAAGTTTTATATTGATTTTGACCAAAATACCCTCAAATGTGATCATGTGCAGTGCTCAATGTTTTCTTGCAAAATTTAATGGAGTTAGACGGTAGGTGTTAATTGAATGTCGTGTTCGAATGATGACAAGGCAAAGGCTTTAGAAGGAAAAATATGAGATTCATTTTAAGTTTCTGGCCATGTTAGTTAGTGTCTATGAGTCTCCTTTTAATTAACAATTTACTATGCGTTTAGATGACACCCTATGTACCTTTTAATCTTTTTTAACATTCTAAATATCATTTGCCTTTATTTGCATTAGTAATCCCATTTTTATCTTAGCGCGATGCATGTTTCAAAAACAAAAAAAAAAACTCTTGATGCCAAAGTTATATATATAATATGTGCTACTACACATAAAATCGAAGGCGCTTTTTGAGATTGAGTATTTCTACGAATTATCAACTATACATTAAATAATGTAGTCATTTTAAATGAAAATAGTTGGTATAAACACAATCAAACATTGATGGAAATGCCGATTGGTTCCCTTCAGTTATTGTTAGGATTAAAGTGTGTTTAATGGCCACCTCTTTCAATTCGTACAGGATGGTTTATACATATATATATATATATATATATATATATATATATATATATATATGTTTTTTGGGGGGGATCTATACATTTTAGAGCACCCCTAAAAAAATCATCTCAAAAGGATTTATTTTGATATTTTTTAAAAAATGGATCATTATTTGAGAGTTAAGGAGTTGGTACTTGAGAGTGTGCGTGCGTTCAAATGAATTAATAATTTAATTAAATTCCAATTCCAGTTCCATAAATTTTTAACTCTTCCAAACAAAAGTGATTGATTAAAAAATTAATATAAGCATGCAAGACAACCACAAATGAGAAAAAATCCCCGAAGGGCAAAACCATTTATTTCACTATAATTTTGTAAATGTTGGAAAATATTGTGTTTTTACACAAATTATTTTATGACCAAATTAATATATTGGTCAAAGTAGGACCAAGTACGTGCGCGTTCCTTGTAGCATGACGAGTCACGCGATATATTTATTTGTTTAAAACGGATAAATGATGAATAAGAAATTTGGTATCAAAGTGCCCCATTTATGTATGAAGTTTATTGGGAAATTTTATTTAATTTTCTGGGACGGATTTTCCTAACTGTCGCTAAAGGTTGTGACTGTTCGCTATATAGTGACTGTTTTTCAGAACCGTCCCTAAAGGTCGTGACTGTTCACCATAAGTTGTGACAGTTCATGAAAAACGTCCCTAAAGTGACTGTTTCCTAAAAGACATGTCTTTTCATGAAAAAACACTTTGTTTTCTATAAATACAAGACTTGTCTTCATTTTTTAAAGAGAGAAAAAATGAGGAAAAATATTTTCTATACTTTCCATTCCCGATCGAGTCGGATAGAGTATCAAACATAATTGGTTCGTGGGACACGCACACTGAAGTGCTTCTTGCGCGTGTCGAGACCGTTTTATCCTGGGAGGCAAACGCTCATTGTTCATTGCCGTAAGCACCGTAGCGGGAGCGCATTTTGTCTTAAGGAGAGAGTGTCAAACACTTGACTCGGTCATCTTCTTCGTTTGTAAGTTTTCTAGTGGTATTAATTTATTGCATAAATATGATTTATTTCATATTTTAAATTTGATAAAACACAAAAGTATATATCTTATTTAACAATCTTAAGACAATATTCGAAACTTTGTTAACTGTGTTTTTGTGGTTCAGTTCATTTCGTTAGACCTATTATAATTGTTGTAATTTTATCATTCTAGTGACATATGAGATAGCATATGTTTTGTTATATATGCACGTGATCATGAAATCCTAGGAGTAAGCATATATTATGAATCTTTATTCTGTTCAAAAACCTTTCAGATTGGTACGATGCATTTGAATAAATATTTGTGGATTCTCCTGATCCTCGCTTTTAATTAGATAAAGTTTAAATTACATGAAAACCTGTTAGCATGAGAATCCTTATGATATCACTATACGAATCCATGCAACTTTATTGCATAAGCATTGTTAAGTTTGGGCAATTGCATGCAAGATTGACTATCGTTCTATTTCATTACGTTGGCACTCCAGAAATATGTGGGGAAGTTTCAAGTGTGACTTAAAACGCCACACCTGTTCAGTTTTTTTTTTAGCATGTTATTAGTTTATGAAAAGTTGCCTAACCAATTTTTCTTTAAGATTTAAAAAAAAAAAAAAAAAAAAAAAAAAAAAAAAAAAAAAAAGGTTCTTTAAAGGAAAAGTGATCATAATTATTTGATCGGATGTATACTGTAAGTATACTTGAAAGTATGGATGTGAGTATGCCCTTTGAAAGAATGCCTAAAGACATTCATGATTATAAAGGTTTGGTTCTTCTAACCTTTTTCCATGAGAAAAAGTGGTTGGATACTTATAGTGTTTCTTATAGAATTTTTATTGGCCATTGGTTGTTCTCGTCATATATTTTTATAGATTGTTTTGTTGGTTCATTATTACTGTATAACTCCTAGAATATAATATAGTATTTGTTCATCTATTATTTTGGTTCAATGATAGTCCTTTCCCATCCTTTAATCACATCCTTTATTTTTAATAACAGTGCAATGTTGCGTTGATTTTGAATAGATGGTTTTGTTTGATTATCACTTTAGCAGTTCATGAAATAAACTTTTATGGCCGCATGAGTATTAACGTCGTGATGGTCCTATAATTTTGGGAATTGCAAAGTTTTAACTTGGCTAAATTTTTTTTGGAAACGTTGTGATTGCAAAACTGGTAATTGCATGACTTGAAAAGACGTTAAGGGATAATTTTTGTGCACTCTCTTATTTTGAAAATAAATATATAATGATGTGATATCACATGTGTAATACCATGTATTTAATATGATATCACATAATAATCAAGTGTTTGATTAGGCATTGAGATTTAGTCACATATTTGGTAACGCGTTTATTCACATGTTTTTAAGTGACAATTTACGCGAAATATATGGGATCATATTATGGTCTCTTGTATGACTATATGTATATGTGTTTTGGGGTTATCCATTAAAGCACATTTAGTGAAGCATGATGACACAATTAGTCATTCGTATATCTATTGTGCACCAAATTAAATAAGATTACATGAATGAAAATGTGATATATTTAGTTACATGAAATGAGTTGAATTTCATCCATATATATAGTTACATTTCATAATTTTTTTTTATTATTGTGATAATAATGTAATCTCAATATTACATTTAAATTTGTTTTAATCTCCAGTGTCACGAGAAAAAGAAAATATAATTCATTGTCCATTATTGTTGGTATGTATGTTAAACATTGCAATGCATTCATTATATCGACTCATAGAGATATGAATATGCACTATTGTTTAAAATGATGTGAACCAACATGTTGAAAATTTGAGAATATTAAATTCACGCATAATAAATTAAAAAGTCCTATAGGTTAGGAATTTATTATGTTTGCATAATTTTATATAGTTTATGTCATGTTGTGGCGTCCAATGACCTAATGTCCTGTAATGAAAATTGAGGTGTGTAATGACATATTATTCTCACGTGTAGAAGTCTATTGGATATTTGTGGCATGATTGTATATCATTAACCATATATTTAAATAGCATATTTATAATGCGACTTTTAATTTTAGGGGTGACCTTTTCACTCTCTATTTTGTGTGAGACACTTTCATCAAAATATCATTGGAACATTCTATGTTAAACATGATGTTTCATGAAGAATTACATTTTTATGTAACATTCAATTGATGTTAACGTTGATGAAAAATAAATACAATTTGTATTGATATCGTGGTGCTCAATTTTCTATAGACTTGAAAGAGTGGATATGATTAATTTCAATATGTTACTCCCCTTCACTATTTTGAATGTTATCAAATGCAATGAAGATTGCAAAAGTTATGAGAGTCTTTATTTGATATAAAGTGATACATTCCTTTCCGTAATATATAAATTCATTTTGGAAGAATCTTATACTTCCAATTAATGCGTTTGTCGAACGTGTTCTTCAATGGAGAAAAATTAGTGTGGCGTGATTACAGATGTATTTATTGAATTTATGATTCAAAATTCAGAACCGAGCGGTTTAAAGACTGCTTTAAAGATGGTATAGAATTAAATCATAAATCCATATAAATGATCAAGGGATTCAGATTCGAGCGGTTTCACAACTGCTTTAAAGAAGGTAGAATCAAATTATGATCTCATTGGAGATTTAGGCGTAATCTTAAGACACCACAACTAGTAAACTCAAAATTATGTGTGACACAACTTTAGTTTAATACTAAGAATTGTGACAAGTGAATTTGTAGGCCTATGGAACAATAAGGAATATACCATTAAATGTCGAAATCACTAAAGTAGAGAAACTTATCTCAACTAAATTTTATTTACAATGAAATGAATGGACATATGTGTTGGTCCAAATATACATTAATATCATTTCATTTTAAAGAAAAATAAAGCGTTTGGAGGTTGAGAATAAATGTATCAGCTTTGTATAATTTCAAATTTATGTTTGAAATTGTGGGGGAAGTATTGTGTTTTCTATGAGTTATATTCTCAACACATTAACCCACGATAAAAATTTTATGGGAAAGGTTGAGAACCTTTGATAAAAATACTAACTACTAAAAATGTAGTATTTGGTTGCATAAGTGCATTTAATGTACTATAGCATTTCCAATGTGCATTTGTATAAAGAAGTGTATACTTCATGGATTGAACGATAATTAATACTTAAGTACTTTGATTATATTCCAAGGTTGGAAATGATTAAGCGTGTACACAATGGATCAAAGAGTCAAAAGTACAAATGAGTCGTGGAAATGATTAAGCGTGTACACAATGGATCAAAGAGTCAAAAGTACAAATGAGTCGTTCAGTATCGATACTAAGATATAAGTAACAAATGACATAAACATTAGGAAATTATGAATATATTTTAAACAATATATGACTTTCGAGACTTGTATTCCGAGTGATTTGAGATAACAATTATAATGCATGTTCTTGCAATTGAAAATCATTGCTTGAAAAGGCATAAAGAAATTTGGCAAGTCACGACTTATTAGTCATGACATAAGACCATAAAGAAATCTTTCTTTGTTAGTGATAACATTAGGCCTAATAAAATCATTGCGGATCCGCTAACAAGAGAGTAAGATACGTACATCAAGGGGAATGGGCTTTAAGCCGGTTAAAACCTAAAAGAATTGCCATAATGGAAACCCAACCTAAATGACTGGAGATCCCAAGAATTAGGTTCAACGGGACAACCTAATTATGTGCGATTCAGTTAGCACTGAGAAGAAAATAAATTCTTCCTCCCATTCCTAGGATGAGTCAGTGCACTATCTGCCGCGTGTAATAGGATAAATTTTATTTTAATGATTTCTATATCTTGAACATAAGGATCAAGTGGGGTATTAGCAGGATACTCTTTATAGAAATCACCTAAGTGAGTGAGAAGGGGCCACTTCTATGAGAATAACCAACGGCTACATTGTTAAATTCTCTAACACACTCATGAAACCAGGAGGTGTCCAAGGCCAAAACGGACACAAAAGTGAGAACCAAGAATGTTCGGAGAAGGACTGTGTGAATTCTATTGTCTCGGTTTACACAAAAAGGTTGATCAATTCAAGACATCGCGTTCATTGATTGGCCAGTAGACCCGATAGTCTCTCACTAGGAAAGATTCAAGGCCAAAAGCTATCTTTACCGATGCAGCTCTTTTCCACTGATACTCTGTCTAATTTGTCTTCATGTTCATTTGATTCTTCACCCAAATTTCATTCATGTGGGGGATTGTTGGAAAATATTGTGTTTTTACACAAATTATTTTATGACCAAATTAATATATTGGTCAAAGTAGGACCAAGTACGTGCGCGTTCCTTGTAGCATGACGAGTCACGCGATATATTTATTTGTTTAAAACGGATAAATGATGAATAAGAAATTTGGTATCAAAGTGCCCCATTTATGTATGAAGTTTATTGGGAAATTTTATTTAATTTTCTGGGACGGATTTTCCTAACTGTCGCTAAAGGTTGTGACTGTTCGCTATATAGTGACTGTTTTTCAGAACCGTCCCTAAAGGTCGTGACTGTTCACCATAAGTTGTGACAGTTCATGAAAAACGTCCCTAAAGTGACTGTTTCCTAAAAGACATGTCTTTTCATGAAAAAACACTTTGTTTTCTATAAATACAAGACTTGTCTTCATTTTTTAAAGAGAGAAAAAATGAGGAAAAATATTTTCTATACTTTCCATTCCCGATCGAGTCGGATAGAGTATCAAACATAATTGGTTCGTGGGACACGCACACTGAAGTGCTTCTTGCGCGTGTCGAGACCGTTTTATCCTGGGAGGCAAACGCTCATTGTTCATTGCCGTAAGCACCGTAGCGGGAGCGCATTTTGTCTTAAGGAGAGAGTGTCAAACACTTGACTCGGTCATCTTCTTCGTTTGTAAGTTTTCTAGTGGTATTAATTTATTGCATAAATATGATTTATTTCATATTTTAAATTTGATAAAACACAAAAGTATATATCTTATTTAACAGTAAATAACAACTTAATTACAATGAAATAATTTGACACGCGAATACCCGCAGGAGTCGATCGGCATCATCAGCAATGGAACAACCTCGGCAGCTCCACAACAACACTTATTCTATTTCAGCAAAGATCCATACACACCAGACCTTAATATCCTCACACTTCGATTAGCACCATGAACGGTACCAAAACCAGCAGCATAAGATTTCAGAAAAATATGTCTTGGGTTCCACAAAACAATTCATAAAAGTAGTTGGGATTATGAATTAAATGGACAAAAGGTTTTGGACCCTTACCAGTGAGAAGAAGACACACTAGAAAAATATTGAACACAAAGTTTTATTTCTATTCAGAAAGTGTTATGCCACCAAAAAAAATTCCTCTCGGTTATAATAATTGTACGTGTTGGACATTATATAAAAGAGATTAGGCAATAAGGATAATCATTGGCACGCCAGTTATCTAAAAAGGATAGAGGCGTGTTGAAACTAGGTACTACCAATCATTGGCGCCAATCATGGCAGTCGCGTGGCAAAAACAAAAGGCACCAAGGAGTTAAGTTTTGCCTTAAGAAAAAAAACTTTGTACGCAACTTTCTTTTGGATAAAAAACTTTTCAAGAAGCCTATTCCCATATACCACTCATTGGCGCCCAATTTTTTTATCACCAAAGGCGCGTGGCCACTGCCTGTTAGGCGAGAAAAAGCAATTTGCCTTTTGAAGGCTTTTTGTATCCATCTGTACAAAAAACTCAATATATTAACACCAAAGTTTTTTCAAGAATCATTATGCCAATGATTAAAAAAAGAAAAAACGGCGTGGCAACATTTTTAAAGACTTGGCTTACTTACCAAACAATGGTGCAGGCAACATCAAACCAAATTGCCCCTTTTTTTTTAACAAGCAGCGAGAGCCTAAGACAGTCTATTAAAAAGAAGGATGTATTCTTTTAAAACGCTAGCTCATTTTGATTTTAAAAAAACTTTTGTTTCCATTTTTTTTTTTAAAAAAAATCCCAATATTTTAAATATAAAATTCACATGGAACTGTAAACATATTTTTTACCAAAATTATCTCAACGGTGCTTGAATGTTGAAGTGCACTTTGTAATTCAGATCCGGAGTTTGTAGATGTTAGCATCCTCGATTCTTTGTTGACTTGTAGCGGTATAAGACATAACTAAATGTGACGGACAATGTCCTTACAAATCTCCCCCTATGTCTATACCGCTACAAAATAAAAAATTCGAATTATTAATCACAAGAATGACCTATATAAATCTACCCTCCCAAGACAATCATGGAAAGATAAAATGACAAGTTTACAAACTTTTTGTAATAATCCTTACTTTTGAGTAATTTAATTTTATATCAATTTACCATGTGAGGTAATTATATAAAATATTGGAGGATGGAGTAAATAATATCTAAGTGAGTAAAAGATAATATTTACTAGATTCTTGCATATTTACTATTATGGGAATGTAAATAACATCATGTTTTATTTTGTAATGTCGTGCGCTAAAACCGACGGTTATGATTTAAAATGAAGTGGGATATGAAAATGATTTATATTATTCCGGATGCCAGTTTAGAGGGCGTAGTTAGTCCCGAAATATTCAAGATAGTCAAAATAAGTGTCATATTGTATTTTTGGAATTCTGGGCATTTTTTACAGGTTATGGCCTAATTGTGTAGTTACGAGTCATTTTAATGGTGTATTAACATTTAAGTTTAGAAATAAGTGTTAAGTGCACGATTTAAGTCTTCCAACCCCTTTTATTCCTCTCATATGTTCCTAAACCTAGAGAGAAAGAAAGAGAAAGATAATTGTGGAGAAAAAGAAGAGAAAGGAGAAGAATTGAAGAAATTGGGGTGTGATCTTGCATCTACCTCCCGAAATCCGAGATTTCAGCTTAAGGCAAGTTTCTAACTTGCTAATATATGATTTAATGTGAGTAAATTGTTGTAATAGTTGTGTAATTGGAGAATGGGAACAAATAGTAGTTTTTTTAAAAATAAATTTTGGACGTTTAACCCTTGAATCTTGGAGTTGTAGAGATTAAGTTAGTTATATGGACTTATTGGGGTATATAATTGTTGTGGTTATGTGGTTGGGTGATGAGAATGAAGGAAGTGTAAGAATAAGGAGTTTAGGTTTTGGATTCAATCTTGTAGAAGAAAAGAAATTCGAGGGTCTGCTAGGCGCGGTCGACCGCGATCCCAGGACCGGTCTACTGGGCCTTCAAGGAAAAGCCTACTGTTTTCTTATAGAAGTATAAAATTTGAGCGTGGTCGACCGCGGTCCCAGGACCGTTCGATCGGGCTTCCCAAACTGAGCTTACTGCATTCTTTTGTAGACAAAACCGTTGAGGCGCAATTAATCGCGGTTCCATGACCGGTCGACCGGTCCCCTGTTTTCCACTTTTAAATCCCTAATTCTTTCTAGCTTATTTCTTTTAAGATAGGGACTTAGGAACCTTCTTGAATGAAGTAAAACTAGAGTATTAGAGTCTAGTAGTAAGGTATTTAAGAACCTGAGTAGAAATGAGAGTTGGGGTTTAGTTCGGTAATCAATTTAGTTAGTCAAATTAGAGGAAGACAAATGATTCTTTATTAGAATGAACTAGTCTATACCTAAGGGGAATTAGAGTGAGTTAATGTCGACTTTTATAAAAGTATTGAATAATATCATATATGAGGGGTTATAGATGGAGTGTTAATTAAGGGAAATTTATATTGGGGATAATTAAACTTTAAGGTTTTATAATGATGACATTAAACGCTTATGGCTCCGGATAATATGTAATGCATACTTGATAAAGTAAATAACTTGTGAATGATAAATCTGCATATACACACCTCTCTAAATGCTATCATAGGGGAAGTTACGCATATGAGGTGAAGTCCCCTGGCTAGTGAATGCAGGGCGAATATAGTCCTCGACTATGAGACCGGTTATATATTATTGTGTGATTATTGTTCGAAGTGAGGTAATTCCGGGTGTAGTTATGACTCGCTGTCGAAGGTATATGGCCATTTCCCGACGTTATGCGATGTAGGATGCCCAGATTGTCTTGGTGATAGGCCCTGGAAGATGATAGTTATTTAGGGGCGCGTCCAGTGAGGAAACCCGGAAGGGTGGTTTTAGAATCGTTATATGTTATGAAATATAACTATTCATATTAAAGTGGGATGTGATTGACGGCAAAGTACTCTATGAATTAAACTGCTTTGAAAACATCTCCTAAAGAGATATAGAACGTTGAAATGAAATTGTTCAAAAAGGGAATTGAATCCTATTTCGTAATATTTTTATTCATATTCTATTGCATAATTAAAATGTGTTCATGCTTTTAGATTGAGTAGTTAGATTCTTATCATTATTCATGATGATTAGATTGTCCATAAATGTCATGCATTTTATTCACATGGTGATCATATAAAATCAGGCCCTGGCCTGTTCATATTTCTTTGTTTTGCATGAATCTAACATTTGCCCAGGTGCTCCGCCGCAAGGACACCCGTGTTGACTTTTCTATCCCAGTGTCTTGGAGCTGTAACACTTTGCGGATGTTATGAGATATTTTGATATAGACGCTTCCATCTTTTATATTCTAGTTATGATCGGTTACATGTTCGGGCGTCTTGACCAAGTTTTGTACTTGTATGATATTATGAAATGTTATAATTTAATACTTAGTGCAACCTTGTTGTAAGTATCTCTTAACCGACAGCTTTTTTGGTTATTTTGATGTATATGATGGTTGATAGTTTATCTGTCTTTAGTTATATCCACCTTTTTTTCAATTGGGATTGTTTAAATGCTTTCTTTACCTCACTAAATAAATTTTGACAATCCGTTTTCTAAAATAATGGGTGGTTGTCTCGTATAATTATTATATTACTGTGATGCTAAGAATGGGCCATTTATGATTCTTGTTAATATTGGAGTATCGGGCTGGCTACCTCTTATTTTAATAAGCGGAGTGTCACAGATGGTATCAGAGCATCAGGTTCTAGAGTCTTTAGGATTAATGCGGACTTATCACGTTCTACCGTAGCGTTCTTTGATATAGAGCCATATTATTAGGACTATTTTGTTTTGTATGGTTGCGATCTTCTGTGAAGATAATTGTTCTACATGGTATTCTAATTCTATTATTTCTTTTCTCAGATGCCGCCTGAGTGGGGTCGCCCTGCGAGAAGAAATAGAGTTGTCGAATATGATGTGGTTCATTAACCACTATAGCAAGGAACTATAAATGCCACAGAGGTAGCTAATATAGTTGCCCAGGCGGTCAATGTTGCGATGACTGTCGTGGTTCAATAATTTCCCCAAGCCCAACAATCGATGGCACAAGGGGTGCAAGCTCAGATGGGACCTTCTCCATGGGAAAGGGTCAGAGAGTCTTTCTTGAAAGGTCATCCCCCAGAATTCTGGGGTAGTTCTGATGTAGTAGATGAAAATCAGTGGAAAAAGGATATGCAACGCCATCTTCGTATTGTAGACTGTAGTGAGGACTGAAAGCAAATCCTTGCTACCTTTTAACTAGTTGGAGCAGCGTTGCACTGGTGGGAGTCGATGACCACTCCCGAATAAAGAGATACAATGACGATATCAGACTTTTGGGTTTTCTTTGACTGAAAGTACTTTCCTTCAGCAGTTCAGAAGGAAATGAGGGGGAAACTTCAAGATGTAGTTCAAGGTGAGCATTCTGTGGCTGAATACTAGGAGGAATTCACTTGTTTCGATAGTTTTGTGCCAGATGAGGTGACTCCGGAGGAGAGGAAAATATCAAATTTTATTGGAGGCTTACACTGGAGAATCTGGTAACACTTGCTGGGGAATCCATCTTTACAAACATCCGGGAACGTTATGAATGTCGCTTTACTCCATTGTCAAGATAATCGGTTGCACGTACAAGGAAGTAAGAAAGCTTCAACTATGGGGCAAACAAGTAAGCCAGGAGGAAATGGTGTGGGAGGGGGAGCACTATCCTCATCCTAATCATCGGGAGGTAAGAAAAAGGAGAGGGACGCCCAACAAGGGGATTTGTCCAAAAGACAGCGTTTCGGGGGACTTAATTTTGGAAGCATGAATTTTAAGCATGATCAAGGTGCCCAGCAACAGCAGTAAGTAGGCCAAGTAGGTCGGGATAACAATGGGGGTCGAGGCCATTCGGGCTAAGGCCTTGGGCAGTTAAGAAATAATAGAGGCCGTAATCCGGAAAATATGGCAGGTCGATGTTTTCTTTATGGAGAGTCGGGCCATTTTCAAAAATCTTATCCGTAGTTAATTAGGGGACAGTTTCCTAGAATTCTGCAACACCAACAGGTACAGTTACCACCACCAGGGCTCAATCCAGTCGTCCCTCCCCAACAGGGACAGTTACAGTATGGTCGTATATACCACATACAAGATGCTATGCTTCCTCCAGTCCCGCCAGCGCCACCGGTAATTGAGGGTAAGTTTCTCATTCATGGACATAGGGGTTGCGTACTATTTTATACGGGGGCGACGCACTCCTTTATTTCTAGAAGTTTTGCTCAGTCAACGGGGTTAATAAAACTCGCGGAGAGTATTTTACTAGCGTTGAATCTTCTATGGGTGATGGTTCCCTTATTTTCTTTGTTTGTAAAAGGGTAGAGATAAATCTTGGCAATTTGTGTTTAGAGGTCGATTTGCTTGTCCTTGATATGGCAGGGTATGAGGTCATCTTGGGTATGGATTAGTTAATGAAATATCATGCAATAATAAATTGTTACGGGAAAAGTATAGTTTTTGCTATTCCGGGGAAAGAAATGTTTTTAGTGGATATGCCTCTTTCGGAGGGGGGTTCAAACACGTATTTATATTGTATTACGGAGGAGACTTCTCGTGATGTAGTCATTTCCTTAGATTCTATTCCCGTTGTTAGAGAGTTTGCGGATGTTTTTCGGGAGATACTGAGTTTGCCTCCAAGTACGGAGATTGAGTTCGTGATTGATTTAGCACCGGGAACTCGACCGATTACTAGAGCTCTGTACCGTATGGATCCTGTTGAGATGAGGTAGTTAAGAGATCACATTCAAACATTGTTGGAGCAGGGATTTATTAGGCATAGTACGTCGCCATGGGGAGCTCTTGTATTATTTGTAAAAAAGAGAGATGGTGCCCTCCGATTGTGTGTTGATTACCGGGAATTGAATAAGGTTACCATCAAGAACAAATAACCACTACCTCGGATCGATGATCTATTTGATCAATTAAGGGGAGCGTCATACTTCTCCAAAATATATTTGAGGATGGGGTATCACCAGTTGCGGATACGAGAGCAGGATGTGTCCAAAACTGTGTTCCTAACTAGATATGGGTCCTACAAATTTTTGGTTATGCCTTTTGGACTAACCAATGCTCCTGCCGTGTTTATGGACCTCATAAATAGAGTGTTTCAAGACTTCCTAGACCAGTTTGTTATCGTGTTTATTGATAACATCCTAGTGTATTCTCAAACGAAGGCCGAACATGCTAAGCATTTACGGTTGGTTTTGCAGACGTTGAGGGATCATCGATTGTATGTAAAATTTGAGAAGTGTGGTTTATGGCTACAGGAAGAACAGTTTCTGGGTCACAGTGTTACATCTCAGGGTATTTCGGTGGATCCGAGTAAAGTTATTATGGTGAGGGAATGGGGTCATCCCATAACACCTACTAAAATTCGTAGTTTTTTGGGTTTGGTTGGCTATTACCGCCAATTTATCACGGGCTTTTCTAAGATTGCTATCCCGTTGATAAATTTGACTCGGAAGGGAGTGACGTTTATTTGGGATGATTCTTTTCAACTAGCTTTTGACGAGCTGAAAGATAGGTTAACTTCAGCTCCAGTACTTGCGTTACCGAGACCGAGGGTGGAATATTTGGTTTTTTACTGACGCATCTCTGTAAGGGTTGGGAGGTGTGTTACAACAAGGGCATCGGGCTATTTCTTATGCTTCTAGCAAGCTAAAGCCATATGAGAAGAATTATCCAGTTCATGATTTGGAACTTGCTGCAGTGGTTTTTGCCTTAAATATTTGGAGACATTACCTCCTGGGGGAGAAGTTTAATCTTTTCACGGACCACAAATCGTTGCAATATTTATTTTGGTAGAAGGATTTGAATATGCTACAACGTCGATGGTTAGAGTTTGTGAAAGACTACCAATTTGATATTCATTATCACCCAGGTAAGGCTAATGTAGTGGAGGATGCATTGAGTCGGAAACTCGAGGGGGAATTAGCAAGAGTATGGAAGGCTAAATGGAAAGAACTTAGCTAGGAGGACGTTGTTACAAGGGAGTTTATGTCAGTATTGACCACTACACCTACGATGATGACAAGAGTTGTGAAAGACCAAAGAAAGGACAAAGATTGTCAGGATCGTATACGCCAATTGTTAATCGAGGTAGAGGAATCCTACTCTATAAGTTTTGAGCGTGGGTTACGTTTCCACGAGAGGCTTGTTGTCCCGGACGAAGGGGATTTGAGGCGGGCTGTAATGATAGAATCTCACAGGTCCAAGTTTGCAGTACATCCTGGTGGAGACAAAATGTACCAAGACATATGCCGTCAATATTGGTGGGCGGGTATGAAACGTGACATTTCAGAATTTATTTCCCAATGTACTACTTGTCAACTGGTGAAAATAGATCATCAACGATCGACGGGATTGCTAAAACCCTTAGAAATACCTGTGTGGAAGTGGGAAAACATCTCGATGGATTTCGTCACGGGATTGTCATCATCACAGAGCGGTCACGATTCCATTTGGGTGATTATCGTCGTTTAACCAAGTCGGCACATTTCTTACTAGTACGTGCATATTATAATGCGACTCGCTATGCTCGGCTATTTATTGTGGAGATTGTCAGACTCCACGGGAGGCCCATTAATATAGTCTCTGATCGAGACAAGATCTTTGTTTTCCATTTTTGGCAAAGTTTCCAAGAAGCTATGGGGACCGAATTGAAATTGAGTACCTCTTATCATCCTCAAACAGATGGACAGACTGAACGAGTCAACCAAATGTTGGAGGACATGCTCAGAATGTGTGTGCTTGATTTTAAAGGAGGTTGGTAACAATATCTTCCCTTGGTCGAATTTGCTTTTAATAATTCATACCAGTTCACTATCAGGATGGCACCTTATGAAGCATTATATGGTCGACCATGTAGATCACCTACTTCTTACAAGATTAAGCTCATACGTAGTCACATCTGAATAGCTCAAGATCATCAAAAGATTTATGACGATGCAAATAAAAGGCACGTGGAACACGAAGTTGGAGATCAATTTTTGGTACGGGTATCACCAATGAAAGGTATAACGGGAGTTGGGAAGAAGGGGAAGCTTGCGCCTCGCTATGTAGGCCCTTTTCCCATTATTATTAAAGTAGGCCCTGTAGCTTATCAACTTGCTTTGTCGGAACGCCTACATCAGATTCATCATGTGTTTCATGTATCTTCATTGAAAAAGCACAGAAGGTGTGAAGGAGATCACTGGTATATTCCCTTAGATGATATCGATTTGCAGCCCTATATTTCATACGAGGAACAACCAGTGGAAATTTTATATCACGGGGAGCGTAGGCTAAGATCTAGAGTTGTACCTTTGGTTCGGGTCCAATGGGGACATCACAATGTTGAGGAGTTAACCTGGGAGCGTGAGGATGATATGCGAGAAAAGTATCCACATCTCTTTTTGCAAGGTACGCCTGAATTTTGAGGGCAAAATTCCCTTATAAGGGGGGGAGTATGTAATAACCCTTACTTTTGAGTAATTGAATTTTATGTCAATTTACCATGTGAGGTAATTATATAAAATATTGGAGGATGGAGTAAATAATATCTAAGTGAGTAAAAGAATATTTACTAGATTCTTGCATATTTACTATTACGGGAATGTAAATAGCATCATGTTTTATTTTGTAATGTCGTGTGCTAAAACCGACAGTTATGGTTTAAAATGAAGTGGAATATGAAAATGATTTATATTATTTAGGATGCCATTTAAGAGGGCGTAGTTAGTCCCGGAATATTCAAGATAGTCAAAATAAGTGCCATATTGTATTTTTGGAGTTCTGGGCATTTTTGACAGGTTATGACTTAATTGTGTAGTTACGAGTCATTTTAATGGTGTATTAACATTTAAGGTTAGAAATAAGAGTTAAGTGCACGATTTAAGTCTTCCAACCCCTTTTATTCCTCTTATATGTTCCTAAACCGAGAGAGAAAGAGAATTGTGGAGAAAAAGAAGAGAAAGGAGAAGAATTGAAGAAATTAGGGTGTGATCTTGCATCTACCTCCCGGGAATCCGAGATTTCAGCTTAAGACAAGTTTCTAACTTGCTAATATATGATTTAATGTGAGTAAATTTTTGTGATAGTTGTGTAATTGGAGAATGGGAACAAATAGTAAGTTTTTTTTTAAATAAATTTTGGATGTTTAACCCTTGAATCTTGGAGTTTTAGAGATTAAGTTAGTTATATGGGACTTATTAGGGTCTATAATTGTTTTGGTTGTGTGGTTGGGTGATGAGAATGAAGGAAGTGTAAGAATAAGGAGTTTAGGTTTTGGATTCAATCTTTTAAAAGAAGAGAAATTCGAGGATTTGCTAGGCGCGATCGATCGCGGTCCCAGGACCGGTCGACCGGTCCTTAAGGGGAAAGCCTACTGCTTTCTTATATAAGTATAAAATTTGAGCGCGGTCAACCGCTATCCCAGAACCGATCGACCGGGCTTCCCAAACTGACCCTACTGCATTCTTTTGTAGATAAAACCGTTGAGGCGCGGTCAATCGCGGTTCCATGGCCGGTCGACCGGTCCCCTATTTTCCACTTTTAAATATCTAATTCTTTCTAGCTTCTTTCTTTTAAGATAGGTACTTAGGAACCTTCTTGAATGAATTAAAACTAGAGTATTAGAGTCTAGTAGTAATGTATTTAAGAACCTGAGTAGAAATGAGAGTTGGGGCTTAGTTCGGTAATCAATTTAGTTAGTTAAATTAGAGCAAGACAAATGATTCTTTATTAGAATGAACTAGTCTATACCTAAGGAGAATTAGAGTGAGTTGATGTCGACTTTTAGAAATGTATTAAAGAATATCATACATGAGGGGTTATAGATGGAATGTTAATTAAGGGAAATTTATATGGGGGATAATTAAACATTAAGATTTATAATGATGACATTAAATGCTTACGGCTCCGGATAAGATGTAGGGCGAATATAGTCCTCGGCCATAGGATCGGTTATATATTATTGTGTGATTATTGTTCGAAGTGAGGTAATTCCGGGTCTGGTTATGACTCGCCGTCGAAGGTATTTGTTCGCTTCCCGACGTTATGCGATGTCGGATGCCCAAGTTGTCTTGGTGATAGGCCTTGGAAGATGATAGTTATTTAGGGGTGCGTCCAGTGGGGAAACCCGGAAGGGCGAGCTTAGAATCATTATATGTTGTGAAATATAACTATTTATATTAAAGTGGGATATGATTGATGGCAAAGCACTCTATGAATTAAACTGCTTTGAAAACGTCTCCTAAAGAGATATGGAACGTTGAAATGCAATTATCCAAAAAGGGAATTGTATCCTATTTCGTAATATTTTTATTCATATTGTATTGCATAATTAAAATGTGTTCATGCTTTTAGATTGAGTAGTTAGATTCTTATCATCATTCATGATGATTAGATTTTCCATAATTGTCATGCATTTTATTCACATGATGATCATATAAAATCAGGCCCTGACCTTTCTTTGTTTTGCATGAATCTAACATTTGCCCAGGTGCTCCGCCGCAAGGACGCCCGTGTTGTCTTTTCTATCCCAGTGTCTTGGAGATGTAACACTTTGCGAATGTTACGGGATATTTTGATATAGACGCTTCCATCTTTTGTATTCTAGTTATGATCGATTACACGTTCGGGCGTCTTGCCCTAAGTTTTGTACTAGTATGATATTATGAAATGTTATACTTTAATACTTAGTGCAACCTTGTTGTAAGTGTCTGTTAACCGAAAGATTTTTCGATTATTTCGATTATTTTGATGTATATGATGGTTGATAGTTTATATGTCTTTAGTTATATCCACCTTCTTTTCAATTAGGATTGTTTAAATGCTTTCTTTACCTTACTAAATAAATTTTGACAATCCATTTTCTAAAATAATGGGTGGTTGTCTCGTATAATTATTATATTACTGTGTTGCTAAGAATAGACCATCTATGATTCCTATTAATATTGGAGTATCGGGCTATCCACCTCTTATTTTAATAAGCGGGGTATCACACTTTCAAACTTTACTTCAACAATCAACTTTTCAAACATCCAAGGTTTTCTCATCAGGGTTTACAACAAATTGATTTTAAATCTTCGTACCTACACACATGAGATAAAGTAAAAAACCTCGTTACATATTGTGTTTGAAATTATATAAACATAATCAATGTTAGCACACTCAAATCTCCCCCATAATATCATAATTCGTTCTCCCCCTTTTTATTTGTCCGAAATAGACAAGGAAAAGAATAAATCACATAAAGCAAATCGGGGTGTTACGAAAAATAGAACAAACCAACTATTTTTTATTTTTCAAATTTTTATAAAAAAAATGATGTTACAAAAATCACACACCATGAATTTATACTAAGACGACCAAATCATGGAAACAGAATGAATGGGTGTGAACAAATTCGATAAGAAAATCAACTCAATCATGTCATATGTGCAAGATGCAGAAGTGTACTCCTAACGAATGAACATCCAAAATAGTCCTTTGGTGTAAAATTGTTGAATTTAGATGACATCGTCTTAAATCAAGATCAACAAGTCAAAGTTAACATGATTTTCACACCAATAACGTCCAAAACAATTTCATGTTTTTTCAAGATTTTTTTTAAGGATGTGCAAAGCCATTTTAATTATCCAACCAAACTCCCTTATATATATTTTCTTTTCGAGGTGATCTAAATTCTCAAACAATGGAGAATTGGTGAAGAAACCTAATGGCCCATTATTTATATGTATTTCTATTTATTGCCTTTCAATATTTTCGAGCTCTTTTAAATCTCTTTGGACCCCGGATAATTAAAATTCCTCAATTTTTTAGGTATAATTTAAATGGTGGCTTAATTGCAGAGGATAAATGAGTACCTTTCATAGCCCTTCACCGTTGATAAAAATCACACAAACTTACGACAAAATGGTAAAAACATGCACACCTTTTATGATCTTGTTTTATCGCATTGGGTTCGTTTTAATAGAAAGAATGAAAACACCTGACCAACATGTGATTTGTCAAGAACAAACATCAAACAAATCCGTGCATGTGTGCAATAAAGGACAAAGAGAGTCAAACATGTAGGTAGCAACACTATAGCAACTCCAAGACTCCAAACTTTGTAAAGCACATGAATGACATAACATATTGTCTCAAATCACTATCAAACAGTCATATGGATATGGCATGAAGTTGGGACTTGGTCATCCTAAGTGTTCATTCATAAACGATACAAAACAAACAAAAAAATCTTTTTTAGTTTTTCTCAAAATAAAAAAAAAATCTTTTTGTATATTTCATTTTTTTAAGATAAGAAAAGAACCAAACGTATATAAATATAAAACTTATACAAACTAGAAAAAAGAGCAGAATTTTATGAGCATGAAAAAAATGCATCCTATACTAAACACGGACCATCCCTTCAGTCAACTGTGAAAATCCATAAAGACTTCCTAAGACTCTTGAATTTAAGGGCATCTAAAGGTTTCGTGAAAATATCAGCTAACTGAAGGTCAGTGGGTACGAAACTCAGGGATACGACTTTCTCCTCAACTAACTGACGTATAAGGTGCTCGCGTATCCTGATGTGCTTTGTGCTCGAATATTGGATCGGATTAGGAGATATGTGTATCACGCTCGTGTTATCACAGGAGATGGTCATGGTGTCCTGTGAAATCCCATAAGCCTCTAACATTTGCTTCATCCACAAGAGTTGCGTGCAACAACTCCCGACGGCGATGTACTCAGCCTCTGCAATGGGAAAAGAGATGGAGTTTTGCTTCTTTCTCATCCAAGAGACAAGATCAGAACCAAAGTAGAAACACCCACCATAAGTGATCCTATAACTATCTACATCCCCAGCCCAATACCCATCAGATTAGGTGGACAGACGATCATCGGTATCAAAGGAATACCAAATATAGTAAGAGAGAATCCCACTCACGTATTTGATAATACTTTTTAGAGCGGGTAAGTGTGACTCTTTCGGGGATGCCTGATATCGCGTAAATACTCCAACACTAAAGTCTATATCTGGACGAGTAGCAGTCAAGTAGAGAAGACTACCTATCATACTCCGATATAGGGTTTGATCTACGTCCTTACTAAGCTTGGTAGAAGTACTCATAGGTGTACGTGCGTGCTTAGCAGAGTCTAAAATAAATTTCTTCACTAGGTCTCTAGCATACTTGGATTAGGAGATGAACATCCCATCCTCTAGCTGACGAACCTGGAGACCAAGGAAGAAAGTAAGCTCACCTACCATGCTCATCTCAGACTCACGTTTCATCTCCTCTTGAAAGTGATGAGCATGTTGGGAGCACGTGGATCCAAAGACTATGTCATCCACATAGACCTGGGCAACCAAAATAGCATTATCATCTCTCCTGACGAATAACATCATATCAACTCCCCCTCTCTTGAAGCCATAGGCTAAAAGATAGGAAGTAAGCATCTCGTACCAAGAACGGGGTGCTTGCTTCAAACCATACAAGTATTTCCTCAGATAGTTAACGTGCTCAGGGTGCTTAGGGTTTTTAAACCCTTTTGGTTGTTCCAAGTAAACTTCCTCTTGTAGAATGTCATTTAGAAAGGCACTCTTGACATCCATCTGATATAGCTTGAAGCGCAGATGACATACAATGGCGAGTAGTAATCAAACTAACTCAAGCCTCACAACAGGAAAAAATGTCTCCCTAAAGTCTACACACTCTATCTGTGTGTAGCCTTGAACGACCAACCTAGCCTTGTTTCTGATTATGGTACCATTTTCATCCATTTTATTCTTGAAAATCCACCTGGTACCTATCACATTCGTCTCGCTAGGTCTTGGGAAAAGTTACCAGACATTGTTCTTTTTATACTGAAGCAACTCTTCCTGCATAGGAGATATCCAGTGTTTATCCTTGAGTGCTTCTTTGTGATTCTTAGGCTCGACTGTGGATCTGTAGAAAAAATGACTAACAACATTCTCTAGTTGAGCACGACTCTTGACCCCTAAGAAGGGATCGCCTATAATGGTGGTAGGGTCATTACTCTTGCGAACCCAAGCAGGTGTGTCCCCCAACACAGGAGTAGGGTCCACAGGGTGTGTGTGAGGGACAAGTAAATCGCTGCTAGAAAAGTCCTCATCCTCACACTGAAGGCTATGATCAACAAACGTCGGAGGTTCGTCATCTTGTACGGTGATGTTAATTGACTCCATGCTCAGGTTGTAAACCCGGTATGCTCTACTGTTTGATGAATATCTAAACAAAATTCCCTCGTCGCTCCGAGAGTAAAATTTTCCTAATTGCTCTCTATCCCGTAAGATGTATCATTTACTCCCAAAGACACGAAAATATGCAAGGTTGGATTTCTTGCCAGTCCACAATT
Source organism: Sambucus nigra (assembly GCA_949130495.1). Classification (NCBI taxonomy): domain Eukaryota; kingdom Viridiplantae; phylum Streptophyta; class Magnoliopsida; order Dipsacales; family Adoxaceae; genus Sambucus; species Sambucus nigra. The sequence continues at coordinate 640,570,054 of OX422209.1, read as the reverse complement.
CATAAGGCGTCTTCAGTGTGTGTGGACGCAGGAAAACCCTATTCACCGTGTGGCACGCGGTAAACACCGCCTCTGCCTAAAATCTCTTAGCAACCTTACGACCCAAAAGCATAGATCTAGCCATTTCCTGAATCGTTCGATTCTTCCTCTCAATAATACCGTTTTACTGAGGAGTCCTTACGACCGAAAATTCATGTGTAATTCCAAGGCTATCATAGTAAAGATCTACCTTTGCTTTCGTAAATTTCGTGTCGTTGTCACTATGTATCCTGTTAATAGTGACTCCGTGTTGGTTTTGCAGGACAGGACACTTGGTAGTTAAAAACTCTACAGCATCGAATTTCTCTCTCAGAAAACCTACAATCGAATATCTAGAGAAATCATCCACCATCAAGTGGATATACCTCTTACCACCCAGACTCTCAGTACGAGTAGGACCCATAAGATTCATGTGAATCGAGAGGTGGTAATGGAATGCAACTTCCTATGGGGACTACGGACTTGTTTACCTAACTGACAGGGTCCATAAATCGTGAAAGTTGGATTTCCAAGGGATGACAAGCCACGTACTAGGTCCTTTTTAACAAGATGATTTAAATCTCTAAAGTTCACGTGATCTAGACGTTGATGCCATAGATACATAGGAGTGATCGTGGCGCTTTTGCAGACAAATGAGGACTTGGGTATAATCCCATACTAGTTATCGTCGGTCCTCACCCCTTGCAATAATAGTTTACCGGCTTGATCATAGACATTACAAGCATTTCGGTCAAACTTTACTGCAAAGTCAGCATCGTGCAATTGGCTAATGCTGAGTAAATTAGCTTTTAAACCTTTTACGTACATAACATTCTCTTGCTTAGGAAATCCAGGTATCTCTACAGTCCTTCGTCCTACTATGATAGATTTGATCCCATCTCCAAATGTGACATTTCATTCCCTTCGATCATCGAGGTAGGTAAAGAAGGATACGTCACCAGTCATGTGCCTGGAGTCAAAATACCATTGGGAGGTATGATTAGGCACAAATTCTTCATATTTATCCCCTTAATTTCGGTATTTTTATGACCCCGTGCATTGTAAATAGCTTGGATTTGTCTTATATTTATGCTACTAACCCTTTTTGGTAAGTATTTCGTATTTTGTGTATCTTTTATGTATTTTACAGGTATTTCAAGCAAATTAGTGCGAAAGAGACTGCAAAACAGTAAAAGAAACCAAGAAATAGGGAGTTGAAGGGCATTTTCATAACTTTGCAGCCATATTCGGGAGGTGGGGAAAGCTATAAAGTTAAATATCTCCAATTACAAGAACATTGGAAAAAACGGAACCCCACTCCGAGCTACGGTGAAGAAGTTATGCCCATTTAAAGTTGGAGATATAAAGCCAAAGTTGAAATTAATTCTGGAAGCTGAAGAGTTTCAACTCTTGAAATTTCTTGTATAATTCCTTTTTATTAGTTGTAAAACGTGTAGAGGCATGGGAAAAGTCATATTTGGGTATATAAAAAGCCAAGCCCTAGAGTAATAAAAGGGAGGAGGAGGTGGGAGTTCCTTTTGGCATATAATTTCATATTTTTCTTTCCTTAGGATTTAGAAACCCTTATTTGTAAGTTGAACAATAGTTATTCAAGATTCAAGTTTTAAGTTCAGATCTCCTTCTTCCATTCAAGTATTGCTAATTTCTAATTTCAATTTCTTTCATATTGTAAGTTTAAATTACTCTTGTAGTTTAATTTTGTTTCCCAATTCAAGTTCCTTTTCAATGTATAATAGACCTATGACTTCCTTCACATCTAGAATTTTATTTTCATTTAATAAAATCATGCCTAGCTAAGTTTTTAAGGGTTGGGATGCATGAACCCATCCCAATGTAAATTACTTATGTAGAAAATAGAATTTAAATTAAAAATTTGAAAGAGTCGTGCGAGACAATTTTACAACCATTATAGATCTTTTAATCTCTCTTGCTTTAGGTACTTGTGATGTTTAAGAATACGATGTGCGTATAATTATTTAGCAGCGCTTTATATTTACCCTTGATTTCGTATGGTGCGGGCTTGAACCTCATATACATAATGCTTAGGATCTATAAAGACTGGATTCATTCAAATTTATCATTTACAATTCTAGTATTCTACATGGTAAATTAATAGGGTTAGGGGATTGTATTCCAACCTAGTTTCTCATTCATCTTAATTAGTTTGCTCATGCATGCATAGTTAACTTTTTTTATTTTTTCCCTTTTCAACCATCATCATCTTTTTCACTTTTAGTTTAGAAGTAATAAATCAATTAAATTCTATCAAACATTCCCTGTGGATTCGATACTCAGACTCACCACTATACTCCTTAAGAGTGTAGTTACAAGTTTAGTTTTTTTGTATTGAGGTTGGAAGCCGATAACAACGACTAGCGTGTTACACAGACGCTCGGACTTTCGACTCGATCAAAATGGCGTCATTGCCTGGGAATTAGTGTACCCTTATTAGGATGCATGCCTCCCGAAAAATAAGAATTCCGTTTGAAAAACGGAAGGCATGTGCAACGAATAAAAAATGAACCATCACCAATTAAAAATTTTAGGGAGATAATGAGGGATTTGAGTGCATAGTGGGACAAGTACCATTGGGATCCAAGATTTGAGAGCGACATGAACAACAAGGGCCTTTTCGTCTTTCTTTGGTACCCAAGAAGTGGTAACCTTTGTTTACCCTTGTTGTTGTTGGTTTTAGCCGGGATGCGGGAAGTATTCGCTGACGGCAAAGATATCCTTCAAAATTACTCCATCAAACTCTGTGATGTGGCGGCTAAAACTCAACACGCTCTCTCGGACAGGTAAAATCATCAGTACGATGTGGTGGAGCATATGTACGTGAAGTATGACCCAAACTATAACAATACTCTCTCAGGTGGCCTTTTCTTTTGCAGTACGTACAAAAGAACACAGTTTTAGGCAGACCTTGGTTTGCTTTTCTCGGTCGAACTCTTCTCTTGGGATTTAATGGGAGGTCATATGGAGTAGTCATAAACTTAGGGTCTGGTCCAGGTACAATCTGAGAGGTGGAAGCAGCATCAAAACCAATTCTCGACTTTTCACCAAATCCCAAGGCGGGGGCGAGGAGCATCTTTCCCATCTTATAGATCTATCCCCCATTTGAAACTTGACTTCCCGTGCTCTCTCAAGATCACGAGTGAGCTGGGCAACAAGGGCATACAGAATCTTTCGAGCCTTTTCGGATGCACAAAGGTCTCTCGTCAGATTATCCACTTGTTTAGTCAAGTCCCCCTTTTCTTTCTCAAAACTCTTCTCTCTCTCATCACAAACTAACTCTCTCTCTTTCTCAAGGCAGTGATAAATGATGACGACTCTATTTAGTCTCTCCTAATTCCTTTTCAATGGAGACGATCCTAAGAACTAACGCTTTGTTATGCTTTTTGGTTTTGAATGATTCGATATATAAATCGGCGTAGGCACGTCTAAGATCACTCTCGCTCTCACTTCCAACATCCTCTCCCTCACTCTCATTACTGTTAAGGTGTCCATGTGAGGTGGCATCATCATCGTCGTGAGATGCAGTGGGAGAACCTCCATGACTAGCCATGAATGCGGTGAAGTTGCATTCATGCAGTGATTCATCTCTAGAATCCATCGACTCGACCTCACTATCGTCACTTAATGCGGCATTTCGGATAACTTTTCCCTTGCCTTGACGCTTTAACCTAGTGGCACACTCAAAAGCCTTATGACCTCTACCGTCGCATTCATAGCATTTCTCTTCATCTCTCTTAGGAGTGTCCTTTGTATCTTTTTCATCTTTCTTGCCATATTTATTTTTCTCAAAATTCTTTTTATCTTTAAAATTGCCATTTTTTAATTTAAGAAAATTTTGAAGTTTTTGGCAAAAAGAACCAAGTTATATAAATTAAATTCTCCCTCATAATCAGATGTTTCTATCTCTCTCTGTTTATATGCTTCTTTCCTTTTAACGGGCCCCTCACCCTTTCTAGCCTGGGCTTTAAGTGTAATTCCCTTATCTTTTAGTTTAACGAACTTAGGAAACATGTCAATTTCAAAGGTTTGTAAGTCTCCAACCAATTCCTCTGATTTAAGCGTGTTTAAATTACCTGTGACACCCCGCCTAATTAAATACCGGGCGATCACTCCTTTATTAAATTAAATCAAGGTAAACAGTTGGTTCATTCTCAGCATCACTGTCGATAAAAAAATTTCCCATTTAACACCCTAAATAATTAAGCTAAGTGTCAAAAACATTTTTTTTTTATACAAACTTCCAAATTTTAATTAAAGAAAAGATTTATATACACAAAACAACATTTCTACGATATAGAATCACACCTCGATGAACTAAAATAAAACCATACATTCGTCAATCGAATGTCAACATAATAAAACTAAAAATCATAAACCATCCTGAATAAATCCCGTAAAACAATACTGGAATAACTGAAATATAAAAATCCCAACAATAAATGAAATGATGAAAAGGGCGACACGTGCCAAATAAATGAGAGTAGTAGGAGTGGAGTCAATAACAGAAGCCGTCTACTCAAGTGACCTGTAACTCCCACCTAAGCTGCAGCTCGTCATTCTCAAAGGATCCTAAGCAAGACGCCCCTGTGGCTGGGCACCTGAAAATATACATATATATACACAAGAGAGAGAGAGAAAAAGAAACGGGTCAGGGCCCGAAAGTGTGTTTGATTTTAAAATACGTTAAGCAAGTATTTAAATTGATACAGGCCAATGCAAATCATATTAGTTCGACACTCTCTTGAGAAATTCTCACCTCTCTTCTAATGTGCACGCCTATCGTACTAACCTCCCCAAATAATTTAGTTTATCTTAACTTACTCATAAGTTTTCAAAACCGAACGATGACAATGTTTTAAAAAGGTTACTTTCAATATGTAGCACTCCTCTCGTTTTAGCTCCATTAAATTATAAAGTTTCCCAGTGTCTTCTCATACTTTCACAAAACAAGTATTTAATAATTTGAGTCAACAACCATGTTCTACTTATCAAATCACAGTAGGCAGTTTAAAGTTTATAACCTCATATATATATTAACTACTCGTATAATATATATATATAACAGCACCCCAACTAATCTATGGTGCGGGCATACTCTGCTATCCAATCCCCGTATTGCTCACACAAAGGGAAACACAAGTTTGGAATCACTCTCGAACTGTATTAACATATACAAAACAACGTTGAGGCGAAGCATAGATTCCAAGTCCAAGAGGTCAGTACATACCCACACGTCTCTTAGGACCGTCCGACTATCAATCTGATAGCCCGTACCTAGGATCTCTATCTTCTAGGGTACGAATCAATATCCCCCATAAAGCAACACAGGATAAGATCGTCCCAGCGCGGTAACCTCAGGGATAGCAAGTAGCGAGGGTACGTTTTTCACATGTATATAATATATGTACACACAATCATATAAATATACCCATTCATCATATTAATATAGGTTCCTCCCGTTACCCATAGTCACAACATTTATCCTTAATGTCCCATTATTATAATTACGTATAAGGTTTCGTCTCTAACCTTGATTCGAAGGGTTTTCTCACTCATTACCTAATACTCATGGTTTATATCCTCACAAATCTGAAATTCAGTAAGGGACTTTATTTGATTCCAACGTAACTCTCTTACGTACCTCACCCTTAAGTTATAAATCTATCAACCTAAAGTAAATATCCCATAATTACCATACTTGTTGAAGATTAAAGGTTCTAACATTTATCCATATACCCTACTGGTCCTCAATATCTCCCAAATCCTTTTATTTAGAATGCCCAAAGGTTATTACACGATAAATTAATTTAAGTAAATAAACAAGAGGAATAGGAGTCTGCCAGAAGGGGTCGATCGATCGAAGCTTGGGGCTCGATCGATCGAACCTTCGATCGATCGAAGCTCTATGCTCGATCGATCGATCAAGCAGGTCTGGGCATAAATTCTGCAGAAATTGCAGTGACGGGATTGATTAAAGTTCTTCATCAAAACTCATATTTTTCAACACTAATCGGCCCAAAAAGTTTACTGTTAACATACTAACATAATTCCAGATATCTTTAACGTTCAGCATGCGTGTATACATCATTAAACATGGTTAAACAACCTAAAATCTCATCTAATAATCAAGAACCCTAAAGGTTTCTTAACTTTTGTTCTAATCAGTTTTCTCCAAAATTTCCTTCTAACATAACATCACAAATTCGTGGGTTAATCATATACTTCACATATTATTTCCAGAATATGGTTATAACGATTTCTACATGCAAATCCCTATCAAAAATTGGGGTTTTCTTCCATTGATTATACTCCTAATCATTCCTATACTAATATGATTATTGCACCAACGAAAATACGCAAGTTAAACACTTGCCTGGGATTTCAGAGGTCTGGTTTCCTGCTGATATTGGTGTGGTTGCGTTCTCCTCCTCGCGATCTACGCGTTGGTGGTGACGGCGGTGCAATCGGTGGTGTTTTGGGCCTTGAATCACCTTGAGAGCTCTCTCCTCTCTTCTCCAATGGCCGTTCTAGGGTTCTGAATGTTCTAACCCTAAAAGGCTGACTTAAATGGCTGCTAAGGATGGCTGAAATTCGTGGGTTTAATTACCCTATTTTGTAAAATGACCAAAATGCCCTCCCGGGTCACTAATTAGGCCTAAAAACACCCCGAGGCCCGAACTAAACCCCCGGGTACACTTTTCTGACTATCTCGACCCTTCCGGACGCGTTGGCGCACTCAAAACGACCATACGGATAACTTATAAAATATTCCCTTTTTAATTAACATAATTAGTCCCGACGTGACACGGGCACGTCCCGACTTAAATTTCCGAAATAGTCATTTAATTCACCTATGACATTCAATATAACCAATATAATATATTACTATGCTCATTAGTAATATTCAACAAGTTTCCCATAATTACTAACTCTAGTCACGTTAATAATTATAACATAATTAATTTCCGGATTTTTATTAAATAAATCATCACATTAAATTTAAAAAAATCCCCAAATTAAATATAGCATAAAAATACGGGGTATTACATTACCCATAGAATTTAACACAGTGACTTTAGGGATAAAACGCTTAGGTAGTGATCTTAGAATCTTTTTAACAACTCTAGCATTAGGAATGTGTTCACCAAGATTAAAGCTAGTGTTTACAATATCAGAAAATATAGCATAGAATTCATCAAAACATTCAGACTCAAGCATGGTGATAGTCTCAAATTGGGTTGTTAAATTTTGCAGTTTAGACTCTTTCACAGCATTAGTTCCTTCATGGGTAAGCTGTAAAACATCCCATGCCTCTTTTGACGTGGTGCACGTCATTATCCGCCAGAACTCGTCAGGTGTGACGGATCCAGAAATAGCACTAAGACCCATAGAGTTAAAAGATGACCATTTAAATTCATCTTCAGTCCATGAAGTCATAGATTTTAAATTTGTCACATTGTCGATGGTGACGGAGGGAGGTGTCCACCCTCTTTCAACCAAAATCCAAACTCTTTGATCTATGGCTTTTAGAGCAGATTTCATATGGGCTTTCCAGTAAGCATAATTTGTCCCGTAAAAAACTGGCATTTTATTATATAATTTCTCCATTTTGAACACGGCCTTTTTTAAAAATCAATTTTTCAGAAAATTAATATCTTTAGAAAAAATTTGTGGAAAATTACACGGTATAATTGTGTAATTGGCTCTGATACCAATTTGAGAGTGCGCGTGCGTTCAAATGAATTAATTATTTAATTAAATTCAAATTCCAGTCCCAATAATTTTTAACTCTTGCAAACAAACGTGATTAATTAAAAAATTAATCTAAGCATGCAAGACAACCACAAATGAGGAAAAAATCCCCGAAGGACAAAACCATTTATTTCACTATAATTTTGTAAATCACAACTTACACGGATTACAATGAAATAATTTGACACACGAATACCCGCAGGAGTCGATCGGCGTCGTCAGTAATGGAACAACCTCAGTAGCTCCACAAGAGCACTCAGTTCTATTTCAGCAAAGATTCATACATAACAAACCTTAATATCCTCAGACTTCGATTAGCACCATGAACGGTACCAAAATCAGCAGCATAAGATTTCAGAAAAATATGTATTGAGTTCCATAAAACAATTCATAAAAGTAGTTGGGATTATGAATTAAATGGACAAAAGGTTTTGGACCCTTAACAGTGAGAAGAAGATATACTGGAAAAATATTAAACAAAAAGTTTTTTTCAAGTCAAGAAGTGTTCTTCCACAAAAAAAACTTTTCTTCTCAGTTATGAAAATTGTACGTATTGGACATTATATAAAATAGGTTAGGCAATAAGGATGATCATTGGCATGCCAGTTATCTAAAAAAGACTGAGGCGTGTTGCCTTTAAGCAATAGATGCGTGGCAGATGTTGCCTGAAGGAATTTATTGGAAACTAGGTACTGCCAATCATGGTAGTCGCGTGGCAAAAACAAAGGGCACCAAGGAGTTAAGTTTTGCCTTAAGAAAAAAAAAACTCTATACGCAACTTTCTTTTGGATAAAAAACTTTCAAGAAGCCTATTCCCATATGCCAATCATTGGCTCATTGGCGCCCCTTTTTTTCTATCATCAAAGGCTCATGACCGCCACCTATTAGGCTAGAAAAAGCAATTTGACTTTAAGGCTTTTTGTATGCTGTATCAAAAACTCAATATATTAACACCAAAGTTTTTTCAAGAATCATTATGCCGATTGTTGATACCAAATTTAGTCTGCTGACATGGACCAATCACTTGAAGACACGTGTAAACGCTACGTGGCAAATACAAATACTGTCGACGAACAACATATGTCCACCGAGCTACTCAGGTGCTCCGAGCAACTTAAAGATACCGAGCTACTTAGCGTGCAGAGCATCCAAATCAAGAGAATCAAAAGACAACTACGCATTAAATGCGCATTATTATCGTACAGATGTATATGTCTACTAGATAACAGCGCATTATTCTTTCATATGTAAAGACTCAAGGCTATATATACATTGTAATCTCCTCATAAGAAGGGGACTTTTTGGATCTCTTGGAAAACCTATTATCGAGATTCAAGGCAAATAGTCAGCAATACAAAACAGTGGATGTAGGCCATTTTCACAAGGCTGAACCACTTTAAAAATCCTTTATCTTATTTATCTGTGATTGATTAATTAGATATAATCTAGTTTTTTACATCAACAGATTGGCGTCGTCTGTGGGAAACGATTGTACTTAGCGTTTTTCACCAAAACAACTCATCATCTATAGCTGAGAATTCGGAATCTAGTAATCGAAACACTGGGGTCCCTCCAAACCCCTCTACTCCCCCAAATATTCAAGATCTGGCTGGCATAATGGCTAATTAAGCCCAAGGCCAAATGACCATGTAAGAAACTATGCGTCAACTTATACAAACTGTTCAAGGTGGAGTTCCGGCCCAATCAGGACAACGAAGTGTTCAGAGAAACACCCATTTGCCATCTTCAAGAACTAGACGAACGCTATTCCCGGAGATCTCTCAATTTAGACGTACTGGCTCACACTGTACTGAGAGGACTAATGATCCATCGTATCAACAAGGTCGGACTTCATCAGTACGAGCTACAGATTCCCAACGGAAACTCACTCTCACACCAGAAAGGACTAGTGCTCTAGAAAGGTTGAGTAGAGTCTCTCCTTTTGATCATTTGGGCCCTAGGAGGAATAGAAATCCTCCTAGGATTGCGTCGAGGAACTCTCAACGACCATCCGACCTAAGGGAAGGCTCTGCCCAATCACGCCCAGTAGCCCGTAATGAAAGGTCCTAAGAGGAAAACTCAACGCGATCAATTGCTCGAACAAATAGGCCCAAGGTGTGAAACGATGCATGTAAAGGCTCTATTAAAAGGTTGGAGGCCAGATTAGGAGAAATGGCTAAGGCCAAGAATCCTCTACAAAGAACTTTTATACAAGGGACACCATTCGTACAGGCAATCGTGGATTTTCCCACGCCATCAAAATTTAAAGCTCCTATGGTGACACCTAAATATGATGGAAAAACTGATCATGTCCTCCATATAGAACAATACCAAGCTGCTGCCGATATCTATGCGGTTCCAGACGAGATGAGATGCAGGGCATTTTCAGGAACCCTTACCGGGTCAGCTCAGATATGGTACAATAACCTTCCTCGGGGGAAGATTGCAACTTTCCTTCAACTGGTAGAGCTTTCCATAAGGAATTTTTGTTTTGGAGAAAAACCAGTTAAACGAGTAACACACTTTCTGAGTGTTAGACAGAAACCATAAGAAAGTACCAGAGACTACATTACTCATTTCAATAACGAGAAACTTGAGGTAATAGATTACGAGGAAAAAACAGTAATTACTGCTCTGATGAGTGGACTGTTACCAGATAAGTTGTAATATACTTTGGCTAAAGATCCACCTAGGACCATGGCAGAACAAATGGCAAAGGCAACTAAGATCATGAATGCTGAGGAAGCTATGGCTGCGAAGAAGAATACAGACACTAAGGAGACTAAGGTCAAAGCTGGTAAAACCGAGAAGAAGGATTATAAGAACAATGGTGGAAACAAGCAGTTGAAAGGTAAGCAAGTTCTGGAGCAGATGATGAAATATGGAAATTATACTCCCTTGAAGGTAGACATAAATCACATTCTGGAGGAGATAAAAAACAGCGAGGAGTTAGCCTGGCCAGGGAAAATGAAGGCAGATCCTGACAAGAGGGACAAGTCCAAATATTGCGAATTCCACAAAGACCATGGTCACACGACCAAACGTTACATAGCTCTCCAGAATGAAATTGAAGCACTCATCAGGTGAGGAAATTGGCTAAGTATGTTGATCGCCAAAATGGTGGAAAGACCAGCGACCGAGGAAGGCAAATATTTAAGTCTCCTCGCCGAGCAAAATAAGACAAGTAGAGAGATCACGAAGATAACCCAGAGGATGACCCCGATCTCCCCAAAAGACCAAGACAACCAGAACGCGAGGTATTTTGAATCCATTTGGGATCATTTGAATGTCATGTCATTACAGGTGGAGATGTAGGGGTGGAGATCTAACTGCGGAGAGAAAATCTTACCTCAATGAGGCCCAAGCTTGCTCGTACATACAACGAATAAACTTGGCTGAAGATGATCGCCCGAGGAAGGTGAATAGGGACAAACTGGTCATCAGTTTCTCTAAGAATGACCTAGCAGGTGTACTATATCCTCATGATGACCCATTGGTAATCAAGATGAGAATGAAGGAAGTGGTAATTTCATGGGTACTGGTGGACAATGGTAGCTCTGCAGACATCATGTTCTACCCATGTTTTGACAGTTTGAATCTGAAGTTAGCCCAGTTGGAGCCCTATCATAGGCCCCTCCTCGGTTTTACTGGCGAAAGGGTTTTTCCACTTGGGACGATCAAGTTGGATATGCTTATTGGTACATGGCATGCTTGTCGAACAGAAAGAGTACGCTTTTTCGCAATGGATAAAAATATTCAATCAGCTTACAACATCATCATAGGAAGGATAGGTCTAAAAAAGTTTGAAGCAGTACCATCTACTGTACATCAATATTTAAAATTCCCAACCAACTTTGGAGTGGGAGTGGTGAAAGGCGACCAGAAAGTAGCTCGGGAATGCTACTATTCATCTGTCGAACAGGAAGAACGAGAATAATCCAAGAAGAAGACTAATACCTATCAAGTGGATGAAATAGAAGATGCAGAGATTGAAACATTAGATCCTAGAGACGAGTCTCAGCTAGTGAAAGGCCAGGTCATGGAAGCTACCGAAAATATCATTCTGGACGACTAACACCCAGAACGAACAACCCGAATTGGCGCGTCCTTGGATGTATCATTAAAACAGGAACTGGTAGCATTTCTAAAGTGCAGAAAATATACTTTTGCATGGAGTCAAGAAGACATGCCAGGAATAGACCCGAGTTTCCTATGTCACGGGCTCAACGTGAACAAGGAACTCAAGCCAGTGAATCAGCGAAGAAGAGTGTTCAGTCTTGAAAAGAATCAAGCTATACAGGAAGAGGTAGAGAAACTACAGAAAGCCTTTTTTATTGAGGACGTTAAATATCCAGATTGTCTAGCAAATGTGGTGATGGTAAAGAAGAAAAACAACAAGTGGAGGATGTGTGTGGACTTCACTGATCTTAATAAAGCTTGCCCAAAGTATCATTTTCCTTTGCCTCGAATCGATCACCTGGTGGATGCTACCTCGGGGCATGAATTATTGAGTTTCATGGATGCTTACTCTGGCTATAACCAAATCAAAAAGAAACCTGAGGACAGGGAAAGTACCTCTTTTATCACCCCAAGGGGAACTTATTGCTATAATGTTATGCCTTTCAGACTTAAAAATGCAGGTACAGCATATCAGTGGCTGATGAATAAGGTGTATGCAGAGCAAATCAGTCATAACATGGAGGTTTATGTCGACGATATGCTGACAAAGAGCAAGAAAGTTGTTGATCATTTAGTTGACCTAAGTCAAAATTTTGATCAATTAGAGAAATATCAAATGAAGTTGAATCCCACCAAATGGATATTAGGAGTACAAGAAGGCATGTTTCTCGAATATATTGTTAACCAACGAGGCATCGAGGCGAACCCTAAAAAGATCAAGGCCCTATTGGAGCTACGATCTCCAACTACGAAGAAGTAAGTACAAAGCCTCACCGGGCGAGTCACAGCACTTAACATATTGGTGTCACGAGCAACAGACAGATGCCTCCCATTCTTCAAAACACTTAGAAAAACTTTTGAGTGGAATGATGAATGTGAGGAGGCCTTTCAAGAGTTAAAGAAATATCTTGGAACACCTCCATTGTTATCTAGACCAGTGATGGGAGAAAGACTATACTTATATCTGGCAGTTTCAAAGAATGCAGTTAGCTCGGCGTTAATAAGAGTGGAGGACGGAGTACAAAATCCGGTTTACTACACCAGCAAGGCCTTCCGAGGAGCAGAGATCAGATATCCAAGACTGGAAAAGTTAGCACTGGCACTAATCGAAGCGAGCAGAAGGATGAGGCCATACTTACAAGCCCATACTATAGTGGTGTTTACTGATATGCCATTAAGACAAGCTCTGCATAAACCGGAGAAATAAGGAAGCTTGATGTACTGGGCAATAGAACTTGGTGAATATGACATAGTTTATGAGCCTAGATCGTCACCTAAGGGGCAGGCAGTAGCGAATTTTATCACAGAGTTTACTCCCTCTGATACCTCCGAAGAGCAGGAGTTTAATACAGACCAACTCGTGGATGTTACGGGATCGTCGAATTTAACACCCGACCAACTTCCATCCGTGGACGATCAAGAGAAGATAATCAACTAGCAGCGAGAAAGGTTGGGGGAGGACAAAAGGAAGCATCAAATATTCCACCAAGGAACTCTGTCTGATAAAAAATTTGATAATGAAATACCTGTATGGAATCTGTATGTGGATGGCTCTTCGTGTGCCACAGGCAGTGGAGCAGGAATTATTTTAAACAGTCCTGATGAAATTGATATATATGCTCTACGCTTTCAGTTTAAAGCCTCCAATAACGAAGCTGAATATGAGGCTATGATAGTGGGTCTAAGTTTGGCCAAAACCATGAAGGCAAAACAGGTCGTGGTGTTTAGTGATTCACAGTTAATCGTAAATCAAATTCTCGAATTGTATGCAACGAAGGGAGAACTAATGATCAAGTATCATGAAAAGTCTATGGAAGTTGTCTTAACTTTTATCGTAGTTAATTTAAATAGAATACCGATATTAGAGAATGCAAGATCCGACGCCCTAGCTCGACTGGCATCAGCAACACACACCGAGCTACGAAGAACAATCCCAATAGAAATTCTGGTCGGTCGTATCATAGACGAAGATTTGATGATAAACTTCATCACCCTCGACTTGGGACCATCTTGGATGGACCCCATTAGGACCTATATGTAAGAGGGGGCTTTGCCAACTGATAAACTCGTAGCTAAGAAATTGAAGTTTAAAGTTGCTCATTACGTATTGACCAGTGGCATTTTGTATAGAAGAGGAGTTATAACAGCACTAGAGAAATGTGTCCATCCCTTCGAAGTTAAGGACTTGATTGAAGAGGTTCACGAAAGGTCCTATGGAGCCCATGTAGCAGGTCGGACGCTTTTGCAGAGGATAAAAACACAGGGGTATTACTGGCCAACGATGAGAGCTGACTGCGCAGCTTACGCTAAGAAGTGCGATAAATGCCAACGTTTCTCTTCTATCCGAAGAACTCCCCAGGCATTGTTAACACCCATCACCTCCCCTTGTCCATTCGCCATGTGGGGGATAGACTTGGTCGGGCCACTTTCGACGACCAAAGGAAGATTCAAATACCTCGTGGTTGCTGTGGATTATTTTACCAAATGGGTGGAAGCTGAACCTTTCATTGATATGACATATGACAAGGTCTATCAATTTATTTGGAAGAGTATTATTTACAGATATGGTTTCACACACGCATTCATTACTGACCATGGAACCCAATTTAACAACGAAGAATTCACTGCATATTGTTATCAATCCAATGTACTGAAGATCCACTTCGCGCCAGGCCATCCCTAGAGCAATGGGCAATCTAAAGTGACGAACAGAACCCTACTGAATGGTTTGAAAAAACGGTTGGATGATGCAAAGGGAAACTGGATTAACGAGCTACACTCTGTGTTGTGGGTTTATCGCACTACACCGCAAACAGTAACTGAGGAGTCTCCATACATGTTGACATTCGAGAGTGAAGCTATCATACCTGCTTAATTGGGTCTACCTACACATAGAGTGCTTAATTTTAATTATCCCATAAGCGACTTGATGAGGCGTTTAGATCTGGATATGCTCGAAGAAGTTAGGGAAGAAGCAACAATTAGGAATGCTTCATACCAACAACGAACAACCTTGTTCTATAACAAAAGGGTGAAGAAGTGTGATTTGAAAGAAGGGGATTATGTGCTGAAGAAAGTGATCAAGAAGCATAACAAACTGGAGGCCAACTAACATGGACCTTACAGAGTAACTGAAGTTGTTTGTCTTGGGACATGCATAATTGAAACCTTGGAAGGAGAAAAATTCAAGACGCATGGAATGCAGAGCATCTGCGCAAGTACCATCTGTAATTAAAATCCACACGTAACACAGTTTCTTTCAATATGAATAAAAGGATGTTTTGCCCATATTTTTGTCCTTTGTTGATTTTTTTTGGAATATTAGTTCTACACACTACACATTATACACATTCAGAGCAGCAACCACCAACTCCGGTTGGTCGACAATTTAATAACCACCAACTCCGGCTGGTCGATAATTTAATAACCACCAACTTCGGTTGTTCGGCAATTCATTCACCACCAACTCCGGTTGGTTGACAATTCAACCACCAACTCCGGTTGGTTGGTGCCAAACTAGGCAAGAAGATGGATGACCTCCCGGGGTATCCACTGTCTAGGCAACAAGGTAATCCAGACGAGATTACTACAACTAAGCAGGAACATGGGATGAAAATCATTCCATTGCTTAGGCCCAAAGAGTGACAAGTCACTATAATCAAACAACAAATGGGATAAATTTCATTATCTAAAAACAAAACAGGAAATATATATATTCACCAACGAGTAACAAAGGCATTCTATAAAGAAATGAAATTGTAAAACTTTCTTCATTAAAACCAAGTGGATTACATATGATATGAAGTTTGATTCATTACATAAAAATGTCATATTCTATGGGTTTCTTTCCCTCTACTTTTGAAACAGGTTCCACCTCAGCTGGAGGATCATCTAATGCATAAGGAGAGTTTATGAAATTCATATCTCGCAGCATTTCGACATTACTTATGGATGGTCGATCAAGCAAGTGCTCTTGAAGAGATATCTCAAAGTTTGAATGAAGGCTGTAATCATCGAGATACTTGGAGATCAAAATCTGAGGAATAACATGGGCTGGAATCCAATTAAGGTCAAGTTTGAAGGGAGGTACAGGCAAATCAAGAACTTCAGGTTCATAATAATCCCATAAGAAATGACCTTGATCCAGTTTCAGAACACATAAGGCATTCAACCACCCTTGCTTATATCTTTCGTTGTTCGACTGCTATAAACGAGCATCAAGGTGATACAAAGCTTCATTATACTCAGCCATCCAAAATTCTTTGGGCTGCTTGTAAAATTGATAAGTCAACCTCTTAAGTTGCTCGTGGAGCTTCTTCACCAGAATTTCTTTACTTTCCAGAGCAGAACTCTGACTAAAGAGTTAGTCGGTGAAACTCAGAATCTTCTTAGACATGTCTGCCAAAGCTTGATTCTTCGCCATTAATTGAACGGCTTGATTCTCTAAGGCCAATCGAGTTCTCGTTTCATCAATAGTAACCCGATCAGCTCTTGCTCGTCCACGAGAAGAAGATCTTGCTCTGCCACGAGCAGGCATGGAATATCCTACTCATTTCAAAGTTTCTAACTCATCCCGTTAGTTAGCATTTTTTACTTCTAAAAAGGAAAAACCATCATCATTAATTGGGACCAAGGCTCCCGAAGAAGAAGAGGCAGCATATTTGAGTTATTTTATTTCCTCTTGCAACGCGATATTTTCTTGATCCAGCAACTTAGCCATATATCTGTGCTCCTAAATCTCAAGCTTTAACGCACTTTCCTTTTTCTCATGAGCTGAAATGTATTTGTCATATCCCTTGTCAGCACTCAATTGCTGGTACTTTTTCTCATAACCTTGATGCAAAAGTGTAGTGGATTCCTTGTATTACCGTTGAACTTCCTCGATCATTCCTTGAAGATCTTCAATCATTTCATAACAGGCCATATTATTGGCTACAACACGATCAAGTAGGCACTTTAAGTACTGGTAAGCATCAACTGCTCGTTCAGAAGCACCTGATCAGAGGATGTCAGTTATCTGGGCCTCATTAAGATTTTCATGACCAGCTTTGAAATAGTCATTGCACTTCTTCATCAACTCTGTATCATTAGCTGATAAGAGTTCCATCCTGGCCACAAACTAGCAAAGACAAAATGAAAAAAAAATCAACAATGATGCAAATAGAGCAAGTAAGAGAGAAATTCCAGACGAATAACAAAAGTTTAAATTTTTATTCATCATGATAAAGAAAAACACAGATCAGGGCTACATCCAGGAAAATAAAGAAACAAAAGATCGGAACAGCTTTACACCTTCTCCTTATTTCCTACGACTTCTTCGGACGATTTGGATGAAGGGATTGGTTGCTCGGAGAGCAATGGCAGTTGCTCGGCAGATGTGCTGGCTTGTTGGACTTGCTCAGAAGGTTGAACAATAGCAATAACAGGGACCTGCTCTCCTGTCATCATGGAAGATTCATCTGAAGTAGCTTCATCTTCTTTTTCTTCTCCTTCTCCAGGAGAGGGAGAAGGGCCATGAGTATGCTCCTAGAACAACTCAGAATTTTCAGCAACCTTCAATTTCTTCAAGGTTGCTACCCATCCGTCCCTAAAATATTTAACACTGGCATACTCCATTTGAGAAGACATAACAGCCAGGCACTTGTTCCAACCTTTGTCCCAACCAGCACAAAAAGATTTTTTAACAACAACTTTCCTTTTTGCTTTTTTCGAGGAAGTCCTTTCTCTAAGGAGCTCCTCGGCAGACTTCATTTTTTATTCTACCTCTATCTTATGTCACTCGGTATCTTGAAGCTTGGTAACATTTTCCTTGGCAGACTTAAGCTTGACTTCAAGCTCAGTATTATGTTGTTCGGCCTCCTTTAATTTCTTCTCCAACTCTTTGGAGGCAGTCACAGCTTGATCTCGATTTGCTTCAACAGACTTGAATTGCTTCTCCCAATCATCTTTGTCTTCCTCGTACTTCTGACGAGATTCCTTCAAAGATTGAGTCAATCCAGCAAAAGCTTCTTCTACCCCACCCGAGGAGGTGGAAACCCTTATGGCTTCATCTTTCTTTAGAATACTATTGAAACACGTCACAAGCTGAAAAAAGAAAGAACTTTAAGTCAATATATGAACATAGTACTAAAAAATAAAGGACTCGGGATAACGATACTTACTGACGTAATGTGTTGAGCAGCCAAAGTGGTAATTCTCTCACGAGAAAATGTATCTTCAATGCCTTGGAATTCTGGGATAGTCCAAGATCTGATCAAGCCCATGGCAGATCTCGGAGAAATAAAAGCTGGAACATTACCTTCAACATTTGAAGGTTGAGAGATAAGGTCAACAAGTCTCTCAGTATAACTTCTTTTCAATCTCCTCAGAGGAGCAGGAGAGCTTTTAATTAAAGGTGCTGTCTCTATTGGTGAGATAACAACAGTATCACTCGAAGGTGCTGTCTCTTTTGGAGGCACATGGGGCTTCTTGCCAGCTTCCTTAGCAGCAGTAGAGGGGGGTACATCTATTTTCTTTGTCCCCTCATCTGGGATATCTTGTTTATTCTTCTTTGCCTCCTCTGTGGCAAAGGCAGACTTGTCAAAAAATGTAGGAGCTTTCCTCTTCTTCATTAGATCAGTAATAGGAGTACTTAAATCAGAAGAAGAACCTTCCACATTGGTTTTAGAGGTTGGTATCTGATCAAGATCAACCACCAGAGGACGAGCAATGAAAGATGAAGTGTAGCTTCAATATTGCAACAAATAAGAAGCAAATCTAATGTGCTCCCCAACAACAGATTGATGCAAGCCCCAGATAAGTTTTAAATGTTTTATATTAACCTCGGTTTCTTTTGGAGGTTTCCTTTTACTGTCAACTGTAACAAATAAAATTAATGTCAGTGATGCATTTCATCGATTACAAAGAAAACAAGATTTCAAAAATAAAAACAACTTATCCCATTGCCATAAGGTCGACACCTGTGACCTTGGTACACATCATTTCCATTTAATGGAGGGTGATGCCAATTTTTCATCACAACACCATGATCAAAATAGTCCCTATTGGCATCGGGAAGATTGACAACTAAAGCTCTATTCGAAAACCTAGTTTTTAAATAGAAAGTGGTATCACTGGTAACCCATCTATAGCAATACATAATTTCTGGAATCCCCAAACGAGTTCCATGAAGTTGATTACCTATGTACGCCATTAACTACCCTCCATGTATTTGGAGCTACTCTTGCAGGTACAATATCGAAATATTGGCAAAAATCCAAACACAGGGGATTTAGCGGGAAAGAAAAGCCACACTCAGCTACAAAAAGGCTTGGGAACCAGTGTCCCTCCGCCAAAGAAAGTAAATCAGAAGGACAAGAAAGTTCTTCTAAAATAACCCACGAAGGGATTGAAAACTCAAACCGAAATTTATCCAACGATTCAACAAGATAAACCATGGTGAATAAAGTAAATAAATAAGAGGGAAGAAGATCTTATAGAAGAAAGAGAGATCGGTTGATAATGAATGATGGAAAGAACGAAGACACAAGATAGAGAGAAAATGAAGAGTTCAAAGATACATATTTGAAAAGTAAAAGACGATAGAATTTCTGTCGCGCTTAAATACTTTACCTCGGGAATAGAGAAAAGCAATGATTACAAGGGAAGACGTTTGAGTTTCCGACGACTAAAAAAGGAAAAAGGCACAAATATCAAAGTGATCGTGAAAATTCAAAATATTTATAAAGCTTGATATTATGCGCTCAAAAAGGAATTATGTACAATTAAAACCTTCCTAAAATTCATGAAAATCAGTAATCCAAGCAATTTTCAAGCAAAATGTTCCACATTCTCCTTCAACCTCAACTGTGAAACATTGGGGGCTTCTGTTTATAACAAATTTAGTCTGCTGACATGGACCAATCACTTGAAGACACGTGTCAACACTACGTGGCAAATACAAATACTATCGACGAACAACATATTGCCACCGAGCTACTCAGGTGCTTCGAGCAACTTAAAGATACCGAGCTACTTAGCGTGCAGAGCATCCAAATCAAGAGAATTAAAAGACAACTATGCATTAAATGCGCATTATTATCGTACAGATGTATATGTCTACTAGATAACAACACATTATCCTTTCATATGTAAAGCCTCAAGGCTATAAATACATTGTAACCTCCTCATAAGAAGGGGACTTTTTTTATCTCTTGGAAAACCTATTATCGAGATTCAAGGCAAATAGTCAGAAATACAAAATAGTGGATGTAGGCCATTCTCACAAGGCTGAACCACTTTAAAAATCCTTTATCTTATTTATCTGTGATTGATTAATTAGATATAATCTAGTTTTTTACATCAACACCATTGATTAAAAAGAAAAAGAAAAAGCAGCGTGGAAACATTTTTAAAGACTTGGCTTACTTACCAAACAATGGTGTTGGCAACATCAAACCAAATTGCCCCCTTTCTTTTTCTTTTTTTAACAAGCAGCGAGAGACTAATACAATCTATTAAAAAGAATGATGTATTCTTTTAAAACGCCAACTCATTTTGATTTTAAAAAAAAACTTTTTGTTGATGTAAAAAACTAGATTCGGTCTAATTAATTAATCACAGATAAAAAGGAATAAAGAAATAAGACAAGAGATTCTTAAAGTGGTTCAGGCTTATGAAAATGACCTACGTCCACTGTTTGTATTTGTCGATGTTTTCCTTAATCTCGATGATGATTACAAGAGATCGATTGATCGTCCTCCGTTGTGGAGGATGTTACAATGTATTCTATCCGTATGAATAGACGATATGTTGTTGTTTAATAGACACATACGTCTGTACAATAAGAATGTTCATTAAGTCCGATGTTCATTGAATGTGCAATTGTCGTTTGATTTTCCTATCCAGATGCTCTGCACGTTGAGTAGCTCGGCGGGCTAAGTAGCTCGGGGTGATGAGTAGCTCGGTGCTTTTAATTGATTTTCCATGTAAGATGACACATGTCTTCATAAAACTAGTCCACGTCAGCTAACAATTTTCGTATCAACAGAAACCCCCAATGTTTCAGAGTTGAGTTTTGATATGAGAGTGTGGAATATTTTACTCAAATGTTGCTCGAGCACCTTTGTACGTCTTGATTACTTACATATTTCTAATATTTAGGAATTTTACCTCTAGTCTCGTCATTTCAACGCGAAATGGAAAATTTGTAAATATTTTGAATCTGTGACAGATACTTGGGTTTTTGCGTCTTTTTCATCATTTAATCGACGGAAATGTAATCGTCTTTTCTAATAATCATTTCTTTTCCTACTTCCCGATGCAAGGCATTTAAAAGCGATAGAAAAAAGATCATCATCTACTTTTTATCTCCAAATTTCCAAACACTGTGTTTTCTCACTCTGTTTTTATACTATCGTTCTTTCCATCGTCCGCCTTAGCAGATTTCTCAATTTTCTGTAAGAATTTCTTCCCTCTTCTTTCTCTACTTTGGTCATCATGGTTTACCTTGTCGAATCTTTGGATAAATTTCAAGCCGATTTTTCAATTTCCTCTTAGGTTATTCTAGAAGAACCTCCTTCTCCATCTGATTTATTTTCTCTGGCTGAGGGACTGGTTTCCTCACTTTTCGTAGCAGAGTGTGGCTTTTCTTTTCAGTCTAATCCCCTGTGTTTGGAGTTTTGCCAATATTTTGATATTGTGCCTGCAAGAGTAGGTCCAAATACATGGAGGGTACTTAATGGCGTACATAAATTAAACCAGATTCATAGGACTCGTTTAGGGATCCCCTAAATTATGTTTTGTTATAAATGGGTTACCAGTGATACCAAATTTTATTTAAAAACTAGGTTTTCCAATAGAGCTTTAGTAGTCAATCTTCCCGATGCTAATAGGAACTATTTTGACCATGGGGTTGTGATGAAAAATTAGCAACACCCTCCATTAAAAGGAAATGATGTTTAAGAAGGTCCGAGATGTCCACTTTATGGCAATGGGATATGTTGTTTTTACTTTTCATAGTTTAGCTCTGTTTATGCTTGATAAAATGCATCACTGATATTCAAGTTTGTTTTTGCAGTTGATAACAAAAGAAATCCCCCCAAAAGAGAGTGACATTAATATAAAAGCTTTGAAACTCATCTGGGGTTTGCATCAATCAATTGAGGGGGAGCACGTTAGAGCTGCTTCTTATTTGCTGAGATACAAAAATACCACCTCTTCTTTCATTTCTCGTCCTCTTACCCCTCCTGTGGTAATTGATCTTGATCAAGTACCAACATCTCAAACAAGTGCCAAAGAACCTTCTTTTGATTTGAATACTTCTATTGTTGATTTAATGACGAAGAAGAGGAGAATGCCTACGTTCTTTATCAAAGATGCTCCTGGTGCTAATAGGGCAAAGAAGAGCAAAAGGGATGTCCCAGCTGAAGGGACGAAGAAAATGGATAGTACTCCATCGAAAGGAATAATTTCCCCTGTCAAGGAGGTCAGCAGGAAACCAGTTGTGCCAAAAGAGGTAGCACCTTTAATTGAAGGTGTTGCTATTACGCAAGAAGAGGCATCACCTTTGATTGAAAGTGCTCCTTTAAGGAGATTGAGGAGAGGTCTTGCAGAAAGACCTGTAGAAACTTCTGCTCGACCTTCTGATAATGGGGGTCCTTCCTCGGGAACTAACGCTCTAGCTTTTATCACCCCGAGTCCGGCCAGGGGTTTGATCAAGTCTTGGACCATTCCAGAGTATCGAGCTACTGGGGGTCCCCTTTCTCGGGAGAAAGTCATTGATTTAGCGGCCCAACATATCGCGTCAGTAAGTATCATCATCCCTACCACTTCATTTCCACCTACTATATTCATATTCTGATTTGAGCTTCTTTTCTTTTTTTTAGTTTATGACGTGCTTTAATAATATCCTGGAGATGGATGAGGCTATCAAGGCTTTAACTTCGTCCAGCGGGATTGAAGAAGCTTTTGCTGGGTTGTATAAATCCTTGAAGGACTCCTAGAAGATATATGAGGAAGACAAGGTATCTTGGGAGAAGAAACTTCTGTCTGTAGAGTTAACTCGTGACCAGGTCATAAGTGCCTCCAAGGAGTTGGAGGAAAAATTAAAGGTCGTTGATGATGCTAAGATTCAGCACCACCAGATAAGTGATGATGTGCTCAAATAGTAATAACAATGGCATCCATAGAGATGTATATGTGTGTAAGTGTATAGAAGGGGATGAGTATAAGAGGAATAAGACAATGATGTATAGTGGTGCTGTGACAACCCGAATATAATTATGATAAATTATATTTAAATAATGATTAGCTTGTGTGATATTTATAATATGTTATTTGTATATATAATGTTAATTCATTATGTTTAGTCTAATCCTACCTTCATAAAACATGAAGAATCGAACTAGTTACAAATGTGAAATTTTGAGAGTTTCGGTAGGAATGTTCATGTTTAAGGCTAGTTTTGACCTTTATGACATAACAATTGACTTGAGGTGTAAACTAGATATTTTTATATATATGAGTTAGGTTTATAACAAAAGAAACGGTTCATCGAACGGACATCCGAGTGGGAAGATATTGTCCTTTTACGAACAGGGGGTAAAGTAGTCATTTAGCTTTAAATGAAATTTTGTTTTATGTAATGCCACATGTTATATTTTGATTGGACCAAGAGGGGGTGGCCTTATGCCGACTTAAAACCATTTAATTAAGCTCTTCCTTCAGCATATTGCAGCCATGGAAGAGTTTAACCTAAGGAAAGAGAATTTTGAAGTTTAGGAAGAAAGTGTGAGGAGAAATTGAAGAAAAATTCATAGAAAAATTACGTAAAAGCCCCTATGGTATTTCCATCCATAAATCTTGTTTATTTTTTTGTATTACTTATGTAAATGATTGAAATAATCATTTTTTTACTGAAATTCCATGTCTTGATATGTACTTATGGATAGATGCAAGTTTAAGTAAACTTGAATGTGTAAACCCTTGAGATTGTTTTGTTTAAGAACCTTGTTTATTCAAACTTCCATATATTTATCTATACTTACTGGAATTGATTGATTCCAATTGGAGATTAACCTGGACTTACATATGTATGACATATCCTAAAATCATGGTAAAATACAAAGAAATGAGTCCTTGGTGAGAGTTTTAAGTTCGGGTATGAAATTTGCCCTAAGGGTGAAAGTATGCCTACCATGTGTTCGATGTTTTGCTTGACAAAGAAAATAAACTCTGAAAATTATAAAATTTTAATATTGTATTGTTCAATATGTTTACTGATGTTGGGTTGAATATCATATAAATTTATGATGTAGAAAAATTATGGAAATTCGTGGAAGTTGAATGAACGATAAGAGGGCCTATAGGGCAGATTTGCCATGTGGTAAAGAAATGAGCATATCTTGCTCTACGAGACCTAAAATGATGTACCGTCTTTTGTATTGGAATACTAATATGACAAGGATTGAATTTCCAAGAATAAATGAATTTATATTTGGTCTATGATTTGGATATGTTAAATATACTAGCATGGATTTGGATGGAACTTCACTTGTGATAAATGATTTGGATGGAATCATGTGAGGCTTATGGATTGAATTATGTTTAAATCGTTCTTTGGATTATTGATATTATTATGATGATACTAATATTTTAAGAATGATAGGAAGGGAAGAAGAGCTGATTGAACAAGCACTGGATAAAGGCAAGGGCAAAGCCAGTTAAACTGCCAAGGTGAGTGTACTTATGATTTGTTTCATATATAAATATGAATATAGCTCTAAGAGCGGATTTGTTTGAATACTTCGGTATTCAGGATTTGTTTGGATATTAAAATATCCAGGATTTTTTTGGGTCTCATGATCCAGGATTGGTTTGAATACTTCGGTATTCAGGATTTGTTTGGATATCTAAATATCCAGGATTTGTTATTGCCAATGGGCAGAATTATTTGGGTCTTATGATCCAGGATTAGTTTGAATACTTCGGTATTCAGGATTTGTTTGGATATCTAAATATCCAGGATTTGTTATTGCCAATGGGCAGAATTATTTGGATCTTATGATCCATGATTTATTATTGCCAATGGGCAGGATTGTTCGGATTTTATATCCACATATTCGATATAGAATTGTTATTCTGTTGCAGGGAAGGAGTACCTCACTAAGCTTAATGATTACGGTTTATTTTTTTTAAAAATTTCAGGTTTGTACGCTGCCAAATAGGATAACATATGACCGGTAACTTTGAGAGTTGCACCGTTAGAAGAGCTGGGGGTTTAAGTATGGAGATTTTATCATTGTCACACTGAAGATTTTAATATACTCACACATTGTATATATTGATTTAGTATGGATTGAGTTGATCATAGTTAATCATAGTATTGTATAATCTCTAATTATGACTCTGATGTTGACTTCGTTATGGCACAAGAACAATATTATGTTCATTATGCTAAAAATATTGATAAATGGATTAAATTTTCAATGGGCTTGAGATTATGATCCAATTATTCTAATAACAAATGATTAGTATGGATATTGGGTTTGGGGTGTGACAACTAGTGGTATCAGAGCGTGGTTATAAATTCTGGACGTGTGTGACGGTTAGATGGCAGTATTGAGTTGATTTGATATTTATGAATTGTTTATGTACTAACCAATAGTTTAGTATTATAAACTGTTTATATTGGTTGTTAGAACTTTGTTGTATTACAGATTATTCCAGATGGAACCTGGGAATGGACAACCTAGAGAAGAGGGAGTAGCTTCTCGTACAGATAATGCTGAAGTAGAGCAAAGTGTTGCTGGG
The DNA here is from genome assembly GCA_949130495.1 of Sambucus nigra. Lineage (NCBI taxonomy): Eukaryota > Viridiplantae > Streptophyta > Magnoliopsida > Dipsacales > Adoxaceae > Sambucus > Sambucus nigra. The sequence continues at coordinate 640,544,278 of OX422209.1, read as the reverse complement.
AGGGCTAGAGAGAAAGAACAGCCTACAGAGATGCAAATAATGGCACAAGCAATGATGAGGATGGCAGAGCAACAAGAAAGAAATATGGCGCAAATGGCAGAACAGCAGGCTAGATATCTAGAATCAAAGATTGTGGCCAGGATTGAGAAAGAGGCAAGGAAGGAAATGAAGGATTCCATGCATGAGAAGTTTTTGAAGTTGAACCCTCCAGAATATTCAGGGTCAGTTGAACCTACAGAAGCTGAGATGTGGGTCAGAGATCTAGAAACTATATTTGCAGTTATGAAGGTTCCAGATAACCAGAAAGTGAATCTAGCTGTGTTTAAGCTCAAAGGAGAGGCCAAATATTAGTGGGAAGCCAGCAACCATTTGGTGCCCAGGATGGAAGGTACTGATGTTATTACTTGGGATGAATTTATTAAAGCTTTGTATGTTAAGTATTTCCCTAAGGTCTATAGGAGGGAGAAGCTGAGGGAGTTTATAAATTTAACTCAAGGGAACATGTCTGTGAGGGAGTATGATGCTAAATTTACTGCTTTGTCTAGATTTGCTACTAAGTATGTGCAGGAGGAAGAAGATAAATGTAGTAAGTTTCAAGATGGACTGATTTGGCCTATTCAAAATAGAGTGGCCACTTATGAGTTAGAAGATTATGCTTCTCTGGTAAACAAAGCCACGATAGCAGAAAGGCAAATGAACCAAGGGGTGGCGAGTAGAGAGAGTTTTAAGAAGAGTATATTCGACGCATCTCACTTTAAGGGAGGTGCGGGTGGAAGTGTTAAGATGGAACCTCATAAATTTCAGAGAGGTGGTAGAGATAGTGGTAGAGGTTTGGGGAGATTTGGCAGAGATATTAGGGGTGGAGAATCTTCTAGTCTGGTTAAGAGGTCAGGAAAGGGTGAGGCACCGACAAGAGTTGTTACATGTTTCTTTTGTAAAGAGGAAGGGCATTATAAATCTGAGTGTCCTAAACTTAAAGGAGTGGAATGCTACCATTGTCATCAAGTGGGGCATATTAAGAAGAATTGTCCGCATTTGGCAGAGACCCCAACAGCACATAGCGAAGCAGCAAGTAGAGTGTTATCTCCAGGCAGTGCAGTGAAAAGTATGGGCAGAGGACAAGCCAGTGGTTCCAGGCCAGGTGGACGAGTCTTTACGATGAAAGAGGCTCATATTACCCCGGATGTGGTGACAGGTACACTTTCTGTTACTGATAGAAGTGCTTATGTTCTGATTGATCCTGGTTCCACACATTCTTTTGTGTCATATGGATTTTCCATATATCTGAATAGACCATGCACTCATTTAGAGGTGGGGTTGGGTATTTCCATGCCTATGGGGGATATGATTGTAGTTGAATATGTTTTTCGTGATTGTGTTTTGACTGTGGGGTCTAGTGATACAGTTATAGATCTACTTCCATTGGATATTTCTGATTTTGATATAATTATGGCAATGGATTGGTTATCTAAATATCATGCATCTATGGATTGTTTCTGTAAGGAAGTTATTTTTAATATGCCTGGTGAGCCTGAATTTAAATTTGTGGGGGAAAGGAAAATTGTTCCCAGTTGCATCATTTCTGCTATTCAGACGAGGAAATTATTGAGTAAGGGTTGTGAGGGTTTTATTGCATATGTTCTTAACACTAGGAAGGGGGCTTTACAATTAGTCGATGTTCCTATTGTACGGGATTTTCCTAAAGTGTTTCCTAGTGAGTTTCCAGGGTTACCTCCAGAAAGGGAAGTTGAATTTAGTATCGAATTAGCACCGGGGACAACCCCTATTTCTATGGCACCGTATCGAATGGCACCTGCTGAGTTGAAAGAACTCAAGATTCAGTTGCAAGATTTACTTGATAGGGGGTTCATACAGCCTAGTGTATCTCCATGGGGGGCGCCAGTTTTATTTGTGAAAAATAAAGATGGCACTATGCATTTGTGTATTGATTATAAGCAACTAAATAAAGCTACTATTAAGAACAAGTACCCTTTACCTCGTATAGATGATTTGTTTGATCAGTTATAGGGTGCTAAAGTGTTTTCAAAAATAGACTTGCGATCGGGTTATCATCAGTTGAGGGTCAAGGAGAGTGATATTTCCTAAACTGCTTTTCGTACTCGGTATGGTCATTTTGAATTCCTGGTGATGCCTTTTGGGGTGACTAATGCTCCAGCGGTATTTATGGATCTTATGAATCGGGTACTGCATCCTTTTGTTGATTCATTTGTGATAGTTTTTATTGATGATATTCTGATTTGTTCACGTGATATGGTTGAACATGAAAAGCATATCACAACTATTTTGAATCTGTTGAAAGATAAGAAGTTGTATGCCAAGTTTAGCAAGTGTGAATTTTGGCTATCACAAGTTGTATTTTTAGGCCATGTTGTTTCGGGAGATGGTATATGTGTTGATCCTAAAAAGGTAGAGGCTATTGTAAAATGGGAGAGGCCCAATAATGTGACTGAGGTGAGGAGTTTTCTGGGTTTAGATGGGTATTATAGAAGGTTTATTAATGGATTTTCTTCGATTGCCTTGCCGATGACTAAACTAACCCCGAAAGATGTTAAGTTTGAATGGAATTCTGATTGCGAAAATAGTTTTGATGAATTGAAAAAGAGGTTGGTAACTGCACCTGTTCTTACTATTCCGCATGGTGGAGATGGTTTTGTTATTTATACAGATGCTTCACACCAGGGGTTGGTTTGTATTTTTATGTAGCATGGTAAAGTTATTGCTTATGCTTCTAGGCAGTTGCGTACACATGAATGTAATTATCCTACACACGATTTGGAACTTGCTGCTATTGTCTTTGCTTTGAAATTATGGCGTCATTATCTATATGGTGAGGTATGTGAAATTTTTACTAACCATCAAAGCATTAAGTATTTATTTACTCAAAAGGAATTGAATTTGAGGCAGAGGCGGTGGATGGAGTTAATTAAAGATTATGATTGTACAATTCACTACCACCCAGGAAAGGCAAATGTAGTTGCAGATGCTTTGAGTAGAAAGGCTTCAGGCAGGTTATCTTGTATTCGATGTGCTAGAGTTGCTCATATTATGGAGTTGAGATTGATGGGAGTAGAATTGCAGCTAGTAGATGGGGATAGATTCTTTGCTCATGTAAGCGTGAGGCCTTTATTAGCTACCCGTATTCGTGATTTGCAAAGTCAAGATCCTTTTCTTGAGAAGAAACGACAAGATCCCCGGGATGGTAAGTCTGAAGATTTTTGTATTGTGAATGATGGAACTTTATTGTATAAGCAGCGGTTGTGTGTGCCTAATGTGTGTGGATTGAAAGAGGAAATTTTAGATGAGGCTCATAATTCCATTTATACTATGCATCCTGGTAGCACTAAAATGTATCGGGATTTAAAGGAGCATTATTGGTGGAACAATATGAAGAAGGAAATAGATGATTTTGTTGCGAGGTGCCTTATATGTCAGCAAGTGAAAGTGGAGCATCAGAAACCTACTGGTCTGCTTCAGCCATTGCCGATACCGGAATGGAAATGGGATCATGTAACGATGGATTTTGTGGTTGGGCTTCCTCGATCTCAGAAGGGGTCAGATTCGATTTGGGTAGTGGTGGATAGATTGACAAAGTCCGCTCACTTTCTAGCAGTCAAGACTACATATACAGTTGATAGGTATGCTAGATTGTATGTTAATGAAATTATTCGATTGCATGGAGCACCGGTATCTATTGTTTCAGATAGGGACCCTACTTTTACATCCAGATTTTGGGATAGCTTGCAGTATGCTATGGGTACTAACTTGAAGTTTAGTACGACTTTTCATCCCCAGACAGATGGGCAGTCTGAAAGGACAATACAGATTTTGGAAGATATGCTTAGAGCTTGTGTGCTTGATTTCAAGGGTAATTGGGATAAATATTTGCCTTTGATAGAATTTGCATATAACAATAGTTTTCAGTCTACTATTGGTATGTCTCCATATGAAGCATTGTACGGTAGACGATGTCGTACACCGATATGTTGGGGTGAAGTTGGTGAAAGGAAGATAGAGGGTCCATAATTGATTGAAGTCACCACTGAAAAAGTGAATATTATTCAAGATAGAATGAGAACAGCTCAGAGCAGACAAAAAAGTTATGCGGATAAACGATGAAAAGATTTGGAATTCCAGAAAGGGGATTATGTGTTTCTTCGGATATCTCCGTGGAAAGGAGTTATGAGGTTTGGAAAGAAAGGGAAATTAAGTCCACGCTACATTGGACCTTATGAAATCCTTGAGAAAGTTGGGATGGTTGCCTACAAGTTAGCATTACCACCAGAGTTATCTCGGTTACATGATGTTTTCCATGTTTCTATGTTAAGAAAGTATGTAGCGGATCCTTCACATGTGTTGGTAGAACAGCCTATTGAGTTAAAGGAAGACTTGAGTTATGTGGAAGAACCACTTGCTATCGTGGATAGGAAGGAACAAGTATTGAGATCAAAAGTAATCCCACTTGTGAAAGTTGTGTGGAGAAGGCATTCCATGGAAGAAGCTACATGGGAGAGTGAAGATAGCATGAATATGCGTTATCCGTATTTGTTTGATTCAGAGAACCAAGGTATGTCAATTTCGAGGACGAAATTTCTTAACTGGGGGAGAATTGTGACAACCCGAATATAATCATGATAAATTATATTTAAATCATGATTAGCTTGTGTGATATTTATAATATGTTATTTGTATATATAATGTTAATTCATTATGTTTAGTCTAATCCTACCTTCATAAAACATGAAGAATCGAACTAGTTACAAATGTGAAATTTTGAGAGTTTCGGTAGGAATGTTCATGTTTAAGGCTAGTTTTGACCTTTATGACATAACAATTGACTTGAGGTGTAAACTAGATATTTGTATATATATGAGTTAGGTTTATAACAAAAGAAACGGTTCATCGAACGGACATCCGAGTGGGAAGATATTGTCCTTTTACGAACAGGGGGTAAAGTAGTCATTTAGCCTTAAATGAAATTTTGTTTTATGTAATGCCACATGTTATATTTTGATTGGACCAAGAGGGGGTGGCCTTATGCCGACTTAAAACCATTTAATTAAGCTCTTCCTTCAGCATATTGCAGCCATGGAAGAGTTTAACCTAAGGAAAGAGAATTTTGAAGTTTAGGAAGAAAGTGTGAGGAGAAATTGAAGAAAAATTCATAGAAAAATTACGTAAAAGCCCCTATGGTATTTCCATCCATAAATCTTGTTTATTTTTTTGTATTACTTATTTAAATGATTGAAATAATCATTTTTTTACTGAAATTCCATGTCTTGATATGTACTTATGGATAGATGCAAGTTTAAGTAAACTTGAATGTGTAAACCCTTGAGATTGTTTTGTTTAAGAACCTTGTTTATTCAAACTTCCATATATTTCTCTATACTTACTGGAATTGATTGATTCCAATTGGACATTAACCTGGACTTACATATGTATGACATATCCGAAAATCATGGTAAAATACCAAGAAATGAGTCCTTGGTGAGAGTTTTAAGTTCGGGTATGAAATCTGCCCTAAGGGTGAAAGTATGCCTACCATGTGTTCGATGTTTTGCTTGACAAAGAAACTAAACTCTGAAAATTATGAAATTTTAATCTTGTATTGTTCAATATTTTTACTGATGTTGGGTTGAATATCATATAAATTTATGATGTAGAAAAATTATGGAAATTCGTGGAAGTTGAATGAACGATAAGAGGGCCTATAGGGCAGATTTGCCATGTGGTAAAGAAATGAGCATATCTTGCTCTACGAGACCTAAAATGATGTACCGTCTTTTGTATTGGAATACTAATCTGACAAGTATTGAATTTCCAAGAATAAATGAATTTATATTTGGTCTATGATTTGGATATGTTAAATATACTAGCATGGATTTGGATGGAACTTCACTTGTGATAAATGATTTGGATGGAATCATGTGATGCTTATGGATTGAATTATGTTTAAATCGTTCTTTGGATTATTGATATTATTATGATGATACTAATATTTTAAGAATGATAGGAAGGGAAGAAGAGCTGATTGAACAAGCACTGGATAAAGGCAAGGGCAAAGCCAGTTAAACTGCCAAGGTGAGTGTACTTATGATTTGTTTCATATATAAATATGAATATAGCTCTAAGAGCGGATTTGTTTGAATACTTCGGTATTCAGGATTTGTTTGGATATTAAAATATCCAGGATTTGTTTGGGTCTCATAATCCAGGATTGGTTTGAATACTTCGGTATTCAGGATTTGTTTGGATATCTAAATATCCAGGATTTGTTATTGCCAATGGGCAGAATTATTTGGGTCTTATGATCCAGGATTGGTTTGAATACTTCGGTATTCAGGATTTGTTGGATATCTAAATATCCAGGATTTGTTATTGCCAATGGGCAGAATTATTTGGATCTTATGATCCATGATTTATTATTGCCAATGGGCGGGATTGTTCGGATTTTATATCCACATATTCGATATAGAATTGTTATTATGTTGCAGGGAAGGAGTACCTCACTAAGCTTAATGCTTACGGTTTATTTTTTTTAACAATTTCAGGTTTGTACACTGCCAGATAGGATAACATATGACCGGTAACTTTGAGAGTTGCACCGTTAGAAGAGCTGGGGGTTTAAGTATGGAGATTTTATCATTGTCACACTGAAGATTTTAATATACTCACACATTGTATATATTGATTTAGTATGGATTGAGTTGATCATAGTTAATCATAGTATTGTATAATCTCTAATTATGACTCTGATGTTGACTTCGTTATGGCACAAGAACAATATTATGTTCATTATGCAGAAAAATATTGATAAATGGATTAAATTTTCAATGGGCTTGAGATTATGATCCAATTATTCTAATAACAAATGATTAGTATGGATATTGGGTTTGGGGTGTGACAGGTGCAGTCAATTAGGCCTACATCCACTGTGAGTGTGTGATCCACTAAATATGGGCACCCGAGTTCGGGAGATGACTTTGGGTCAAATATGGCTCGAAAGCATTTATCGGTCCATTGGCCGGGGAATCGTTCGAACGCAAACGGATCGTTCGTCCGCATGGTAAGTCCGAATCGCGCACGGGGCGGACCTTTGGAAAGGTTAGGAGATGTACTTAGATATTCCAAAGAGTTTGACCCAGTTTGTGGAGTTGACTTTGGTCAACCAGGTCCGGGAAGCATTCGGTGACCTCCCGGAGTCAAACGGATTGTTCGTCCGTATGGAAAGTAAAAATCATGCACGGGACGGTCCGTTGGAAAGGGTATTCAGTGCCCTTTGAAGATTCATTCAGCCTCGGTCGAGCTGAAGAGTTGACATAGGTCAAACAGAGCCCGGGAGCGCCCGGTGGCCTCTAAGTCAAGTTTCAGACGCAAATGGATCGTTCGTCCGCATGGTAACTCGGAATCGCGTATGGGACGGACAGTTGGAAAGATTATTCAGTGTCCTTGGAAGATTCATTGAGTCTCGATCGAGATGAAGAGTTTGACTTTTGGGTCAAACTGAGCCGGGGAGTGCTCGATGGCCTCCAGGTCAGTACTCGGGACATGACCTGGGTTTACAGTGGTAAAGGGAGGTACTAAGGACCTAAGGAGAGTTAAGGGGTAACTGAATGGGGTGTCTATAGAGCCCCTCGACGGGCGAGTTCGGAACAAATGATGACTGTCGAATAGACACCACATGATGCTTTTGAGGGAGTATGACCGATTCAGAGGGTCGAGGCCGATTATGAGGACCTAAGGAGTGTGCTGGGGATGATCAATTTTGCGGGTCAAAGCCGAATCTATGGGCTTAGGGTAAAGGTCTAATAACCGAGGTCAATTCCTACATAAAGAGTGGTGACGACCGAGGACCGGGGTCAATTCTGACCCAACTCAGGTGACGATCCAAGACCGAGATCAATTCTGACCTAAAAAGTGGTGACGATCGAGGATCGAGGTCAATTCTGACCCAACTCAGGTGGCGATCCAAGATCGAGGCCAATTCTGACACGACTAAGGTCAATTCTGACCTAACTCAGATGACGATCCAAGACCGGGGCCAATTATGACCCAAGAGTGGTGACGACCGAGGGTTGAGGTCAATTCTGACCTAACTCAGGTGACAATCCAAGACCGGGGCTAATTCTGACCCAAGAGTGGTGACGACCGAGGACCGAGGTCAATTCTGATCTAACTCAGGTGACGATCCAAGACCGAGGCCAATTCTGATCCAAGAGTGGTGACGACCGAGGACCGAGGTCAATTCTGACCCAAGAGTGGTGATGATCGAGGATCGAGGTCAATTCTGACCTAACTCAGGTGACGATCCAAGATCGGGGCCAATTTTTTCCCAAGAGTGGTGACGTCCGAAGATCGAGGTCAATTCTTACCTAACTCAGGTGACGATCCAAAACCGGGGCCAATTCTGACCCATGAGTGGATAAAGATTGGATTTTGATTCTGCTAGAGAAAGAGCTTTATGATTTTGGTCTGAGCTAGGGAGCTAATAGCCGGGGAGGATTTTTAGGAGACCTCGCAGGGGGGAACAACCTATTTTGGGTGCTGTAGGAGAATTCCGCTGGGGAAGAGGGGTTCCGCTTGAGATAATGCGAATTTTTCTTGCTAAAAACGCTCTAAATCCCTCCTGGGATTTTTGGGAATTTTCCGGGGATTTTTTGAGACTTTCTGGTATTTTTCTGGGAATTTCTGTACGAAATTTAAGGGGGGTGCCAGTCGACATAGTATGAAGGGTTCCATTCGGCAGGGGCACGAACTTTTGGGCTACCTCGGGAAGGTAAGGGGTCAGTGCCGATCGGTATGGTAGGGGGAGGTGCTGATCGGCATGGCGTTTGGCATTCTATATAAAGGGGGAGAATCCCCTCATTTTTTCACAGCTTCTTTTGCTTTCTCTCTCTCTGCGACTCTTCTGTAAATCGTTCTATCATTCCGTTCTTCAAGAGATCACCGCCTTTGTGATCACTGCAGTCTACCGGGAGTGGTTGACCGTTGAGGACTGGGAGAATGTGGAGTGGAGGGATAGGGCGCCTCTTACTTTGGGGAGTGAGAACTACTTTGATACGTTTGAGCCTGTTGCGGATGAGCGGACCTTGTTGCGGGAGCTATCGCGTCATCTCTCTTAGAGAGTGATCCCCGGCGGTTGTGTAAGTAACCCGACCTTTGGCATTCTTCTCTTTCTGGTGATTTTTCTTTCTTGACTTTTGATGAGATTTTTTTTCCAGTCTGATATTTCTTAGAAGAACATGCTTTCCCATGGGACAACAGGGCTCAAGGATGTCTGGGAGCATCTCCCACCTGTGGTGTGTTGGATGGTATTATCAGCGGGTTTTGAGAGGTTAGCATCTGCGCTGGATGAGACGCGTCGTTCGACAGCTGTCCTGTGAGCTTTAGGAGAGAGGTGGTGGGACACTACCCACACCTTTCATTTTGGATTCAGGGAGATGACAGTGACTCCCATAGATGTGCAACAGCTGCTGGGGTTGGATTGTGATGGAGAGCAGATAGAGGTGGATCGCTCTTTATGGGTGAGACCGGAGGCAGTGCGAGCGGCACTTGGTGATGTAGGGAGGATAGTTTCTGGGGATTCTATCCGGTTGTCCCTGCTGAAGGATGTTCTGCTGAGCGGGGTGATTGATGTGAAGGACGGGATGCAAGTGAGGCAGATGGCCCGGTTATTCATTTTGCTGGTGTTGAGAGGTTTCATGGTGGCTTCGAGCGACGACGTCATCCATTTGTGGTTCTTACCGTACTTGAGGATGTTTTCGAACATCCCTTTCTATGATTGGGGGAGTCTGACCTTGGCGACCCTTTACTTTTCTCTGGATACATTCATCCGGTGCTGCCGGCAGACCTTTACTGGGGCCGCGTACCTTCTTAAGGTATTCTTCAGTTTGTGCATTTCTTTTCATGCATTCGCATTTTCCTTTCATGCATTCGCATTTGCCTTATGTGTCTCTTTTTGCTTGTGAATTCATACGTGGTTTTATGAGGTGATTGGGTGAAATACCCCGCTGATTTCTTTGAAGGACGATACTATTGGGGACTTCTTTCGATTGTATCGATGGCGTAAGGTCAATCGACAATCGAAGGGATCTCTCTCTCTAGAGGCGCTGCGTCAGGTCTTGAATGACCTGACCAGTGGTAGGGTAAGACTCTTTCCATTTCGGTCTTGGTTTTTGCACCTTCTGATCTTATATTGATTTATGCTTGCTTGGAGATTTTCAAGTGACCTTTTACCCGTGGGGGACAACCATTCAGGATGCGGGGGCGACCGGGGTGAATGCGCGGATGAGGCATTTACTGGCGCATGAGTTCGGCCATTCCTGGTATCTCGGGGAGAGGGCGGTTCGTTAGATTGCTGAGGAGGAGGTGGTGGTGCCACCTGCGTAGCCTCCTACGTCTATGAGGCGAGAGTGACTATTATTGGAGGATGAGAGGATCGCGGCGATAATTGGAGAGTCCTACTTGCTATACACCGATACGGCTGCACTGTATGACTATATGGATTTTGTGACGAGCTGCTTGATGGCGCACAGCATATATGATGCACTGCCCTTACCTCCGGTGGGTTCGAGTCGGGCAGTGGGATCTTCCCACAGCGGTGGTGGTCCGTCAACATCTGCGATGGTGGCGACCTCGGAGGTCCCTTTTGTGCGATTGCATACCCCTTCATACAACATTCGGCGGGCTGATGAAGGGATGGTGCCTATGCTGCACCGTCATTATGCGATGGATTCGGAGGAGTTGGGTTTGACAGAGGAGGTCCTTCAACCTGTGGTATACTTTTCTGTTCTTCTCTTTCTTTCTTTTCTGTTTTGGTCATTTCTGCTTTGATACTGATTCACCTTTTCTTTCAGCAAGTCCGGGTGTCGACCACTTGGCTCAGGGACATTAGAGACTGGATATCTTTGGCGACTACTCATATTCGGGATGCAGTTCTCGTTCCTTCTTGCTTGGTGCCGTCTGCCTCGTTTGGAGAGGACTCTGGTTCGGGTAGTGGTGGTGCGTCATCTCACCGTAGGGGGAAGAGAGCACGTCGCAGGGGTGGAAGCTCTTAGTGAGAGAGAGAGAAAGAATGTGGGTTCGGGCAGAGTCCCGTTATCTTTGTTTTTCTTCTTTTCATTTCCTACAACATTGATGTAACACATAACACAAATATATGCAATGCAATGGAGTTTTTTTATTATCTTTTATTTAATGATGAATGAATGCATGTACATGCACGTTTTACTTTGCTGCTGAGACCGTAAAAAGGAATATTTTTTGGAATTTTTTGAAGGAAGATTTTTAATTAAAAAGGAAAGTTATATAAGGACAAAAAAAAGATTCTTGAAACTCTATTGAGAATATCAATTTATTTTTATTGATTTTTCTGATTTGACAAAAGAGGAAAAGAGGGAAATTTCCAAAAATGGGGGGGTTGCCGATCGGCAAGCACCCTGTCCTGCCTATCGGCAGTTCAGTCCAGTACCATCAATTCAAAGATTTGATTGGTACCCTCTTCGGCCTTTGGTACCTTGTGGGGTAGGATTCCCTCTGATTTCTGCAGGGATTATGTCCCTTGTGAGGGCTTTCAAGTATAAAAAGGGGTAAGGGTGGAGTGTTTTCATCACACCTTTGCATTCTTACCTTCTTGCCCACTATTTCTTAGCCTTGCAAGATGGCTCTCCCTGGTAGCATTGAGTTTGCCAACTACCTCGAAGCCTTGGAAGCAATGTGCTCTTATAATGTCGACTATGATGCTTTCAACATGCGTCGAGTCTCCTTGTGGCGCAATCGACCTATTGAGTGGAATGTGCTGACGGTGGTGGTATAATTCTGGTACCCCGAAGACCATGTATTTCGCTTTGGGTTGGAAGAAGTTTGTCCTACCTACGAGGAATTTTCATCCATACTGGGTGTAAATCCCAACATTGCTACGGCTTTGCCCGAATTTTCCCGTTCTCCTAGGGATTTATTGGTCGGGCTTCTTCACATTTTGCCTTCGGCGGCTAGATCATTGGTTGCTGGAGGAATGATCTCCCTCCCGGCGGTACTGCAGTCCGTGCATTTGGGGGAAGTAGGTGATGCTGGCTAAGCTGGAGCCGTTGTTCTGGGCTTGGTTTTAAAATTGTTGTTGGTGACTGGGGAGGTGCAAGTGGACCCACAACTTGCAGTCATTACCTCATGAATGTCATATCGTCGCAATCCTGCGGCGGTGATATTGGCGGAGACTCTGAATGGCCTGGATGCCTGGAGAGAAGGTCGTTCTGACTTTTTGAGGGGTAGCCCTGTGATGCTGTTCATGTGGTTGTCTGAAAGATTCCGCTTGTCGACTCCTCCAGAATATCCCTTATCGGTCGTACCCAACTTCTTTTTACGCTGCTTCATCCGCTTTGGCCTGTATGTTGAGAATTGGGAGAATTGGCTTGTGGAGCATGGGGCATGTGGTCTGTATTGGTCAGTGCCTTATTGGGGACAGTTGCAGCCTGTTCTGGAGCTAGGAGAGTATTCATATGTGCGGCTGGTTGGTCTATGACAGACCTCTTTTTACTTCCCTTGGCGGCTTTTGTGCCAATTCGGCTGGGCGCAGGTCGTGCCCCCTCGGACCTCAAATTTCTTTCCGATAGAAGATTTAACTGAGCGCCCCTGCGTCTGTTGCTTGGATCTCTGTGGGAAAATTGACGTCCATCGACCCGTCCCTCTCAGTCTGTCGGGAAGGTTTGGCATGTCCCCAAAGAATATATGAAGTGGTTGTGGAGGAAAGTAGTCAGCAAGATGTTGGCAGTAGAGACTGGACAAAGATGGTTTGTTTTATCTGACACCATGGAAGGGGATGTTGTGGTCTTTTCAAAGATAGTTAAGGCTCATCGATCCATAGAATGTTTACGGCACTCTATTCAGGCAGGGGAAACTTGGGGACCTCAGGATGTAGATGATGAGGGTACAGGCTCCTCTGGTAGCTGTGGGTAGGACTCTTAGAGAGTTTATTTTTGTAATAGGGAATGTATGTGGGGATTTTATTTGTCTTTTTTATGGTAGTAGGGGGAAGGGGGTTATCCATTCCTTTCCTTATGTAATCCGTAGTGTAATTTCTTATTAATGAAATAAACAAGTTTCTGATCACCCAGTTGTGCCTTTTGATGAGTTTTGTATTTTGAATTATCTATATTGATCGCTAAGACATACATAATCCTTTTGTTCAAGTATTTATAGAATGAACCGCAGTTCTCAGAGGTAAGAAAAGAATAGTATTTTGTGAAAAAAGAAAGGGCCACACTCATGTGAGGTGCATGAGCTGCCTACGTACCTCTGGGGTTTTTTGAAAAGTTTTAAAATAGTTTTTGTAGAGGATCAGGACCACGTAGTTCTGGGTAGAGAGAAATGAAGAGCCTTTTTTTATTTTTAGAATAGAAGGGGGATGAGAAGAGTCATAGCGAGCCGAGATTTTGGACTAGGGGTAGAATTTCTTGAGACGATCCAGGTTGACTGGACGAGCCATCTCCGCCCCATCTAAGTCAGTGAGCATGGCGGCATTGCTGGATAATATTTTCTTCACAATGTAAGGGTCGCTCCAATTGGGCTTGAATTTCCCTCTGGGGCCCTAGATGGGTTCTATTATCTCCTTGAGGGCTAAATCCCCCTCCCGAACACCGCGATCCTTGACCCTCTTTTTGAATGATCGCGCTATTCGGCGATGGTACCCCTGTATATGGTAAAGTTCTTTTAATCTTCTTTCGTCTAGGAGGGCCAGCTCATCAAGACGGCTTTGGCACCAGTCTTCTTCACTAACCTTGCTTCCGAGCATGACGCGTAGCGAGGGTATTTCCAGCTCCACAGGTAGGAATGCTTCCATGCCGTATACCAGGGAATAAGGGGTAGCCCCAGTAGAGGTTCAGATTGAGGTTATATAGCTCCAGAGGGCGTATGGGGTCCGATCGGCCCAATCCCTACAACTTTCGGTCATCTTGCTAATGATGGCTTTGAGGTTTTTGTTGGCGGCTTCAACTGCACCATTGGTCTGAGATCGGTACGGAGAAGATTTGTGTCTCTGAATCTCGTACTCGTTGACTACTTTTGTGACTTCTGCTTCGAAATTCAACCCGATACCAGCTCGTGCGGGACTCCATATCGGCAGATGATATTTTTCTTGAGGAATTTGGCCACTTTCTTGGCATTTAATACTGCGTATGACTCAGCTTCGAGCCATTTGGTGAAGTAATCAATGGCGACTAGGATGAACTCATGTCCGTTTGAAGCCTTTGGTGTAACCTTCCCTATGATGTCGATACCCCAGGTGGATAACGTCCAGGGAGAGGTCATGTTGTATATTTCTCGCGGAGGCAAGTGTTGAAGATTGGAGAATTATTGGCATTTGAGGCATCTCCGGACATAGGCGGTGTAATCCTGGGTCATGGTGGTCCAGTAATATCCCTGTCGGATGATCTTCTTGGCAAGCATGTGACCGTTCATGTGGGGTCCGCATTCCCCGCTGTGGATTTTCTGCATTATTTTCTCGATCTCAGCCCCTGCGATGCAGTGTAGATGAGTTCCATCGAAATTCCTCTTGAGTAGAGCTTTATGACAGATGATGTACTAGGCGGCCAGTCTTCGGAGGGTTGTTCGATATTTCTTGTTGGAACCCTCGGGATATCAACCATATTTGAGGAGGAAGCAGATATCATAGTACCAGCAATCGGCTAGTTTGGGATTTTCAGTGGAGACAAGCTCAATATGGTAGCAATGGGTCAATTTGTCTTGCTTTTGAACTAGGAAGGGGGTCATTGTTATTCCTTCGGGCATGTCGACCATGGAGGCCAAGGTGGAGAGAGAATCAACTAGGTTATTCTTTGCTCGGGGTAGGTAATGGAAGGTGCTATCTCGGAATCGGGAGGCTAACTCTTCTAATTGGGCATGAAAGGGTTGGAGCTTTTCGTCCTTGACTTTCCACTTTCTGAGAACTTGACCGATGATGAGGGAAGAATCCCCGTAGACATCAAGGTATTGAATACCTTTCTTGAGAGCAGCTTGGAGGCCCACTGTGCATGCCTCGTATTCCGTCATGTTATTGGTGCAAGGGAAATCCAATTTAATGGCGATGGGAGTGTGGGAATCATTTGGGGTGATCAGGAGTATCCCAATGCCATATCCCTTTTTGTTGGCAGCGTCGCCAAAGAACATTTTCCATCAAAAGCAGTCTTGAGTGGTGCAGAGGATATTTTCATCTGGGAATTCGGAGATCTGGACATCTGCTTCGTCTATGGGGTAATCGGCGAGGTAGTCAGAGATGGCTCTTAATGGCTTTCTATGTGGCGTACACGATATCGAATTCAGTTAGAAGCATCAACCATCGGGCCATTCGACTGGATAAGGTGGATTTCTCAAGAAGGTATTTGATGGGATCCATTCGGGATACAAGTTTTATGGGGAAGGCGAGCATGTAGTGTCGCAACTTTTGGGTGACCCAGACAAGTGTGAAACATGCCTTTTCTAAAGCAGTGTAGTTGACCTCGTACCTAGACAATTTGCGACTGGCGTAATAGATGGCTCTTTCTTTGCGGGAGTCTTCAAGGTATTGGGCTAGCAAAGCCCCGGCTGCAGTGTCAGTTATGGTTAGGTATATGAGCAAAGGGAGACTAGACTGTGGTGGCATGAGCACTGGAGGTTGGGTTAGGTATTGCTTGATTCAGTCAAAAGCTTCTTGACGGGCCTCGTTCCAAACCTTGGTTGAATCTTTTCGGAGGAGCTTGAAGATCGGTTCACAGATGGAGGTTAGCTGGCTGATAAACCGGCTGATATATTGTAATTTCCTAAGAAAACCTCAAACTTCTTTCTCTGTTCGGGGCGGTGGCATCTCAAGTATGGCCTTTAGCTTTGCAAGATCTGCTTCTATCCCCTTTTCGCTAACCATGAATCCCAAGATTTTTCCCTTTGTAACGCCGAAGACACACTTCTGTGGATTAAGTCGCATCTGATACCGTCGCAGTCATTCGAAGAACTTTCGGAGAGCGAGAACATGACCTTCTCTAGTTTTGGACTTGATAATCATATCATCCACATAAACCTCGACCTCCTTATGGATCAGATCGTGCAGGATGGTTGTGGCAGCCCTTTGGTAGGTAGCCCCAGCATTCTTGAGACCGAATGTCATAACGGTGTAGCAAAAGGTTCCCCATGGGGTGATGAATGCGGTTTTTTCTTGGTGGTCTGGGTTCATCTTGATTTGGTTGTATTCGGCAAACCCGTCGATGAATGACTTGAGAGCATGACTGGCTATGTTGTCCACGATCATGTCGATATTGGGTAGAAGATAATCATCCTTTGGAGAAGCTTTGTTTAAATCTCGGTAGTCTACATACATTTAAACCTTCCCTCCTGATTTCGATATTGGTACTATATTGGCTAGCCATGTGGGATCTTCGATCACATGAATGAAGCCCACATTCAACTGCTTGACCACCTTTTCTTTGACCAGCTTTCTCAATTTTTATTTAACGGGCTTGTAATCTGGGAGAGTGGGGATCTCGTGTTGAGCTATTTCAGGATCGATGTCGGGTATATCATCATAGGATCATGCGAAGACATCCACAATCTCCTTCAACAATTCTTCGAGTTGTGCGCGCTCATGCTCGTCAAGGGTGGCCCCTATCCTAATCTCGCGCAGTTGGCTACTAAAACCGAGATTAATAACAACAGTCTCTTCTTCATTAACTTGAACGTGGTTATGTTGTTTATTATTAACCTTATTTAGATCAGTTAAGAATTGTTCATTTGCAAATCATCATCATCAAAAGTTCGATTAGAATCTAAACAATTAATGTAAGGCACAGCAAGATACTCAAAATCTTCATTTATTTCATTGATAGGAAAAACAACATTGAGAACCTCGTCAAAAGAGGTCTCGATTACATTTGAGCAAGGATAGACAACAGAAAAAGAAATAGGGTAAACATTGGGGTTAGGGGATATTTCAAGAGGTAGAACTAGCGCATCATGCCAGTTGAGGCGAGATGTATCAGCAGCTTTAATCAGGCGAGATGGGTCCATTGATGTAGTTCCTGAATGAACCATGCAGAGTGCCAGCCCCAGTATCTGTAAGTTGAAGGAATCTTCGGAATCGCTTTCCTCAGTCTCTTCGGCATCTTTATTGAGCGATTGTACGCGGTGTGGGAAACTCTCGTCCCATGGGTAGCTATCTTGGAAAAATATCTCCATTCCCGGCCTCATCGTCTTGTCTGTGTGGTCATACCATGGTTCTGGAAAACCGCAAAAGGGGAAGTCCTCACCTTCTTTAATGAATCGTCCATCTAAGGAGTTTCCCGAGATAGTTCGGATATAGTTTAATCTTCTCTTTGGTCAAGATTGGCGGATCATTCTGAGCTCTTGTTCTGATGGTTGATACCCCAAGCCGTAAGGAGGGAAAGCTTTCTTTAGTTCGATGGGCTCAAGTATCCCTTGCTGCCTTTGCCCTAGCCCCAGTCCGTGCATGAAGTGCATGTTTCTGAACATCTGAATCACATTAGCTTTGCCATGAGGGTCATATTCTGGACAAACCCTTTCTTTGAAATCGTCCCTTGCCGGGAGTAGGAGTGGCTCAACTCGACATCCTGATAGGAGCATATCATTTGACCTGTGTTGTATCTCGAGAATTGGACTGCTGGTGCTTGCACCCCGACATTTTCGCCGTCCCCCAAAATGGTGATGACTCGCCTGTCGGGGAAGAACATCAATTTCTGATGGAGTGAGGAAGACACACCCTTGATATTGTGGAGCTAGGGTCGTCCGAGTAACAGGTTGAAACAAGTTGGGATGTCTATGACTTGGAATTCAACGACGGGGTTTTTTGGGCCAACCCCTATTGCAAGTTTTATGGACCCCATCACCTCACGATGGGTATTATCCTAGGCACGCACAACGACGGTGGTTGGAGCGAGGTCGCTTTCTTTCAGGCCTAAACACTTGAAAGTTCTCAAAGGGCAAACGTTCAAGGTGTATCTGTTATCGACAAGGGAGAGTGGCACGGCCTTTCCCATAACTTCGACGAAGATATTGAGTGCATGATTGTGATTCGGCCCAAATCTAGGGATTTCTTCTTCAGAAAATGATAGCATTCGGGTATAGGTCAAGGATCCGACCAGATTTACCGCTTCTTCCGGTGTGGTAGAGGGAGGAACCATGGGTTCAATGAGTAATTTGATTAAAGCATTTCTGTGCAGCTGGGAAGACATGAAAAGCCCCCATAGAGTGATGTTAGCTTGGGTTTTCTTCAATTGATCGAGGATCTTGTTCTCCTCGATGGTCATCTCTGACATAGGAAGGTTTTCAATGCCCTTCCCCATGTCATTTGCTGGTAGTGAGCTAGGAACCTGGTAATGTCTCCCTAATCTAGTCATGTGATTTATTGAAGAAGGAAAGAACATGAATCCTGTTTCCTTGTCAACCTCAAGTTGTGCTACCACCCTACTTATTTCTCCGAGGGGTTCCTCAAATGAGATCATCCCACATATGTCGGCTACTGGACCAGTTCTTCCTGAAGCTTGCTCTTCACTCGAATCTTCGAATTCTTCCCCCCATCCTGTGGTAGCAATTTTTTCTTTCTATGTAAAGTAGATGCATTCCATAACTTCAACGGCTTCTTCATACAAGTCCTCCCATTATGTGGGGATATGTGTGATTGAAGGGACCAAGCGCCCTTGTAGCTTCAAAGTGTCAAGTAACCCGGTGATACTGCAAATGCTGTTGGTTTGCCTGAATAATTCTGCCATAGTCTGGACAACATCATCCAGGCTGACTTCGTTGGTTGGTACCACCCACTTGTCTGAATCTCGAGCCCATTTTTGTGCTTCCAAGAACAGTGTGCTGAACTTCTGGCAATCGATGACCATCTGTGAGGGCAATTTCAGCCCGAACTCCAGGAGTTGGTTTAACACCCCTGATAATTCCATACTTCCATTTTCAGAACGGGTACGGACAGCGATGCATGCTCTAATAAGGAGTGACGGTGCCTGATCAGCGAGGCTAGTAGGGTATAGGAGGAAATATGGGCAAATTTGAAGAGGTTTAGGAGAGTATATGGGTGTGATTTGAGTTGAGGGATCAAAATCTGGGTTTCCTTCTAAGAAGATGGCATTGGTGTGATTCGGAAGTGGATTGTGAGTAGTGTTTGGCTTAGGATTGGCTGGTGGGGTGATGGTACCCCGATCAATGAGATCTTGGATTACGTTTCGAAGGTGAAAGCATTGGTCGGTGGTATGGCCGACAGTTTGGTGAAAGGATCAACGAGCCTCGATCTTGAAGTTTCTTGGGAGTGGATTTGGCAATGGACGTGGATACAAGGGTTTGATGAGGTTTCGGCTTAACAGGGCTTGGTAAACTTTAGAGAGGGGGCATGGAGCTCCGTGTATTCCCTATGGATGGGGGTAGGACGACCTTATGGTGCCCATGATGTGGTTGGCTGAGAGATGTTATTGATGGTTGAGACGGTGGCGCTGGCAGGCTTGTCATACTTTCTAGGGGTGAACTGTCCGGGCACCTTCTTTGGTTTAACCTATATTTTAATGAGGCTTTCCTCGATTTCCACTCCAGCCTCTTTGAGATCTCAGAAGTGGGGATAATATTATCCTCCCATCATGGCTCGGACATGGGGCAAGAAGTTTTTCTTCACTATGCTGACCTGTTCCTCCTCGGATGGCCAATTACTCATGGTAGCTGCCTGCTCCCTCCACCGGGTTATGAAGTTACTAATTGATTCTCCTGGATTCTATTTGAGAAGCTCTAAATCACGACGGGTGACCTCAAGATCTTCGTTGTATTTGTACTGCGACATGAATTCTCGGGCTACATCCTCCCAGCTACGGATTCTGGATTCCTCAAGAGATAAAAAACGTCGGAGGGCACTATCCTTCAAAGTTTGCTAAAATAATTGGGCCATCGCCTCTTCAGAAGCCCCTAATAGAGTCATGGAACGATGATAACTGCGAAGATGAACAATTGGGGGTCCACTCCCCCCGAACTTCTCGATATTTGGCATCTTGAACTTCTCGGGTAACCTCACTTTAGGATAAGGAGACATGTGGGTGTAGTCCATGTAATTCCCAGAGATCTTGACTTGGTCAAACTTCTTGGTGAGCATCTTGAGATCCTCCTTGACTTTATTCAACTCCTCCTCCTTTGGATCAACGAGCACAGGCAGGTTATCCATAGGCTGGACAATGTCTGCATTGGAAGCTGGGCAGGCGGCAACCCATTGACAGGAGGGGAACGTGGAGCGTGCTGATATTCTTCAGGAGCCCAGATAGGCGCGGGTGGACCCATAGCACGAGGGAATAGGGCCTCGGGCTCTTGAGGAATAGGAACCTAGTTTCGTTACATCTCTCGGACCTCGATTTGGAGGTTGTCAATCTTGGACACGAGCTGAGCTAGAACTGTTGTCAGATCCGGCTATATGACTGGTGCTTGATCTGTATTCTCCATAGAAGATGGATGGATTCCGAACTCGAAAGAAGTAGTAGAGGAACGGATGAAACTCCGGGGTGATTTCACTGAAGATCGAAGCCAATAGGGAGCCAGGCCAAGGGCTTGCGATCGACCTGAGAAGGCGTGGGATGAGATTTATTTTTGAGAAGAAAGGGAGGAATATTTTTGGATTTTTGATAAAGAAGGGAGAAATGTTTTTAGATTTTTGATACAGAAGGGAGAATTTTTTTTTGGATTTTTAATAAAGAAGGGAGAAATGTTTTTCGGATTTTTTTGATAAAGAAGGGAGAAATGTTTTTGGAGACGGAACTCAACATGATTATTACAATTATTATATTTTCACTTGTATTTAATTCTCCTAAATGCAATACCGGACGGGACCCGAGCCTGGAAAAATAGAGGTTTAATATATGCAAAACTACGGTTTGGACTTGTAACCAGGCTCACGGACAGGGTCCCATTTTAAAAATGCGCGAAAATTGGGCGGCAGGCCGACCCAGAATTTCGGCAGAGTTTCGGGTTGAAATCGACAATCTAAAGTGCGTGTCCTAGGTCTGACACCTATATGCGGGTATGCAGTTGGTTGGATGAATCGGCATGGGTTCCCCCCTTCGGCGTGACTTCCACGATATACGTCTTGCTCTTGCGGGCAATCGGTACGTGTGGACAAGCCATTTAATATACCTGAGTGTACATGAATTACCTCACCATATACCTCATGGGGATGGTATGTGTGAGAGAGAATTCGATATACTCAGCGTACGTGAACGAATTCCCTGCGATATACCTCCCGTCATGACTTCGGTCAAGCGGTACGATACGGGGGAGCCGTTTGATATACGTCGAAGGTACTTGGCTAATGGAAGGTGAGAGTCATATCGCTTAGGCTAACTGCGATCTGCCGGACCATCGCCCATCACGAAGTGACCCTCCAGTTACTGGGTACAATTTGGTCAATAGTAATGCTCTTTGGTGATGTTGTGTGAATTATGAATGATTCTCTTATTAGTATTTTATGATGAGAATGCCTTTCTTGATTATGCCAAACAGGGAGAAAAGTACAAGTACCCCAAAAGGTACACCAAGTATGGACGGGTGATGCATGCAACATGGGGATATACATGTGATCCTAGGTGCACGTGGTGTGAAGTGTACATGGAGAAATTTCTACAAGTGTGTGATCATAAGCATAAGCATGGGATACATATGAGAAAAGGGGAACACGCAGATATGAGGGGAATATAAACAAATATAGCATCCATGTAAATAGAGTCAAGCTCACAAACAAAAACACAACTCCCCAGCAGAGTCGCCATTGTGGCCATCCCCGATCCTTACCGCGCGAGCAACCGCATGGAGCAAAGGATCCTTCAGGTCCCGCGCATCCCTCTCGGGAGCGCTTCGGTCGGTGTCGTTTGAGATGTGGTGTAAAAATGTAGAGAGATTTAGAGTCGCCGGTCTATTTTACTCAAAACAGACAAAAGAAAAAAGGGAAGCCACCCCGAAGGATGGCATCCAAATACATACTGGTACGTGCGAAACCAAGATGATTCGAGAAGGGTTCGGAGGCTTAGTTACGAAATGGAAAGGTATTAGGCACCCATTCCGCCCTTTCAGTCTCTCATGGATGTTTGCTATTTTCCTTTATGTTTCCCCCCGTGATATGTGTGCATGTGTATATATATAGAATGGAGGTAGGAATCCTCGACTTGTATCATGGAAAAGATAAAGCGAGTCGTCCGTAGGAAGATATGAGAATAATATTAGAAAAATAGGATTTACGCGATTACCCTTACGTTGATCGTTATAATGGAACGATAACGCATATGGGGTAATAAGTCACTAAGAACAAGTATATAGAATATAAGAAGATTGGATTTTAGAGAAGATAGAAAATGAGAGAAAAAGTGGGAAAAAGTACTCGAGTCTCGGGTTTTATCCCGAGACGCCTACGTAGCCTATAAAGGCATCAAAGTCCACGTAGTTCGCATACAATACGAGGGTGGGGTTTATCCCATGAATCCAAATGGGGATCTCTTATTTGTGAGTGGGTGTATGTGTGTGTGGAAAAAGTGTTTTAGTTGTGAGAAAAGTGTGAGAAAAATTATGAGAATCCCTATTTGGAATTTATGAGCAAACCCTCTTTTTCTTATTTTTTGGGTTTTATTTATATGAAAATAAGAGATGTGCAATAATACTAAATAAAAAAAGTATATTAGGATGTGTGAGATGAGATAATAAAAGCACTAGGTAAGAAAACAAGTTATTGGGAATTTAAGGGAGTTTAAGAGAGAGTTTGAGAACGTGGGACCTTTTTGAAGATCTTGAATGTTGGAGAGCAACCCTTTCACTTGGAGGATGATGGAGAGTAGCTAATTCACCAAGTTTGATGAAAAGGGTGATAAAAAAAGTTGAAGAAAAAAAGGGATTTAGAAGTTGAAATCACGCTGCCTTCGGGAGAGGTTTCTGGGATGCGTTGAGAGAGATTTCTATCAGATACGGGCTCCTTGTAAATGAGGTGAAGGCCTCCTTTTATAGGCCCAGGTAGGTGTCGATCGGCATAGAACCATTCCTGCTTATCGGCACCTGCTGATAGGCAGGGTCTGGAACCTTCCATTTGGCAGTGCGCTTCAGGCTTTTTCAGAAAATTGGCGCCGAGGGTAAATTGTTGGTCAGAATTGCGCACGGGGTATACCGTTGGAAAGGTAATTCAAATACCTTCGAAAGTCCTTTGGACTGATCCCGAAATTGAAAGTTGACTTTGGGTCAAATATGGCTCAGAAGTATTTATCGGTCCATTGGACGGGGAATCGTTCGAACGCAAATGGATCGTTCGTCCGCATGGTAAGTCTAAATCGCGCATGAGGTAGACCGTTGGAAAGGTTAGGAGATTTACTTCGACATTCCAAAGAGTTTTACCCGGTTTGGGGAGTTGACTTTGGTCAATCGGGCCCGAGAAGCATTCGGTGACCTCCCGAAGTCAAACGGATCGTTCGTCCGCGTGGAAAGTCGGAATCGCGCACGGGGCGATCCGTTGGAAAGATTATTTAGTGCCCTTTGAAGATTCATTCAGCCTCGGTCGAGCTGAAGAGTTAACATAGGTCAAACAGAGCCCGGGAGCACCCAATGGCCTCTAGGTCAAGTTTCGGACGCAAACGGATCGTTCGTTAGCATGGTAAGTCGGAATCGCGCACGGGACGGACCATTGGAAAGAGTATTCAGTGCCCTTCGAAGATTCATTGAGTCTCAGTCGAGACGAAGAGTTTGGATTTTGGGTCAAACTGAGTCGGGGAGTGCCCGATGGCCTCCAGGTCAGTACTTGGGACATGGCCTGGGTTTACAATGTTGAAGGGAGGTACTAGGGACCTAAGGAGAGTTAGGGGGAAATAGAATGGGGGTGTCTACATTGCCTTATCTCAGCGTCTTCCCTCCTTTACTTGATCAAGTCTAAGTCGAGTCTTCTTTCTTCCATATTCCTCTGGGGGTCATACATTTGGACCCTATGAGTAGGAAACCCAATCTCAGTGGGGATAACGACTTCTGAGCCATACGCCAGCATGAACGGGGTTTCCCCGATAGGTGTCTTTACCGTCGTCCTGTAGGCCCATAGCACAACCTACAATTCCTCAACCCATCTTCCTTTTGCCTCCTCAAGTTTTTTCTTGATCCCATCTAGGATTATTCTATTTGTAACTTTCGTTTTCCCGTTGGCTTGAGGTCGACCTGGGGTAGAGAAGAATTATTTGATACTCACCCTTTCGCAGTACTTCTCCAGAGATGTATTCTTGAATTGAGTCCCGTTATTCGAGATGAGGGTGTTTAGGAGACCATATCTGCATATAATGTTTTTTCAAATAAATTAGAAGGTCTTCTGCTCTGTGATCGTTACCATCGGCTCCACCTCCACCCATTTTGAAAAATAGTCAATTGCCACGATCAAGTATCGGTAGTTGTTGACGGCCCTGAGCAAAGCTCCTACTAGACTGATTCCTCATATTACAAATGGCCATGGGGATGTGATGGAGGTAAGAGGTTTATGGGGCTGGTGAGGGATTGTGGCAAATCTTTGACATTTATCGCACTTTTTTACGTATGTCATGGCGTCTTTCCCCAGGGTTGGATACCAGTATCCCTGGGTCACTATCCTCTTTGCTAACGATTTGCCCCCAATGTGGCTTGAGCATGACCCCTCGTGCACATCTTGCAGAATGCGAGGGACCTCAGATGGGTGCACACATCTGAGCAAGGGGAGCAAGAACCCCTTTTTGTACAAGGTGTCTCCGATGACAGTGAATTTTGCAGCTCTGTATCTTAACTTCTTCCTTTCTTGTTTTGCCTCCGGTATCTCCCCCTCTTTAATGTATCTGATTAGAGGGTCCATCCATGAAGCTTCTTTGTCGATGTTTAAGCAAAACCCAAGTGTTCCCTCTTATTCTTCGATCGTTGGCCCAAGAAAAATTTCTACTGGGACTATCCTCCTGACTTCTGTCCTAGTTGCCAAGGCCAGCCTTGCAAGTGCATCGGCCCGGCCATTATCAGGCCTCGGTATCCTCTTCAACTTTACCTCTCTGCAGCTCTTTAATTGTGCCCTTACCCTTTATAGTTATTTGGCCATTCTCTCGTCCTTAACCTCGTAGGCTCCTAGTATCGGATACACCACTAGTCTTGAATCACTATGAACCGCAATATGGTCGACACTAAGAAACTTAGCTAAGGAGAGGCCTGCTATCAGGGCCTCATATTCAAACTCGTTGTTAGAGGCTTTAAAGTTGAACCTTAGGGCGTACTCAATGTCCGTATCGTCAGGTGCTGTTACAATTAATCCAGCCCCACTTCCGCTTTCACAACAGGACCCGTTAACGAAGAGGTTCCACACTATTTTTTCCTCTAAAAAATTTCCCTCCGTGAGGTCCCCCTGTCTAAAGAGATATCTCCCCTCTTCGTTTTCGATAACTTTTTCTCTAGAGGTGCTTGTCTCAGCCTTATTTACGGATGGGTCAATAATTCTGCCCTGCCGTGTATCTCTCTCTTCGAGGCTCTCATCTTCAGCCTCATCATCTTCCCAAGTAAATTCAGCCACGAAATCTGTTAATCCTTACCCCTTAATGGCCACCCTAGGTTGATATACAATGTTAAACTCCCCCAACTCTATGGCCTAGGCCATTAGCCTCCATAATTTTTTTGGCCTATATAGGACCTGTCGGAGAGGAGAGTCGGTGAGGATGACCATTGTATGGGAATGGAAGTACGGCTTCATCTTTCTTGATGCATGGATCAAGGCATATGCTAACTTCTCCATCCTTGGATATCTTTGCTCTGCCCCTAGAGTGCCTTACTGTTGAAATATACGGGCTTTTATACCCCATCCTCTTCTCTCACAATGGTTGCGCTGATGGCTGATTCTGAGACGGCTAGGTACACATGTAGTCGTTCACCCTGTACTGTCCGTGACAACAGCAAGGGAGACCCTAAGTATGCCTTTAGCTCCTTGAAAGCTTGATCACACTCTTCGCTCCACTCAAAATCCTTTTTGAGAATTTTGAAAAATGGTAAGCACCTGTC